>OX422208.1:76081234-78495401 GCA_949130495.1 Sambucus nigra
CATTTTTGCAAAGGCGATCACAAAGAAAATTCCGTGAATTTTTATCGCCCGCGGACATAATTAAAATTTGACTACCCCTTTCACTAAATTTCAAGATAAAAATTGGCTATGTGCTCGTTAGGAATTCTCCTTAACTTGTGTGTGTCCAATTTATTTTTCGGTAGTCGATTTTAGTTAGTTTGTCTAAATCAAGAGTCCATATTTCTCCCCACCTTTTCTTCCAAAAAAAATCCAAAAATATTTTCTTCCTTTATTTTTACAAAAATCCAAAAATATTTTCTTTCCTTTTGAAATTTTTTTAAAAAAAATCAGAAAAAATATTTCTCTCCTCATGGCTGAAGAACGTCCCTTACGGGATTACTTTGTCCATTTATCATTCTCTCAAAGCATGTTTGAGGTTGAGCCCGAGTCGAACCTCCATACCTTACTTCGTGGCTTTAACTTTCAACCACACACCGTTGATACTCATGCGTCGCCCACGCACGCATCTCACATTTCATCGCCTCCGATGATGAGTGTCAACGCGTCACATGCTTTGTCATGCACCCATCGTTCCTATGTCGATCACATGTCCCGTGAGTGTCCGTACTTGTCATATCCCTACGAACCCACCATGGAGCATGTATATCCATATGACACTGTTGCGGAACCCACCTCAGCCTACTATCCCGATGTATCTAATACCGAGTTGTGTGAGTACCCCAGTTATTCGTGGAGGCCTGATCACCCTTCCACGCAATACGAATCCCAACCCGATATTGTGGATCCTCACACGTTCCAACAGTCGTCATGGTAACCTTATGCACCCAGTCATGATCAGTTACCTCACTACGCACCCCATGAGTATCAACCATTTGTCCATCACGAAAGTGATCCTTTTGTGTATGATGAACTTGGCCCCACTCCACCCACTTCATTTCAGTATTCTCTATATAGTCATGATAGTAGCACGTTGTGTCCACCTCAACCACCACCACCACCATCCACATCCGCTCTCGAAAGCCTCTTGCAAAAGTTCATACTTGAGCAAGACAAGCCACTCAAATTCAAACTCAATCTCTCCAAAGGCTTGAACAATGATTAAATGAATTTGAGTGTGCGAGAGAGTCAGACATTCCCATGCATCCACCCATTGTTGCACCCGAGTGTGATAATGATGTGTCCTCTTATGACACGAATTTTGAGTATGATTAACCCTACCACCCCGAGAATCTCAAAGTTGAGACCATTCCATGGGTCGGGCCCCAATTCAACAATTGTGTTCACTTACCTTTCATTAGTGAGACTGATCCAATCCCACCATGTCCACCTGAGTGTGTGTCTCCCATTCTTGAGTTGCATCACCTTCCTCCACCATTTATCCCACACGACCCACCCATTGTCTTTTCCACCCTACTACCTGGTTTGGATCTTTATTTTACACATTTCAAGTTTCCAACCACATTTTTAGATCCTAACCTAACACCATCATCCACCATTTATGAGAGTATATGTGGTGATACTCTCCACTTCCGTGACATCGATCTTGTTCCACCATGCCCGCCACTATCTTGTGGTGTTGATTTTTCCCATCGACAGCTCCCTGGCGTGTCACGGCACGACCATTATCATCGCCCATTCATAGAACATCCGTGTGATTTCTCTGAGCCCCACCCCATCACTATTTCCACACCATTTCACCTTCCTCACCAATATGAGCACCATGCGTATAGGGCCCTAGTTGCCCTCACCTTACGGCTTAACAAGGCCCGTGATCGATGCTCACTCTCCCCAGCCTTTCGTATCATTACCCTAATACCCACCCTCCCATGGTCCACCGATGCTTTGCATCGCGTGATGCACTTTGCCATACAAGTGCATTGACCCCTTTAGCCTGTTTCCAAGACTGGCGCTTCAATCTTGTTTGGGGGTGATTCTCATCACCCAATTTTTCTGTCGCATCGTGCTTTCATAGATTTTATCTTTAGGGTGAGATTCCATCGGTCTGGCTGAAGACATTAAACTTAGCGCTACCGGGAGGCAGCCCTCGATTTCTGAGTATGAGTCTTATCCTGTTTGGGGGTGGTGTTTCACATCACCCAATGCTTTATCATGTTTATAGACTTGTATAATTTTGTTAACTTCACTTCTTATTCAGGTTTATTCTTGGCTTCATCTGTCCACTTCGTTAGCGGTTCATTCTGGTAATCTCTTTCCTACCTTATGCTCTCAATTTTAAATCAGTTCACTTAACATCGAGGACAATGTTCCTTTTTGTTTGGGGTGGGGAATTTTATCAAAATCGTACCTCTTTCGAAAAATTTTGATTTTTATACCTGATTTTTAAATTTTCGTGCAGTTTCTTTCATCTCATTTATTGATTTGAATTTTCAGTCATCCATCTTTTAAGTTTAGGAATCAAGCTAGAGGATATATTTTTTTTTCTAAATAGCTTATGTTATACATAACAAGGCATTTTTCCCCATGAATTTCTAGACTCATCAAAATGTGTGCACTTATCACGTCACTACGGTTTAAAGTTGAAGAGTACTACAATTCCCAAGAGAACCTTAAGGATCACTAGTAGAGACTTTAGCTTGTGAGATTTGTGCCTTTAACCTTTTTAGAGTGTTTTACGCAATCTCCGAGTCACAAGTTGATTCAACTTTCTTTGGGTTCGCACTTAAATTGTTGCATGATCTCATTATTCTTCACTAGATTTTTGGCTTAATCACTGAGAACGACATCACTTTCGAGTTGTAAGAAACACGTGTCTTTAAATTTGTCCCGTTCACCAATTTTTCATCCATACACCTACCATTTACCATTCACTTCACCCATTATATTCCCATGCTCTTCCATATTCCCACATATTTCCCCACACCATCACCTATCATCTTTCATTTTCAAATAAAAGAGTGTTGATTCCAAATGTAAAATGTCTTCAGTGTTGAGAGTAAAAAAAAAAAGAGAAAAACAAAAACAAGAAAAAAAAGAAAAATAGCAAAAAATAAACATAAAAAAAAAAGACAAAAGAAAAATCAAAAAAAAAGAAAAAAAAGAGAAAAAAAAGAGAGTTTTGTAGTTAGTTCTTGTGTAATAAAGACATTTGTGCCTAAAAGTGCTATACACTCTCTCACATCGCATATCCATCCATTTCGCATCCATTTTACATCCATCATTTCACACATCCATCTTATCCTACCTCACCTCATATCCCATCCTTCTCATTTCATTTCCCCCTCACCCATAATCATCCATATTTTCCCTCGATGTTCGGCCAAACGAAAGTCGACGTGGTGAATAACTCGACGTTCTCACTACAGTGATTAACATTTCTTTCCTGAGATCAATTTTCATTCTTATTGTTCGTTATTTCTTAATTGTGTGTAAGACGTTTGAACTTGCTTACATTTACTCACCTCCTCACACACAAGAGCGATACACTAACCCTAATCTCGAGAGTTCTTTTGAGAGAGCTATATCCAGTGAGATTTGAAGTTGAAGCGTTGATTCCGAAGAGGCAATCTAGGAATTACTCTTATGATACTCGACCCGTTTTGACTGATTCACACCACACACGTTGAGTTTTAGGGAGGATGTGCCTTGAGTATTTACTTAGCTTAATCTTCTTACACATTCTAGCTTGTATTTCTGAAAATACTTATCTCATGATGGATTGTGCGATTATTCTATGTCTAATAAGAGATTGACTGTCTTTCAATAAATTTTTGCAAATAAGAATTTTGTCGGTATATTCCCTGCAAACCCTCACGAGACACAACTCCTCCTGTAGCGCAAACTATAGGTTTAAAGGCTTGTTGCACATGCTAAGTGAAATCGCAAGTGCCCGCGAAAGTGGTACACTTTTGGTTTCTTATCTTTCTCTTTCTCTCTATCTTATTGCTCGAGGACTAGCAACGCTCTGTTTGGGGGTGGTGTGATAAGCACTCAAAACTGTACATTTTATACCCCGAATAGACGTACTTTAGTTGATAATTCTCGGCAATATGGGTCTTATGCGCTTAAATGTTTATCTTGTAGGTCAAACGTCCGTTTGCGGTGTCAAAAGCTATATATCGAGGCAAATGTGCGTTGAATGAAGCTAAATCCCCTCCCCCGTAACCTTACCCTATCCTAAACCTACCCCAAACTCTTTGTGTGTTTAGTTTGTCCCTTTTTAATATTTTAGATGTTTAGTTTGAGTCATTTTATTTTTAGTATTTATTTTTGATTTATTTAGTATTTTCTAGGTTTTGTTTTCTATTTTATCTTTATTAGTATAATTTTATTTTATTTTGCTTTTTATTAGTTTTTAGTTTTTATTAGGATTAGATTTTTTAGGATTTCATTTATTTTTTTAGTTTTATTTGGTTTTACATTTATTTAGGATTTTAGTTTTAGTTTTGTTAGATTTTATTTTTATTTCATTTTAGTTTCATTTTTTATTTGAGTCTTTATTTTATTTTTTTTAGAGTAGGATTGTAATTTTTAGATTTTAACTTTTAATTAGTTAGTATTATATTCTTAGGTGTCCAAATTAAACACACACACACATAACCCATAACTCAAATACACACAAACACCTCCCTCACACCCACCATACACCCCATTCAACCCCTCACCCACACCAATCTCCCCTACACCTCATCTACACAATAACCCTACCCACACCCATATTCAACTTCCCATTTCTCTCTCCTGCCAACCTCCATTATCACCCACCATTCTTACCCAACCAACCAAACCCTCCACCCTTTTCTCTCCATAACTCGAAAACCACCTCAAACCTCTTAACTCGACATCCAAATACCCTGTCGCCGGCGACAACTCCCTCTCCGGCAAAACACGCTAGTGCCTGCCCAAAACTGAACCTTAACCCGAGACCCCAGTCACACTCGCCCACCCAGCTCGCCCAGCTGCTGACCCTCTCCCGTGCCCCATCGCGATCGAACTTGGAACAGCCATAACCGGACCTGCTCCGACCTATAACCCTACCTCAACCCTTGTCCTCCCCGGTCGTGACCTGACTCGATCCATTCCTACATTTTAACCCCAATCCAACCTAGCTCCATACCCACCAAACCTCCCAACACCCAAGCTACCATCCCAATCGGACCTCTTCAATCCCAATCCTCAAAACCCTTTTCTCCTTTTTAAGCCACGATTTTCAACCTGCATAAAAACTCTCCAAGTTAAACAAAATCACATCCCATTTAACCCACATGTTTTATTCCCCACTTATCCCCATTTACCCAAAATGCCCCCAACTACCAACTTTAAACCATTTCCAAAAATAACCCTTAACTAAATCTGATTTGTTTTATTCCAATCCCCTCACCCACATGACCTCACACTCATCTCACCATTTCCTTGAACTCTCAAGCCCATTTCCAAAAATACCCCCATGCTCCATGTGCCTACTATATAAGGATCGAAGACCTTATTTGAAGACTTATCATGAAATAGAGAAGAGAATTCTAGAGAGAGTTAGAGATAGTTTAGTGTAGAAAATAAAATAGGATAAACACCATTTTGTAAATAGTTTTATTTTATTATTTGTGTTAGATATTTGTGAGGTTAAATTTTGTAAGATATTTAATTGAGTGATTATTTAATTGCAAACACTTGGATGCTCAATTGGAGTGATGTAAATTGCAAATTCAAGGATTCGAGTCCAATTTCACACAAATAGATTTGTTTTGATTGTTCTTCTCTTCTACTTTATTTTATTAGCCTTTGATTGTTTAATTATCATGTTTAATATGATGTTAGGCTAAATCCCCTTTCAAGTGGTGGGGTGAACCCTTATTTGATGTATTTTAATTTAATTAGTTTGATTACTTGAAAATTCCCTTTGAATATTAATTTTGATCCCTCACCCTTAAATTTACGCCTCGAGAGAGGGTAAATGATTTTTGAGAGAAAATCGAAATTATAGTTATAATACCCATTTTAGATTCGAACTAGAGATGGGGGTTTCTTAAGTGGGTATTAATACTTGAATTTCAACTCTATTTTTATTTTCTAGATTTACATAAATTTTAATCGATCGATCCTAGCGGGTGATTAATTAAAAGGAGTGTAGATCTATTTTCTAGAGTTGTTTGGGGGGGGGGGGGTTAAACTTAGTTTTCTAAAAGATTACTATTAAAATTACACTTGCAACGAGAGTTGATTTGTAATTTTGATATTAATTTTGGAGAGTTCAAATAATTAAATTAATTAATTAGAATAGTTAGAATTTGTGGTGTAGTGCCACTCCTTGATTGTTCTCACATTTATTTGCCTCACTTTATCTCATTTTAGTGTTACCTTTTGTTTTTCATTTTAGTCACTTTTGAGTTTGTCATTTGATCTTTGATTTAGTTAGTGTTATTTCACCTTACCCAATTGTTTTAATATTGAAAAAGCTAAAAAAATAGAAAAGAAAAATTTCAAAAATAAAATAAAAAGTGAATTACAATTGAATTTGTCTGTAGCTTTACCCCTTGATGTGGATTGATACCCTTACTTACCTCTACACTTTAGATTGTTATATTTTGTAGGTAATTTTAAGGTTTTGATTAACTTGGCTTTCAACAACAACGACGACACACAAAAAGCAAAGTTATCAACCCTTATTAAATTTCGAAATCCCCAAATTAGTTCATTAAACTCTAGTTCTTCAAATTCACATTAAAGAATATGAAAATTTTCAGATTCGTTCATCATAATGAATTCTCAATTCGTGATTCCTAATCTACATACATGAAGAGTTCAACCTAACTATTTTCAGATTCTAATTGGTTACTCTAACTCTCCAATTTCATAAATAAATACCATATTCATATTCAAATTGAACCTACACTAACATAGGTTCCATTATTGCTCTAAGTTAAGCAAGTTTAAACACTTGCCTCAAACGTGAAGGTCTGATCCATTGGTGTAGTTGGTATGATTGTGTTCCACGTTCTCCGATCTACGCGGTGGTGGTCTCGGTGGTGCAATATGGTTGCTCTTGGCTTTAGACTCCTAGAATTGGCTCTCCCTCTTCCTCTGTAACTCCCCCTTGGATTTTATTAATGATAAACCTAATATCCTTTATGTAACTGACATAATACCTCTCCTAATTTCACAGGCCCAAAAATAGAAATACCAAAATGCCCTCCTGGGATGCCGGTTAGGCCTAAAATTGCCCTGGAATCCAAACTAAACTCTCGGGTAGACTTTTATGACTAAATCAACCCATACGGACTCAATGCACACTCGAAATGACCATTCAACTTACTTATAAAAAATTTAGTTTTATTACATTAATTTAGTGCCGACACGACTGACACGCGCATCCCGACTTAATTTTTGTAACTGCCGTATTTCTCACTCGCGATAATTTATATCACTTCACAATCATATACAAAATCATATATTACTTTATTTGCTCAGTAATATTCAATAAATTTTCACTAACAAATACTAACTCTTATCTCGCTAGTTAATATTTATTTTAATCCGGATTAATTATCAATTAATTTTCCATATTTAATTTAATTTAATTAATCTAATAGGCAAAAATCATAAAAATACGGGTTGTTACATCCTATTCCTCAAAAGTTACGTTATATTATTTAAAACCATGTCATGGAAGACTATCTAGGGTTCACTCCTACATCACTTCAACCCATCATTGTTACACACGTAACATATTTACCACCAATGGTCAGTAAATCTCATCGTGGTTCGCGAGATATAACTTTTAATCAATAATTACCTAGGCACTTACCTATAATGATAGTATCCTATCAACTACGATCGAGTACACATCCTTAAGTAATAACTGACACGGGTCTACATGCCCATCGAATTGTCAAATGCTTGTAACATGACATTATCCCAATGATCAAACTTGACTAATCACGTCGTCATTTTTTACTACCCGTAAGTACCTAACCAAAGAACTCAATGCGTTATTATCCTAAAATCAATATTTCTTAGACATGACACTCTAGTCACCGATTCTCTAGAGTTGACCTTAAAGGACTCATGTCTCTAATTCGATAGACATTATACACATTTGTTAACATTTAATAAGGCCTCTCACATCATCAAGGCAGCTCAAACTAGAGAACACGGTGTCGCCACCAATGGCCAACATGGACACTCACAATTTACTAACATGTATAAATCATAATGGCAACTAACTTGGCCACATGCTACCTGACCACACATTGTCCGTCCTGCTAATATCCTTAACTCTAACATAGAGAACACAAGCCGAAATCATCACCTATATAGTGTGATCGGTCCAAAACCAACATCGACGCCGAAAGATCCACTACCGACCTCACCACGTCACTCCCAAAATAAACCTTGAACCTAGAGATCTAATACCATTTATAACGCCCCGCTAAGGATTTGTGGGTTACCCTGGTCAACTCGGTTTGATCCGAACTTGAGGTGTGAACCGCGATGAGACAACCTAAATAATGTTGCTAGTCCAGTTTTATTTAATTAACATTTCACTTGTTTAACATGTGATTCCAACTTAAATCAAGCTATGTGAGGGACCTGTGGGAAGCATCCTCGAAATCTAAACATATAGAGCTACTAACTTAAAATAAAAGAATACTTACCCATATAATGATCTTAGCATACATAAGCGCACACAACCTTCTGTAAAAAAGAGAAGGGAATGAGTCTAATGCATAGTAAAAAAAATATAGCAATGCAATATAGAATCGAATGGTAGAAAAGAGAATTTAACACGTTATAGCTACGTGCACATGCAATTACCTTATATATACATATACATGTACATGCATTAATACATGAAACCGTTTTATTCCAAAATGTTACTTGTTCCGATTAATTCACATTAATCCTATAAAAGAGCCCCTTTTTAGTTAACTTTACATTTATTCCTTGATTTGACACACCGGATTGAATACTTTAAAAAAATACCTTTTTTTATTTAAGGAAAGGCACTTCTTTCACTGAAATTACCCTTTTATACATACCAAATTTACCTTAGTATTTTCCTTGAAAATTACCTTTCAATACACGCAAACATCGTATTAGAATATAATTATTCTTCGTTGAAAGCCTTTCATAAGCACATTCTTCTGTTACCTATGGGTTAAACCTCTTTAGGTTGCTTAATTACCCGTTTTATCACTTTACGTTATCATTCTGTTTACTTAATGGTCATTAACCATTTCCTTGCATTACTTGTTCATATTATCTTACAACTGAAATATGTGTTCAAGTTAGGTTGTCATTTCTTATATTTGCCACACAACCCCTTTCTTGACATATTTCACTTTTTATTATATTTTTCTTGGAATTCTTGAAATAATTGATAAGCACCCAAAACTGTACAATTTATACCCTGAATAGACGTACTTTAGTTGCTAATTCTCGACAATATGGGTCTTATGCACTTAATTGTTCAATATGCAGGTTTAATTGCAGTTGCGGTATCAAAAGCTATATTTCGGAGCAATTTGCAGTTAAAATAGAGCTAAATACCCATATCCCGTAACCTAGCCTGCCTAAACCTATCCCGGACCCCATGTGTGTTTAGTTTGTGTCTTTTTATCATTTTTTAGATTTTTAGTTTGAGTCATTTTTATTTTTAGGATTTATTTTAAATTTATTTAGAATTTCTAGGATTTATTTTCCAATTTTTATATTTCTTTTTATTTTGTATTTTGATTTTGATTTTATAACTTTTTAGTTTTAGTTTATTTTATTTTACTAGGATTAGAATTTTTAGGATTTTATGTATTTTTAGTTTTATTAGATTTTTCATGTTCTTTTTAGGATTTTAATTTTAAGTTTTATTAGATTTTATTTTTATTTTTATTTATTTTCAATTTTATTTTTTTTAATTGAATCTTTATTTTATTTTTAGAGTAGGAATTTATTTATTTTTAGATTTTTAATTTTTTTGTTTGTTTGTTTGTTTGTTTGTTTTAATAGTTTTAATTTTAATTAGTTAGTGTCATTTTTAGGGTCCAACTTAAACACACACATAAACTCCCCTTATCCTAATACCAAACACTCATCTTACCCTTACCATATACCCATACACCTCTTATCCTAAACCCTCACCGTCACCAAACTTTCCTACACCCTCATACACTCAATCTACCCCCACTTCATCTTCTTCCACCAAACCCTCTCTCTCCCTATCTCCATAACTCCATAAACCTACCTACAACATCCACCACTGCAAGCTCCGGTCGGAGTACGAAACCAAACCCCAACTCGCCAATCCAGCCCGATCGCGACCCACCTCCGGCCAGCTGCTGAATCCGATTGCCGACCCGGCCCCGATCGCGGCCTGACCCTCGTTCCCCAGCGCCAAAACCACTCCGGCGTTAAACTGATCCCCGTCCGCCGGAGCTAAACCCGCAACGCCCCTACCAAGCTCTCTCCCTCACCTCTATACCCCCAACCAGCTACGCCCGTCGCCCCGCCCCTCCTTCACCTCCGGCGCTCACTACTGCCGACGCCGGCGGCGCTACTGCTTACCCCTGCGACTCCGGCCAGCTCACCAACTCCCTCCGGCGATATTTCCTCCGACTTTGTTCCACTGAACGAAACCCAATGAATAATTGGGAATTTAATTGAGATTCCCTCACTTTCCACATCACATCACACCCAATTTTCATGACACACCCAAATCACATGCACACTTATATCAATTATCCTATATATCCCTAGCTTCATGCCTGGTATAAAAAGAAGAGAGAAGATCCAAAAAAAATAGAGCTTTTAGATAGAAAAATTCTAGAGAGAGAATTGTAGAGAAAAATATCATTTGTAAATAGTTTTGTTTTATTCTTTTTTAGATATTTGTGAGGTTAAATATTGATTGAGATTTAATTGAGTGTTGATTTTAATTTCATATTACTTGGATTCTCAATTGGAGGGTTGTATGCTTCTCATTCAAGGATTGAAATTTATGGAATTCAAGAGATTGGTTTGATTATTCTTCTCTCTACTCTTTTATATTAAATGCCTATTGAATATTTGTTTATTATGTTTGATACCATGTTAGGCTAAATTCCCTTTCAAGTGGTGGGAGGAAACCCTTATTTGATGTTATTTTAGTTTAATTAGTTTGATTACTTGAAATTTCCCTTTGAATGTTAATTTTGATCCCTCACCCTTAGGTTTACGCCTCGAGAGAGGGTAAATGATTTTCGAGAGAAAACCGAAATTCTAGTCATAATACCCATTTTAGATTCGAACTAGAGATAGGGGTTTCTTAAGTGGGGTATTATAACTCGAATTTCAACTCTAAATTTATTTTCTAAGATTGACATAGATTTTAATTGATCGATCCTAGCGGATGATTAATTAAAAGAAGTGTAGATCTAATTTTCTAGAGTTATGGGGTGTTAAACTTAATTTTCTAAAATATTACTCTTATAATTATACTTGCAACGAGAGTTGGTTTGTAATTTTGATATTAATTTGGGAGAATTCAAATAATTAAAAAAAATTAATTAGAATAACTAAAATTTGTGGTGTAATCCCACTCATTGATTGTTCTCACAATTATTTACCTCACTTTATCTTTTATTTTAGTGTTAGACTTTATTTTCATTTTAGTCACTTTCTAGTTAGTTGTTTTCATCTCATAGTTTAGTTTAGTCTTATTTCACCTCACCCTATTATTTTAATATTTGAAAAAGCTAAAAAAAAGTAAAAAAGTGAAAAAGCACAAAAAGAAAATAAAAAGTGAATTACAATTGAATTTGTTTCATTAGCTTACTCCCTAGGAAGTGGATTGATACCCTTACTTACCTCTACACTTGAGATTATTTTATTTTGTAGGTATATGAGGATTTTTGACTAACTTGGCTTTCAACAACGACATACGCAAAAGTCATAGTTATCAAATGGCGTCGTTGCCATTCTTGGGATTGTGAAGCTCGGAGCGGATTCAATTTTGTAGTTCATTTATTTTTTGCACTTTTTTATTTTTTTTGTACCATTTTATATTTTTAGAAGGCTTGTATTAGGATTATTCTATCATTGCTTGTATTGCGGTGCTTAGATTCACCATTTATTTTCCATTTAAAATTGTAATAATTAAAGACAAGCGTGATAGGGAAATCGGACAAGGTATAAAGAGGGCGTCCTAAGGCGAGGATTTATAAGCCTCTCTACCTTGGGTCGGTAGGACTCCAAGGGACGACTGAGATAAGCGATTCTCCCCCCGGTCGACTCAAAATTTTCGGCACCCCACGGCGTAAAAACCGTGGGAGGTATATTTCTAAACACTCGCACCTCTCCTGTTAGCGAGTCAATTCTTTTGTGTGCTCTTGTGTGCTCTTATTTGAATTTATTCTCGCATTTATTTTCGAATGGTGTGATGAATTAATTGACTAAGACCTACACCCGATCACTCACGAGAAGGGATTTCATCACCCGACTCACTCGCTTATTATTGTGTGCTACCCAAGCCATCACTAAATTTAACATCAATTAACTAGGTAGCCCACTATGAGAATAAATTTTGTAAAGGCGATCACTAAGATAATTCCGTGATTTTTTATCGCCGGCGGACTTAATTAAAATTTGACTATCCTTTCACTAAATCTAAAGATAAAAATTGACTATGTGCTAGTTAGGAAATTTTCTTGACTTGTGTGTGTGTCCAATTCATTTTTCGGTAGTCGAATTTTAGTTAGTTCATGCAAATTCAAAGAGTCCATATCTTTCCCCACCCTTTTCTTCCAAAAAATAAAAAAAAAATATTTTTCTTCCTTTATTTTTTACAAAAAAAAAATCCAAAAATATTTTCTTTTTTTCATTTTAGAAAAATCTAAAAATATTTTCTTCTATTATTTTTTTTTAAAAATTCAAAAATATTTTCTTTCTTTCCTTTTTAGAAAAAAAATCCAAAAATATTTTCTTCCATTACTTTTTGAAAATCCCAAAAAATATTTTCTTTCCTTTTGAAAAAATTCAAGATCCAAAAAAATATTTCTCTCCTCATGGTCGAAGAACGTCCTTTACTGGACTACTTTGGTCATTTTCCATTGACACGTGACACGTGTGAGAGTGATCCTGAGCCGTCTCTTTATGATATTCTTAGTCGTTTCACCTCTCTCACGAGTACCGTTGGTACTTTTGACCCATCCATGCCTGCACCTACTATTCCATCAACCTCGGTGTCAAGTGTCACCGTGTCTCGTCCTTTGTTGTGCACCCACTGTTCTTATGCCGATCACATGTCCCATGTGTGCCCTTACATTACATATCCATACAAACCCACCATGGAACATGTGTATCCATATGACACTGTTTCGGAACCCGCCTCGGGCCATTATCCTGCTACACCCAATCCCGAGTTGTGTGAGTACCCGAGCTATTCGTGGAGGCTTAATCACCCTTCCACGCAATACAAATCCCAACCCGATGTTGTGGATCCTCACACGTTCCAACAGCCGTCATGGCAATCTTGTGCACCCGTTCACGATCAGCTCCCTCACTACGCACCCCATGAGTATCAACCATTTGTCCATCACGAAAGCTGTCCTTTTGTGTATAATGAACTCGGCCCCACCCCACACACTTCATATGAGTATTCTCCATATAGTCCCGATTATAGCGAGTTGTGTCCACCTCAACCCCCACCACCACCCATCATTCCACCAACACCTTCATCCATATCCTCTCTCGAAAACCTCTTGCAAAAGTTCATCCTTGAGCAAGAGCAAGCAATTCAAACTCAAGCTCTCCAAAGGCTTGAACAAAGGTTAAATGAATTGGAGTGTGCGAGAGAGTCGAATATTTCCATGGATCCACCCATCGTTGCAACCGAGTGTGTTGATGATGTATCCTCTTGTGACACAGATTTTGAGTGTGACCACCCCTACCTCCCGAGAATCTCGAAGTTGAGACCATTCCATGGTCTGGGTCCCAAGTCAACAATTGTGTTGACGTACCTTTCGATAGTGAGCCTGATCAAATCCCACCATGTCCACATGAACCCATCATTGCGGTTCATATTTCCATTCCCTTTCCCGCTGAATCCAAAATAATTCCCGAGTCTACACCTATTGAGCCCACCGCTTGTGTTCCCGAGGAACCACTTCATTCTAGGTTAGCTCCGGCTACGAGTGCTCGCCATTTTTTCGAGATAGAATCCGTGATAGTTCCTACCTATCCGGATTTGGATCCTATTCCACCATGCATGGCTCCCGTTGAGCCTGATATTTTTAGTGATTCTTCTATCTCCGATCTTGGTGCCTCGTTTGAACCATCCACCACATTCACCAATGATACTCTTATGGAGAAGTTGATCACTCCATCTTTAGATACCACACGTCCTCCTGCGAGTTCCCTTGTGGATCACTTCGCACCTCATAAAGAGTGTGTGTCTCCCACTCTTGAGTTGGATCATCTTCCTCCACCATTTATCCCACCCGATACACCATTTGTCCCACCCGACCCACCCATTCTCCTTTCTATCCCACCACCTGGTTTGGATTTTGACTTTACACATTTCACGTTTCCATCTACATTTTTAGATCCTCACCTGAAACCATCCCTCACCCACGAGAGTATTTATGGTGATACTCTCCACTTCCGTGACACCGAGCTTGTTCCTCCATGCACATCACTCTTTTGTGGTGTTGATTTTTCCCATCGATAGTTCCCTGGTGTGTCACGGCGCGACCATTATCATCGCCCATTTATAGAACGATCGTGTGATTTTTACGAGCCTCACCCTATTCCACTTTCCACACCATTTCGCCTTCCTCATCAACTTGAGCACCATGCTTATAGGGCCCTAGTTGCCCTCACATTTAAGCTCAACAAGGCCCGAGACCGATACCTATTCACCCTCACCTTTGCCCTTTTTCTCACCCACCCATGGTCCACCGATGCTTTGCATCGCGTGATGTACTTTTCCATACAAGTGCATTGACCCCTTTAGCCTCTATCCAACAAGACTGATGCTTCAGTCTTGTTTGGAGCTGATTCTCATCACCCAATTTTTCTACCACCCCGCACTTTCATAGATCTTATCTTTAGGGTGAGAATGGTTCGGTCTGGTTGAAGACATTAAACTTAGCGCTACCGGGAGGCGGCCCGCGTTTCTTATACTAGTCTCATCCTGTTTGGGGGTGGTGTTTCACATCACCCTATGCTTTATCATGTTTATGAACTTGTACACATTTTTTTTCTCTCACTTCTTATTGAGGTTTCTTCTTGGCTTCATATGTCCACTTCATTAGCGGTTCATTCTGGTAATCTCTTTCCTACCTTATGCTCTCAATTTTTAAAATCATTTTACTTAACATCGAGGACGATGTTCCTTTTTGTTTGGGGATGGGGAATTTTATCAAAATCATGCCTCTTTTGAAAATTTTTGAATTTTAAACCTGATTTTTAAAATTTTGTGCAGTTTCTTGCATCTCACTCATTGATGTGAATTTTCAATCATCCATCTTTTTAAGTCTAGGAATCAAGCTAGAGAATATTTTTTTTCTAAATAGCTTATGTAATACGTATCAAGGCATGTTGCACCATGAATTTCTAGACTCAACAAAATTTGCGCACTTATCATGTCACTATGGTTTAGAGTTGAAGAGTACTAAAATTCTAAAGAGAACTTTAAGGATCACTAGTAGAGACTTTAGCTTGTGAGTTTTGTGCCTTTCATCCTTTTAGAGAGTTTTACGCAATCTTCGAGTCACAAGTTGATTCAACTTTCTTTGGGTCCGCACTTAAATTGTTGTATGATCTCATTATTCTTCATTTTTGGCTTGATCACTGAGAACGACATCACTTTCGAGTTATAAGAAACGCGTGTCTTGAAATTTGTCATGAATACTAGATTTTCATCCATACACCTACCACATTTCCCCCATATCACATCTTCACCCATTATATTCCCATGCTCTTCCACATTCCCACATACTTCTCCCCATCCATATACATACCTCACCACATTCATATATCATCCTTCTTTTTTAGAAAAAGAGTGTGATTTCAAAAAGTAAATGTCTTCATTGTTGGTTTGAAAAGAGAGAGAAAAACAACAAAAAAGAGCAAAAATAGAAAATATAAAAAGAAAAAGAAAAAAAAATCGAAAAAGAAAAAGAAAAGAAAAATCGAAAAAAAAGAGAGAAAAGAAAAGAAAGAGAGTTTAATAGTTAGTTCTTGTGTAATAAAGACATTTGTTCTCCATTGTACACTCTTCTCACTCATCCATTCATTCATATCACCATTATATCCTACATACCACATCCATCATATCACCCATCCTATCCTATCCCTCATCTCATCATTCTCATCCCATTTCATTTCCCCCTCACCCATATACATACATGTTCCTCTAGGTGTTCGGGCAAATGAAAGTCAACGTGGTGAATAACTCGACGTTCTCACTATAGTGATTAGCATTCTTTCATGAAGATCATTTTTCTTTCTATTTGTTCGTTCTTTCTTATGTGTGTGTGAGACGTTTGAATTGCTTAAATTTACCCACCTCTTCACACACAAGAGCGATACACTAACCCAAATCTCAAGAGTTCGTTTGAGAGAGATATATCCTGTGGGATTTAAAGTTGAAGCGTTGATTCCGAAGAGGCAATCTAGGAATTACTTTGATTATACTCGAACCGTCTTGACTGATTCACACTACACACGTTGAGTTCTAGGAAGGATGTGCCTTGAGTATTTACTTAGCTAAATTTTTTACACATTCTAGCTTGTATTTCTGAAAATATTTTTCTTGTGATGGATTGTGCGATTATTCTATGTCTAATAAGAGATTGACTGCCTTTCAATAAATCATTTTGCAAAATAAGAATTTTGTGGGTATATTCCCTGCAAACCGTCACGAGACACAACTCGTCCTGTAGGGCAACCTATAAGTTCAAAGGCTTGTTGCACATGCTAAGTGCAGTCGCAAGTGCCCGCGAAAGTTGTACACTTTTGGTTACTTATCTTTTTCTTTCTCTTTATCTTATTACTCGAGGACTAGCAACGCTCTGTTTGGTGGTGGTGTGCTAAGCACAAAAAACTGTACAATTTATACCCCGAATAGACGTACTTTAGTTGCTAATTCTCGATAATATGAGTCTTATGCGATTAATTGATCAATATGCAAGTTTAATTGCAGTTGCGGTGTCAAAAGCTATATTTCGGAGCAATTTGCAGTTAAAATGGAGCTAAATACCCTTATCCCGTAACCTAGCCTGCCCAAACCTATCCCGAACCCCGTGTGTGCTTAGTTTGTGTCTTTTTATCATTTTTTAGATTTTTTGTTTGAGTCAATTTTATTTTTAGGATTTAATTTAAATTTATTTAGAATTTCTAGGATTTATTTTCCAATTTTTATATTTCTTTTTATTTTGTATTTTGATTTTGATTTTATTAGTTTTTAGTTTTAGTTTTATTTTATTTTACTAGGATTAGAATTTTTAGGATTTTATGTATTTTTAATTTTATTAGATTTTGCATTTTCTTTTTAGAATTTAAATTTTAAGTTTTATTAGATTTTATTTTTATTTTTATTTTTTTTAATTGAATCTTTATTTTATTTTTAGAGTAGGAAATTTATTTATTTTTAAATTTTTAGTTTTTTTTTTTATAGTTTTAATAGTTTTAATTTTAATTAGTTAGTGTCATTTTTAGGTCCA
Organism: Sambucus nigra; assembly: GCA_949130495.1. NCBI lineage: Eukaryota > Viridiplantae > Streptophyta > Magnoliopsida > Dipsacales > Adoxaceae > Sambucus > Sambucus nigra. The sequence goes on from OX422208.1 coordinate 76,098,868, forward strand.
ACTTAAAACACACACATAAACTCCCTTTATCCTACTACCAAACATTCATCTTACCCTTACCATGTACCCACACACCTCTTATCCTAAACCCTCACCCTCAACAAACTTTCCTACACCCTCATACACTCAATCTACCCCCACTTCATCTTCTTCCACCTAACCCTCTCTCTCCATATCTCCATAACTCCATAAACCTACCTACAACATCCACCACTGCAAGCTCCGGTCGGAGTACGAAACCAAACCCCAACTCGCCGATCCAGCCCGATCGCGACCCACCTCCGGCCAGCTGCTGAATCCGATTGCCAACCCGGCCCCGATCGCGGCCTGACCCTCGTTCCCCAGCGCCAAAACCACTCCGGCGTTAAACCGATCCCCGCCCGCCGGAGATAAACCTCGCAACGCCCCTACCAAGCTCTCTCCCTCGCCTCTATACCCCCAACCAGCTACGCCCGTCGCCCCGCCCCTCCTTCACCTCCGGCGCTCACTACTGCCGACGCCGGCGGTGCTACTGCTTACCCCTGCGACTCTGGCCAACTCACCAACTCCCTCCGGCGATCCTTTCCTCCGAGTTTGTTCCACTGAACGAAACCCAATGAACCTTCTACCCACCTTCAACCTCAAAACCCATTTGCAACCCATTTCCTCTTACCCGATTTTCTCCACCTGTTAACATCCAAAAACACAACAAAGCCAAATAACAAATAACCCATGTGTCTTATTGAACCCCTTCTACCCATTTACCCAAATTCCCCCCCAACTAAAACCTCTTACCCAAAAACACCCTTTCAACAAATCTGATATGTTTTATCCCATTACCTCATTCCCCCACTTTCCACATGACCTCACACCCAATTTCCATGACACACCCAAACCACATGAACACTTATACCAATTATCCTATATACTCCTAGCTCCATGCCTTGTATAAAAAGAAGAGAGAAGACCCCAAAAAAAGAGAGCTTTTAGATAGGAAAATTCTAGAGAGAGAATTGTAGAGAAAATATCATTTGTAAATAGTTTTGTTTTATTCTTTTTTAGATATTTGTGAGGTTAAATATTGATTGAGATTTAATTGAGTGTTGATTTTAATTTCATATTACTTGGATTCTCAATTGGAGGGTTGTATGCTTCTCATTCAAGCATTAGAGTTTATTGAATTCAAAAGATTGGTTTGATTATTCTTCTCTCTACTCTTTTATATTAAATGCCTATTGAATATTTGTTTATTATGTTTGATACCATGTTAGGCTAAATCCCCTTTCAAGGGGTAGGGGGAAACCCTTATTTGATGTTATTTTAGTTTAATTAGTTTGATTACTTGAAATTCCCCATTGAATGTTAATTTTGATCCCTCACCCTTAGATTTACGCCTCGAAAGAGGGTAAATGATTTTCGAGAGAAAGTCGAAATTCTAGTCATAATACCCATTTTAGATTCGAACTAGAGATAGAGGTTTCTTAAGTGGGATATTATAACTCGAACTTCAACTCTAAATTTATTTTCTGAGATTGACATAAATTTTAATTGATCGATCCTAGCGGGTGATTAATTAAAAAGAGTGCAGATCTAATTTTCTAGAATTGTGGGGTGTTAAACTTAATTTTTTAAAATATTACTATTATAATTACACTTGCAATGAGAGTTGGTTTGTAATTTTGATATTAATTTGGGAGAATTCAAATAATTAAATTAATTAATTAGAATAACTAAAATTTGTGGTGTAATCCCACTCCTTGATTGTTCTCACAATTATTTACCTCACTTTATCTTTTATTTTAGTGTTAGACTTTGTTTTCATTTTAGTCACTTTCTAGTTAGTTATTTTCATCTCATAGTTTAGTTTAGTCTTATTTCACCTCACCTCACCCTATTGTTTTAATATTTGAAAAAGCTAAAAAAAAAGTAGAAAAGTGAAAAAGCACAAAAAGAAAATAAAAAGTGAATTACAATTGAATTTGTTTCATTAGCTTACTCCCTAGGAAGTGGATTAATACCCTTACTTACCTCTACACTTGAGATTGTTTTATTTTGTAGGTATATGAGGATTTTTGACTAACTTGGCTTTCAACAACGACATACGCAAAAGTCATAGTTATCAAATGTCGCCGTTGCCATTCTTGGGATTGTGAAGCTCGGAGCGGATTCAATTTTGTAGTTCATTTATTTTTTGCACTTTTTTATTTTTTTTGTACCATTTTATATTTTTAGAAGGCTTGTATTAGAATTATTCTATCATTGCTTGTATTGCGGTGCTTAGAGACACCATTTATTTTCCATTTAAAATTGTAATAATTAAAGACAAGCGTGATAGGGAAACTGGACAAGGTAGAGAGACGGCGTCCAAAGGCGAGGATTTAGAAGCCTCTCTACATTGGGTCGGTAGGACTCCCGGGGACGTCTAATTTTATAAATTCCAAATTTTATTCTATACATTTTATTCCATAAAATGTTTAAATACCAAGATTTCTTCATATTTATCATTTTTCCTAAGACTCTTAAAATCATTTATAAACTATTTAAACAAATCCGGAAGAAATGATCTTCTTAAATCATATTTGCATTCCACTCTTACAAACTTTAATTACATGACCAATACTATGTAAAAATAGAGTCCTTAAGTTAAGTGTAGAGTTTCCCACCTCAAAGGAAACTTCAACAATGGTGGATGAAACAAGATGGAAGCCTTCCACCACCTAAGGTGGCCTTAAAGAGGTTTCCTTGATCCACAAGCTTGTTTCATTGAGTGTTCCATGAAAACTCCCTTCAAACTCCATACTTTATTTTTCTTCTACTCCAAAAATCCCTAACAACATCTCCATAAAAACCCATCTTGCTTGAACGTGTAGTGTATTTCGGTTTTATGAGCTTAAATATGACAGAAGATGGTTAAGGTTTAATGTTTTTGGGTGGAGGGGTGGTGGTGCTAGGGTGGTGTGTGGTGACTGGTGGAAAAAGAGCTCCAAGAGCTAGAGAGATAGATAGACCAAATCTAATTAGAATGGGTTAAATGATCCAAAACATCAATTAAATACCCCCCAAACCCTAAGGGTTAAATCCCACAAATGCCTTAACCCCTTATATAATGGTCCGTCAAGTCTCTATCCCACGCTTTGATCAGAGCCGCTGAGATCTTGATACATTATGCAATTCGACGATTCACGTCATGACAACATAAAAAATGTGTACATTTTTCTGAAATTTTCCCGGTCATTCAAATGACTGAAAAAATCCTCTGTATTAACCTTAGGCCATAAAACTCCAATTCAATTGCATCAGGCCTACTACATTACCCAAATTTAGCGTATGATCCACCTCAACAAGCCCATAGCCCAATTGGTCATGCCAAGTCACCAAATTACACAAGTACAATCGAAGTCATGGGGGTGGGTGTTACATATAGCATCCTCGAGATGGACCTACCGGATGAATCCTCAGTATGCTATCAGGCACTAGGTACATCACGTACCACTCTTAGGCCGTCGTGTCAGAATCTCGCCACTAATTCCAAAACGTAAACACATAACAGAGGCGACTATAAACATACATCCAGGGGTCATAACCATACCACACCGAGCCTAACTGGACTCAAAACCAACACATATCCTGACGTATAGAAATTGATCATGCAACAACACTATGACGTGGGGAAATAATCCAACTCTTGTTGGTCAAGGCCAGGGTGGACCGCCCACTATGCGCAACCTCCAATGATAGCATATTATAGTAGGTATGTTCATATAAAATCAATTAGACATAAACATAAACACACATCCATATATATATATATATATATCAAGTCGACTATCGTATGTAATTTCTCTCGAAGTACTTGGTTATCCTAGGGGTGTGCAGAAAAACTGACCAAATCGACAAATTGATAAAATCGAACCGGACCGAAAACTTGCAAGCTGGGTTTTTTTAAGGGTCATTTTGATTTGGTTTGGTCAGACATAAAACCGAGGGTGTCGGTTCAATTTTTGGTTTTGGCATAAAAAAATTCGGTATGAACCGAATCGAACCGATTTAATTTTCATATGATTAATTTTATAATTATTTTTATATGATATAAGTATAACACGCGCACAGTTTGATACGCTGCATTTTTTCAACACACTCACTGCACTTTATTTCTAAACTCAAAACCCATGGATGTTCTCTCACCTCAAATATTTCTCTCAAACCTCTCTCACGATTTTCTCACACTCAAAACCCATGGTTGTTCTCTCTCAAGGTTTTCATCTCACACCTGTGGCTATCCTTTCTCAAGGTTTTCATTGGAAGGTCACACCTGTTCGGACCTCAGCCAACCACACCCCTCTCACAGTTTTCACCCAAATCCTTTGCCAAATCCTCACCTAGAATTTGTTGGTAAGATCTTTAGAACCTTTCCAATTTCTTTGCTTAGGTTTTGATAAATTTTTATAGTTGAATTTTTAAGATCTTTAGACCCTGTCAAAAATTGATGGAAAACCGAACCGACCCCATCAAAAACTGACCCTGTTCGGTTCGGTTCGGTCCTTTAAATCCAAAAATCGATAAGGTCAGTTCGACTAAAAAAACCAGCCAAAACCAAACCGACCTAACCGTGCACACCCCTAGCCTATCCAATCTCAAAGTCTAACCCGACTCCCCGATCTTGGCTTAGTAATCACTTAATTATTGTTGAACTCAATGATTATATGCTTCTGGACAACATGCTAATCTGACCAAACACTAGCCTTGCCATCCCGAAATCTTAACTCGATTTTTCAATTTCTAGTCGTGATCATTTACTTGCTTAGTCATATCTTTCTTTACACGGAATATATCCCCGGTAAGCTTATGACACTTACTAAGTCTCTTGAGAGGTTAATATGAGTTTTAAAAAGTTCTCCCATAAGATCCCTTTAAATAGGTAACAATATAAGATTCCTTATCCCATTTGAATTATTAAAAATAAAAAATTCCCACAAATCTAATAGTCTGACAAAGTAAACACCTTTTACTAAAACAACTATTACTCCATCGACAGAAGTCCAAATGACCTTATTCAAAGCTCGTCGAAAAGATAAGATCCATACCTTGCTTTATACATATAGCTCAAAGTCTAATTAAAAGTACAAATAAAATGACATGCATTTGAAGTGATGCAAAAATTCGCAAAATTAAATATTCTCACATATTAAACACCTTTTACTAAAACGACTATTACTCCCTCCATAGAAGTCCGAATGACCTGATTCAAATCACACTGGAAAGATCAGATCCATACATTTCTTTAAATTTATTATTCATAGTCTAATTAAATGTATAAATAAAATGGTATGCGTTTGAAATGACGTCAAAATTTCTGACAGATTAATCAATTAAATGAATAAATCCTGCAATACTAAACCCTATTTTCAAGATTTTATATTTTTTTATTTAATCATTAAATAAACAATATTTATTTATCAATTTATATTTGATTCAAAACATAATTATCATTGGATCCATCTCCTAACATTTATACAATTCAAATGCCATATTTTCTTAGTTTTCCAACCCAAAAATTTCGTTATTCCACACCATAGTTGCATGGACAAATGAAACTACACTAGGGTTTTAAAGAAAGTAAATAATTGCATCTAAAATGACAAGTTCTAAAATTTATCTTCTTGAAATTATTCTTTTAATGATGACCTTTAACTCGAAAACAATAGTCTTCCTCCCCGGATCGTATTTCCTCTTCTTTTCTCTCTTTTTCTTCGCTTTTCTCACTCTCTCTCAAACCCTAGATTCTTTGGGTGAATGTATAACATTCGTAATCTATTCACCTTGAATATATATTAACATTATATACTCTAATCCTGAATAGGGTCACCCCCCTTAAGTAAAATGATTTATATACCCTCCTACGACTCTCGCTTAGTTTAAAAAGCCCTCAGAATCAAATCGTAACCCCCGGGTACCTATTATGGACTATTTCAACCCATTCCAGACCATCAGTGAACTTAAAATTACCGTTCGAGTCATCTAACATTAAATTCAATTTCATGACCGACACGATTTTACTCGCGCGTCCCTAGTGAAATACCGATAAACCCATCGCTTTAACTCACTTACGATGTAACATAAATTTATATGTTATCATTTAATTATTATACAAGTAAATATAATGCATAAATATTAGTCCATTTTATTCATAAAATAATATTTATCTAAGATAATTTATTTTCTTGTTTAATTAAAAGTATGTTCACATGTGTAATTTAAAATACTTTAAAAATACGGGATGTTACATACCTTTCTCGATGGTATAAGAATGAACTTTTCAATTATAAACCTTCATAATAGTCCCATAAAATAAAAAATTCCAAGCTAATTATATTCAGTAGCTCAGTGGAGACTACTTAAGATGTTCAAATATTCATATTTCTTAACATTGTATATGGCGTTCTTGTACTCAAGTCATGTGGAGTACAAGATGGTTCACAATAATCATATATCTAATAAATAAATATTCTTATATTTCAATGTACTCGATTCATTAATGGTTTATATTTAGCCTTTTAATATTAATAGGTAATATTCTTGTTTCGTCGAAACTCATTATGCCAATGCTAGGACATAGCATAAATTTGGGTTTCTAGGTAAAAAAATATCATAACCAAATATTATCTAATCATACTTGCATAAATAAATAATAGTTCATTCATATTTAAAAAAACTTAACGATAAAAATGATTTATTTTATTCTCAATTCATTCTCTTTTGATGATTTAAATTTATCAAAATATCATGCCATTTAGTGTTGCCTTCCATATCCATAAACTCTCCAACTTTAAGTTGGTCCATGTAACTTTCCTTACCTAGTTCACCATTCGAAAAGCGATATTATATACATTTAATTTAACTCAACATCATGTATAATATCAATGGCAATCAAATTAAAAAAAGCTACTCCATTTTCATGAGAATAATTTAACATGCATTATTTATAACTAGGTTATCTTACTATCGATAAATCTTAGTTGTTAAACAAAGCTTATATTTATAAATTATGGTCTTATTATTCTTTCAAATGATATGCATACTCTTTATTATCTTAAGGTTATAACATAAGTCAATTATAAGCTAATTTATAGATTATTCAAAGGAATTCAATCAATCATTTATTACATGACTTCTCTAAGGATTTTTGGAATCATTTTCAATGGAATAATCAAGCTTTTATTGTCAATTAACAACTCCTAAAATTAAGAGTTCTCTTGAGCACCACAGTTTTAAATTCTATTAAAATGTGTGAGTGCAAATAATCACAATTAATGGTTCTATATAGAAAAGAAATAATTAATGAGTAAATCATTATCACAACACAAAGGATTTGCGTGGTTCGATAGCTGCCTACATCCATGGGGTGTTTCTTGGTGTATATTAATTCTTTAAGATTTTTGAAATAAATAATTACATACCCCTTTACCCCGAGGTAAGGTTTTTATTTATAATAATAAGAATGGTTGAGTCATGTTCAAACTCTTTCAACTACTGGTTAGGTCATTTGTTGAACCATGTTGATCTCCTCCGAGATTATAGATAACAAGATTGAGCCTCTAATGGTTACCCCATATATCATTAATTATAACTTTAACAACACATTTAATTTTTCTATGTTAGGCCTCTCTCGGCTACCGAATATTTGGGTTGTTATGGTCTTCACCCAACAATTGCCCATAAAATTCTTTGTCAACAATGGGCTGAAGGATTTTATATTATCTGTTAGCCCAAATTATCAATCCAATGATTAAGTCACCGTGAGGGTATGCCTTGTAATTACCAAGTTATGGAGAGGGGCACACTGGTCTTTGGTTTGAAAATTGCATTAAAAACTTTGGACTTTGTTCCTTATGATTAGCCTTTAGGGAATTTTTTTTCTAACTCACAGAGATTATGCACCGTTGTTTGTATACTTTTCTTACTTAAAAAAATATCATTCGAAGCATTCATCCTTACAATATTCCTATAAGTTCTCCTTACTATATGCTTATTTTTCTTGTAACTGTTATGAGTTTCTTCATTTCCTCTTCTTAATTCTTGATGATTAGTCCTTTCTTCATTAAATAAAGTGTATATTGTTAATGAGAGAATGGTGGGTGAGTTTAGGAAAGTATATTCTCAGAGATTATGTCGATGTTATGGGTAGTCACTAGATTCACACCCTCTCAGTAGCCGCGGGGGGGGGGGGGGTGTTACATTTCCTCCTAATAAATTATTTTTGGCATTTTGTCAGTTTATAGGTTGTTCTAACCAATGTGCCCCAAATACATGAGGTATTATCAATGGGGTTCATCAGATTAATGAGCTGTATGGGACCAATATTTGGATCCTTGAGATCAGATACTGCTATTCATAGTACCACACCACAAATGGTGTTTTATATCTGAAGGAGAGGAAGGATGATAGGGTTTTGATTGTCATCCTTCCTGATTCCAATAAGGATATTAGGATCAAGGCTTTGTTGCTAAAAAATGACAACACCCTCCTCTTTCGGAGGGTGAATAGTAGAGGGGGTTTCAATGCCCGGATAGAAAAAGTGATATATGTTAACCTTTATTTCTCTTGAACTGAGCTTCATTTAATTAAACTGATACTAATGATTTGTCTTTTCTTTTATCCAGCTCGATTATAGAAGAAAGAGACCTCTCCTTCTCATTTCAACGGAGAAGAGTTAATCAAGATCTAAAAATTGAGAAGGCGGTTGGTTGCGGGTGGGGATCATCTAAGGTCTGCATCTTTTCTGTTGGAGTATGATAATTCGATTAGCAGCTTCTAATCTCGTCTAGTGGAAATAATACCTAAGGTTCCTCTCCCTTCCATAAGTGAGGAGGCTTCTACTTCTTCCTCATTTGAGTCCCTGATTCTATTCATGTTACTGAGGAAGATATAATGGCTCCCAAGAAGAGAATTTTTCTAGTTGAAGATGGTGAAATGGATCCTACCTCCCCCAAGTCCAAGGTTCCCAAGAGGATCGAGAATGAGGGACCTTCTTCCCACTACAAAAAAAAGTAGCTTTTGAGACGGTGACTTAATAGTCCCAAAAGATGGTTTATCCGCCTCAAATATTTTTTGGGACGGTATTTGGGACGGCTAGGAGGGGTCTTTTTGATAGGGGGTTATAAATACGTTTTGTGACGCCATAGCCGTCTCAAAAGAGTTTTTTGAGACGGGAACAAATCCGTCTCAAAAGCTCATCATTTTATATGACCCTTTTGAGACGACAAGCGAACTGTCCCAAAAGAGTGCTTTTGAAATGGGAATTAATCTGTCTCAAAAGGTTACTGTTTTACAAGATCTTTTTGAGACGGCAAGAAAGTCGTCTTTAATATATTTTTGGGACAGTTTTAACCATCCCAAAAGAAGTGAAGAGATCTTAAATTTTTTACACCAATATACTAGGGAGAATAAAATCTATCGCTAAAGTTTAATATAAAATTAAATTACACTTGAGACAATTTATAAAAGCATCACCAAATGATAAAAAAATATAGGGGCATATACCAAATAGTCTCTCGAACATTTTTTAATACACGTTTAGTCCAAGCCCTTTTATTTTGCTCCAAAAAATTCTTCGCCATGTCGCTGACGCGGACCTTTAAAAATAAGAGAATATTAGTTAAATGAGTGTTTGAGGGACTATTTGGTACAAAATAAAAGGCATGGACTAAATGTGTATTAAAAAATGTTTGAGGAACTTTTTGATATTTGATCCAAAAATATAATACATAAGAGTTTCAACCAACGCAACGAATCATTTTTATTCAACAATAGTTAGAGTTCTTACAAAGCATCTCTAAATATTCATCAAAATAAAAATTATAACACTAAGTTCAAATATTCGACTTGACAACAAAAATACATTAAATTCTTATTCTCCAAGACACAAAATGATTTTATCAAAGTAATCCCGCAATCTTAAAGTGTAGGACCTCCAAAATCACTGGTCAGCATTGCACGTTCTAAAAATGTTGCCACCTGTAAAAAAATTAGTGTCAATTACGTCAAAATTAATATCTCACTCATAAAAAATACAAGGTGCAATGAACTACTATTAGTATATTCTCATCACAACCAACATAAATTTTAAACTATGATATCTTTTTAATAAATATCTAACTACTATTATTTTTCAAAAAATTTGACAAAGTCTCATTTGTTTATTCATGAAAACCACAGGTAACCAACCTGTTTTAAACATTAAAATTGATTATAAGAATACTATACACCAACCAATAGCGAATTCTCACCACCACTATTAGAAATTTAGCTTTAAAGGAGAGAATTTTTCAGCAAATACTAAACAACTATGACAAACCTAAAACATTGCTAAAAAGGTGAACAAAAATTTAACTCTCAATTGCTAAGAAAAAGTTTTTACGTAGGAGAAAAATATTTTGCCCCAAATCAAACAGCATCTTTGTTGCAAGTCCAGTCAATTTCAAATTAATATGTATTCAAGTTTGGTAAGAGCACCAACCCTACCTTCTACAATATTCTCTGTAAGTTTTATCTATTTTGACATGTAGAACTCGACTCTATTCCTGCAAGCTAAAACTACTGTGACATGCTAAAAGTGAAACTAAAAGTATAAAGCAAGAGAAGCACAAATGCATGAGAATAAACCAGCTCAAGTACCTTATTAAAGTCATCTCCTTCTTCAATAAAATTAGTTTTCCATTCTAAAAAGCAACCCATTCTCATACTGCGGATATTGTTATCTACAAACAGACATCAAAATATCAACTCACAAATAAACCATAAAGTCAAACAAATTACTATTCCAGCATTTAGGAATTGGATAATTTATCACTTGTGCCAAAAACGAAAAAAATAATTTATTCCTCTGAGTAAGTGAATTTCAACTAAAATATTCAGCATACACATCGAATTGGGAAACTCAAAGGACCACATAATAGTTATGAACAATGGAGATCACGTAATAGTTATGAAATATGGAAGGTTGACAAACTTTATTAACTTATTGATGAGTATTATACAAGTACAACTTGCCTAGTATTCGTTGAAACCTTTTGAAACCACTTAAGCATATAGAGAGAGACAATTAAACTCAAAGGAATGTAAGTAACACGGGGCTGAAAACTATTAACTAACGGAATATGATGCATTAGTTTTTTTTCTTTGTCAATCCCCAAACTAACGTACGTAATGGTTGCCAAAACCCACATGTTTTCACTAATTATTAAGATGGTTTCAGTACCTCATTATAAAGTCTCGAGTTTCTCATGTAATTATAATATAATGCATACAGCTATCATATAATACATGGCGTGATTAAATGGAACGTGAGCAAATGAAGATGTAAAATATGAGTGGTGATGAGCATGCCTATCATATAATACATGGCTCAATATATCAGCATCATATATACTTGTGGTTTTATCTCAATTGGGTGGCATATTTGGAGTCTACCAAGGTGCAAGTAATCACGAAGAGCTGCACAATTTGATGAAAGAAACAGTGATGATTCGCAGACTAAAAAACATGCTCTTGGCGAGCTTTCGATGAAGCGGAGGCAACAGGTTTTCCTGGATTTGGCAGAAAATGAGATGAGACAAATCAACGCTTTATTTCGTGAGTTGGAGGTAGTGAAAAATAAAATTAAAGCGAGCCAATCCCAAGAGGAAGCTGACTCGTTGAAGTTTAAAGAGAAAAATCTTATTAATAAGATTTATACTAATTCTGCAGAAGCCAAGATCCCAACAGTTCTCGATTACCTAGGAACTGTCATTGAGGGAAGTTGCAAGTTCCTAATATTTGCACATTAACAACCAATGATTGATTCGATACGCCAATTTCTTCATAAGAAAAAAAATTGGTTGCATCCGGATTGACGGTTGTACCCCAGCAGGATCCAGGCAAACTTTGGTTACAGATTTTCAAGAAAAGGATTCAATTAGGACATCAGTGCTGTCTATCAGAGCTGGAGGTGCTAGGTTAACCTTAACGGCAGCGAGTATAGTAATTTTTGCATATCATGGACTCCAGGAGACATAATTCAAGCAGAAGATCGTTCTCATAGAATTGGCCTAGTGTCGTCGGTCAACATATACTATCTTCTAGAAAATGACACTATTGATGACATAATATGGGATGTTGTTCAGAGCAAGTTAAAAATCTTGGACAGATGCTTGATGGACATGAGAATTCATTGGAAGTTGCAGCTAGCACTAAGGAGCCGAGAAACAGCCCTGCAAAACAGAGGACGCTAGACTCCTTTATTAAGCATTGTCAAGGCAAAAAAGAGTTTGATTAGACCCCTTGTACAGACAATATATATGATAGGTTTATTAATCTTCGTTATAGAGTCAAAGGGGATGTTAGAGTTGATGGCATGGGATTTGAATATTTTATAGTTAGGAAAAATTGATCCGGTAATGTATTGGTAGAGGTCTTGGCCTAATCTCCCTTTTATTTCATCTTCTTTCTACTATCATATGGGGTGGTGGTTGAGATCTTCAAAAACTGACCTGATCAAGTTCCTCATTGAAGTTCTGCCAGTATGTGTTATGTGAGAAATGGGGAAATGCAGAAATAAAGCTCTGTATGATGGGAAGAAAATGGTGGCTAAGTTTATTATCAACCAATCCATAAACACTGTCAAAGAAATCAACAAGAACAAAAGTATCAAAGCAAGGGGGCAAGAGGACCTAATAAAGTTATTCTCATTGTCTAAAGAAGTATGGTCAGAGAAGGAACCTAAAACTATTGAATGGAAGAAGTCAAACCAATGGTCAGAGAAGGAACCTAAAACTATTGAATGGAAGAAGTCAAACCAATATAGTGTGAAGCTAAATATTGATGGAGCTGTTAAATGTAACCCTGTGCAGTGTGGTTATGGGGGTATATTGAGAGATGCATCAGGCAACATTCTATGGAGTTTTGCAGGCTCTGGAGGTTTACAAACAAGTATAGTTGCTGAAACTATGGCTCTATGTGAAGGATTAAAGATGTGTAAGAAATTTGGTTTCATGGAAGTAGAGGTAGAATCTGATTCTAAAGTCTTGGTGGCTTTTTCTCTTTTTTAGTTTTTAATAAAACGTGTGGGGGTTCCGTCCCTCTTCGATAAATAAAAAAAATAAAGAATTGGAAGGTGTATAGTATAAGCTTAATTTGGAAATAATGTATAGAATTCTAGTAATGTTGGATCAATGGAAGTGTGAGGGATCCGCAGAGGTAGGCAGGACTTTTTGGGACTTGTTTAAAATCACACACATGATTTGTTGCAATGAACTTTATCCACATTTCGTTAACATTTTTTGGGGGTTGTCGCTTCGGTACTAGAGGATTAACATAACATCATTGGTTTAGTATTGGGGCTTATTCTTAAAACCACATGTAAATTATTTTATTATTAATTAATAAAAGATTATTTTATTCATTTTGAAATGAGAATCAAGTGGATGACTACTACTCTAACTGACAACGTTGGCATTCACTTACCAAATACACCTAACATTCGTTGAAATGACAGCGCCATCCTCAGTCCTAAGGCACTCACACCGAAACCTAACATTGGGAAGAGAGCGGAAGAACGCGGCAAATATGGTCTCTAAGTGTCAGTTCCAACCAATCATTGGGTACGGATCATATACACGATACAATGTGGGAAAAAATGACTCGCCCGCCACTGTCTGGGTGGATGATAATGACCTCCCCGTATTTAAACAAGATAATAATAAAGAGAACATGTCCAAAATAAGTAAAACCAAAGCAGACTTAACAAAATTTTGACCATTTCTAGACTTGCCTAAATTCTTCTAGCTAGTCACTTTTAAAAATCGAGAGTCTTGTGAAGACACGATCACTCTCCTCGGGTTACTTTAATACCTTTGAGGATATCCCAAACTCTTTCCGAGCCATTTCACTAGTTTTTTTTTTCACTTTTCACCTCCCGGAGACGACTTATAGCCTAAAACAATCATCTACAAGTCAATTTTAAAAACCGAGAAACCAATGAGAACACAAACACTTCCCACAAGTTACTTTTGTACCTTTTGGGTTTTTTATGCCTATCTTGGGGCCACTTGATTGATGTTTTGAGTTTTCTCTTCGTAAAGTCCATTTTATACCACAAAACGAGCGTATACTAATCAATTTTGGCAAGTGGAGTTTGATTAGGTAAAGGACACTTCCCACATGTTCCTTTTGTGCATCTTGGGGCGTTCGTTCCTCTTTTAAGGGCACTCGATCAATATTTTGAGTTTTTGCCTCCAAAAGCCCATTTTTTACACGCAAAAGAACATACACAAGTGAGATAATTTTTGAAACTAGATGTCCAATGGTGAAACTGTCTCTTCCCACGGGATACGTTAATACCTCTTGGTGGAATGTTTTCTTTAAAATATGGACTGTTCACTCGCCACTATTTTATTCACTCTCCCAAAAGACTAACATGGGCACTAAACCGAATAACTTATAGTCCTTCACATTCTTCTCTTTATCATAAATACAAGGGTTTATTTTAATATAAAATTGGAAAATTTCAAAAAAGTGAACCAATACTCCACAAACTGAATTTAGGAAACATAAAAAATGGCTTTGAGCAGACTTGACATTGTTTCTACTGATCACCAAGTTAACTATTATTTGATGATCACATCATTTCTTTGTTATCAGAATGTAGAATACTTTCTATAGCCAAAAACATACATCCCCTAGCACCGACATAATATGTCAACAATGGCGCAAATAAAAGACATGAAGCTATTACATACGTACACTCCAAACAGCACATGTGTGTGTGTGTGAGAGTGAGAGAAATTTGCAGATATAAAGACAATGAGATGGATAAATTTTGCAGAAATTTTGCAAATATAAAGACAATGACAGAGTTTAATGAAGTCGTATTCATGTAGAAAAAAGGCTTTTTATCCAACTCATCATCATGAGCACCAAAAGAGCAACGAAAATGGGGCGGTCAACTCTATCTATCTAAGAAATTGACCATCTTGGTAAAATCTAGGAAGCGTCTTCAAGATCATTCACAAAACAAATTATAATTCATTTGATATATTAATGTTATTGGGATGGGGGTTGTGGTGGTGGAAGAAAAAAAGCAAGAAATTTATCTAATTAAATAGAATTAGTATGTTACTAAAGTACGACATTATACTTCCAATACCTGAAGGAAATAAGTCATCAGAAGAGTTTCTATGGGAAACTTGAATCTGATAGGAAACATCATGGTCACTGCTTCTGCCTGCCATTAATAGTTGCAATAAATTAATCACCAAGCAATCAAAATAGGTACTAGGCTCCTTTCATATTGATATTTACTACGATGACAAGATGACAAGTTAAAAGGATAATTATACTAAAAAACACATGCTCTATAAATACTTACTCAATATAATAATAAATGAAGTACATAGAGTAATTCAAAATGGAGTAAAGAAAATCAACTATCAAAGAACAAGACAAACAACAGTGGCATGCAATCATATGTGATGACCTTAGATGTCCATGTGAAAGTCGAGTTCAAATATTCCTTATATACTTGCTGTAATAATAAGCAGGTTATGCACAGAATTCTTGGAAAGGCTCGATCGAGTCTTCTATAATGCTTCTTGGAATAATATTTTTCAGGATAATAAAGTAAATCATCTATACAAAATTAACTTGTATCACTCGCTTTTAATTCTATTGTTGGACCCTTTTAAGAATTATGGCCCTCGAAAAGACAAACTTTTCCATCTGAAGTGAAATATATTGCACCAACTCTCATAAAAGAAAACCAAACACTTTATCGCATGAGTTCAAGTGGATTCTCTGCTATAGAGCGATGATCAAATATGGTATAATCTATGTCCAAAACTAGCAGCTTCTTCCTTTTACAGCGTGGATTATTGAGTTCAATATATATCAATAACCCAACAAACATCATCAAAGGAGGTGGAAAATATCATCATATGGACCCGACCTGACCTTTTATCTATGTCTATACTATGTCAATCCATGTATTCATCTCAAATAAAAATGATATGCAAGTCAGCAATATGAGAATGAGCTTATGCAAACCAATACATTGATCCTAGTTTTAAAAATATATATTGATCCTAGTTTTAAAAATAACTTCGTATTAAAACTAATAAAAAAAATATTTTTACAGTTTAGTACATGTATGCAATATTAAAACTAATAAGGCTAATCGATGAATTCAATTCATTTCTCTCTGACGGAGATATCAAAATAGAGATCTGCTCTGGGAACACATAATAAGTAACCTCAATATATGTTGAATTATGACGCACCTATTTTTTAGAATTAAAACATTACATATATAAATACTCAACCACTTCAGTACCTCTAAACTGGAGCTCATTCTTGAGTTGAGCAGTAGATTCAAATATAACTCAGTCAACAGGGAGTTCACGATCAGAGGCCAAAATACTGTGTCAAAAAGTGGAGTGTTATCACCAAAATATCCCAGGCAGCATGCAAAGGCAGTTATGATTAAATTAGTTGTCAATAAATACCTATCGAGCTCTTGATGAGAATGAGGCATTGTTCCTCTCCTTGTATAAAAGCTTCTCAAACGTGTTGATGTAACGCCTACATGATGTATTTGGAGATGGAATATCACGACAGTCTGGCCAAACAGATGAAATGTCCATTATGGATTTATCTAAGACTGAGGGTGAGAGAGGAATGGGACTATGGACTTACCTAAAAAGAGTAAACATAATGTGGGACATAGTTAAGCAACACGAACCTCCAATGATGTTTCGCAAAATCATGCCATGCTCCTAATTCCTAATGAATTTAATAACAACTTCCCAAATGAGTACAGTGTGGAGTATTTTTAAAAATGAAAGAAAAGAAAGAAAACTGTACGACAATAATGCAATTGGAATAAGAGCATACCTTCATAGTGATATGAATCCCTTATGTACTTTTGTTTCTTGTGTTAAATCAAGAAACAAAAAATGAATATAGTGTCCAACACATTCTTGTGTTTACAATAGCACCATAGGGTGTAGAGAGAGAAAGGATGTGTATCTTGTATATGGGGTTTCTAGATTGTCTTGGATCTCCCGGATCTCCTGGATCTCTTTTTGATCTCTCCCCTTTTTGGCTAAGGGGATACATATATTTATAGTGATGGGAGAAAAAGAGATTCATTGTACGTATACATTTATCTCTACGTTCAACGAATCTAATTGTTGAATTGCTTGGTATGCTATGTGTTGTCATCTATTAATACAGTATAAATGTACATTAAGGCTCATTAAATGCGCTGTCATCTTCATTAATGCACATTAAATGCATAGTTATCCTTTGATCTTCCTGGTTGGTATGCCGACCAACTCTCCTCGGGTGCCGACTAACTCTCCTCGGGTGTCGACCAACTCTCCTCGGGTGCCGACTAATACTCTTCGGGTGCCAACTAATTTTCCTCGGGTACTGACCAACTCTCCTCGGGTGCCGACTAATACTCCTCGGGTGCCGACCAACTCTCCTCGGGTGCCGACTAATACTCCTCGGGTGCCGACCAACTCTCCTCGGATGTCGAATATTGCCACGTAGGATGACATGTGTCCTTTTCTGATTGGTCCTCGTAGATGGAGAATTTTTGCGTTAACAAAAGAGTTATTACAAAAATAAATTATTGACTACTAAAATTAAAAATTTATAAACTCTTAATGTTCCTCTTCATAATAACTTTCCACCATGAGTATAGTTATGCATAATTGTCTTTCACCAAAGTAAGAAATACAAACACGTGTCAACCATATAATGAAATAGAAGATATATAATTAAAATGTGGAAGAAAACCAACTTTTACACATTTTAGATCAAGTGCAAGCATTCTAATGTAATCAAACGTATTTAGGTAATTACAATAACCAAAATATTTGACTCAATACCTGTTTTATTCAATTCAGTATGTATATCGCTAAACAAAGATGATTATAGTGAACACATCTTACCCATTAGCATTCAAATGAAATCATCTAGATTCTCCTACACCATAAGTTTACATACCCGGGATGAATACACATTTGCAGCCCGGGGACCTATACAATGAAAATATTCTAACCAAGAATCCCAAATATCCATCATAAGCACATAACATTGTTTTGAATCCAAGGTCATATAAATCACCTTATCTCCTTAGAAAACCTTGTTTGTCCCATAGAAGCAATTATTCAAATACCTTAATTGGAAAGAACCAGAAATATTTTTCACAGATGAAAAATCTACACAACCAAAATATTAATGACAGCTACAAACTAAAGTTTCAAAAAAATTAGTTGGTTAGTATGCTTACAACATTCAAAATAACCCCTACACACTTTAAGAAAAGCATGATGGGATTCAGTGAGGTAGCTTCTGATGAGTATGAGAGTAACCTCAATAAACAGTCATAAACCAATTAGATACCATATTAACAAAATTGACCAAATAATAAAATTAGAAGAAGAACATACATATATTCTAATTCTAAACACTTGTAATCCCCAATCAAAAAATGTATTTTTGGCAATATAGTTTATGGAATGTTTTTGGTATTACAACCTCAACAAAATCATATAAACAAATCAATAGTTAATGTTGAGCCCTAAATACCATAGCAATTGAGTACCTTGAGAAGAAGTTGCGTGGAGGAGGATGTGGAGGGATTTGGGGGCGGAGAGGGGTTGGGGATGGAGGGGCAGATGGGTTTGGGGGAGGAGAGGGATGGGCGGAAGGCGAGGCATGGGGAGCATAGAAGGGCGGGGGATGGGGAATGCTTGGAGCAAAGAGGGAGTTTCGGGGGTTGGATGAAATTTCTTTTTTTTCCTTCTTTTTTTTTGTATGATAATAGAACGTTAAAGCGGGAAGGAAAATTTTGAGGAGGGAGTCAATTTTTTTAGCAATCTCAAATAGTAAGATACTATTTGAGACGGAAAATAATAAACTGTCTTTTTAAGAGTATTTTATAAGATGGGTAATATAAGGGGTTTTAAATACTTGATACTATTTGAGACGGCAAGTAATAATCCGTCTCTTAACATGACTTTATAAGACGGGTAATATAAGGGGTTTTAAATACTTGCTTTTTTTAAGACAGTCAATTATTTCTGTCTCAAAAAGTATGTTTTAGATACTTAAATTTAGCCGTCTCAAAAACTTCGGTCCTAAAAACTACTTTTTTTTGTATTGTCCCTTATATATATGTCGAACTCATCAGTTCGAGAGAAGAGCAGAAAGGAGAAGATCCAATCCTCAACATCTTTGGTGCCTTCCAAGAAGAGTGATAACCGTAAATCTGGGAGACCTTAACAACTGATGTATGTGGCAAAGAATCCATCTTTGGCCTTTGGTCTGCTAAAGGGCGGAGTACTCATGCTTGATTGTGAGCAAGTCAATCAGCCGATGCGTCATCATCTTTCTACTCACACTGTTCAGGCATTGTCTCTAATAAAGTGAAATTTTACCCCACTTTGTTTGGTTCGTTGAACCTTTTAGATAAATGATATAATCTTTATTATCTTCTCTACATTTTATGGTAGATTTTATCTCTATTTTGTAGAAGCACGTTGAGCAACCCAAGCTAGACCACCTCAATGTCACCTTGAAGAATTCTCAATCTACACTGGTCGCTGTACAAAAGGCTTATGAGGCAGAAATAGCATCCACCAATTTGGCGATAAATACCCTAAAGGGTAATCTTGCTCAATTCTAGGGTAACTTTAATAAGTTGAAGATTGATTATGACCAGGTGGTGGTCAAGTGAGACCAGTCAAAGAAGGACCAAACTAAAGCTCTGGTAGCTGCCAAGGATGCAGGCTATGAGAATGACTTTAATGAGGCCTACTACAATGTTAAAAGCTAGTTAGGTTTGATCAAAAAGTCCAATTTAAAAAAAGGTTTGGATTCTACTCTGATAAGGGCCAATGTCTCGACTAATTCTGAACTTTTCGGCAAGCAACATTTAGGTTCTCCACCATGAACAAATGAGGATATTGGTGCTGTACAGGATTCTTCTGAAGCTTCTCGAGGTAAGGGACCCAAAACAAAAGAGCAAGTGAAAGAATACCAAAGCTAGTTAGAATAGTTAGCTTGTGAATCTTTGTTTGTATTTGTTCTCTATTTGTAACGGCCTTACCCATTTTGGTTATTCATGAAAGACTTAATTATTATTCAATCTTATCTTGTATTATTTTTTAATTCTCCCTTACACTCTTACTTAATATAGCATAACAATGTCCCTATAACAATTCCTTTATTTACTGGTAACTTAGATGTCATTATTGGTTGGGACGCTAGTGTCCAAGCTCATTGTGTTTTCTCTTCTACTCGAAAGGCTCTTTGAAGGGTAACTGAGGCCTATAAGGACCAATCTACTTTGGTGGCCAAATTAAAAGATGATGTGATAGACTTGGGCGATGTGGGCACTCTTATATCGGAGGAGATGAATTCTTTAAAAAATTAGCTCGCTAAGGCCAAGGACATTAGCGATGTAAGATCTTTTCTAACAGGTGAGGATGATTCCCTCAAGAAGCAACTTGTTAAGGAAAAGGAAGATCGAAAAAAGGATGTCGTTTTAAAGATAGGGCTTAACTGTGACATACTTAAGCTTTGCTACCTCTTTTGGATGGGTCCTCAGGCATCGTGGTCTGCTAGTTATGACGAGGGGTGGATGGATGCCTCCATTAATTTGGATGAAGAAAAACCGATGGCCTACAATCATGGTTGGTTGAATGCCTTGGGTGTTTTGAAAGTTCCCAAGGACCCTGGGTTTGGTACTGGTACCAAGTTGACCATCCAGTATATCACCATCCCTCTTTTATAAGTGAAGAGAGTTGGGTTGCTTTAGACTTCGTTCCTCTTCAACTAGCCAAGGGTTATATATCCTTGCACATGAATGATGATGAGTTCTAACTAAATCCAGAAGATGGTGGAAGAGAAGCTTTTGCTGAGGTCCTTTATCACCAGAGATAATTATTGTCTATGTTCTATTCTTTTATTGATGTAAATGAACTTTTTATGAATCGTAGCTTTATGTAACAACAAGTTGGTTTGAACTTTTTATGTATCATAACATTATGTAATAACAAGTTGGTTGTATAACATTTTGTTTTGCATTTTTCCATTATATTATTTCAATCATGCATTTTATTATCGTATCTTACCTTTTAGGTTGTGTCATTATACTACTTTAGGCCTAGCAGAAACTCTAGCAAATATGCACCTGGTCTTAGGGCCATCCACCAGTTCAAGATTTTTGTCTAAACAAAGTCGAGTTCACTTAGTGCTTAAGGATCCCCCCATAGGTCTTTTGTTTGCATAGGTAATTCATCAAGTTCTTCGTGTTTTTCATGACGAAGATCGTGGGGCTTTGAGTTTAATTGTAACTAAATAGCTTTTAATTATAATAAAACTAAGGCGATATTCATCAATGTTTTGATCATTAAGTAGAGTGTAAGTCTACCACTTTGGAACAATATCAAATAACTAATCAAACCCCTTTGTCCAGTACTTTATTAAAAATACTCGATCAAACTACTAGCATCATAAGTTCTGGAATAAATCAGGAATAAAAGTTTTTGAAAACTAACTATGCTAAAAATGACTTCAAATAACTTAAGCAACAATGAATAAAAAATAAAACTTCTTGAGGATGGCAACATTTTATGCCCTTGGTATCTCCCTGTCCCTATTGTTTCGAAATGGTTGGCTCCTTGAAAATTATCTCTGATGAGTTTGAATGGTCCCTACCAATTAGGCCCTAACTTGCCATTTAAAGGTTTCTTGGCAATGCTAAGGCCATTTAAAGGTTTCTTGGCCCTAACTAGTTGTTGATGGTAAGAAGAAAACTTTATCATGGCTTGTTACTTCGTTATTTTGCCAGGTTAAGTTCAATCCTTAAGGCTTCGTCGTTCAAACCTTTATCTATGATGGTTGTCCTTATGGTTGGCAGACCATCTTCTAAAGGAATGACAACCTCTATCCCATATGTTAGATCGATAGGCATTTCCCCAGTAGGTCTTCTAGGCATAATAAAATATGCCCATAGGATGTGGGGAATCTTGTTCGCCCAAGCTCCTTTTGCTTTCTATAATAGCTTCTTCCTATCGTCGAGCATTGTTTTGTTGGAAGTTTATAGTTTCCCATTGCTCTGGGGGTAGGCCATAGAGATAAAATGGTGCTTGATGCCATGGTTATTACAGAAACCTTAGAAGGATGTAGTTTCAAACTATATGTCATAGTCCACAATGATTATCTTGATGCACTAAAAGGCATTATGAAATTTCTCTAAATAAATTTGATCATATCGGTGTCCTTAGTGTTAGCTTGTGGATCTTATTAAATCCAGTTCGTGAATTAATTTGTGTTGACCAAAATATATTTACGATTCCCTAGTGCTATTGGGAGTGGTACTACATTATCCAATCCCGTTTGGGCGAACGAACATGGGCTAGTTAGTGACTTTAAGTCACTGGCCAACTGATGGAGCAAGCATGGTGGAGAAATTTTGGCACTTTTCACACTCCTGGACATAAAAGGTTTCGTCTTTCTTCCTATATGTCCACCATTACCCTTCTTTGATTGCTCTAAATGCAAAAGACCTTCCTCCTATGTGGCTTCCACGGATCGCATCGTTTAGTTCGTAGTGAACTGTGTGACGTCACTTGGATGCATTGAAGGTAGGGACCTATGAAGGATATTTTTTAAAGCTTTCCTTTGGATGCCAAATAAAATGTGCAGCTTTAAACTTGACTTGACGGGATGGCTTTTTTTCGGACAGCAGGATGCCATTTTGCAGATAAATAATTATTGGGTCCATCTAACTAGGACTTTTTTTCATAGCGGGAATATGATTGGGGACCACAAGCTTTGTGATGCTGGGCTTGGTGAAAAAATCCACTTTAATTGTTCTTCTCAAACTAGAGCCCACTGCTGAGCTTAAAAGTGCTAAAGCATCGGCATGGCTATTATACCCCTGGGGGGAACTGTAAAATGTGTAATTCCTTAAATTTTGACATCAAATTATGAGCCACTTGAAAGTATGATGCCATCAATTAAAATTTGGCATTGAAATCTCCCGTTACATGATTGGATACCAGCTTTAAATCACAATATGTATCAAGGTGAGTAGCCCCTAATGAGTGATCTTGTCTGACTAAGGGCTTCGTAGTCAGCTTCATTGTTAGATGCCTTAAAGCAAAGCCTGATTCATTACTTGATTATGGTAGTTTTTGGTTTAATGAGAATAATTCCTACTCCTACCCCCCTTAGAGAAGAACCTGTTAATTTTCTTGATCATGGTATTCTCTAGTGTGATAAGAATAATACCACTCTAAGATGAGCATCCACATATAGTGTCCATTTTCTAGACTGATCAATTTCGTGGTTCCTCAACTAATGGGTAATCTATTGGTCACTGTTCCATTCTCTCCTATAAATTTTGTGACAAAATCAACCAACACTTTTCCCTTAGTCACTGTTCTTAGTTGATTGTTTATATCAAATATCCCACGTTCAGTCGACCATTTGGACATCCGTCTAGATGGATTAACCTTCTGAATATCAACTTTAAAGGAAAAAGATGTGATTACGATGATTAAGTAATCTTCAAAGTAGTGTTTCAACTTGCGCAACACAATGACTAAAGAATTGGCTATTTTTTCTTAAAGAGGTAGCGTTGCTCGACGTCTAGGAGTGTCTTGCTGATATAGTAAATGGGGGATTGTCGACCTTCTCTCTTATAAACTAAGGCCAAACTGACTACATGGATTCAAACCACTAGGTTGAGATAAAAAGGGTCTCTGAGATCTGGGATGGTCAGCAGAGAAGGTTTGCTCTGATTGGATTTGATTGCTTCAAGGGCCTTTGAGCATTCCTCATTCCAGGTGAGCATTTTTCCTTCTTTAATAGCTGAAAAAATGGTCGTCATCATTTGGAGGACTTTGAGATGAAGCGACTTAGGGCTCCTAACATCCATGTTAACTTTTGAGTCTTGTGTAGTGTCTTTGGAGGTTGAATGTTGTTGATCGTGACTATGTAGGGAATGTTGTTGATCGTGACTATGTAGTCAGAATTTACCTCAATACCTCTTTTGCTGACCAAGTATCCTAGGAACTTTCTGGACTGAACCCCAAAGGAGCATTTGGCTGCATTTATCTTCCTTTAATAATGCCTGAGGAGTTTAAAGGACTCTGCTAAATCTTTCAGGCTGTCGATTTTTATCTCTCTCTTGATAAGAATATCGTTATTGTACACTTCCATTATCTCTCCCAACTATTTCTTGAACATATTTATGACTAATCTTTAGTATGTGGCTCCTGCATTTTTTAGGCCAAAAGCCATGACCCTATAACAATACATGACCAAGGGGTTATCAATGAAGGTTTGTCTTAGTTGGAGCCTAACAAAGGGATCTGATGGTACCCTGAGTATGCATTCTGAAAAATCATATATTCTTGGCTGCCCATGACGTTGACCAACTGAAATATATTGCATAGAGGAAAACTATCTTTGAAACATGCCTTATTCAGGTCGATGAACACCAAGCACACTCTCCAGTTACCATTACTCTTTCGTACCACCACTGAGTTTGAGAGCCATTTTGGGAATTTAACTACTTTGATGGACCTTTTAATTCCCCGTGATTTTCAAGCCGTAAAAAATCTGTTTTATTAAATATTTTAGAAAAGTAATTTTTCAGAATTTAATGAATTTTAGGATGTAAAAAAAATATTGGTTTTTATACATATAAAATAATGTTTTTAGTGGAATTTAATTCGGGGTGTAAAATTAGGAATTTCTAGAGTTATATGCAACGTGGGGAGTTTGGGTTCGTCGGCCCGACCGAACTAATTCGGCCCTAGGGGCAAACCGGTTTCCACTGGCAAGGGTGCACCGGTGGGTCTTTTTTTTGGGGTTTGTGTTTAATTTAAACTCTCTTACTTTCCCCTATTAATTAAACGTGTGTTAGGGTCTTTAAAACACTTTTATATCATTCCAAAAAATCAGTAGCCTCCCATAATTTTATCTCCTCTCTTTTACAAAACTTAAACCACATTAAACAAAAGATTCAACCCAAGATTTGAATATCTAAATTTATTTTTCTCTAGAACAACCAAGAACGTGTGTTTGCTATTTTCGCAAGAGGAACACAACCATGTAATCATATTTTTAAGATGACTTCTTTATAGACATGAATGGTTCTGTTGTTCCCCTTAAGTGTTATGGGTTTTAAATGTTGCCTAAACTTAATAAATGTTGCTTTTCTTAAAATAAACTTGAAAGACTAACTAGGAAAAGTGAAAATAATTATAAGTCTGTTTTATTCAAACCTAAAAATATGTTTAAGACTTGAAACAATTGCATGCTTAGGTTGGGCTTTTACCCTTATTGAAAAAAATTCCTTATGAGAATGTTGCGTATGTTAATATCTCAACACCGCAGGGACATTGGGCATTTACCCTTATTTTTAGGTTGCTTGCTAGTTATGAGACTAGTAGGTTGGCCCCGTTGTTGTTAACACTTTTTAGGTGTAGGACTAGTGAGTATAAGTTCGTATGGTTGGGTATTTCCTAGGTGGGGCTAGGTAGTACGTCGTTCCGTTATTTCATTAGCCTAGGTTCGAGGCTAGATGGTAGTTGTAGGGGATGGGCTATTCTTCCTAAGTGATAGGATATGAATACTTGTGGTTGGTGATCTCTAGGTATGGGACTAGTGATGGTGTAGGATGTGATGCCTGAATAAAGAGTGGGGTTAATATAGAATAATGATAACTTGATGATAAATTTATAAGTAATGCCTAAGACAAAGAATGGGTATTAAAATGTATTGGCATCGTGAGTCTGTGTAGGGCTAATAATTTAGGCAAACTTATAATAGCGACGTGGGTGTGTGTGGCATCACGACTATGTGCAGGGTTAATGTAATTGGGGAAACTGGCTAGAGTGATGTGTCTTGCGTGGAACCTCACGAGTAGGTGCTATGCTAACCAAATGGGGTGAGCTATATATAGTGAAGGGAATGTGTCTCGTGTGTAGAATTTATTAGCGCACCAGGAGTAGGTGCAGGACCAATAGAAGGTTGAACTAGATATACTAGTTTCGCATTAATAAATGGGGCATACCAGAAAAATCTGCAGGACTCATAATAGAGTGAACTGGTTATACTATTATCGCATAAATAAATTGGTTGCATTAATTCATTTAATAATTGTGAATTGGTAATTTAATGTTGAAATAACATAATTGGACTTAGATGGTGGGGTGCCTAGTTTTGTGGGTAGTTAGTAATGTTTTACTTTGCTCGCATGTAATTATATCGTTTAATTTAAAATAGTATATTATGATATTTATCATGTATGATGCTTATGTATGGGTTAACGGACCTTAATTGGGAGGAGTAACTAGTGTTCATGCGGTGGGTTTTAACCCATTGTGTTTACTAATATTTTAGGTATAGTTGTTGGAGTAACTTCATAGGATGGAGTGGAGATCTTGAAGTGTAGCTGCATATTTACTTTTATCTCTTTAGTAGCTTAGATTATTTCTATTCAATTGTTTTAATTATGAGATAATTATTATGGATTTGGTGGGTCATTCGGTTCCACAGTTGTTTATCAATTTCAGTTGGAGATTTTTAGTTGGATTATTTACTTTGAGTTTTAATGTTTCTTTTGGAGGTGGATTTGTTTTGGAGGTGGATTTGTTTTAATGATGATGGATTTTATTGGCTTGGATGTTTATATTTATTGGAATTATTCAAATTATATCTTGTGGAAAAAGTTTTTGAAGTCTCATATTTTTATCACATGCTAAGAATGGTATTTTATTTAGTGACGCCTAGCGTAGTTTGGCAGCGGCCGAAGCCAGGATGCGTGGGGTGTTACAAATGGTAAACAGAGCATGGTCTTAGGTCTCGTAGGTTTTGAGTCCATTATAGCACCCGCAATACCGATCTTTGATCCCCCTTCTTGATTCAAACTCTTTAAGGTATTGGGTCTAGCATACGTTTAGTTTCGTCTCTTGGAGATAAGGAGTTTGTGTTAGGGCAGGTGTAAGCATTGACGTTATAACTAATAATCTTGATGTGAGGATAATTAAAGTTAATTTTAGAGACGAGATTTATTTTAGATATTGTTAGTATAGATGTTAGGTATCGCAAGTACCAATATGGTGATGTGATTTGATTTGAGGACTTTAGCGCTGCGAAGGATTTTTGAGATAAAACCGAGTACAGATTTATGGGAGATCATGATACTCCGCTATTTTTCTAGTTATGATTATATATATATATATATATATATATATATATATATATATATGGTCAAGATATGCATTGTATTTTTGTTCGTGGGGTAGGTGCGTGTAGGATTAGGTGTATGGGCACCCAATCGTAGCATTTTACGGGTAGGCATATGTTAGCCTTATTTTATTTGCACGATTTGCGTTTGACGTTTACGCTTCACCGAATTTTGAGGATAAAATTCATGTACTAGTGGGGGAGAATGTAACATCGCGTGATTTTCAAGCCATAAAAAAATCTGTTAAATTAAATATTTTGAACAAATAAATTTTTTAGAATTTAATTAATTTTAGGATGTTAAAAAAAATTGGCTTTGATATATATAAAATATTGTTTTAAGTGGAATTTAATTCGGTGGGTAAAATTGGGGAATTTGTAAAGTTATATGCAATATGGAGAGTTTGGGTTCGTCAGGCCGACCAACCCGATTTGTCCCTGGGGGCGAACCGGTTCGCGACGGCAGTGGTGCGCAGGTGGGACATTCTTTTAAGTGTTTGTATTTAACTCAAACTCTCCTACTTTCCCCTATTAATTAAACTTAAATTTAGGATTTTTAAAACACTCTTATATCATTCCAAAAAAGGAGTGGCCTCCCATTATTTTATTTCATCTCTTCTATAAAACCTAAACCCCATTAAACAGATGTTTCAACCCAAGATTTGAAGATCTAAATCAATTTTTATCAAGAGCAACCAAGAATGTGTCTTTACTATTTTCGCGAGAGGAACGCAATCGTGTAATCAAATTTTCAAGGATTCATCTTTATTGGCATGAATGCTTCTATTGTTCTTCTTAAGTGTTACGCATTTTAGACATTGCCTAAACTTAATAAATGTTACTTGTCTTAAAATAAACTAGAAAGACTAACAAGAGAAAGTGAAAATAATTATGGAGCTATTTTTATTCATATATAAAAATATGTTTAAGGCTTGAAACAATCGCATACTTAGAGTGGAGATTTGGAGTATAATAGAATTGTGAGACGTTTCACGTATTAAAATTAAAAATACGAAATTTGTAATAATGTTTCGAATAAAATATTCACGATTTTTATGTGTAGATTGTAGAAGGAATTTATTAATGTGTAATATTGTGATTATGTATGTTAAGAATGGAATATTGGGTTAACCGGTAAAATAACACTTGAATGGAAATTATGGATTTTGACAACTTGTGTGACGACTGGCAAGATTTATTTAATTATATAATAAAAAGGAAGTAAATTGAATGATATTGTAATCGGAAAATAAATTGGAAGAATTGTAACTATAAATTGAAAAAAATGCCTTAGGAGAATGTTCTTGTGTTAATATTTCGACACCGCAGGGATGTTGGGATTTTTGGGGTAGTTATGCTTTTACCCTTATTTTTAGGTTGCTTGCCAGGTATAGGACTAGTAGGTAGGCTTCATTGTTATTAACACTTTCTAGGTGTGGGACTAGTGAGTGTAGGCTCGTACGGTTGGGTATTTCTTGGGTGGGGCTAGGTAGTACGCCTTTCCGTTTCTCCATTAGCCTAGGTGTGAAACTAGTTGGTAGTTGTTGGGGGGAGTATTCTTCCTAAGTGACAGGATATGAATAGTTATGGTTGGTGATCTCTAGGTATGGGACTAAGGAAGGTTTAGGTTGATATGCCCGAATAAACGGTAGGGCTAATAGAGAATAATGAGAACTTGATAGTAAATTGTTAATTAATGCCTATGACAAACAACTGGTATTAAATTATATTGACATCGCGAGTATGTGCAGAGCTAACAATTTGGAAAAACTTACTCTAGTGACGTGGGTGTGCGTGGCATCATGCTTATGTACATGACTAATGAAATTGAGCAAACTAGCTGTAGTGATGTGTCGTGCTTGGAACCTCATGAGTATGCACAGTACTAGCAAAATTGGGCGAACGGGCTATAGTGAGGGGAATGTGTGTGGTGTGTAGAATTCGTTGGTGCACCAGGAGTATGTGTAAGACTAATAGAAGGGCGAACTAGCTATACTGGTGTCGCATTAATAAAATTGGGCATGCTAGGAGTATGTGCAGGACTCATAATAGGGTAAACTAGTTATACTGTCGTCGTATAAATAAATTGGTTATATTAATTCATTTAATAATTGTGAATTGATAATTTAATGTTAAAATAACATAATTGGACTTAGATGGTAGGGTGACTTAGTTATGTGGTTAGTCAATAATTTTTTACTTTACTCGCATGTAATTATATCATTTAATTTAAATACTCTATTATGATAATTATATTTATCACATTTGATTTTTATGACTGGGTTTACGGACCTTTGTTGGGAGGAATAACTAATGTTCATGTAGTGGGCTCTGACCCATTATGTTGACTAATATTTTAGGTATAGTTGCTGGAGTATGATGGATTGGAGATCTTGGAGTGCAACTGGAGATTTGCTTTTATTGCTTCAGTAATTTAAATTATTTATATTTTGTCATTTTAATTATTAGACAGTTATTATGGATTTGGTGGCCCATTAGACTCCCTAATTATTTATTGTTTTCAGTCCAAGATTTTTAGTTAGATTATTTACTTTGAGTTTTAATCTATCTTTTGGAGTTGGATTTGTTTTGGAGTTAACATGGTGATGGATTTGATTTGCAGGGACATTTCTATTCATTAGACTTATTCAAATTATACCTTGTGGAAAAAGTTTTAAAGTCTCATAGTTTTTTCACATACTGAGAATGATATTTTATTTAGTGATGCCCAATGTTGTTTGGTGGCGACCGGCACCTGAATGCGAGGAGTAATACAGACCTTTCTTACAGAAGTTTACCTACCTCTATTTTTTCTACCTTTACTTTTTCTGGGGCAGTCTTGTGAGCCTTTTTTGTAATCAGTAGAAATGTGGGGTCAATGTGAAGTTTATGGCACGTGACTTTGGGATCGATTCCAGGCATATCATAATCCAGTCATACAAATACATCTTGACTCTACTTCAGCATAGAAATTAGTTCCTCCCTTTCCTACTTGAATAGTGTGGTGCTGCTTTGAAATTTCTTTTTAGGGTGGGCCTCGTCTAAAGCTACCTCGTTCAATATTTCCATGACCCTATATGTGGGGTCAACTACTTTTTACTCTACCCTTGGTATTCCATACTTTAGTTGCTATTTGGATGGTGCATCTCTGTCTTGATACATTTAAGGGATGACTTCCTTTTCTTTTTTCTTTTCCTGTTTGGTCCTAATGCCGACAATAAAACACTTCTGATCAATGGCCTGTGTCATTAGTCTCCGTAGTGATGTCACTGGAGAGTGGATCTTTGCGTTTATTATCATACTAATGAATTAATATGAAGTATCGATAATTTCGATAAGATAAATTAAAAATTCTTGATATGATGGAGATCAGAGAAAGGAATGCAATTATGAGAGCACTCAGTAATGTTTACGCCACAAGTGGAAAAATGGAAAAATCTCTAGATGAATGGAGTCATGGTCGCAGGTTATTTGAATATACTTTTCTTTATATATATATATATATATATATATATATATATATATATATATATATATATATATATATATATATATATATATATATATGTGTGTGTGTGTGTGTGTGTGTGTGTGTATGTGTGTGTGTGTGTGTGTGTGTGTGTGTCATTTATATGTGATGTTTGTGCAGGTGTTCATGTAATATGTGATGTATGGGCATCCTAAAAATATTGTGATAGGCGTAGATGAGCCTTTTTCTTTCATCTCGTGGGACACGAGTACAACCTAAATGGGTATAAACTTATGATAATTGTACAAACTAAGTTTTGGTATTATGCTTCAGTAAATTTCAAGGACGGAATTACGTTATTAGTGGGGAGAATGTAAAACCTGTGTTTTTGAAATAAAATATTGTGATGGAATTTAATTAAATAAATTCGGGAATAAATTAAATTGGTGGAATTTAAATTCAGTTGTTAGAATTTTAATTGAGAATAAATTTCTTATTCATGATTGCATATTGATTTGATTCAATTGGGAATAATGGGTTCACTCGAGGGAAAATAAAGGGTATGGTGACTAACTTAGGATTATGTGTTGATTAAACATAATAAAATGTGAATGTTGAGTAAAAGTAATTTGGACAAATTTTAGGATATTTGGGAAACTCGTTTAGGTGTTTTAGACATATAAAAATGGGCTCGGGTTATAGGTATACCATTTGGGGAGTTGTTGGTTCATTCCGATTATGGGTTTGGGTTCATTTAGGAGCCCAAATATATGGTTCAAGGATTAACCCGTAATTGGAAAATAATATAAGTTAATTAGGGACTTAGAGATTATCATTCATTATCTGAATTTAATCCTAGAATCCCCCATCCCTAGAGAGAAGATACCAAGGGCCAAAGAGAGGAGGAGACCAAGGATTCAAGGGAGGACACTTAACTTCCATATCAGGCAATAATTATCTTGCTAAAATTAACTTCCGATATACTTCTTGATTCATTGGTGTATTTTGTCATTTAATTTCTGGGTTGAAATATATTATTTGATGATGATAGGATGTAATAAAACCTTATGCATGTAGAGGAACAAATCTGAATTTGATGTTTAATGATTGAACATATTGATATTGAATCTAAAATTTTTAAATTGAGTAAATATTGAATAGGACATTAGAATCCATGTTGTAAGACCTTTAGTTGATGATCATTATTATCCACGTATAGAGCCTTAAATATGTGCATGATTAAATATGAATATGGGTGCAACAATGGTAGATAGTTAATTCAAGGGTCATTAATGGAGGTCTAAATTGTTTAAAAATTTAAAAAAACAATTCAATCACTCAGAGGTTGTTTTTTATATAGTATACGTGGGAATATAGATTTTTGGAAAAAAATAGGGTCCTAATTAAATTAAAATAATAACACTTGAGAATTGGTTTCGTAATTTTTAGACTTGTGATGAATATTTGATGATTCTTTTTTTAAAAACACCTAGTGCTGAAAAATTCTAAACTGGATCTGAGACTTTGAAGTTATTTTTGGATTAGTATATCTATGAATTTATCTTTTGTGAAAAAATAAGTCCTAATTAAATTTTGCTAAGAATGCATAGGCACTGGTTTTGTAATTTTTATATTTTCATTGAATATTTTATGATTATTTTTTTAACAACACATTGGGCTGAAATTTCTACCAAATTCTTGAAAATCGATCGACTTCTCCATTTTCCTTAGGTTTGAAACTTAATGTGTAGATTTTGTTAATGAGCCTAATTTGAGATTCTTACCTCAAGAGGTAGAGTGACTCCTTGGGGAGAATTTTGGACATTAATTAGGTAAATGTTCTTGGAGTTAAACCTCGAATTATGTACATGATAATTAATTATATTATTCGGAGATTATTATATATGTGATTTTGCTTAGTGTCTAAATGAGGAAATAAATATATATGTAAGTTATTAGTTGGTGTATATGTAGAAAGAGATAGATATAGTAATGGTTTTGGAGGCGGCATAAACTAAGAGTTGAATTTAGTAAGGATATTCTTAGAAGATTTGTGAAACTCAGTGGGAGTAATTATAAGGACATTTACCATATGTATCGTGTGCTAAAATATGTATTTGTTATTTGTGTGAACATATCCATGTTCTCGGATGTCCTATTAATTGGGATTACGTACATCTCGGGATCGAAGCACACGCCGACACAGGTGGGCTAGGAGTTGAGTAGGTCATTATTATAGGTACTATGTAGCAACACCACTTACGAGGAGGTAGGTGTAGATTCTAGGATCTATTATCACAGTCAAGGGTATGGGCCGTGCAATGTTGTATTGCGTAGGGGGCACCCCACTTATATGTATTTTATGATGTCCATTTGGATGAGGGACTCCTCTGGACCTACCGGTCGAGTATGAATGTGGCACTGGAGGTAGATGCCTTTATGTGTCATATATATCTAAGGACATATATGATTATATATATTAACTGAGATTAATTAACTAGTTTAATGATGCAGACAACCAATTGTGAACCCAACATTACGTAAATGCATAAGAGATGGTGATGTTACTTTTATGTGTAGTATCATTGGGATACTCTGGGAAATGGGGTTATGTATGTGTACAGTTATCTTTGGTAAGAGAACTATGCTATATGCACTGTGTGTTTGTTGTGGTAATGGGTATTAATATTTCATGGTTGGGGACTTGGGTTGATATGCGTGTTGTATTACACTTAGATGAGGTGAAATGTACTTAACGCGTGTGAGTGCCTATAGGTGGTACATACTTTGAATTAACTGTATTATTGCATCTTAATTTTCGTAAGTTAAATCTTGCAACTTTAGGGCACTGACCCAAATTAAAAAAAAAATCCCCCTCGGTTTATTTAGATAGGGACATCATGATTGACAATAGATCAAACATGCGATCATATTTGCACAAAGACTGCTTCAATTTATTTGATTCAAGCATAGGTGGCCATTTCCATTTCAGTCAGTTTATTATTTTAGATTATTATAAGGGCATAAGCCCGATTTTATTATTTATATATTCGTACAATTTGTATTATTGTTGGATTTTTTTATGACTAGTTGGGTGTTAAATTTTTATTTATTATTAATTGGTATTTAGATGGTTTTTGTGCATGTCATTTTTAAAAGAAAAATTCAAATTTCTTACTATTATTATTATGGTTTCAATGCTGAGAAAGATATAGATTGATAAAAATGCCCCATATTTGGTTTATTGTGTGTGGACAAACTTTACTTGGAAAATATGGTTTGTTACAAGGCACCAATTTATTAACTCGATTTTTGTAATCTTTGGCATAGTAGGGAAATTGGTTATATTGACCGAATATGTAAGTTTTGTTATTGGAGTTCCGAAACATGTAATCTTCTTATATATAAATTATTAATAAAATTAAGGAATGAATTATTGTTGAGTTGAAAAATTATTAATGCTTCATAGAGAAAATTACCTGATCATCGGAGTTGGCTTTACGAGCAGGGAGCTTTGCCAAAGTTTTGAAATCATAAGAAATTTCCTCTGTTTCTTGTTCAGCTGATTGATTGGTAGGAGGTTATTAATGAGATTTCTATTGAAAATCAAGTTCTTATGAGTTAGTGGTAAATAATATGTATAAATACTTTCTATCAAGACTTGTGCAACTAATTATAAATTGTAACTTTTGTCTCAAGTCGGATGCTTCTGGAATGTCAATATTAATGTAAATCTTGGTTGCGTTTATTTAAAACTGAGTAATTTCCTAAAGAATGTGGCAGTATTTGATACATTATGATGCTTATTGTACGTATACATGAACAGTTATGGATTTAGACTTAATTAATTACCTCGTAATTTCTTGATTGTTATAAAATAAACAATTGTGATCATTAGCTCGATGTTATTTTCCAAATCAATGTTGTCTACCGTGATCACTGGATCAATTTCTTAATTGAGTTGGGTATTATTCATACACAATTTACAGTTCACATGCAAGATACTATTCATATGCAGGATACTGATAATTTTTTCTCCTTATTTGAGGAGGGTTTCAGCCATGGTTCAATACACACCAACACAATACAGAGTTAGAGAGAGTGTTCTTCCAAATGTGAAGGTTTTTAGGTGAAAGGTGAGAGATTTTCCCTCTCACCCATGGATATTACTCAAAGGTGGAAGAAGGGTATGGGTTTGAGTTGAGTGTTTCGTGTATGGTAAGTGTGCTTAAGATGTAATGAGTGGGGGATTTCTCATCGATTTATATGGGAGAGGGATACACGAGATTGGGTATATGATAAACACTTAAAACACTTGAGGGCAAGAGATTGAGAGGTTTCTTGTCTTATAACTTATATTCACTTGGGTGAAGAATTGATGTACAATGTTTATGCGAGATTTGGATATGAGAGTGGAGGGTATGTGATTTATCCTTGTATATTCTTTATTGTACTTATAATTTATTCAAATATAGTGGAATCGGGTCTCTCTGTGGATGTAGCCGAGTTGGTGGACCATGTATATCTTGATGTTGTCTCTGTCGTTTACATCTTTAGGGTTCTTACTATTATTACCATTTTCTCTTGATTATCTCTAAGGGGAGTTGTTAACTGGGGGTTGCCCCAAAAAATTGGGCGTCGGGGCATAACAACAACTTCCTAAAAACATTAAACTATTGAAGCTATCTGAATTTTATATAAAATATGGTGTAGAAGCGTAAAGAAATGTTATTCTACATAATAACAATAGCAATAACAACAACAACGACAAATAAAGGAATTCATAAATGGGTCTCAACTTATCTCTCCAAGCTCTCATTATCAAAACGTCAAAGGTAATACAAATTGGAGACTTTAGGCTATTTATACTAAAGCTATAAAAAAGTAAAAAAAAAAGCCAAAAATGACAAAAGAATGCTCATGTCCCTGTGATCCTGCATCATTCTCCCCCCTTGAGAGGACTACATACACACCATATACTGTCGATAGAAGTCAATGTCGATATGATATAGGGTGGCCTTTGTTATCCTTAAATCCTCGACCTCGGGGCAGCTAAACCAATGAACCAAGTAGCACATGTAATGTCCCGATGATGACGATACAAGTTCTGAGTTTACAATGCCCTCAATGTTGTCAACATGAGAGTGGATGTAGGAATGGGAATGTGTGAGGCATAAGTTCCTTGAAAGGGAGAAAGATACGCCACGTTGAATGTGTGGTGAATGCGAAACTCAGCAGGAAGTTCAACCTCGTAGGCATTCGGTCCACAGCTCGAACAATCGGAAAAAGGGCTAAATTGGCGTATAAGGAGCTTGTCTCCTTTGCCCTACCACCGTGCCTTTTGGAGGTATACCTTAACTAGATCCCTCGAATGAGGAGACAAAGAGATGGTGATCATCGACGGACTCCTTCTAAGAGGAATAAGTGGTCTATAGCTAAGCACGAATATTGGCCTGGATGGAAGTCGGGGCAGAAACAAACTCCTCAACTGAGGGACATGTAGGCACTGTTGGGAGAAGCTCAAAAAAATTAATGGGCATGGTGGATGGCTATCCTAATATAATTTAGAATTGGGAGAGGCCTATAGAACGATTAATGATGTTGTTGAAGGTGAACTTAGCCTGGACTATCACTATATCCCAGATGCGGGAATGTTTCGAAGATACATGCCTTAATAGGTTACCCACATTTCGATTGACCATCTTCATTTAGGCATCCTTCTGGGGGTAAAAGGGGTCGAGAACTACAACTTCATCCATACAAGTTTCCATAATGTAGGCTAAAAATGTCCCATAAATTGTACGTCCCTATCGGAGGCGATGCTATGTGGAACTCCGTATAGAAGAAAATCTCACGTAAATATAATGAAGCTACATGGGACACATCCATCGTGCATGTCCAAGGGATGGAGTACGACATCTTGGAGAACCTATCCACCATGACAAGAATGGAATCATGGCCACCAGATGTACGGGGCAGCCCTACAATAAAGTCCATCAACACATCCCGATATGGTCTCTCTTAGGAATTGATAAATAGAGTATACAAGCCCTCATTGGTGTGTTGTCCCTTGGTGTAGAAACTCATCATGTAATAGATACTCTCCCGATGCACGATTAACCTACTGGCAGGTTGCAAAGATTAGTCCAAACTCCATATCAATCGAATAAAGGTTACGAATCTCATCAAACACAAACACTTGACTCCTAAGAGTCACTAATGCATGCGCTCTCCTGCTAAGGGAATTTTCTACCTGATTCTCATTTTCCATCTTGTACTATAAATGAAATGTGTAGTACCGGAGGTAAACGGTCCATTTGGTATGCCTGTCACTATCATGTCACTGACTATGGAGGAAATTAAGGCCTCGTGATCAGACTTGATGATAAACTCCTTATGAAGAAGATAGGATGACCAAAACTTCATAGCCTTTACAACCGCATAGAACTCAAAGTCATATATCAAATAATTGGGCACGACCCCCATCAGAGTTTGACTAAAAAAGGAAATTAGTTTCCCATTTTAGCTCAAAATAGTACTGGTTCCCATCTTGTAACAATCTCAAGACAACTCAAATAACTGATAAAAATTAGGCAATGCTAAAATAGGCAACGTCGTCATCAACTTCTTAATGCGCGTGAAGGCTCTACCTGCCTTTGCAGTCCACCGAAACTCATCACTTGAAGAAGTACTCATCAAGTACATTATAGGTTCCATGATAGTGCTGAACTATGCTATAAAGCTCCGATAAAACCCTGCTTGGCCATGAAATCTATGGACTTGAGACACCGATGTGGGTGGGTTCTAATACACTATCGCCTTAACCTTAGCATCATCCACTCTGAC
The DNA here is from genome assembly GCA_949130495.1 of Sambucus nigra. Taxonomy (NCBI): domain Eukaryota; kingdom Viridiplantae; phylum Streptophyta; class Magnoliopsida; order Dipsacales; family Adoxaceae; genus Sambucus; species Sambucus nigra. The sequence goes on from OX422208.1 coordinate 76,136,474, forward strand.
ACCCTCGCTAAAAATTATATAAACCAAGAAAGTCACCGATAGAATCATAAAGCACACTTCTTCAGCGTGAGGAAAAAGTATTTGTCTCGTAAGACCTCCAATACCTAAGCCATATGATCAATGTGCTCCTCCTCTGATTCATTGTACATCAAGATACCATCAAAGTAAACAACTATAAATTATCCCAACAAAGGGTACAAAATTTGTGTCTTCACCCTCATAAAGGTATATGGGGCATTGAAGCGGCTGAAAGGCATCAATGTCCACTCATATAGTCCATCCTTAGTCTTTAAGGCAGTCTTCCACTCATCCCCTGGCTTCATACGAATCTGGTGATAGCCACTCTTCAAGTCTAGCTTAAAGAAAACCCTCGCACTATGGATCTGGTCTAGCATATCCCATAATGTGGGGATAGGGAACCTATACTTCATGATGATCTTGTTAATATCTAGGCTATCAACACACATACGCGAACTCCCAACCTTCTTTAGCAGTAACGGTGTATGTACCGCACAAGGGGACATACTCTCTTGAATATAACCCTTTCCACTTAGCTCTGTGACCTATCTTTGTAACTCTACATGCTTTGCAGGTGACATGAGGTAATGGGGAAGGCTAGGTAGCAGCGCCTTGAGGATAAAATCTATAACGTGTTGTATATCATGGAGAGGAAGAAGATCATCTGGGGGTGCATACAGATTGGTGTAAGAATACAAAAAGCTTTGGACGTGTGGGGGAATGGATGCCTCTAGGGTGGTAATATGACTGATAAGAGAATAACATAATCCCATCTCCATTATCTCTGTTTTTATCTCCTCATGCGAGACTACTTGGGCGGAGGGTTTTGTCATCGAGAATGGTCGCATGGGACGGAGGGGAAATTACCTCCCCTCGTGCTTAAATAAATAAGTATTAGCTCGACCATCATGCATACTATGATTATAAAACTACCATGGTCTACCCAAAAGGAGATGGAACACCCGCATGTCCACCACGGTGCATAAAATCTCAACATGGTAGTCCCTAATGAAAAAGGCCACTCGACACTATCGGTTAAGGGCAAGTGTGTCCCCATTACCCAATCGCCCAATATGACACGGGGTGGTCAATGATTTCGTGGAAAGATTTAATTTATCCACCATCTCTTGCGCCACTAAATTATCACTAGCCCTGCTATCTATAATCACCGTAAATAGCCTCCCTCTCGCGGTAAAACAAGTAAAGAAAATACTCATGCGAATCCATGTATCATCATCAGGAGAAGGTTATTGGGATCCACCGATGTCGTTATCATGACGGTGTGCATATAGGTGGTAGAAATTACTTTAAGTCCCTCTTGGGTATGGCAAAAAGAATCTCGACGCTAACAAATAGATTGGGCGAAAGATATGGGTGCATGGGATGGGACAGGTAGGATGCCTAAGATAGGTCATAATTTGAAGATATAGTAGAATTAGGTGTTTTTTTTTTATCTTGGTTTAGTATTTTTTGGATTTTGGTAAGAAATTTTTTTGGAGGTGGAAGGGTTTTGTAAGACCTCGTAATTTTTAATGCTTTTTATATGTGGATTAATAAAATAAAAATGGGAAAAATTAATCCGGATTGAAATAAATATTAATTATCTTGACGAGGTTTAATATTTATTTGTAAGAATTATATTGAGTATTACATTGTTAATGATAAGAATGTATTAAAATTGTCGTGAGTGAGAAATACGACAGTTATGTGAATTTAGTTGGGACGCATGTGAGTCGTGTTGGGACTTCAAATGTAAGAAATAAAATATGAATTATTTATGGATCATCCAAATGGTCATTTTGAGTGTTCCAGTGTGTCTGGAAGGATCGAAATAGTCAGAAAAGTATACTCGGGGGTTTGGATAGGGTCCCAGAGCATTTTTAGGCCAAATCGGCATCCCAGGAGGGTATTTTGGTGTTTTGGCTTTTCAAGGTAAAGATACTAACGAAATTTCAATTGATATATCAACAAATACATCTGGACTAACTTAAGGTTAGGAGTTAAAAAACACATAGGGGTCATTAGAAAAGAAGGAGAAGCCATTTTTGAAGCTTTAGAGAGAATTCCTAAAGGATTCAAGCTTATTCTCTCACCCCATCATCATTAGAGAGTGGATTGGAAGGGAAGACAAACCAACTCATTGGCAATTTATAAATTCAGATCATCAATCATAAAGTGGAAAGTGTTTATTGAAATTTCTTTTGAAGTTATAATACCCATGTAGAATAGGGTGTTAAAAACATGATTTAAATGATGTTCAAGAAGGATAGATGATTAATACATATAATCTGGGTAGGATTTACATGTAGAATTGACCCATATGTAGATTAGATAAAATCAAATTAAGAATGGTGATGAACATGAAGAAAATATGGGTTCTATGATTGATTATGGATGAAGAACAATGAAATCTAGGGATTTAAGGATTTGTGAAATTAATCGGTTCTTGGATTGAATTTATGATGATTTAAAGTTAGATTTACATTAGAAATAATCCTAATACATGTATCTGATGTTAGAGTATATTATTTGTAAGTTTAGTGAAGAAACATGATGGTTGTGTTGAATGAAAATGGTGAAAAATGCAAGAACTGAACGAAGAAGATGAATTGCTACTTTTCGAATCGATTCGGCCCAAGGATGAATCAATTCTGCAAGGCGAATAAATTTGTCCCTTGAGCGAATCGATTCGTTTTGCCTAGATTTGTGTTATTTCCCTTATTAAGCCCTTAAAATGTAATTTATAAATTGTAAAATTTTTGGGACATTCTTATAATATAATGAGGGGTATATTGGATGATAATAGGACTATGATAGGGCTCTAACTTAGTCTTAATGAGAGAATTAAGGCGAGGATTAATTGGGATTAAATCAAAAGTTAATTTATTCGAGAGCACGAGGATGAGCTACAGGGATTTCAAACGGATGAATTATATAGACCAGTATAGTATGAGTGAATTAAGTATTGAATTAACGTAAGAGAGTAACTAGGACCCTTCGATTTGAGACTAATATTGAAAGTTTACGATAGAGAGTTATAATCGTAAATTATTAAGTACGAAAATTATTCGAGATATATATACTACGTACGGATGATAATTATAGGTTGAGTGTATACCTATATGAATTATATTATAGGTTGAGTGAATATTAATGTAAATTATATTATAGGTAGTGTGTATACCTATATGGATGATATTTATTGGTGAAACTTATACTTGTACGGATGATATTTATAAGTTGTATGTATAGCTATATGGATATTACTTATAGGTGATGTGTATGCTTATATGGGATATATGGATAGGTGTTGTGTATACCTATTATGTGCTTTCTTATGTGTATGAACATGCCTGCGCTTCCTACTATCACCGGAGGTTCGGTGTTGTAGGCAGTCATATCCTAATGAGCCCATTGGGGGGGATTTTAGACTTGTGCCTGAGAACATAGAACTTAGGGATTGAGCACTATTTTTGTGTATGATAGTGTGACCGGTCATTTGGGTGCGTTATGCGTGTGTGTAGCCCAAAGGATTAGAACTATGTTCTCCTCCATTATATGCTATATAGTTTATGGCTCTAGGGTGATATTCAAATCGATAGTCCTCGATTTAGTATGTGATGTACCAGGACTCGATAGCAGAGTATGTAGAATCACAATGCGATTCTTAGCCTGGGGATGCTGGAGTTATGTATATAGATAGTGTAATATATCTATACATACATATGTGTTTATCCTACTTATGTGTGAAAGTAGTAGTTGTAGATAACGTATATCTAAATGTGATGTAATTATGAGATAATCTACTTAGTGTGCGATGGTTGTAAAGTTAGATAACGTATATCTAAAAGTTGATGTAAGTAGAATAACTTAATGAAATGGTTTAATGATAACATAAGTGAGATGTTAATTACATTTAATAATAAAACGCGAGATATGTTAATTATTAGTGTTACGATAACGTACTGGATGGGCGGTACGATGGAAGTTAAAGAGATATTTAACTAAGGACTTAATGTGTAAAGATTGGGACATTTTAGCATATTATATAGGCGGTACGGAAGAGCCAAACCCTTTAGTGGATAAATAGTTATTAAGGAGACCTAGTTGGGCTCGGTAGCATAACTAGGTATAATACGTTAGGCATGCACATTAGTTGGGGCATGAGGATCTCAAGGGAGTATACGTGAACTAACATGTGTAATTAATAATTGATTTTGAACTGTGATAAATACTTGCTAAATATTTTCAAATGTTTTGGGCTCTGACCCTACGTGTCTAGCCACAGAGATGCCAAGATAAATATCTATTCCAGGGATGCGTAGTTGCAACACTTGTGGATGCTTGCAGGATTTGGATTAGATGCTTTGATAACTTCATTCCTAGTGTATGATGCAGTTCGGCTATTTCATTTGGGCATATTGGCCCTTCATCTATTTCTTTTATTCAGTTTATTAGACTTTGTATTTGTGGACTCAATTTAATTTCATTAGATGTTTATTTGGACTTTTGGATTAGGAACCGATGGTTTAATCGGTATTATTTTTATTCCACTATTTATATTGTGATTGGTTCATATTTTTATTACTGCATAAATGGCTTGGTTATTGTATCAATTTCCGCATGTTGTTACTGTTTAATAAAAAGATAAAACTTGGCGCCAAATTTTTTTAATACTAGGTGGTTAGTAAACTTTAAAAAAATGTTTTTGATAGTGATGCTAATAATGAACCAGATGAGATTCCTATTTTATTTTTATAAAAGATTAATCACCCAGTATTTAAATAGGTGGGGTATCACAGATGGTATTAGATCATCAGGTTCTAGTGTCCTTAGGATCTGCACGAGTTACAGCGACTTCAGCATAGCTTTCTTTGATGTAGAGACCTATTATAGGTTTGTTATATTCCTCTACGTATGTGACTTACGTTCTCCTGCTATTAGTATATATGATGTGATTCATATACAAGTTAGGTTGGGCTTCATATACCGAACAATATAGGACGACCAACGAGGTCCGTTAGAAGGACTGCGGGATAAGAGGCTTACCAAAAGACATGGAGTATTCTAAAAATTGTAATCGTAATAGAAGTCACCATGATTTCATTCAGGCAGGTGAAGAAAGTATAATCACTCGGGAATAGTAGTTTCCCCAAGCACCCTCATAAATAACGGTGGGGCAATTTCAGACTCACCTAGCATGGTCGGTAAGGGGGGGAGTTGGATAGACGCTTTTGAAGAGACATCTATAAGGATCCGATGTAGAGATGAAGTGTAATGGGTCAATGGAAGGAGATAATCCAAAGACAATTGTACAGGGTGGAATGCAACGACACCCAAGATTAACTTCGGGTAGAAATTTTAGCTAATAGGAGTAGCGTTAAAGGATGAGATTCAGTCACCACATATAGAGAAGTATGTATAAAACTAAACGAGAAAATTTGGATGCAATTTGATCATAAGATCTTCCATCTGCTGTTCGAATAAAGATGTGAATGGAGTTTCAAAACTTATCACAAGTGGGCAAGATAGAGATTGATCGTGAGAGAGGATTTACCTTGTTTAGCAAACTTCATACCCAACGAAGGGGGTATAGATAATATTAAAAGGTCCGTAAGCTGATAATGGACTAGTGGGTAGAATACACAAGCGTGCTTTGAAAATCCGAATAGGATGACGAGCACCGATGTCATCAAGGACGTATGATTACAATCTTATATCAACGATTTCATAAGAAGGGAACCAAGAGCGTTGGAGAGTCTAGCCAACAAGCAAGACTGGATTTAACGGTGATAGTGAAACACCATAGGGGGTATACCCAGTAGGGGACCCATTTAAATGATTCAGATCAAATATAATTCCTACCAAGTGACGATGCATTCAATTAGGGTCGTTGAGGCCATCAACTAGTTCCATAGGTCCAGTGGATCCAAAGGGACAACGAGAGTAGCAATCGGGTCCAAGACTACTAGGTCCGATAGAAAAACACCCCGACTTGGACAGTGGGGTCAGAGACAGGTGATGACATAGAAAGGTGTCTTATGTGCTTGTAATGAATTTATCCACAGTGAGAAAGTGAGACCAGTTAGACTCGAAAGGTAGATGGGAACAGTGCCAGTGGGGTACAATAGAAACCCCAAAAGCGAGACTTCTGACAGGGGAATAGGACAAAGATATTTAAGTCTAAAATCTACCTACCCGAGAGTGGTGAGATCAAGTAGGACCAGTAAGGTTCTCAACAGAAGCAATAGCATTTCGTTTCTCATGGGCTGTTAGGACTAAGGGAATGACGGGGGAGGCCAGCAGGTCCAGAAGCAAGAGAGTTTCTATGTCAGTTATTACGGTTGTGTAGAGACGAGTCGCATGAAGAAGGATTGCCCAAAGCGAGACAGGGGAAACTATAGGAAGAGATCTTGGATATACAACCATTACAACATATAATGGGTCAGTTCCGGCATGGGAGTTATGCTCAGGAACTCGTTGACCAGGCAAGATTGAATGTAAATGGAGATATAATTTTTATCTTGCTCTTATGAGTACAATATAAGTTCGGGTGACATGGGTGCATCACAATATATGATTATTTTAACACTTAAATTCGTGAGTGAGTCGAATTTAGTGTGTGCGTTGACAATGTCAACCTTATTAAGTATATATTTACCGTTGGGTAGCGAGGCTCTTTGGTATTTCCTGCGGGGGAACGGGTGTGTACACTAGGACAATATTTTTATTGTGTAATTAGTTTTACTACTTTGTAGAGTTATGGAAGTAGAATTTATTATGATCATTTGTAGTGACTGGATACCGAGGGTTTAATCAGTAAAAATTGTGTGATAAGACTATCGTGCTCATTATTCCAGGGTGTGATATATTATTTTCATGAGGCATCAATTGAAAGAGGGTTGAGTCTGCATATATATATATATATATATATATATATATATTGTAGACTTCGTTAAGTATAATGTCTTGTTATATTTGATCTCGATGAGTAGGGACGTTTACTGGTGTGATTCAGGGTATAATGGGTTATTGTTGAGCGGAGAGATTTAGCTCGTTATTGATTTAGCCCCAAAAACTCAGTAATAGTAAGAGCGTTGTGTTATATATCGTCTTTAGTGACATGAGAGTGGACAAGTAAACTTTTTATGTCAAGAGATAGGAAGTTGGGAGTACAGGTTATATGCTGAGGGTTTAACTAATATCGATGACCAATAATGTTAGTTAGTAGTGTATCAGGGGTTTCCTTGTTTGGATTTCTCTTTGCGAGACATCTCACGCATGAAACATATCAAACATCGAGAGATCGGAAATGTTTGACCTTTAGGACAGTGGTTTAGTACCTTAATTATTATACGTGTATGAAGTTATAACTGAGAGATGATAGTTATATTATGATTTAAGGCCAGTAGACGCACATGATGCGGGTGTGAAAATAACTCAGTTGTGGTCGGTAGAGTGGTTCAGTGTAACCCTATTGCATTGTCATGCCTAGTATACAAGGATAAATTTAAACCAATATATTACGTTCAGTTGATTTGTGCAAAAATTCATGGGGCATAAGGTGTATGAGCGCCCTAGATAGTTGAGATTTTCAGTATCATTCACAAAGAGAAGACGTGGAAATGTATGAAATTAAATGTAGAGGCATGAGTAAATTTGAGACAGAACTAGAATGAGATAAAGAGAATGCAGTTACAATGTGAGCAAGTCGTGTCATCAGAAATCGAAGGGTAAACGGAAAGGAGTGATTCTAGTGTTCAAAACTACAGGGAATGTACATTTTAGATTTTTGAGGATAATCATGAACTACTCTAAGCAGAGGAGAAGTATCACAAGAGTTAAGTGAGAACCAACCGTAGATGTAAAAGTCCGATGTGGATAGTCGCGTATGATTGCAGATATCTCCCATGAAGGGAATATATGTTTAAAAAGGGCGAAGTTGGTATCTAGGGAAGAGGGGACCTTTCCTAGGATAGTAAATGGTATAGCCGTTAGAATGTTAGCCTAATCGTGTTGGAATATTCTTGGTAGAAGGGCAAATCATTTAGCAGGCGCTAAAGTGAAATGGTAAGGTAAATGAAGGAGTACTTCAAAGTAAAGTGATTAGGAATGATTGATCATTAGTCTTAATGGTAGAGTATAGATAGTCGGACTGAGGTATACCATTAGTGAATGGATACCGGGAACAACGTAATGTTCCAAATTTTAGAAGGACGTGGATACCAAGCGAGAAAGTATCTGAGATTATTCGTACTGATCTTATCCTAATTTCGACGATGAAATTCCTTTGTAAGGGGGGAAGTATGTAACACCCTGTAATTTTTAATGATTTTTATATGAGGATTAATTAAATAAAAATGAGAAAAAACAATTTAGATTGAAATAAATATTAATTAGTGTTACAAGGGTTACTATTTATTTATGAGAATTATATCTAGTATTACTTAGAGAATGATGCGAATGTATTAAAATTTTTGTGAGTGAGAAATACGACAGTTACGGTAATTTAGTCGGGACGTGTGTGAGTCATGTCGGGACTTTAAACGTATGAAATAAAATGTGAATTATTTATGGGTCATACAATTGGTCATTTTGAGTGCTCTAGTGTGTTCGAAAAGGTCAAAATAGTCAAAAAATGTACTCGAAGGTTTACATTGGGTCCCAGAGTATTTATAGGCCAAAGCGGCTCCCTGAGAGGGCATTTTGGTCTTTTGGATTTTTAGGGTAAAGAGACCAATGGAATTTCAAGTGATATATCAGCAATACATCTGGGATAACTTAGGGTTAGGAGTTACAAAACACAGAGGGGCTATTAGAAAAGAAGGAGAAGCCATTTTTGAATCTTTAGAGAGAATTCTTGAAGGATTCAAGCCTATTCTTTCACCCCCATCACCATTGGAGAGTGGATTAGAAGGGAAGACAAACCAAATCACCACCAATTCATGAATTCATATAATTAATCATAAAAGGGCAAGTGTTTATTGCAATTTCTTTTGAAGTTATAATACCCATGTAGAATAAGATGTTAAAAATATGATTTAAATGATGTTCTTGAAGTATAAATGATTTGAACATATAATTTGGGTAGGATTTGCATGTAGAGTTAACCCACATGTAGATTAGAAAAAATCAAATTAAGTATGGAGATGAACATGAAGAAAATATGGGTTTTATGATTGATTATGAATGAAGAGCAATGAAATCTAGGAATTTAAGGATTTGTGAAAATAATCAGTTCTTGGATTTAATTCGTGATGCTTTAATATTAAATTTACATTATAAATCATCCTAGTACATGTATATGGTGTTAGAAAAAGTTAGTTATAAGTTTGGAGAAGAAACATGATGGTTGTGTTGAATAAAAATGGTGAAAACGTAAGAACTGAACGAAGAAGATGAACTGCTATTTTTCTAATTGATTCGACAAGGCGAATCGTTTCGGCCCTTGAGCGAATCGGTTAGATTTTTCCAGATTTGTTTCATTTCCCTTATTAAGCCATTAAAAATGTGATTTATAAATGGGGAAACTTTTAGGACATCCTTATAATATAATGATGGCTATATTGGATGACATGAGGACTATGATAGGGCTCTAACTTATTCTTAATGAGAGAATTAAGGCGATGATTAATTAGGATTAAATCAAAAGTTAATTTATTCGAGAGCATGAGGATGAGCTATAGGGATTTAAAATGGATGTATTATATAAACCAGTGAAGTGCTAGTGAATTAACTACTGCATTAACGTAAGAGAGTAAATAAGACCCTTCGATTTGAGACTAATACTCAGAAGTTTACGATAGATAGTTATAGTCGTAAATTTATAAGTACGAAAAGTATTCAAGATATATATACTACGTACGGATGATAATTATGGGTTGAGTGTACACCTATAAAGCTTATATTATAGATTGAGTGAATATTTATGCAGATTACATAATAGGTAGAGTGTATACTTGTATGGATGATATTTACAGGTGGAGTGTATACATATATGAATTATATTTTAGGTTGTGTGTATACCTATATGGATAATACTTATAGGTTATGTGTATGCCTTTATGTGATATATGGATAGGTGGTGTGTATACATATTATATTCTTTCTTATGTGTATGAACATGCCTACGCTGCCTGTTATCACGGGACGTTCCGCATCTCGGGCAGTCTTATCCTGATGAGCCCATTGGGGGGAATTTTAGACTTGTTCCCGAGAACATAAAACTTAGGGATTGAGCACTATTTATGTGTATGATAGTGTGATCGGTCATATGGGTGCAATATGCGTGTGCATAGCCCAAAAGCTTAGAACTACGTTCACCTCCATTGTATGTTATATGATTTATGGTTCGAGGGTGATATCTGAACCGATAGTCCTTGATTTAGTAGGTGATGTACCAGTACTTGATTGCAGAGTACATAGACTCGAACCACGGTTATAAGCTCGGGGATGCTGGAGTTATGTTTATATATATTGTGATATATATACCTACATATGTGTTTATCCAACTTGTGTGTGAATGTAATAGTTGTAGATAATGTATATCTAAATGTGATGTAATTATGAGATAATCTACTTAGTGTGTGATTGTAGTAAAGTTAGATAACATATATCTGAAAGTTGATGTAAGTAAAATAAGTTAATGAAATGGTTTAATGATAACATAAGTGAGATGTTAATTACATTTAATAATAGCATGCGAGATATGTTAATTATTAGTGTTACGATAGCATACTGTATGGGTGGTACGAGGGAAGTTAAAAAGATATTTAACTAAGGACTAAATGAGTAAAGATTAGGACATTGTAGCATACTTTATAGGCGGTATGGGAGATCTAAATCCTTTAATAGATAAATAGTTATTGAGGAGACCTAATTGGGCTGGGTATCATAGTTAGGTAAGATACGTTAGGCATGCGTATTAGTTGGGGCGTGAGGAACTCAAGGGAGTATACGTGAACTAACATGCGTAATTAATAATTAATTTTGAACTGTGATAAATACTTGCTAAATATTTTCAAACGTTGTGACCCATCTTGCAAAATATTTTCAAAACCTTTTAGGTGTCTAGCCACAGGGACGCTAAGATTAATATCTGTTCCCGGGATGCGTAGTTGCAACACTTATGGATGCTTGTAGGATTTGGATTATACGCTTTAATCACTTCATTCCTAGTGTATGATGCAGTTCGGCTATTTTATTTGCACATGTTGTCCCTTCAGCTATTTCTTTTATTCAGTGTATTAGACTTTGGATTTGTGAACTCAATTTGATTTCATTAGATGTTTATTTGGACTTCTGGATTGAGAACCGATGGTTTATTCGGTATTATTTTTATTGAGTTATTTATCTTGTGATTGGTTCAGATTTTTCTTACTGCGTAAGTGGCTTGGTTATTGTATCAATTTTTGCATATAATTACTGTTTAATGAAAAGATAAAATTTGGCACCGGATTTTTCGAATGCTAGGTGGTTAGTAAACTTTTAAAAAAATGCTTTGATAGTGATGCTAAGAATGAACCTGATGAGATTCCTATTTTATTTTTATAAAAGATTAATCACCCGGTATTCAAATAGGCGGGGTGTCATAGGTTTGAGTTAGAGTTTTGGAGGGAGATAGAAATTAGGTTTTCTTGGGATGAAAATTTAGTAAGAGGAGAATTTATAACTTGTTAAGGGGTTTGAGTGGGAAAATATAGTTATTTAGATAGGTTAATAGTAATAGAGGGCGCAATTGGTGATAACAAGTGTCGTTCGGCCCATGTCTAGGCAATGCTGGCAGTGGCGGTGGGTTTCGATAGTGGTTCAACAGCCATTTGGGTGTGGCGATTAGGGATGTCCCGAGTTGGGAGAATTTCTGGAGGTTTTGAGGAGACCTCCAATGGTAATGAGGAACTTAAAGGGTTAGGGTTAATTATTTTTAGGGTTAGGTTTTCAGTGGCATGTTTGAAAGGGCATCACCTCTTATTCGGGTGAAACTAACCCGATTCTCAATCTTCTATAATCATCTTCAATTCAAGAGAAAATCTATCTCTGATACCAATTTGATGTAAATTACGGTGCAAAAGCATATAGAAATATTAATCTCCACAACAACAATAAATAATGGAATTCATGAATGGGTCTCAATTTCTCTCTTTAAGCTCTCATTATCAAAGTGTCAAAAGTGATACAAATGGGAGCCTTTGTGCTATTTATACTAAAACTACAAAAAGGGTAAAAAATCCAAAATAAAAGAATGACAAAATGGACACTCATGTTCCTATGCTCCCGCATCATTATAATTCGTAAAAATCCTCCCATAGATTGAAAACAAATAACATACATTTATCAATTATATGTATCTTGTATCTCAATTGTTCGTTTCTTCACCATGATGCCTCACATAGTTTGATCCTCAATAGGTCCAATGCCAGTTAGGAATCCTGTGAAGTATATTCTGATTGTAATGGGAGTATATAATCTTCATTGGTAGTTATAGTTAATATTTATCAAAATGGTTGGAGTGGATCAACAAATATATTGACAATGAGGAGTTAATGTTGCAACAATGATCTGCATTAGCAAATTCAAATGTGTTGCCCTATTCCACAATCAGTTTGTGGGCGTGGTTTGACATAAGTTGTTTGTAGGAAATATATCATCTATTCATGGCTCACGATTTTGTAATTTGGTGCGTTATCGACCACCTTGAACCCAAATATGTTGTATGCATGGATATAAGTACCCTGTGATTAATGAGTGTGGACAATTCTAAGTTAGGAAGTAATCTAATTGAGTATTTATGGATAATATAAGTGGAAATGCTTACACTTTCATCACAAAATATCATGTCATGGATGATTAATTCGTTGTTTGCCTTGATGTCGATCGACTCCAATTTTGTGTAAGTCATACTCATAATGTCCACTATTCTTCGGCCTTTAAAATATTCTATAGAAAGTGGCATTTGTTAGTCATCATGATAAGGAATGATATGTTATAAAATAAAATTTTATTTATCATAATTGTATGAAATTTAAAATCCATAAAAGCGTATTATCTTCTAACAATTGAAATTAATTATAAGTTACCTAGAATGTGCAAACGTGCAAATGTCGAAACTAATTATAAATTACCTAGAACTGAAATTAATATCGATTGGAATGACAACCTAGAATGTGATGTTCTCCCACATAGAAATAACAAAGATGCAATTTCATAAGAAGCAAGTGTGAGAATAATTTTCCCTTTTGATCTCAGTCTTGCAATGAATTTTTTATATAGATATGTTTTTCAAGTCCCTCTAACACCATATAAACGAAATAAAGATCATTAATTTCTTCTGTTGTGGTATTGAGGACCGCGTTATAAATTTCTTTTTATTTGGCATTACGACCATAATGTAGGTTCACTTGATCATTTATCAGGTGATCCACGTCATATTATTGCTTTTTAGTTATCAACCTATTTCTAAGTTTGTGGATACGTGCATGTTCTGGGGAGGGGAAACTGAGGGAATGGTTTCTTACTCGTAAGATATATTTTCTCCAATTCGTACGAGCCGTAGTTTTTTAGTTGCTCATTCGTCATGGTTAATTGATGAAACTTAAAATATTTTTTATGATATAAAATATCGTTCGAGAAATGTTGGAACACAGCTGTCCGGCAACAGCTATTAGTTGTAAAGTATGCAAAGTTTGAAAAATGCCTTTTGCATTGTTCCACATCGGTAGTCCCTTTAAAATGAGTTGTGTATATCTACAATATTTGTGGAACAAATGGGTAAGATCTTTGGGCATTAGATGTTTTGTGTGTATGGGGGGGACTTACTGGGCCAAGTCACAGACGCGCGCGCGCCGCCGCCGTCCGTTCGGCCCGGCCCGGCCCGTGCCTGTGTCCGGGTCCGGATTCGGGGTGCTGGGCTTGGGCTCATTAAGAAATAATTTTTTGGACAAATAAATTAACGATTTTGGGTTTAAAAAAAATAATTTTTTAAACAGTAATTAATTTTCAAAATTAACTGCTGAAATTTTCAACCCACGGTTCTTGTTTTTTCTCCCACGTTTTTGAACACTAACGTTAATATTTTTTTACATAAAAGGAGAGTTTAGGTCTCCGTTTAAAAAACGCAGCCTTTTGCCTACAGAAAAAAATTCCCTCACATAACGGCAACTGCGAATTCCTTTAGCCACTGAATACTATTTAATCATTTTGAATAATTATTATACGATATGATTAATCTCCGTCCAGATTAGTTATATTACATAATCGAGCTATATTAACGAATGGGTGTTTGATTGAACGAATTCAGGTTGTGCTGCCGGTTTGTATATTTATTTGGAGGCTGTTTTATCCTGGGGGTGGCAAGGGTATTATCTGTCAGCACTAATTGAAAATACAGAGCCGCGAAACACCTTAAAGAGAGCGACATTGTCCGCGACTCAGCCTGACTTTTTGCTTCTGGGTTTCGTACATTTTTTGTGTCGATTTATTCGCTCCTAACGGGTAATTTCGTTCCTTTAATTTCGCAATTTTATTACTGCTGCTAAAACAATTTTAAGGTGATCCCTATTCTGCCATGGAAAAAATTAACTCTAGCAACCTTAACAAGCCTTTCAAATATGAAGCCACCCATTTTAAACGCTGGAGCAAAAAATTGCTATTTTATTTAACTACGAAAAAAGTCGCATCGTGTATTCAATTTGACAAACCCGTAGTAAATAATCCACCTACTGTTGAGGAAAGTAAAACAATTAGAACTTGGGAGGAAAATGACTTTCTGTGCAAGAATTATATTTTGAATGCTCTATGTGACAAACTTTATAACTATTATGCCAATTATAAAACTGCAAAAGATGTTTGGGATGCACTGTTTAAAAAATATGACACGGAGGAGGCGGGTGCTAAAAAATATGCCGTCAGCCGTTATTTGAAATTTCAAATGACAGATGACAAATCTGTTGTTGCTCAAACCCATGATTTGCAAATGATTGCCCATGAAATTATTTTCGAGGGTATGGCTTTAGATGAGCAATTTCAGGTGGCTGTAATTATTGATAAATGGCCTCCATTGTTCAAAGAGTTTAAAAATGTTTTGAGGCATAAGTCTAAAGAATTTTCCCTAGAGTCACTCATTACTAAATTGAAAATTGAGGAGGAATCCCGAAAACAGGACTATAAAGATGAAATTCTTATTGTGTCTAACAACAAAAATCAGAAAAACAAACCATACTCCAGTTGTTTTAAAGGCAAATGAAAAAAATATGAAAAATCAGAAAAAGAGCCACAACCAGAATTTTAAAAATCAGACTCAGACTCATAATAAGAATAAGAACCCTGGAAATGGAAGTCTAGCAACTCAGAATAGTTTCTCTGTTTCAAATGTGGCAAGCCTGGCCATATGGCTCACAAATATCGCAATGTGTCACAAGCACAAGCGAATTTGACCGAAGAGGACCTATGTGCTATGATTTCAGAAATCAACATGGTTAGCGGTGCCGAAGGGTGGTGGTTGGATACTGGAACTTCCCTTCATATCTGTTATGATCGTACTATGTTTAAGACTTATTTTGAGACTGCAGATAAGAAGGTGTTGTTAGGTGATTCTCATTCCATTGAGGTTGCTGGTACTGAAAATGTGGAATTAAAGTTCACTTCGAGAAAGACTGTTATCCTCAAAGATGTTCTTCACACTCCCGAGATAAGAAAAAATTTGGTTTCGGGCTATCTTCTCAACAAAGCTGGCTTTACTCAAACTATTGGTGCTGATTTATTTACTTTGACCAAAAATGGAATTTTTGTAGGCAAAGGTTATACCACTGATGGGATGTTTAAGTTGAATGTTGATGCAATGAATAAAATTTCTCCTTCTGCTTATATTGCTTGTTCATTTAATGTTTGGCATGCTAGGCTTTGTCATGTTAATAAATGACTTGTTAAAAATATGAGCACTTTAGGATTAATTCCAGAATTATCATTAAATTATTTTGAAAAATGTGAATAGTGTTGTCAAGCAAAAATCACTAAGACACCACATAAATCTGTTTTTAGAGAATATGATTCACTTGATTTAATTCATTTGGATATTTGTGAATTGGATGGTGTCACAACTAGAATTGGCAAACTTTATTTTATAACTTTTATTGATGATTGTTCTAATTATTTATTTGTGTATTTAATGAAAAATAAAAGTGAAGCGTTTGACATGTTTAAAATTTTCCTAAATGAAATTGAAATTCAATTTAATCGAAAAATTAAAAGGTTACGTAGTGATAGACGCACCGAATATGATTCTGGACCATTTATTGAATTTTATAAAACCCACGGCATTATTCACAAAAAAACTGCCCCTTATTCGCCCGAAATAAACGGTAAAGCCGAAAGAAAAAATAGGACATTAACTGAATTAGTTGTTGTTATTTTATTAAATTCAGGGGCTGCCTCACATTGGTGGGGTGAAATTATTTTGACTGTGTGTCACGTACTTAATAGAATTCCTAAGACTAAAATGAAAATATCTCCTTATGAAATTGGAAAAATATTAAGCCCAACATGTCATACTTTAGAACGTGGGGGTGCTTAGCCTATGTACGTATTCCCGACCCTAAAAGGTCTATATTGGCGAGTAGAGCATATGAGTGCGTTTTTATAGGCTATGCTATTAATAACAAAGCATATCGTTTTTATGACTTGAAAAATCAAGTAATTATTGAATCAAATGACGCCAATTTTTATGAAGATAAATTTTCTTTTAAATTGAGAAATAGTAGGTGCGAGTCATCCACTAATATTTCTTTAAATAAAAATAAAGAAAATCATGAATCCATTTTAGAAATTAGAAAAAGTAAAAGGGCTCGTGTGGAAAAAGATTTTGGTCCCGACTTTTATGCTTACACTTTAGAGGAGGATTCTAACAATATTCAAGAAGCTTTATCTTCATTATATGCCGATTTATGGCAAGAGGGTATTAATGATGCAATGGATTCTTTGGAAACAAATAAAACTTGGCATTTAGTGGACCTTCCTCCTGGGTGTAAATCAATTGGGTGTAAATGGATTCTTAAAAAGAAATTAAATTCTGATGGCACTGTTGAAAAATATAAGGCACGTCTTGTTGCCAAAGGTTTTAGACAAAGAGAAAACGTAGACTTTTTTGATACATTTTCACCCGTGACTAGAATAACGTCTATACGTGTACTGTTTACTACAGCTGCCTTAAATGATTTAATTGTACACCAAATGGATGTTAAAACTGCATTTTTAAATGGAGAATTAGAAGAAGATATTTATATGGATCAACGTGAAGGTTTTATTGTCTACGGTCAAGAAAATAAAATATGTAAATTAGATAAATCGCTTTATGGACTCAAACAGGCACCTAAACAATGGCATGATAAATTTGATAGCCTAGTCATCTCCAATGGGTTTAAAATAAATGAAAGTGACAAATGCATTTATTATAAATATGTAGAGAATATTTTCACTATCATATGTCTTTATGTTGATGACTTGCTTATATTTGGTTCTAATATTCATACCGTAGAAAATGTTAAATCATTACTGTGTGCCAATTTTGATATGAAGGATTTGGGTGAAGCTAGTGTAATATTAGGAATTAATATTACTAGGTCTGAAAAGGGACTTTCTCTGGATCAATCTCATTACATTGAGAAAGTTCTAAAGAAATACAATTACTTTGACTATAAACCTGCTAGTACTCCATTTGATCCTAGTGTAAAGTTATTTAAGAACACTGGCGACAGTGTAAACCAAAATGCTTATGCAAGTATTATTGGTAGCTTACGTTATGCTACAGATTGCACTAGACCTGACATAGCTTATGTTGTGGGAGTACTATGTAGATTTATCAGTAAATCTAGTATGGAGCACTAGCATGCTATTGAGAGGGTCATGCGGTACCTTAAAAGGATGATGAACCTCGGATTACACTATAATAAGCATCCCGCTGTCCTTGAAGGATTTAGTGATGTTGATTGGAACACCCTATCTGATGATTTTAAGGCTACTAGTGGATATATATTTAGCATCGCTGGTGGTGCAGTTTCTCGAAAATCTAAGAAACAAACTATTTTGGCTCAATCCACTATGGAGTCTGAGATGATAGCGCTAGCTACTGCTAGTGAAGAGGTAGGTTGGTTAAGAAACCTCATGTCAGATATCCCGTTATGGGAAAGACCATTACCAGCCGTTTTGATTCATTGTGATAGTACCGCGGTTATTGCAAAAGTAGAGAATCGTTATTATAATTGTAAGAAATGACAAATACGTCGTAAACATAGCACTGTTAGAGAATTTATTTCTACAGGTGCTGTGAGAGTGGATCATATACGGTTTGTACAGAACTTAGCTGATCCTTTGACGAAAGGACTAGCTAGGGAGAAGGTGTGGAACACCTCGAAAAGGATGTGACTAAAGCCCTTGGATAAATGAGTCATTTGTGATGGTAACCCAACATATAGACTGGAGATCCCAAGAAATATGTTCAAAGGGTAATAACAAGTCACAAGTGATATGGGTTGAATCATGCTATTATTAATTAATATAGAACGGGGTATTACTCCGAGTCCATCCCTATGGAGCATGATATCCTGAAGCGAGTAAATGATGAGTTATTATAACTCTTAATGAGATCTATAACTCTATTTTGAGTGGGGTACTTAGCTACAGGAGTATTCTTGATAGACTCACCTATGTGAATGTGGAAGTGTGGCCGCTTCCTATGGATATTTTTGGCAAATTCCTAAAGTGTTCACTGTATTGGGATAGAAGCACATGGCCATAACGTGCTGGCTATTAGAACTACACCCAAGTAGGGTTGTGAGTGTGATGTTTTCAGAGGTAGAGTTCAAAACTACGATTACTCTAGTATATTCTGAACCATCTTTACTACGTAAAGGTTCAAGTCGAAAGACACCTTTTCTTATGCACAATTCTATGGATTATTGCTCGATAAAATATTTTCAAATTTTGCAAGTGGGGGATTGTTGGAACATAGCTGTCCGGAAACAGCTGTTAGTTGTAAAGTGTGCAAAGTTTGAAAAATGCCTTTTGCAATGTCCCACATCGGTAATCCCTTTAAAATGAGTTGTGTATATCTACAATATTTGTGCAACAAATGGGCAAGCCCTTTGGGCATTAGATGCTTTGTGTGTATGGGTGGGGGACTTATTGGGCCAAGTCACACATGCGTGCGCGCCGTCGTCCATCCGCCCGGCCCGTGCCCATGTCCGGGGCCTAGGTCTTGGGCTTGGGCTCATTAAAAAATAATTTTTTGGACAAATAAATTAACGATTTTTGGGCTTAGAAAAAAATAATTTTTTTAACGGTAATTAATTTTCGAAATTAACTGTTGAAATTTTCAACCCACAGTTCCTGTTTTTTCTCCCACATTTTTTCCCACTAACGTTAATAGTTTTTTACATAAAAGGAGAGTTTAGGTCTCTGTTCCAAAAACGCAGCGTTTTTCATACAGAAAAAAATTCACTCATATAACTGTAACTGCGAATTCCTTTTACCACTGAATAATATTTATTCATTGTGAATAATAATTATACGATATGATTAATCTCCGTCCAGATTAGTTATATTACAGAATCGAGCTATATTAACGAATGGGTGTTTGATTGAATGAATTCGGGTTGTGCTGCCGGTTCGTATATTTATTTGGAGGTTATTTTATCCTGGGGGTGGCGAGGCTATTATCTGTCAGCACTAATTGAAGAGGCAGAACCGCGAAACACCTTAAAGAGAGGATATTGTCTGCGACTCAGCCTGAATTTTTGCTTTCGAGTTTCTTACATTTTCTGTGTCGATTTATTCGCTCCTAACGGGTAATTTCGTTCCTTTAATTCCGCAATTTTATTACTGCTGCTACAACAAGAAAAGTTCCCAATTATTTTCCCAAAGATCAAAAGGATCATAGACTTCATAAAATAGCGTAATGGTGACAAATAGTCCAAGTAGCCATGCACCTATAGCCCATTGTGATGCCTGAAGGATTGTGTCATGGCATTCTTTATTTCTGTCTAACAACCAAGTGCATAACATGCTACTTTTCATGTTGGGTACGTCACTCCATTAATCTTTTCATTTCTTCATAATTTATGGCCCCCTTTATAATGTGTGATAGCATTCTTAGATAGAATATTTGACCTCTTGTTTGATGCACATAGTTTAATTGACTAATACAATTTCCATACTCTTCTTTTCCATTCCTTAAATTCAGATTCCACACCCATTCTTTTGGGAAGTCTACATATCTTAAATGTCTTGCATCTACATAAAGTGTATTCACTATCATCCATTGTGTGAACATTATTTTGGTGACATCGATTATGCTCATCACATAGGGATGGAAATATAACCCGACCCGTAGGAGCCAAGCCCCAAAATGCGGCGAGTTTTAAAATCTGATTAATGAATTAAGAGCTAGTATAGGTTTTAAAAAATGGTTTATTAAATGGGGCGAGTTAAGAGTTAATTTAAATAAAACCGCCCTGCCCCGCCCTGCGCCATTTAACTTATGCCTACATAAATACCCTTTATATGTATGTTAATTACAATTAAACCATATCTATGTATATATATGTGTATGTATATACACACACACACACACACACACACACTGGAAAATCCTTTATATGTATATTAATTTTGTAAAAGATCTATATGGAAACATGGATTGACAATTCGAGGATTGTCTCACATATTGAAATACGAATCATTATAGACCTCTAAGACTATAATGTGATATTTTTAATTTTACTATTTTTAAATTTAACCCAACTCGTAGGAGCCCCGCCCCGCCCCGTTTATTAAATGGGTCGGGCTAGGGTTTTTGAAAACTCGCTTCGTTGCCATCCCTGTCACCACATTGTCCAGCAATAAGAATCTCTAAATGTTACTACATGCTTATTTGGAAGTTGGAATCTTAGTCTCTCCATGCTTTATTCCACTTTTCTCAAGGTATATATTATCACCCCGCCTCCTATAAATGGGAAAGCCCTTATCGTCAATGGTAGTTTTGGTAGCAAAATTCTGGGGAAAGTGCTTTGAGCAACCACTTTTTTCATACAACATGAACTTGGATTAGCTTCTCTGCATGGTTCGTGTATCATAAATTGGCCTACAGCTGCAAACCCATAGGGTTGTTATGTCAATTCGGTAATTCAACGGAAATGAGTTTGTCAATGTCATTGAGAGTTGGGTGTTTATCAACAAATTAGAGGAACATCAATATATGTGCATGTGGGAGGCCTCTCTTTTGAAACTTTATTGTGTATATAGTTGTAAGAGAGACAAAAATAGGTATTGTGTATTACCAAATATGTATATGTAATAACATAAGAATTACGTGAAATGAATTATTTTTGAATTTCGTTCACCTGCCAAAACTTTACCAAAATGTTGATCAGATGTTAAATCACGCATTAATTGATCAAGTTTGATTTTAAAAACTCTTGAGACAATATATGTACGGTCTTTAGGTTTTTGACGAGGATTTGAATCAAAATGCCTGAATTTTGGCCATTTTGGATTAGAGGCGAAAGTGATGAAAAGATCTAGATTGCCTGCCCATCTACATATCACCATGTCATCTTGAAAATTTTGCGCCATGTAACATGTACTTTTGGTGAAACTTCAAGGAAGAATAATGCGTTTGCTAATGGATGTAGAAGTGGTGTCTCACTTAAGGAGTGCATCCTTTAATCCTTTATACAAATCTGCTCTAAATTATAGATGATTCCATCGAATCCAACACACCGTCTTCAACTCAATGCATGCATACTATTGGAACAATCTATTTGAGTTGGTCAGTGTTTATGATTCATTAATTGATTATTTGTTGCATTTCGTATGCATAATATTCTCGCATTGTGACAAAATTTCTCTTTATTTTCAATCTCCCTTTATTATTTTTTTAAGTGAGGCCAAGTTGATATCCTTCTTCTCCGTAAGGAAATAAAAATGAGTACATCAATGCCATGAATGATAAATGGAGTTTATTAGTTCTTTCTATCATAGCCATGAATGATGGATGGAGTTTATTAGTTCTTTATAAGGCTTTAGATTTATGGTCAATAATGACGTCTTTGGTGGCATCTGAGTCATGTCGATCTCCCACAATAAGGGTTGACTTTCGAAGTGGTTGGTAAGTTATACAAAGATGTATTTCTTGAGTGTGAGCCGAATAATCTTATACAAATGGGTGTAAAATTCTATTCACAAAAATGACCACCATTCGAAAGACTTTGGTCAATTCATGTTTTCATTAAACATCTTTATGAGGCCATCCACAATATTAGGAACTTCTTTTTACATATCCAAGAATTGGTCATAGCCTATTAGGAACTTCGTTTTACATATCATTAAATATAAAATTGTAAAAACTTTGGTGCCTCTCGTGGTCAAGGTAGTTGTGAACCAATTCTAGGATATTTTTGTCCACTAATACGATAAGCATAAGGTCCCCGACCATTGTTAATATGGCTATCAACCTTTTCTTTGATGGAGGTGAAGTAGAACATTGAATTATATACTCGAATATTATTTCGTAAGGTTAAAGATCTCCTTCCACCATTTGGATTCATAAAGTCATTCATATAAGAGGGTGGTTGTCTTACAGGTGGCACTACAAGAAAAAGTATCATTTATGCCAGTTTGAAAATTAACGTTATGTCAGACAAATGTAAAAGGACATAAATGATATACATTTATGTCAGTTTGACTTTAAAGATGAATTTTCATTTCAATTTCAATAAAATTGAGATAAAAAAATAAACTATTTATCTCATATTTATATATAGATGACATATATATACTCCTTTGTAGTTTTAGTTATTTTGGAGTTGAGTTAAAAACTGACATAAATGGAAAAAAAAGCGGGGTCTTTTTTTTTTCCATTCCCGCTCCCATGAATTGGCTCCATATCAAACTCATTCTCCAAAAAAAAAGGGCCGCTCTCTCACATCTCTCTCGCACGATCAAGCAGCCACGGTAAATCTCTCTCACTCTCTTCCCGGGTACATCTATCACATCTCTCTCGCACGATCCACGTCTCTAGGCATCGGCGCCAACGAGGCTCCATCTCCACGACAGGTACAAAGAACAACTCACGATTTTTGTTTAAGATTAAATTCCTAGGGTTTCCAGATTGAGTTCTAATTTATGTTTGGTTTGTTCTTAATTTTTTTATTATTTTTGGATTTGAATTTATGTATATATACGGATTGGCCAAATTTGTGTATGTATATGGATTTGCAAGAATTTTTTTGTCTATATTGTGATTTGTTGATTCGATTTGTGTATGTGTGTATTTGTGTGTGTGTGTATCAGCCTTGATATTGATTTATTTTTCCATATTTGGGAGATTAATATAGATTTCATTCTACAGGGATAATAGTGCGGTGAGAGTTGTTTTTTTAGTGATCGATTGAGATGTAAGCTGATAGATAAATCGTGGAGTGTCAATTAGAGAAGATCAATTCTATTATGGTACGTTTTTATATGAGTATCTGCTAAAAATTTGCACTGGCTACATGAAGACGAGGCCAATTCTATTGTGATATGTTTCTATTTGCTCTTAAATATATATTATATTTGTTTGTTTATTTATTTGATTTATAAAACTTCTTAAATTGCAGGGTGCGGGTCTTGCAAATCTAGGCAACACTTGTTTTCTTAATACAGTTTTTCAACGCTTCACCCACATGGTGCCACTTGTTCTTGATCTTCGATCTTGCAATTATGCGATGCCTTGTGATAGTAAGATCCTCAATTATGCTTTCTTTTTGGGATAAAATGTGTTTTGTGCTTGTCAAATATGTTGTAATAATTTGCAAACTGTTTTCATAGTGTATTATGGGTTTTAATAATTTGCAAGTTGTTTTCACAATGTTTATGTTTATTTAGTTGGGCAGCAAGACAAGTGTGGCCAACCAACAATAATACCAACAACACTTGGAATGGAATGGAGTTCAATGCATTTTTATTTTGACAAAACTCAAATTATTGGTTATTTTGCAAGTCAAAATGGCTTCAACCCTCAGAGATGGTTATTTTGCTAATTTGATAGTTCTCGACTAGCAAATTTCTTATTCGACACATATAGGTTTACGACATCATAATCTTTCCAGTTGGGGCCTGCCAATGGATTGGATTTTAATCCAATTTTGATACATATTTTTGGGTATGGACGGTAACTCGATAACTTAATTATTTGTTCTTCTGATTAGTAAATAATTTTATATAATTGTCGTAGATAGATTAATAACATATAACAGGTGAAAAAATAGAATGAATATATAAATTGACACATATATATTACACATATTATGATCAAGTCTTTCATATAACATTAGGTAATATTTGTACCTTATTATTTAGCTCATCGAATTTTTCTTGTATTGTTATTAAGGCTTTTTTTAAAACTATTTGCATACATTATTTGGTCAATGTTATATTTGTTATGGCTCATCTTCATGTTTTATGTTAAGAATAGTAAATTGCATTCAAATAGACCTACATTTCTCAATACTTTGGGACTTCCATGTTTATTTTTATTCAGGGGTGGCTTTTAATATTATTTGTATTGACTACAAATTTCTTTTTTAACAATTTATCTTCATCAGTTATTGAACTGGTTAAATCAACACAATTAGTTGAAGTGTGGAAACGTACTCAAGATCAATGCTAATTTCATTAAATGTACTTTTTTAGGAATACATGGTGAGTATAAGATTAAAAGAGATAGGCAATAACAATAGCGATAATGGAATCCTGACCTAATTGGATTTAGCGAGGCAGTAGCTACCATAGTTGTCAGACTTTTACGATTCGCGATTCGTGGTTCGATTCCTACGATTCGATCTGATTCACATATTAATCGATACGAATTGGGAATAGAATCGGGGGGGGTCCAAAAATAGTGTTGAATCAGTCGATTCGGGGGCTTAATCGATTCACGATTTATGCACAATTTATGTTTCTTAGAGAATGTTGGGTATTTTCAACCGACTTAAAGCTCGTGCTTGTTTATTGTTCCTTTTAAAATGACCCTAAAAAATATTTTATTATTAAAATAATAAGTTAGTACAAGCTTAAGCTACGCTTTGCAAAAGAGAGAGTGACTGATACACACACTAGAATGAAACCTAAACTGCGATCACTTTTCTTATTCTCTTATAACCTGTTCAACGCTACGATTTATTCTATTTCGTGTTGCGATAATTTTTTTCTTCTCTTCAAACTTGTTTGACGCTGATCGAGAGAGGGAGGTAGCTTTACGTTCGATTGAAGCCAACAAATCTTATGTAAGGATTTTATAAGTTAATATAATATGGTATTGTTATTATAACGTATTTTTTAGTGTTATATTTAATCTTTATTTGTGTTATTATATTATATTGTATAGTATAGTGTTGTGTTTAAATTTGGACATTGTAGGTGGTGGTATTGCTAGAATTTGGTCATATTTTGGACACGTAAGTTCATTTTGTTAGTTATATTTTAATAAAATCATGTCTTATAATTATTTTTAGGTCATAATATGTTTTATTATATATTCTCAATGTGTTCACAGTGCATTTATGTATTATTTCCTATATATTTTACGTTTATACCGATTCTTACGATTCGATTCATGGTTCATGATTCATAAGGCTTCCGATTCACGATTCGATTCATAATTCAATTCAAGATTTGACAACTATGGTAGCTAATACGAGGCAGTACAACTGCTATTAAGCAGTTGCAGCTACTTGAAGCCATAATATTTCGTTTAGATCTGTTGAATCGCAGCAGAGTTATTGCAACTCGAGACTTATTTAATATCATGGAATTCGGTTTGTTGATTACGTTAAAGAAAAAGGGAAAAAACTCTTAAATTTGAATATCCTTAACAGGAAAATACGCCTATTAATTAGGGACGTAGGGTATATAAATTTAAACATATGAGATCATTTGTAGTGGGTGTTATCAAACTATTCTCAACAAATTACACTCAATATCTTTTTTGCTTTTCTTGTTGACATTTTATGCTCCATGTCCTAATAGTGTTAATGCTTAATTTTATCCATGAACTCTTGAAGCAGTTTGTCTTGAATCCACTATGTTAGTGTTTGAATAAAGTGACATGCAAATTAAGTTTGACTAGAAAAAATAGAGTTATGTGTATTAGGGTGGGTGCAATCTAGTGAATACACACATAAAGAAAAACATTTTGAGGTAATTAAAATAATCCAAACAATAGTTCCAAACTGCATCTTAAATAAGACCACTGTCGGGCACAATAGTGTACATGTTTGTGTAAGCTTACCCCGTATTGACTAAAAAGTCTTAAATTCTAAAAGAAGGTAGTGATGTTGATAATATATTAGTGATAAAACTAGTAACTCCGAAATATCAAGTTGTATAAATTCTTTTGCTCAGGTTGGTCATATGACTTCTTTCGTTAATTTGTTGTTCTGAATTGTGAAAATATCTTCTTTGCTTAGCCTAGTTGTCAATTTTTGCTCTATGTCCACATAGTGTTGCTGTTCAATTTTAACCATGAACTCCTGTCAATTTGGGCGATAGGGTCATCATTGAAGGATAAGAGAGTGGTGAGGAGAAGAGAGAGGGGAAAGTGAGTAGATGTCGTAGGGATTGAGGTTGAGAGGCGGCGCGAGAGAGTGTTCTATTAAACTTTTAGCTACATCAAAATCCATTGTGTGTACCAATTCTCTATTATATGAAACAGAGAGTGTTCTAACTTTCGAAAGCGTGTGCATTATACTTCTTCCAATTTGGTTCCTTCTTTGAAAAATTAGAATACTGTGCACACATTTCTTATTTAATACATGTGATTCAAACTTTATAAAGTTTTAAGTTTCTTTTGAAAATCAAGAACACGTTATGTGTTGTTATTTTACTTCCAATAATTCTTCGTACTTATCAATGCATAAAAGTTGTACTGATTATCACTTCAGAATGTTTGATTACTGTAATTTGACTTTAGTAATGTATGATTGCTGTAATCATTTTGTATTATTTCAACTGGTGCAGGAAGGATGCTACAGAGGAGAAGATTCAGGCAAGGGCACACTTTTTAAAAGCCGAAGTTGATGCCAAAATAATATTCAACATAGGTGATGATGCTTACGTCAAGGAATTTTTTTACTTCATTAGTAGATCTGATTATCTTCCTCAAACCTTGTTTCCTCATCTGTTATATTTTTACCATCTACTTGTTCCCTTTTACATTTACAAGTTTCATTTATCTCATTTTTTTATTTCTTAAGGGTGAAGATGGACAAGACGATTATATATGAAGGATTGTGGAAATATTTGAAGGGTTGGACGGTAAACAGTATTTTACTACTCAATGGTTCTATAGGGCCAAATACACCGTAAGAAATTTGAAACTTTGGCTAGCTAGTTCTGGTTTTCCTTCCTTGGATGTAAAAATAATTTGATCTTTAACATATTTTTTTCAAGTCATTAAAGATTGTTGTGATGTTATATCTACTACCTGAAAAAAGGGGACTATCTCTTTAATGGTATAATGACCAATATACCTTCATACAATTTACAAATCCATTAATACCCTTCAATTTTAATCTTCCATACGCACTTTCAAACTGACTTCATCTTCGCTATTTAGTACTGAACTAATGACTCCCCAGCATTTAATCCCAAAGTCTTACGGAGTACCCAACCTTTACAATGGAAGAGAAAGCACCAACAACCAATTCTCTATGGGTAAGGTATTCCTCTATTTAGTCTATGTAATTCAATATCAATTATATATTTCGTTGCAAATTTTTCTTATCCAAAAATCCAGGTAATACCACTGTCTTTAATTCTCATTTCTAATTCATACATCAAAGTTAATTACAATGAATATAATATCATATATATTGTGCGTGGGTGGGTGGACGGGTGCACGCGCCCGGGGGGTGTACCGAAGATTAAATATCATCTTCGTACAGTAAATGCTCTGCAGGATGGTTTTGGAGCAAGTAAATCCCTTAGACTACCCAAGTACTCTTCCAACATACTAATTGAGAAGGTAAATGGCATGGTGCTAAAGAATCTTGGTGAAACAGCTCTTCAAGGACCCGAAGAACAATCCCTAGAGACTCATTTCTCCCATCCTACAAATTTACATCAATCATTAATGAACCATATCTGGTATTTCAAAAATCTTAACACTTCTATATAATAATCAATTGCTCATGATTATAAACGTCTTGTCAGTGATCGTCTGCCCATAAGCTAATATACACACATTGCGCCCATCTAGAGCTGATCTGAGAATTGGCTCAATCTCAACAAAAACAGCATCTACATAGTATTTCAAGCAGGGTAAATTCTAAGGAGAGAAATAACGACAAAGCAAGGATAATGTGTTAAATTATATATTAACCTTGACATGCTTTTGCGAGAACACCTTGTCAAATACGAATTCTTTTCTACTTCCATAAGATCTAACAACAATTTTATCCGATTCAACCAAATAAGGTCCATGAATTTTCCTCCGTCAGACGTTACTTTCCCCTTATGCATCAATTTAGGAACCATTGAACATTTATTGGATTTGGCTTCAAAACCAGCATAGACAAGTACATCAAAAGTTATTCAAAGACATAATTGTTAATTGCACTTACTTCCCTTAATACTCTAATTAGGGAGAATATATTTTGTTCAAGTTTTGACATATGTGCAACCCCAATTTCATTATCAATCTTCTTCAAAAATGATATTAAATTTTTTTCATCTTTCTTAATTTTCTATCGGATGGATACTTAAATGTACCTTTTTTTTATTCTGAAACAATACTTAAGATCTCAAAGATTGAATCGAGTAGTGGGAGCATATAAACTACCTCTCTACTTATGCTAAACTAAACTACAACAATAGCATAACACACAAACAATTGTCAGCCAAAAAATGTCACCACTGGTATGCAATCCCTGAGCTTCGATTCGACCATTAATCTCAAACAAAATATGATCTTAATTTTGATCTTTGAGCGCGTCCTGTAAAATATCTCTTCATATTGTTTCATTTACTTTCACATTTGGTTTATTTTAGAAATATAAATTGGGCAGTGGAGTTTATGCTTACTACAAATAATGATAAAAATAAAGTCCGTTAACCTCCACTTCTTCAGTTATGTAATCGATACCCACGTGAATATGTAACGCTAAAACTCTTTGGTGATTCATTTTAAGACATAATCACAGAAGCGTAAACTTTATGAGACAGCAGACCAGCTAATGATTATAAAAGTACATCAAACTCTCTCTCTAACAATGTTGTTGTTCATATGCAGTAGGTCTTCCTTTTAGTGTGTATAGGTTCAGAATGTGTACAAAACAGTCTTACATATGTATATATGCTGATGGGAGGAGTTGTAGTATCATGTCTCGGGTTGTGGATGTTTGAATGATCTATTATAATAGTATTTGGAAACTAAAACTGAAGACCATAGGTTCCTATAAGAATTAGCAAGTCCATTTGGTCCAAGAGGAAGTCCTCGTGTTAATTATTGAGTTTTATTTTATTTTAAACAGAAGCAGCAAGTTGAATTTAAAAATTTTGAAATTACTTTTCTTAAGAAGTAATTTAATTTTTCAAATTCCTACTGCATTGCTGATCATTGTGTTCCTTGTCCAGGTAGTCATTTGTTATTTGAGAGCTCATAATATCAAACCAAGTGATCTTGTGATTCTTAGTAATCGATGGGCTGCCTATCTCTGGTGAATTTTGTTCTTTAGTTAATTTTTTATTTTATTTATAGCGTATTAATTTGGTTATGTCGTTTACTACTATATATATGCTTGTGCGCTGACTTCTATTTTTCAATTGTTTGGATTCTTTGTATTGACACAAGTTACCCACTTTCAAATTCTCATACGATCTTCTTTTTGCATATTTTCTCCTTTTTTTTACATCTTTAAGTTGGGTTTTGCAACCAATCAACTTTAGAGTACGACATTGGAGTGTTTCAACTTCCATTTCAAAACCATATAGTATTCCTATAATAACAAACAACTGGATTATTAATTAAATGGCATATCTTATCATTTTCCTTGGATATCAATGGTTATTATTGATTCTTTTTGTAGTTATTGACTTGATGTTAGTGTTTCTTGAATTTTATTATGTGTATGGACTTGATCAAATGCTAACTGACCCTTCGGTCATGGCCTTAGAGGCAAGCGGTTTCTCATTCTCAGTATTATCTTCTAACATTTTCCATATTATTTTATTGCTTGTTTTATTTTCTCCTTGCTGCTGTTGAAATTTGTTACTGATTGCAAGCTTTTGCATATAATATGCTTGTTGAGATTTTATATTTAAATGAGAATGATTCCTAGTGTTTTCACATTGAGTTTATGTGTTGTACTGATCATATAGACAAGTGTTCTAATTTTATTATTATGCTAAACACATAACAGTTACAGTCTTCATGTTCTTGGTAACATTGAGGAGCATGGGAGGGACAACCAAGATAGAATACCTATCACGGATGGAGTGAAGTGGATAAAATCTATGTGATTAATAAATTCTTCAGAGGGAGGAGGCAGTGGGAATGCTGATAAAGAGCTATGTGCTTAACAAATTAAGGCAGGTACCAATGCTGAGAAGGAGATGGGTTAGAGATCCTTGAGGAGAACTAATGGCTAAATATGTATGTAATCTAATTCATGAACTTACTGCAGTTTGGAGCTTTACACAAATAGGGGACTCTAAATTCATCACTCTCATCGGGGCGAAATAAGTAGTCGTACATTAATTCATCACCGACAGCCACATTAGCCTTAGCAATAATAACGATCTGACTTTCATCATCACCTACACTAATGATCCTTGCATAACAGTTGGGCATACATAAATGATTTATTAGGCATGCAATATTCCCTTTATCTGTAGCATCCACCACAACTTATTCACTGATCGTAAACAGGTAACAGTCTTTGCCTTCCTTGCGGTAGCGTGCCTCTCTCAGATTGCCAACACTGCCCCTTATTTGTTCACCATGATTATCGAGAACCATTTCTCCTTATAAATTGTTTCGGCGTGCAAAGAGACCCCACCAAAATGCTGCCCAACAGTGACTTTGTCAATTTCATACCTCAATTCACTTTGCATCTTTGAATAATAATATGGACTGACCTCGATTGATGTTCATTGTGTTAGGTAATTTACAAAACTTAACAATTTTTATTTTGGAGTTTCAACCAGGATTCCTCATACAGATTTAAGGTGAATGATTCTTAGTCTTTTCACAAGCACAACACGAGATGCACGCGGAGTGCCAATATACGGTATTGTCTTGATAATGGTTGTGAATTTTAAACTACCCATTATCAAATAAAATTATGCATATTTCAATATAATTTATACAAGCCAATATCATTTTTCCTAACCTAAAACTACATTTGTTTCCAATATTTAGATTTCAATTTATTAAACATTGTTCACAACAGAAGATTTTTTAAACTACGCCTTAAATTTGCATCCACACAGTTATGCGTGTTACTCGGGTATATGCAGAATAAGTATATCAAAATTCTGCTGTAAATTTCCATTCCCCAATACATGCCCTCATGATGTTTCAAGTTAAGAACTCATAATGTGCATATCATAGATTTGAGTTCATATTTATTTTTCATACCTTTTCGATTTCTATATGACCATTTGCACCAATGAAGAACTGAAGTTTGGAGAACGAAAATATTCAACTAAAAGTTTATATGGTAAAATGCAGTGCACCTATATAAGACTGCCTCGTCTTGATTTGTTTATTGAAGATTCATTTAGTGTTTTTTACCTACACATGGATTTATCTAATATGATCAACATTTTGTTATCATCTTTACTGATTTTGATTTGGGATATTAGTCCCTTTTGTATTATGATAATCATATGGTTTTCAAAAATCAAATTTTAAATTTCATTTTTGTAGAAGACAAGTGAGGAATATGCGTTAAGTTGTTAGGCAAACTTCGAAGTGTCCCCACCTTGAAGTGTACAATCTTATTTTATTTGTTTCTGAATGTTCCGTTTCTACAATTACTATTGCAAATAAAAAGTTGTTTCCCCACACGAACATATACATACAATAACAAGCTTTGTCAACAAGTTGTCGACTTTGTTTCTCTATACATATTATAGTTTCTTTATGCACTATTTCTAAAATATTAATCCAAACTATTTTTTGTTTCAGATTTGTGCATCTATATCATTCAAGAAATTATCCCTTAAGTACCGAGGAGGTTTTTTAGACTACAAGAGGCTTATGAGACTTTGTCAAACGAGCATAATGGAGCTTTATATGAAATGGATTTGTCTTATGGTCTTAATTTGCTTTCTCACCTAAAAAACAAAGACCCGTCGAGAAATTTGAAGACTGGATGTATCGTTTGGAGTATCAATTGTTGGAGCTAAATAGAAGAAGCACCAGCAAAGATTAAAAAGGGAATAATATGTCATGGGGAGTTAGAGCCCGCGGGATTTTGATTACACAGACGTTAGCTAGTTTTTGGATACCATCACGTAGCTCAGACACTAGCGAGTTTTTGGATATGATGTAGCTCACAATAATATTTTTTAATTGTAAGTATCTTGATATATATCAAGTTCGTGATATTTATGACCTTAATTACTATCTATTTACAAGGGTCTATTGATGGAGTAATAATTTTTTTTCAAATTTTTATATCAATATTTATGTCAGTTTTGAAAAAACTCTCATAAAATTACTAAAATTGAGATAAATGTGATGTTATTTATGTCAATTTTTCATGAAAATGAGATTAAAAACATGATGAATACCGTAGTTTTTATGTGTGATCTTAAGAACTGAGATAAATGTGATCTTATTTATGTCAGTTTTACGAACATTTATGTCAGGGCTTTGTATGTCATTTTTGAAAAATTCTAAAACTGACATAAATGGTCATTTATGTCAGTTTTTGGCTGACATAAATGACCATTTTTCTTGTAGTGTGGTAATAGAATTTTTCCTTCTCAATAAGAGAATGAAAATTTTACATTTCATCTCCTTTTTTTTGCCACGCTATTCACACCATGCAATTGCGTTGTAAAATTAGCAATTGTAAGTAATTTGCCCAAAATTCCAAGGAACTTTAAATTTACTTGAAATATATTAGATAATATTTTTGTAGGTATGAAATTGTATAGGGGATAGATAAATTGCTTCAAAACAAAAAT
Source organism: Sambucus nigra (assembly GCA_949130495.1). NCBI lineage: Eukaryota > Viridiplantae > Streptophyta > Magnoliopsida > Dipsacales > Adoxaceae > Sambucus > Sambucus nigra. The sequence goes on from OX422208.1 coordinate 76,169,720, forward strand.
GATATTCCTAGGTAATCGTGGGTCCCTAGTACCTTTGTTTCTTATTGTGTCTCGGTTGCTAGGTGGATGAGGCATTTCTGCTGGTAAAAAGTAAAATGTTATTTAAGTTATTATATATAAAGGACAAGGCTCCTATACATCATGCTTCGTGCATCACCCCTACATCAGACCTAGTTCTAGGCCCGATTTTTTTTTCAATTTCTTTATTTTACCCATGGAGTTAACCTTCCAATCAACATAAGGTCAAAATACAATTTCTAGCTATTTTTTAAAAATCCAACAAAAAACTGCTAATAATACCTTATTTGTAAGAGTTTGAGCTAGTAGAATTGGTGATTTTTTTTAAAAAAATAGGTAGAAAATGCATTTTGATATAGCTAGAAAAGGTTTCTTAGGGCCTAGAACTAGGTGTGATGTATGGTGACACCTTTGTTTAGTGACACGCAGGAGTCCACCCATGCCTCGGAGTCCACCGATAGGGCTCAGCAACCATCATGCATACGGAGCCCACTGTATGTAAACCAATAAGCATGTAATCTTCCACAAGAAAAATGTTCTCAATAATGTAGAGAATGAACATAGGTTTTTGGATATATATATATATGGAGAGGTTCTCTAGTGGACCAAAAGAATGGACTTTTTAATGGACCTTAACAAAAAACACATTAATTTTAATTCCTATAGTGTAATTGGTCCGCGCCAGCGGCACTCGAGACCCCACAACCCCGCCCCACCCCCACCACCCCCCAACCACCACCATCACCATATCATCCCTTATGACAGCAGGGCTACCATGGGGGTGGGGGTGGGGTGGGATGGGTGGGAGGGGGGCGATTGGGGGGGTTGGGGGTCGATCGACATGCGTGTTTGGTGCCGCTGGCGCGGACCAATTACACTATAGGAATTAAAATTAATGTGTTTTTTGTTAAGGTCCATTAAAAAGTCCATTCTTTTGGTTCACTAGAGAACCTCTCCATATATATATATATATATATATATATATAATTTTGGATCTAAACTAATTGGGTGCAAACATAGGTTTTTGTTTTCAAAAGTTTAAAAACAATCTTGAACTTTTTGGAATGGTATATCTCTCAAAGTATGAAAAACGCCTTGTTTCAAACTACTACCTCGCACTACTTAAAAATGAATAGAAAAGGAAGTAGTGGGGAGTTAAGGAAAAACTGCCAGAAAAGTTGAATTTATTAAATTCACATTCGATCGTTCGAATGAGGTACCATTCTCGTTCGAACAACATAACCTTTTTCATTAGAACAGGGATCTAATGAGATTTCAAATGAGATTCCAGAGAGGTTAAGTTTTTCAAAATTTTCCTCGTTAGAAGGTCATTCGAATGAAGGTACCAATCTTGCTCGATCGGTAATCAAACGAGTTATCTAACGAGATTCCAGAAAGACAAAAAAAATGTTCATTAGAAGTTTGACATATCTCGTTCGACTGAGGTACCCATTCTGGTTAGAACGAGGTACCCATTCTGATTAGAACAACCTATCGAATGAGAAAATAACAAAGGGTAATTTTAACTCGTTTGAAGTTCCGTTTGATCCCAGGTCTAATGACACCTAACATGGCTTATAAAAAATGTCTAAAAATATATTATAATTATATTAATAATATATTAACACCCAATAATAAAATTATAACAACTCGTATTTTTATGATATTAAATCCTTATGGGATTAATTATTGTTGTTGGATTAATTAAATTAAGATGTGAAAAATTAATTATTAATAAAACCGGATTAAAATAAATATTAACTAGCGTGCCAAGGGTTAATATTTATCGATGAGAATTATTGAATATTACTGTGTGAATACATAATGTGACATTTTATAAATTATCGAGAGTGTGAAATATGACAGTTTTGTATTTTAAGTCACTACCCGCGTGTGAGTCGTGTCAGGACTAATTGAATGGAATAAAAAGATAATTTATTTTAAGTAACTCGTATGGTCATTTCGAGTTCGCCATTGAGTCCGGAAGGGTTGAGATAGTCAGAAAACACTACCCGGGTATTCTATTTGGACTCCAGATTATTTTTATGCCTAACCGGCACCCCGTAGGGGTATTTTTATCTTTTTAATTTTTGGGGAATTAATATGGAAGAAAATTAGAAAAATAAAATGAAGTGTACTTGGGTGAGAGGGAGTCTGTCAGTTTCTAAATCTACGAGAGAGAGAGAGAGAGAGAGAGAGAGAGAGAGAGAGAGAGAGAGAGAGAGCACCACAGAGGAAGAAGGAGAGAGTCCACAGGTGTTCTTGGTGCAAAACTCATGAACTCACACCACAAATCCCACCAAAGAGTAGATAAGAAGACGAGGAACAAGCCTATATCAATTTCATCAGCGAATCAGAACATCACAATCGAGGCAAGTGTTTATTGCTTGCTTTCTTTAGCAATATTTGTGTTCATGTTAGACTAGGTAATTACCCCATTAATATGAAGATGAATATTAGTGAAAATTTGAGATAATTAATCATAAATTATGATTGATATTATAAGAGTTTGATTCCCTCATGTTGATAGGATTATGTCCACGAATTTATGATAATATTCTGAATAAATCTGGATTTTAATTTAGAGTTATGCATATAAATTTGAGAGGGTTCTTGATAATTAAATTGGGAATTTCGAATTTGATTGATGATTAGTGATTATTTAATGATTTTATAGTGTTAAAAATCATATATAGATGTTAGGAAGATGATTGGAATGGATTAATTGATGTTTGGGTTGAAATTTAGAGGTTTTAGAGTTGAAAATCTGGTGAAAACGTAACTGTTAATGGTGAAAAATGTAGCAGGTCTGTTTGGGAAGGGAATTGCTCAATCTCATTCGAACGAGATTGAGCCTGGTTCGAACGAGACTGGTTCTTGCGAGATGTCATTCAAACGACATCACACCTGGTTTGAACGACAGGTCCAAAAATCTGAAAAATCCTACTTCAGTCCAGTTCGAGTTACACGGCTAATTTTAGTGAGGAAAACTATTATTTTGATGAATCTAGGAGAGTGCATAATTATTGCAAGGTATTTGGGAAATGATACTTTAAAAATTGGAAAGACAAGTTAACCATGGAAATTTCGAGAGAGAGTAATCGAAATAATTATATTATAAGTAGTAATGAGAGAATACTACGTATAGAAAATATATGTACGGGTTGGGTAAACAACCATTGATTTTAATAGGATGTGAAAATACCTATTATATGCTTATTATTATGTGTATATCATACCTATGCTCTTGCTATCAGGAGGAGGTTTTCGCGTAGTGGACGATCTTATCATGTATTGCCCATTAAGAGGATATTTAACTTATACCAAGAGCATATGAACTTGGTTACGTGCTATCTGAGATGTAGGATAGTTTCGATGGCTGAATGGGAGCGTAGGTATGTGCGTGACCCATTTGGCTGGGGATTATGTTCGCCTCCAATATTTGTGATTTGAATTTTATGGTTCGTGAGAAATTGAACCAACAGTCCTTCATGAAGTGAGCGATGTACCGAGACATGATAGCAGAGTATGCATAGCGCCAAGTGATCTTGACCTAAGGGTGCAGGATTAGTATGTATATGTATAGGGATGATGTGACTATATATATATATGTAGTTGTGAATAATTTTAATGTGTGAAACTAGTAGATAGGGTAACGATGATAAATAAAATGATCTTAGTGGGTAAAAGATTGACCATTCGAACGGTGAATAATGAAATTTATTTATATGGGATAAACTATTTCAATAACATATTGTATTGGCGATACGGGTATACTATTAGTGACGTAGTTGGTGAGTTGGTGACTTCGAACTAGTTACGCTGGGTAGAATAACTAATATGGGGTAGATGTATGTTAGGCATTCACAATAGATGAGAGGTGAGGATCTCATGTGAGAGCTCAAAAAGCTAGCATGCACATTGTTGATGTAAAAAATTAGATTATCTCTAATTTGTTAATCACAGATAAAAATAAATAAAACAAAAGATTTTTAAAGTGGTTCAACCTTGTAAGAATGGACTACATCCACTGTATTTATTATTGCTGACTGTTTGCAGAATTCTCGATAATGAATTTACCAAGAAATTCCGAGTCCCCTGCTAATGAGGAGGTTACAATGTATTTATAGCCTTGAGGCTGTACAAATGAAAGGAAAACGTGCTGTTACCCAGTAGACATGTACATCTGTACTATATTAATGAGCATTTAATGCGCAATTATATCCTGGATTCTCTTGATTTGGATACGCTGTACACTTATGTATCTCGGACCGCTTGAGCTGCTAGGACCGCCTAAGTTGCTCGACACGCTTGAGTTGCTCGAAGAGCTTGAGTTGTTCGAGGACGAGCAAGAGCTGCTTATCACACTTGAGTTTCTCAGAACTCATTTGTTGCTCGGAGAGCTTGAGTTGCTCGGTGGTCTTGATTTGCTCGTCTGGAGTATTCGTAGTTACCATGTAAATTGACACATGTCTTCATGTGATTGGTCCATGTCAGCAGACTAAATTTGGTATCAACAGAAGCCCCCAATGTTTCGTAGTTTGAAGTTGAAGAAAAGTATGGAACATTCTGCTGCTTAGATTTTCGGTTTGTATGGTTTTTAGGAAAGCATTTGTTGTATGTAGCTCCTTTTCAAATGCACAGTATCAGACCTCCTAAATATTTTGAATTTCCATAACCGCTTCATTTTTTGTGTCCCTTTTCTTCTTTTTAGCCGCCGGATACGCAAATGTCCGTTTTGGTAATCATTGCTTTTTTTATTCCCTAGGTAAAGTATTTAAACGCGGCAGAAATCCTATCGTCTTTCACTTTTCAAATCTGTGTCTCTGAACTTTTCATTTTCTCTCTATCTTGTGCGTTCGTTTCTTTCCTTGTTCGTTGTCAACTGGTTCACTCTTCCCCTGTAAGATCTTCTTCCTTCTCTTTTATTTTGCGATCTTCTTCCTTCTCTTTTATTTTGCTTCGATCATCATGGTTTATGTTGTTAAATCGCTTGCTAAATTTCATTCTGAATTTTCAATTCCTTCATGGGTTATTTTGGAGGAACTTTCTGAACCTTTTGATTATTTCTCTTTGGCTGAGGGACATTGGCTCCCCAGTCTCTTTGTGGCCAAATGTGGCTTTTCTTTTCCTCCAAATCCCCTATGTTTGGAGTTTTGTCAATATTTTGACGTTGTACCTGCAAAAATAGCTCCCAATACCTATAGAATAGTTAATGGAGTCCATAGGTTAAACCAAATTCATGGAACCCATTGAGGAATTCCAGAAATTATGTTTTTCTATAGATGGGTTATTAGCGATAGTACTTTTTATTTAAAAACTAGGTTTTTAAATAGGGCTTTAGTTGTCAATCTCCCAGATGCCAACAGGGATTAGTTTGAGCATGGGGTTGTTATGAAAAATTGGCAACATGCTCCATTAAATGGATATGATGTATATCAGGGTCCTAGGTGTCCCCCTTATGGAAATGGAATAGGTTGTTTTTATTTTTTGAAATATTGTTTTCTTGGTGTTTGACAAAATGTATCACTGACATTTAACTTTTTATGATTTGCAGTTGATAGCAAAAGAAAATCTCCAAAGGAGACAGAGGTTAATTTAAAGCATTTGAAACTTATCTGGAGCTTGCACCAATCTGTTGCCGAGGAACATATTAGATCGGCCTCTTATTTATTGCAGTACAAGAGCTACACTTCATCTTTTACTGCTCGTCCAGTGGTGGTTAGTCTTGATCAAGTACCAGCTGCTGATACTAGTGTAGAAGGTTCTTCTTCAGAGTCAAACATTCCTATTAGTGACATAATGAAGAAAAGAAAAGTTCCTGCTTTCTTTGATAAGTCTGCCTCTACTGTTGGAGAGGCAAAGAAAAGTAAGCCAAATGTCCCAGAAGAAGGGACGAGGAATATTGATCATCCCTTCCTGCTGCTGCTAAGAAGATTATTGAGAAGCCCCCAGTGGCCCCGAGCAAGGTTGTTGCTGTTTCTCCTCCAAGCGAGGTTATCGTTATATCACCAACCAAGACAACATCCTTGGTTGAGAATGTTCCTGCTCCTACGAGGAGGTTAAAGAAAAGTTCTCTTGAGAGACCAGTAGAAGCTGTCTCTCAGTCTTTAAATGTTGAAGGTGGTATTCCCACCTTTGTTCCTCCGAGCTCTACTATGAGCTCGGTGAAGTCTTGGATTATCCCAGAGGTCCAAGGTATTGAAGACAATCTTTCTCGTGATAGGGTCACTACATTGGCTGCTCAACATATTACCTCAGTAAGTATTACTAATCCAAACTTTCACTTTTCAATGTTATGTCCCTGTACTGACTTACAGTTATTTTCTTTTTCCAGCTGGTAACATGTTTCAACATTATTTTGAAGAAGGATGAGGCTATCAAGGCTTCAATCTCCTCGGGAGGTGTAGAAGAAGCTTTTACTGGATTAACCTAGTCTTTGAAGGAATCTCATCAGAAGTATGAGGAGAATAAAAGTGCTTGGGAGAAGCAGGTTAAGTCTATCGAGCAAGAGAGAGATCGAGCTGTGGAGGCCTCCAAGGATTTGGAGAAGAAATTGGGGGAGTTTGAGAAGAATAATAAAGAGCTTGAGGAGAAACTCAAGAATGCCGCAAAGCTTGAGAATAAACTCAAAGCTGCTGAAGAGGAGGTTGGTAGACTTCGTGATGTTGATCGCCAGAAGCAGGAGGTGGAGGAAAAGATGAAAACTGCTGAGAAACTTCTTACTGAGAGGACTTCCTCGAAGAAGGTTAAAAGGAAGAAAGCTGTCAAAAAATCCTTCAGCGTAGGTTAGTACAAGGGCTGGAATAAGTGTTTGGCTGCCATGTCCTCACAAATGGAATATGCCAGCCTTAAATACTTTAGGGATGGATGGGTGGCAGCCCTACAAGAGCTCAAAGTTGCTGAAGATTCTGACCTATTTCAGCAATATACTCATGGCCCTCCTCCCTCTTATGGAGAAGAAGAAGAGGACGAAGCTTCCTCAAAATAATCCTCCATGGTAATTGGAAGTCAGGCCCTTACTGTTCCAGCTGTTCAATCGTGCTCCGAGCAACCCTAGCCAACTATTACTCCTACCGAGCAGCTACTCGTGTCCACCGAGCAACCAGCCTCTTCCTCGAAACCTCCTGAGGAAGTTATAGGAAATAAAGAGAAGGTGTAGAGTAGTTTGGGTGTTTATTTTGTCACTTTATTGGATGTAGCCTCAAATTTTGTATTTTCTTTTATGATGAAATGAAAATTCAAGCTTTTGGTTGTTTATCTTGATTTCTTCCTCTTCTTTCTCTGTCTGCGTTCTTATTAATTCTTTCTATCTCTTTTCTTTACTAGTTTATGGCTAGAATGGAGCTCTTGTCAGCTCACGATACTGAACTGATGAAAAAATGCAATGACTACTTCAAGGTTGGCCATGCTGACCTGAATGAAGCTCAAATCATTGACATCCTTGGTCCAGATACTTCTGAAAGAGCAGTTTAAGCCTACCAATATTTGAAGTGCTTGCTCGACCGTGCAGTTGCCAACAATGTAGCATATTACGAGATGATTGAAGATCTCCAAGGTACCATCGAGGAACTCCAACAACAATATCAGCAACTAAATGCTGACAAAGGATATGATAAGTTCATCTCTACTTACGAGAAGAAAGAGAAAATTCTAAGAGTTGAGGTCGAGGAGCATAGGAAAATCGCGAAACTGCTGGAGCAGGAAAATAATGTTTTGCGAGGAGAGATATCCCAATTGAAATCTGCAGCATCTACCTCGGGACCCTTGGTCCCTATCAATGATGAAGGTTTCTCTTTCTTGGAGGTCAAAAATGCCAATTTTAGAGATGAATTAGAAACCTTAAAGAGGACTGGACCCTCTACCTCTGCTCGGGGACGAGCAAGAGCTTCTCGAGGACGAGCAAGGGCTGCTCGGGTTACTGTTAAAGAAGCTAGAATGCAGGCAGCCTTGGAGAATCAAGCCTTCCAGTTGGTGGCGAAGAATCAGGCTTTGTCAGAGATGTCCAAGAAGATTCTGAACCTCAATGAGCAACTTTCCACACAAAGCTCTTCCTTGGAGAATAAAGAACTTCTAGTGAAGAACCTCCACGAGCAACTGGAGAGGTTAACTTACCAGTTTCACAAACAGCCCAGAGAGTTTTGGATGGCTGGATATAATGAAGCCCTTTATCATCTCGATGATCGGATCCAGAATTTAAATAATGAGGGTTACAAGCAAGGATGGATGAATGCACTAGGGGTGTTAAAGTTGGAGCAGGGCCATTATCTATAGGATTACTATGACCCTAGATTACTCGAATTACCCGTGCCACCTTTTAAACTTGATATGAGCTGGATTCCTACTCGGACAATTCCTCAGTGCTTAATCTCCAAGTATCTCGGCGACTACAGTCTTCATTCTAATTTTGAGATATCTCGCCCGGGGCACTTGCTTGATCGGCCATTTGTGATGAATGTCAGGATGCTTCAAGATTTAAACTTCATAAATTCCCCTTATGCCTTAGATGATCCTCCTGCTGGAGTAGAACCTGTTTCAAAGGCAGAGGGCAAGAAACCAGTAGAATAGGATTTTTATGTAATAGTTTTTTCGTTTTTCAGCATATGTAATCCTTCTCGATTTGAATGAAAAGTTTTGGTCTTTTGTCATTTCATTTTCTTCTAAGTAATTTGCAGAATGTCTTTGCTTGTTGGTTGGTAAGTATATATATGTTTATGACATACTTATCTCATTGTAGTGATTTTTAATACTAAGGAATAGAACAACTTACATTCCATGGTATTGTTTAATTTAAACAGCCAGAGTTGATTGAAATTGGCTTACCGACCAACCGGAGTTGGTGGATTTTAATTCCCGACCAACCGGAGTTGGTGGATTTTTTATCTAGATTTGATGCGTGATTATTCTGAACTTGATGCGTAATGTGTAGCACTAGTACTCCGAAATATTTCAACAAAAGGAGAGAACTGGGTAAAACATCCAAAACTTTATTCATATTGAAGAAAACTGCATTACATAGGGATTTTAACTACTGATAATATTTGCGCAGATGCTCTGCGTTCCATGCATTCTTAAACTCTTCTCCTTCTAAAGTTTCAATCATATATGTCCCCGGTCGAACAACTTTTGTTACTCTGTAGGGTCCATACCAGTTAGCTTCCAATTTGTTGTGCTTTAGAATTACTTTCTTTAGCACATAATCCCCTTCTTTCAAATCACACTTCTTTACTCTCTTGTTGTAGAACAGAGTTGTTCGTTGTTGGTATGCAGCATTCCTGATTGCTGCTTCTTCTCTAACTTCCTCTAGCATATCCAAGTCTAATCTTCTCATCAAGTCACTGATAGGAGAATTGAAATTCAGTATTCTGTGCATGGGCAAACCCAATTCAGCTGGTATGACGACTTCACTTCCAAATGCTAGCATGTATGGAGATTCTCCTGTTGCTGCTCGTGGTGTTGTACGATAAGCCCACAGCACAGAATGTAGCTCGTTAATCCAATTTGCCTTTGCATCGTCCAGTCGTTTTTTCAAACCATTTAGTAGCGTTCTGTTTGTCACCTCAGTTTTTCCATTACTCTGGGGATGGCCTGGTGCATAGTGGGTTTTCAATATGTTTGACTGATGACAATACGCAACAAACTCCTCGTTGTCAAATTGGGTTCCATGATCAGTAATGAATGCTTGGGGAAGACCATATCTATAAATGATATTCTTCCAAATAAATTGATACACCTTATCATATGTCATATCAATAAGAGGCTCAGCTTCCACCCACTTAGTAAAGTAACCCACCGCGACCACGAGATATTTAAATCTTACCCTGATCGTTGGAAGTGGCCCGACCAAGTCTATTCCCCACATGGCAAATGACCAAGGGGAAGTAATGGGTGTTAACAATGCTTGGGGAGTTCTTCGGATATAAGAGAAGCGTTGACATTTGTCACTTTTTTTGGCATAGGCTATACAATCAGCCCTCATCGTTGGCCAATAATATCCCTGCGTCATTATTCTTTGTAAAAGCATTCGACCTGCTACATGGGCTCCACAGGACCCTTCATGGACCTCTTCAATCAGATCTTTCACCTCGTAAGGATGGACATATCTTTGCAAACCTGCTATAATTCCCCGTCTATATAAAATACCATTAGTCAATACATAACAAGCAACTTTAAACTTCAGTTTCTTGGATGTGAGTTTATCAGTTGGCAAAGCCCCTTCTTTAATATATGCCCTGTTGGGATCCATCCAAAATGGTCCTAAATCAAGGGTAATAAAATTCATCATCAGATCTTCGTCTATGCTTTGACTAGCCAAGACTTCTATTGGGATTGTTCTTCTTAGCTCAGTGCGTGTTGCTGAAGCTAATCGAGCTAAGGCATCTGCTCTTGCATTCTCCAATCTTGGTATTCTAATTAACTGTACTGTGATCAGGCTTGATACAATCTCCATTGCTTTTGCATGATACTTGATAATTAATTCTCCTTTGGCTGCATATACCCCCAGCATTTGATTTACGATCAATTGTGTGTCACTGAATACGATAACCTGCTCAGCCTTCATGGTTTTTGCCAAACTAAGACCAATAATCATTGCTTCATATTCAACTTAATTATTAGAAGATTTAAATTAAAAGCGTAGAGCATATTCCACATCGATCTCATCTGGGCTGTTTAAAATAATCCCTGCTCCACTACCTGTAGTGCACGAAGAACCATCTACATACAAATTCCACACATGTATCTCATTATCAAACTCTTGGTCAGACAGAGTTCCTCGGTGGAATATTTGATGCTTCCTTATATCCTCTTCCAGCACTTTTTGCTGCTCATCGACCATCTTCTCTTGCTCGTCTACCGACTGAGATTGGTCGAAGTTTAAGTTTGATGATCCCATAACATCCACAAGCTGGTCGGTATTCAACTTCTGCTCTTAGGAGGTATCTGGATAGGTGAACTCTGCGATAAAATCTGCCACTGCTTGCCTTTTAAGTGACGACCTAGGCTCATAAATTATATCGTATTCACCCAATTCTACAGCCCAATACATCAATCTTCCTGATTTCTCTGGTTTGTGTAGAGCTTGCCTTAATGGTATGTCTGTATACACAACTATAGTATGAGCTTGGAAGTATGGCCTCATTCTTCTACTTGCTTCGATCAATGCCAGTGCTAACTTTTCCAGCCTTGGATATCTAATCTCTACTCCTCGAAAGGCCTTGCTAGTGTAATAGATTAGTTTTTGCACTCCATCCTCCACTCTTATCAACGCCGAGCTTACTGCGTTTTTTGAGACTGCCAGATACAAGTATAGTCTTTCTCCCATCACTGGCCTAGATAACAGTGGAGGTGCTCCCAGGTATTTCTTCAATTCTTGAAAAGCCTTCTCACATTCGTCGTTCCACTTAAAAGTCTTTCGGAGTGTTTTGAAGAATGGGAGGCATCGATCAGTTGCTCGTGACACAAATCTGTGAAGTGATGCAACTCGCCCTGTGAGGCTTCGTACTTCCTTCTTCGTCGTTGGGGATCGTAGCTCCAATAGAGCCTTGATCTTTTCAGGGTTCGCCTCAATTCCTTGTTGATTTACGATATATCCGAGAAACATGCCTTCTCATACTCCGAATATGCACTTGGTGGGATTCAGCTTCATTTGATATTCCTCTAGTTGGTCAAAAGTCTGGCCTAAGTCAACTAGATGATCAACAACTTTCTTGCTCTTTGTTAGCATATCGTCAACATAAACCTCCATGTTATGACCGATTTGCTCTGCAAACACCTTGTTCATCAACCGCTGATAGGTAGCACCTGCATTTTTAAGTCCAAAAGGCATAACATTATAACAATAAGTTCCCCTTGGGGTAATAAATGAGGTACTCTCCCTATCTTCAGGCTTCATTTTAATCTGGTTATAACCAGAATAATAATCCATGAAACTTAATAGTTCGTGCCCCGAGGTAGCATCCACCAATTGATCAATTCGGGGCAAAGGAAAATGATCCTTTGGGCATGCCCTGTTAAGGTCGGTAAAGTCTACACACATCCTCCATTTGTTATTTTTCTTCTTTACCATTACCACATTTGCTAGCCAGTCAGGATAGTTAACATCCTCAATGAAAGAGGCCTTTTGCAGCTTCTCTACTTCCTCATGTATAGCTTGATTTTTCTCATGGTTGAACACTCTTCTTCGCTGCTTTACTGGATTGATTTCCTTGTTCACATTGAGCTCATGACATAAGAAATTCGGATCTATTCCTGGCATGTCTTCATGACTCCACGCAAAAGTCTGCTTTCTTCGCCTTAGGAATGCTATCAATTCTTGTTTTATTGATTCATCCAAGGATGCACCAATCTGAGTTATTCTTTCTAGATACTCGTCGTCCAGAATGACATTCTCAGTATCCTCCATAACCTGCCCTTTCACGAGTTGGGACTCGTCTGTAGGGTCTAATGTTTCAATCTCCGCATCTTCTATTTGGTAGGTAGTAGTCTTCTTTCTAAATTCTTCATGCTCTTCATGCTCGGCAGATGAATAGTAGCATTCCCGAGCTACTTTTTGGTCGCCTTTCACAACTCCCACCCCAAAATTGGTTGGGAATTTTAGACATTGATGCACAATAGATGGTACTGCTTCAAATTTCTTCAGACCTACTCTTCCCATGATGATGTTGTAAGCTGATTGGACGTTTTTATCCATTACAAAAAAAGCGTACTCTTTCTGTTTGACAAGCAGGCCATGTACCGATAAGAATATCCAACTTGATTATCCCAAGTGGAAAAACCTTCTCGCCAGTAAAACCAAGGAGGGGTCTATGATATGTCTCCAACTGGGCTAGCTTTAGATTTAAACTATCAAAGCACGGATAGAACATGATATCTGTCGAGCTACCATTATTCACCAGTACTCGTGAAATCACCACTTCCCTCATTCTCATCTTGATCACCAATGGATCATCATGAGGATATAGTACACCTGCCAAGTCGTTCTTATAGAAACCAATGACCAACTTATCCTTATTCACCTTCCTCGGGCGATCATCTTCAGCCAGATTTATAGGCTGAATGTACGAGCAAGCCTGAGGCTCATTGAGGTAGGATTTTCTCTCAGCAGTCATATCTTCGACTCCTGCATCTCCACCTGTAATGACATTACATTCAAATGATCCAAAATGGATAGAAAATACCTCGCGTTCTGGCTGTTTTGGTCTTTTGGGGAGATCGGGGTCGTCTTGGTCATCATCCGGATCCTCTTCGTGACTTCTCTTCTTATCTTATTTTGCTTGACGAGGATATCTAGACCTTTGTCTTGCTCGGTCGTTGCTCTTTCCATCATTTCGACGATCAACATACTTGGCCAGCTTTCCTCGTCTGATGAGTGCTTCAATTTCATTCTGAAGAGCTATGCAATTTTTGGTCGTGTGACCATGGTCTTTATGGAACTCGTAATATTTGGTCTTATTCCTCTTGTCAGGATCTGTCTTCATTTTCTCTAGCCAGTTTATCTCCTCGCTATTCTTGATTTCTTCCAGAACGTGGTTTATGTCTACTTTCAAAGGAGTATAATTTCCAAAAATTTTCAATAGTTCCCATGCTGGCTTTGTTTTTGACTGCTTGTTACCACCATTATTCTTATGCTCTTTCTTTTCAGCCTTATCAACCTCCACCTTGGTCTCTTTGGTATCCATATTCTTCTTTGCAGCCATAGCCTCCTCGGTGTTCATAATCTTTGTTGCCTTTGCCATTAGTTCTGCCATGGTTCTAGGCGGATCTTTGGCTAGAGTGCAGTACAATTTATCTGGCAACAGTCCGCTCATCAGAGCAGTAATTGTTGTCTTTTCCTCGTAATCAATAACTTTAAGCTTCTCGTTATTGAAATGAGTTATATAATCACTGGTGCTCTCACATGCTTTTTGTCTAACACTTAACAAGTGTGCTACTCGTTTGACTGGTTTTGCTCCAAAACAAAATTTTCCAATAAAGAGCTCGGCCAGTTGAAAGAAAGTTGAAATCTTCCCCCGAGAAAGATTATTGTACCATATTTGAGCAGATCCGGTAAGAGTTCCCGAAAATGCCCTGCATCTCATATCATCTAGCACGGCATAAATATTGGCAGCATCTTGGTATTGTTCTATATGAAGGACAGGGTCAGTTTTTCCATCATATTTAGGAGTCACAACAGGTGCTTTGAACTTTGATTGTGTGGCAAAATCCACAATTCCTTGGATAAAAGGTGTCCCTTGGACAAAAGTTCTTTGTAGAGGATTCTTGGCCTTAGCCATTTCCCCTAGTCTATCCTCCAACCTTTGAATAGAGCCTTTCCATGCATCATTTCCCTCCTCGGTCCTGTTGGTTCAAGCAACTGGTCGTGTTGAATTTTCTTCCTGGGATCTTTCATTACGAGCAGTTGGTCGTGATTGGGCAGAACCATCCCTTAGATCAGATGGTCATTGAAAGTTCCTCGACACAATCCTAGGAGGACTTCTATTCCTCATAGGGCCCAAACGATAAAAAAGAGAGACCCTTCTTAACCTCTCTAATGCACTAGTCCTTTCTGGAGAGAGAGTGATGTTTTGTTGAGTATCTGTAGCTCGTACTGATGAAGTTCGACCAGGTTGATAAGAAAAATCATTAGATCTCTTAGTGCGATATGAATCGGTACATCTGGATCGAGATTCTTCTGGGAATAACGTTCGCCTAGTACGCGAAGAAGGTAAACGGGTGTTTCTTTGAACGCTTCGTTGTCTTGAATGAATAGATACTCCACCGTGGACAGTTTGTATGAGTTATCGCATAGTTTCTTGCATGGCTGTCTGGCCTTAGGCTAGATTAGCCATTATACCAGCCAGGTCTTGAACATTTGGGGGATCAGATGGATTTGGAGGGTTTCCAGCGTTTCGATTACTGGATTCAGGATTATTAGCCATTGGTGATGAATTATTTTGGTGAAAAACGATAATTACAATCGTTTCCCACAGACGGTGCCAATCTGTTGATGTAAAAAATTAGATTATCTCTAATTTGTTAATCACAGATAAAAATAAATAAAACAAAAGATTTTTAAAGTGGTTCAGCCTTGTAAAAAGGGCCTACGTCCACTGTATTTGTTATTGCTGACTGTTTGCAGAATTCTCGATAATGGATTTACCAAGAAATTTCGAGTCCCCTGCTAATGAGGAGGTTACAATGTATTTATAGCCTTGAGGCTGTACAAATGAAAGGACAACGCGCTGTTACCCAGTAGACATGTACATCTGTACTATATTAATGAGCATTTAATGCGCAATTATATCCTGGATTCTCTTGATTTGGATACGTTGTACACTTATGTAGGTCAGACCGCTTGAGCTGCTCGAACCGCCTAAGCTGCTCGACACGCTTGAGTTGCTTGGAGAGCTTGAGTTGTTCGGGGACGAGCAAGAGCTGCTTGTCACACTTGAGTTGCTCGGAACTCATTTGTTGCTCGGAGAGCTTGAGTTGCTCAGTGGTCTTGATTTGCTCGTCTGGAGTATTCGTAGTTACCATATAAATTGACACGTGCCTTCATGTGATTGGTCCATGTCAGCAGACTAAATTTGGTATCAACACACATAATACTTGCTTTATTGGAAATTTTAAATACTTGCTAAAATAAATATTTTTACAACTTGGGCTCTGACCCGTCTCTTTCTATTCTTCTCTCTTTCTCTATATATATGTATTATATCAGGTGCCCAGCCACATGGTTACCAAACGTAGACGCTTAGATTGTTTAGCAAGCTGCAGCGGTTGTGGGAGTTGCAGGTCCTTGCATTTAGACGTCTTTATCATTTCTTTCAGTCATGTTCAGACATTTTCTTTAGGGCACGTGTCTCCCATTCTCATTCGTTTTATTAGAGAGATTGTACTCAATTTATTTTAGTAGTTCATTTCAGTTGGATTGAGTATTTTATGATTTATTGACTTGAGACTTTAAACTGGAATGTTTTATTTAGTCTTATTTATTTTAGCAGTTGAGTTATCCGACATTTATTATATTCCTGTTAATGGTAAATAGTTGATGTTTTAATACTTAGAAATTTGTAATGTATTCTTTTGGTATAACTTAAAAATGGAATATGTTTTGACACTAGCTTAATTATTTATTAGGTGATTGTTAATGTTAAATTTATTTCGACAGTGATGCTAAGAATGAACCAACCAAACACTTTATTTTAAATTGAATAAAGGACTGATCACCCGGTATTTAATTGGGAGGGTGCCACAAAAATATCCAAGGCTTATCATAAAATATGCATTCATACTTGAGATATCCTTGGAACGTTGATGACGAAACATGTCACAAAAATTGACATTCTGATAAATTCTCTTTAGCTTGGCCACTACGTTTCCAATAAACATGTCATAGGCTTGAAAGGTCACTAATTCAACTTCTACCCTAGGACTCAAGTATTTTGTCCCGAAATAAGTCAATACATACAAATTGACTCTATTGAGAATTTGTTCTTACAAATCTCCCCCTTTGGCTATTCCGGGACAAAACTAAAAATAAAAACACCTATGAGCCATCAAGCCCGTCTAAAAGACTCAATCCTAACTAAAAAGAAAAATTACAGACACGCTTGACTGACACATACTCTGAGTATCTTTACATTTATTAAAACTTTGTTGCATGGTTGCAATCCTGCACACTTAAATACACTATAAAGTGCATGGAGAATATAACAAAATAAATTGCATAGAAAATCTTCCCCCATTTGTCTAATAATATATACCTCAGAAAGGACATCTCTCCCTAAGAAATAGATCTCCCCATCATCTCCCCCAAATGAAAAGAGTTACATGACAAAGAGTTAGATCTCCCTATCATCTCCCCTAATCTTAAAATAAGGACAACTTAAAAGACAAAACAAAATCTTTTTTGTATTTTTCAATAGGACTCAGTAAATGGAAAACATATGTTTACAAAAGACTAAAACCACGTACAACAACCAAAACACATATATCATGAAGTACAAAAGCTAGTGTATGTATACATGCAAACACATTCAATCACTAGATTTGGCATAGAATGTATCATGTGCAAGCATTTAAGAATGAAGAAGTCTATCATGTAAATCCTTTAAATTGGATTTTCGAACCTATATAATTGAAATGTGATGCTCTCAGGTTTTGGGAACCTTGGTGACTTTAGTTTTGGACTTCCTAAAAGAATTTTGGAGATAAAAGCAAACATGCCTAAGGTGTCCCTTCCTATTACAATGTGTGCATGAAAAGACATGCAGAATGTTACTAACACGACTTAAAAAGTGTTCTAAAGTGCGTGCTTATCTATGGTCAAGTGCAAGCCTATCGCTCAAGTAATAATACTGGTAAGTTAGGTATCAATCCTCAGGTAAAAATGATGAGAAAATCGTGACGACGTTTGGAGAGACGGAGAACCCTAACATGACTCTAAAAGAAGTGAAAAGATGCTTTGGATGGGAGATTAATTATGAACTAAATACAGAGTTAAATTAACAACTAAATGAACTAAATACTAATGAAATGCGGCTACGCTAACTAATCTAATAGCAGATAACAAATGTATGAAATAATTAACTATGAATGAGAACAATCGGTTAGGACACAATCCTCCACCCCTAGTGCATTTACCGATGTTCAAATCAACTCTCGAATTGAAATAAATGATTAAATCCATTCTTTATTAATCAGAAGCATTATATATATGAGGTTCAAGCTCGGATCATATATAATCAAATGTAAGAATAAAGCAGTGTCGAGATAGCTACACGCGCGTTGCATTCTTAAGCATCCCGGCTACATAGGGAAAATGAGATCAAAAGTCCTACAATGGTTGTGATCAACACACAACACAATTTGACTAGTTAATTAATTCAAAAACTTAATTTTATACTTATGTAAAGAACATCGGGTTGGATTCATGCATCCCAACCCTAAGAAACTTAGCCGGACATAACTAAACTAAATAAAAACTCAGTTTTTGAAAAACAAAACATCATACTATATGGAGAATAGGGAAAAAGAACGTGCTGAATCAAAACAAATAACTAATCTAAGTAAACACTGAAGGATTAAAGGAAAAATATTACTTGTATTGACGAAATCCCAAAAATAAAACTTCAATCTTCACTCTTTGACAAAACTAGGGTTTTTGGTTACAAAACCCTTCTACTACTACTCGAAATGTAATTTTTTCGAACACCTAATAGTGTGTAACAACTTGAATAAATAGCCCATGGAATTTACAAGAGATTGAGCCAACATAAAATTCTAAGAAAGAAAATGAAATTCTGAGAAAATCCAAAACGGTCCGGATCGGCGAGACTGGGCGGTCCGAATCTCTCCCATATTTGAGTCAGGCATCTGTACAGGGGCGGTCTGGATCCTTTAATTTAATAGTTCCGGATCGCCCTTTTTTTTCATTCAGAGATTTTGTTGCCAACTGGTCCGAATCTTTTATTTTTAATAGGTGCGGATCGCCCTTGAAATTCCTCCAGAACTTTTTCTTGACTTCGCTCATCTTCAACTGATCATAACTTCTTCACCATAGCTCGAATTGAGGTGCCGTTTTTTCCGGTGTTCTTCTAATTGAAAGATCTTCAACTTTCCAGTTGGCCCCACCTCTGGACTAAGGCTACAAAGTTACAAAAATTCCCTTTTTGGCTTTCCTTCTTTGATTTCTTTCAATGTTTTTCCAATTTCTTTCTTTCTCGATACTTTAAATGCCTGAAAAATTCATGGGAAATATACGAAACTAGATGTACTTGTTAGAAGGAGTCATTAGCAAGGAAATGAGATAAATCAACACATTTTACATTATTCGAGATGATAAAAATCCCTAAATTAAGGGGATAAATTTGGAAGAATTTATGCCTAATCAAATCCCCCTAACTTAGAATTTTGCGCGTCCCGAGCGATGTAAAAAGTCTTAAACTCAACTCAATTCTCGAATTTCACTTATTAAGGTAAAATACCACTTTCGCGGGCAAGCGATTACATTTAGCATATGCAACAACCCTTTAAACCCCTAGGTTACCCTAGTAGGACGAGTTGTGTCTCGTGAGGGTTTGCAATGAATATACCCACAAAATTGGACACAAAAATTCAAACTACTTAAAAATTGTACAATTTAAAGTTTTCAGAAAATAGTCACCACAAATTCATATTCAAGAGTCTCAAATCATAGTGTGTGTGTGTGTGCGAAGCCTGAAATTTAACCTCTAATTCCCACCTATTGATCATTACGTTACTTTTCCGAAAATTTGTTTTGATTCAAAAGCTCACAGAATACTCTCACAAACGAATTACTCATAATGTGGTTATTCTCTCGGTATGCGTGATATAAAGAGCAAATATAATAGAACACAAGTTCACGCACACAAATTTAAAAGACGGAATATTTATGGTGAAAAGATCTCATCATCGGAATACGGTTATTGAAAAACAAAAACATCGCCTCGTACTCACACATTTAATCTCTTTTATTATCTTTTGTGCTTTAACTCTCCACGCGGTAGATAATTTCGCACTTCAAACTCGGTTAGGACTTTCTTGGGTTTAAGGTGTATTTGGGTAGAATGGAAATGGTTGGATATTTTTGGAATTGAAAATTTTCTTGTGATGTCCGTTAGTGCTTTTTCGGGCATTTGCTCATTTTATCTTCTTTTCCTATTTTTCTTTTCTTGCTATTTTTGTTGAGCATTTTCTATTTTTCTCTCTCCCCTTTTTATTGCACCTTTTTGGACTAAATTTCTGAATTTTTTATTTTCACAATTCCGGGCTAATTTGGTGTTTCAGGTTAATCAAATGAAAAGGGAAACATTTACTCGACTCAATTGGGTTTGCAAAAGGGATGATTTTTTACAACTTTTTATGGCTAATTGTTTGGGTGTCAAATGAGGTCCTTCTTCATTGTCCAAATTGCTAAATGTTTTACCATATGCGTCTCGAGATTAATTTAAGTTTATATTTAGCGCGCTTTTTGAGATAGTATCTCACATATTTTTCATAACCGATCAAAACAAAGGAATAGAGATCATCAACGACTATTGTAAACGCTAAATAGAACTTTGAGTTAACAATTAAATCAGATTGATTTAAAAACTCAGAAAAATCGATAGGCCCGAAATCTCACTGGGTTGATAATCCTCACACTTATTCGTTAAGTCGTCAATTTCGGAATAGTGCTCTTGATTTTTACAATTTGAGACTTTAAACAATTTTTTGGTGATGTTTTTGAAAAATTTAAATTCCAATTTTTATTTATTTTGAAGAAAAATATTTTTGGCTTTTCAAAATTTTCAATGTTTTTGTGAAAATTTTGAAATTTTCTAACTTTTTAATTTTTTTTTTTGGCATTTTAAAATTTGTGAAGTTTTTTAAAAGACGCACTTGTTACCCCCCCCCCCCCCCCCAAAAAAAAAAAAAACTTAGACTTTTGCATTGTCCTCAATTAAAAGGACTAAAAATCTAAAGAAGAGCAAATAACAAGTGTGACAAATAAAATAAGCAAATATTTAAAATGAAAAAAGACGCTAAATGACACTAACACGTGACTCAATAATACAACAAAAATCACCCCATACGCGTCGGGGGTGCGACGACCTCTCATCTCAACACAAACTCACACGACCCCATGAACGGGGTACAATTCTCTCCTCGTCTCTCCCGTCTTCATATCATAAATCAATAATCAGAATAACTTGGGACCTCTCCCATAGATAAGGGAAAGACCGAGAGACTCGTCGTCACCAATCGAAAAGGGATCCTCGTGATGATGCTTACTCAAAGCGTGGTCTACGTGCGCCGACTAGGAGGGAACACCTAGGTTTCTTTTAATTTTTGAACGTATGGTTCGGGCTCTAAGTCGAATGAAACATAATTTTTCTCCTCAATCGCCTCTGGGACCTCAAGTGGTATGGGTGGATGGCCACAAATAAGGAATTCATCTATTTTATGTTTCCATTTGCTTTCTTCTAAGTGACTACAATAGTCCAATAGGTATTGGACTTCAACAGAGAGGCTCTCTTCCACCGACCCGAATTCTTTTTCAAAGTCTTCAAGACTTATATCTCCTAATTTTTTCTCTCGAGTGTGTTTCAAACATTCTCTTTCACTCTCTTCTGAAGACTTCTGTATTGTGGAGGGATGGTCATTATAAAGGAATTCATCTATTGTGTCTTGCCATTCTCTCTCATCCAAGATATTAGACGAGTCCAATAAAGGTTGGACTTCTACATTAAGGCTCTCATTCACATGCCCAAATTCTTTTTCAAAATCTTCCATGATCATGTCCCCCTACTCTCTCTCACTAGTAATGCCTACATCCTCGCTTACTCACTCGATCTCTAACTCCCCTATTTTTCTCTCCTCTAACCACACTCTCTTGCTCTCAATCATGGTCACTACACACACCTCCCCCACCTTTCTCTCATCGTCAAAACTACCTCTCTCACTTGATGAAATAAGACACACCCCTAATGGCTCTCGCTTGTGGGACCTCTCATGGTGGTCTTGTACCGTCTCTTTTATAAGATCCATTTCTCGTGATTCACCCTCATCACCCTCGGGATTGGTGATGTTAAAGATATTTGTTTCGAGGGTTATATTCCTGAACGTAAGTTTCATGCGCCCATTTTGAGTGTTGATCAAGGCATTATCCGTAGCTAAGAATGGGCGGCCTAAAATGATGGGGACAAGGTTACTCGGTACAACGGAGGGCTCCTCGTCCTAAATGAAAAAATCCACATGGAAGTAGAATGTGTTAATTTGGACGATCACGTCCTCAATGATTCCCTGAGATATCTTTACGGAACTATCTGCGAGTCGGAGAGTCATGTTTGTCGGCTTAAGGTCCCCCAAACCTATTTTTTATAGATGGAATAGGGTAGAATGTTGACACTCGCCCCTAAATCTATTAGCGCGCTCTCAATTCGATTTCCCCTCATGATGCACGAAATAGTGGGTCCACCTGGATATTTGAATTTGGGTGGAAGGTCACTTGATAGTATTGACCTGACGTTCTATGCTAGGAGAACATTTTTCTTTACTTTTAACTTTCGTTTCACCGTAAGTAAGTCCTTAAGAAACTTAGCATATGCAGGAATTTGCTTTATGTTATCGAGAAAAGGTAAATTAATCTTGACTTGCTTAAGAACGTCTAACACATCTTCACGAGAGGACTCTTTGGCATGAGATACTAACCGTTGGGGAAACGCCATGACTGTGGGAGGGTTCACTACGACTTCGGGCTCTTTAGTGTTCTCGTTATCACTCTCATTCAAGGAGGCATCTTAGGTCTCTTTCGTATCGGGCGAAACCTCCTTGCCTTTAGGTGTGTCGTGCGGTAAAGGTGATAAATCAATAACTTTACCACTACGTAGAGTGGTTATCGTGCAACATCCCCCTTAATTTTGCATTAGAAATAGAGCTTACACTAGTTTGACCTTAGGGAGGTCTTCGGCCTTGGGTTGAAAACTTACCCTTTTCTTGGATACTTAAAGATGATTACAAGCTAGAGATATTCACATTTATGTCGGTGAACATGGGCTCAAATCTAGCATTGGTTGCATTTTGGGATTGGATGAATTGATTCAAATTATCCTCAAGTGATCTCCGCGGTGGGGTACTGTATGGGCCTGGAGGTGGTGATTGCTGAAATTGAGGAGGGGGTGGAGGTAGGGCAACGAGTGAATTAGGATTCAATGCATCATGTTGTTGCCCATAGATAAATCCAAGATGGTTTTTCCATGAGGGGTTGTAAGAATTTTCATGCGGGGCACTGAAATTACCATTAATTCTCCTACACCACTCACTTGATCTTGAAGCATGACCTTGTAGGCGGGTATCCTCGGGCATTACTCTTTTGAATGTCCCACCTCATAAATAGCATATACCTTCTCAATGGGGGTGTGGATGGAGCCAGTTTGTTCTCTTACGCGTGCAACGAGTAACTCTCTCATGACTTTCTCAATTTGATCGAGTTGATGGTCCGTCATGGTATCTTTGTCAACGTTAAATAGAACAAATTCCTATGGAGTGGTGGTCACTTGGCGAGTTTGATTCTAAGTGCTAGGGTCAGATGTATCCCATGCTTGAGTGGTGTCGACGACATACCTCAAGTGGAGCTCAACATCATTAGCATCTAATTCGATAAAGGGGCCATCACACATTATTTCAACAAGTTGTTTGGAGTTGATGTTCAGCCCATGATGGAATAACGAAATGATTTGATGTTTATCAAGTCCATGATGAGGGAATGAAGTAACTAACTCGTTGAAACTCTCAAAACATCGATCAAACGACTCATTTTCTAATTGTCGGAAGTTTTGAATTTGAGCCTCAATGGAGTTCGTTCGATGTGGAGGAAAGAACTTCTTGAGAAACTTGGACTGTAACTCATTCCACGACGTAATCGAATTAGGAAGTAAAGACCATAGCCAGGTCTTAGCTTTATCCTTGAGAGAAAATGGGAAGAGCTTGAGGCGAATCACATCTTTTGTGCATGTTTGATCACTGAAGGTCTCACACGCCTCTTCAAACTCCCGAATCTGGAGATATGACTTCTCCGATTCCATTCCATGGTAGGTGGGAAGTATTTTGATCATTCCATTCCTAAAACAGAATTGCCCAACATTATATGGGAGCAAAATGCATCCCGGAGTGACTAACCACTCAGGGTACATGAATTCTCTCAAGGGTAGATAAAGTGCCTCTCCCTCACCCGTGCCTACGCTTATGTGCAGTGACATGGCTCTCTCACTTAACGACTCGGTATCCTCACTCGGTGCACTAGGAGTGTAACCTGAAGTATAACCAGCTGGGTAGCTTTCTATTGAGTTTGGTAGTGTAGGAGCTGCAACCCAAAATTGAGAATGGCTGGGCGTGAGTGGGCTATTTGGGTTATACTCGACAATCGGGTTTTCGTGAATGCGCGTAGGAGTGCTTTGAGGATTTTGGTGTGGATTTTGCATTAAAAGGATTTTGAGAGATGTTGTATCTTTTTCTTTTTCTTTTTTTTTTTTTAATTTTTTGGATTTTTAATGAATTTTTGGTTAAGGTTATGTATTTACTCAATCTAACCTACTGTCTACCTAACTCCTCGACAACGAAGCCAAAAACTTGACGCAACTTAAAAAGTGTTCTAAAGTGCTTGCTTATGTAGGCTCAAGTGAAAGCCTGTCACTCAAGTAATAATCCCAGTAAGTCAGGTATCGATCCTCAGGGAAATATGATGCAAAAATCGTGACGACGTTTGGAGAGACGTAGAACCCTAACTTGACTCTAAAAGAAGTGAAAATATGCTTTGAATGGGAGATTAATTATGAACTGAATGCAGAGTTAAATTAACAACTAATTGAACTAAATACTAATGAAATACGGATATGATAATTAATCTAAGAGCAGATAACAAATGTATGAAAGACTTAACTATGAATGAGAACAATAGGTTAGGACACAATCCTCCATCCCTAGTGCATTTACCGATGTTAAAATTAACTCTTGAATTGAAATAAATGATTAAATTTACTCTTTATTAATCTCAAGCATTATATATATGAGGTTCAAGATCGCATCATATATAATCAAAAGTAAGAATAAAACGGTGTCGAGATAGGTACACGCGCGTTGCATTCTTAAGCATCCCGGTTACCTAGGGAAAATGAGATCAAAAGTCCTACAACGATTGTGATCACCACACAACACGATTTGACAAATTATTTAATTTGAAAAATTAATTTTATAAATATGTAAAGAACATCGGGTTGGATTCATGCATCCCAACCCTTAGAAACTAAGCCAGACATAACTAAACTAAATAAAAACACAATTTTTGAAAAACAAAACATCATACTATATGGAGAATGGGGAAGAAGAATGTGTTGAATAAAAAAAAATAACTAATATAAGTAAACACTGAAGGATTAAAGGAAAAATATTACTTGTATTGAAGAAATCCCATAAATAAAACTCCAATCTTCACTCTTTGACAAAACTAGGGTTTTTGGTTACAAAACCGTTCTACTACTACTGGAAATCTAATTTTTTTGAACTCTAAAATTGTTTAACAACCTTGAATAAATATCCCGTGGAATTTACAAGAGATTGAGCCAACATAAAACTCAAAAAAAGAAAATGAAATTCTGAGAAAATCCAAAATGGTCCGGATCGGCGGGACTGGGCGGTCTGGATATCTTCGTTATTTGAGTCAGGCATCTCCACAGGAGTGGTTCGGATCCTTTAATTAAAATAGGTCCGGATCACCCATGTTTTTCATTCAAATATATTGTTTCCAACCGTTCCGGATCTTTTACTTTTAATAGGTCCGGATTGCCTTTGAAATTCCTCCATAACTTTTTTCTTGACTTCGCTCATCTTAAACAGATCATAACTTCTTCACCGTAGCTCGGATTGAGGTGTCGTTTTTTACAGTATTCTTGTAATTGGAAGATCTTCAACTTTTCAGCTGGCTCCAACTCTGGAATAAGGATGCAAAGTTACGAAAATGCCCTTTTTGACTTTTCTTCTTTGATTTCTTTCAATGTTTTTACAAATTCTTTCTTTCTCGATACTTTAAATGCCTATAAAATTCATGAGAAATACACGAAACTAGATGTACTTGTTAGAAGGAGTCATTAGCAAGGAAATGAGATAAATTAACACATTTTACATTATTCGAGATGATAAAAATCCCTAAATTAAGGGGATAAATTCAGAAGAATTTATGCCTAATCAGTTACCTAAGGGTTGACCTTTTTTAACGTCTTATGATTTTGGCTTTATTAGTCCAAGAATTATGAGTATCGAAGCCAATACCACACTTGTAATTTTTTATTTAGACGGTGCCTAACATCTTATCCAATTTTTCGGACCTAGACTCAAAATCAAACTTGACACGACTCGAGTCTCTCAATTATCTTCAAGCTCTACTATACTAGACTCAATTAAAATCCTAGTCTCTTAACACTCAAGAATATCTTTCTTTATAGCCTCCATTAAACCTCGAAGACTATCTCTCTCACTTTCAATATACTCTAGCTTCTCTCGAAGAGTCCTATCACGTGTCCTAAAATCTTCAATTAAAATCCTTTTTATCATTACCTACGATAGATTCTTTTATCCTAGCTTCCAACTTCTTGTTTGCCTTTTTTAGTTTCAATGATTACGTATACAAATCACGGAAGGCAACTTGAAGTTCGCTTACTTCCTCCTCCTCTTCTTCATTTTCACTCTCTCCTTCACTCTCTCTACCATCAAATACTAGGAATATACAAATAATGGCCTTGGAAATGTCATGTAATGAATAATATTCATGGGAATATTTCTCATCAAAACTAGCATGACTAGACATGAATGCAGTGAAGTTGCGCTCAATATAGAAATTGGGTCCCTCTTCTGATTCACTACCACTAAAGGTGGCATTGTATGCAATATTTTTCTTGCCCTCCTTCCTTAGTTTAGTAAGATATTCAGTTGTCCTATGTCCATACCCCACGCACCCAAAACACCTATTTGACTCATCCCTTTTAAGATTATTATTATAATTCCTATGGAATTTATCGGCCTTGTTATACTTACACTTCTCAAATTTCTTATAATAATTTTTAAATTTCTCTTTGTTAAAGTTAAGAACTTTTTTGAACTTCTTAGAAAACATAGCCATATCATCGGAGTCGATGTCAAACTCATGATCCGACACTTGTGTTTCCTCCTTCTGGGCTTTCAAAGTAATCCATTATCTTTTGTCAAATTTTTGGAGGTAAACATGTCGAGTTCATAGGTTTGGAGATCACCTATAAGTTCCTTGAGCTTCGTAGTGTCTAGGGTGCCTAAAGAGTTTAACACCATTACATTAGGACAAAATCTTTCAGGTAAGGACCTTAAAACTTTCTTGATGAAATGGTTTTCTGGTATTATCTCTCCCAAGTTAAAAGATGAGTTCACAATATCGGATAATCTAGTATAGAACTCATCGAAGTATTCACTCTCTGTCATTTTAGTTTCAAATTGAGAGGCGAGGTTTTGGAGTTTAGAAGCCTTAATAGCACCTGTACCCTCATAAGGTGAGTTGGAGTGTTCCCTAAGCCTCTTTAGACTTTTCACATGTCATAATACGGCAGAAATCCTCTGGTGTAACCGCACTAAAAAGAGCATTTAAACCATAAAAATTGTAATTTTCTAACCTATGATCATCCTCACTCCATCTTTCTATGGGTTTAGTATAATACAAACTTCTCTTACTAAACACATTCATGGGGAACACCCTCTAACAATCGCTTGCTAAACTCGCTCATCTAATGACTTAAGTGCTGACCTTATACGCATTTTCCAGTGCGCATAGTTAGAACCATAAAAAATAAAAAATAAACCTCAAAAATGATAAATTTTTCATATACAAGCCTGAAAGGATCTAACACAATAATTTAGTGCACCCGCTCTGATACCAATCTGAGAATGTGAGATGACCCTATTTAGATGGGATGGTTCTAAAATTTACACAAACCAAATTATTTTTTTTTCACAAATTAATTTTTGCTTAAAATAAATTAATTCAAAATTAAATTAAAATAAACAAAATTATCCAAATTAATTAAGCACCAAATAAAACAATTTTGTGATTTAACCAAATTTATCTTTTGAACAAAAGCATGCATCTAGGTATGAATTGCAAGATAAAATAAACAACCACTACACCCGATGTACGAGAAAAATCAAAATGGAAAAAATCTCGGACGATAGAGCCACAAAGTCTACTAAGTATCGAAAAACAAAAAAGACACGATAGAAAACTTACGCAATGACTCGACGCCCTCACAAGCCTTGGCGCTCTTCATTCCTTCGACATTTGTTTAGTGACACACATGAGTCCACCCATGCCTTAGAGTCCACCGATAGGGCTCAGCAACCGTCATGCATACAGAGTCCACTGTATGTAAACCAACGAGCACGGAATCCTCTTCTAGAAAAAAATCTCAATAATGTAAAGATTGAACACCGTGCCAAAAACTCGTTCTCAACACACACACACACACACACACAGTGTGTCTGTGTGTGTGGAAGCTTGTATCCAAACTAATTGGATGTAAACATGGGTTTTTATTTTGAAAGTTTAATCATGAATCATTGAGGAAAACTCTCTTGGACTTTTTGGAAAGGTATATCTCTCAGAAGATGGAAAATCCCTGTTCCAAATGTGCTCAATCGTTCGAACGAGGTATCATTCTCATTCGAATGACATACCCTTTTCTGTTAGAATGGGGATCTAATGAGAATTCAAACGAGATTTCAGATAGGTCAAGTTTTTCCAAAATTTTCCTTGTTTGAAGGTCGTTCGAACGAGGGTACCAATATCGTTCAAACGACCGTCGAATGAGTTATCTAACGAGATTCTAGAGAGAGAAAAATGGTTCGTTAGAAGTTTGACAGATGTCGTTCGAATGAGGTATACATTTTAGTTAGAATGAGGTACTCATTCGGATTAGAACGACTTACCTAATGAGAAAATAACAAAGGCTAATTTTAATCGTTTGAAGTTCCATTTGATCCGGTGTCTAATAACATCCAAAATTACTTATAAACAATGTCTAAAAATATTTTATAATTAGATTAATAATATCTTAACACCCAATAAAAAACTATCTAAGGCTCAATCATATAATAAGCATTCATATATGAGAGATCCTTGGAACATTTATGACAAAACATAGCATGAAACTCGACATAGTGATGTAATCTCTTTGGCTTGACCGCTACGTCTTCAACAAATATGAACACTAAATATTTCAGAACGTAATAAACTCATCGAATAAATACAAACAACGTATTTGGAAAATGAAAAATTATAACAACATTATCAATATGAATTAAACCAATATTCATCCGATGAAGAAGAAAATCCACCACATATAGTTAATACTAGTGATGGAAAACGGAAGGCTGAAGAACCACTTCAGGAATTCCAAACTTGGGAAGCTTTTGAAGATTATATGCAAACCCCTGCATATGAATTAGAAAAATAAGATTTTGTTAAAACAGGCAATACTTCTACAGCTTCTATTAGTAATACTAAGAAAGAGGACGAACCAAATCCTTTTTTCTTAAAAAGAGATAATTTGAACAAACAAAATATATCTCAACACGGTATTTATCTTGATTTAAGGCATGTACCTTTTAAAGATCAAGAATAAACTATTGATGAGTGGGCACAATTCATGTCTATACTTATCACTAATTATAAGAGTACATGGTCTAAAGAAATTTTTTTAGACTACCTTGCTGCAACACTTCAAGGAGATGTTTTACAATGGTTGCAACAATGGGAAAACTCAGATAAAGTAACTCAGCAAAAATCTGAACTCCTACAAAACTTCAAAACTTTTGATGAAATCCTAAAAGGTTTTGTTGATATAATTAAAGAAAATATGATTGGATATATTGGAGAACCCAGAATCTAAGAGGACGCGTGTTACATATTATCTAAACTAGAATTATGTAATATCTTTCAATTTGAAGAATTTGTTGAAATATATAAAAAGTATTATTCCAAACTAAAACATCCAGAAAATATTCATTGGATGGATCAATTCTTCCACAAACTCCCAAACCCATGGGATGAAATGTTTTTAAAAACTTATCCTGCTTGGTTAAAAACAATCAATAAGGAAGGCAATCTTGGTTTTCACATTTATTGGGTATTAAGACAAATATCTGATAAATGTATTGAAATAAAGGCGAAAAAGCAAGTTAAAAATCAAATCACAAATTCCAAAGCTCGATATAAATGTTGTGATAAGATTTTAAAAGAAAATTGGAAGATAGGATGTAATTCACCCTCATTTATTATGTTTTGATAAAAAGCAAGTATAAATAAACCCGCTATTTGTCCTTCCATATTACTAGTACAATTGGCTGGAGGGTCCGAGAAATTTTGTACCAACCTTACCAAATCTGGCACCTCAGAGCCACTGAGGATTTGAATGGGATGAAGTTGAACATAATTGGGAAATTATGCAACCTTTGGACCAGTTGGACACAACTAATTATTAAAGCCCTTGTAACCACTCATTGGATTTATACTATTTTAAAAGATAATTTTAGTGAAAATGCACTAAAATTATGGAATAAAAGTGCAAGATATTTTAATCTCAAATTAAGAGATCCCAATGTCATTATAAGAGTAAAATCAATGATCTATTCCAGAAATGATATAGATGAATTGGATAAACAAATCAAAGAACTATAGCAAATTAATCTTATTAAAGAAACAATAAGCCCACACTCTAGCCCAGCCTTCATGGTGAGAAAACACAATGAAGTCATGAGAGGAAAAGCTAGAATGGTTATAAATTTTAAAAGATTCAATGAACAATTAGAATTTGATGGCAACTTTATTCCAAGAAAGGATGTTTTAATTAGCCAAACTAAAGAAAAAAAAGTTCTTTAGCAAGTTCGATTGTAAATCAGGATTTTGGAAGTTAAAACTAACTGAAGAATCTAAACCATTGACAACCTTTAGTACTCCTAGAGGACATTATCAATGGAATGTTATGCCTTTTAGGCTAAACACAACTCCTCAGGTATATTAAAGATGGATGGAAAAAATCTTTAAAGACCTTAAAGATTTTTGTGTTGTCTACATAGATGATATTCTTATTTTTTTCAAAAATAGTGGAAGAACATAAACATCATCTAAAAATAATTTGTGAAAAATTCCAAAACATGGAATTATTCTATCACCAAAGAAAATTGATATTGAAAAAATAGAAATTAATTTTCTCGGTATAATCCTAAACCAGGATGGACTACAATTACAAGATCATAGTATCTCTAAAATAAGAGATTTTAATGAGAAAATTTTGGATAAAAAATAATTGAAAAGTTTCCTAGGAATCCTTAATTACGGAAGAAATTTCATAACAGGATTATCTCAAAAAGAATAATCACTTCTTGAAAAACTTAAAAAGAATGAAGTTTTTACATGGAGTGATAATGATACTATTGTTGTTAAAACAATTAAACAATAGATTATTACTAATTGTCCAAAAGTTTATTTTCCTAAAACAGGAGATAAATTAATACTCGATACTGATGCTTCGGAAAATTTCTGGGGATGTGTTCTCAAAGCAATTCCTGCAGAATATTGGAATGAAAATAATCCTTCCGATAATTTTGGTATCCGTGGTAAGAAAACCACTATACCAAAATCAATTCAAAAACATGAATTGATATGTGGATATAATTCTGGAAAATTTAAACAAAATGAACTGAATTATATCATTTTTGAAAAGGAATTATTAGCAATTAAGCTTGCTATTAAAAAATTCCATATTTTTCTTGCCCCAGAAGACTTTATTGTCAGAACTGATAAGAAAGCAGTAAAAGATTTATTTATAAATAAAAGTAATATTTTAGAAGGAAGAAGACTCAAATGGTATAACCAAATTGTTGTTTATACCTTTGAAGTTGAACATTTGAAAGGTACTAACAATTTCCTTGTAGATTATCTCAGTAGAAATTGTGAAGAATACTCCATTAACCAAGTGAAATATTTTGATTAAAAACTCACTAAACCAGTGGAATATATTATATAAAATCCACTAAACTAGTGGAACATATTTTATCAAACCCACTAATGAAGTGAATTATTTTTATTTTCAGGATGGGAGATAAGTATCCAGGAGAACTAAAATGAGATTGGGTAACAGTTGCTAAAAAGGCAAAAACTCAAGCATCATCATCTACACAGCCTAAACCAGACCTGTGTATGTTGTATTCAGTGGAAGGCAAACAGACTTCTATAATACTTGGCACCAATATTTTCAACAAGTAAATAAATTTTCAGGTGCATGTCATCAAAAATTTAATACTATGCAAGAAGTTGTAACTGCATGATAAAATTGGATGACACAATTAGTACCTCCTAATATGATCTACCAGTTTTCAAAACTTCAAACCAAGGAAACCCTCATTCATACTGAAACATATAATTTTCATAACCCAGGAATCCCCTGTGAGTTGTATACACCTTTAAATGAAGCATGAAAATCTCATCTTCGAGAAAAATGATAAGATTTTAGAAAAAATATTAGTATCCTTGCTGATAAGATTGCTGAACAAACATAAACCTTATACACGTTTAAAAATCTTAGTCTCAAGATTTTAAAAACTTTAAATTATGAAAATAAAGATTTTTATCTGCAAAAAATCGAAACTTTTTTAGACTTTGCAGAATTATTGGGTAATGACTTTTCAGATCAAATCTTCAACACTATTCGAAGGATTTGCCTATTTGAAAAAGCAAAGGCACTTCTTCCACGAACATTATTTCAAATTAAAATTTTTCCCAAAATTGAGGATCAGGAGCTACAGATAAAAAGTCTTTTAATCCATTTTTATCAAAGTATAAATTATAGTGATGAAATGCCAAAACTACATTTTATTACCGAAGAAGGTTATCCAACCTGGGATATTGAAGCTATTGAGTGGGGATTAGTAAACAAACTAATCTTCTCAAATATATGTTATTTTAATAACTTTAAGTTTTTACCCATGATGATCAAAACTCTGATTTATCATGTTTTGACAAAAAGCAAGTATAAATGTACCCGCTATTTGTCCTTATATATTACTAGTACAATTGGCTGGAGGGTCCGAGAAATTTTCAACCAGCCTTACCAAATCTGGCACCTGAGAGCCACTGAGGATTATGAATAGGATGAAGTTGAACAGAATTGAGAAATTATGCAACCCTTGGACCAGTTGGACACAACTAAATATTGGGCACAAAATCTGATCAATATTTCAAACCAAGCAAATTATTATTATCGGAAAACGGCTTTAAAATTCATGGTAACTGATGGACGACGACTATTTGTTACTGACTTACTACAAAACTACACCACCTCGCTTGAACAACGAGCGGCTATTACGGACTTTCTAAATAATTTGAAAAACAAAAATAATTTAGATATTTCCTATGAGCAATTAAGTCATGCAGTGGAGTATGAGTTAGCACAAATAAATGGTCCTCCAAATCATAGCCCTAATGACAGCATGTCATTCGATTCTATTGTTGAGGCCAATATTGTCAATGCATTCGATGCTTGACAATTGGACGAAGATAATTAACCCACATGTACGACTGCAAATTATTCAGCACACGCAGTGGGACCCGCAAACGGACAGTAACCAACTGACACATGCAAAGTCGTTTGGACGTTTAAAACAAAACATCCAAATCAGTTACTATTTACTTTTTGAATTATTATAAGTCACTGTGCACTTTTACTATGCACCTACTGTGCACTTTTTGAATTTTCGGCAGCCAGCAGCCCATGTTTTGTTTCCTTTCTTTTGTTTAATCAATTAGATAAATAATTGATTACCTTTTAGAGGTTATAAAAGGAGGATAGCTCCTTCAGTTTGAGATCATCTTCTAAATTCCCTTCTCTCTCTTATAATATCATGTAAAATCCCTCTTTAGTTGTAATAATAAGTTTGTATCAATAATATTTCGATCATTTCCACACTTGTGTAATTGGTATCAGAACCTTGTTACAAAAGGTTAGTATTCTAAATTTTGCTTATGTTTTTCTTTAAATGTGAATGTTAAGGTAGAAACTATTATACTCCACCATCGTACTTATGTTAAGGGAGAAAATTTTAAAGTAAAATATAAAATTTTTGGAACTAAATGTCGTAATAATTGTTGTATGAGGTATCATTTATATCTAATACTATATAAATAACTATGTTCTTTGATATTAACGTTTTCTTTGTTGCTAAAATTAATATATGCAGTTATAATCTTCATATTATAATTAAATTACATCTATCTTTGTAAAAAGTATAATATTTGAGTGTATATATGTTTTGTAATCAAGGTCTAAACTAAGTATATATAACAAAATTATTTTGAAAATCATTTAAGTTTCCATAAAACCCATATACCTATTATTGTTTCAAATCCCATATTTTCGTTTGCCATTAAAGCTACTGTAGTTAGCAACCGGCGTTAGGAAAACTGATTTTAGGCACCTGAAACAAACATATAATTGGAGGTCTTAGGTACCAATGGAATCTGAGATGGATAATAAAAAATGATGAAGTTAATTTACGATGTTTAGAACCATGGATACAAAAAGATGAGTCTATGTATAATCATAGTTTACATATTGATAAAAAAATCAGAAAATGATATTAGTAAAATAAGTACTACTTTCAATAGTTTAACTGATATAGTTTTTTGTTGGGTAAAACAAACTGAAAGACATCAGGTCGTTAATCAAAATTATGTAGAAAGAAAATTAGATAGTATTGAATTCAACTTAAAAAAAATTGATCAAAAACTTAGTCAGCTCGCAACAGTCTCAAACCTAGACTTAAAAGAGGAAACTAAGCAAAAAATAGAAAATCTATTAGTCAAAATAGATTCTCAAAACCCAGAACAAACTGGAATGAATTACCCAGGAGATAATAAAATCCCTAGGTTATATTATGGTTTGGAGGAAATTAAAGCTCTTCAAACAGAAGAATTTAATTACACCAAACATATAAATGTTCGTGAAATATTAGATTATTGGAGACATTTATATAAAGATCCAACACAAAATCTTTCAGAACGTAATAGACTCATCGAACAAATACAAACGACGTATTTGGAAAATAAAAAATTATTACAACATTATCAATATGAATTAAACCAATATTCATCTGATGAAGAAGAAAATCCACCACATATAGTAAATACTAGTGATGGAAAACGGAAGGCTGAAGAACCACTTCAGGAATTCCAAAATTGGAAAGCTTTTGAAGATTATATGCAAACCCCTGCATATGAACAAGAAAAAGAAGATTTTGTTAAAATAGGCAATACTTCTACAGCTTCTACTAGTAATACTAAGAAAGAGGAGGAACCAAATCCTTTTTTCTTAACAATAGATAATTTGAACAAATAAAATATTTCTC
This sequence comes from Sambucus nigra, assembly GCA_949130495.1. NCBI lineage: Eukaryota > Viridiplantae > Streptophyta > Magnoliopsida > Dipsacales > Adoxaceae > Sambucus > Sambucus nigra. The sequence goes on from OX422208.1 coordinate 76,204,697, forward strand.
AACACGGTATTTATCTTGATTTAAGGCATGCACCTTTTAAATATCAAGAACAAACTATTGATGAGTGGGCACAATCCATGTCTATACTCATCACTAATTATAAGAGTACATGGTCTCAAGAAAAAAATTTAGACTACCTTGCTGCAACACTTCAAGGAGATGTTTTACAATGGTTGCAACAATGGGAAAACTCAGATAAAGGAACTCAGCAAAAATCTGAACTCCTACAAAACTTTAAAATTTTTGATGAAATCCTAAAAGGTTTTGTTCATATATTTAAAGAAAATATGATTAGATATACTGAAGAACACAAAATCCAAAAAAACGCGTGTTACATATTATCTAAACTAGAATTATGTAATATCTGTCAATTTGAAGAATTTGTTGAAATATATAAAAAGTATTATTTCAAACTAAAACATCCAGAAAATATTCAGTGGCTGGATCAATTCTTCCACAAACTCCCAAACTCATGGGATGAAATGTCTTTAAAAACTTATCATGCTTGGTTAAAAACAATCAATAAGGAAGACAATCTTGGTTTTCACATTAATTGAGTATTAAGATAAATATTTGATAAATGTATTGAAATAAAGGTGAAAAAGCAAGTTAAAAATCAAATCACAAATTTCAAAGATGGATATGAATGTTGTGATAAGATTTTAAATGAAAATTGGAAGATAGGATGTAATCCACCTCCTAGAACTTTCAAAACTTCTCGAAAGAGAAAATTTAAACGGAAACCTTTGAAAAATAAATCATCTTTTTCAAAAAATAAAAAGTATATTAGAAAAAAGAAATTTTCTAAAAAATCACTTATAAAAAAGAAGTGTAAATGTTATATATGTAATGAAGAAGTTCATTATGCACCTGAATGTCCCAAAAAAGGGAAAAGTGCAAATAAAATGATAAAATTCTCGAAGAACAAGAATTATAAATATTTTATGGGGAAGATTTATCTGACTCTCATATTTCTAACAGTTCTAATGAAATTTTATATGAACTAGAATCTAATTTGGAATCATCCGATAAAGAACTCGTATTTATGTATAATACTGCAGAAGTACGAGTAAGTAGCGAAGAAGAGCTACAAACAATAGACCTTCATGAAATATTTGGAGAAGAAATAACTTTTACCAACGAACAGTTACAAGCTATTGATAATCAAAGATAACTTATAAAAAAGGAAGATGTCTATAAATTATCAAAATTCAAATTATTCTCAACAAGAATATTTGAACAATTTAATGGTAATACCACTGCTGGGTCAACAGATGATGAGACGTCAGATATAAAACTCTTTGATTTAAAAAAGATCAAAAGATGGAAGAAAAAACACCCAAATATAAAATATATTTATATCAGGTTTATTCAAATATGTATTACTACCTTATTTAGACAAGGTATGGATACACCTGTAGCATTACTGGTCTTAGACAAAAGATTCAGTAATCCTATCAATGCCATAATTGGAGGAATTCAATCCAATTTGGTAAATGGAGTTATTTGGTTTAACATAAAATCAAATTTCTTTATATCCATTGATGACCCAAATATTGAGGAATCTGTCATTATAAAAATCCAAACTAAAGGGATAGGAATGAAAGATACCTCTAGAAATATGTCCATACATTGGAAAACAATTCATGAATTGAAAACTCTACCACACACTAACACACAAAATGTGGATAGAAATATTATAGAATTATTTGAACCTCGACCATTTGATTCGGCAATACAACCAAGATTAATCAATTGGAGAGATTTGGAAGTACCAAAACAATGGATACTACCCCAAATAACAGAAGCACCACCTGAAAAATAACGAAACAGCGTTGAATTACAGGTATCTAGAGATAATGTCTATTTTAAAACTAAGCATTCAGAAAGTTGGCAAAAGAATTTTCCTTATAATGATTGGGAAAAATTAAAAGGAAAAAATCTTTTAAAAGGAGAAAGTAGTAATAGTAAATCTCCTATTGCTATAAAAAATATACAAGTACCAATATTACCTGGAACAATTCATCTAAAAAAAGATAATATAAAATCTAGTAAAATTTATCACTTCCAATTAGGAAAGGAAGAAATTATCTTTTCACCAAGCCATGGAAAGAAAAGATATACTTATGTATTGGGAAATTTTAATTTTGCAGGTTATAAACCATATAGTCTCTTTACGTTAATTGATACAGGAGCAACAATTTGTTCTTGTAGACCCAATGCTTTAGCACTTGAAAACAAAAATAAAAAATCATATTGCTGTAACAGGCATCAATGGGACACAAAATTTCATTGACCTAAAAGCTAAAAAAGTAGCTATGTGGTTTAATGAAAAGAAATTTATTATTCCAAAAATCTTATGCTTTCCTGAAATGCATGGAGATTTTATCCTAGGCAATAATTTTATATCGGAATATTTGCCTATAAGTATTGATGAGAGGACGATAAATCTAACTCTCAATAAAGAAGCACTAAAAATCCCTTTACTGCAACAACATAAATATAAGTGTGAAAGAGGCTTTCACCCTACTAAGAAAGGAGATATGACTCCAATTATTAAAGCCCTTGAAACCACTCATTGGCTTTATACTATTTTAAAAGATAATTTTAGTGAAAACCCACTAAAATTATGGAATAAAAGTCCAAGATATTGTAATCTCAAATTAAGAGATCCCAATGTCATTATAAGAGTAAAACCAATTATCTATAATGGAAATGATATAGATGAATTTTATAAGCAAATCAAATAACTATTGGAAATTAATCTTATTGAAGAAACAATAAGCCCACACTCTAGCCCTGCCTTCATGGTGAGAAAACACAATGAAGTCACAAGAGGAAAAGCTAGAATGGTTATAAATTATAAAAGACTAAATGAACAATTAGAATTTGATGGATAATTTATTCCAAGAAAGGATGTTTTAATTAGCCAAACTAAAGAAAAAAAGTTCTTTAGCAAATTCGATTGTAAATCAAAAATTTTGGCAGTTAAAACTAACTGAAGAATCCAAACCATTGACAACCTTTAGTACTCATAGAGGACACTTTCAATGGAACGTTATGCCTTTTGGGCTAAACACAACTCCTCAGGTATATCAAAGATGGATGGACAAAATCTTTAAAGACCTTAAAATTTTTATGTTGTCTATATATATGATATTCCTCTTTTTTTCAAAAACAGTGGAAGAACATAAACATCATCTAAAAATACTTTTTGAAAAATTCTAAAAACATGGAATTATTCTATCACTAAAGAAAATTGATATTGAAAAAATATAAATTAATTTTCTCGGTATAATCCTAAACCAGGATGGATTAAAATTACAAGATCATATTATCTCTAAAATAACAGATTTTAATGAGGAAATTTTGGATAAAAAACAATTACAAAGTTTCCTAGGAATCCTTAATTATGGAAGAAATTTCATAAAAGGATTGTCTCAAAAAGAATTACCACTTCTTGAAAAACTTAAAAAGAATGAAGTTTTTACATGGAGTGATAATGATACTTTTGTGGTTAAAACAATTAAACAAGAGATTATTACTAATTGTACAAAAGTTTATTTTCCTAAAACAGGAGATAAATTAATACTCAAAACTGATGCTTCGAAAAATGCTTGAGATGTGTTCTCAAAGCAATTCCTGCAGAATATTGGAATGAAAATAATCCTTCCAATAATTTTGGTATCCGTGGTAAGAAAACCACTATACCAAAATCAATTCAAAAACATGAATTTATATGTGGATATAATTCTGGAAAATTTAAACAAAATGAACTGAATTATATCATTTTTGAAAAGGAATTATTAGCAATTAAGCTTGCTATTAAAAAATTCCATATTTTTCTAGCCCCAGAAGACTTTATTGTCAGAATTGATACTAAAGTAGTAAAGGACTTCCTTATAAATAAAAGAAATATTTTAGAAGGAAGAAGACTCAAATGGTATTACCAAATTGCTGTTTATACCTTTGAAGTTGAACATTTGAAAGGTACTAACAATTTCCTTGCAGATTATCTCAGCAGAAATTGTGAAGAATACTCCACTAACCAAGTGGAATATTTTGATTAAAAATCCACTAAACCAGTGGAATGTATTATATAAAACCCACTAAACTAGAGGAATATATTTTATCAAACCCACTAAACAAGTGGATTATTTTTATTTCAGGATGGGAGATAAGCATCCAGGACAAGTAAAAGGAGATTAGGTAACAATTGCTAAAAAGGCAAAAACCCAAGTTTTATCATCTACAGAGGACAATATTGGCCTCAGCAACAGAATCGAATGACATGCTGTCGTTAGGGCTGTGATTTGGAGGACCATTTAGTTGTGCTAACTCATACTCTTCTGCATGACTTAATTGTTCATAGGGAAGATCTAAATTATTTTTATTTTTCAAATTATTTAGAAAGTCCCTAACAGTCACTCGTTGTTCAAGCGAGGTGGTGTAGTTTATCGGTAAGTCAGTAACAAATAGTCTTCGTCCATCAGTTACTAAGAATTTTAAAATCGTTTCCCGATAATAATAATAATTTGCTAGGTTTGAAATATTGATCAAGTTTTGTGACCAATATTTAGTTGTGTCCAACTGGTCCAAGGGTTGCATAATTTCCCAATTCTGTTCAACTTCATCCCATTCATAATCCTCAGTGGCTTTGAGGTGCCAGATTTGGTAAGGTTGGTAGAAAATTTCTCGAACCCTCCAGCCAATTGTACTAGTAATATGGAAGGACAAATAACGGGTATATTTATACTTGCTTTTTGTCAAAACATGATAAATCAGGGTTTTGATCATCATGGGTAAAAATTCAAAGTTATTAAAATAACATATATTTGAGAAAATTAGTTTGTTTACTAATGCCCACTCAACAGCTTCAATATCCCAGGTTGGATAACCTTCTTCAGTAATAAAATGCGGTTTTGACATTTCATCACTATAAGTTATACTTTGATTAAAATGGATTAAAAGACTTTTTATCTTTTGCTCCTGATCCACAATTTTGGGCAAAAGCTCAATTTGAAATAATGGTCGTGAAAGAAGTGCCTTTGCTTTTTCAAATAGGAAAATCCTTCGAATAGTGTTGAAGTTTTTATCTGAAAAGTCATTTTCCAATAATTCTGCAAAGTCTAAAAAAGTTTCGATTTTTTGGAGAGAAAAATCTTCATTTTCATAATTTAAAGTCTTTAAAATCTTGAGACTAAGATTTTTAAACTCGCCTAAGGTTGTTGTTTGTTCAACAATCTTATCAGCAAGGATACTCATGTTTTTTCTAAAAAAAATTCGTTTATCTCGAATATGAGATTTCCATGCTTCATTTAAAGGTGTATACAACTCACAGGGGATTCCTGGGTTGTGAAAATCTTATGTTTCAGTATCAAGGACGGTTTTCTTGGTTTGAAGTTTTGAAAACTGGTAGATCATATTAGGAGGTCCTAATTGTGTCATCCAATTTTTATATGCAGTTATGGCTTCTTGCATAGTATTAAATTTTTTATGACATGCACCTGGAAATTTATTTACTTGTTGAAAATATTGGTGCCAAGTATTATAGAAGCCTGGTTGCCTTTCACTCAATACAACATACACAGGGTTTGGTTTAGGTTGTATAGATGATGATGCTTGGGTTTTTGCTTTTTTAACAATTGTTACCCAATATCCTTTTACTTCTCCTAGATGCTTAGTTCCCATCATGAAATAAAAATAATCCACTTGTTTAGTGGGTTTGATAAAATATATTCCACTGGTTTAGTGGGTTTTATATAATATATTCCACTAGTTTAGTGGGATTTTAATCAAAATATTCCACTTGGTTAGTGGAGTATTCTTCATAATTTCTGCTGAGATAATCTGCAAGGAAATTGTTAATACCTTTCAAATGTTCAACTTCAAAAGTATAAACAGCAATTTGGTTATACCATTTGAGTCTTCTTCTAAAATCTTTCTTTTATTTATAAGGAAGTCTTTTACTGCTTTATTATCAGTTCTGACAATAAAGTTTTCTGGGGCTGGAAAAATATAGAATTTTTTAATAGCAAGCTTAATTGCTAATAATTCCTTTTCAAAAATGATATAATTCCGTTCATTTTGTTTAAATTTTCCAGAATTATATCCTCATATCAATTCATATATTTGAATTGATTTTGGTATAGTGGTTTTCTTACCACGGATACCAAAATTATTGAAAGGATTATTTTCATTCCAATATTCTGCAGGAATTGCTTTGAGAACACATCTCAAGCATTTTTCGAAGCATCAGTTTTGAGTATTAATTTATCTCCTGTTTTAGGAAAATAAACTTTTGTAAAATTAGTAATAATCTCTTGTTTAATTGTTTTAACCACAAAATTATCATTATCACTCCATGTAAAAACTTCATTCTTTTAAGTTTTTCAAGAAGTTGTAATTCTTTTTTAAATATTCCTTTTATGAAATTTCTTCCATAATTAAGGATTCTTAGGAAACTTCGTAATTATTTTTTATCCAAAATATACTCATTAAAATCTCTTACTTTAGAGATAATATGATCTTGTAATTTTAGTCCATCCTGGTTTAGGATTATACCGAGAAAATTAATTTCTATTTTTTCAATATCAATTTTCTTTAGTGATAGAATAATTCCATGTTTTTGGAATTTTTCACAAAGGATTTTTAGATGATGTCTATGTTCTTCCACTATTTTTGAAAAAACAAGAATATCATCTATATAGACAACACAAAAATCTTTAAGGTCTTTAAAGATTTTGTCCATCCATCTTTGATAAACCTGAGGAGTTGTGTTTAGCCCAAAAGGCATAACATTCCATTGATAGTGTCCTCTAAGAGTACTAAAGGCTGTCAATGGTTTGGATTCTTCAGTTAGTTTTAACTGCCAAAATCCTAATTTACAATCGAATTTGCTAAATAACTTTTTTCCTTTAGTTTAGCTAATTAAAACATCCTTTCTTGGAATAAAGTAGCCTTCAAATTCTAATTGTTCATTTAGCCTTTTAAAATTTATAACCATTCTAGCTTTTCCTCTCGTGACTTCATTGTGTTTTCTCACCATGAAGGCATGGCTAGAGTGTGGGCTTATTGTTTCTTCAATAAGATTAATTTTCAATAGTTCTTTGATTTATTTATCAAATTCATCTATATCATTTTCGGTATAGATAATTGGTTTTACTCTTCATCTCTTAATTTGAGATTACAATATCTTGGACTTTTATTCCATAATTTTAGTGGGTTTTCACTAAAATTATCTTTTAAAACAGTATAAAGCCAATGAGTGGTTTCAAGGGCTTTAATAATTGGAGTCATATCTCCTTTCTTAGTAGGGTGAAAGCCTCTTTCACACTTATATTTATGTTGTTGCAGTAAAGGAAATTTTTAGTGCTTCTTTATGTGACAACCCGCCTAATAAAATACTGGGCGATCACTCCTATATCAAATTAAAACAGGAGTCGCATATGGATCATTCTTATCATCACTATCGAAAATCCATTTAATTACTAATAACCTATTAGGCTGGCGTCAAAATTTTACTTAACTACTCTTTTTAAACAACCACTAAATTAAAACATCCACACAGTTTATATAAATTAAACTGAAATGAAATAAAATAACCGAACGCTCGGTTAAAATATGATACAACCCAATCGAATGCCGCACTAAAAGAATAAATAAATGCAATTGGGCCATTGGCCCAAATGTTTATACAGTATCTCCTATCTAGATTACAAGGATAGAAGCGTCTATGGTAAACCTTCATGCATCCACCGCTGCGGCAACAGACGTCTGACTCGAAAGATGTGTCATCCAAGCATCCCTGTGTCTAGACACCTATATATATATATATATATATATATATATATATATTGCAAGAGAGGGAAAAGTAGATAAACGAGTCAGAGCCCGAGTTTTGAAAATATTTAGCAAGTGCATAAATGCCTTATTTTTAGAAAAAGGTTTTATCTCATATTTAAATTGGTATCGCACTCCCATAAGATACCCCTCACCTCTCTTCTAATAGTGCACACGTAACGCAGTTATCTTAGAACATTCTAGCTAAGCTACCCCGCCAAACTAATCTACTTCTACTAGAAACCTCTACAACCCGAGTACTAAGGGTTAAACTTCTCTCCATTATCAACACAGCGCTAAGTTCGTGCGCGGGGTGTCTCGCGAAGCGAAATCCAAACAAGAAAACCCCCCGATACACTACTACTTGGCAGGGTTAATGGTAGAGATCCATTAAGCCCGTAGTACAAAACTATTGTTTAAATACATACTTGTATATTAATATACATATCGCATTCATTCTTATATACATATCTTACGATATATATCCGGATAATATCTACCGGACTGAGGTTTACTTCATTTTTATCTTTATAATACACACCCGGATCTATCTCCCGGACTCAGGTGTATTCTATACTCATTTACAAAATGTTTACCAATTCAATTTTCATCTCAAAACTTTCTATTTCCCTTCTTCTATCGAGGAAATATATTTAAAATCCAACTCATTATCATGAATTGCTTTAACATATCATATAACTTTTTAAAAGCCAGTTTTATTATCATAAAAATGTTTTTTCATTTTATAACATCCCATTTGCCTTCTTCCATCCAGGAAATATATTCAAAAGCCATTTTTATTATCATAAAAATGCTTTTTCCATATCACATGCTTCCATTTCCCTTCTTCCATCCGGGAAATGTATCCGAAACCAAATCGTTTATACCATTTTCCTTCTTCCATCCGGGAAATGTATTTAAAGCCAATTCATTATCATGAATTGCTTTAACATATCTAAGACCATCCCACCGGGTTTTCCCACTGGACGCGCCCCTAAATGGCTATCATCTTCCAGGGACTATCAAACAAGACAACCTGGGAACCTACCGAAACGTCGGGAAGCGGCTATAAGCTTGCGGGAGAGTCATAACCACACTCAGAATTACCTCACCATCGCAGAAAAACATACAATAATCGCTCAAATGGCCTAGGACTATATCCACCCTGTATTCATTAGTCAGGGGGATTCACCTCACGCGCGCAACTTCCCTTATGATAGCGATTTAGAGAGGTGTGTATTCATAATTTATCATTTATGAAAATCATTTCTTTTTCATTTTGAAAACATTCATATTTACATTTTCAAAAGTCATTTACATCATATCATATATATACTTTAATCACATAGTATATATATATATATATTATATATTCCTCCTCGAATATATATAAACGACCATAATTGCCAATCACATCTAGTGATGACCAATAATCCCAAATATTCTCTCAAAGAATCATAATCATGCATTCATATACGCATGGTACCATACCCAAAGTATTTCCTCTCTTTATGAATAATAAATACCTTATTCTCATCTAAGGATTTATCAGATATCTCCAAATATACTGATTCACTCTAAGTGAATACATATATTCCCAATTCCATCCTAATAATCTCGTAGGATTCGCTCAACCATTATCAATACAATTATGTTTTCCTACGCGCATAATTATATAGGCCTAAATGCCTTACCGAAATATCTCAAGGATTATTCTCCCCTGAATACCCTTAAATTAAATAGGTTGTGGATTTCCTTCCCACAAACCCAAGGACTACATTTCACTGACATAGTGATGTAGAGGTCCCCACTCTATACTTGGGAACCCCTAATATTTATCTCCAAACAATTCTAGCCTTAATTCTCCCAATATCAGGTTTGATTTCTAACTAACGATTTCGATCTCGGATAGCTTTCCGTAGAAAAATCACTATAAATTCAAAAAAAATCAGAAAAATACGGGTTGGCGCCCTCGCGACCATGTCGAAAAGATCTACAATTTTCATTTTTTAACCAAGAGCCGAATCGATTCACCCCTAGGCCGAATCGATTCGTCAAGGACAAAGGTCACTGTTCATCGTCTTCTCCGAGACTGTTTCGAGCATTAACATACCTCCAAGATTTTTGTTTCTTCTCCTAACCTCCCCTAACCTCAACCAACAACATATACACATATCACAAGGGTTCTAAACATACTAGAACCCGAAACCAACAACTAATTTTGATTAAATCCTAAGTTTCTAGAATTGGAAAATTATTGGGGTTTATTCGTTTTAACTCCCGAAAATCCGTTTTATCCACGAAAACCCAACCCAAAATCTTTAGGGTTTGTTATTACCAAACTACGATATGAGATTTATGCTCAAAAGTAAATAAAGCAAGTAAACACTTGCCTCGTGGATAAAATCCAACGATCCCGAGTCGAGTTCGACGGAGTTTGGCTCGAAATCTCCTCTTTCTCCTCTTTTTCTTCCTTCCTCTCTCTCCTCTCTCTTTTCTTTCTATTCTCTTCCTCTCTCCCTCCTTATATAAGGAGAAAAGGTTTTATACCCCTTAAAACCCAAAAATGACTCGTTTACTCAATTTCGAGCCTTTTTTACTCTAAAATTCCTCGAAACTCAATTTCGACAATCGGACACTCTTTTTCGACTATCTCGGCCATTTCGAGACTCACAGCGCAGTCGAAATTTCTATCCGAGGTACTTGACCGCCATTCTCTATTTTAACCAAATATCTTTCAATGCGGGTTTTCTAATTAAAAATCTTACCTTTTGTCGCTTTACTCAACGACGACATATAATTAAAATACTTCGACCTATTTAATCTCAAAAGTAATTACAACACCCATCGAAAATCATCAAATCCTCGAAAATCCCAAAAATCTCCAATTTATACCCAATCATGGAATTTAATCATCTCCAAAAGGACGGGTTGTTACACTTTATTAAGAGTTAGATTTATCGTTCCCTCATCAATACTTATAGGCAAATATTATGATATAAAATTATTGCCTAGGATAAAATCTCCATGCATTTCAGGAAAGATTAAGATTTTGGGAATAATAAATTTCTTTTCATTAAACCAAATAGCTACTTTTTTAGCTTTTAGGTTAATGAAATTTTGTGTCACACTGATGCCTGTTAGAGCAATAGGATTTTTCATTTTTATCCATTTTTCAGGTGGTAAAGAATTGGGTCTACAAGAACAAATTGTTGCTCCTATATCAATTAATATACAGAGACTATATGGTTTATAGCCTGCAAAATTAAAATTTCCCAATGCATAAGTATATCTTTTCTTTCTATGGCTTGGTGAGAAGATAATTTCTTCCTTTCTTAATTGGAAGTGATAAATTTGACTGAATTTTATATTATCTTCTTTTAGATAATTTGTTCCAGGTAATATTTGTACTTGTATATTTTTCGTAGCAATAGGAGGTTTACAATTACTACTTTCTCCTTTTAAAACGTTTTTTCCTTTTAATTTTTCCCAATCATTATCAGGAAAATTCTTTTGCCAATTTTCTGAATGTTTATTTTTTAAATAAACATTATTTCCAGATACCTGTAATTCAACGATGTTTCGTTATTTTTCAGGTGGTGCTTCGATTATTTGGGGTAGTATCCATTGTGTTGGTACTTCCAAATCTCTCCAATTGATTAATCTTGGTTGTATTGCTGGATCAAATGGTCGAGGTTCAAATATTTCTATAATATTTCTATCCACACTCTGTGTGTTAGTGTGTGGTAGAGTTGTCAATTCATGAATTGTTTTCCAATGTATTGACATATTTCTAGAGGTATCTGTAGAAGAAATTGTTATGCAACACAAATAAATATGAGAGAAAGATTATCAAGAAGAGAACAAGGAATAGAAGATGCCAATCACACAACAAATGATGTACGTGGTTCAGCCAAAATGTGCCTACGTCCACGGTGGTGCAGTCGATGTTATTTCTATATACTCTGGAGAGTGATTACAGAGAATACAACTTGTCCTTTTGCCCCGGACCTAGGGTTTAATATATACATGTGTATGCAGATGAGTGGGGGTGATGGGTTCCTCCACGTTTTCCATTTCTCCCATAATTTCCCTTCATGGGATCGTGGGGGGAGACTGGATTAATTATAAAAGGTAAGGGGCCTGGACTTTGGGCCGCCAGGACTGGGCTACTCGTCCAGGCCCATAGTTCTAAATTTCGGGTACCCACAATTGCCCCTAAATTTGTTGGGCCATGTTTATGGGTCCAATAGATTTAAATGAGCAGCCATCATGGCTGATTTGTGATTCTTCGAAAACTGTGCAGTTGCTTTGGCGGCACCCGCTTCGCTATCTGTGCGCTATGATTAGAATTGAAGGCTTGCTTGGATAGCCACTTTTCCATTCATCGTTTCAGCCTTTCTAGTACTCTTCCTTCTTCTGAGAACTTTAGTGCCTCGTACCTTCTTTTCTGAATCCCCATTCCCATTGCTTCTTAGTCGTCTTGAGCTCGTGCTTCTTCATCACTCGAACCGATCTTCTGTTTTGTAAGTTTCTCGTGACCTTTCTCTGCACTTTCTCTTTGGTTTGTAGAGTTTCTTTGAGTTTTTCAATGGCGAAGATTAGAAATAGGTCAATCTCTGAGTTCAGGAAGTTCTACAATAATCCTGAGTGGGTAGATGTTGAATGTTGTGCCTCCCCTCCTAGGAACGTTAGGGATATAGAGGATGCCCACTGGATCCATGTCTTGTTACTTTCCCAGGGGGGACTTACTTTTCCCCCTAATGATCTTTTTCTGCATTTTTTTGGTTATTTCAGTATTGTTCCCGCACAGTGCTCGCCCAATGTGTGGAAGATAGTAAATGGCGTCCATAGAATAAACCACTTGTATGGTACTAGGTTAGGACTTGCCGAGATCTAATTCTATTATTCCTTCTCTCGAACTAGCTCAGGTGTCTTATATATTAAAGCTAGGAGTTCTGATAGGGTATTGGTAGTAAACCTACCTGATTCCCATAAGGACTACTGGCAAGAGGGTTTCCTTGTCAGGAATTGGCAGTTCCCTCCCCAGTTTGATGGGTCGAGGTCTGAGAGGTTCACTGTTCCTTTTTACGGGGAAGAATATATAGGTAGACGTTGCACTGTTATTTCGACCTTTGCTGACTTGTGATTTTTCTAACCTCTCTTTGCTTTTTCTTTTGCAGCGAGGACAAAGAATTTGGAGCCTGCTCTCAGCGAGGTTCATATCTCGGAGTTGGTGAAATCTTGGAATATTAGGGAGCCTCTAGGTGACGGCGAGCATCCCAGATCTGCTGCCTTTTTGCTCGAGTACAAGAACACAGGCTCCAGCTTCATAGCACGACCTGTGGACAGTGTTCCAGAGTTTGATTCCTTTAGAGAGGTTACAGCTGAGCCTATCCAGTTGGACGAAGAGGATAGCATCTCTGAGGGTGAGCCTGCAGGTGCTGTGAGTGGTGTAGGAAGTTCTGACAGTAGTTGTTCTTCTGGAGAGGATTCCGAAGCTCAAGACTCGTCGAGTACTACCAGCAGTAAGGCGAAGATATGCCTCCAAGGAAGAACCTGATTAGAGACGATGATGATGAGGACCATGTGCTTCTTTCACAAAGGTCGAAGAAACATAAGTCTTCTTCTGGGGCCGTGGCTACTGGTTCTCGGTCTTCCACTCAGGAGTAAGAGAGGAAGAGGAGAGAAGAGGAGCAGGTGAGAGAGAGGGAGAGAAATAAAGAGGAGGAGAGGAAGAAGGTGGAGGAAAAGAAGAAGGTGGAGGAGAGGAAAAGGATGGAGAGGGAGAGAGAGGAAGAGAGGAGGAAGATGGAGTCGAGGACGAAGGCTGGACAAGCCTTGGTCTCGGTGTCAGCTTTGCCCGAGGGGGCCTCGGTGGCCACTTCCCCTCAGTTGGCTCCTGCACTGCTTGAGAGGGCAGTTCTTCCTGCAGATCGCCAGAGGGCACTGGGGTCTGATCAGTTAGCTCTCCAAGCTATCCAGAGACTGGCCTTGGTAAGGTTCTTTCCCTTTTCAATTCCTTAACAATTTTTAATGTTTTCTTCTTCTTGATTCCTTCCTTATTTTTGACAGTTTGTGACGGACTTTGCTGTGCTCTACCGCTCTCGTGACGAATTGGTGAGGATGAATGGCGAGCTCGAGTAGCAGAAGTCTACTCTGGAAGTCAGGGGCTCTCGACTAGAGGCTGACCTGAAGGCTGCTGATGCCGCCCGAGCTTCCTCTGATCTGGCACTTATCAATTCTAACCAAGAGAGGGATACGGCGGTCAAGGAGCTGAGCGAGCTGAGGCAGGCCTATGACCTAGTCTTCTCGAGCAAGATGGGTGTGGTGGAGGAGAACAAGGCCCTGACCGGGCAGTTGAAGGAGAAGGAGTCCATGGTAGCCACCATCAAGGAGGATTCATACAACTCTGGATGGGCTGCGGCTTATGAAGATGCCAAAGTTTAAATAGGCTATATCAGCTGTTTGAACTTCAAGAAGGGCTGGAATAAGGCCCTCCTAGCTGCTGGTGTTGATCCTGAGTCTCCGCTGTTCGACGAGCACGACCCGGGTCCAAGGCCAACCGTGGACGAAGAAGCCCCTGCTCCAGCCATTGAGGGTGTTGATCTTACTTCTCAGACAACTCCTGCCGATGCTGGTCCTGCCCAAGCGAACGAGGGTATCTCTGTAGAGGGGGAAGCCTCTGCTGCTGCTGATAAGGGGAAGCAGCCAGCCACCCCTGGGCAGCATGAGGTTTCTAGTTAATCCCTCTTTATGATTTATTTTGTACTTTTGTTTGTAATTTTCTGTTTCTTGCTCGATGTAATTTGACCTTCAATAATGAAATAAAGAGGCTTCTTTTTCCAATGTATTGATTGATTTCTCTTTCCTTTGCACTTTTATGTCTTGTAGTTGACTGATGTAGAAGACTATATTCCTGCCACATCTCAATTGGGCAGGACCCTTGGTCCTAATGCCAGTCCTCAGGTTTGCCAGGCCTTTGTTAGGCTTTGCAAGTTTGTTAAGTCAAGGAACCAAAAATATAAGGATCAGTCCGAGCTGGTGGCCAAGCTGAAGGACAGGCTCTAGGAGATGGGTGACATTGGTGCTTCTGTACAAGAGGAAGTCAATGTTCTGAGAGCGAGATTGCTGGAGGCCACGGAGATAAATCAAGTTGGGGAATTCCTGCAGCAGGAGAATGAAAATCTGAGGAGGGAAGTCCTGCAACTTAGAGAGCATGCGCCGAGCACTGCTTCAACGATTCTGCAAGGCTCCTCGTCTTCGCGAGCTGGACATACTCCTCCTATGCCGCGAGGTTCCACTCGCCCTCCCCTCCCGCGAGCTGGTAGGAGCACCAGGGGCAGGAATAGGGAGGCAGAAGAACAGCGGGATAAGGAGATGGAAGAGATCCATGATGATGTCCGCCGAGCATATGTAACTGCTGCTGGGCTCAAAAGGGATGTTACTCGATTATGGCAGTTATTCAAGAAGGGTCCTCGACAAGCATGGGCTGACGGTTATGACCAAGGCTGGTTAGATGCTCCCACAAGATTATCCAAGTTCGAAGAAATTTCTTTTATCAGAGGGTGGTTGAGTGCCTTGAAAGAACTCCAGGTCCCGAGGAACTCAGTTTTGTGGTATCGTCACGAGATGTCCTCCTCTACTCTGATGCCCAATCCATTCAGGAGGGATGATAGATGGATCCCTATTGATGTCATTCCTCGGCAACTGTTAGAGTCGGACGCAGATGAGGTTGTGGAAGAGCTGGTCCCTGCTCCTGATGATGGACGAAGAGCTAGAGTGACAGACTATCTCGTTCAGAGGCTTCCACCTTCTTGAATTTTTTACAAGTTGTTTTTCTTTTGATAATGTAAACGCCTTGGGCGAGCTTCGCCGACTAAACGTGTATTATCGTTGTTGTAAATATAACAAGTTGTTATTCTTTTGCCTCTTTTTTTTTCATAATGTAAATGCTTTGGGCGAGGTTCGCCGACTAAACATGTATTATCACTTTTGTAAATATAAGAGATTAATGAAAAGTTTGTGTTTTGGGCAGCTTTGCCGACTAAACGTGTTTATCCAATCTTTTTATATTCTTGCTGCTTCATAATTCTTTTTGTTTTGCCATGCAAGTGGCCCCCCAGTCCAGTATAATACCAAAATACCATTGTGCCCCATTTTACCTTTTAGGTTGTGTCGTCACACTCCCTTAGGCCTAAGTAGGCCAATTGGCGAGGACACACCTGGTATTGGATGTATTCATCCGGTCAGGATTTTACTCAACCAAAGTAGGTTTGGTGGCCAGTATGAAATCTGGTTGATTTGCCTAAGAATCCTCCGTAGGGCTTTATATATTGCCAGGGGCAATTCTAAGAGGTCTCTCGTGTTTCATGACGATGACCTGAGCAGGGGTATCCCCCTTCTATATCGACCATCGTGCCTATGATTTGGAAAAAGATGTGTGATTAAATGCAGCTACCGATTTCATTAGCAATAAGGGGAATGAACTGTTCCTTTCACATAACAAATACAAGAAAAAGATTCAACAATATAATTCCTTGAGAATCTAAAAATAGAATTTCTTGAGATTCTCGTGGTATCTCTCTGCCCTCCATTGTTTCCAAATGATATGCTCCTTGCAGGTCGTCCCTAGTTACTTTAAATGGTCCTTCCCAGTTTGGGCCTAGCTTACCGTCTGATGACCTTACTGTGCTGCCCAGGACCTTCCTTAGAACATAGTCTCCAACTTGGAATCTTCTTGGGTTAACCCTTTGGTGGTAATGCCTTACGAGCTGTTGTTGATAGTTCACAAGCTTCACCAGGGCTAGTTCTCTGTGCTCGTCGGCTAGGTCGAGTTCAGCGAGCAACGCCCCATCATTCTGGCTTTGGTCGACAAGGTCGGACCTCATTGTAGGCAAGCCCGCTTCTAGTGGAATGACTGCTTCCATGCCATATGTTAGCGAAAATGGGGTTTCTCCTGTTGCTCGCCGAGGTGTTGTTCGGTATGCCCACGGAACATGGGGCAGCTCGGTTGCCCATGCCCCCTTGGCTCGCTCCAGTCGCTTTTTCAGTCCATCGATCACAGTTTTATTGGAAGCTTCTACTTGCCCATTGCTCTGTGGGTAGGCCACCGAACTAAAGTTGTGACTGATCCCGTGCTCGTTACAGAAGTCCTGAAAGGGGCCACTCTCGAATTGTGTCCCATTATCAGTGATGATGGTTCTGGGGATTCCGAATCGAGTGATTATATTCCTCCATATGAATCTTATCATGTCAGCATCTCGGATGTTTGCCAATGGTTCTGCCTCGATCCATTTGGTGAAGTAGTCAGTTACAACCAACAGGTATTTACGATTGCCGGCAGCAGTGGGTAGTGGTCCTACGATGTCCATCCCCCATTGGGCGAAGGGCCACGGGCTGGTCAGGGATTTTAGGTCGCTGGCTGGTTGGTGGATCATTGGAGCGTGAAGATGGCATTTGGGGCATTTGCGGACATATACTGCGGAGTCCTTTTGCATATATGGCCACCAATAGCCTTCCTTCATTGCTCGAAAGGCTAGAGACCTTCCTCCGACATGACTTCCACAGATTCCTTCGTGTAGCTCGCGCAGCACCTGCTCGACATCGCCTGGGTGGACACATCTAAGGTAGGGACTGGAGAAGGACTTCTTGTACAAGGCGCCACCTGTGGATAAGTGAAAGCGAGCAACTTTGACTCTTATCTGGTGGGCGATTTTCTTATTCTCGGGGAGCGTGCCCTCCTTTAAATAGTCTCTTAAGGGGTCCATCCAGCTGGGGGCTGATCCCACCTGGAGTATTTATTCCACGTTTGGCAGCTTGCTGTTGTGGTTAATGCTTGGACGAATGAGGAAATCGATGGGAATGAGCCTTTTAAGACTAGAATCAACTGCCGAGCTTAGGGCTACTAGGGCGTCGGCATGACTGTTTTGCCCTCTGGGAAACTGCTGGATGTTGATCTCCTCAAAGCTCGTCATTAGTTTCCTCACCAGGGTGAGGTATGCTTCCATCCTTTAATCCCTCGCGTTGTAATATCCACTTATCTGATTGGAGACTAGTTGAGAATCGCCGAACACCTGTAAACGTTTTGCTCCCAGATTTTGCGCCTTTTGGAGACCGGCTATTAGAGCTTCGTACTCTGCTTCGTTGTTGGAGGCTACAAATCCAAGCCTGATTCCTTGCTCAAGGATGGTGTTTTCTGGGGTGATGAGGACGATGCCTACGCCTTCACCCTTTGAGTTAGAGGCTCCATCAACGAATAGTTTCCAGGTTTCCACTGTTGCTGGGTTTTCTTCTTGCTTTGTTGGTTGAGGTTGGTTGGGGAGTTCTTCGCCGGTGAATTCGGCTATGAAATCAGCGAGGATCTGACCCTTGATAGCGGTCCTTGGTTGAAATTGGATGTCGAACCGCCCGAGCTCGACTGACCACTTAGATAATCTACTCGATAAATCCGCTTTCCTCAGGATCGCTTTAAGGGGGTGCGAAGTAAGGACGATGATAGTATGGGCTTCAAAATAATGCTTCAGTTTCCTCGAGGCTATCACTAGTGCAAAGGCGAGCTTCTCTAATGGCAGGTACCTTTGCTCGGCGTCTAATAAGGTCTTGCTCGCGTATTAAACGGGGTACTGGATTCCTTCGACCTCGCATATTAATGCCGAGCTGGCAGTGTGACTGGATACCGAGAGGTATAGGTATAAAGAATCCATTGGTTGTGGTATGACAAGAAGCGGTGGAGAGCTTAAGTAAGACTTGAGCTCTTCCAATGCTCGCGAGCAGTCCGGGCTCCATTCTATTGGTTTATTCCCTTTTAGAAGTCGGAAAAAAGGCTAGCACTTCTCGGAGGATTTGGAGATGAAGCGATTCAAGGCAGCGAGCATTCCAGTGAGCTTTTGCACGTCCTGGACTGTTCGAGGCGGTTGTACTCTGTTGATTGCATCCATCTGGTCCGGATTAGCTTCTATGCCTCTCTTGCTGAGTAAGTATCCAATAAATTTTCTTGACTGGACACCGAAGGAACACTTGCTCACATTAAGCTTCATTCGGTATTTCCTAAGGATTTCGAAGGTCTTTGACAGGTCTGAGAGGTGATTTTCCTTCTTCTTGCTCTTAACGAGCATATCATCAATGTAGACCTCCATTGTATCTCCCATTTGATCCTTGAACATTTTTGTGACCAGCCGTTGGTAGGTTTCCCCTGCATTCTTGAGCCCAAATGGCATGACTTTGTAGCAATATAACCCAACCGTCGTGATGAACGCCATTTTGTCTTGGTCTGGGGCATGCAAGGGGATCTGGTGATACCCTGAGTATGCGTCCAGGAAACTCATTCGCTCGTGAGCTGCAGTGGCATCTACTAGTTGGTCTATCTTTGGGAGGGGGAAACTATCCTTTGGGAATGCTCTATTGAGGTCAGTGAAGTCGATGCAAACTCTCCACTTCCCGTTGTTCTTCGGAACCACTACTGGGTTGGACAACCACTTGGGGAATTGTACTTCCCGTATGGATCCTGCATCCAGTAGTTTTTCGACCTCCTTTTTGACCGCTTTAGCCTTCTCAGGTGCAGCTCTTCGTGCTTTCTGCGCGACTGGCTTGAATGTGGGGTCGACGTGCAGCTGATGACAGGCCATACCAGGATCAATGCCAGGTAGCTCGTATGGTTCCCATGCGAAGACATCTACGTTGTGTCTCAGTAAGGTCGTCAACTCCTTCTGTTCTCGATCGGTGAGAGATGCTCCAATCAGGAATACTCTGCTACTGTTACCAACTTCGGCTGTAACTTCTACTAGGTCCTCGATGACACGCTCGGAGGGGAGGAGCCTGGTCTCCTCTACTCCTGGTCTTCTATACTTTAGTTGCTATTTAGAAGGTATCACACCCTCTTCAACTTTCTCGCTGGGTTGACCGACCTTCTTCTCTGGCTTTGGTCGGATGGCTGCTATGAAGCACTTCCTTGCCATTGCTTGGTCGCCGTGGATCTCCATTACTCCTCACTCGGTTACATACTTGAGCTTCTGATGGTAGGTCGAGGAGACCGCCTTCATTGCATGAAGCCATCCTCTTCCGAGGATGGCCTGGTACGGCGATTCGATGTCAACTACCAAAAACTCAATCATTTTGGAGACGTTCCCAGCACGAACTGGCTGCACTATCTTGCCTAGAGGCATGGTTATTTTCCCGGCGAAGCCGACCAAAGTAACAGTAGCTTACTTTAGGTCGGAGACGCTCAACTTCAATTTTCTGAACAGGTCGAGGTACATTACTTCGAATGAGCTTCCTTGATCGACGAGCAGCTTGTCGATGTCAAAGTTGGCTATCCTGAGGGTAATGACCAGAGCATCATGATGTGGGGTCCTTACTCCCATCAAATCTTCATCCGTGAAAACAATATGCTTGTTATAGTTGACGTCCTCTGCTCGTCGACGTTTTTCGGATTGTGATTTTGCTGGATCGATTTGGAAGGCCTGCATTACCGCTGTAAGTTTTTTCAGTTCCATCCGAGCTGAGTTCCCTTGTATCTGTTTGATGTCAGATACTCCGTGAATTATGGCGAACTCGTGTCCAGCATCATCCTCCAGCACATTGTCGGGTCTCATCTCTCTGTTGGCAGTCACTTTCTCTACCTTTTTCTCCACAAAGTCGTTCAAATTCCCGGACTGGGCCAACTCTTCGAGGTGAGACTTAAGAGCTTTGTAGTGCTCAGTCTTGTTCCCTCCCTCTTTGTGAATAGCGCACCTCAACGCATTGTTTCTCTTCGAGGGATCTCCCCCCATCTTCCTGGGCCACTTGATGAATGCCTCATCCTTGATCTACGCGAGAACCTTGTAAATTGGTTCCTTGAAGACGGTGTTGACCGCCTGGAATGCTTTTGATGCGTCCTGGTTCCCTCCGTTTTTGGAGCCATTTTTGCCCCCGTTATTTCCTCCTTTCCTCTGGTTCTCAGCTTTCTCACCTACCTTGGTAGCGAGCTTAGTTCGACCGTTTTCTCCTGTATTAGAGCGGGTGACATCTTCCACCTTTGCGTATATCTCGATTCGGGCCATAAGGTCGTCAATGGTCATAGCTTACTTCTTTGTCAGGGATTGGTAGAGGAGGGAAGAATTAGGGAGCCCAATTTTGAAAGAGGCCACTGCCACCTCCTCCGCGCAGTCTTCGATCTCATTGAATAACTCCCAGTACCTCTTCGCGTATTTGCGGAGGGTTTCCTGAGGCGTTTTCTTCATTGTCAGTAGAGCATCCATCCTTTTGGGATGGGAGCTACTGGTAATGAATCGGGCCATAAAGAGTTCGGCTAGAGATTTGAAATTCTTAATCGATCGGTGGGGGAGCCTTTTGAACCACTTCTGTGCTACATCATGAAGTCTTGAGGGGAAAATACGGCACATCAGGGCATCACAGTGACTCCAGAGGGTCATTGCCTGTCGGTATTGCCTGACGTGATCGATGTGATCAGTCTTTCCATCGTAAACCTTGAACCTTGGAATGGCAAATTTCTTGGGAGCTTCCTCCTCTTTGATTTCTTTCGTGAAAGGTGACTTCATCTGGGTTTTGAGAGCTCGCCTTGCGAGTTCTCTAGTTGATCTTGTCCCGTGGTGAGCGGGATGCTGGTCCATCTCCCTGCGGACCATGTTTCGTATGAGCTCGTCGCTGCGAGCAGGGCTCTGGTGGCGGTGAGCTCTTCGAAGCTGTTCATGGAGGTCGTCGTCTGACTCGCCTCCTTCGTCTCTTTGAGATCCTCGCCTAGGGCTCCTTCCTCGGCTGCGAGACTTTCTCACCTGAGGGCTAGGAGTACGATGTGGGCGTCTCCGATTATCAAGACGAAGCTCCCTTTCTAGTCTTTCTAGTCTTCTTTTCAAATGAGCATTCTCAGCCTCGTACCTGCGAGAAGACTCTCTCTGCTCGTGGAGCCTTGCCTCGTACGCATCAATCAACCTGGATATCTGCGTGGACCTCGCTGGTCCCTGACTTTCTTTTGAGGCTGGTCTTTCCAGGCGAGCTCTCTGATCTGAATGCCGGACTTCAGACCTAATCCTGCGAGGAGCAGGTGGCTCTTGAATATCTCCTGCTTGGGGGGCATTGCTGCTGTGACCAGACATCTTAAACTCCTTTCTTGATGTGGGCTATTCTCAGGGAAAGATGAACGATTCCCACAAACGGCGCCAATTGTAGAAGCAATTGTTATGCAGCACAAATAAATATGAGAGAAAGATTATCAAGAAGAGAACAAGGAATAGAAGATGCCAATCACACAACAAATGATGTACGTGGTTCAGCCAAAATGTGCCTACATCCACGGTGGTGCAGTCGATGTTATTTCTATATACTCGGGAGAGTGATTACAGAGAATACAACTTGTCCTTTTGCCCCGGACCTAGGGTTTAATATATACATGTGTATGCAGATGAGTGGGGGTGATGGGTTCCTCCACGTTTTCCATTTCTCCCATAATTTCCCTTCATGGGATCGTGGGGGGAGACTGGATTAATTATAAAAGGTGAGGGGTCTGGACTTTGGGCCGCCAGGACTGGGCTACTCGTCCAGGCCCATAGTTCTAAATTTCGGGTACCCACAGTATCTTTCATTCATATCCCTTTAGTTTGGATTTTTATAATGACAGATTCCTAAATATTTGAATCATCAATGGATATAAAGAAATTTGATTTTATGTTAAACCAAATAATTCCATTTACCAAATTGGATTGGATTCCTCCAATTATGGCATTCATAGGATTACTGAATCTTTTATCTAAGACCAGTATTGCTACGGGTGTATCCATACCTTGTCTAAATAAGGTAGTAATACATATTTGAATAAATCCGATATGAATATATTTTATATTTGGGTGTTTTTTCTTCCATCTTTTGATCTTTTTTAAATCAAAGAGTTTTATATCTGCCGTTTCATCATCTGTTGTCCCAACAGTGGTATTACCATTAAATTGTTCAAATATTCTTGTTGAGAATAATTTGAATTTTGATAATTTATAGACATCTTCCCTTTTTTATAAGTTGTCTTTGATTATCAATATCTTGTAACTGTTTATTAGTAAAAGTGATTTCTTCTCCAACAATTTCACGAAGGGCTATTGTTTGTAGCTCATCTTCGCTACTTCCTCGTACTTCTGCAGTATTATTTATAAATACGAGTTATTCATCGGATGATTCTGAATCAGATTATAGTTCATATAAAATTTCATTAGAACTGTTAGAAATATCAGAGTCAGATAAATCTTCCCCATAAAATATTTCTAATTCTTATTCTTCAAAAAAATTTATCATTTTATTTGCATTTTTCCCTTTTTTGGGACATTCGGGTGCAGAATGAACTTCTTCATTACATATATAACATTCGGGTGCATAATGAACTTTTTTAGAAGTGGTTTTCTAGAAAATTTCTTTTTTCTAATATACTTTTTATTTTTAGAAAAAGATGATTTCTTTTTCCAAGGTTTCCATTTAAACTTTCTCTTTCGAGAAGTTTTGAAAGTTCTAGGAGGTGGATTACATCCTATCTTCCAATTTTATTTTAAAATCTTATCACAACATTTATATCCATCTTTAGAATTTGTGATTTGATTTTTAACTTGTTTTTTCCCTATATTTCAATACATTTATCAGATACTTGTCTTAATATCCAATTAATGCGAAAACCAAGATTGTCTTCCTTATTTATTGTTTTTAACCAAGTAGGATAAGTTTTTAAAGACATTTTATCCCATGGGTTTGGGAGTTTGTGGAAGAATTAATCCAGCCAATGAATATTTTCTGGATGTTTTAGTTTGAAATAATACTTTTTATATATTTCAACAAATTCTTCAAATTGACAGATATTACATAATTCTAGTTAAGATAATATGTAACACGCGTCTTCTTGGATTCTGGGTTCTCCAGTATATCCAATCATATTTTCTTTAATTATATCAACAAAACCTTTTAGGATTTCATCAAAAGTTTTGAAGTTTTGTAGGAGTTCAGATTTTTGTTGAGTTCCTTTATCTGAGTTTTTCCATTATTGCAACCATTGTAAAACATCTCCTTGAAGTGTTGCAGCAAGGTAGTCTAAAAAATTTTCTTTAGACCATGTACTCTTATAATTAGTGATGAGTATAGACATGGATTGTGCCCACTCATCAATAGTTTGTTCTTGATCTTTAAAAGGTACATGCCTTAAATCAAGATAAATACCGTGTTGAGATATATTTTGTTTGTTCAAATTATCTTATCTTAAGAAAAAAGGATTTGGTTCGTCCTCTTTCTTAGTATTAGTAGTAGAAGCTGTAGAAGTATTGCCTGTTTTATCAAAATCTTCTTTTTCTTATTCATATGCAGGGGTTTGCATATAATCTTCAAAAGCTTCCTAATTTTGGAATTCCTAAAGTAGTTCTTCAGCCTTTTGTTTTCCATCACTAGTATTTACTATATGTGGTGGATTTTCTTCTTCATCATATTAATATTGGTTCAATTCATACTGATAATGTTGTAATAATTTTTCATTTTCCAAATACGTTGTTTGTATATGTTTGATGAGTTTATTACGTTCTGAAATATTTAGTGTTGGATCTTTATATAAATGTCTCCAATAATCTAATATTTCACGAACATTTATATATTTGGTGTAATTAAATTCTTCTATTTAAAGAGCTTTAATTTCCTCCGAACCATAATATAACCTAGGGATTTTATTATCTCCTGGGTAATTCATTCCAGTTTGTTTTGGGTTTTGAGAATCTATTTTGACTAATAGATTTTCTATTTTTTGGTTAGTTTCCTCTTTTAAGTCTAGGTTTGAGACTGTTGTGAGTTGACTAAGTTTTTTATCAACTTTGTTTAAGTTGAATTCAATACTATCTAATTTTCTTTCTACATAATTTTGATTAACGACCTGATGTCTTTCAGTTTGTTTTACCCAACCAAAAACTATATCAATTAAACTATTTAAAGTAGTACTTATTTTACTAATATTATTTTCTAATTTTTTATCAATATGTAAACTATGATTATACATAGACTCATCTTTTTGTATCCATGGTGCTAAACATCGTAAATTAACTTCATCATTTTTATTATCCATCTCAGATTCCATTGGTACCTAAGACCTCTTATTATATTTTTGTTTCAGGTGCCTAAAACCAGTTTTCCTAACGTCGATTGCTAACTATAGTAGCTTTAATGGCAAACAAAAATATGGGCTTTGAAAAAATAATAGGTATATGGGTTTATGGAAACTTAAATGACTTGCAAAATAATTTTGTTATATATACTCAATTTAGACCTTGAGTACAAAACAAATATACACTCAAATATTATAATTTTTACAAAGATAAACGTAATTTAATTATAATATGAAGACTATAACTGCATATATTAATTTTAGCAACAAAGAAAACGTTAATATCAAATAACATAGTTATTTATATAGTATTAGATATAAACGATACCTCATACAACAATTATTACGACACTTAGTTCCAACAATTTTATATTTTACTTTAAAATTTTCTCCATTAATATAAGTACGATGGTGGAGTATAATAGTTTCAACCTTAACATTCATATTTAAAGAAAAACATAAGCAAAATTTAGAATACTAACCTTTTGTAACAAGGCTCTGATACCAATTACACAAGTGCGGAAATGATCGGAATATTATTGATACAAACTTATTATTATAACTAGAGAGGGATTTTACATGAGATAGAAAGAGAGAATATATTACAAGAGAGAGAAGGGAATTCAAAAGATTTCAGAAGATGATTTCAAACTCAAGGAGATATCCTCCTTTTATAACCTCTAAAAGGTAATCAATTATTTATCTAATTGATTAAACAAAAGAAAGGAAACAAAATATGGGTTGCTGGCTGCCGAAAATTCAAAAAGTGCACAATAGATGCATAGTAAAAGCGCACAGTGACTTATAATAATTCAAAAAGTAAATATTAACTGATTTGGATGTTTTGTTTTAAACGTCTAAACGTTATTGCATGCGTTAGTTGGTTACTGTCCGTTTGCGGGTCCCACTGCATGTGATGGATAATTTGTAGTCGTCCATGTGGGTTAATTATCTTCGTCCAATTGTCAAGTATCAAATGTATTGGCAATATTGGCCTTAGCAACATAATCGAATGACATGTTGTCGTTAGGGCTGTGATTTGGAGGACCATTTAGTTGTGCAAACTCATACTCCTCTGCATGACTTAATTGTTCATAGGGAACATCTAAATTATTTTTGTTTTTCAAATTATTTATAAAGTCCCTAACAGCCGCTCGTTGTTCAAGTGAGCTGGTGTAGTTTATCGGTAAGTCAGTAACAAATAGTCTTCGTCCATCAGTTACCATTAATTGTAAAGCCGTTTCCCGACAATAATAATTTGCTAGGTTTGAAATATAGATCAGGTTTTGTGACCAATATTTAGTTGTGTCCAACTGGTCCAAGGGTTGCATAATTTCCCAATTCTGTTCAACTTCATCCCATTCATAATCCTCTGTGGCTCTGAGGTGCCAGATTTGGTAAGGTTGGTAGAAAATTTTTCAAACCCTCCAGCCAATTGTATTAGTAATTTGGAAGGACAAATAACGAGTATATTTATTCTTGCTTTTTGTCAAAACATGATAAATCAGGGTTTTGATCATCATGGGTAAAAACTCAAAGTTATTAAAACAACATATATTTGAGAAGATTAGTTTGTTTACTAATCCCCACTCAATATCTTCAATATCCCTGGTTGGATAACCTTCTTCAGTAATAAAATGCAGTTTTGGCATTTCATCACTATAATTTATACTTTGATAAAAATGGATTAAAAGACTTTGATCAATTTTGGGCAAAATTTCAATTTGAAATAATGGCTGTGGAAGAAGTGCCTTTGCTTTTTCAAATAGGCAAATCCTTCGAATAGTGTTGAAGATTTTATCTGAAAAGTCATTTTCCAATAATTCTGCAAAGTCTAAAAAAATTCGATTTTTTGCAGAGAAAAATCTTCATTTCCATAATTTATAGTTTTTAAAATCTTGAGACTAAGATTTTTAAACTTGTCGAAGGTTGTTGTTTGTTCAGCAATCTTATCAGTAAGGATACTCATGTTTTTTCTAAACTCTTTTCGTTTGTCTCGAATATGAGATTTCCATGCTTCATTTAAAGGTGTATACAACTCACAAGGCATTGTTGGGTTGTGAACATCATATGTTTCAGTATCAATGAGGGTTTCCTTGGTCTGAAGTTTTGAAAATCGATAGATCATATTAGGAGGTCCTAATTGTTTCATCCAATTTTCCCATGGAGTTACGGCTCCTTGCATAGTATTAAATTTTTGATGACATGCAACTTGAAATTTATTTACTTATTGAAAACATTGGTGCCAAGTATTATAGAAGCCTGGTTGCCTTCTACTGAATACAACATACATAGGGTCTGAGGTCACTAACTCAACTTCTAACCTATAACTGAAAGTGTTTTGTCCCGAAATAAATCAATGCATAAAAATTAACTCAATTGAAAATTTGTTATTAAACATTTTAATAAAAATGAATGATTAGTCTCAATAAGGAACTATAAATAATTCAGTAAGTGTACAATTACTGAGCTAAGCCTGAATTAGTTGTTATGGAACTTCTTTGAACAACAAATGCTAAATTTCCAATCGTGTATCCAATCCAGAACCTGCCATATGTAGTAGGTGGTAATTCTATAAGTCTTGCGATAGAATTAACGTTGCTATCTTTATTGATAGAATTGATGCTGCCATCTTTATTGATTATTGATCGATAGTAAATGTTCCTTATATTTACTTATACCGTGGTCGCGAAGCTATTGCCTTGATATTGCGAATATATTATTCTTCGAGGATTGTGTGTTTGGCTGTGCATCCTAACTCCCGATTTTTTGTACCGATTACTGCACTTGATAATATGTCTTTGTAATCTAGCAAGCCTAGCATAGTCTACATTGTCAATCTAATAGTGGGAAATTGAACTTGAAGATATTTCAAAATAAACAATAGTTTGGGGGGACATTCGCTAAGAAAAGTTTATACATTTATTTGAGTATGAACAAAGAAAAAACCATACAATGATGATGGAAGTTGCATCAATTATAAATTATAATACAAATGATAAAATAAGACCATATGCATCTTAATAAAATTAAAGATTTGTTAATATATATATGCATATATATATATATATATATATATAAAGGAGAAGGGTTTTTTTGTCCTCCTCGACTGATGGCTCGGATTAAAGTTAAGAAATTTGGTCTTTTATCAACTCACGATTGGGATTAAATGGCAGGGTGTTAATAATGCCATGTCAATCGTCATTGCCCAACTGCCTCGAGCTTCTCCCATGTCTGACATCTCCCATCCCTCAATCACTTTAAACACCCGGCCCCTATAAACCAATATCCTCTCTCTCAAAACAAATAGGGTCTCACCTTTTCTGTCCCTACAAAGTGAAGAACCCAACACCAATAGGGGGAATGAACGAGCACCAACAGATGGGGGAAAAAATCCAGCACCAACTGACCACGTTCACCCTTGACCCCAACTACATCGTTTGCTTTCACATCTTTTCAGGTGAGCATATGGTGATTTCTGTAGGTGATTTCGTATCTAAAGTCACGAAATTGGTGTGGTTTCTGTAGCTTATTTTTGTAGGTGATTTAATATCTAACTCACCAAACCCTCCTATGGGCTAACTCACATACTTCATGTCTAAAGTCAAAGAGAAACACCCAGCTTAGTAACGAGTGTAAACACCCAGCTTTGTTGTTGATTAAACACAGTTCTGAGCATTTGGTGGGTTCTTTTTGATTCAATAAACTCTCTGATTCACCCAGACAACATTTGGTGGGTTCTGAACATTTGGTGCTTTTTTTTCCATTTAATAAACTCTCTAAAACCCACTTTACCACTTCCAAGCCCCAAAGAGTTACATCACTTTCAAGAGGTTCATCTTCTTTTTCTTCCAACACTGTGTGTTCCTTAGTATATTTTCCCCCTCCTTCTCATTTCTCCATAGAAGGTGTTAATTTCGTTTTTGCTTTTGTTTTTCCATTTCTCTCTTTTTTTTCCAGATCCAACATGCCACATAATAGGTGATTTTCTATCCGAGCATTAAGACCAGCAACAGGCGTTTTTCTTTAGTATGTTTTTTTTCCTCCTCATTTCTCCATAGAAGTCGTTATTTTTATTTTTCATTTCTATTTTTTTTGTAGATCCAACACGCCACATAATAGGTGTTTTTTTCCATTTCCATTTCTATTTCTCCACATCAGGCGTTTTTTCCCAGATTTAACTGGTCCAAACGATAACAGGTCCATATAAGGCATTTTTTTTCCAGATCTAACAGGTCCATATAAGGCGTTTTTCCCCAAGATTTGGAGCTACGATTGAAACTCAAGCGGACGAGATGAAAGTTACTTTCTTATACATAAATTGAGGTGTATTTTTACGGTGTTGGTTAATGAAAGGTTTGATTGAGGTGTATTACGGTGTCTGCTTCCTGGCATGGGTTCTGTTGTGCTCGATTTGATCTCCTGCCACCTGAACCAACCAAAGACTCCTGGCATGAGATTTGTGTATTTTTTTAGATCTATTCTGCTGTTGATGAGTTCAGAAGGCAAAACTATTCTTTCGTGTTCTTTAGTTTTTTGTTTTATTTTTTTGTTCTTTTTTTGTGTGTATCAATTCTCATTGTTTTTTTTCACGAGTTATTTTTGAATATCTTTTCATGGCTATTAAATTAAAGGGGTTTCATGGCTATTAAATTAAAGGGATTTTGGTTTAAGTTTTTAGTTTAAGATCAAGGTCTGTCACTTCTTCAAACTTCATTTTAACAAAAATAGGATTTCTTTTACAAAAGTAATTGTTTTTAACAAAACAAAAGAGTTTTTAACAAAATAAAATAATTTATAAACAAAACAAAAGTTTTTAAAGGAAAAATGGCATTTAAAAAAAATCAGTTTATAAAAAAAAGTTAAAAACGAAAAAAATGTTTTTTTATGGAAAAAAAACAATTTAAAAATGAACAATTTTTAATAATTTGCTTTTCAATGAATATTGTCGTTTTTAAAAACTATCTTAACGAAAAAAATGATTAGACAACTCACTGCGTTGACGAGGATTAGACAACTCATGTTAGCATAAACATTGCGAGTTTTGAAAACATTATTCGAGGCAAATAGTTGTGAGATGTTGAAAATGATTTTTTATGTCAAATAGATTGATTTATTTGAAAGTAGGAAAATGATAACTTCGTTATTTTTTAAGTCTGAAGATAACTTGGGCTTTTACTGTAACTTTGGTTGAAAGTATTATATTAACACAAAAAAAACTTTTGGTGACACTCAAAATAACCCTCCATGAAACTCTTCAGACTTTTTCATATTGGGTCAATTGTTTGTTTTTAACACAACATTCTTGTGTGTTTAGTTACTTAAATATTTATTAGCTTTCCTTTTTTATAACAAATGTATGCTAAAATACACACAGTGTGATTGTAAACGTGTGGAGTTGTGCTTCTGCAACTTACACTACTATGTGGAAAGTAGCATTTTGTGTGTTTGGAAATTGAAGCGACAGACATGACGTGGAATTTTAATGTGAGTTTTAGTAGAAGAGAAATTGAAGCTAGGGAGACATAGGGAAATTTTTAAATCGTATTAAATCATACATAAGATTAATCGTTGCGCTATTAGCACGGGTATAAAATATCACGGGAACAAATTTATTACCGTGCCATCGACACGAGTACACCCTAGTATATATAATAAAGGAGGAGGATCTTTTTTGTCTCCTTCAATTAAGGGTTGAGATTAAATTTGATAAATTTGATCTTTATCAACTGGTGGCTCAAATTTAAAGAACTATGTGAGGAGTCTTGAATTCAATGGCTTAGATTCCTGCAAACAACTTTGAATGATCTGAGTATTTTACACAAATTTTTTATCCTTCAAAAACCTTTGATACAGAGATTTTTCGATTGAATAAATCTAGGAAAACTTAGAAAAAAATATATTTCGTAAATCCAGTGCATTAAATGCTTATATTTTATAGTTACGGATTCCGTTAGGACATCAAAATGTATATTAAAAATTTGTATCCATTTTTATCTTATATACTGAATTTACGAAGTATTTTTTTTTTCCTGGATCCCTAATGCTACTCTTTTCCATTAGTGTCTGAAGTAGAGTGGCTGAAAGTACCGTCCCTATGACAACCTAAGATATGGGTCGTGTCTCACTTTTATACTCCTAAATTATACACTAACTTCTGCACAAACTGAACTGATAAAACCATACACTCAAACCAAAGCTCACTTATAAAACTCCACACATAAAAAACCGCACTTAAAATTATCCCATTCATGCTTCATAAAAAACTGCACGCACAGGTTTCTTCTAAAAAATTGCACGCACAGCATTATCAAGTTCCTCACTTCGGTTTCACTGCTCCAAAACTGGTAAAGACCCTCTCTCCTCTTTCACTGCTCCAAAGAAGAACGGGGGCTCCAAAGCAGACCTTCTCTCCAAGGTCCCGATGTTCGTCTTCACCTCCATGAAGTTCGCCTGTTGTCGCCGCCTCTGTAAGTCTCTCTCTCTATATGTTTTTGTCTCTTTACTTTTCCATGGAGAGATGTATATTTGATTTAGGTATTGTTTTTCTACGAACGTACGGCTGTGGTCAAAAAAAGAAATGCTGGAGATTATCAAAAGCTTATCAGAGATGGACATTGGGTAGAGAAAGCGTTGGGGTAACCTGTTGGGTTTTCTCAACTTTATTGGGATCAAACTCACTCCCTTTATTTTCATTTTCTTCTCATTACACACTCGATCTCTCTCTACAACAACCTTCCACAAAAAGCAAGCGGGCGAGGGTGAAGGTGGTGACAGTATTCAGATACTCGCACGGTATATATTGGAAATAATTTTTGTGATTTAGAAATAATTTTTGGTTGGTATCACTCTAAACAGGGTCAGTAATCAGATATTCGAACGACCTAGGGCATTAGTAGAAATGACGATTCATGCGAGCCCTTTACCGGTGAGGCTGTCACTGCCGGGAATGCCGTAGAAAGCGCTGGGGAGTTGAAGTCCGCGGAGTCGCACATAGTTACCTATATACGAGTATTCATGTTAGGTTGGTATTATATTTTGCTCGGTAGTTCTACTAAATCCGGTGGGTATTAATATAAACTGGTGGGCCTTAACGTTTTCGCTTTGTTTGGGGGTTCATATGGGATATCTGCCGTATATGGTGTTCTTGCTTTGATTTTTGTTTTTATATATTATGATTTTTTGGCTTATTTTGATTTAGGGTCATGTTTTCCGAGATATGGTGGAGCTTTTTCAACGGTTGAGATCATGTTTTCTGAGATATGGTGGAGCTTTTTCGATAGGTATTTTCTCACCAAGAACGCACCTGAAATATTTTTATTCTGTGGCAGTCCCATTTTGCTTTTTATTTTTATTTTTTTGGTTTATATTATATATTAATTTTCTTGGTTTACAAATGTGATTTGATTTCAATGTTTACAATTTATTACATTTTTGATCTCACAAATGCACAGTAGTTATATTTATTTTTTGTTGTAGCTTTGAAAGAATGAGAAGAAATAACCCAATTATGTGCCTAGGTTCCTTGGATTTATCCCCCAAGTGCTTTATTAGTAAAAAGTTTTGTGGTATATAAATAGATTTTGATTTTATGTTTGGTTAATCTATTTCCATGGATGAAACTGAAATAAGCCTTCAATATGCGGTTGGCTTCAATTTCACTTTAGAAGGAAGAGTCCAAGCTTATTTGAAGTTGAATCTACTCTATATATTATATATTTGATTGGATTTTTTGGAGACATTTTCAACGACATTTTTTTCCTGCTTGATAACAGGAGGGAACGATCTTAGCAACTACAACAGAAATAACTTATCTCTTCAAGTTCACTTTTGGGAAGAATATATTTATATTTTTTTTATTTTCTTCTTTGTATTGTAAATTTATTTAATCAGATTTTACCAATTATTCTTCTTTTTAAATTATTTGAATGTGAATATTATAAAATTTAGTTGTAATCGCATTATGCGTGGTTAGGTACAAACCATATTATACACAAGGACACTCCAAAATGCATCTCACAAACCCAAGCCTAGAGAAAAGAAAGTTGGTCGCCCATAATGAAATGAATTTACACGGACCCCTAATGACACAATTAATTCGTCGAGTTTTTATTAAAAAATGATGTCCAATTTTTGTTTAATATAAAGATTGTTAATTTTTTTTTTGGATAAAAATAATCTCCATTTTTTAAAATAAATAATAATTTTTTTATTAACGTCCATTTTAATAAAAAAAAATAATATAACATATTTTTTTAAGCTTAATAGAGATTGACCCCGTTTGTAAGTTTGTAAGTTTGTATTTATGTTTGGGTAATTGAGTAGTGTTTAGTGGATTGCTCCATGTTCTTCATTATTTTTAAAATATTTAATTTTTGTACCTCCTTTGCATGTATAATAATCACTAATTTTGATCTATTTAAAATACTAACCCTTTTACATCACTAACACAAGTCAAATTTTTGAAATGAACATACCATGTTCATGAAAGTAAATCCCGACATATTTTCGAATCAATGTGTTGATTTTAACTTTCGTGTGTAAAATTCTGAACTATATTATAACGATTAAAACTACTAAATTTGAGAAATAATAAATTAATAATATATTTTCACCACTCAAAATTTTTAAAATATCAGATTTAGCATTAATAATAGTATAATTAGAACTATAGGAATTGTGAAGTAAGGAAAACTATTATAATGATCCAGGAGCTGGACGAAGCGAGGTGGGGTATGATGCAATAGAGTTAAATTATTTTTATGTTGAATTTTTATTTCACCATTCCGTCGGCATGGGTACACATTTATCATGTGAATTAAGTTTATCGTCGTATAATTAACACGGGTACAAAATATTACGAGAACAAATTTATCGTCGTGCCATCGGCACGGGTACATCCTAGGATATATATATATATATACATACTAGGGTATGCCCGTGCTTGAAGGCACGCTGATAATTTTTAAAAGCATAAAGTCGTGCGCTGGTTCGATGGCAAGTGCCCTCCCCAAAACTAAGATTGGTCTCGGGTTCAAAACACGGAAGCAACTTCTTCATGATTTTTTTTTTCAAAATTTCAAATCATGTATAATTTAAGTCTAATGTTTTTATATAATATAAATAATCGTAAATAATTTAAAATTTTTGGATAGAGTTTCCTTTGTTTATAGGATTATCCGCCCTGTATAAAAAAATAAAACCTCATTTATTCATGCGCGTGCCTGAAGGCATAATTTGAAAAAAAAATTGTCGTAATTTCCACAATTGTGTGCGTGCCTGAAGGCACGACGACAATTCTCCCGAATATGGGGATTTGACCCGTAATTTTAAAGTATATTGTATCGCTAACATTGTCGAGATTGAGGATAAACAAATTCGACCCGTAAGATCGAAAATAAGCTATTGATATTCTTAATATGATAAATTAGAGCCATGCATGACAACAGATTATTTTCACC
Organism: Sambucus nigra; assembly: GCA_949130495.1. Classification (NCBI taxonomy): domain Eukaryota; kingdom Viridiplantae; phylum Streptophyta; class Magnoliopsida; order Dipsacales; family Adoxaceae; genus Sambucus; species Sambucus nigra. Next base: position 76,239,107 of record OX422208.1, read on the forward strand.
TCAATATAAAGAATAAATCAACAATTGAAAAAGAGTTTATGAAACCAAATCTACCAATAAAAATTAACAAAACCAAACTTAGCACAAAAATAAGATTCAAATTTTCATTCCTTTCAATGAATAATTGAAATCTTACAACAATTAGGAACAGAAGAAAAATGAAAAACTGCAGCCTAACAGAACCTCATTTATACTAATCTCAATCCAACACTGTGTTTTAAAAAAAGAAATATAACCTCATTTATTCTTCAACTTTAGAGGCCTTCTTTGGGAGAAAATTGGCATGAATATAACGCATGACACCACCAAGTAGCCTGGTAAGCTCCTCGTCATTCCTGATCGCCTACTGAATGTGTCGAGGTACAACACGACTCTTCTTGTTGTCTCTTGCTGCATTACCAGCCAATTCCAAAACCTATAACAAAAAAACAAATCACACCCAACAACACTATATCATATTCTTAAATACAGAGAAATGAATTAAACAAACCTCAGTAGCTAGGTATTCGAGTATAGCAGAAAGGCAAACTGGAGCACCAGCACCAGCGCCAACACCTAATAACATATCCAAACTTGATAAAAAAACCAAACAAAAAAACACGTGTAAGAGATTAAAATTGGGCCCATCAAATTAAAAATACAGCTATTGTTGTATACTTATCTCACATTGATGGTTATAATTGACAATTTATGTATATAGAAACATCACCAAAGTTTATGGTTCTACAAAATCTATAGTTTATGTACTGCTTTTCATACCAAAGTTCATGGCCCATAACAAATTGGACCACAGTAGCAACATAGGGGCAGCTATGCAAATTCAGTAATGGCTGTGTATGTCACACTAATAGAGTGATTCATTATACTCCGTTTTTGTATCCAACAACTCAAAAATCACAGCTAGATCTGCAAAACTAAACCAAAAAATACTCACAGTTAGATCGAAACCAACCAAAATCCAGAAATAAATCTTGAAAAGCCCCAATTCAATAAAAAAAAAACAAAATAAAATCTTAAATGAGCATCAAAGAAAAAACCATAAATACAATCTAAAAGTTCCAAACACATTAGGTCTAATAATGAACATACTTATTGTCTAAGAGTTTCAAATAAAATGAACATACTTCAAAAAACAAAGAATTAATATCTTCATCTTCTGTCATTGAAGGTTGTCTGTAACATAATAAATTAAAAAGATTAATAAACTCTGTCATTAAACTCTGTTTTTACACCCAAAAAAATACATTGCAGTCAAAAAAATCTAAATGACGTTTTGCAAGTACAATATTAATACGGAATGACATTCCAAGAAAACCTTTTACACCCATTTTCTATTTTTGCAATGAACATAACCTATGTATACTCACTTTCTATTGCAATCATCTCGTGATGATAAGTCAACTGTCCAAATTAACCATGCTAGCTGGCCAGATGCAGCAGTAAAAAATGCATAATAAGGACATCCTGTTACACGGAAAAGAGAGAGGGGTGTTACTGAAATCCAATATGTTCACTGGAAACATAAGGCAAGCGAAAACCAACATCAACGTTGAATCCACTAAGATCAAGACTACTAATGCATGTTATTCCAAACCCGTTTACCCATTGCACTTTCAGTTAGCAGGTTGCTCGTTCACAACTTAACTTCTTATACAGTGCTGCTTAACTGCTTATACGGTGATGCTTAACTGCTTGTAGAAGTATATACCTATTGAAGAAATGCTTCGGTATATACTCAAAAACGCATTTGATTTCCCAAAATGCTCATGTGTAGGTTTGTCATATACTTGTTGGGTTTGATTCAAACATGAGTATATACCTGATCGTTTGATTTTATTTGATTTTTCCCCAAAAATGATTGATTTAAAAAAGTGAGTTTGATTTCGTGTTGAAAAACGCATTTGATTTCATGTAATTTATTTACACCTGAGTGTTTTTTCAATAGAGTTTGATTCAAACATGAGTTATGCCCGAGCGTTTGATTTTGTTTGATTTTCCACCAAAAATTAATCTGTTGTGTTTGATTTTTGTTGAAGTATACCCTGCTGAAAAATGCACCTACATGTGTTATCTCCGCAATTCAAACGGTACCAAACCTCTCCCTTCAGCAGCCAATAACTCTCTGCTCAGATTATTGTTCTCCATCCACAAACGATCAGCAATGCTTCTTTATTTTCTTTGATGAGTCAGAGGGTCGGATAGGGGGGGGGGGGGATTTTTGGTAGATGACAATAATGAGTCCTCTAAATAGTGTGCGCCTCCTTTACGATAGACCAATATTTAAAACCCTTCAGGCTCATGGCGGAGAGGAGACTCACTTTTGGGAAGAAGGTTTGAATCTCAGTAACTGAAATGAATCAAATATATCATAGTGCCTACGGTTAGGTGGGGTCTGATCAGAATTGCCAGGTCTGCAAAAAATTCATCATGATAAGCCACTGTATGCGTCAAAGAAGTTTGTAAATTGATTTTATAGGAAATAAAACGAAAAAATGGACTTAAGATAACATTATTTGTGCACGATTATTAAAAGTCAATAGCACGTCAAGATAAGCTGTTGTCTGTGCCATGCAAATAATCAATCTAGGCTTCACTGTTATAAAACTAAAAATGAATAGCCCTATGTGATCTAAGATCTTTTTCAGGCCTCACGCTCCAACTCCAATTTTCACATCACCACACACTTAGCCCTATGTTGTAACACCACCAATATTGTCGGACTGCAAGCTCCACTATAACCATCATTCTCAATCAACGCATTAAACTCCTCATTATCGGATATTAACCATTCATTGATACCCATAACAACACAATCCAAACTCCATCAATGCACCATTTCAGCTTAACTAAGCAATAAACCCATATCAACAATTGATGTCACATGCACCCTATCACTACCTTCTCTACCACAACAAAACCACTTATTTCAAAGCTAAATAGTCTTAATAACATACAACGAATAAAAATAAACCAAAAACAAATTTAAAAAGGAATCGTTACAATGTTATGTCAGCAAAAGAACAAAATACTAATAAAAACTCAACAAAGTGGAAATGCGTACCCAAAAAATTTTGGGTTCATGATACTTGAAAATGGAAACGCGTACCGAACATTTAAACTCTACTTGGATGTAACTAAGTGGGAAACCGTCACCGTAATGGATGATTCAAGAGTATATTTTGTAGATATTATCATAAGGACGCCATCTGATTCAATTGATGTGTGTTTGTGCTGTGCAACAACCGGTGCCCCATTTATATCCACTCTTGAGCTATGGCCTTTGAATCTTTCGATGTATGCCACGCATTATGAGGATGGCTTTTACATGAAGGTAGCAGCAAGAGTAAATTTTGAAGTTCTCTTCAATTATCTGATAGCAAATTTGATGGAATTATAGTGTTTTAGTTGTTAAGATGAGCAATGAGGTCCTGCAAGCCAAGAAGAGTAAGAAATAAGTTCAAATAAAAGTAAAAACATGTTCAAGTTCACATTGTACCCCAACCTCAAAACTGAGTGGTGATAAAAATTAACAAAAAAATGTCAAGAATGTAATGTATCGCTATATAAGAAAAAGAAATAGATGTCAATGTATAAAAAATAGGCTATGACGTGTACATCAACACAAAACCATCTAACTAAACCTCAATCCACTCCTCCTGCTTGCCATTCCACATCATACTCTTCCGGTACCACTCAAGCCACTTATCCTACTTGCCACAAATCCAAAATGAGCCATGAAACAATAAAATTCCAGCATTCAATTTAAGAGATCATAGTCCAAAATGAGCTCTCAAACAATAAAACTCCTCATAACCTCACTATAATGGGACTAATCACCATAACCTAACCTAAATGAAGCCCAAACTTACACATTCTTATACATTCTAAAAAATGTCAAACAAAAGTGCTTAGCTCAACAAAAAGTTCTGTAAGAAAATAAGTAACATTAACATTAATCCTATAATTAAGCAAAGAGTAAAAGAATCAACTAAAAAGAAGGGCATCCATACATTCACTGCAACCAAAGAATATTACCCATATTAAGCATTTCTCAAACACCTGGGTTGCACATATCGTTGTACTTGGTTGAACCCTTCATTATCACATGTATATAACCAAATGTGTACCTACAAAATAAAAAGAAATAGCAAAACAGTTGTTTCCAAACTTTCAGCATATCTCTTAAATGTCATCATATCAGCATATCAACATATCTCATAAATTTCACCATATCAGGATATGCAATACATAAGACTAAAAAAAGAACTCAAATTACTCCTGCAAAAAAAGAGAGAAATGAAAATTTAAGGTTTGAAGTATATCACGGCTTGATCTATAAAAGAAAAAATAAACAACAAAACAAAACAAAAAAACAATTAGATCCCAAAACATAAATAAATCTTTAAAAAAATGAAAAAAAAATAAACAAACTAAAATGTTTAAGGCTAAAGATTAAACCTAACAGGAAAATGCTCCTTGATGAATACAGATAGTGGATAAATATTTAATGATTAAATTCAGATCATCACTGTCTAAAAACATAAATAATATATAAATCTAAATCACTCAAAACATTTGCATAACAAAACCTATTCTACGAATATCATTAAGATAGATCGAGAAAGAAACACACACATAAACTGATTCAAAAATCTTTATTTTTAATAAATCAAGCCTTAACATCATTACAAAATCGCACCAACAAAATTACGAAACCCGCACAAAAATCGCACCATGTAGAGAGAGAGAGAGAGTGTGTGAAAAAAACCCTACCTGAGGCTAGCATCGGTGAGAAAAGAGAAGGCAGGGGGTGGGCGGGGCGGGGAGAAAAAAGGGTATGGGTTGTTACCGAAAGAGATGGGAGGGTTTGTGTCGTGAGACTAAAATCAATTTGGGCGTGTCTGTGAGTGTGTGGCGAGAAGCAAATTTTGGTGTGTTTACCAAATTGGCCTTGTGTTTGATTTAAAGTGAAAGAGGGGGAATAAATTAGTGAGAAAGAAAAGAGAGGGAAATCAAAGATTTGAGGGACAAAGGAGGCATTGCACGAAAAAAATCATCCGATGACATCATCGATCAATCTTATGACATATATAAGTTTTCTACTTTATTATATATATATATATATATATATATACACACACACACACACAATTGTGCACTTGTGCGGACTAGTCCGCATTTTAACAGTGTGGACCGGATATGTGTCACCTGACGGTGAGCCCAGAAAAGCGAGAGAGAGCGCCTACAATTTAGCCGATAATTTCAACGCTCATCGCCATGTGACACATGACCGGTTCGCACTGTTAACTTATGGGACCACTACAAAAAAAAATTCTTTTTACTACGGAATCTTTTGGGACGGTTAAAATTTTGGTCTCTAAAACTAACCTTTTGAGACAGCTAAGATTTGCAGTCTTCAAAACTGCTACTTTTTAAGACGTCTAATTTTATCTGTCTCAAAAGATGTATTTTATGAGACCGCATGTTAATAGCCGTCTCAAAAGGTATACTTAAGAGACGGCTAATACCAAATTTGATTCCCCCCTTTTCTTTTTTTCATTCCCGCTTCCTTCCCCCCCCCCCCCCCCCTTTCAATTAGTCAGAAAATAAGAAAAAAAGAAAAAGAAATCCAACCCATGTACCCACGACATTTCTTTTCACTGCCCAAAAAAATCCACGCACACCCTCATCCCCGCCTCCCTCAGCCGCACGCCCAAGCCGCCCTCACCCTCGTCGCCCTCAGTCTCGCCGCCCTAGCCCTCACCGCCCTTGCCCTAGATTCCGGTATAGTTGATAATATCAGGTCAGACATAATTTTTTTTATTGAATATTTTGATTATCTTTTATGTTATTGTTGCGTGTTAAATGGTTTATGTTATTAATTATATTGGTTGGAAGATTGTGTAGGAGGATCCAACATAAAATATTATATATGGAGTAGAGTTTCAATATGTGGATTGATGCAGATAAAAAGTAATTTTAATTCTTGATTATTGCTTAATATCATTAGTTTTTTTACTGGATTGATTTGTAGTGGTGATAGGAGGTTGAGGGTGAGCCAATTAAAAACCCGGATTGTTAATTGGATGTTGTAGTATAATTTTAAGTTTAATTTAGGATAATATTTGTATACTTATTTGTGTAAATGTAAGTTAAAATTATTGATATCTTTGTTTGTGTTAATTAATTCATGTTCTTTGCAATTAGTTTGCGCCAGTAATCTGGTTTACTATTCGATTATGATTTTATTTTGTCCTTTGCAAGTAGTTTATGCTAATTTTTAACATTAAAATCACTACATTTTGAGACACAAACTCCAACATATAAACATATGAGGTGGTAACCGAAAGAAATAAATAAAAAGACAAGCATTAGTTAAAATTCTAATTTAAACCAAAAATTAGTAAACACAAACACGTAATGTCACAATCTTTAAACAATCTAAAAAGATAATCTTGATATCTCACGATCTGAGTGGCAAGAAATGAGACACGGACAACCCAAGATGTCAAAAAGTAACTTAAGGAAAGTAATCGTGTCCTCACTGGACTCCCAATCCGTAATTGACGACTATATGATTATTTTAGAATTAAAAATAGGATTTAGGAGTCGAAAACTTAAAATAGTAACCTAGTGGCCTAAAAAGAGGCGCGTACACCCTAAGAGGTACGAACGTATGGTAACTCATCATTTTTGAATTAATTTCACATCTCAAATCATTTCTCATTCGTGGATGGTTGCGTTAGATGGGTAAGTTTTTTGTGAAACCAGATTTTGATTAGATTAGATCTAATGATGGTTATGAGTTTTAGGGATTTGATACAATTTAATGTTGTTTTGAAGATCCATTGATCGCGTGGATCACTTGTTGGTTTTTAATGTTCTTTTATTAATTTTTAATGTAAATCCTAGACTAATGGGAAGGTCAAACATGCATAAATGTTGTCTTCGTGACCAAGAAGCATTAACTTTTACAAATGAGAGGAAAATAAACAAACATTATATGTTGGTTGATTGCAACTGTATAAAAGGAACCTGGTTATCTAGTCGTAGTAAGTCATGTTTCATTATAAGGTGATCTAAATCCTTAATGAATATTGGGTGCGTAACATTATGCTCACGCGTTAGTGACCATCATCATCTCTATGAAAAGGCCCAATGGACACCACACCAGGGGAATATCTTTTAATTGCTCCTCAATTGTCAGGATTACTGGAGAAGATGTGCCAAGTCCCTCAATGAAGAAACCCTCCATGAGTTGACTAGGTTTCGGTATACATAAATCCAAAAATTGATGACACAAACAAATTGACTACGTTTTGGTACCCATAGATCCAAAACCATTAACCGTGCCTATAGATCAATGAAAGAAACTCGATACGTCGAGACATACAAAGTTTTTCATATTTCATCCATATTAAACAATAGAAGTCCATAAAGAACAATCATCGAAGATTCCTTTTGATCTTCCTTTTGAGTTTCCAAATTCTTTATGTAATGTGAAAGTAAATATTGCTCCCCATTCTTTTTTTTCTTAGAGTTAAATACTCGAAAAACATTTGGGCTCGTCGCCGACACTTCTTTGATATCCACCATTGCATACCATTGCATGATTGACAACTTTTGTAGTCCTTATACATTGTTGTGTCTTGGTATGATATGATATATATTAAGAGAAGAAAATAATTGCATAAGAGACAATTTTATTCACAATAATAATAATCTTAAATAGCCTACAAGTAATCATTGAATTAAATCACATAGAATCAATTAATGATTGGCTTCGCTGCATTGGTTGTCACATTTAAAGTTCTTCTCATTGATTTCTTCCAAAAGATATCAATCAATTGTGTGTTATCGTAACTCCAACCATTCTTGTTATTCAAAAATACATCTATGAGATATGCTCGCATTTGTAATAGCCTTGAGGATGAGTCTTCAGGTTTCAAATCCGTGCTAAATGACAACTCATGCATATAGTACATCACTGTGATTCCACAGTAAAACCTTTATGCAACGTAAATCATTACATTTTGATATATAACATGTTCACAATTAAATTTTTTTTGATATAAGACAATGTTAGCAAGACGTATGATCCTTCCTGTTACGCAGAATCATAAAATAATCTTACAATAGTCCGTTAATAATTGTGTTTGTGGGTTGTGATTGCATAGTAAATTCCACACAATATAAGAGACACACCCAATAGATAACTATTCGAAATATTTAATATGTATTATACACTAATCAATATAGCATACTGGGGCTACATCAAGAATATGTTTGGGGCTATATCGAGGTCCATATTGAACATGGGCCATATTATTTCGGTTAGTTTGCTATTGACCTTTTTGAATTTATGTATCAAATTGTTGAGAACCATATGTTTTTTCATTATTAGGTATCATGGATAAGAATTGGATTAATTTAAGTAATCGGTGGTCAAAAGAATACATTGATGGGATCATAGTTATTTAAGGTGCACTAAGGCGCCAATATCTCTGTAGAGCCTAGGCGCAAGGCGAGGCGCGCGCCTGATCGAAGTGTAGCGCACATTATACAAGACGTGAAAAAATTGTTTATCAATAATAATAAGATTATTTTATGATCTAAAATTTGAAATATATCATAAATTACTATTAATAAACAATCTTATTAATATATCATAGTAATAATATTGTTTATCTACATAATGTCAACACATCAATTGGTTCATTCTTGTATTTGGGGCGTTTTCCAAGAAAACATTTAACAAGGAGCTCTTTAGGCGCACCTTGAGCCTGGAGCCTAGGGACATAAGGGGCTCGCCTTATTAAAGGGACCTTGACTGAGGTGAGGCGAGGCACCAATGCTTGACCTTGCCTGAGGTTTGATTTAAAAACAGTGTAGATGTTTGTTTTTCTATGTTTCATTCAACATGTCATATATTGGAATATAGATTGTAGTTTAAAGACAATTACAATCTAATAGCATCCAGGTTCGATAGCAAATTAGTTTTCCTATTTCAAATATCAGGGTTGTCATGGTAAAAGACACTGATTAAAATTATGAATAGAGTGAATGATCTCTGACACCGAATAAAAGGAATTATTACTTAAAGTTAACTGAGGATGTGGTAGTTTTATGGAAGTTTTGTTTAGAAAACATGCATAATAATCATATAATTCTATAGCATGAAATTTATCTTCACGAACAACCTCTCAATACATGGGGTTTGGCTGTGTCGGGCACCTCCTGCCCATGGCCTCCCTTTTTTTACCATAATAATTTTGTTTATATTATTTTTATAAATACTTGATTATCACTTTAGTACTTTCCTTTGTTAAATTATTTCGATCGGCTTACTCTATGCATGGATTGGCTTAAATTATTACTCAAATTAACTGAAGAAAGTCACGTCTCAACCCCTTGGGTTGACTAAATAAATCTCGTTTCGCCACATTCCTCTGTTATACCGTCGAGTTATAAAGCTAACAAAACGCTGAATGTCGTATAATACATCCATCTCTGGTTTTGAAAGACAAGAAGGTTCTCATTCCATTCAACTTGTGAACTGAATTAACGGTTCAACTGTGTAGAGCAGAGCAAGGCTCAGGTTTTGACCAACGGCTTGCAAGAATCTAGGCTTCACCACCAAGAACTTCAACACCGAGAGTGAATTCGATACATGCAAAGCTAACAAAAGTAGATTTCCGATTAGCAGATCGCCTCTCTCATACCATTTGTTCTATTTTGCAGACAACCTCTCTCAATACCGAGAGTGAATTCGATACATGTAAATTTACAACCCAATACCATTTTTGCTACTTTTTACTTATTCTCCCCATATCGTTAACATATACATTGCTAAGGGTACTAGATGTTATAAATGTAGGAGGTTTTTGTTGTTAACTAATTCTTTTGTCGTTGGATGAGTTTGTATATATGTTCACACCTTGATTAGGATCATGCCACATAACTCATTTGTTGTGCATATGGGTTTATTATCAATGAGATATCTCATCCAACTCAAACTCATTTATCTTTCTCTTTTTGTAACAATTATTTGTTGTAAGTGTTTACTATGTAATAAGTACAATATTCGAATGTGTCAGTTAATATTACGATCAGATGTTAAATGGCACACATGTATATGTTTAATGATTTTGTGTTTTATTTTTCAAGTATTTACCGATAATAACTAGAGCTTCTATTTTTTGTTCTTATAATTAACTTCACTGATAACATGAGCTCAAATTAAATGAAATGTTACACAGATGTGGTATCCAACCCCCTATATGAAACAAAGCTCACTGCTCCATCTAATTAAATGATTAGAGTATAGTTCCATACAATAATATGCATTGACTTCAAGTTATTGTCTGATCTCAGCAAATCAGCTAGTCTAAAGATTAAATGGAACCTCTCTAATCATGAAAATCTATGGTCAAATTTTTTTTGCAGCAAGTACAAGAATAAATCACCTTCTTATGGTTCCCAAACTTATAAAAGGTTAAAAGAGATTGATTCCATCTATGAGCAGCTTAGTATTGATATTGGGAATACTAACTATTGGTCTCCTACAAGTGATAGCCAATTCTCTTCAAATTCATCTTGGAATTGTATTAGGCACTCTAAACCTGCTTCATTTCTATTCAAAACAGTTTGGAATTCTTCTATTCCTAAAAAACTATCTTTATTTATTTGGAAATGACTCTTGAATATTATGCCTCTTGATGATGTTATCCAAAAATCTGGCATCAAATTGGCCTCTAGGTGCCACTGTTATCTCAATGCCTCTGAAAATTTCCAACACCTGTTTTTAACTGGTTCGTAGCCAAAGAGGTATAGTCATACTTTGCTAAATTATTTGGTGTCCATATTTCCTATTCTTCTCTTTAGTGTCCATAACTGACACTAAAGAGGTATTGTCATACTTTGCTAAATTAGCTAATTATGATTGCTGCTACATCATTTTATTATCAACTTTTTGTGTTTATTTTTTGTACTTTATTGAGAACTTTCAATTTCCCGCTTCAAATATGCCTAAGAGTACTTTCCCCTTTTTTATTTGATAACTATTTTTTTATTTATCGAACTTATAATTAATAGAATAGTAAAATTGTAAATAAATTCAATATTTCGTGAGATTCATTATTAAGTTAGTAGTTCAGGAGAATTTTGCAATTAGGATCCTAGTTCAGTTGTTTATTCTTCCTTTTATTATTATGTTGTCATTGTTGAAATTGTGCTGCAGAGGAGGGACATGCTGAATATGAGAAGCATGGGTTTATAGTAGATGATGTGGAGGAAGAAAAAGATGAAGGAAAGAGCCAAAAGAAGAAAAAAAAGAAGAAACGGTAAATCATCTTCCTACCTTATAATGCAACCCTCTAATCTGTTACCAATTTCAGTAAAATGCCCTTATAATTGTGCTTTAAATATGTCTAGGCTTAGAGATTCTGAGAGGAATTTTGTTCTGGATGAAGAAGACTATCATTTGCTTGAAGATAACATCTCAAGCTTCCATCGATCAAAGGTTATGAGTCCTGTGTTGTACTCTTCATTAGATACCTTGTACTCTTCATTGGTTTTGTACTCTTCAACTTAATACCAGGGCAATTATTTGTTTCTAATTTATTTAGGCTAGCACAAAGTTTAATAGGCTTAAGAAGGCTGGGAGAGAAACTGAGAAGGGGGTCTTCGAAAGCTTGTTTGATGATGTTGAGGAGGGTAATTATCCTATTCTGGGTCTTAGGTTTGGGATTAAGTTGATGGTTATTAACATGATACTCATTATTGTTTCAGGACTTCTTCCTGAGGATATCACAGAAGAAGATGAAAGGCCAGCTGATGAGGAACTGGCTATTGGTGAAGACGGCGAAATGGCAGACTTCATTATTGATGAAGAAGAAAGTGAAATTGGTCAAGCACCCTCAAGGTACTTTATGGTTACCAAGAGTGGTCATCGGTTGAGGTGAGGCCGTAGGACCCCGTTGATCCACTAATATAGAGCATCACCTTGATGTCTTTGGGTTGGCACGATTTTATATCGTCGCTTATATTGACGCAATTGTTAATGGTGGGATCGCAATGACCCGTGAGATTAATTATTAGTGTTAGCTTATATATATCGTTCTAAGCTTGCTTCATATAATCTAGTTCAACATCGACATCAACATAGAACACATAAAATCTTGAACATTAAATGAAATAAAAATTGTGAGAGCAAAGTTGAAACCTCCTCAAAAATTCTCCTCGCACACTGTTTTCGCCAAATTGTACAACCAACCATTATTTTTCCTTTCTACAGAACAATTTTTTTTACCAAGCACTATATTGAAAAATGGCAATGCACTCCTTATCAATAGTTATTTCCCCAAATAAATATATTATTTATGATTTTAAACATCATGCTTTAAGAACCTAAATATTTTGAACTCACCAAATCAACCTTTATGATAATACACACACAGTGCACCTAGAATTTGACAACATCCTAATTTGACAACATCCTAATATCATAATAGTAATTAACCCACTTTATCTTGGATCTCACCCTAGTTTAAATTCAAACCGTTAAATAATATTACGTATAGTAATACTCGAACAAAACTTATGAAATAACATATGCAGAAACACCAATGTAAACAAACATTAACCACCATATAAATACTTGTTTACAGTCCAAGTTCCATGAAAAATATGTCACACTCCTAAGATCAATGTATAATGAAAGGAAAATTATTGATAAATTCATAATATCTTTCTCAATTGGGAAACAAAAATATAGTCAACAGGTCAATAGTACCTCTATTAAAAGTGTTGGTCTGTGAAAATTCCATATGCGGCTCTGTTAGGCCTTTTAGTAGTTGGCTAGTTTCGAATAGGTGGATGGAAAAAGTGGTAACTCATTCTTGAATAGCGGCAACATATAACAGAGGATAATTAGCCCCCTATTCGAAACTAGTAGTTTGAAACCTAGAGAGGGAGATGGAACCCTTTTTGAACCAAATTTAAACTGTCATGTGGTGTATCCAAGATGAGATCTGCAAAATAACCAATAAAAATAATTTATATTGGGGAAAACTGTCATGTGTTGTATCCAAGATGAGATCTGCGATGAATTTCTGGAGTTTGTGACCTCGAATCGCAGCATTCAGTTGTTATCACCATAACTGCGTCATTCGATATCAAAGTCAACTCCATCTAATACCGCGTCCCCAAGCGGCCTAGTGGATGATTTGCTCCCTAAGAAATTACTGTACACAAATTCAAATTGAGATCTCTTTAAATGAGAATTGATTCTCAAATTATCCTATTACCGTAAAAAAACAACCGAGTGCGAAAAAATACAACTATGTTGATGCAATAAAAATCTCTAAAGATAACATCAACTGATCTTTAATTGAAAACAAAGCACAAAATTCAAACACTGATAGAATATAGAATATCAGTATAGTTTCAAGAGTATGATTTTTGAAACCTTGAACGAGCACCACATCCCCAAACTTCTTAGTCTATAGGGTAGGATTTCTGAAACCTTGAACGATCCTTTAAATATAACAATAATGACACTGGAACAAGGCATAAGAACATGACATATAGATTAACTTGTTGGACTGGATTTTCTTACTTCTCATAACTCCTACCTTTGTGTTGAAAAAAAGATAGGAAGTGCAACGGGGACAGGCATCAATGCTACTGTTGCAAGGCGTAAACATGACTAGTTCTCAAGCCATCAATGTAAGATCTCAAGAAGCCATCAATGTAATGCATTTAATTTAATGTAAGAGATCAAGCCATCAATATAATCCAGCATACAACATGAAATTTGAGACTCATATTCATGAAATTTGCAACCATGTTTTGTGTTCTAATGGCCGATTTATTCTATGTGCTTTGTTAAGTTGCAAATAACACATTGTTGGTATCTTTATCGTTCTTTATTGTTCATATATTCACCTCTTTATTCAGTTATACATCATTGTAAATGAGTTTTTGATTCTATCGATGTTGGCGAGAGGAGTATTCATGTCTCTTTTTAGTGGTATTGGTCATTAGTTAAAAATGTTAGTTGTGTAACACATTGTTGATGTTTGCAGGATTTTTGTTCTCCCGCGTAATGAATGTCGTGGGACCTAAAGAGGACAGGCAGCTCATGACCGCTCTCCACACAGTTGCTGACGTCCACTGCTGCGATTTCCATGTGGTGTTGGGTTGGAAGTATGAACGAGCTTATGAGGAAACGCAGAAATACAAGGAAGGGAAGTTCATACTTGAGAATTCCAAAATTGTCAAGGAAAACTGGTAGTACTCCTTTGTAACACCCCGTATTTTTGGTACATTTAATTTAATTAATTCGGAGATTTTAAATTACTTAGTGTGTTGTAATTTAATGAATTAATTAGAACAGAATAATATATAAATATTAATCTGGGATTGAATGGTTAATATTTAGGAAAAACTTATTTACTAAGTGAATAGTAATAATGTAATTACGTCGTCTAAAGTATTAAGGACGAGGTATGTACTTATCGCACCCGAAAGTCGGTATAGACTATATTAGGTGGGGGATAAGTATTTTTAGAAATTAACTCGGATGCAAATTCTGAGGGTACAGTTGAGTCCGGATGGGCCGAGATAGTCGGAAAAGTGTACCCGGGGGTAGTAAACGGGTCACGGGACGTTTTTAGACATAGCCGGGCCCACTCGGGGACATTTGGGTCACTTGGGCTTGGCCCATTAGTCAAAAAACGGGATTAAGTAATTAATCTAATAAAAAGAAATAAGGGGGTGGCTGAACTTAATTAGAGAAAGCAAATTAAGGGTTAGGAAACCCTAACAGCAGCCAAAGCCAAAATTGGGGATCAAAGAGAGCCATCAAAGGTCATCTTCAACCTTGGGATTTAGCTCCAATTCAGACTCTATGAACCTTAAGGCAAGTGGATAACTTGCAATAGCATTAAATCTGTTTTCGATTCATATTCATGTGTAGTGATTATGTAGAAATCCGTTTTTGGGTGTTAATGGAATGAACATGGGATTTTGAAAACAACAATTCTGATTTACGAAATTTGGGGTGATGATTCTTGTCAAATCTGATAATGGTGAGTTATTGCATATCTGATAAGAATGTTATCTGCATATTTGGAAACGAATTTGATGATGAAATTTGGGGTATAAATGGACCTAGGGTTAATGATGAAACTTTCCCCAAATTTAGAAATTTGAGTTAATGGACGAATTATTGATGTTGATGAATACTCTGGAGATCCTTAAAGAGTTTCCTAATATGTACAAATGCTAAAAGAGACTTAGTTTCAGTGTAGAAGGAAATTAGGGTTTGCATATTTTCGCCCATGGCTGTCCGTCTTCGCGAAGAAGGCGAGTACCTGTTCGATCGATCGATCGACGCCATGAAGTCGATCGATCGACGGTCGGCAGAAACGGACAGTTCGCCCAGTTTTATTTACATAGGAAGAGATTATATAAAAAGTTGTTATGCAATTAATTATTGTTGAGAAATTAATGCATGGGGTATACCTAATTAAATGTGAGTGAATTAATTAGGAGATGGGAGGAGAAATTTGGATGACACGTCAAAATTTGGTTGAGTGACATCGAGGTAAATTATATTATGTAGTAATGGGCTAAGAAATTTAGAGTCGGGATTTAGACTCGGGTGAGGTTAATTCGGGCTATGAGATTGAGTCCAATTAAATGGTGAGGGCAACATCAAAAGTAACTGAATTTATTAATGTGCAAATTAATTAATAAATTCGAGTTGGGTAATAACCTCATAATAAAAATGGAATAGGCTTGTGTCACGGAATTGGTACACGGTGTAGCTAGAACATTTTTATATATGTGTATATATATATACGGTGTGTGATAGTATATATATATAGTGTATGCCTTAATATCAGTGGTTAGATATTATTATACTCTAGTGCTATAGGGGGAGGTTACGCGCAGTGGATGAATCCCCTAGCTTGAGGAGTAGGGTGAGTAGATTCCCAGGTCATAGCGTCCGTTACAGGGGGTGAGGGGCATCTCACTTTCCGGGAAGGAATATGACCGCCTCCAATCGTATACTAAACCAAGTTAGTGAGAGATTCTAACTTGGATAACTAGGATATGTGAATATACCTAGTGTACTAGCACTTTAGAGAAATTATATCCGGGGAGTACTTTTACTCGGGTGGATATTAGTGGTTTATGTATTCCAGTGTGTGTGTGAATGCTGCAATATTCTAAGTATATAATAAGGTGATTATTATATACGGACTAAATAAATACAAGCATGTGTTGTTGTATATGTATAACGAGTGGAGTAGTTATATGAATTAAAAAGGGATATGATTTAATTAAGTTGATGTTACTAATGACTTAAAAATCATAATCACATTATACTCAGGTTAGAGTAGGGAGGAGTGTAAGAAGACTTTAATAATTATCTAGTCATGAGATAGATAACTAGGTGATAATTAAAGCGTTAGTGGTGCACATTAGAGGAGGGGCAAGGAAGTTCTCAAGAGAGTGCGACACTAACTAAAATATGAAGAGCATGCATATTTATTATTACTGCAAGTTAATCATTTGTTAAATGTTTTCAAAGGTTTTGGGTACTAACCCTTGCTATAAAAATTTTTAAAAACCTTTTAGGTGTCCAGCCACAGGGACGCCAGACTTGACTCAATTCCAGGAACTCCGTTGCTGCAGCATATGTGGATGTTGCGGGACCTTTGATAGACACCTCTTTCTTTCATTCATAATGTAGAGACTCATTACTATTTATTCGAGCATGTCGCTCACTTTCCATTTATTTGTTTCTTAGACTTGTTGGGACTTTATTCTTGTCTTTATGGGATTTTTATTTGGACCGATGGTTTATTCGGTTAATTAATTTTTACTTGTGGAATGATTAGTTCAATTATCTGTGAATGTTATTGTTTTATTTTTTTCGCATGGGTTTTTGTTTAATTAATGAAAGATAAATTGGCACCAGTCTATTTTTCTCACTTAGGTGGTTAGTAATTTAATAAAACGACAGTGATGCTAAGAATGGACCAAATGAGAAACCTGTTCTAACTTGATTTAGGACTGATCACCCGGGATTAATTAGGCGGGGTGTCACAGATGGTATCAGAGCATCAGGTTCTAGTGTCCTTAGGATCTGTACGGCTTTCTACGTTTCAGCGTAGCGTTCGGTTGTTATAGAGCCCTATTATTAGGACTGTTGATTATATTTTCCGCTTGTGAGAGATCGTATTTCTGCTATTAGTTTTGTATAAATTGTGTACTTATACAATTCAATCTATTTCAGATGTCACCGAAGAGACAGAGTGCGGAGAGGACTGAGGCTAGGGATGAGGTGAGGGAGGCTCACCAGGAGCCACAGATACCGCCACCACCACCCCCACCCGAGTTGATTTCTACTACTCAAGTGGCAGTGATAGTGGCCCAGGCAGTCGAGACAGCGATGCAAGCTATGACAGCTCATTTTCCACAGCCCCAGGCACCGCCTCCAATGGCTCCAGCAGTTCAGGCTCCAGTGGGGCCACCGTCTTGGCAGCGAGTTAGGGAGACCTTTCAGAAGGGTCACCCACCTGAGTTTCAGGGGAGCATCGATGTGGTAGAGGCTTGTGACTGCAAGAAGAATATTCAGCGCCATCTGCGCATGCTGGAGTGTGCCGATGTGCAGAGGCAGAAGCTTGCTTCCTTTCGTCTGTCGGAGGCAGCCCTACAATGGTGGGAGTCAGTGACCACCACTGAAGAGCGAGATTTCATGGCGGTACCCGAATCCGGGGTGCGGTTCAACCGTAACCACGTTCCACCAGCGGTAGAGGCGGAAATGCGAAGGAAGTTCAGTGAGTTAATACAGGGTGACCGGTCAGTGGCAGATTATGAGCAAGAGTTCACCCGTTTGGCAAGCTTTGTACCAAATGAGGCGAGCAATGAGGAGTGGAAGAGGTCAAGGTTCATGAATGGCTTAGCCTGGAGGATCAGGCAGCATTTGATTGGGAATTCGACGTTAATGACTTATGCAGATGTCGTTAATGCCGCCCTCGTACTTTGTCGGGATCATCGTGCCCATACGAAGGGGAATAAGAGAGCAGGTGAATCGAGCCAGCAGGGCAAGGCAGTTACGGGTGGTTGCACTAGTAGTACTCAGCCACAATTCATTCAGCAAGGGAATCAGGCAAAGAGATTTAAGCCTGGTGGGTTCCAACCGGGAGGACAGGGGTCCAGGCAGGGGCAGCCAGACCCTAAACAACAGCAGCAGGTTCCTCAAGGCCGTCAGGGCCAAGGGAACAATCGGGGAGGCCAGCAGGGCCAGCCACGTCAGGGCCAACGACAGGGAGACGTGCAGAAGCTCTGTTTTGTTTGTCGCCAGCCAGGACACTTCAAGAGGGAGTGCCCGCAGAGGGGCAGAAGCCGCCAGCAGATGAGGGTATGTTTTTCATTCATGGTCATGTATGTAGCATAATTTTAACATGGGACCATTAAATCTATTTTTGCTAAACGGGCTGGGTTATTAGAGGCAGCGGGTAGCCTCCGTATGAGCGTAGAGTCGCCAGTAGGCAGCGGGGCTTTGATTCGCTCGATTTGTCGGGGAGTGGACATTTTTGATTGGTAGGCTTAGTTTAGCAGCAGACCTCTTAGTGTTAGATATGGAGGGGTATGATGTCATCTTGGGCATGGATTGGTTGGCAGGTTACCGGGCTACGGTGGATGGTTATGAGAGGACAATCGTGTTCTCCATTCCGGGACAGGAGATGTTCCTGATAGCAATGCCGCTTCCTGAGGGAGGGTCGCGCACTCACTTATATTACATTGAAAAGGAAACCTCACAAACGGTGGTAGTCCCTTTAGACTCTATTTCCGTAGTGAGGAACTTTGAGGATGTTCCTAAGAGCGCTTTTTGTCGCAAAATGGATCATATGAGTAATGCCTTTCGGGCTCACCAATGCACCAGCAGTGTTCATGGATCTCATGGACAGGGTTTTCAGGGAGTACCTAGATCAGTTTGTCATCGTGTTCATTGATGACATCCAAATCTACTCGCGCACCGAGGAGGAGCGCGCAGAGCATCTGCGCATGGTTCTACAGACACTGAGGGATCATCAACTCTATGCCCAATTCGGGAAGTGTGATTTTTGGCTGTGGGAGGTACAGTCCCTTGGTCACGTCGTGTCAGATCAGGGTATTGCAGTGGATCCGAATAAGGCGTCGGCGATGAGGGAGTGGGGACAGACCACGACACCAACCGAGGTGCGCAGTTTTCTGGGTTTGGCCGGTTATTACAGGCGATTCATTAAGGGATTCTCTAAGTTTGCAGGACCTCTGACGAATCAGACTCGGAAAGGGGTACCTTTCAAGTGGGATAATCATCAACAATTAGCGTTCGACGAGCTAAAGGACAAGTTGACATCGGCACCCGTGCTTGCATTGCTAAAGGGAGGGCTAGAGTATCGGGTTTACACAGACGCATCCTTACGGGGTCTTGGGGTGGACTCCAGCAGGAGGAAAGGGCTATAGCTTATGCTTCCAGGAAGCTAAAGCCCCACGAGAAGAATTACCCCACTCACGACCTAGAGTTGGCAGCGGTCGTTTTTGCTTTGAGGATATGGAGGCATTATCTTCTAGGAGAGCAGTTTACTCTATTCACGGATCACAAGTCACTTCAGTATCTCTTCACACAGAAGGATCTGAATATGAGGCAGAGGCGGTGGCTAGAATTCGTGAAGGATTTACCACTTTGATATTCAGTATCATCCTGGTAAGGCCAATGTGGTAGCAGACGCTTTGAGCCGAAGGCCGACTGGGGAGATATCGAAAGTATGGAAAGCGAGGTGGAGAGAGCTCCGACATGAGGATGACATAGCCAAGGCTTGCATGTCATCATTATCCATCACACCTGAGATCATTATGCGAGTTGTGAAGGCTCAGGCAGAGGATCAGATTTTCCGGGATAGGATGGGCCAGTTGTTAGCTGAGGGAACAGAGGGTTACTCAATTAGCTCAGAAGGAGGCATACGCTTTAATGGGAGGTTAATGGTGCCAGAGGATGAGGATTTGAGGCACGCTGTTATGGCAGAGTCCCATGGTTCGAAATTGCGGTACATTCCAGTGGGGATAAAAATGTACCAAGATATGAGGAGGCAGTATTGGTGGGCAGGGATGAAACGGGACATAGCGGAGTTTGTCTCAAAATGTGCCACGTGTCAGCTTGTGAAAGTTGACCACCAGAGACCATCAGGGATGCTACAGCCATTAGAAATTCCCGTGTGGAAGTGGGAGACTCTCCATGGACTTCATCACAGGGTTACCTGCATCGCAGAGGGGTCACGACTCCATATGGGTTATTGTGGATCGGTTGACTAAGGTGGCTCACTTTTTACCGGTACGCACAGACTTCGAGACGATGCGTTATGCTCAGCTATTCATAGCAGATATTGTTAAGCTGCATGGAGTGCCTATATATATCGTATCCGACCGAGATAAAATCTTTGTTGCCCACTTTTGGCAGAGCTTTCAGGAGGCAATGGGCACAGAGTTGCGCTTGAGTACAGCGTACCACCCACAGACTGACGGACAGACTGAGAGAGTTAATCAGATGCTGGAGGACATGCTCAGAATGTGCATTTTGGACTTCGGGGGAGGATGGGAGAAATATCTTCCTTTGGTAGAGTTTGCGTATAACAACTCTTACCAATTCACGATTGGGATGGCACCGTTTGAGGCACTATACGGGAGACCTTGTCGTTCACCCGCTTGTTGGTTAGAGGTGGGGGACAACAAACTCTTGGGGCCGGAGATTGTCCAGGAGACATCTGCCAAGATAGAGTTGATTCGAGAAAGGATTCGAATAGCTCAGGACAGGCAGAAGAGTTATGCTGATGCTTCTCGAAGACATGTGGAGCTAGAAGTTGGGGACCAGGTTTTAGTCCGGGTATCCCCTATGAAAGGGGTGATGAGGTTCGGAAAGAAGGGTAAGTTAGCACCGCGATACGTAGGACCTTTCCCTATTATTGAGAGGGTGGGACCGGTGGCATATAAGCTTGGATTACCAGATCATCTTCAGCGGATACGCGATGTATTCCATGTGGCATCGCTGAAGAAATATCGAAGGAGCGAGAGAGCCTTTTGGCATATTCCACTCGAGGAGATCGACTTACAGCCAGACATCTCGTATGAGGAGAGGCCGGTAGCAATTCTGGATCATAGTGAGCGGAAATTACGATCCAAGGTTGTCCCATTGGTTAAAGTACAGTGAGGTCATCACAATGTTGACGAGTCTACTTGGGAGCGAGAGGAGGATATACGGGAACAATATCCAGAACTTTTCAACGCAGGTACGATCTAATTTCGGGGACGAAATTCCTTTATAAGGGGGGGAGTATGTAACACCCCGTATTTTTGGTACATTTAATTTAATTAATTCGGAGATTTTAAATTACTTAGTGTGTTGTAATTTAATGAATTAATTAGAACAGAATAATATATAAATATTAATCTGGGATTGAATGGTTAATATTTAGGGAAAACTTATTTACTAAGTGAATAGTAATAATGTAATTACGTCGTCTAAAGTATTAAGGACGAGGTATGTACTTATCGCACCCGAAAGTCGGTATAGACTATATTAGGTGGGGAATAAGTATTTTTAGAAATTAACTCGGATGCAAATTCTGAGGGTACAGTTGAGTCCGGATGGGCCGAGATAGTCGGAAAAGTGTACCCGGGGGTAGTAAACGGGTCACGGGACGTTTTTAGACATAGCCGGGCCCACTCGGGGACATTTGGGTCACTTGGGCTTGGCCCATTAGTCAAAAAACGGGATTAAGTAATTAATCTAATAAAAAGAAATAAGGGGGTGGCTGAACTTAATTAGAGAAAGCAAATTAAGGGTTAGGAAACCCGAACAGCAGCCAAAGCCAAAATTGAGGATCAAAGAGAGCCATCAAAGGTCATCTTCAACCTTGGGATTTAGCTCCAATTCAGACTCTACGAACCTTAAGGCAAGTGGATAACTTGCAATAGCATTAAATCTGTTTTCGATTCATATTCATGTGTAGTGATTATGTAGAAATCTGTTTTTGGGTGTTAATGGAATGAACATGGGATTTTGAAAACAACAATTCTGATTTACGAAATTTGGGGTGATGATTCTTGTAAAATCTGATAATGGTGAGTTATTGCATATCTGATAAGAATGTTATCTGCATATTTGGAAACGAATTTGATGATGAAATTTGGGGTATAAATGGACCTAGGGTTAATGATGAAACTTTCCCCAAATTTAGAAATTTGAGTTAATGGACGAATTATTGATGTTGATGAATACTCTGGAGATCCTTAAAGAGTTTCCTAATATGTACAAATGCTAAAAGAGACTTAGTTTCAGTGTAGAAGGAAATTAGGGTTTGCAGATTTTCGCCCATGGCTGTCCGTCTTCGCGAAGAAGGCGAGTACCTGTTCGATCGATCGATCGACGCCATGAAGTCGATCGATCGACGGTCGGCAGAAACGGAAAGTTCGCCCAGTTTTATTTACATAGGAAGAGATTATATAAAAAGTTGTTATGCAATTAATTATTGTTGAGAAATTAATGCATGGGGTATACCTAATTAAATGTGAGTGAATTAATTAGGAGATGGGAGGAGAAATTTGGATGACACGTCAAAATTTGGTTGAGTGACATCGAGGTAAATTATATTACGTAGTAATGGGCTAAGAAATTTAGAGTCGGGATTTAGACTCGGGTGAGGTTAATTCGGGCTATGAGATTGAGTCCAATTAAATGGTGAGGGCAACATCAAAAGTAACTGAATTTATTCATGTGCAAATTAATTAATAAATTCGAGTTGGGTAATAACCTCATAATAAAAATGGAATAGGCTTGTGTCACGGGTTTGGTACACGGTGTAGCTAGAACATTTTTATATATGTGTATATATATATATACGGTGTGTGATAGTATATATATATAGTGTATGCCTTAATATCAGTGGTTAGATATTATTATACTCTAGTGCTATAGGGGGAGGTTACGCGCAGTGGATGATACCCCTAGCTTGAGGAGTAGGGCGAGTAGATTCCCAGGTCATAGCGTCCGTTACAGGGGGTGAGGGGCATCTCACTTTCCGGGAAGGAATATGACCGCCTCCAATCGTATACTAAACCAAGTTAGTGAGAGATTCTAACTTGGATAACTAGGATATGTGAATATACCTAGTGTACTAGCACTTTAGAGAAATTATATCCGGGGAGTACTTTTACTCGGGTGGATATTAGTGGTTTATGTATTCCAGTGTGTGTGTGAATGCTGCAATATTCTAAGTATATAATAGGGTGATTATTATATACGGACTAAATAAATACAAGCATGTGTTGTTGTATATGTATAACGAGTGGAGTAGTTATATGAATTAAAAAGGGATATGATTTAATTAAGTTGATGTTACTAATGACTTAAAAATCATAATCACATTATACTCAGGTTAGAGTAGGGAGGAGTGTAAGAAGACTTTAATAATTATCTAGTCATGAGATAGATAACTAGGTGATAATTAAAGCGTTAGTGGTGCACATTAGAGGAGGGGCAAGGAAGTTCTCAAGAGAGTGCGACACTAACTAAAATATGAAGAGCATGCATATTTATTATTACTGCAAGTTAATCATTTGTTAAATGTTTTCAAAGGTTTTGGGTACTAACCCTTGCTATAAAAATTTTTAAAAACCTTTTAGGTGTCCAGCCACAGGGACGCCAGACTTGACTCAATTCCAGGAACTCCGTTGCTGCAGCATATGTGGATGTTGCGGGACCTTTGATAGACGCCTCTTTCTTTCATTCATAATGTAGAGACTCATTACTATTTATTCGAGCATGTCGCTCACTTTCCATTTATTTGTTTCTTAGACTTGTTGGGACTTTATTCTTGTCTTTATGTGATTTTTATTTGGACCGATGGTTTATTCGGTTAATTAATTTTTACTTGTGGAATGATTAGTTCAATTATCTGTGAATGTTATTGTTTTATTTTTTTCGCATGGGTTTTTGTTTAATTAATGAAAGATAAATTGGCACCAGTCTATTTTTCTCACTTAGGTGGTTAGTAATTTAATAAAACGACAGTGATGCTAAGAATGGACCAAATGAGAAACCTGTTCTAACTTGATTTAGGACTGATCACCCGGGATTAATTAGGCGGGGTGTCACATCCTTCAAGCCCCTTGTTTCAGTGTCGTAATATTGTTGTACAATACTGTATGTTCATATTATGTAAAAAATTCTCATTGATTCGAAATCTTCATTCAGTATTCTTTTCTGTGCATTCATGTCTTTGTTTTGTGGATACTTACTGGATTGAATTCTGTGAATAAACTTCTATTTCCTTTTATCATATTTTGTTTGGATAAATAATGGATCAGAATTTAATCAAACTATGTATTAGTTATGACCAACTTAGTTATAATTAGACATCCCACTCGAATCACATTAAGAAGAGTACTAAACACTTCTTTCTTTTCCGGCATCTACTTTTTTACTAGTACATATAACTGACTCTTCTTTCTTTTCCGGCAGCCCATTCGTAATCTCACTTGGACTTCTCATCTTTAGGCTTATCAAACCTTGGTTACACATGTACCAAGTACACTTGGAGCAATTTCAGAACTGAAGAAGCTTGCATTTGGGCCAGGTTAGACAGAGGTCTTTCAAACTCTCTATGGAAATCCATTTATCCTTATGCCACTATTCAACACCTATCCAAAAACATGTGATCAAATCTATGTATGAAGTTTTTTATCTGATAACTTAAGGAAACATGGTAATTATAATTGGGGAAGGCCATTTCAAAAAAAATATAATTAAGCAGCCTGCAAAACTCTAGAGTTATGAGATATAAGATGAAGGAAGTGTGAGCTTCCACGGCTAGAACGACTTTCATTTTATAAAAAGAGAAATCTTATCAATCGGTCCTTCCTAATATGATCATAATAAGAATATTCAGCTACTCCTAGCAGACCTGCTGATTAAAAGCCATATGCTGTGACCCAATATATGTATGGTAACTGAAGTTTTTTCGAAAATTTGAGAATAAGACTTCTTGCCATTTTAGTCTTTAATCAAAGATCTTCATGGAATCTTTGCATATAATCCTCATCATTAACGTGAAGTCATTCAAAAATCCAAGAGAAACAATAATGTATTTCTTAATAAACGTGTTTTATACATAATAAAAGGAACAAGGGACAAATCCCCCTAAATCCCAAAACAAAATATGATATGCAAAAAATACTTTAGCTTTGATTTGAAATAATTTAATGGTTATTTTTTGTCATTATAGGGTTTATTTGAAATAATTTAATATTTGGATCTTTGTTTTGTTTATAGCAGGAATGATGATGATGTGTTTCGTGTTTGAGAGTTCATAAACTAATTAAGCTTTGATTTTTAAGAAATTGGCAAATGATGTGTTTCGTGTTTAGTGTACTGCTTTTTAATATAAATTTTTATGTTATGTTTGTTCAATACTTTGTAGGTTCTTATCAGTTACTTAGAAGCAGGTTCTTATCAGAGTGAGACCAAACTTTTGGGGCAGATGTTCTTTTACTAATATGAAAGGGGATTTTACAGTCCCCCTTATTGTGTCCTGTGCAGATTTGTTCCAATATAGGATTTTGTTCTAATTTGATTTGTTTTTTGATTTGGTTCCAATATATTTTTCAATTTTAGATCTGCCCCAATATATGTTTTTATTCCAAACATGACAGGTTTTTTCAAAACCTATTATGTTTGCTGTTCAGATATGTTCTAGTATATATTTTTGTTCTAAATTTATATTTGATTCCAATATATGGTTCTGATTTGGTTCCAATATATGTTCTACACATTGAAATTATTATTACTATAGTCATAGTCTCACTGAGAGAGTACGAATGACTACTCTACTATCTATACTCTCACACTTGCTCATTATTATTCCATTCCATTTATTTCACAATTCTTCCTTAAATAGGTTAGGCGAGAGAAAATTAGTGAAAGGATGACGTTCCTTCAAGATCTTGTACCCAGCTGCAACAAGGTCATTCCAAAACATCTCATCTAATATTCAACCTCCAAATTTTATTTACGGTAACAAAATTCTAAATTAGCCCATAGGTCACTGGGAATGATATTATGCTGGACGAGATTATAAATTATGTGCAGTCATTGCAGCGCTGGGTTGAGGTAAATTCTAAATATTTACCTCAAATCCACCACTCTTTAACTTAAAATTGACAACTTGCATAACATATTTCCTTGTTCACCTTTATTTGTAGTTCCTTTCAATGAAATTATCGACTATGAATCCTAGGATGGAATTTAGCATGGAAGCTCTCCTCTCCAAGGATGTAAGTCACAAACACTTCTATACATTGTTTGGATCATAGAGGAAAAAAGAATACATAGTATACATAGATAATCCAAAAATGGTGTTACTTCTGTCTTATATTGCGGGAATTGCATTTTGAATATATTTAGTCATCTATATCTTGTGGAAATTTGCATTAGGCCAACATCTACACAAACAAGTTCCTCTCTTGCATTATTGGAGGATGTTAATCAATTTAAGAAAGACGATGAAGACCGAGAGGGTAGAGCTAGACAAGTCGCTGAAGATCGAGAGGCTAGACATCGACACGAACTCGAAGAATTAGAATTTCGCCACCAATAAGCATTCCTACAGATGAAAACTGACATGATAAGTGAAATGCAGAGTTTGTTTCAGAGTATTATCGCTAATCATGCTTCCATTACCTCAATGGCCCATACCGACTAGGTAATGACACATCTTTATTTTATTTTTATATATGTATGTGATGAAGTGTTAGGTAGGATATATGTTGTGTCTATTTCGCTCTTAGTTGTTTACAATGTTGTAGCTGTTTCTATAGTTGTTTTTGAGTTAATTTATATGTTTAAACATGTTGGTTTTCATGAATAAACAAAGGAGACTCTGTCGATTTTTAAAAAAAATATTAAGTGTTTAAAAGTAAATAAAATGAAGATATACAAATTTGATAAGTTTTTTAAAGATTGTCATCAATAGGAATTATTAAAAAAAGATTACTTCTTTGTTTACGCTAACTGATACTGAATAAATTTTATTGCAGACCGAAATCTTTTGTGGACAAGGCAAGACACGTTTTGATGGAGATCGTTTGCTTCAAGATTGCAAGTTTATTTGCATTAGTTTATGTTAGGAATACATTGGTTTTTATGTATTTGTTCTAATGAGACAAGTGAAATTTTGTATAGATATTTAGTGTGATGGTCACAATGTTGAAATTATCTATTTTATCTTTGTATGGACTATAATTTAAGTTGAATGGAAGATTATGTGTTATATTTGTTGAAATGGGATGTCAAATATGTTATATATTATTTTTTAGAGTTTTTGCTTAAAAGTATATTGAGCATATTATGGAATGGATGAAATTTTAATTTTGGCACAAAAATTATTAAAGACGGTTTCTTTGCCCTCTCAAAAGGATTCCATAAATGAGGACTTTTTGAGACGGCTAAGTTATCGTCTCAAAAACTCTTTTGGGACGTTTATTGGCGCCTCTAAAAATAACTTTAAAACACGGCTTTTTCGCCGTCTCAAAAGGGTCCAATAAGCAGTGACCTTTTGAGACGGCGTATTTCCCGTCTTAAAAAAACTTTTTGAGACGGCTTTTACCGTCTCAAAAATCTTTTAAAACGGGGGTCTAATACTACGCCCATCTGCCGTCTCAAAAGGCGTCACAAAAGGCTTTTGAGACAGCCAGAAGACTTTTTGAGACGGCTGGAGCACCATAGTAAAAAGCAGCGTTTTTTGTAGTGGACAGTCCGCACAAGAGCATTATATATATAATTGTTTTGAAAAGCAAATAAACCTAAAACATGCACTTGTTATTGAAATGTTTAGTTAGTTATACATATAAATTATAGAGAATTAAGGTAAATGTCATATTCCTTCTTATATTTAGATTTTTAGGACAATGTTTTTCAAGTTTATAAATCTAGTTCCTGTGGTACAATAACATTTATTTGTGCGGTCCCTTTAGAGTTAGAAGTTCATTTTTTTGGTTCGCACCAGTGGCACCATTTTTCATGATGTTTTTATTACAAGGACTAAATTTCTAAAATTATTTGGAGTGTCCTATTTTTATACACTTCGAAAATTATGAGGAGTTTTCCCCAAAACTCCCTATAAATTATTACAGCGGGTCTCGTCCGGTATCAATGTGTGTACATTACATATTTAAAGTTTTGACATAGAGTACAATTTGATCACCCGAAAACAACCTAAAAATACATATCCAGGATTTGAATTGGATGCCCAACAAACTGTACCATTAAATGAATTAGATAACAAACAAAATTTAAAAGGTTACTTGACCATGAAGTAATTTAATTCACCTGAAGCTGTAATAGGCCGTTTCCATTTCAAATTAGTAATTGAGAAATCTATAACTCGGTAGTACTAATGACCGAATGCATTCATTTTCATTTTATTGCTTGGGCAGAAATAAAAATTACCTTATTTGAAGTAAAAGTCTGCAACAGAACCCTCCTTTGGATCGTGTTAACCTGAAGGTGGTTAAATCTCTGTGCGCTAAATGAATATCACAAAAGGTGAAATTGAAAATAACTATAAACAATAAAGAAATATGTGCTACATGATTAATCAAAAGAATGTATATTATTGGAGGTACATAGATAAGACAGCATCATAATAATATACTCAGCATTCTTCCTAGGGGTCAAAATAAGAGAGAAAAAATTCTCTCGGTGTTTTGATTTACTAAAGTGTGACAGAGATATAGGTAGCTCATAATCGAAAAAATTGAATATATAATCTTTTATAACCAAGAACTTAAAATTGGCTACGTAATATGAGGAAAACATAAATATAGTATCAGTAGAAAAGTCTGCTGTCCAAAGTAACCCAAAAACTTCTTTTAAAATTTATCATACATTTCAAACACACATACATTATTCGTGAGAGAGAATAATAGTTTTTAAAATTGTCAATGAAGCTATATAGAATAGACATTCTTATAAATAGACCTTTATGTATCATTATGAAACAAAATTGTATTCTACTGTTTTCCATAAACAAAATTTTCAAATAAACATTGAGTGTTCAACATTGAAATGTAAATTTAATACAGCTTGTTATGTATGAAAGGTTTGTTACTTTAAATATAACTTTTATGTAATTAACTCGAAGGTTGTGAAAAACGTGTTATTGAAGAATATATGCTTTATGAAATTGAAGATTCCAACATTCTTTAATTTTTCTTTAACAACCATGGGAAGACCAACAGAGGCATATTGTAATTAAAGTATATAAAACGCACTTAAGACCAAATGTAGCAACAAAGTGGGTTTAACTTTATATGTTCTTTGGAATTAGCAACGTGTGCAAATTGCCAAATGAAAAAAATATTATGTATACATAAGCAAAACAACCAAGCGGTAAAAAACTTAAGAGGTATTATGCGGAAGCATGTCAACAAATTTTACTGACTATAACCCCGGATAATAATATGGTACACTTACAATAAAAGTATAATGGGTAGAAAGATACGCACACAAGGGAATACATATTATTAAGTGGTTCACCAATTTAGCTACGTCCACTCACACTCGGATCAATTCACTATTGCAAATGAATTTCAAAAAGAGACTTTTACAAATACACTCCAATTGAAAAATACAATGTGTATTTTTCTACACAAATGTGTATACTCAAAACTCCAATTGAACTCTTTCTCACTCTCTAACTCTTCTTAGTT
Source organism: Sambucus nigra (assembly GCA_949130495.1). Taxonomy (NCBI): domain Eukaryota; kingdom Viridiplantae; phylum Streptophyta; class Magnoliopsida; order Dipsacales; family Adoxaceae; genus Sambucus; species Sambucus nigra. The sequence goes on from OX422208.1 coordinate 76,268,930, forward strand.
TCTTTGTTGTGTTGATATTTTGGTGTGTTTAATTCTTCTCAAGAGGGTCCTATTTATTACTTATTGGCATTCACCACATCCATTGGATCAACAATGAGATGGATGGTAGAGATTAAAATCCATTTAATGCATTCATCTACACCTATAATAGCTTAAGTGGTTGCAGATTTAATGCATTCATCCACCACTCCAACAATCTCCACCTTGACAAAAAATTTACAGGTCGCTCTGTCAAACTTTTGCCAACCAAAAAATTGACAATCCCATCTTGGCATAGATATGCAAAGCTCCACCAAAACACGTAACCATATATTATCCAAAATGATCTGAGTAGCCTCCAAACGTGCTTAAAAGCACCATACACCCGAAGGTGTTCAAATACGAAGAATATTGATCAAGATTAAACTGTGTTCAAACTTGATCCTAGTAACAATCTTCGTCAGCATATCCGTAGGATTATTCGCGGTTCCAATTTTCTTGAGGAGAATAGTCCCCTCATCCAAAATTTCTCGAACAAAGTGAAAACGAATGTCGATGTGTTTTGTCCGTGAATGATGAACCTGGTTCTTGGCTAAGTGGATGGCACTCTGACTATCACAGAAGACATCCACGTGATCCTGAAAAATTCTCAAGTCTAAAATCAAACTATGAAGCCAAATGGACTCCTTAATGGCCTTTGTCGCTACTATATACTCTGCCTGTGTAGTTGAGAAAGCTACTGTAGACTGTAGTGTAGATCTCCAACAGACTGGGCTCTAGCTAGTGTAAACACATAACCAGTAGTGGATCGTCGTATATCCAAATCACCAGCGTAATTTGAATCCACATATCCAAACACAACTGGCGAGCACGTGAATCCTTCTCAAATTTCAAACCAAAATATACAGTACCATGGATGTACTGTAAGATCCATTTCACAGCCTGCCAATGCATTTTTCTTGGATCATTCACGTATCTTCTCACCATACTAACAACTTGTGAAATATTGGGCCTGGTACACACTATTGCATACATCAAACTTCCCACTACATTATAGCATAGGGAACATGAGCCATTTCTGAACGCTTCTTATCTGTCTGTGGGGATTCCATGGCACTTAACTTACAGTGTGGGGCCAACGGAGTACTTACAAGTTTGGTTTTAGAATCCATACCAAAACTCTGTAATACCTTCTTCAAATACTGTTTTTGTGACAAACAAACAATGCCCTTGGAATAATTTCTGCTAATCTCCATGTCAAATTTCTTCCTCCAAATCTCCATGTAAGAATGCAGTTTTCACATCAAGTTGTGCCAACTCTAGATCAAGTTGCTCAACCAATGCTAGAAAAATACGGATGGAATAATGCTTCACAACCGGGGAAAATACCTCATTATAATCGATCCCTTTTTTCTGCGCGTAGCCTTTCACCACCAACCGATCCTTGAATCTTACATTGGCTATATCCAAGGATCCTTCCTTCTTGGCATATACCCACTTGCACCCAATGGCTTTCTTCTCTTTTGAAAGTTGGACTAACTCCCAAGTCTGGTTCGTATGAAGAGACTGTATCTCCTTGTCCATCGACTTCTTCCAATCTACACTTTCTGAGCTTCTTTCTACTTATTTTTAAGTATATGGAATGTCATCTTCAACTATGGGTAGTGCATATGTTACCATGTCAGTAATAAGCCATCCAGGTTTCCTTTTTTTTATCTTTTTAGTCTATTAGCTGCAATAGAATATGGTTGCTGAGGAGACTCATGGGCAGGATCCTCCACCTCATATGTACTTGTCTCATCAATTTCTGAATTTGTGACAAGCCTAGCTGGAACAATTGGAGTCTCACGCTCTACCTGCTGTGGAACTTCTTTGGTTTTGCTCTCCCTGGGAGAACTCTTCAACATTGAAGATTCATCGAATGTAACATCCCTACTATTTATGATCTTTTTCGTCTAGTGGCACCAAAGTCTATACCCCTTCACTCCATCACTAAAGCCCAAGAATATGACTTTCTTAGCTCTAGGATCTAACTTGATTTCCCTAACATGAAAATATGCAGGGGAGCCGAAAATACATAAAGAATCACAATTTGTAGAAGGTTTTCCCGACCATACATCCATGGCTGTTTTGCCCTCATTTGCAGTTGCATGTAACCTATTAATGAGGTGATATGCATATGTAACAGCTTCAGACCAAAATGTCTTGCCTAAACCAGCATTGGATAACATGCATCGCACATTCTCCAACAAAGTGCGAGTCATACATTCAGCCACCCCATTTTGTTGTGGCGTATATCTTACTGTGAAGTGTCGCACGATCCCCTCTTCTTGGAAAACTTGCAAAAATGGATCTGACTTGTATTCACCGTCGTTGTCTGACCTGAGTCTTCTAATTTTTCTTCCAGTTTGGGTCTCTATCATCTTTTTCCACTTTAAGAAAATCTTCAAGACTTCATTCTTATGTCGCATGATGTACACCCAAACTCGTTAGAGAACTTATCCACAAAAGATACAAAATAATGCTTACCTCCCAAAGATAAAATTTTGGTAGGTCCCCAAACATCTGTGTGAACATAATCAAGAGTCCCCTTTGTACGATGTACAGTTGTGCCAAACTTTACTCTTGTTTGCTTGCCCAGAACACAATATTCACAAAATACAAGCTTACATGTCTTGGCACCTTTCAATAGACCTTTCTTCACCAATCTCTGCAAAGCCTTCTCTCCTGCATGTCCCAAGCATACATGTCATAATCTCGTAGCATCAGATGCAACCTCTTCTGAACTTTCTGAGACTGTTGTTGCACCTGTAACTGTATTTCCAAGGATAAAATACAAGTTACTCTTTTTGGTTCCCTTCATCACAACCAGGGCTCCATGTGACACCTTCAGACCATCGCCGTTCAGTGTGATATCATAACCTTTAGCTGCCAAAGAGCCAAGTGAGATAAGATTTTTCTTCAGGTCCGGTATATATCGAACGTCTTCCAGCAATCTGACTATTCCACTATGCAACTTCAGTCGAATTTTTCCTATCCCTTGTATTTGACAAGCATGGTCATTTCCCATCAAAACAGATCCACCTTCTAGCTCCTTAAAGCTATAAAAACACTCCCTATTGGGACACATGTGATAAGAACAACCCGAATCCAAAATCCATTCCTAAGAACTAGATCTAAATGGAGAAATAGACAAAGCAAATTCAGAATCTTCATTGTCACTCGCCGCAACGTTTGTAATGGGGTTCTTCGTGTCCTTCTTTAACTTAGGATAATCTTTCTTCCAACGCCCTTTCTGGTGACAAAAGGCGCATTCATCTTTTGCAGGTATTCTCCTACACGAAGTTGATGCTCCACCTCTCGATTTAGATTGATATTTTCCACAGTTGTCATTCTTCCTTTCATTTATCCTGCCACGAACTGCCAATGCTTCAGATGTTGAGTCTCTATATACCTCCTTATCGTTCTTACGAACCTCATTATTCATTAAGATATTGGAGACCTCAACATATTTTATTTCCTCATTTCCGTACAATAGTGTGGTAATGATATGTTCATACGAGTCAGGTAGAGAATTTAGCACTAACAGTGCTTTATCCTCATGTCAATTTCAACATCCAAATTTTGCAAATCAGCAATAATTTCGTTAAAATTGTCCAGATGCTCAGACATAGAAATACTTTTTGTATGTTGGAACCGGAAGAGTTTATTATTCAAATAAAGCCGATTTTCAATGCTCTTCATCATGTACTCGTCCTCTAGTTGTTTCCATATTTTTTATGCTGAGGTCTCGCGCATATAAGGATATTTTTTATCCTTTCCGAGATAAAGACGAATATGACCACAAGCCTCGCGGTTGATTTTTTTCCAGCTATCTTCCTTCATGTCTTCCCGCATATCTCCAAGAGCAATTTCCAGCTCTTGTTGGACTAAGACATCCATAACTTCACATTGCCATATGCTGAAATTTCTTTGCCCATCATATTTTTCTATGTCAAATTTTGTTGTTGCCATTTTTCAAACGATCACACTTAAAAAAAATGCAAACGAAAAAATTCCAAGTTTATAAATTTTCCCGGGTGTGAATAGTAATCGTATGAATAATACCGTATGAGTAGTACTATGCTTATGGTTATTTCTCCATAAAAAAATCCAAAATGCCTAGATCAGAGGACCTTGGCTCTGATACCAATTTGTTGTGCGGAAGCATGTCAACAAATGATACTGACTGTAACCCCAGATAATAATATGGCATACTCACAATAAAAGTATAATGAGTAGAAAAACACACACATAAGGGAAGACGTAATATTTAAATGGTTCACCAATTTGGTTACGTCCATTAACACTCGGATCAATTCACTATTGCAAATGAGTTTCGAAAAGAGACTCTCACAAATACACTCCAATTGAAAAATACAATGTGAATTTTTCTACACAAATGTGTATACTCAAAACTCCAAATGAACTCTTTCTCACTCTCTAACTCTTCTTAGTTTCTTTTTTGTGTTGGAGTTTTGGTGTATTTAATCCTTCTCAAGAGGGTCTTATTTATATCTTCTTGGCATTCACCACATCCATTGAATCAACAATGAGATGGATGGTAGAGATTAAAATCCATTTAATGCATTCATCCACACCTATAGTAGCTTAGATGGTTGCACATTTCATGCATTCACCCACACCTATAGTATCTTAGTTGGTTGCACATTTAATGCATTCATCCACCACTCCAACAAGAGGTACAATAGTCACAAATTGGCATATCAGAAATAAATGTATCTTTTAGTGAAATGGTCGTCTATATTTATGTTAGGTCATACAAAGGAACAAACATGATCTAATCTATAAGCACTTGGGGACACATTAGGCAAACTTGATATAGCAGGCTTAGAGGCTGAAATCTATTATGTAAAAAATTATAATCTTCTCAAGGTACTGAAATATTTGTTTTTCACATTTTCCTTTCCCCTTCTTCAATTAATTACTGCAAGCAAAAATTCCTTGGCTTATTTTGTATTTTATAAGCTTAAATTTAATCTTGTGATGTATTTAATTAAACTTTTAACTGTTGAGGGGCCTCTCACTTCTTTAATATGCGCACACCACTGCTTCCTAAAATCCTTTTTTCTTCATCTTTGTTATACCTCTAATACGATAATATTATGATAATATTATAGGTTTTGATTGCAATAAATGCCATTTAAAAGTCAGCTGAGTTATTATCCGCCATCTATATCTCTATAATACTCTAAAATGCTATTCAATCATTTAAGAGTCTCAAACTTAAGGCTATCCATGTTGCATTCTTATTAAGACATTCTCTCCCTCAAATTTGAGAGTTTAACAATAAAACTTGTCCCTCCCTCTTCCCAAATTTGTTCATTCCTCTCCCTTCAATCCCCTAAATCCTTTATGCATTGTTCATATCAGTTCACGTTCTTTCTCTTATCTCCTCCTCTTCCGCCATTTACTTTTAAAGACCAAACGATTAGGATTTTTCCAGTTCTCTCAATATGTTTTTATAATAAAACTCATTTGGGTTTTCCTTCTCCGCAAAATTAAAGATGTTGTAGAGAAGAATAAACCAAATTATGTCAATAAGCATCTCCTCACTTCATAAGAAGCATATCTTTTTAATAAAAAAAAACATCTCTTCTTAAGAATCGGTGATTTTGAAATCAGCTGTGAATGCACCCCTAGTTGCCTGGAACTTCCTATTTGCCAGGAAGTTCCATTTTTTTTATTTTTTGTTCATAGAAGTTAGATTTTTTTTTTTTTGCTGTCTGAACTCATATTGTTTTTATTTGCTGTTAGATCTTGGGCATTCTTAAAATATCATTTATGAATTTCTTTGTTAGAATATTATTTGTTGTTTGAACTCATATTGTTTGCTTCTTTTTTTTGCTGCTTGAACTCTTTAAATACCATTTATGATCTTTTTTTTTTGCTTTTGCTTTCTTAGTAGTTGCTTTAGTAACCAAAAATATATTATTTGTTTGTTAAATCTGATTTGTATTTATTTTGTTCAATTATTTTTGTAGAATGTCAAATGTCTACGGTCTCCGCTATTGGTATTGGAGGCAGTTTCGGTGGTGGTGGAGATACGACAAATGAGGAGGCACCGGAAAGTGTGGATGCTCAACTTATAGAATCCAAGAGACGACTAACTTCTTCAAAAAGTGTGGAAGAAAGCGGGACAAATAATACCAAGTGATTGGTGCAAAAGTAGAGCTATTTGGGAGGCAAAAAGACGATGAAATGGAGCTATTTTAGTGCAAAAAGTTGTTGAATTTTAATTGTTTTTGAAGATAATTTGAACCCAAAATGTTGTAATTTTGTTTACTTTAAATGTGTTGAGTTTTGAATGTTTATTTGGGACATATGTTGCTGAATTTTGGTTGTTAAGTGGAATAATTTGTTGCTGAATTTTGAATGTTAAGTTGGATAAAATGTCGTCGTCCGTTGAATCAAATTAAAAATGAATACATATTTTCCTTGAATCAAATTCAAAATTAAAACACATTTTCTGATTTTTTACATGAAAAAATGAAAAATCGAAGTTATATGTCACACTTTCGGATAATGGAGGGAAATGATTTAAAAGAATAAGAAATCATAAGTTCTCGAAGTTCATAAGAAAAAAAATCATTTTTTATGGAAAAAAAAGAGATACATGAAAATATTTTTCTCTTTCCCAATCCACCAAATCAAAATCATAGAAAAATATGTTCAATGACAATTTATTTTAATTATATACAAATTTAAAAATGAATTATATTAGACTTTTGATTTTAATCAACTACATAAAGACTAAGATATATATATATATATATATATGAGTTATATTTCTCACAAACAAGAACACACCTCAAATAAAATGCAAAACAAAATAAAATCAAGTTCTTTCAAGGTTCACTATTTTGGAAGAGTTATTTTTTTGGGTTCTTTCAAGGTTCACTCTTTTGATTATTTTTTCGTTTACAACAAATATTTCTATAGAAGACATGTATTTATCAATTCATGTATGTATTGCATTCTTTATTCTGAATATGTTTTGTTTAGTTTGGTTGTTTTTATATGTTAATACATAGTAAAAATTGAACCAATTTGAGAATGTCGACGATAGAACTTCTTTAACAATTTATAATTCATTATTTTGACAATTTCATGCCTAAAATCGCCGCCCGAACACGACTCAAAATTATATATTATGTAAATTTTGGGCCAAATTCGGATCATATCACTCTTTCGTGCTAAAATTGTTATCCCTAATTTTGAATAATTCTTTTTACCCATACAATAAAATATAAAGCATAATATATTTACAAATTCTATCAACTATTATCAATTTATATTATTAGGGTTGATTTAAATAAATTCCAAGTATTTTTTTTATAAAACGTTCGTTCATCGCGCGAGTTACATGCGAGTTTTTTAATAAAATTGAATGCATATTCTGCGTGTACTTTACAAAGTATAGACATTTATGTCTCGGAGTGATTTATGTCGATACTTTGTTGACTTGTGCGTATACTTTGATGATTTATGCGCGTAGTTTATCATATATGATTCTAATCGTTAATTTATGCTTACCCTTTGTTTATTTATATGTGAAAAAAACGACTATACACCTGGAAGGCGAACGCTATAGCATGTGGATCAACTGTTGCATCCTTGATATCGAAAGGGTTACAACCCTCCAAATTCAAGGATAGGACTACCCAACTTTATTGAATAGATTATAATAACCTAAAGCTTTGTTATCTCAATATTTTGTCGTGAGATGGATGGACAAGAGGGGGTTTACTTATAAGGTTTTATTTTGCTAAGGAAATTCAATAAAATTGACGTTCAACATTAGTAGCCTCAACAAAATGAAAATTCATGAGATTCTCGTCACCTTCCCCCAAGCCTATATACATTTCAAACAATTATATTTGAATGAAAGAAGCAACTGTTGCATAAATCATTATTGGAATGACATAACAGGTATTCAACCTTTTTATTTGCAACGGAATCAAGGCACGTGGAAAAAAATAAAGGGTGCACCATTTAATTATGGCCACCTAAAAACTCTTTGACAAATATTACCATTAAATCATAAAATAAATAGATTTTCAAAGCATGAAAATATAGAGGGCTCAATTTAGACATAAAGTTGAGCTGGAGAAATAATTTGTCTAAGCCTACCTGCATATGCCACTATTTTCAAGATTGAAGAAAAATGTTGCCAATAGCTTAACTAACTTTCAATAGCCAAGAATGAGGTTCACGTCTAACGACATATATATTTTCAAGCATTTAAATATCGTTATGAACATGACATAATTTATCCTTAAAAAAAATTTTGGAGTAAAGTTCTACAAAGGTTTTTTATGATGACATATCTGGTCATCTTAACAATTCAATACTTGGTAACATGATATTATAATTATTTTCAAGAACGACACAAACAAATATATATAAAAGTATATGTGCACACATAGTGATGGAGCCAGAAAATATTTCTGGATGGAGCACTGAAAAAAACATGTGGGTGTACATCCCACCCCACCCCACAAATGAATATTTTTGAGGTCTTTTTCAGAATTTTTATTAATAACGCATCAAATATAACTAACTCAATTAAAATCACAATTAAATTTCAATGAGTCAAAGTGTGAAATTTAAGAAAAATTCCATTATAAAAACAAATATATGACAATTTTGTAATCAATAATAGAAAAAATTCTAAATAAGCACAAGTCACACAAAAATGTGTAAAATTAGAGGTGGCAAAACGGGCCAACGGCTCTTGTTTTGACACGACCCGATATGACACAATAGAAGTCCAGTAGATACAAACACAATACGATACGATAATATATTTGTTTTCTTAACACGAACAAGACACGTTTAAAACACGACACGATTACACAATAACTAAATACGGTTTGATTGGAGATGATTAGATCCAACCGGCCATGACAGTCCACTTAAATTTAGGCATATGTTTCCCAATTAGTGAGGAATTAAAAAATAGTGGATCTAAATAGTGGGTTGATAATTGATCTAATTGGGGTCAATAGTGGGTCTAAATATGGGTCTATATCGTGTCATTGGCTAGGTCTATATTGGGTCACTATCGTGCCCAATTCGGATCAATTTCGTGGTAGAAATTGAACACGAACAAGATAAGGCCTGATGACGGATCCAAAAATGCAATCCCAAACACGAAAGGTCATATCAATGTCGTGTCAGTTTTGTTTCGTGTCATGTCATATTGTGTCATGCTATCGTTTCGTTTTCAAAATTGGCACCCCTATGTGAAATATAAAATGACAATATGATTCAAAGACGAAATATTTGTAAAAAAGTTATGGTATTTACATTTTCGTCACCCTCAAGTTGATAGTATAAAGTGTATAATGATTTTCAAGGAAGACATTCTTATGCCTACTATTCAATTGATCATTTTGTTGTTTATTCATTTGCAAATTTCCATCTATTGATTATGTTAGAACTTTTGGGTGTAAATTTTGAAAAATAAGTTAACCCATTTTGTCGTTGATAGAAAGAAGAAAAGCTAGTACCCACTTTAGCATTGACGACTAAATTTAAAAATTCTAAAGTAGGAGACAAATTCAAACCACCATTCTTGATTCTCCCTGATTTCCTCTTCCACTACGCCATGTTTTTATATTTCAGATCATTATTAAACCAATCCTTAAGCCATTGCTTTGGTAAGTGAAATCAGAAAACAAAAAAGGACATACAAAGTTGCAGTCTCGATTTTCAAACCGAAGAACCAACAAAAAAATTACTGAAATAAAGCTTGCTCTCTCTCTCCGAATTTTTTTTTGGGGAGAATTTTTCTTCATGAAAAAATTCATTCCTCCAATTTCACTATTGTAATATTGAGCAATAAATTTTGAGTAGGTGTTATTATACCGTATAACTACAGTGCATAGTTATATGAGACATGGGAGATTCTGGACTTGTTTTATCACGAGGGAGGCGTGATTGTATACATCCTGCACAGAGAGGGAAAGAGAGCGACCTAGACCACGACTCAATCCAAGAATCATCTACTATAAATTTTATAAGTAATTAAGGTAATATTGTTTATTTTTATTGTGCAATATATATTTGGATTCAATACTAAGCGGTTCATACTTGTGATAATTGTATCAGTCAACAATTTAATTTTGAGTAGTAGACTAAAAAAAATATTGTTTTGATCTTTTGATTTCTCCATAAAACTCTCTGGTGTAATTTTTAGTTATAACATCTAAATTGTACCAACAATTTTAAGACGTTTTATGTCTACCATTGAGACCGAAAAATAAATTTTATGCTACGAGTGACATTTCCAATCTAAAAAATGAACATGGATTATTTGTTTGAGTTTAATTATCAATTTGCCTTTTGAAAAAGGGAGTATGTATGCTCTGACACCACTTGTAAGAGTGGATGGCTTTAATACCTCTGATACCAATTTGAGAGTGTGTTATTCTCAAAAGGAGTAAACTTATTTAATTTGATGTCAATCCCACAAATAACACTACACCAAAACTGGCGATTGGTCATGGCTAAAATCCCTGATCAAAACTGTGGGTCGCGGACTTGGGCGGTGACCATTTTCGTGGGTCGCGGCCCAAGTTCGTGACCAAAAAATGGTCACGGCCGAGAGGGGTCACGACAGATGGTCGCAGACTTGGGCCGTGACCCATACCGTGACGGGTCACGGCCCTCATCCGTGACCCACAACCGTGACAAATTGGTCGCGGCCAAAGTCCGCGACCCACGTTCGTGACAAAAAAATTTTAAAAAAATTGGTCGCGGCCCTCATCCGTGACCCACAACCGTAACAAATTGGTCGCGGCCAAAGTCCTCCGTTACAAAAAAATAAAAATAAAATTGGTCGCGGCCCTCATCCGTGACCCACAACCGTGACAAATTAGTCGCGGCCAAAGTCGGCGACCCACAACCGTGACAAAATAAATAAATAAAAATGGTCGCGGACTTTGGCTGCGATCATTTTTATGCGCGACGAAAAAATAAAAATGGTCATGGACAAAGTCCATGACCATATTTAACTATAATATATATATATATATATATATTTTTTTTTTTTTGTCCAATCCTAAAATTGGGGATCCTGTGAGTGCATCGTTGATTGCTACGTGTAACGTTGGACGCGTACGAGGTGTTACAAATATTTATTATTGGCAAAACAATAAAAAAAATCACAAATTGCGAATCGAGAACGTTGTTAATAAACAAATATATATACAAACTTATAAATATTACACGTCTTAATAATTCACAGACCAAAAAAAAATTGGGCAGAGTTCCCTCTATTTTCTTGACATTCCAAAACCTGTAAATGTAAAACCTGCTTATTATAAAGCCCGCACGGCCATAAAATTCAACAATCAAATTATAAAAGCCCACACGGCCATAAAACAAAACAGTAAAAACCCGCACGGCTGTAACACACAAAAATAATTTTGAATGTCCACAACATATAAACAATCTTCATGCTCTAGACCATTGCCTCCTAAGTTGGTTCCGCGTGAAAAAATCCTACAAATGATGGGATACATACAAAAAAATATCAGTAACCAAGTAGTTTTACAAAAAAATTAATCAAGCTGAAAAATTGCATATATGAGTTAAAATTATCAGTAATCAAGTAGAAATATGCAAATTATCGTCGTATTCTCAAACCGGGAGTTTCGCGGCTGCGGGGTAAGTTCCTATGAGTTATATTGGTCCCGTGGGAGGTGTTGGTGCCACCCAAGGGGCCATTCAAGGGCTGTTTCGAGTTTTCACCCTCTAACGTCATGTTTTGCTTAAGTCTAGAAATATACAAATTACCGTCGTATTCTCAAACCGGAAGACCCGCGGCTACGGGGTCAGTTCCTAAGAGTTACATTGGTCCCGTGGGAGGAGTTGGTGCCACCCACGGGGACGTTCGGGGGAAGTTTCGAGTTTTCACCCTCTAACGCCATGTTTTGCTTAAGTTTAGAAATATGCAAATTACCGTCGTATTCTCAAACCGAGAGTCCCGCGTCTGCGGGGTCAGTTCCTACGAGTTACATGGGTCCCGTGGGAGGTGTTGGTGCCACCCACGGGGACGTTCGGGACTGTTACTAGTTCTCACCCTCTAACGCCATGTTTTTAAGCCTAAGTCTAGAAATATGCAAATTATTGTCGTATTCTCAAACCAGGAGTCCCGCGAATGCGGGGTCAGTTCCTACGAGTTACATTGGTCCCGTGGGAGGTGTTGGTACCACCCACGGGGACGTTCGGGGGCAGTTTCGAGTTTTCACTGACTAACACCATGTTTTGCTTAAGTCTAGAAATATGCAAATAACGGTCGCATTCTCAAACCGGGAGTCCCGCAGCTGCGGGATCAGTTCCTACGAGTTACATTGGTCCCGTGGGTGGTGTTGGTGCCACCCAGGAGGACGTTCGGGGGTTGTTTCTAGTTCTCACCCTTTAACGCCATGTTTTTAAGCCTAAGTCTAGAAATATGCAAATTATCGTCGTATTCTCAAAGTGGGAGTCCCGCGGCTGCGGGGTCAGTTCCTACGAGTTGTATTAGACCCGTGGGAGGTGTTGGTGCCACCCACGGGGCCTTTAGGGGGTTGTTTCGAGTTTTCACCCTCTAACGTCATGTTTTGTTTAAGTCTAGAAATATGCAAATTACCGTCGTATTCTCAAATCGGGAGTCCCGCGGCTGCGGGGTCAGTTCCTACGAGTTATATTGGTCCCGTGGGAGGTGTTGGTGCCACCCACGGGGACGTTCGGGGGCTGTTTCTAGTTCTCATCCTCTAATGCCACGTTTTAAGCCTAAGTCTAGAAATATGAAAATTATCATCGTATTCTCAAATCTGGAGTCCCGCGGCTGTGGGGTCAGTTCCTACGAGTTACATTGGTCCCGTGGGAGGTGTTGGTGTCACCCACGTGGCCATTAGAGGGTTGTTTTGAGTTTTCATCCTCTAACGCCTTCTTTTTAAGCCTAAGTCTAAAAATATGCAAATTATCATCGTATTTTCAAACCGGGAGTCCCGCGGTTGCGGGGTCAGTTCCTACGAGTTACATTGGTCCCGTGGGAGGTGTTGGTGCCACCCACGGGGCCGTTCAGGGGCTGTTTCGAGTCTTCTCCCTCTAACGCCATATTTTGCTTAAGTCTAGAAATAGGTAAATTACCGTCGTACTCTCAAACCGAGAGTCCCGTGGCTGCGGGGTCAGTTCCTACGAATTACATTGGTTCCATGGGAGGTGTTGGTGCCACCCACGGGGACGTTCGGGGGCTGTTTCGAGTTCCAACCCTCTAACGCCATGTTTTTAAGCCTAAGTCTAGAAATATTCAAATTACCGTCGTATTCTCAAACCGGGAGTCCCGCGATTGCGGGGTCAGTTCCTACGAGTTACATTGATCCCGTGGGAGGTGTTGGTGCCACCCACGGGGACGTTCGGGGGCTGTTTCAAGTTCTCACCCTCTAACGCCATGTTTTTAAGCCTAAGTCTAGAAATATGCAAATTATCGTCGTATTCTCAAACCGGGAGTCCCGCGGCTGTGGGGTCAGTTCCGACAAGTTGCATTGGACCCGTGGGAGATGTTGGTGCCACCCACGGGGCCGTTAGGAGGCTGTTTCGAGTTTTCACCCTCTAACGCCATGTTTTGTTTAAGTCTAGAAATATGCAAATTACCGTCGTATTCTCAAATCGGGAGTCCCGCGGCTGCGGGGTCAGTTCTTACGAGTTACATTGGTTCCGTGGGAGGTCTTGGTGCCACCCACGGGGACGTTCGGGAGCTGTTTCTAATTCTCACCCTCTAACGCCATGTTTTTAAGCCTAAGTCTAGAAATATGCAAATTATCGTCGTATTCTCAAACATGGAGTCTCGCGGCTGCGAGGTCAGTTCCTATGAGTTACATTGGCCTCGTGGGAGGTGTTGGTGCCACCCACGAGGCCGTTAGGGGGCTGTTTCGAGTTTTCACCCTCTAACGCCATGTTTTGTTTAAGTCTAGAAATATGCATATTACCGTCGTATTTTCAAATCGGAAGTCCCGCGGCTGCGGGGTCAGTTCTTACGAGTCATATTCGTCCCGTGGGAGGTGTTGGTGCCACCCACAGGGACGTTCGGGGGCTGTTTCTTGTTCTCACCCTCTAACGCCATGTTTTTAAGCCCAAGTATAGAAAAATGCAAATTATCCTCGTATTCTCAAACCGGGAGTCCCGCGACTGCGGGGTCAGTTCCTACGAGTTACATTGGTCCCGTGGGAGGTGTTGGTGCCACCCACGGGGCCGTTAGGGGGCTGTTTCGAGTTTTCACCCTCTAACGCCATTTTTTGTTTAAGTCTAGAAATATACAAATTACCATCGTATTCTCAAATCGGGACTCCCGCGGCTGCGGGGTCAGTTCCTACGAGTTACATTGGTCCCGTGGGAGGTGTTGGTGCCACCCACGGGGACGTTTGGGGGCTGTTTTTAGTTCTCACCCTCTAACGCCATATTTTTAAGCCTAAGTCTAGAAATATACAAATTACCGTCGTACTCTCAAACCGGGAGTCCCGCGACTGCGGGGTCAGTTCCTACGAATTACATTGGTCCCGTGGGAGGTGCTGGTGCCACCCACGGGGCCGTTAGAGGGCTGTTTTCAGTTTTCACCCTCTAACGCCATGTTTTTAAGCCTAAGTCTAAAAATATGTAAATTATCGTCGTATTCTCAAACCGGGAGTCCCGCGACTGCGGGGTCAGTTCCTACGAGTTACATTGGTCCCGTGGGAGGTGTTGGTGCCACCTACGGGGACGTTCGGGGGCTGTTTGTAGTTCTCACCCTCTAATGCCATGTTTTTAAGCGTAAGTCTATAAATATGCAAATTATCGTCGTATTCTCATACCGGGAGTCCCGCGACTGAGGGGTCAGTTCCTACTAGTTACATTGGTCCCGTGGGAGGTGTTGGTGCCACCCACGGGGACGTTCGGGGTTTGTTTCTAGTTCTCACCCTCTAACACCATGTTTTTAAGCCTAAGTTTAGAAATATACAGATTATCGTCGTATTCTCAAACCGGGAGTCCCGCGGCTACGGGGTCAGTTCCTACGAGTTACATTCGTCCCATGGGAGGTGTTGGTGCACCCACGGGGACGTTCAGGGGATGTTTCTAGTTCTCACCCTCTAACGCCATGTTTTTAAGCCTAAGTTTAGAAATATGCAAATTATCGTTATGCTCTCAAACCAGGAGTCCCGCGGCAGCGGGGTCAGTTCCTACGAGTTACATTAGTCCTGTGGGAGGTGTTGGTGCCACCCACGGGGACGTTCGGGGCCTATTTCGAGTTCTCACCCTCTAACGCCATATTTTTAAGCCCAAGTCTAGAAATATTCAAATTACGATCGTATTCTCAAACCGGGTGTCCCGCGACTGCGGGTCAGTTCCTACGAGTTACATTGGTCCCGTGGGAGGTGTTGGTGCCACCCACGGGGACGTTCGGGGGCTGTTTGTAGTTCTCACCGTCTAACGCCATGTTTTTAAGCATAAGTCTAGAAATATGCAAATTATCGTCGTATTCTCATACCGGGAGTCCCGCGGCTGCGGGGTCAGTTCCTATGAGTTACATTGGTCCCGTGGGAGGTGTTGGTGCCACACACGGGGACGTTCGGGGTTTGTTTCTAGTTCTCACCCTCTAACACCATGTTTTTAAGCCTAAGTTTAGAAATATGCAGATTATCGTCGTATTCTCAAAGCGGGAGTCCCGCGGCTGCGGGGTCAGTTCCTACGAGTTACATTGGTCCCATGGGAGGTGTTGGTGCACCCACGGGGACGTTCAGGGGTTGTTTCTAGTTCTCACCCTCTAACGCCATGTTTTTAAGCCTAAGTCTAGAAATATGCAAATTACCGTCATACTCTCAAACCGGGAGTTCCGCGACAGCGGGGTCAGTTCCTACGAGTTACATTGGTCATGTGGGAGGTGTTGGTGCCACCCACGGGGACGTTCGGGGGCTATTTCGAGTTCTCACCCTCTAACGCCATGTTTTTAAGCCCAAATCTAGAAATATTCAAATTACCATCGTATTCTCAAATCGGGTGTCCCGCGGCTGCGGGGTCAGTTGCTACGAGTTACATTGGTCCCGTGAGAGGTGTTAGTGCCACCCACGGGGACGTTCGGGGGCTTTTTCTAGTTCTCACCCTCTAACACCATGTTTTTAAGCGTAAGTCTAGTAATATGCAAATTACCGTCGTATTCTCAAATCGGGAGTCCCGCGGCTGCGGGGTCAGTTCCTACGAGTTACATTGGTCCCGTGGGAGGTGTTGGTGCCACTCACGGGGCCGTTAGAGGGTTGTTTCGAGTTTTCACCCTCTAACGCCATGTTTTTAAGCGTAAGTCTAAAAATATTCAAATTACCGTCGTATTTTCAAACCGGGAGTCCCGCGGCCGCGTGGTCAGTTCCTACGAGTTACATTGGTCCCATGGGAGGTGTTGGTGCCACCACAAGGACGTTCGTGAGCTGTTTCTAGTTCTCACCCTCTAACGCCATGTTTTTAAGACTAAGTCTAAAAATATGCAAATTATCATCGTATTCTCAAACCGAGAGTCCCGCGGCTGCGGAGTCAGTTCCTACGAGTTACATTGGTCCCGTGGGTGGTGTTGGTGCCACCCAAGGGGACATTCGGGGGCTGTTTCTAGTTCTCACCCCCTAACGCCATGTTTTTAAGCCTAAGTCTAAAAATATACAAATTATCGCCGTATTCTCAAATCGGGAGTGCCGCGGCTGCGGGGTCAGTTCCTACGAGTTACATTGGTCCCGTGGGAGGTGTTGGTGCCACCCACGGGGCCGTTAGCGGGCTGTTTCGAGTTTTCACCCTCTAACGCCATGTTTTTAAACCTAAGTCTAAAAATATGCAAATTATCATCGTATTCTCAAACCGGAAGTCCCGCGGCTGCGGGGTCAGTTCCTGTGAGTTACATTAGTCCCATGGGAGGTGTTGGTGCCACCCACGGGGACGTTCGGGGAAGTTTCGAGTCTTCACCCTCTAACGCCATGTTTTTCTTAAGTCTAGAAATATGAAAATTACCGTCTTATTCTCAAATCGGGAGTCCCGCGGCGACGGGATCAGTTCTTACGAGTTACATTGGTCCCGTGGGAGGTGTTGGTGCCACTCACGAGGACGTTCGGGGGCTGTTTCGAGTTTTCACCCTCTAACGCAGTGTTTTTAAGCCTAAGTCTAGAAATATGTAAATTACCGTCGTATTCTCAAATCGGGAGTCCCGCGGCTGCGGGGTCAGTTCCTACGAGTTACATTGGTCCCGTGGGATGTGTTGGTACCACCCACGGGGACGTTCGAGGGTTGTTTATAGTTCTCACCCTCTAACGCCATGTTTTTAAGCCTAACTCTAGAAATATGAAAATTATCATCGTATTCTCAAACCGGGAGTCCCGTGATCGCGCGATTAGTTCCTACGTGTTATATTTGTCCCGTGAGAGGTGTTGGTTCCTCTCACAAGACCGTATGGGGGCTGTTTCGTGTTTTCCCCCCTCTAACGCATTGTTTTCATGCTTAAGTACTCATATTTTCAAATTATCGTCGTATTCTCAAATCGGGAGTCCCGTTATCGCGTGGTCAGTTCCTACGTGTTACATTGGTACCGTGAGAGGTGTTGGTGCCTCTCACGGGGCCGTACGGGGGTTATTTCATGTTTTCCCCTTCTAACGCCTTATTTTCAAGCTTAAATTCTCATATTTTCAAATTATCACTGTATTCTCAAATCGGGAGTCCCGTTATCGCACGGTCAGTTCTTACTTGTTACATTGGTCCCGTGAGAGGTGTTGGTGCCTCTCACGGGACCGTACGAGGGTTGTTTCGAGTTTTCACCCTCTAACACCTTGTTTTCAAGCTTAAGTCTTCATATTTTGAAATTATCGTTGTATTTTCAAACCGGGAGTCCCGTTATCGAGCGGTCAGTTTCAACGTGTTACATTAGTCCCGTTAGAGGTGTTGGTGCCTATCAAGGACCGTACGGGGGTTGTTTCGAGTTTTCTCCCTCTAACGCCATGTTTTTAAACCTAAGTTCCGATATATGCAAAATTATCCTCGTATTCTCAAACTGGGAGTCCCGTGATCGTGTGGCCTATTCGTATGAGTTACATTGGTTCCGTGCAAGGTGTTGATGCCTCTAACGGGACCGTTTGGGGGATGTTTCGGGCTTCTCCCCTCTAACGCCATGCTTTTAAGCTTAAGTCTACACATTTTCAAATTATCGTCGTATTCTCAAATCGGGAGTCTAAAATATTTTCAACATATTATCTAATAATTATCCCGTACTCCTTCTAATTATCCCATACTCCTTCTAACATACTATCCAACAACAAGCAACAACCAATAATTATCCAACAGCCAAACCAAACAAAACCAATAATTATCCTGTACTCCTTCTATCATCTAAAAGATTTAATAGATAATGCATATCAATTATATAACTACTTTTGTTAAAGTAAAGCATAGCAGATCTAACCTGCAACAATAGCAATAGGGAATGTTCTTCTCCTTGATCCGAAACAACACATTGTCAATGTAGAACTGTGCTGGAGCATACTTGGGAATGTTTTTTACTGTCCGTCTAGCATGCATAACACAAGATTTTTTAGAAATATAAATTGGATCTATAACACACTGATACTAAAATGAGTCCCAACAAAATATACAATATATTCCCCAGAAGCATAGTTAGCTTTATTAAAAAAAATCTAACGGAATCCAAAAAAGCCATTCCAGTAAAACTACAATCTTGGTTGAATTAGTAACATAGCCATTCCGCAAAGTTCAAATTAGACTCACAACACTAAATCGAATAATTAGAAGAATAATTATATAAAGACATGACATTTCGCGGTTGAATCTGAATATGCTTAGAGAGAGTACCTAAGGTCCTTTTCGCAGATGGTCCTTCATTTAAACCTGCATTTCCATTGGAATTTTGAAAACAAAAGCATTAAATAAATAACATTCTTGGAAGAAGAAAAAAACACGAAAGAAAATTATACAAACACCGACTCTTCCTCTAGAACTGGCACCAATCTGAGGATACTTCAATATAGTCCAATCAAATACATAGTCAAATTGATAACCTATAAAGTGGGACAAAATCAGATATAAAAGATGAGAATAAAACTATGACTTCGTTCGAATGACAAGATGATGTCGTTCGAACGACATTGACTTCGCTTCTGACGAGATGTAAAAATCAAAGACCGTAAGCCTTCGTTTGACCCATGCTTCAAACGACCTTCTAACGAGATCCTAAGTCATTCTAATGAGATTGCCATCTCGTTTGAATGAAAATGTCAAAAAGTAAAAATATTTGAAGTCTGAAAAAATGTTCGAAAAACTGCCTCATTTTGCAAAAAATCAGTTTATATAAATCTCCCAATACTTGTAAAAAATCTAAGAAATCCAAAGCAACCACTATACCAATATTCGTGGAGCATGTTAAGGATGCTTGATAATCGAATCCGTCTTATTCATCGTGTGAACGTGAAGTGCAAAGATGGAAGCGACGGGATATGCCATACTTGATGTAACCTAGACTCCATGGAAAAGTCCTATATTTTAGGGGCAATGACAAAGAATTTTTCCTTACAAACCTCCCCTTGGGCTCTTTCGGTACAAAATAAAAAAATCCAAAGTATACAAAAAATCAAATACAAATCTAATACCCTCCTAGAAACCCAATAATGGAAAGATATTAAACATGTATAAGTCTTTGAAACCTTAAACTTTCAAAAACTTTAAATCTCTCTCTTTCTCTTGATCTTTTTTTTGGGTGCTTTGTCTTACGTTTACTTTGCATATGCTCTCTAAAGTGTACCTGAACACAATAGACAAAGAAATATACCTCTCGTGACATATCGAGTTTAAAGTAAGATAAAACTCATTCAATCAATTCTACCGCATATATCAAACTCTTACTCCCCTACAATTCGTAATTTGTTCTCTCACTTTTTATTTGTCTGAAATAGAAAAGGAAAAAAGCAGAAGTAATAAATCGGAATATGTCACAACAATCGTAGTATATTATCACAAACATATATCAAATAAGCTCATGAAATGATAGTTTCAAATGCTCCACAAACCATTTTCTATTTTTCAATTTTTTTTTCAATCAATTTTTTTTTACAAACAACATGCCATGGAGAAACACAAAAATAACCGAATAATGGAAACAAAATGTACGGGTGTGAACACATTCTATAGGTAAATCAACATAGATAAACATAACATGTGTACATGAAGGAATGAGAACCTACTAATGCAAGATCTCAGAGTCTCCTTAGGTATAAAAAAATGGTGAGCTCAAGTAAAATCGACTCAACCTATTCAACAAATCAAGATTGTGAGTGACTTTCACACCAATAATGTCCAAAACTATGTAATGCTTTTACGAGTATTTTTCAGGATGTGAAAAGCCATTGATCTTCGAATAAACTACCTTGAACTTCTTAAATCTTTCTTTTGAAGAAATCAATGCTCATATGTAGCGAAGCATCAATGTTCTTTGAAATTATCTTGACACTTTATATATTTTCTTTTCATGTGCCTTTAATCTTTTAGGTTCTTTTCTTTTTATAAATGGTGATTATTCACGCAAAGACAACCTGTCTCTCGCAACCCGATGTTATTGCTTTAAATATACCACATTTACCAGAGATATAATTTTTAATTTTTCCAATCCGGGCAATGGTTTTTGCAAACACTACTTTCATTATCTTGTGTTATTACATTTGGTTCGTTTTAAAAGCATGATTGAGATGAAAACACTACAATCGACACGTGAAAGGTAAGTGCAATACTCAAATAAGTCCGTGTTCGTATGCATTAAAGGTGGCAAGGATTCGAACATGTAACAAGTGTGACAACCCGCCTACTAAAATAATAGGTGGCCAGCCCAATACCCTAATAATCACAGGAATCATAGATGGTCCATTCTTAGCATCACTGTCGATTAAAATAATAGTATGAGATAACCATCAACTATTTTGGAAAACGGACTGTCAAATTTAAAAATTTTGAAAAGAAAAGAAAACATTTAGATAATCCCATTTGTAAAAACGGTGGATATCAAAAATCGATGAATGAAGTATGACAATACAGTAAATAACCACCGAATAAGCTGTCGGTGCACAGACCAATACAAATAATACATCGAGTATTACAATTTAATATTTACAATATAATGAATGAGTGCAAAACCTTGGGCAAACACGCCCGAATAAGAAATACTGAACTTAACTAACGTTCAATAGAAAGAAGCGTCTAATACAAGTAACCTACAATATCCGCAATATGTTGTAGCTCTATGACAACTGGAATGGAAATGTAAATACGGGTGTCCTTGCGGTAGAGCACCTGTAACGGCAAAGAGTATATGCAGAAACAAAGAAATAGATACGGGTCAGGACCCGGTTTGATATGATTACCATGTGACTAAAATGCATGACAGTTAAATGCGTAAATCTCTCACATATAACATAAGATAATTCTCACCTCTCAATCTAGCAGTAACCTAACGCAATATCGTGAGGTGATTTAGTTAACCCTAAGTACTAAGGGCTAACTTCTCCCCAGTCTCAACATTATGCCCTATTCGTGCGGGAGGTGTCTAGCAAAGCGAAATCCAAACAAGGAACCCCCCCGATACACTACTATTTAGGCAAGGTTGATCGTCGAGGTCCATTAGGCCCTAAGAACGAAATAATAAATATATATGTGTGTGCATAGGTGTGGGAGGTCACATCTACAGCTACACAAAGAAAATAAATAAATAAAACCCATCCATCATCTACTGGCACAATTCCTAGTTTCTATCTTTAGGAATATACATAAATGGTACAACATTTTATCAAATGTTTACCATGCCAAACTTATTTACCAATTTTATTTCCTTTCTTCCATTCAGGAAGAACACATAATTTAAAGCAGGTTTTATTATCATAAAAAGTGCTTTACCCATTTCTTTCATAAAATCCCACTTCCCTTCTTCCATCCAGGAAGTGTAATCAAAAGTCATTTTTATTAGCATAAAAATACTTTTGTATACCATATGCTTCCACATCCCTTCTTCCATCCGGGAGTCTTACCGAAGCCAAACCATAACCCATTTCCCTTCTACCATCCAGGAAATGTAATTAAAGCCAATCCATTATCATGAATTGCTTTAATAAATCTAAGACCGTCCCTCCGGGTTTCCCCACTGGACGCGCCCCTAAATGGCTATCATCTTCCAGGGCCTATCATACTAGATAACCTGGGAACCTACCAAACGTCGGGAAGCGGCCATATGCCTGCGGGATAGTCAAGACCACACCCGGAATCTCCTAACCAGCGCAGTATAAAAAAATGCCCATATGGCCTAGGGACTATATCCAACCTGCTCAATAGCCAGGAGGGCTTCACCACAACGCGCGCAACTTCCCTTATGATTGCGATTTAGGGAGGTGTGTATCAATAAATTAACATTTATGAAAAACTTTACTTTTCCTTTTTGAAAACATCATATTTTACATTTCCAAAAAACATCCATTTAGCCATTAAGCACCAAGTTTTAGAATGTGCATTTCATTCTTATCAAGTCACATTTTATTTATGACCTAAGACCCAAAGTTCCACTAACTTCAGACTAGCCTCCAAGCGTTCATATAATTTCATAAACCCTCAAGGTGAGTCTCCATAAGGGAGTGTCTCCCAAAAGCTTAACATTAATATTTTAACTTCCAATTTATCTTTAGGTTAACCTCCTATACCAATCGGACATTAACCTATATAAACTAGCCCTCGGGTAAACCCAAATCTCCACTCTTGGCCTAGGACATTAGTCTACCCAAATACAACCCTCTAGGACTCCCCATTACTTCCCAAAGGAAGGTTCCTAACCCTTGAACCCAAAAGAAAAGGTTAAACAAACTAAGGAGAATTAAAGGTGAAAAACAGGGGACCGGTCGACCGGTCAAGGGACAGCGGTCGACCGCCCTTACAGGTTTGGTCTGCTAACAAAAGCAGTAAGCTAGTTTTGGCATGACCGGTCGACCGGTCATAGGACCGCGGTCGACCGGTCATAGGACCGCGGTCGACCGTGCCTATCAGATCCACGAAAAACCTTTCTTCTCCAAAGCCAATACCGAACCATAAAACCCAAAATCCTCTACTTCCTTCATTCCCCTCCACCAATAACACTACCCTAACGATTATACACCAAAATAATCCCACATAACAACCCCAAACCATACAATCTACAAGAGTTAAGGGTTTAACACAAAAATCAACCAAAAACCCATTTAGGGTTTAAACCTCCAAAATTAACTACACATGCAAATTTATCACATTAAATCAATATCTAGCAAGTAAGAAACTTGCCTCGAGGTTCGTAGTCTCTGATCACCTCCGGTAGTGACGGAAATTCGGCCAAAACCTTCCATATCTCTCTTTCTCTCCATTTCTCCCAACTCTCTTTTCTCTCTGTCTCTCTCTCTCTCCTTTGGCTTCTTTCACACAAATGAAGAAAAGAAAGGGGGTGGGGAAGTTTATACGGGCCTAAAAATATAAATTCCCACATCGTTGCTAATACACCATTAAAATGACTCGTACCCACTATTTGAGTCATATCCCCTTAAAAATGCCCGAATCTCAAAAATTACAACTGGGCACTTATTCCGACTATCTCGACTATTCTAAAAACAACCGCACCCCCTATTTTGGCATTCGGGAAAGTGTGAACTATTTTTACGTTCCAATTTCATTTTATTTCATTAACTTAACCCCATATTATGTATAGGTCATAACCGTCGTTTTACATATAACGACGCAATAATACACTATATAACGCTTTTTACCTTCTCATGCCGGTAAATAGACAAAACATAGTAAATATTATCCCTAAGTCTCACGGGAAAAATATTTACTCCAACATCCCCTATTTTATAAAATTAGCCCATCAGGAAAAATAGTATAAAATAGTAGCTCCAAAAACCTGGGTTGTTACATACTCCCACCCTTAAAGGGGAATTTTGTCCTCAAAATTCAGGCGTAACCGATAACCATATAAAGGGTATACTATACCAAAAACGTGCTATCATACTAGCAAACCCCTCTATAATGCAGCGCCCCCATAGGTCACAGACTAAGGTCATCACTATTCGATCTTAGTCCACATCATTATGCGATAACGTAGCGCCAAATTGTCCCTCACGACTATCGATCATACACTTCTACTAAGGGAGGAGATACCTACACCCCTTGGGCACAAATTTCCTTACTTGACGAAACACGCTACACCCTTACTAGGGAATACTACACTACTTACAATCGCTAACCCCAATACTACAAACCTTATTCGCCATGGCGTAGTTCTCAAAAGAATTAGGATCCATGGGCCCAATCATTAAGAAATACCCTCGGAACATCTTTAATCAAAGAGATATACTATTCGCTGGTTCCTTTCCAACGAACAGACAAGACACACTGCAAACAATACTAGGCCACCCACGACATCATACTTATAGGAAATGATCCAAACTATTGTATGGAAATTTGATTCATAAAACTACTTCTCCGATCTTTCCTTTGAATCAAACCCACCCATCCACTTATGGGTGGTAGGATATACCCTATATCCACGCGGTTTCCATTTCTTCCTGGAAACTTTACCAGTACCAAGACACGAATATCTCTCTCAATTCACCACTGTTTGATAGGAACCGTATATAGGTCTAAAACTCCATCACACAGGGCTGGGCGTACTCTCCAGTACTAAGTCCGCCTGTTTCCATTGAGTAAGAAGCGATTGGTCCAATGATCCACAGTTTTCTCAACTAGGACGATGACCGTTACATTATCGGCAATTCGATAAAAATGTCCATGGATTTACCCACTCCTCGCTCCTCGCTATTCTTTGCACACAAGTAGGCGATAGGGTCGATCATGGACATGAATGCTCTTACGATGGAGCCCCCCCTCGGTAAACTCGTTCTACTTGGCAGTCCATGCCACGAATCAACTCTCTGACGGTTTCTACTCGGCGCCTATACTACTCCCGTTTGCATTGCCTTAGCGAAGGGAATATCTTATCGATAGCCCTTCACGATCACAAACTTGTTGCTCGTGAAAAGACCCAAATTACTGCCCAGGAGAGATGCCTCTAAGTCTTTAAGGTAAATACTACCGCTACTAACTCTTCATCAACCGGGTGACGACAATTCGTAAAAGTGTGAGACACAGGAGAAATAAGTCCATGCTCCCGCGTTAACACTTATCGTTCATGGCCAAGACTCGTTCGTTGAATCCACTCTTGATCATCACAACATGAGTGCAGGAGGAAAAAATCAGCTTATACATCAACTTCTCGAGATTCCATACTTCTCGATCTAGGGACCAAATCCTATTTAGAGTTAACCCACAAACCTATTGTAGTCAACTCCCAACCACCCTCTTAAAATAACGTCACATGCCCTACGGGCCAAGCCTCCTAAGAATCCTAAAGCCGATCTATCTACCTATCCTAGTCTAGTCGTATAGATATAATACTAAATATATCCATAGTGTCCAAGACCTTTCTCGACTTCCGACATTATCTCGGTTTCATGCGTGGGACGTCTCGCCGAAGCGAAATCCAAACAAGGAACCCTCCCATTACACTACTACCTCGCATTGTCGGTCGTCGAAAAGTAACCTTCGAAGACACATGATCGGAATCGACGGAATCCTAACTCGAAACTCTAATAATACATATATACGCCTAAGTCCTACCATAACAATCAACTGAGGCATTTACTTTATGTAGGATGCCACGGATACTATATCCCAAAATACAGATACACCTGGTTATAAATGGCCTTCTCATTAAGACACAACCCTAAGTCTCTATCAGACTTTCATAATCTTAGTCTTCCCCACATCGATCAGAGGAAAACTATCATTGTGCTCACATATATCGCACATCGACATAGCCCTTAATCACTCATATACGTGATTCTTGGCGAAATTCCAACCCAGCACTTAACCAACAAAAAAAAAGAACAAAATAAAAGAAAAGAAAATGCACATCTCTCCACTCCCAGCGTCATTAAGGTTCATGTGTGGAGCGTCTCGCAAAGCGAAATCCAAACAAGGAACCCCTCCACACAATCCCCTTAACTAGCCGGTCGTGGAGATGATGCATATCATACACAAGCAAAGCAATTAAAGAAAGCAAACAATCTAGAAAAAAAAATTAAAGCAAGACAAACAAATAATAAACAAAATAAAATAAATAAAAATAATAATAAAAACTACTTACATACCGTAAACCACCTCTATAAAGTCTCAACCTGTATCCAGGGGAGATATTATAGAACCACTAGCTCTTTCTTTTAAAACTAGAGATAGGATAGCCTCGCAATTTATTCGCTTGCTATCACCCCAACCCAACCAAGAGTATCTCTACTCGTATATTACATATAATACAAGTAGCACGCACTAAACATATCACCACTCGCCCCATAACGAGTGAAAAGAAAAATAAAGCCTCCCTATCAAGGAAACCATATAAGTATGCTTACTATAAAGGAAATACAGATACTATTCCAAGCTCTATATACCCGGTCCTAGGGTTAACACCCTACTGCTCCATCTTACCTAAGGAATGCACCACTCACATCTTAATTGGAAAATCCCACCAACATACTAGCCAATTCCCTTGGCCTCTTCCACTGGTTCCAAGACACGTGATTCTAGTCTTAACCGAACCAAACTACTTCCGTCAATGTCCCAACTAGGCGTCCCATCCTTGCCGATTACCTTCAATCAATAAGATTAGAACGTGTAGTTCCATTACTCCCCTTCACCAAGGAGAACATAGTACCAACCTCCTCGTCCTTAGCTCCACGAGTCTTCCCCGGGTGGATGTCCACCAATGGGGTCTCTTGAACACTACTTCTCCGGAAGTGTTTCCAACACTTACGAGCCTAGCATTCCCACTGAAAGGCCCTCTCTATGGGAAAAACATTCTGCCCCACCATAAAGAGGCGACTACCGTTCCCTCTACCCAACCGAACTTCAACATGTGGTCCTTGTCAAGGACCTCTCAGCTCCGAATTAACTTTTCTTGGAATCCCAAGCATAGTACCACTCTTCACCGACAGCGGTACTCTTGAAAACTATTTCCACGGTTCTTAGTAGTCACAGCAGCAATATAGAATAATGCTACAAGGGAAGAGACCTTGAAAACGGCCCCTATTCCCGACCACAACCTACAACTTATAGTAATCCCACCTCATGATGCCTACACAACGACCTTCATCTAACGACTTACAAGTCTCACATGAACGCGCAGAAGATCTTCGGGGTTCTCATACCATAGCAAGAGAACGAAATCTCACAAGGGAATTCAACGACCTTATTCCTAAGGCTCTGCATCAAACAAAGAAAAACGCAGAAGACGTAGGACATCCGCACAGACCCCTAAGGACTCTAGAACCTAATGCTCTGATACCATCTGTGACAACCCGCCTACTAAAATAATAGGTGGCCAGCCCAATACCCTAATAATCACAGGAATCGTAGATGGTCCATTCTTAGCATCACTGTCGATTAAAATAATAGTATGAGATAACCACCAACTATTTTGGAAAACGGACTGTCAAATTTAAAAAATTTGAAAAGAAAAGAAAACATTTAGACAATCCCATTTGTAAAAACGGTGGATATAAAAAATCGATGAATGAAGTATGACAATACAGTAAATAATCACCGAATAAGCTGTCGGTGCACAGACCAATACAAATAATACATCGAGTATTACAATTTAATATTTACAATATAATGAATGAGTGCAAAACCTTGGGCAAACACGCCCGAATAAGAAATACTAAACTTAACTAACGTTCAATAGAAAGAAGCGTCTAATACAAGTAACCTACAACATCCGCAATATGATGTAGCTCCATGACAACTGGAATGGAAATGTAAATACGGGTGTCCTTGCGGTAGAGCACCTGTAACGGCAAAGAGTATATGCAGAAACAAAGAAATAGATACGGGTCAGGACCTGGTTTGATATGATTACCATGTGACTAAAATGCATGACAGTTAAATGCGTAAATCTCTCACATATAACATAAGATAATTCTCACCTCTCAATCTATCAGTAACCTAACGCAATATCATGAGGTGATTTAGTTAACCCTAAGTACTAAGGGCTAACTTCTCTCCAGTCTCAACACTATGCCCTATTCGTGCGTGGGGTGTCTCGCAAAGCGAAATCCAAACAAGGATCCCCCCAATACACTACTATTTAGGCAAGGTTGATCGTCGAGGTCCATTAGGCCCTAAGCACGAAATAATAAATATATATGTGTGTGCATAGGTGTGGGAGGTCACATCTACAGCTACACAAAGAAAAAAAATAAAAAAACCCATCCATCATCTACTGGCACAATTCCTAGTTTCTATCTTTAGGAATATACATAAATGGTACAACATTTTATCAAATGTTTACCATGCCAAACTTATTTACCAATTTTATTTCCTTTCTTCCATTCAGGAAGAACACATAATTTAAAGCAGGTTGTATTATCATAAAAAGTGCTTTACCCATTTCTTTCATAAAATCCCACTTCCCTTCTTCCATCCAAGAAGTGTAATCAAAAGTCATTTTTATTAGCATAAAAATACTTTTGTATACCATATGCTTCCACATCCCTTCTTCCATCCGGGAGTCTTACCGAAGCCAAACCATAACCCATTTCCCTTCTACCATCCAGGAAATGTAATTAAAGCCAATCCATTATCATGAATTGCTTTAATAAATCTAAGACCGTCCCTCCGGGTTTCCCCACTGGACGCGCCCCTAAATGGCTATCATCTTCCAGGGCCTATCATACTAGATAACCTGGGAACCTACCAAACGTCGGGAAGCGGCCATATGCCTGCGGGATAGTCAAGACCACACCCGGAATCTCCTAACCAGCGCAGTATAAAAAAATGCCCATATGGCCTAGGGACTATATCCAACCTGCTCAATAGCCAGGAAGGCTTCACCACAACGCGCGCAACTTCCCTTATGATTGCGATTTAGGGAGGTGTGTATCAATAAATTAACATTTATGAAAAACTTTACTTTTCCTTTTTGAAAACATCATATTTTACATTTCCAAAAAACATCTATTTAGCCATTAAGCACCAAGTTTTAGAATGTGCAATTCATTGTTATCAAGTCACATTTTATTTATGACCTAAGACCCAAAGTTCCACTAACTTCAGACTAGCCTCCAAGCGTTCATATAATTTCATAAACCCTCAAGGTGAGTCTCCATAAGGGAGTGTCTCCCAAAAGCTTAACATTAATATTTTAACTTCCAATTTATCTTTAGGTTAACCTCCTATACCAATCGGACATTAACCTATATAAACTAGCCCTCGGGTAAACCCAAATCTCCACTCTTGGCCTAGGACATTAGTCTACCCAAATACAACCCTCTAGGACTCCCCATTACTTCCCAAAGGAAGGTTCCTAACCCTTGAACCCAAAAGAAAAAGCTAAACAAACTAAGGAGAATTAAAGGTGAAAAACAGGGGACCGGTCGACCGGTCAAGGGACAGCGGTCGACCGCCCTTACAGGTTTGGTCTGCTAACAAAAGCAGTAAGCTAGTTTTGGCATGACCGGTCGACCGGTCATAGGACCGCGGTCGACCGCGCCTATCAGATCCACGAAAAACCTTTCTTCTGCAAAGCCAATACCGAACCCTAAAACCCAAAATCCTCTACTTCCTTCATTCCCCTCCACCAATAACACTACCCTAATGATTATACACCAAAATAATCCCACATAACAACCCCAAACCATACAATCTACAAGAGTTAAGGGTTTAACACAAAAATCAACCAAAAATCCATTTAGGTTTTAAACCTCCAAAATTAACTACACATGCAAATTTATCACATTAAATCAATATCTAGCAAGTAAGAAACTTGCCTCGAGGTTCGTAGTCTCTGATCACCTCCGGTAGTGACGAAAATCCGGCCAAAACCTTCCATATCTCTCTTTCTCTCCATTTCTCCCAACTCTCTTTTCTCTCTCTCTCTCTCTCTCTCTCTCTCTCTCTCTCTCTCTCTCTCTCTCTCCTTTGGCTTCTTTCACACAAATGAAGAAAAGAAAGGGGGTGGGGAAGTTTATACGGGCCTAAAAATATAAATCCCCACATCGTTGCTAATACACCATTAAAATGACTCGTACCCACTATTTGAGTCATATCCCCTTAAAAATGCCCGAATCTCAAAAATTACAACTGGGCACTTATTCCGACTATCTCGACTATTCTAAAAACAACCGCACCCCCTATTTTGGCATTCGGGAAAGTGTGAACTATTTTTACGTTCCAATTTCATTTTATTTCATTAACTTAACCCCATATTATGTATAGGTCATAACCGTCGTTTTACATATAACGACGCAATAATACACTATATAACGCTATTTACCTTCTCATGCCGGTAAATAGACAAAACATAGTAAATATTATCCCTAAGTCTCACGGGAAAAATATTTACTCCAACATCCCCTATTTTATAAAATTATCCCATCAGGCAAAATAGTATAAAATAGTAGCTCCAAAAACCTGGGTTGTTACAACAAGTACTCATCATATCTCATCGAAATGAATGCATCCATTATAAAGCACAAAATGATATGTTTCATGTCTCAAAACACTACAAAATGGTCACGAGGATATGGAATGAATTGGTGACTCAGACGTCTATAATGTTCATCCACATATGGTGAAAAAATACAAAACTCTTTTTGAATGTTTCAAAACTTTTATCAAAAATAAAATCTTTTTGGCTTTTTCACTTTTTCTAAACAAGAAATAAAAAATCTTTTTGTATTTTTCAAGAAAAACATAATTCTTTTTTGCTTTTTCGAAAAATATATCAAAATAGAAAAAGATAAATACAATGGTAGTACACACTAGCAATAGGCATGAAGATATAAACATGAAAAGCATCCTATGCTAGCAAACAGGTCTAAACCTCAAGCATTAGGTCCGGAGGAGTTATCCAAAGGAGATGACATCCTATGAAAAAAATCCATCAAATCATGTGAAGTTTTGACCAAATACTCAACTTGATATCGAAAACTCTCAAAATATCTCATGTGATATGCTGCGGAGTAACATGTGTGACAGTGTAGGCGAAAACACGTGTAGTAGCATATCGTGAAAGATACCTATGAGACACACTACCCAACTTAAAACAAAATTCACTAAGGTATCCTCTTTGCTTGCAATGGGAACAAACATGAACAGGATTAAGGTCACCCCTCTCAAAACGTTTGGGATGTGCCCTCCTACTTAAAATCGGATGCCTAGGTGGGTTAGGTCATGAGCCATAAGGATCCATCACAAACTCGGGAACCAGCTCAGGTGCAACATGGGAAGTGGACGCATCGTCATAACCTATTCCTAGCCTCTTAACATTATCCAAAGTGGGACTGAGGAGCATCTTTCCTACCTTATTAAATGCATCCTCTAAATTAACTTTGACTTCATGAGCACGTTCGAGATCTCTCTCGAGGTGGGATACATGGGCTTCAAGTTTCTCATGAGTCTCAAATGAATATTGAAGATCTCCCGTAAGACTAGCCACAGTGTTGGTCAAGTCTATCTTTTTTCGGCCTAAGACAATCAACTGCTCACATTAAGAAACCCTCACCTTCTTGAGTTATCCAAATCTAACACCTTAAGAGACAACTCTTTATTCATCCTTTTCATCTTCTACGTCTCGATGTATAAATCACTAAAGGATTTTTGGAGATCCCCTTATCCCTCACTTGCAATCTCCTCCTCACACCCACTCAAATGGCTCGAAACATCATCTAGGCTCTCATGATTACATGTGTCCTCATCCTCATGGGACAAATTTGAAGTACTCACATGACTAGATATGAAATCAATGCACTTTTTGTGTGATGATTCTCCCCCTGAATGACCGACTCGATATCACTATTGCTAATAGTGGATTTATTTGCAATATCTTTGCCCCTTATCTTTAGCATAATGGGACACTCAAAAGCCTTGTGACCTTTTCCCTCACGCTAAAAATACCTTATATCTTCCTCCTTCTCACCGTTATTCTTGACCTCAGTCTTCTTTTAGTTTTTCTCAAAAATATTTTTATCGGAAGAACTTTTTTTGAAAAATTTGAGAAACTTTTTAAAAAAATTCCCAAACAAGGCCAAGTCACCGAAACCAACCTCACCCTCAGATTCAGACTCACAAACTTTCTCTTTTCCTTTTTCTTAATTTGAGCCTTTAAAGCTAACCCTATCCTCAGGCTTAACGGTTTTGGGAAACATTTCGATCTCATAAGTTTTAAGGTCTCATATTTGTTCTTCTAACGTAAGAGTGTCTAAGACCTCTAAAGATTTAAGTACGGTGACCTTAGGAATAAATAGGGAAGGTAGTGACCTTAAAATCTTTTTCACGGCTCTCGACTCCTTAATTCTCTCACTCAAATTAAAATTAGTGTTTACAATGTCCGACAACCTATCATAAAATTCATCAAAACTTTCAGACTCTAACATCGTTATGGTCTCAAATTGGGTGGTCAAATTTTTAAGCTTAAACGCCTTGACATCGTTGGAACCCTCATGTATCAACTAGAGGATATCCCTTGCTTCCTTAGACGTAGTGCACATCATGACACAACATAACTCATCAGGGGTGAAGGCTCCTGAAATAGCACCAAGGTCGGGAGGAGTTATAGGTGCACCAATTAAATCCCTCATCAATCCAAGAAGAAACAGGTTTGAGATTTTTGACATTATCAATAGTGACAGTGGGAGGAGTCCACCCTCTTTCACAAACAAGATAGACTATTTCATCAATTTCTTTTAAAGTGGATCTTATACGGGCTTTACAATAGGCATAATTCAATATATCCAAAATTAGCATCCTATTATATAAGTTCTCCATAAAAAAAAATTATGATTTTTCAAAACAATAGATATCACAGAAACATTTTACGGAAAAAGGATCTCATGATAATTTGGTGAAACCTGCTCTAATACCAATTTGAAAGTGCGCTATTCTCGAATTGAGTAAACTTATTTAATTTGATGTTAATCCGATAATTTTTTTTTAATTCTTTTAAACCTAGAACATGCAACTACGTGATTCAAAACACAAACCAAGCCAAGCATGTAATAAAAATAGAATTTGAGGAAAAATCCGAGAGGGAAAAACCATTCATTTCACTATAGTTTGTAAATCGCAATTTATAATCACACTAGAGAAATACAGCTGGATGAATCTTTCGCAGGTGACCTTCGTCTTCTTCAACAATGAATTCCCGCAAGAAATCACAATGACTGCAACCTTCCTTTAATAATAATTCCCGCAAGAATCACAAGGGCAGCAGTAGAGACACCTTCTCTAAAAGAGTAAGTTCAATATAAAAGTGTTTTGGGTTCTAAAGATTATTCACAAAAGTATATAGGAGAGATTGAGTCAATCAAAATAAGTTTTTCCCTTTTAAAAGTGCAAAATAAATGCCGGAGTCCTGAAGTCCTCGTAAATGAAAAGTCTTAACAAAAACCCTATCGAAAATAGGTATTTAAAGGCGGACACAAATATTGTGGCGGTGCAACCTCGTTCGAACAAAAACTATGACTTCATTCAAACGACATCGACTTCACTTTTGACGAGATGCAAAAATCCAAGATAGTAAGCCCTCGTTTGATACATGCTTGAAACGACCTTCTAATGATATCCGAAGTCATTCTAAGGAGATTGCCATCTCGTTTGAACAAAACTGTCAAAAAATAATAATATTTTATGTCTGAAAAACTGTTGAAAAAAAGCCTCATTTTATAAAAAATCAATTTACAAAAATCTCCCAATACTTTGTAAAAAATATATGAAATCTAGAGCAACGACTATACCAACATTACGTGATGTTGTGGAGCATTTTAAAGATGCTTGATAATCGAATCCGCCTTCTTGATCGTGTGAACTTGAGGTGCCATGATGGAAGCAACGTGATATGCCATACTTGATGTAACCTAGACTCCAAGGAAAAGTCCTAGATTCTAGGGGCAATGACAGAGAATTTTCCCTTACAAATATCCCCCTATGGCTATTCCGGTACAAAATAAAAAATTTGAATTATACAAAAAATTATATACAAATCTAATACCCTCCCAGAAACCCAAAAATGGAAATATACTAAACATGTACAAGTCGTTGAAATCTTCAACTTTAAAAAAATTCAAGTCTCTCACTTTCTCTTGATCTTCTTTTTGGGAGATTTGTCTTGCGTGTACTTTGAATATGCTCATTAAAGTGTACCTGCACACTATAGACAAAGAAATATACCTCTCATAATTTATCGAGTTTGAAGTAAGATAAAACTCATTAAATCAATTCTACCCCATACATGAAACTCTTACTCCCCCGTAATTCAAAACTCGTTCTCCCCTTTTTTATTTGTCCGAAATAGACAAGCAGTAGAAACAAAAGTAATAAAACGGAGTGTGTCACAACAAATGTAGTATATCGCCAAAAACATATATCAAATAAGCTCATGCAATGATAATTTCAAATGCTCCACAAATATTTTCGATTTTTTATATTTTGTTCTTCAAACAAAAAAAATTACAAACAACACACCATGAAGAGATACAAAAATAACTGAATCATGAAAATGGAATGTAAGGGTGTGAACACATTCTATAGGTAAATCAACGTAGACAAATATAACATGTGTGTAAGAAGGAATGACGCAAGATCTCAAAGTCTCCTTAGGTATTAAAAAATGGTGAACTCAAGTGAAATTGACTGAACCTATTCAACTAATCAAGATTGTGATTGATTTTCACACCAACAATGCCCAAAGCTGTGTAATATTTTTATAAGTATTTTTTAGGACGTGCAAACCCATTGATCTTCGATTAAACTCCCTCAAATCTCACATACAAAACTATCTCTCAAATCTTTGTTTTCAAGAAAGTAATGCTTATATGTAGAGAAGCATTAACGTTATTTGAAATTGGCCTGACACTTTATATATTTTCTTTTTATGTTTCTTTAATGTTTTTGGTTCTTTTCTTTTTGCAAATGATGATTATTCACGTAAAGACAACTTGTCACTCGCTGCCCGATTCCATTGATTTAAATATAACATTAACCACATATATAATTTTGAATTTTTTTCAATCTGGACAATGCTTTTTACTAGCACTACTTTCATTATCTCATTTTATCACATTTAGTTCATTATAAAAGCATGATTGAGATAAAAATACTACAACCGAAATGTGTAAGGTAAGTGCAATACTCAAATAAGTTCGTGCTCCTGTGCGTTAAAGGGGACAGGTAGTCAAACATGTAGCAAGTAGTCATCATATCACATCTTAATGACTCCACACATTATAAAGCACAAAATGAATTTCTGTCATGTCTCAAAACACTACAAAATCGTCACGTGGATATGGAATGAATTGGTGACTCGGACATCTTTATGGTTCATCCACATATGATGAAAAAAATACAAAACTCTATCAAAAATTTATCAAAAATAAAATATTTTTGGCTTTTTCACTTTTTCTAAAAAAGAAACCGAAAATCTTTTTGTATTTTTCAAAAAATTTCAAGAAAAACAGAACTCTTTTTGGATTTTTTGAACAATATATCAAAATGGAAAGAGCTAAATACAATGGTAGTACACACTAGCAATAGGCATGAAGATATAAACATGAAAGCATCCTATGCTAGCAAAAAAGTCTAAATCTCAATCATTAGGTCAGGAGGCGTTCTCCAAATGAGATGAAATCCTACGAAAAAATCCATCAAATCATGTGAAGTTTTGACCAAATACTTAACTTGTTCTCGAAAACTCTCAAAATTTCTCATGTGATATGTTATGGAGTAAAATGTGTGGCACTGCATGCGTAAACACATGTTCTAGCATATCGTGAAATATACCTATGAGACACACTGCCCAACTTAAAACAAAATTCACTAAGGTGTCCTCTTTTCTTTCAATGTGAACAAACATAAACAGGATTAGGACCACTTCTCTCAAAACGTGTAGAACATTCTCTCCTATGTAAAATTGGATGCCAAGGTGGGTTAGGTCATGATCCATAAGGATCTATCACAAACTTGGGAACCATCTCAGGTGCAACATGGGAAATGGACGCACCGTCATAACCTATTCCTATCCTCTCAACATTACCCAAAGTGGGACCGAGGATCATCTTTCCTACCTTTTCAAATGTATCCTCTAAAGTAACTTTGACCTCTTAATCACGTTCGAGATCTCTCTGAGTTGGAATACATGGGCTTCAAGTTTATCATTTGTCATTAATGAAGATTGAAGATCTCCCGTAAGACTAGTCACGGTGTTGTTAAAGTCTCTCTTTACCCGTCCTAAGATGATCAACTGCTCACATAAAGAAATCTTCACCTTCTCGGGTTGACTCGTCGATGCCTCACACACCCTCATAACCTTTACCCCTCTCTCCGTGTCTAACACCTTAAGATACAACTCTTTATTCATCTTTTTCGCCTTCAACGTCTCGGTGTACAAATCACTAAAGGATTTTTGGAGATCCCCTTCTCCCTCACTGGTAATCTCATCTTCACACTCACCTTAATGGATCGAAGCATCATTGCGGCTCTCATGTTTACATGTGTCCTCATCGTCATGGGACAAACTAGAAGTACTCACTTGACTACCCATGAAATCAATTCAGTTTTCATATGGTGATTCTCCCCCTGAATCAACCGGCTCGATATCACTATCGCTAAGAGTGGCTTTATTTACAATATCTTTGCCCCTTCTCTTTAACATAGTGGGACACTCAAAAGACTTGTGTCTTTTGCCCTTTCACTCAAAACACCTTATATCTTCCTCTTTCTCACCGTTATTCTTGAAGTCAATCTTTTTTTCATTATTATCAAAAATCTTTTTATTGGAATAATTATTTTTGGAAAATCTGAGAAACTTTAAAAAAAAAATTCTCGAACAAGGCCAAGTCACCAAAATCAACCTCACCCTCAGATTCAGTCTCACAAACGTTCTCTTTTTTCTTTTTCTTTATTTGAGCCTTTAAAGCTACCCCTCTATCTTTAGGATTAATGGTCTTAGGAAATATGTCGATCTCATAAGTTTTAAGGTCATCTAAGAGTTCTTCTAACCTATGAGTGTCCAAGATCCCTAAAGAGTTAAGTACGGTGACCTTAGAAATAAATTGGGAAGGAAGTGACCTTAAAATATTTTTCACGACTCTCGACTCCTCAATTTTCTCAATCAAATTAAAATTAGTGTTAACAATGTCTGACAACCTAGTATAAAATTTATCAAAACTCTCGGAATCTAACATCGTGATGATCTCGAATTGGGTGGTCAAAATTTGAAGCTAAAACGCCTTGACATTGTTGGTACCCTTATATGTCAATCGGAGCATATCCTTTGCCTCCTTAGGTGCAGTGCCTATTATGATGCGACGAAACTCGTCAGGGGTGATGAGTCTAGAAATAGCACCAAGGCCATGGGACTTTAGGTACACCATTTAAATTCATTTTCAGTCCAGGAAGAAACAGGTATGGGAATTGTGACATTATCAACAGTGATAATGAGAGGTTTCCACCCTCTTTCACAAACAAGCGAGACTCTTTCATTAATTTCTTTTAAAGTGGATCTCATATAGGCTTTACAATAGGCATAATTCAGTCCATCGAAAATTAGCATCCGATTATATAAATTCTCCAACATAAAATTTGTGATTTTTCAAAATCAAATTTTCAAAACAATAGATATCACAGAAATTTTTTGCGAAAAAAAGATCTCACGATAATTTGGTGAAACCTGCTCTAATACCAATTTGAGAGTGCGTTATTCTCTAATAGAGTAAACTTATTTAAGTTGATGTTAATCCAACAAACAAATTTTAATTCTTTTAAACCTAGAACACGCAACTATGTGATTCAAAACACAAATCAAACCAAGCATGTAATGAAAACAAATT
The DNA here is from genome assembly GCA_949130495.1 of Sambucus nigra. Lineage (NCBI taxonomy): Eukaryota > Viridiplantae > Streptophyta > Magnoliopsida > Dipsacales > Adoxaceae > Sambucus > Sambucus nigra. Next base: position 76,306,963 of record OX422208.1, read on the forward strand.
TTCAGGAAAAAAAACTCAGGGAAATATTTCACTATAGTTTGTAAATCGCAATTCATAATCACAATAGAGCAATACAACCCAACAAATCTTTCGTAGGTAACCTTTGTCTTCTTGAACAATGAATTCCCGAAAGAACTCACAAAGATCGCAGCATTCCTTCAGCAATGATTCCAACAAGAATCACAAGAGCAACATTAGAGGCTCCTTCTCTACAAAAGTAATTTCAATATAAAAGTTTTTTGGGTTCCAAAGATAATTCACAAAAGTATTTAGGAGAGATTGAGTGAAGCAAAAAAAGTTTTTTCCTTTCAAAAGTGAAGACTAAATGCAGTAGTTTTGCAGTTTTCATAAATGAAAAACCTTAACAAAAAACTATCGAAAATAGGTATTTATAGGCAGGCATAAAAATCAAGGCGGTGTAACCTCATTCGAATGAAACTATGACTTTGTTGTAACGACATGTGTGCCCATCCCCGATCCTCATGGAGGGAGAGAGATGATGAGAGGGGGTCTCATCTCCGCGATGAGAGACTCCTGGTCCCTCTCATCCCTCTCGAGAGCGCTTCGGCCGTCGTCGGCGATGTGTGAGATGAAAAATGTAGAGAGATGGATTCGCCAGTCTATTTTACTCAAAATAGACAAAAGAAGGTGGAGCCGTCCTGAAGGACAGCATCCAAATACATACTGATACATACGAAATCAAAATTTATTCGAAAAGGGTTCGGAGGCTAAGTTACAAAATGGGAAGGTGTTAGGCACCCATTCCGCCCTTGTGGTCTCTCATGGATTGTTGCTATTTTCCTTTGTTTCCCCGTGATATATGTGCATGTGTCTATTTAGTGGAGATAGGAATCATCGATTTGTATCATGGAAGAGATAAAGCGAGTCATCTATGGGAATGTTCCTAAAAGTAATATTAGAAAATATGATTTACGTGGTTATCCTTGCGTTAATCGTTATAAAGGAACGATAACGCATGTGGAATAATACGCCACTAAGAACAAATATATGTATATGTAAATATATATATTTTAGGAGAATTAAGTTAAAGAATATTGAAAAATAACAAAAATGGAAGGAATAGGACTCGAGTCTCGGGTTTTATCCCGAGACGCCTACGTAGCCTATAGAGGCATCAAAGTCCACGGAGTTCGTATGCAAAACGAGGGGTGGAATTTATCCCATAAATCCAATCGGGGACTTCTCTTATGTGTGTGTGTGTGTAAAAAAGTGTTTTAGTTGTGAGAAAAGTGTGAGAATTCCCATTTGGAATTTATGATCAAACCCCCTTTTTCTTGTATTTTGGATTTTATTTATATGACAATAAGAGATGCCCAATAATACTAAATAAAAAGTATATTAGGATATGTGAGATGGAGAGAATAAAAGTACTAAGCAATAAAACAAGTTAATGCGAATTTAAGAGAATTTAAGAAAGGTGGACCTTCTTGAAGATCTTGAGCTTGATCTTGAATGTTAGAGAGCAACCCTTGCACTTGGGTGATGATGAAGGGAAGTTAATTCACCAAGTTTGATGAAAAATATGATGAAAAGTGAGGGTTGGAAAGGGATTTGGATGTGGAAATCACGTTAACATCGAGAGAGGTTTTTTGAGTTTGCTGAGAGTGATGGATATCAGATCTTGGGTCCCCATGCAATGAGGCTAGGCCCTCCTTTTTATAGGCCCGGGACATTATCGATCGGCATAGTCCTAGTCCTACCAATCAACAGGATTTTTAGGCACACTGTCGATAGGCAGGGTTTGGAACCTGCCGTTTGGCAGTCTCTTTCAGGTTCCTTCAGAAAAACGGTCGTAAAATGCAAACCATTGATCCGAATCGCGCACGGGGTAAACCGCTGGAAAGGTACTTCAGAGACCTTAAAAAATACTTGGACTAATCCCGGGTTTGAGAGCTGACTTTGGGTCAAATATGGCTCAGAAGCGCTCGTTAGTCCTTTGGATGGGGAATTCTCGGACGCAAACGGATCGTTTGTCCGCATGGTAAGATAGAATCACGCACGGGGTAGACCATTGGAAATTTTAGGAGATGTACTTTTCCATTATAATGAGCTTGACTCAGTTTAGGGAGTTGACTTTGATCAATCGGGGCTTGGAAGCGTCCGGTGACTTTTCGGAGTAAAACGGATCGTTCGTCCGTACCATAAGTCAAAATTGCATAGGGGCGAACCTTTGGAAAGGGGATTCAGTGCCCTTTAAAGATTCATTCAGTCTCGGTCAATCTGAAGAGTTCAACTTGGTCAAATGAAGCTCGTGAGCGTTCGGTGGCCTCCTGATCAAGTTTTGAGGGAAAATAGGTCTTTCGTCCGTACCGTAAGTCAGAATTACGCACGGGGAGGACCGTTAGAATGGGGATTCAGTGACTTTTAAATATTCATTCAGTCTCAGTCGAGCTAAAGATTTAAACTTTTGGTCAAACGGAGTCTGGGAGTGCCCGGTGGCCTTTAGGTTAGTACCCGAGGTATGACTTAGGTTTGTAGTGATGAAGGGAGGTGCTAGGGACCTAAGGAGAGGTTAGGGGGTGCTAGAATGGGTGAGTTTAGAACAAACGAAAGCCATCAAATAGACACCATATGACTATTTTGAAAGAGGATGGACAATTTAGAGGGTCGAGGCCGATTCTGAGGACCTGGGGATGAGGATGACCAATTCAGAGGGTCGAGGCCAATTCTGAAGGCTTAAATTGAAATGACCAATTCTACGAGTCGAATCCAATTCTTAGGACCTAAATTATGATGACCAATTCTATGGGTCGAAGCCAATTCTGCAGGTCGAAGCCAATTCTGAGGGCTTAGGCTGAGATGACCAATTCTGCGGGTCGAAGCCAATTCTGAGGGCTTAGAGCTAACCAATTATGCGGGTCGAAGCCAATTCTGGGGGCTTAAATTGAGATGAACAATTCTACGGGTCAAAGCTAATTCAGAGGCCTTAAATTAAGATGACCAATTCTGCGGGTCGAAGTCAATTCGGAGGGCTTAAATTGAGATGACTAATTCTGCGAGTCGAAGCCAATTCTAAGGGCTTCAATTGAGATGACCAATTCTGCAGGTCGAGACCAATTCTGAGGGCTTAAATTAAGACGACCAATTCTGTGGGTCGAAGCCAATTCTGAGGGCTTAGGTTGTGATGACAAATTCTGCGGGCCGAAACAAATTCTAAGGGATTAAATTGAGATGACCAATTTTACGGGTCGAAGCCAATTCTGAGGAATTAAATTGAGATGCCTAATTTTACGGGTTGAAGCCAATTCTGAGGGCTTAAATTGTGATGGCCAATTCTGTGGGTCAAAGCCGATTCTTAGGGATTAAATTGAAATGACTAATTCTGTGGGTCTAAGACAATTCTGAGGGCTTATGTTGAGATGACCAATTCTGCGGGTTGAAGTCAATTATGAGGTCTTAAATTGAGGTGGGGAGCTGATTAGTGGGGAAATATTTGTCTCTTTTGGAGACTTTGCGAGGTAATAGCCAATTTGATGCTGTAAATTCCACTGGGGACGTGATTAGGTGGTCCATAGTTTTTACACTTTGCTTGGGGAGACTTTTGGGGGATAGGAGATAACCTGAGGTTTGGGATACTTCCGGGGTCCTCTGGGGATGTTGTCAGGGGAGATTCTCTTGGCTTTTGAGAGTTCCACGGGGAAATAGGGGTTCCGCTTAAGGGAGTGTGAAATTTCCTTAGTGAAAATGTTCTAAACCTTCCTTGGGAGTCTTAGGAATTTTTTGAGGATTTTTTATGATTTTCTGGTATTTTCGGGGAGTTTTTGTATGAAAATTTAAGGAGGGTGTCGGTCGGCATGGTGCGGAGGGTGCCATTCGACAGTGGCGCGAACTTTTGAACTGCCTCGAGAAGGTAAAAGGTCAGTGACGATCGGTAGGTTTTGGGTCAATGTCGATCGCCATGATCCTTGGCTTCCTATAAAAAGGGGAGGGTTCCCCTCATTTTTCATAGTTTCTTACCTTCTCTCTTTTTGCAATTTTGTTCTGCGAATCATTCTAACATTCCTCAACCTAAAAAATGGTCGCTTTTGTGAGCACTGTGGTACACAGGGAGAGGTTGGCTATTGATGATTGGGCGAATGTGGAGTGGAGGGCCAGGGTGCCTCTTGCTTTGGGGAGTGAGAACTCTTTTGATGCATTTGAGACAGTGGCTGACGAGCAGACTTTACTGCAGGATCCGTCGCGTAATCGCTCTTCTAGGATGGTGAACCCTGGTGGTTATGTAAGTACAAACTGACTTGTGGCATTCTTTTTTTCGGTGATTTCCTTTTTTCTTGGATTTTGACAAGGTCTTTTCTTTGTTGACTATGCGTGCTCGCAGGATGACGAGGCTTAAGGATGCCTAGGAGCACCTTTCACCTGTGGTGCGTTGGGTGGTATCATCAGCAGGCTTTTGGAGGTTGGCATTTGTACTGGATGAGATGCCATGTTCACCGACGGTCTTATGTGCTCTAGGGGAGAGGTGGTGGGACACTACCCACACCTTCCATTTTGGCTTTGGGGAAAGAAATGTGACTCCCATAGATGTGCAGCAGCTACTGGGGATGGATTGCGATGGAGAGCATGTAGAGGTGGATCTCTCTTTATGGGTGAGGCCGCAGGTGGTGCGGGCGGCGCTCGGTGATGTGGGGAGGATAGTATCTGGGGACTCTATTTGTTTATCCTTATTGAGGTATGTTTTGCTGGGTAGGGTGATTGATGTTGAGGATGGGCTGCAGGTGAGGCAGATGGACCGGTTGTTTATTTTGCTGGTGCTGGGGGTATTTTTGGTGGTGTCGAGTGGCGACGCCGTCCACTTATGATTTTTGCCATATTTGAGGATGTTTTCGAACATCCCTCTCTATGATTGGGGGACCCTAACTTTGGCGACCCTATATTTTTCTCTAGATGCATTTAGTCGGTGCTGCCCGAAGACTTTTACTGGAGCCATGTATCTTCTTGAGGTATTCTTTAGTTTGCGTATTTTCCTTTCATACATTCACATTTTCCTTGTGCGTCTCTGTTTTGATTGCGGATTCTTATCTTTGTAAGACTTGGTTCTATGAGGTGATTGGGTGTAATACCCAACTGATTTCTCTGAAGGATGAGACTGTTGGGGACTTTTATCAGTTATATCGGTGGCAGAAGGCCAATCGACACTCGAGGAAGTCTCTTTCTCTCGTGGCGGTGCGTCAAGTCTTGAATGGCCTGACCAGTGATAGGGTAAGAGTCTGTCCTTCTTCAGTCTTAGTTTTTGTGTTCTCTGATCTGTGTTGACTTATATCCGTTGGGGATTTTTCAGGTGACCTTTTACCCTTGGGGGACGGCTGTTCAGGACACGGGGTTGATCGGGGTGAATGCGAAGATGAGGCATTTGCTGGCACATGAGTTTGGCCACTCTTGGCATCTCGAGGAGAGGCTGGTTCGACAGATTTCTGAAGAGGAGGTGGTGGTGCCGCCTGCAAGCCCCCCTATGTCTATGAGGCAGGAGCGGCTACTGCTAGAGGATGCGAGGATTGCGGCAATAATTGGTGAGTCCTATCTGTTGTATACCGACAAGGTTGTGTCGTATGATTACATGGACTTTGTGATGAGTTGGCTGATGGCGCCCAGCATATATGATGCACTACCTTTCCCTCCTGCGGGTTCAAGTCAGCCAGTGGGGTCCTCCCACAGAAGTAGTGGTCCGTCGACATCTGCAACGGCGACGACTTCGGAGGTTTCCTTTGTGCGGTTGCATACCCCTTCCTATAACATTCGGCGGGCTGATGGAGGGATGGTGCCTATATTTCATCGTCCTCATGCGATGGACCCGAAGGAGTTGGGCTTGACAGAGGAGGTTCTTCGTCCTGTGGTATACTTTTATGTTCTTTTCTTTTTCTTCTTTTTGGTTCTTTTGATCTTTTCTACTTGATACTGATTCTGCCTTTCCTTGCAGCAAGTCCGGGTGTCCACCACTTGGCTGAGGGATATTAGGGACTGGATATCTTCGACGACTACCCATATTCGGAATGAGGTTCCTATTCCTTCTTGCTTAGTGCCTTCTGCCTCATCCGGGGAGGAATCTAGTTTGGGTAGCGGTGGTGCGTCATCTCGTCGCAGGAAAAAGAGAGCGCATCGCAGGGCTGGAAGCTCTTAGGAGAGAGAGGGGAAAGGGTAAGTGAGAGAGAGAGTGTGGGTCCGGGCTGAGTCCCGTTGTTTTTCTGCTTTTCTTTATTTTCTTGTAAAAATGATGTAACACAGAAAAATATCGATGCAATGCAATGAAGTTTTTGATTATCTTCTATCATTGATGAATGAATGAATGCATGCATATGCGCTTTTTAATTTGCTGCTGACACCGTAAAAAAATATTTTTGGAAGTTTTGAAAGGAAGTTTTATTCACAATGAGGAATTATATAAAGATGAAAAGGGAATTTGAAATGTTGTTTGAGAATATCAATTTATTTTTATTGAGTTTTCTGATTTTGGACAAATGAGGAAAAAGAAAATTTTCCAAAAATGGGGGGTTGTCGATCGGCAAGCCCCTTGTCCTGCCTATCGACGGGTCAATCTGGTCTAATCAATCATGCCTATGATTGGTACTCTCTTCAGCATTTGGTACCTTGTGGGGAAAGATTACCTCCGATTTGTGTAAAGGTTGTGTCTTTTGCAAGGGTTTTCAAGTATAAAAACGGGTAAGGGTGGAGTGTTTTTATCACACCCTCACATTATAACTTTTCGACATTCTTACTTGTTTACTATTTCCTGTAAGATGACTCTCCCTGGTAGTATTGAGTTTGCTAACTACCTCGAAGCCTTGGAAGCAATGTGCTTTTATAATGTTGACTACGATGCTTTCAACATGCGTCGAGTCTCTTTATGGCGTAATTGGCCCATAGAATGGAACATGCTGGTGGTGGCGGTACAATTTTGGTACCTCGAAGACCATGTATTCCGCTTTGGCTTGGAAGAAGTCTGTCTGACTTATGAGGAGTTTTCTGCCATATTGAGTGTAAATCCTATTGTGGCTGCTGTCATGCCTGAGTTTTCTTGGTCTCCCCAGGAGTTGTTAGATGGACTTCTCTGTGTCTCGCCCTCGGCAGGTAGATCTTTGGTTACTGGAGGAATGATCTCCCTTCCGGTGGTGCTGCAGTCTATGAATTTGTAGGAGGTTGGTGATGCTGGATATGCCAGAGCCTTCGTTCTGGGCTTGGTTTCGAAATTGCTACTGGTGACTGGGGAAATGCTGGTGGACTCACAACTTGCATCTATTACTTCATGGATGTTCTACCATCGCAATCCTGCGACGGTGATACTGGCGGAGACTTTGAATGGCGTGGATGCCTAGCGAGAAGGTCGTTCTGACTTTCTAAGGGGTAGCCCTGTGATGTTGTTCATGTGGTTGTCTGAAAGACTCCGCCTGGTGACTCTTTAGGAATACCCTTTGTCATCTATGCCCAACTTATTTTCGCGCCATTTCATCAGTGTTGGCATGGATATCGAGAGCTGGGAGAACTGGTTTGTGGAGCATGGGGATCTAAATCTGCGCTGGTCAGGGACAGTTGCTACCTATTCTGGAGATGGGGAATACCCGTACGTTCGACTAGTTGGTCTCAGATAGACCTCTTTTTATTTCCCTTGGCGGCTTCTGTGCCAATTTGGCTGGGAGCAGATCGTGCCACATCGACACTAGACTTCTTTCCGGTAGAAGATCTGACAGAGCGTCTGGGCATGCAGCTTGGCTCTTTATGGGAGAGTCGATGTCTGTCGACTCGTCCCTCTCAGTCTGCTGGGAGAGTTTGGCACATGGCTGGGGATTATATAAAATGGTTGTGGAGAAGAGTATTCAGCAAGATATTGGTAGTGGAGACCAGACAAAGGTGACTTGCCTTATCTGATACCATGGAGGGAGGTGTGGTAGTTTTTTCGAGGTTGGTTCGGGCTTATCGGTCCATGGAGCGTCTGTAGCACTCCATTCAGGCAGGGGAAGCTTGGGGACCCAAGGATGTAGATGATGACGGAGAGGGATCCTCTGGTAGGTGTGGGTAGGACTCTTGGGGGATTTTATTTTGTAATGGGGAATAAGTTTGGGAATGTATTTGGATTTTTAGGAAGGCAGGGGGAAGGGAGTTATCCGTTCCCTTTCTTATGTAATTGCACTGTAACTTCTTATTAGTGAAATAAACAAGTTTTTGGTCATCCAGCTGTGCCTTTTGATGAATTTTGTATTTATCTATACCAATCGCTAAAGCATGGATAATCCTTTCGTTCAAGTATATGTTACAATGAACTGTCATTCTCATAGATAAGAAACTAATAGTTTTTTATGAAAAAGAAAGGGTCGTGCTCATGCAAGATGTATGAGATGCCTACGTACCTCTTGTTTTTTTTAAAGGTTTTAATTTTTCTGAAAATAGTTTTTTCCAGAGGATCAGTCCCACGTAGTTCTGGGTAGAGGGAAATGAAGATTTTTCTTTTTTTTTAGAATAAAAGGGAGATGAGAAGCGTCGTAGCGCGCCGAGATTTTGGACTAGAGGTAGAACTTCTTGAGATGGTTCAGGTTGACCATCTCTTCTCCATCTAAGTCGGCGAGTATAGCGGCACCGCTAGACAAGATCTTCTTCACAATGTATGGGTCGCTCCAATTGGGCTTGAATTTCCCTCTGAGGTCCCAGATGGGCTCTACAATTTCTTTGAGGGATAAATACCTCTCTTGGACACTGTGGTCCTTGACTCTCTTATTAAATGAACGCGCTATTCGGTGATGGTACCCTTGTATGTGATACAGCACTTTCAGTCTTCTTTCGTCCAAGAGTGATAGATCGTCGAGACTTCTTTGATGCCAGTCCTCCTCACTGACTTGGCTTTTGATCATGACGCGAAGTGAAGGGATTTCTATCTCCACAGGTAGGACCGCTTCCATGTCGTAGACTAGAGAGTAATGGGTAGCCCTAGTAGAGGATCGGATTGAGGTTCGGTAGCCCCAGAGGGCATAAGGGATTCAGTCGGCCCAATCTCGACAGCTTTCGATCATCTTACTGATGATGGCTTTGAGATTTTTGTTGGAGGCCTTGATTTCACCGTTGGTCTGAGGTCAGTAGGAGAAGATTTGTGTCTCTAAATCCCGTACTCGTTGACCACTTCTATGACTTCTGCCTCGAAATGCAACCCATTATTTGACACGAGCTCGTACAAGACCCCATATCGGCAGATGATGTTCTTTTTGATGAATTTAGCCACTTTCTTAGCATTCAAAATTATGTATGACTTGGCTTTGACCCATTTGGTGAAGTAATCAATGATAACTAGGATGAAATCATGCCCATTGGAGGCCTTGGGTGTAATTTTCCCTATGATGTTGATATCCCAGGTGGAGAATGGTCAGGGAGAAGTCATGTTGTATGAGGAGGCGGGTGTTAAAGGTTGGAAATCTGTTGGCATTTGAGGCATCTTCGGACATAGGCGGTGCAATCTTGGATCATGGTGGTCCAATAGTAGCCTCGTCGGATAATCTTCTTGGCAAGCATGTGACCATTCATGTGGGGCCCACATTCCCTGCTATGGATTTTCTGCATTATCTCTTCAATGTAACCCCCTGTGATGCAGTGTAGATGGGTTCCATCAAATTTTCTCTTGAACAGTGCTTTGTGGCAGATTATGTACTGGGCATCCAGTCTTTAGAGGGTTGCTCAATCTTTCTTATTGGAACCTTCGAGATACCTACCATGCTTGAGGAGGTGCCAGATATCATAGTACCAGTAATTGGCTAGCTCGGGATCTTCTTTAGTGATGAGCTCAATGTGGTAGCAATGGGTTGGCTTATCTTGCTTTTGAGCTAGGAAGGGGGCCACTATTATTCCTTCGGGCATGTCGACCATGGAGGATAAGGTAGCAAGGGAATCGACTAGGTTATTCTTTACTGGAGGTAAGTAGTAGAAGGTGATGTATTGGAATTAGGAGGCTAGGTCTTCTAAGTGGGCATGGAAGGGTTGGAGCTTCTCGTCCTTGACTTTGCATTTTCTGAGCACTTGACCGATGATGAGGGAAGAATACCCGTAGACATCTAGGTATCAAATTCCTTTCTTAAGAGCAACTTTGAGGCCTACCGTACACGCCTCGTATTCAGTTATGTTGTTAGTATAGGGGAAACCCAATTTGATTATGATGGGAGTGTGGGAGTTATTTGGGGGGATCAGAAGCATCCTAATGCCATATCCCTTTCTATTGGCAAAGCCATCGAAGAACATTTTCCATCGAAGGTCATTTTGAGCGGCACAAAGTATGTTTTCATCTGGGAATTTGGATATCCAGACATCAACTTCTTCCATGGGGTAGTCAGCGAGGCAGTCAGAGAGGGCTCTTTCTTTCATGGATTTCTGTGTGATGTATATGATATCAAACTCCGCTAGGAGCATCAACCATTGAGCCATTCAGCTAGATAAGGCGGGTTTCTCAAGCAGGTACTTGATGGGGTCCATTCGGGATACAAGTTTGATGGGGAAGGCGAGCATGTAGTGTCGTAACTTTTGGGTGACCCAAACAAGTGCTACACATACCTTCTCCAAAGCAGTGTAGTTGACTTCGTACCCGATCAATTTGCAACTGGGCATAATATATGCTCTTTCTATACGTTAATCTTCAAGGTATTGGGCTAGCAAAGCCATAACTGTAGTGTTGGTTATGGTTAGGTATAGGATCAAGGGAAGACCAGGCAGTGGTGGCATGAGTACCGGAGGTTGGATCAGATATTGTTTGATTCGGTCAAAAGCTTCTTAGTAGGCCTCATTCCAAACCTTGGTTAAATACTTTAGGAGGAGTTTGAAAATAGGTTCGCAGATTGAGGTTAGTTGGGTGATGAACCGACTGATGTATTATAATTTTCCAAGGAAACCACAGATTTCTTTCTCCGTTCGGGGAGGTGGCATCTCAAGTATGGCTTTCAGCTTGGCAAGATCTGCTTCTATCCCCTTCTCACTGACCATAAATCCGAAGAGTTTTCCCTTTGTAACACCGAAAACACATTTCTGTGGATTGAATCTCATCTGATACCATCACAGTCGTTCGAAAATTTTCGGAGGGCAGGGATATAACCTTCTCTAGTTTTGAATTTGATAATCATATCATCCACATAAACCACGACCTCTTTATGAATTAGATCGTTTAGAATGGTTGTGGCAGCCCTCTGGTAGGTAGCCCCAGCATTCTTGAGACCAAATGGCATAACAGTGTAGGAAAAGGTTCCCCATGGGGTGATGAATGCGGTCTTTTCTTGGTGATCTGAGTGCATTTTGATTTGGTTGTATCCGGCAAACCCGTCGACGAATGACTTAAGAGTATGACTAGATGTGTTGTCCACGATCATGTCGATATTAGGTAACGGGTAATCATCCTTTGGAGAGGCTTTGTTCAAGTCCCAGTAGTCTACACACATCCGAAATTTCCCTCCTGATTTCGGTACAGGAACTATGTTGGCTATCTATGTGGGATATTCGATCACGCGAATGAAGCCCACGTTCAGTTGTTTGACCACTTCTTCTTTGACTTTGAGTGACCATTCGGTGCGAATCTTTCTCAACTTTTGTTTAACTGGATTGTAATCTGAAAGAGTGGGGATATCATGTTGAGCTATTTCAGGATCAATGTCTGGCATATCGTCACAGAACCACGCGAAGACATCCATGAATTCCTTTAGTAATTCTTCGAGTTGTGCGCGCTCATGCTTGTCAAGGGTACCCCCTAGTCGAATCTCACGCAGTTGGCTACTAGAATTGAGGTTAATGATAACAACTTCCTCTTCATTAACTTAAACATGGTTATGTTGTTTGTTATTAACCTTATTTAGACCAGTTAAGAATTGTTCATTTGCAAAATCATCATCATCATCAAAAGTTTGATTAGAATCTAAAAAATTAATGTAAGGCACAGTAAGATACTCAAAATCTTCATTTATTTCATTGATAGGAAAATTAGCATTGAGAACCTCATCATAGGAGGTCTCGATTACATTTGAGCAAGGATAGACAATAGAAGAAGAGATTGGGTAAACATTGGGGTTAGGTGGGATTTCAACAGGTGGAACTGGTGCAGCATGTCAGTTGAGGATAGGTGTATCAGCAACTTTAATCAGGTGGGATGAATCTAGTGATGTAGTGCTTGAATGAACTATGAAGAGTGTCAGCCCCAGTGTCTATAAGTCAAACGAATCCTCGGAGTCACTTCCCTTGGAATCTGTGGTATCTTTGATGAGTAGTTGTACATGGTGTTGGGAATTTTCGGCCCATGGATAGCTATCTTAGAAAAAGATCTCCATTCCAGGTTTCATCTTCTTGTTTGTATGGCCATACCATGTTTCCGAAAAACCACAAAAGGGGAAGTCTTCACCCTCTTTGCTGAATCGTCTATTTAAGGAATCACCTGGGATAGTCTGGATGCAATCTAATCTTCTATTTGGTCGAGACTGGCGGATCTTTCTGAGCTCTTGTTCTGATGGTTGATACCCTAAATCACAAGGAGGGAAAGCTTTTTTCAGCTCAATGGGTTCAATTATCCCTTGTTGTTTTTGTCCTAGCCCCAGTCCGGGCATGAAGTTCATGTTTCTAAACATCTGAATCACATTGACATTGGCATAAGGGTCGTGTAATGGATAAACCCTTTCTTTGAAATTATCCCCTGCCGGGAGTAGAAGTGGCTCAACTCGGAATCCTGATAAGAGCATATCATTTGACCCGTGTTGTATCTCAATAATTGGATTGCTGGTACTTGCACCCTCGGTATTGTCATCGTCACCCAAAATGGTGATGACTCGTCCCTTAGTGAAGAACTTCAATTTCTGATGGAGCGAGGAAGACACACCCTCGATACTATGGAGCCAAGGTCATCCGAGCAACAGGTTGAAATAAGATGGGATGTCAATAACTTGGAATTCAACGATAGGGTTTATAGGGCCAGCTTATAGTACAAGTTTTAGGGATCCCATCACCTCCCGACGGGTATTATCTTAGGCACGCACCGCAAGGAGGTTGAAGCGAGATCACTTTCCTTCATTCCTAAGCATTTGAAGGTTCTTAATGGGCAGACACTCAAGGCGGATCCATTATCAACAAGAGAGAGTGGTATGATCTTCCCCATAACTTCAATAGAGATGTTTGAAAATCTGTTACTAAAGACGTTTAATATAAAATTAAACTATTTAAGTAACTCCGAACTATTTTTTGAAGAAACTCTTTTCTTAAAACCAAATCTAATTAATCACAAGATGTGTTTAACAAAAATATGTACGAGATTTGTTCAAGATTCGTTAACAGGTTTAATAAATCAGTTTAAAAAACTTTAAACTCAGCACAACCAATAATTAGATGAGGAGATGTAGAAAGATTAAGAACATGGATTTTTTACGTGGTAAATCCTCACCCAACTGAGGAAACATCCACGACTCCCTCTACGGAGTAAACCAAAAATTCCACTTAAACAAATTTTAACAGTTACAAACTATATAACAAACATGCATACAACTCAGACCTATACAAGTTTAGGAATGTAACCACTGGTGTCCTTATAACTTCTCTGCAGTTCTGATTGTTGATGTTGTTCTCACAGTTTGCTAACTTTCAATTTGTTAAAGTTATTTACGTCGACTCTTGTTCTTGAGATCTTATTACCAACACTTTTAGTGTGGTAGGGTGATAGTGTTTTTGGAGGTGCTTTCTAACACATGCATGCACACACACACACACACTTATTTCATAAAAACTGTCTAAACAAATTACATATAAGATCTATATGCTGTGATTTTCTATTTCTCTCTTCTCACAAAACTTAACTTTATTTGACCTTTACAATAATCCCAGAATCCACGGCTATCTTTCTCAGAAGACGTATCAAGATCTTAATCAATCTAAGGTTTCAAAAATATTTTTGAGATTGAAAATCACCAAGTACGATTCCAAACTAGGTCAAAGGTCTTGTTTCAAAAGAACTAGAAACAGAAAAGGATTTTGTTGATTTCGAAGTTAAAAACATTTACAGTACCAAATCAATAAATATTTTCTCAAGATGAGAAACTAAAAATGTAGATCTATGTGTAATATAACATGCAACGTCTTAGATCTAAGTTTTCTATAAAAGAAGAAACACAGATATAAAAATATGTTTAAGTTGATAACAAGATCTAGGAACGAAGAGGTTACACCAACAAAACTAACAAACCAATCGCTCAAAATCTCTCAAACACACAAGGTTTTGATTGGTATATACTGGTTTTGAAAGAGGTTAAGGTTTGAAAATAGTTTGGACGAATTAGGGTTAGGGTTTCCTAACTTTGGTTTCTCTCTCTCTCCTCTCTTTTCTCTTCTCTCTTTCTCTCTCTTCTCTCTTTCTCACTCGAATGAACAAAGTGGCAAAAGTCTCAGATGGCTGAAGGTAGGGGACCTTTTATAGGAGGCTGAGAAGATTCGAGAACACAGACCAAGATCAAGGGCTAGGATCTGGTCTTGTATGATTGACTTTGATCCAACGGTTTAAACAGAGGCGGTGATTATAACACTCCTGTGTGATTCAAAAGAGGTTCACATGGATTATGTAAGGGCGCATGCAGATCATTGATAAACATGATCCAAGGGCTGTTAACATACAGTGGTTTACTCTCTTGGAGAAAACACACATCCAACCAATAAGGATGAAACAGATGTTGAGCAAAAAGAGGTTAACAAGCGTGCGTCCAAAAATAATTACAAATGCACCCTGAAGTCTGTGCCGCTTTCCCCAAGGGAACTTTCAGCCAATATAGCCAACAAACCATAATTGCAGAAAGAACCCAAAAAGTTTAAAAATAAATTTTAATTAATAAAAACCTTATTTTAAAAGTTTATAAAATTTCCAAAAATTATTAAAAAGCAATTTTAGGGATTTAAACACACTCAACATATATATACACAATTATATGCAATATGAAATATATGAATGCAATTTTAATGTGTGTGAGTGTTGGTAAAAGTATCTAGATCAATCAAGCAAGAGGAATAAAATAGCAATCCAAACTCTGAGGTTCTTTGGTTTCTAGGATGGACACAATTTTGTCACAATTTTCGAAGTAGATGAACACTTATATAATACAGACTCAATGAGTCAAAAGTATAAGGTGCTTCAATCTCACCCTTTAGAAATATGAGACAAAATCTCCTTTGAGTCATCTAGGACTCGTAGGGCGATAGGAAATAAGGAAAACTTATTCCTAAAAAATTATATCTACCCATTTCCTAGAAAACAAAAGTACATAACTCAACTATTTACAATTGTATACCCTATTACAACTGTTGAGAATAACTGTACAAATTCCTGCAATGAATCACTGAGATCAAGCTGTTTAGAATGTGTAAAAAGATTCATTAGACTCAAATTTGTCCCCCATTTTGTCTCAAATAGACAAAGGGAAAAAATGTATAGAAACCAAAGAGATTAATCATCACACACCATACCTATTTATTTACGCAAAGAAATAAATCGATTGTAATCTAAAGGTTTGGTAAACATATCTGCGAGTAATTCCTTAGTTTCAACCAATTCGCGTATAAAATGATGTCTTATTTTTATGTGTTTTGTTCGCGAATGTTGAACAGGATTTTTAGAGATATTGATCGCGCTTTGATTATCACAATAGAGATGCAATTGGTTTTCTTGAATACCATAATCACTTAGTATTTGTTTAAGCCAAAGTAATTGAGCACAGCAGCTTCCAGCAGCTATGTTTTCAGATTCAGCTGTTGAGAGTGATGTGCAGTTTTGTTTCTTACTACTCCATCCTACCAAATTATTACCTATATAATAACATGCTCCTGATGTACTGTTACTATCATCAGTACACCCAGCCCAGTCAGCATCAGTGTATCTAATTATAGTGCTAGGTGTGTCACTAGTGTACCAAAGTCCTAGGTTCAGAGTGCCTTTTACATATTTAATAATTCTCTTAACAGAAGATAGATGGCTATCTTTAGGATTATTTTGATAACAAGCACATACACACACAACATACATTATATCAGGACGCAAGGCAGTAAGGTATAGCAAGGTTCCTATCATACTACGATATAGAGTAGGATCTATAGATTTTCCAGTTTCATCTTTAGATAGTTTCACCATAGTACTCATGGGAGTTTTAACATCTTTAGCACTCTCAAGGCCTAATTTTTTAACTATCTCTAAATCATATTTAGATTGCGAGACAAATAATCCTTCTGAATTTTGTTTGACTTGAAGACCTAAGAAAAATTGTAACTCCCCCACAAGAGACATTTGAAACTCTTTATGCATGATTTCAGAAAAAGGATTTTACTTCTAAGGGAGAAGTTGATACAAAGATAATATCATCAACATAAACTTGAGCTATAATGATGTGTTTGCCAAAATGTTTGACAAATAAAGTTTGATCATTTCCACCTCTTTTAAAACCTTTATCTAAGAGAAAGATGGAAAGACGCTCATACTAGGCTCTAGGCGCTTGCTTAAGGCCATACAAAGCCTTTTTAAGACGAAATACATGATTTGGATATTGAGGTTCAATAAACCCTTTTGGTTGTTCTACATAGGTCTCCTCAGTCAATATTCCGTTAAGGAATGCAAATTTTACATCCATTTGGTAAAGTGTAAAATGCAAGTGGTAAGCTATGGCAAAGATAAGATGAACAGATTCTAAACAAGTAACAGGAGCAAAAGTTTCATTAAAATCTATTCCTTTAATTTGAGAATATCCTTGAGCAACTAATCTATCTTCGTTTCTAATGATTATCCCACTTTCATCAGATTTATTTTTAAATATCCAACGTGTGCCAATAACCTTTTTGTGATTAGGCCTAGGTACATGATACCAAACATCATGAATGACAAATTGAAGAAGTTCTTCTTGCATAGTAGAATTCCAGTGAGAGTCATTCAATGCCTCATTTACATTCTTTGGTTCCACAAGGGAAACAAAACATGCATAATGAGCATAATTTCTTAATTGAGATCATGTACTCATAGGTTCACTAAGGTTACCAACAACATTATTTATGGTATGGTCTTTAGAAACCCAGTTAGGTTCTTCAGGTATCTCAATTGCTAATGAATCATCTATTTCTGGAGAGTCATTTTCTAAAACATTTGTAGTCTCTTCCACAGTAGTTGATTCACCAGTCTTACTCTCTACAGTAGTGTCACTTACAATTACATTTATGTATTCCATCATAGTTTTAGTGCGAAGATTATAAACACGATAGGCTCTACTATTAGGCAAGTATCCTAGAAAAATAGCTTTATCTCCCCGACTCTCAAATTTAGACAAGTGTTCTCTGTCTTTGCAGACATAACAAGTACTAGCAAAGGTTCAAAGGTACTTAAGATTGCGCTTTTTCTTATACTAAATCTCGTAAGGAGTTTGTTTAGAATTCTTTCTAAGATAGCCCCTATTGATAATGTGACAGACAGTACGAATTGATTCTACCAAAAAATATTTAGGTAAATTCTTGGCATGTAACATAACACATGCCATCTCTTGAAGTGTACGATTCTTTCTCTCGACGATATAATTTTATTGAGGAGTCTTAGGATCACTAAACTCATGTTTGTAACCATTATAGTCATAGTACTCTATTATACCAGTATATTTGAATTCTCCACCTCTATCACTACGAATTCTATTTACTTGAGTGTCCTTCTCATTTTCAGTCTGAAGAAGTATTTTTAAGAAAGTTTGAAAAGTGTCAGACTTTTGTTTTAAGAAGGCTACCCACGTAAATCTAGTGAAGTCATCAACCATAACAAGAATGTAACTGTGTCCACATAGACTAACAGTTTGGGAGGGACCCATTAGGTCCATATGGATGAGATCTAAGGGGTTAGAGGTAAGGATATCTTTGACTTTCTTATGAGGTGCCTTAAAAAAATTTCCTTCCTGACAGGAACCACTGACAATATTAGAAATGGATTTGATTTTTGGAACTCCTCTAACTATTTCTTGAGAAGTCAATCTACTAAGATTATAGTAATTTATGTGACCCATCCTATTATGAATTATCTCATTGTCATCCATTCTGGAAACATTACAGATTTCGGAATTATTTATGACAGTATAAAAATTGTCAGGAGTCCGGAATACTGTAATTATGCATTCACCCTTTTCATTTAAAATTTTGCAATTGCTCTTTGAAAAGGTAATAGTATGATCTGAGTCACGAAATTGCGAGATACCAAGTAGGTTGGCCTTAAGACCTTTAACTAGAAGAACATTTTTAAGAACAGGAAGTCCTTCTTCTTAGAGAGTTCCTTTACCTATGATCTAAGATGATACTCCATCACCAAAAATAACTTTTCCTCCAGCAAAGTTGGTTTTATTTAAGATTTTTGTATCATCACCAGTCATGTGTTTAGAACATCCAGAGTCTAAATACCAACCCGAAGATGTGTGTTCAGCTTTTAAAGCAATAATAACAATGTTACACTTCATCTGGGGTAATAGATCATCTTTTCTAACCCAAATTGCTCTTGTCTTCATTTTGCGCTTATTTGCTCTCAATTGATAAAATTTGCGAGCATTCGATTTTTGTTGAAAAATATTTTGCGCATGATTTTGAATTTTATGAAACACATGAGCATTTGTCTTAAGAAAGTGTTTAGGAATCGTTCTATGGAATGTTCTTTTAGGTTTGGTCTTTCTCTTCCTATAATTAGAGTTTTTATCTGGTTGTCTAGGCATAACATAATTGTTGCGGCTTCTCCTAGAATAGTTAAAGTTTTGATAAATAGGAGGATTATAGACAGGTTTAACTAGTCTTCTAGCATAGAATCCATCAAAAGAATGGTCGTATATATCGCTGTAGGATCAATAAAGGTTGCTCAAGTTAGGAGTCTCCTTAGGAAAATCTCTAAACATCGTCTTTAAGGAATTTTGAGGTTGAACCCTATTCCTAGATATAACAGTTTTGAATGTAGATTCACTCTTCCTAATGGAGGGGCAAACATATTTTGCCTTTGGTGAACTTTCATGTTTAGAGTAACTTGATTCCCCAATATCAAAATTTTGATGTTTTAAGTCAAACTCAGTTTTTAGAGAATGAAAGTCTGGGCAGGTTTCAATAGGTCTTTTACCTCCTGACACAAACTTGATAGGTTCAAAAAATTTTGTTTGTCTTCAAATTGGGGCAAAACTCTATTCTAGTTCGATCATTAGAATTGGTTTTTGATTCAGCAACAAATCCATTAAAACAGTTTGAGTTATTTTCAAATTTTGTAAATTTTTTGAAAACGGTTACTGTCTTTTCTTTAGTTAGTTCAAATTCTAACAATGTCCCTTTGTATTTTTTCTCTAGAGTTTCATTTGTTTCAGTTAAATTTTTCAGTTTTTGATTAAACATTTTGATTTCACTTTCATGAGTAAGACATTGGGTAGTATACTCTTCAGCATTAAGTTTGACCATTAGGCTTAGATCTTCTAGCTTCTTAGTGAGATCTTTCACAATCTTCTCTAGTCTAGTGCTTTTCTTGAGAGTTTTCGCATAAAGTGTGTGAATATAAGGGAGATCTTCATTGTCCGAGTCACTAAGTGTAGTGTGTGAAGTGACCCCTAAGGCTTCATTTCTTGGACTCACACACCCATTGACATCGTCATTATCGCTTTCCCTTTAACTCACACGCCCCGTGGTAGAAATAGCAATGTTCTCAGTAATTAAAGCATCTAAACCAGTAACAACATGATTCAGCATAACAGAAGTAGAATTACTAGATTCATCCTCACTAACAAGCACAGGCATATCATCATTATAGATAATCTTGGCAAAAAAAGACATCCAAGGATCAAAAGCATCAGATGAATCAGGTTCATCATTTTCAGAGTCACTTGAATCATCCCATGTCTTGCAAATGTTGGCCCTAGTGTGCTTATTTTGAGTGTTCAAGTTAACTCTACAATCTTATGCAATGTGTCCTAGTTTTCCACATCTAAAGCATTCAATCTTCTTAAGGTCTCTATTAGGTCTAGTGTGAATTTCCTTATGATTTTTGTCTTGACCTTTCTCATGAGGTTTGTGATTAGAGTGAGTTGGATAATTGGACTTGCCTTATTTGTTTGCCATGTTGTTTCTAAACTTGATAATTTTCTTAAACTGTTTTCATATTAAGGCAATCTGATTGTCCAAACTCTCTATATCGCATTCCTCATCAGAGTCATCATTGGGAATGTTAAACTCAGGCTTAATCAACTTAGAAAAAAAACTCAGATTGGAACTAGTCTGTTTTCTATGGGACTGGGTCAATTGTTTCTTAAATTCTAATTCCATTTCCACATTTCTTAATTTACTACTAAGTAATTTAGGAGTGAGATTTATGTCACACATTTCCTCAATAGCATATCTTTTGTTGTCAAATTTCTGTGGTAATGATCTCATAATTTTAGATACAATTTCATGTCTGTCATATGTTATCCCATTAGCATGCAGTTTGGTCACAATATCAGTCAAGTTCATGTAGAAGTCATCAAATGACTCAGATTCAGACATAATTAAAGAGTTATACTGTTAAATGAGCAATTGTGTTTTGGCAGCCTTAACTCTAGTGTCACCCTCATGAGCAGTAACCAAAGTGTCCCAAGCTTCCTTAGAAGTGGTACAGGATGAGATTCTTTTGAACTCATGTTCATTTATGGACATAAATATAGCATTATTTCCTCTGTTATTGTTGCGAGAAACTTGCTTCTCTTCTTGTGTGAACTCACTTAATACTTTCTTAACCCTCTTATTACTTCCTTCAGTGGCTGGTTTAGTAGGAAAAATGTATCCATTTTCAACAATGTCCCAGACATCATCTCCCAAAGTCCCTTGAATGAAAGCAATCATCCTTACTTTCCAGTAAGCAAAATTGGTTCCATCAAAGACAGCAGGTCTAGTCAAGTTACCAAATCTTTCATTTTTCTCGTCCATGTTTGATTTTTCGAAAATAATTTCAGAAACACGCGATCTTTTTAATAGAAGTTTACAAAGCTCTGATACCAATTGAAAATTTGTTACTAAAGCCGTTTAATATAAAATTAAACTATTTAAGTAACTCCGAAATGTTTTTTAAAGAAACTCTTTTCTTAAAAACCAAATCTAATTAATCACAAGATGTGTTTAACAAAAATATGTACGAGATCTGTTCAAGATTTGTTAATAGGTTTAATAAATCAGTTTAAAAAACTTTAAACTCAGCATAACCAAGAATTAGATGAGGAGATGTATAAAGATTAAGAACATGAATTTTTTACGTGGTAAAACCTCACCCAACTGAGGAAACATCCACGACTCCCTCTATGGAGTAAACCAAAAATTCCACTAAAATAAATTTTAACAGTTACAAACTATATAACAAACATGCATACAACTCAGACCTATACAAGTTTAGGAATGTACCCACTGGTGTCCATATAACTTCTCTGCAGTTCTGATTGTTGATGTTGTTCTCCCAGTTTTCTAACTTCCAATTTGTTAAAGTTCTTTACGTCGACTCTTGTTCTTGAGATCTTATTACCAACACTTTTAGTGTGGTAAGGTGATAGTGTTTGTGGAGGTGCTTTCTAACACATGCATGCACACACACACACACACACACACACACACTTATTTTATACAAACTGTCCTAACAAATTACATATAAGATCTATATGCTGGGATTTTCTATTTCTCTCTTCTCACAAAACTTAACCTTATTTGACCTTTACAATAATCCTAGAATCCACGGCTATCTTACTCAGAAGACATATAAATATCTTAATCAATCTAAGGTTTCAAAAATATTTTTGAGATTGAAAATCACCAAGTACGATTCCAAACTAGGTCAAAGGTCTTGTTTCAAAAGAACTAGAAACAGAAAAGGATTTTGTTGATTTCGAAGTTAAAAACATTTACAGTACCAAATCAATAAATATTTTCTCAAGATGAGAAACTAAAAATGTAGATCTATGTGTAATATAACATGCAACGTCTTAGATCTAAGTTTTCTATAAAAGAAGAAACATAGATAAAAAATATGTTTAAGTTGATAACAAGATCTGGGAACGAAGAGGTTACACCAACAAAACTAACAAACCAATCACTCAAAATCTCTCAAACACACAAGGTTGTGATTGGTGTATACTAGTTTTGAAATAGGTTAAGGTTTGAAAATAGTTTGGACGAATTAGGGTTAGGGTTTCCTAACTTTGGTTTCTCTCTCTCTCCTCTCTTCTCTCTTCTCTCTTTCTCTCTCTTCTCTCTTTTTCACTCGAATGAACAAAGTGGCAAAAGTCTCAGATGGCTGAAGGTAGGGGACCTTTTATAGGAGGCTGAGAAGATTTGAGAACACAGACCAAGATCAGGGGCTAGGATATGGTCTTGTATGATTGACTTTGATCCAATGGTTTAAACAGAGGCGGTGATTATAACACTCCTGATTGGCTCAAAAGAAATTCACATGAATTATGTAAGAGCGCATGCAGATCGTTGATAAACATGATCCAATGGCTGTTAACATACACTGGTTTACTCTCTTGGAGAAAACACACATCCAACCAATAATGATGCAACAGATGTTGAGCAAAAAGAGGTTAACAAACGCGCTTCCAAAAAAAAATTACAAATGCACCCTGAAGTCTCTGCCGCTTTCGGATTCTACCCAAGGAAACTTTCAGCCAATATAACCAACAAACCATAATTGCAGAAAGAACCCAAAACTTTAAAAAAAAAATTTAATTAATAAAAACCTTATTTTAAAAGTTTATAAAATTCCCAAAAATTATTAAAAAGCAATTTTAGGGATTTAAACACACTCAACATATATATACACAATTATATGCAATATGAAATATATGAATGCAATTCTAATGTGTGTGAGTGTTGGTAAAGGTATCTAGATAAATCAAGCAAGAGGAAAAAAATAGCAATCCAAACTTTGAGGTTCTTTGGTTTCTAGGATAGACACAAATTTATCACAATTTCCAAACTAGATGAACACTTATACAACACAGACTCAAGTGAGTCAAAAGTATAAGGTGCTTCAATGTTGCGTGCATGATTGTGGTTTAGCCCAATTCTGGGGAATTCGTCTTCGAAAAAGAATTGCATTCGGGTAGAGGTCAGGGATCCGACTAAATTTATTACTTCTTTTGGTTTGGTGGAAGGAGGAACTGTGGGTTCAGTGAGCAACTTGATCAAAACATTTTTGTGCAGCTGGGAAGACATGAAAAGCCCCCATAGAGTGATGTTGGATTGAGTTTTCTTCAGTTGATCGAGGATCTTGATTTCCTCGAGGGTCATCTCTGGCATAGGAAGGTTTACAACGCCCTTCCCTTTGTCATTGGATGGTGGTAAACTTGGGATCTGGTAATGCCTTCCCAATCTGGTCATGTGATTTTCTGAAGAAGGGAAGAACATAAATCCCGTTTCCTCATCAATCTCGAGTTATTTTGCCACCTTGTTTATTTCTTCAGGGAGTTCATCAAATGATATCATCCCATACACGTCGGCTATCGGGCCAGTTTTCTTTAAAGCTTGCTCTTCATTTGAATCTCCAAATTCTTCCCCCTATCCGGTGACAATAATTTTGACTTTCCATGTAAAGTCAATGCATTCCATAACTTTAATGGCTTCTTCGTACATGTCCTCCCATTCTACGGGGAGATGTAAGGGTGAAGGGACCGGGTACCCTTATAACTTCAGAGTATCAAGTAACTCGATCATGCTACAAATATTAGTGGTTTGTCTGAATAATTATGCCATGATCTGGACAACGTCATCTAGGCTGACTTCATCGGTTGGTACTACCCGATTGTCTGACTCTCGAGCCCATTTTCATGCTTCCAAGAATAGCATACTGAACCTCTAGCAATCAATGGTCATTTGTGAGGGCAATTTCAGCCCGAACTCTAGGAGTTGGTATAATACTTCTAATAATTCCATACTTCCATTTTTCGAATGGGTATAGACAGCGATGCATGCTCTGTTAAGGAGTGACAGTGCCAGATCAGCGAGGGTAATAGGGTGTAGGAGGAAATGTGGGCAAGTTTGGAGAGGTTCGGTAGATTATATGGGTATGATTTGTGTTGAGGGATCAAATTCTGGGTTCTCTTCTACAAAGATAGCATTGGCATGATTTGGGAGTGGGTTGTGAGTAGTGTTTGTCTTAGGATTGGATGGTGGGGCAATGGTACCCCGGTCAATTATACCTTGGATTATGTTTTATAGGTGAAAGCATTGGTCGGTGGCATGGCCAGCAATATGGTGAAAGGCACAGTGGGCATCTGCCTTGAAGTTTCTGGGAAGTGGATTTGGCAATGGACAGGGGTCCAAGGGTTTGATGAGGTTTCAGCTTAACAGGGCTTGATAAACTTTGGAGAGGGGAGCATGGATCTCGGTGTATTCCATTCGGACTGGGACAAGGCGTCTTTCTGGTGCCCACGAGGTGGTTGGTTGAGAGATGATGTTGATGGTTGAAACTGCAGCACTGACAGGCTTATCGTATTTTTGATAGTGAACTGTCCGGACACTTTCTTGGGTTCAACTTCTGTTTTAGCAAGACCCTCCTCGATTTATACTCTGGCTTCTCTGAGAGCTCGAAAGTGGGGATAATATTGTCCTCCCATTATTGATCGGACATGGGGTAAGAAGTTATTATTCACTATGTTGACTTGTTCTTCTTCGGATGGCCGATTGGTCATGGTGGCTTCTTTTTCCCTCCACCGGGCTATGAAGTTACTGACTGATTCCCCAGAGTTCTGTTTGAGCATCTCTAAATCATGACGGGTGACCTTAAGCTTTTCATTATATTTGTACTGTGACATGAATTGTCGGGATCACTACACCAAAATGGGTAAATTTTCACCCTTCCAGCGCTTAGACTTGTCACGGTTATTGACCGTGACAACAAACACGCGTTTTGTGTCACAGTCATTGATCGGAACAAAGTATTATCACGATCATTGACCGTGACAAGGCCGTGACAATTCAACTTATCACGGACTTGTCACGGTCATTGACCGTAACAACTCTTATAATATTATCACGGTCAATGACCGTGACACGACCGTGACAAATTGCTTAGTAAAAAGCCCTTTCCCCTTCTTCCCCCCCCCCCCCTCCGCCGTTTCCCTCATTTTCTCTCTCTCTCTCTCTCTCTCTCTCTCTCTCTCTCTCTACTTTCAGGTTAATTTCTCTCTCCCTCTCTCTTACATTTATATATATGTTTGTGTGTGTGTATATATATATGTGTGTGTGTGTGTGTATATATATGTGCGTGTGTGTGTGGTGGCAGGGGGTGGGGAGGGGTGGGGTGGGGGTGGGGGTGGGGCACGGTGGGGGGTGTTGTGTGTGTGTGTGTGTGGTGGGTGGGGGTG
The DNA here is from genome assembly GCA_949130495.1 of Sambucus nigra. Lineage (NCBI taxonomy): Eukaryota > Viridiplantae > Streptophyta > Magnoliopsida > Dipsacales > Adoxaceae > Sambucus > Sambucus nigra. Next base: position 76,332,309 of record OX422208.1, read on the forward strand.
GGGAGGGGGAGGGGGAGGGGGGTGGGGCAGGGGGCTGTTGTGTGTGTGTCCGTGTGTGGTGGGTGGGGGGTGCGCAGGGGGGTGGGGCAAGGTCCCATTGTAATTCCCTTAATATCGTGTTTTGATGATTCTATGAGATAATATATATTGTTTCAAGGTTAACTCATTGTGGATAAAAACATTCACATAGTAAGATTAAATTGAATCCATCCATAGATTCTATAATTATATCTACTAAAATATAATTAATAGATTAATCCACTCAAATGGGACGTTCACAAAGTGGATGCCTTATACTATATATTTGTGTTATTTAATTTTCGCGTAATTAAATTACAATCAGGACTCAAATTTACAACCTCATACTATATTAAAATTATTTTAAAAGGTTTGGCTCTTTCAAACCAAACTGGTGTATGAAAACTTACATAAATTGATTCTTATAATTATTAAATCCACAAATTTCTATATACAGGTACACAAAATATTATGATGTATTAAAACTGCAAAACTTGGCATGTTAAGGTTAATAAGTTTATTAATTCACAAAACTTCAATTATGTCAAAATATGTAATAATACTTATCTCATTGGAACTGGATAAATACATTGAATCATAGCATATATAATAGTTATAAAGAGATTTCTTTCAACGAGAGCTTGGCATGTGTTCTCAAATATATACTCACCTATTATATTCTTATAAAACTTTCAACATCTCTTCCTAGTGGAGGGGGTGGGGTAGGATTGCCCCTCATTATAAATTAGTAAATTAATAATTAATTGAGTAGATTAATTAGAAGGAGTACGGGATACACATTTGTTGTTGTGAAAGAGTTGGCGCTTGCGTTCAATTAAGAAATAATATAATAAACACCTTTTTAACCCAAATTAACCCTAATCATGCAACTAGGCGTGATTGACATAGTATGAAGATCATGCAATAATAATTCAACACACAAAGTTTAAGGAAAAATCCCCCACAAGGGCAAAACCATTTGTATATCACTATAATTTGTAAGAGAAATGGCTTACAATCGGATTACACTAAAATACAAGTTTTTGACTAAGAATTACCCGCAGGCATCGGATTCTGTAGTCGCGGCTGGAATTATCCCTTTCCAGTAGGGCTGCAATGAAGAGGAAGAAACGGTCCACTTCACAAAGGTTGAACAACAGCAATGGTGTTCTTGGGTTACCAAACTTGATTCACATAGATATGGAAGATGTGTGAATCTTAAAAACCTAGAATCATAGGACTCAATAGGTGAAGACTTTAGGGTTGATATGCTCTGAAAAACGTGGGAAAGTCTTATCGAAACCAACTACTGATCGTGGTTTAAATAAGGAGTCAAAACCCTAAAAAATCTGCTACACGATCTGGCAGAGTTTATCGAGGGCGGATCGGTCCGGGCCTCAGGCGGATCAGTCCGATGGCGGATCGGTTCTTTTAATTTGAAGCCGATTAGGTTCACAATCGGTTCGGTGCTCTCTGGACTCATTTTGCAAGGCGGTCCGGTCCGTTCCTGGGCGGTTCGGTCCGCAGTCGGATCGGTTCTTTTTATTTTGGGGCGGACCGGTCCGACTGACTGTTTCCAGATTCCTTCTTCTTTTGATCTTCGGATTTTGTTGATGACGATGTGATCTATTCAACCATCAATCTTGTAACGGCGTATGACATAACATATACATAAAGATGGACAAATTGTCCTTACAAATCTCCCCCTATGTCTATGCCGGAACAAACATAAAGAATCTGAATTATCAAGTATGAACAATGCCTATACAAATCTACCCTTCCATGAACCCAAAACTGAAAGAGGTACATATGACTAAGGCTGCATCGTTTATTCTTCAATTCTTCAGGAATCTTCACGCTTTTCTCATCAGGGTGTATATCATGGGATTATCAAGGATGTACCTACACACATGAGATAAAGCAAATACCAAGTGACGTATCGAGTTAGAAATGTGATAATAAACATATGCATATATACATATATACCAGATTTATGATGAACCTCAAATTTCAAAACTCCCCCCATAATCAGATAATTCATTCTAATCAGATAATTCATTCTCCCCCTTTTTATGATGTCCCCATATAGACAAAATGAGAGAAATGAAATAAACAAGCAAAACCGGGGTGACACAAGGTATAAATCACACCATTAATGAACATAAAACAACCAAGTCGGTGAAAGCGTAAATGAATTGGAGTGATCAAAATTCGATAGGAAAATCAATGCATACAAACATGACATATGTGCACGATGAATATTGGATATTCCTAACGAATGAACTCAAATGCTTCCTTTGGTGTAAAAGAGTGAAAATATAAGATATTGACTATATCAAATCTACAAATCAAAGCTCAAAGTGATTTCTACACGAATAACGTCCAAAATGTTTTTCAGCTTTTTCAGGACTTTCAAGGAAGTACTAACCTGTTTTTATTCTCCAACCAAACTCCCTCAGATTTATATTATAATAGAGGTATACTAAATTCTCAAACTTTGGAGAATTGATCGTGAAACCTAAATGGCCCATATTTGGCATGAATTGCATTTTATTGCCTTTAGATTTTTTCGGGCTCTTTTAACCTCTTAGGACCTCGGATATTACAATACCTCCATTTTTTAGGTCCTTTTTAACGGTGGCTTTTGCGCAAAGTATAAAGAATCAACTTTCGCAGCCCCTCCCCGTTATGCAAATTATCAGACAGTCTCACCAAAACGGTTTTTACATGCAATCCAATCTTGTCAAGTTTTATCGCATATTGTACATTGTATAGACAGAATTGAGATAGAAACACTCAAGCCAATATGTGATAGACAAGTGCAATAATCAAATATAGCCATGCATGTGTGCATTAAAGGATATAGGAGTCAAACATGTAGGAAGATATCACTAATTACATCTCAAGGACTCCAATCAATGTTAAGCACATGGATGAAATGATGTAGCGTCTCAAATCTCTACCAAATAGTCACATGGATATATGAAATGAAGTTGTGACTTGGCTATCTTAAATGCTCATCCATAAAAGGTGCAAAACAAAAGAAATAATCTTTTTGGATTTTTCAAAAATTTTATCAAAATAAAATCTTTTTGTATTTTTCAAAAAAAATTCAAAAACAAGAATTTATACAAAAAGTACAAGTCATCACACTAGTAAAAATATATCATGAAACCACAACTAGTGTATGACAAACATGCAATCACAATTAACCAAAAGATTTCACATGGGGTGAATTACGTGCAAGCAAATGGGAATCATGGACAAATAAACCATAAGCCTCTAAATCCGATTTTCTAACCCAAATAGATTTGTAACGAAGTGTGGGGGATTTGGGAATCGAATTTATTCTTTCATTAACCTTGTTGGGTCCATTTAAAAGCTTGTAACAAAATTGCCTAAGATGACCTTGCCTACCGCAATGTGTGCAAGTGTAAATCGGGCGGTCTGTGTTACCTAAAGGTGGCCCTCTCCTCAAATTTCTCGGTTTCTCTCTCCGAATTTGCCTAGGTGGGTCTCTCCTAATGATCCTAGGAGGTTCTCTCACGATGTTCCTAGGAGGCTCTTTCCTAACAACCTTAGGTGTCTCTTTCTTAACAATCCTAGGGGTCTCTCTAACATGTGTGGGAATGGGTGCACCATGTTTTTCAAAACCAATCCCACCCCTATCCTTTTTAATCTCGATAGTGCTTAAAATATTATCAAGTTTTTCAGACCTAGACTCCAAATAAAATTTCACCTTACTCGAATCTCTCAAATTTTTCTCAAGTTCATCTATCCTAGATTCAAGTAAGCGCCTAGACTCCTTAAATTCAAGAATCTCCTTTTTCATAGCTTCCATCACGCCTCGAAGATCATCTCTCTCACCCTCGACATATCCCAGCTTCTCTCTCAAAATTTTCTCTCGTGCCCTAAGTTCTTCAACTAAAACATCATTATTTTTTAAGGCACAATCTTTCAATTGAGCTTCAAGTTTCAACTTTGCCTTTTTTGTCTTTAAACATTCAAAATACAAATTATTGTAGGCAACTTGCAACTCACTCAATTCTTCTTCTTCCTCCTCACTCTTTTCACCCTCTCATCACTAATCACACGGATGGGAAACTCTCGCCTGGAAGCATAAGAGACTTTTTCTTCCGAATCACTATCACTAAGGGTAGAAACATGAGAAATCGGTTTATTCAATTTCTTCTTTAAATTTGTGGTACACTCATCTAACGTGTGACCAACCCCCTCACAACAAGAACACTTCTCAGATTCGTTTTCAACAGAAGATTTAAAACAAGAGTTCCTATGAATTTTCCAATTAACTTTTTCAAAAATTTGACATCGAAGATCATAAAAACCATCAAAAGCCATTTTTTGTGCAAAATCAGGATCAAAACACAATAACTTAGTGCAACAGGCTCTGATACCAATTTGAAAGAGTTGGCGCTTCCGTTCAATTAAGAAATAATATAATAAACACCTTTTTAACCCAAATTAACCCTAATCATGCAACTAGGCGTGATTGACATAGTATGAAGATCATGCAATAATAATTCAACACATAAAGTTTAAGGAAAAATCCCCCACAAGGGCAAAACCATTTGTATATCACTATAATTTGTAAGAGAAACGGCTTACAATCGGATTACACTGAAATACAAGTTTTTGACTAAGAATTACCCGCAGGCATCGGATTCTGTAGTCGTGGCTGGAATTATCCCTTTTCAGTAGGGCTGCAATGAAGAGGAAGAAACGGTCCACTTCACAAGGGTTGAACAACAGCAATGGTGTTCTTGGGTTACCAAACTTGATTCACATAGATATGGAAGATGTGTGAATCTTAAAAACCTAGAATCATAGGACTCAATAGGTGAAGACTTTAGGGTTGATATGCTCTGAAAAACGTGGGAAAGTCTTATCGAAACCAACTACTGATCGTGGTTTAAATAAGGAATCAAAACCCTAAAAAATCTGCTACACGATCTGGCAGAGTTTATCCAGGACGGATCGGTTCGGGCCTCAGGCGGATCGGTCCGATGGCGGATCGGTTCTTTTAATTTGAAGCCGATTCGGTTCGCAATCGGTTCGGTGCTCTCTGGACTCAATTTGCAAGGTGGTCCGGTCCGTTCCTAGGCGGATCGGTCCGCAGTCGGATCGGTTCTTTTTATTTTGGGGCGGACCGATCCGGCTGACTGTTTCCAGATTCCTTCTTCTTTTGATCTTCGGATTTCGTTGATGACGATGTGATCTTTTCAACCATCAATATTGTAACGGCGTATGACATAACATATACATAAAGATGGACAAATTGTCCTTACATGTTGACATTGTTGTTGGATTATAGTGGATCGATGTTGGGTTGGTTAATTTTAAAAGTGGCATGACCACTTGATTATTGTCCATATGGGGGTTAAATTTTTAACTTTTTTTTGAAAATTACTTTGTATATCGAACAATATGTATATAGTATGATAATTAAATGAAACATACTTGATTTGCATAAATGAAATTAATGCTTTTAATTGATTTTCACTTCATTATTTTCACTCTTATGTAGTGTGCGTGTGTGTGGGCAATAGGGGTGGGGGTAGGGGTGGGGGTGGGGGTGGGGATGTTTCACTCTTGTACATATTATGAGCTAGATGTTTTTGTTTTGGAATCCATATTTATACTCTTGCACTTTATCATTTTCACTCTTGTACACAACAGTAACAATTCATTTTTATTTGTAGTAATTGTACATATTTGCATGTCTTATTTTAATTCATTTTGATATGTACTAATAACATTTTTTAACAACAAATGTCTCCTTCAGATATTAAGGCGAGGATGATGATGTTCATTATGATGATGTCGTCTGGGCACGGTGGCAGCGGAGGTGATGAGGGATCCTCGTCCCATCGAGAACAAGTCGGGGCTATTAGTGAGATCCCTCGAGCTAGCAATACATTAGTTGGAAGGAGGTGCCATATGAGCTTAAGTTAGCTATTTGGGTGGCACTACAGGTAATATATTTATATTTATATTTATATTTATATTTATATTTATATTTATATTTATATTTATATGAATACTTCAATTTCAATTTCAATTTCGATTTCAATTTCATTTTATATTTATATTTATATTTATTTTCAACTAAGATTGTATTTGTTGGACAGGAACAATTCAACCTCGATCCAAAGCTACGCGATTCCGTCTTGGAGCGGTTGAGGGAGCAACACAAGACGTGGAAGAAAAATATGCGAACCCGGTACTTCAGGAAGACACGAGAGTCCATTATCCAAAGGCGTGAATCCGTCCCGCCTAAGGAGCCGATCTTATTGGAACAATGGCAAAGGTTCATTGACAATGAGATCGGGGAGCGACAATTGACATCTCGCCAATCGGGAAGGGAAAACCGGGCAAAAAAGACGGATGTGCACGACTCCGACCGGACGTCTTAAGCCGAGGTGGATCATAGGATGATGGTAAGATTTAATTTTTCTATAATTACATAAAATATATTATTCTGCATTATTTTACTTTACGGGGCGGATAATAATTTTACTTTATTTTATTTCAGGGGACAGGGAGTGGCCATGGGGGTAGGCCACATAGGCTCAATACTTATGTGGCTCTTCGGATGAAGAAGGAGAAGGACAAAGAGGTCTCCCCAAGCGTTGCGACCACGATTGTAAGTAATCCGACAGTTTACTTTTTATTAATTACGTTATAATTTTTTAATTTACTTATTTTACTAATCATGTGCTTTTTGTCGTTTCAAGAAAAGCTAAAGGAAGTGCATGAGTCTCATTCTGATGCCGATAAGGCATCTTTGTCCACAGACGCACTTAGCCAAGTGCTTGTCTCTGATCGCAAGGGGAGGACAAGGGGGTGAGCCCACGGGTGGCCAAATCTAGGATCATCGGATTGGAGACTACCGACACCGGGTTGGCTCGAACGGTGGATTCACATGACGCGAAGCTGTCCCGTTTGGAGGCGACGATCCAGGATATGTACTCATTCATGAAGCGTTCGTTGGGCGAAGATCGTAAGGGTAAAGGGAAGGAGAAGGCGGTGTGGGAGGAGGTGTGGGAGGACGAGGACGAGGATGTGGACCTCACTGCTTCATCGTCGAGACGTGCGGACTTTGATGATCCAATTCCCTATTTGGCTCCCTTCAACAGATTGATGTTGACACTTGGTTGGCCGAGCGTGTTTATACTAGACATATTTGATGGCCAGCAGATAGGGCGGGGGTTGAGGGACCCGAATATCATCCAGGATGCACTAGTTCATGGACATGAGCTTCAAGACATCGAGTCCAGGGTGCTCATCACGCATGTGATGCCCGGGAAGGAGAACTCCTAATTGTGGTTGTGCAAACAATGCGGCATGATGTATATTAATGGATGTGTTAATTAGTATATCGTGTGGCCTACTCACCTCCTAAGCGTTAACCGTACCCCAGACATTTAGTGACATTGATTTAAGTTTGAATTGAATTGTTTTAAATTATTACATTTGAATTATAATTGGATTATATGGTGATGCATATTCTCTCTATTTTGAATGTATATTTGCCTTATCTCTGTTTTATTTGGATATATGATGTTTTAATAGATACAACATTACTATAACAGGTACAAATATACTGCTGGGCAGTGGCAGTGGCCATACTGCCCAACAGATTTTTTTTCAATTCTGCCCAAAATTGTCACGGTCAATGACCGTGACAATTTTTTAAATAATGTCACGGGCTTGTCACGGTCCTTGACCCTGACAAATATTGTCGCGGTCAAGGACCGTGACACGACTATGACAATTCTAACGAACTTGTCACGGTCATTGACCGTAATATGGCCGTGATAAAAAAAGTTGTCTCGCCCAGAATTATCACGGTCCTTGACCTTAACAAGTCCAACTTGTCAAGGTCAATGACCGTGACAATTCAATAGATTTGGTGTAGTGGCTACATTCTCCCAACTACGCATTCTGGACTCCTCGAGAGACAAAAACCATCGGAGGGCGCTATCCTTCAAAGTTTGTTAAAATAATTGGGCCATCACTTCTTCAGAAGCCCCTAGGAGAGTCATAGAACGGTGATAACTGCGAAGATGGACAATCAGGGGTCCACTTCCTCCGAATTTCTCGATATTTGGTATCTTGAACTTCTCGAGTAACCTCGCCTTAGGATAAGGAGACAAGTGGGTGTAGTCCATGTAATTTCCAAAGATTCTGACTTGGTCGAACTTCTTAGTTAGCATCTTGAGATATTCTTTGACATTGTTCAACTCTTCATCTTTTGGATCAATGATCATAGGCAAATTAAACCCAGGATGGGCAAGGTTTGGCATAGGAAGCTAGGCAGGAGGCAGCCCGTTAGCAGGAGGGGCACGTGGAGTGTGTTGATACTCTTCGAGAACTCAGATAGTCTCGAGTGGACCCATAGTACGAGGGAATAACGCCTTAAGCTCTTGAGGAATAGGAACCTGGTTTCGTTGCATCTCTCGGACCTCGGTCTGGAGGTTGTCAATCTTGGACACGAGCTGAGCTAAGACTGCCGTCAGATCTGGCTGCACAACTGGTACTTGATCTGTGTTCCCCATGGAAAGCTGATGGATTTCGAACTCGAAAGAAGTAGCAGGGGAACGTACGGAACTCTGGGGTTATCTGACTGAAGATCGAAGCCAATAAGGAGCCAGGCCAAGGGGCGCAAAATTTACGTGAGAAGGCGTAAAATGGGATTTATTTTTAGAGAAAAAGAATGAAAATATTTTTGATATTTTTTTCCTTTTTTATTAGATGGAAAGACAAAATATTTTTGTATTTTTGATAAAGAAAGGAAAAATGGATTTGGATTTTTGATAAAGGAAGGAGAAATGTTTTTGGATTTTTGATAAAGGAATGAGAAATGTTTTTGGGAGACGGGTATCATCATGATTATTATAATTATTATGTTCTCACTTGTATTAAATTCCCCTATATGCAAAATTGAAATGTCGGATGGGACCCGAGCATGGAAAAGTTAGGTTTGTAACATATGTAAAGCTATGGTTGGACTTGTGACCAGGCTCACGGGCAGGGTCCCATTTAAAAATGCAAATAAATTTGGGCGGCATGCTGACCTGGAATTTTGGCAGACTGTCGGGTCAAAACCAGCAATCTAACATGTGTGTCCTAGGCTTGACACCTATATTTGGGTACACAGTTGGTTGGGTGAATTGGAAAGGGTTACCCCTTTTGGCGTGGCTTCCACGATATACGTCTTGCTTTTGAGGGCAATCGGTACGTGTGTACAAGACATTTGATATACCTGAGTGTACATGAATTGCCTCACTATAGACCTCGTGGGGACGGTACGTGTGAGAGCGAATTAAATATACTCAGTGTATATGAACGAGTTCCCTACGATATACCTCCCGTCATGACTTCGGTCAAGCGGTACGATGTGGGTGAACCATTCGATATACGTCAAAGGTACTTGGCCAATGGAATGTGAGAGTCATATCGCTTAGGCTAACTGTACCCTTTCAGACCAGCGCCCATCACAAAGTGACCCTCCAGTTACTGGACAAAATTTGGTCAATACCAATGCTCTTTGGTGATGCCGTGTGAATCATACATGATTCTCTTATTAGTATCTTATGATGAGAGTATCTTTCTTGATCATGCCAAATAGGGAGCAAAGTATAAGTACCAATGGTATACTAAGTATAGATGGGTGACGCGTGCAACATGTGGATACACGTGATCCTAGGTGCACGTAGTGCAAAGTGTACATGGAGAATCTTCTACAAGTGTGTGAATATAAGCATAAGCATGAGGTACACATGAATAATAAAAGGGGAACAAGCAAAATAGGGGAATATATAAGAGAATGAAACACTCGTGTAAATAGAGACTAGCCCTCAAAAAAAGTCCCCAGCGGAGCACTCTGGCCATCCCCGATCCTCGCGAAGGGAGAGAGATGATAAGGGGGTGTTATCTACGTGGTGAGAGGATCATGGTCCCGCGCATCCCTCTCGGGAGTGCTTCGGCCGTCGTCGGCAATGTGTGAGGTGAAAAATGTAGAGAGATGGAGTCTCCAGTATATTTTACTCAAAACAGACAAAAGAAGGTGGAGCAGTCCCGAAGGACAGCATCCAAAGACATACTGATACGTACGAAACCAAAATTGATTCGAAAAGGGTTTGAAGGCTAAGTTACGAAATGGGAAGATGTTAGGAACCCATTCCGCCCTTGCGGTCTCTCATAGATTGTTGCTATTTTCCTTTATTTCCCCGTGATATGTGTGCATGTGTATATGTGGAGATAGGAATCATCGACTTGTATCACGGAAGAGATAAAGCGAGTCATCTATAGGAATGTTCCTAAAAGTAATATTAGTAAATATGATTTACGTGGTTATCCTTGCATTAATCGTTATAAAGGAATGATAATGCATATGGAATAATACGCCACTAAGAACAAATATATGTATATGTAAATATATAGATTTCAGGAGAATTAAGTTAAAGAATATAGAAAAATAACAAAAATGGAAGGAATATGACTCGAGTATCGAGTTTTATCCCGAGACGCCTACGTAGCCTATAGAGGCATCAAAGTCCACGTAGTTCGTTTGCAAAACAAGGGTTGGGATTTATCCCATAAATCCAATCGGGGACTTCTCTTATATGTGTATGCGTTTAAAAAAAAGTGTTTTAGCTGTGAGAAAAGTGTGAGAATTCCCGTTTGAAATTTATGAGCAAACCCTCTTTTTCTTGTTTTTTGGGTTTTATTTATATGAAAATAAGAGATGTGCAATAATAATAAATATAAAGTATATTAGGATATGTGAGATGGAGAGAATAAAAGTGTTAAGTAATAAAACAAGTTAATGCAAATTTAGGAGAATTTAAGAAAGGTGGACATTCTTGAAGATCTTGAGCTTGATCTTGAATGTTGGAGAGAAGCCTTTGCACTTGGGTGATGATGAAGAGTAGTTAATTCACCAAGTTTGATGAAAAATATGATGAAAACTGAGGGTTGGAAAGGGATTTGGATGTGGAAATCACGCTCACTTTGAGAGAGGTTTTTTGAGTTTGCTGAGAGTGATGGATTTCAGATATTGGGTCCCCTTGCAATGAGGTCAGGCCCTCCTTTTTTATAGGCCCAGGCCATTGTCGATCGGCATAGTCCTAGTCCTGCCAATCAGTAGGATTTTTAGGCACATTGCCGATAGGCAGGGTTTGGAACCTACCGTTCGGCAGTCTCTTAAAGGTTCATTCGGAAAAATAATCGTAAAACGCAAATCGTTGATTCGAAATGTGCACGCGGTAAACCTATGTAAAGGTACTTCAGAGACCTTCAAAAGTCCTTTGGACTGATCTCAGGTGCGGGATTTGGCTTCGGGTCAAATATGGCTCGGAAGCGCTCGTCGGTCCTTTCGATGGGGAATTGTCAGACACAAACGGATCGTTCGTCCGCATGGTATGTTAGAATCCTGCACGGGGCAGACCGTTGGAAAGTTTAGGATATGTACTTTGATTCCAAAGATCTTGACTCAGTTTGGGGAGTTGACTTTGGTCAACTGGTGCCTGGAAGCATTCGGTGACCTTTCGGAGTAAAATGGATCATTCGTCCATACCGTAAGTCAGAATTAAGCACGGGGCATATCGTTGTAAAGGGGATCCTTTAAAGATTTATTCATTCTCAATCGATCTAAAGAGTTGAATTCGGTCAAACGAATCCCTGGAGCATCCGGTGGCCTCCTGATCAGGTTTCGAGGGAAAACGGGTCGTTCGACTATATCGTAAGTCAGAATTACACACGGGGCGGACCGTTGGAAAGGGGATTCAATGCCCTTTGAAGATTCATTCAGTCTCAGTCGAGTTGAAGAGTTTGACTTTTGGTCAAATGGAGTCTGGGAGTGTCCGATGGCCTCTAGGTCAGTACCTGGGGTATAACTTAAGTTTATAGTGATTAAGGGACGTGTTAGGGACCTAAGGAGAGGTTAGGGGGTGATAGAATGGGGTGTCTACAACATGCGTATGTCATTCGAATGACATAGACTTTGCTTCTAACGAGATGCAAAAATCCAACAAAGTAAGCGCTCGTTTGAATCTCGTTTGATCATGTAATGCCACGATCCATATTTAAGCGTTAATAAAGAATAAACCCGATCTGACTCACGCATTAATTGTGAAGTGGAATAGAACAACATAACTAATGTTTCTAATCTAGTGTCATTATTATTTAACATTACACTTATTAGCATGTGATTTTAATTTTCATCAAACTACGTGATATGACCCAAGGGGGTGCCCCTAAGGCCAATTAAACAATTCTACTAACATAAATGCAAATGAAGTAATAAGTACTTACCTGAAAACACTCTCAAAATACGCAACAACATACAATCTGCCGTAAAAAAAGGAGGGAGTGAGCCGATGCTTAGTGGGAACTTATACAAATGAAGTATATAAACGAATGACGGAAAGAACACTCACACGCTATAACTACATGCATGTGAAAATACGTATATATTTACATATATACCTTTAAAATACGTGTTCCAATGTATTAAACTATTTTATTCCAAAAATATTATTTGACACCGTTCATTCGCCTTGTCTTTACAAAATAATCATTTTGTATCTTTGTGCTTAAAACTAGCATTCTTTCCCATCAACGCCCAAGATTAAACAATTAGAATTTTTTGGAAAAACCTTTCATTTATGTTCAAAACATGTATTACTCAACGTTCATTAACTCACACCAGAGTTGCTTGATCACTACCTAAGACTTTCCCACACATCGTGTTAGAAATTCATTAATATTGAAAGCCTTAAACAACACACACACTTGTGTTATTATGGGTTTAAACCTCCTTAGTAGCTTAATTCTCCATTAAGTCATGTTTCTTAACCATTTCACTTTTCTTATGGACACCGGTCATTATTCTCAATTTACATGTCCACCTTACATTAATCAGAACATTAAAAATTCGCACAAGTTAAGTTATTTTCATATTATAACCCATTTCTTTTCATGTTCCCGATTACATCATTACCTTTGGGATTTTCCCAACATACACGGACTTCGTGGCCTCTCACCACCGGTCTCCGTCGCCATATGCTAATGCAGTTACTTTGGGATCTTTTACCACTAGGGACGTCATGCCCTTCTTAATTATTCTTTCGGCATCATCTGAATATTTCATTATCTTTTCAACGTGTTCAACTTTATTCCAATGTTCACATTAATTCACATTTACGGGCCAAAGCCAAAGGCCCGTACTTAACCGTCCGTTTTTCCATTAACACTTGAAAATTTATTTCCTTATCCTTTAAGTCCTTTATTTACATGCACGTTGATTTTATACCAAGAATCATTCACGCTTTGGGACTTAATTCATTTTCATCCACACTTGTGTAACGCTATTCATTAACAGTTTTATTTCATAAAAATGTTCCACTTTAAGTAAATTTACCAATTTACTCTTATATTGTCAAAATAAGAAATTTAGTCCTCTAACAAGTGTTATTTTCCAAAAATAGTTATTAAGTTTCCAACTTAATATTTAAAACACTTTTAGCCATTTTTAACACTTGTTCAATGACATAATTAACCCAACATTCCTACTTTCTACTTTAACGCCTTTAATATATAAAATAACACCTTTTTACATATTAAAGCCCCATTTTCTAGACATTTTAGATACACACTTTATTTATGTAATTTTGCATCTTAACACCTACTTTGCTACTATTTACACATTTGAAACCTTTAACTTTCATTTATTAACTTTTAACCTAAAACTTATGAAAAATCCTTACGTTTCACATAGCTACACATTAAACCCAATTAATATTTTTACATGAGTTTTACCCACTTTAAATAACCCATTAAAGTGAAAGTTTTCTTTTTATATTTATCTTCATTATTAAAGAAGAAAATCACAATTTAATCTCATAAAATTGCTTAAACAAGCCTACTGCATTTCTTTGCATAAATCACATTATTTATCTTTAACACATCATTCTAACACATTTTATTTCATAAAATGTTGAAGATATATTTTCTGAAACTTATTCATTTTCAAAACCCATTTTAAATCATTTTTTTAGAAATCCATTTACACACAAAATGATGAGATTGCAACTATTCAACCCATGGATGCAAACTAACATATATTAAGTCTAATATATGTAAACAAACTAGCTGCAAATATACACATTATTAAATCTAAACCAAGGTTAGTATTTTCACCTTTAAAGTCTCCAAAATGGTGGTGTAGGAGGGGCAACCCCCACGTCCAAAGGTGGCCTCGAGGGGTTACCAAAAGCCCTCCAATGCTAGATCCAAAGTTGCTTTAAGAAATGCTCCAAAAGACCCACTTCAAGAAAACCCTCTTCAAAAACCTCCAAGAACATCCAAGAACATTTCCATCTTCAACCAGCAATACCTATTTCAAGCCCCAAACTCCTTCTTCCAAACCTCTACAATATGTCCAACCCTTATGTGGAGATTTAATGGTGTTTTTGTGCTTTTTTAATGGAGTTTCTAGTGAGAGAATGTGGTAGTAAAAGGGAGCTACGAATTTCGGGCGAGGCTTCTAGTTTGGGTAGATTAAGGAGTGAGAGAAAGAAGATAAAATCTGATGTCAATAGTGTGTTCAAGTCTGTGGCCCTTTTCTATCTCTTATAACCCATTGCTACTCCAATATTAATTCATAAATCCATTTTGTAGCTCTTCCCTTACACTAAAGAGGTAACAATGTGTCTACCAATGTCTGAAAAAGTTTTGAAAATGACCACTCAAGCAAACCAAACAAGCCCCAAACAAATAAACACACTTTGGGATGTCCCAATAGGTTGTGTTTGTGGGGGGTGGGGGTTGCTAAAACAATATATATTTTTATATCATTTTTTCTTTATGTGATAATTTATATGTATTTTTTGGGTCTCATATATATGGTCATTTTTTCCCTTCCAATAGTGATGAACAATTAGTGTTAAGATGGTTTTTTACAGTGTCTCTTACCTTCAAAAGGTGTTAAATTAACTTTAAAATTTTTTCTCTATATGGAATTTTCCCTTATACTTTTAGGGCTCCAAATATGTAGTCACACTATTTTTATCCATCCCCAAGTGTCCTACAAAAATTGGGTAAGTTCGCATCCCGCGCGGCGCTTGTTGACAAAAATCCCCCTAAAAAGGATTTTGATGATTTGTTCTGAAGACATTGAAGAAGGAAAAGTTGTTCGGAATTAAATTTTACATTTTTAATTGATTTTCAGATTTTTCTGAGCTTTGTCATATTTTGACGAAAAGTAATTTTTTTATTTATTCTTTTACTTTTGACGCCATGGTATTTTTATATGTATTTTTTGGACCCTATAAATATGGTCATTTTGATATTTGGGACCGCGATGCATCTTTAAAAAATCACGTAAAGTTACATATCCTCTGCATCGCCTACCGCCCAAATTATTGCATTATTAACCATGACCGTGTCATAATCATTCCTTAGTATTTTTGTGTTAAACTTAACCAACATACTTACTAGTACTATTAGAACTTAAATATGCATCCATACGAACCATGCGATGTGGGAATTCTTCTCCTTAATTACTCTTCATAATGCGTCACTTTTCATGCCATTTGGCGTAACTTCCGTATATATTTATTCCTCAAATTTTCCCTTGAATAAAATACTTCGATTATCATTAAATATTCATATTTTCATCAATTACATTGTTTAACCCAATCATGGCGAAATCTAAGGTCTTACAACTAATCCCAAGAATGCCTAACTCGTATATCTTGACAAAAGCTCGAGATGATCGATTATCACCAATGAGCTCATTATCATGAATCCTTCCTATGTTAGGGTTAACGACTTATGTTTCCTCAAATAATCTTGGTTCACGCCTAGCCTAGGCTGATACACCTCAACATCACTAGCCATCACATTATCAATCATGAGACGGTCATCTAACCCCATTAGTCTACCTGACCAATATCTCTTATGAGATCCTCACACTAACCTAGAGATATCCTAGGTATCACAACCCAAATATACACAAGTGATCATATCCTCAATCAGCATAATTCCAAGCAAAGTGCAACACTAACATCTAATGTTTCATCAATTTTTGATACCCACAATATCCACGACCAAGTCATAACTAGTTATAGCGGTTAACTAACGAAGTCTGTTAACCTAAACCGATCAAGTAACATAAGCAAACTATATGCAACAAATATGAGACCACGCGTACACACAAACTAGTGTAGAACCAAGGTGCCTCCGAAGAAGAGAGCACTCAATTATCGTGACACATCAACCACAATTGGCCTAACCTGCATCACTACTAATCTTACGCAACGCTACACCCAAATCACAATTGAACAATGACGTCCCATTACCAAGATTAATGAAGACGTCAGGGAATGTAGCGAATCAGGTGACTACCCCGCCAAAAGGAAACAATTAAATACCGACAGTGAACCATGCTACACAAAGTACGAACCCACAACATACACTTGAAATCTATAACTCTCACTAGTATCTGCTAACATCTTAACCTTTCCACATACCTTGTCTTGACCCATTAACCCTGTGGGTCCTAACCATGAATCATTCATCCTTGCAGAATGAATAAAGTACGAAATTGAGTTCTTTAAGAAGATGAAATACTAGGCTTCCCTCCTTAAGACTAATGCGACCTTTCCATCATTGGCAAGCACAACCATTGGAATCGAATGAAATTACATTCATCCAATGCTTACCATTAGCCAATGGCCTATCAAACCTAAGTCTCCATAATTTTGACACGCGATAGTTGACCTTAGCTTCCGATATCACTCTTATCAAGTGAAACACGACATTCACATAGCTTCGAACATTTAACTCACGAACCACTGCTATGACTCTTAGGAACATCCTATATGATCTTAAATCATAACTATTCCAATGGAATCTCAAACTTTCAAGTACTACCCATGACTAAGACCTAATGATTTCTATTACTAGAGTCATACCAAACCATTCAGGTAGCATACGCCAGTGCTACAATCAAACCTAACCCCCCATCCAAGTGTTATTCCTAAACCCTTATGAATATCATCGTGTTCTAAGTCTCCCAGGTGCATAACCTAGCACTTATCAACCAATTTTTAACATATCCTCAAAGTCATATCATAACACAAGTTTACAAATAAATCCATGGTACTACCCCAAAGTATTGCCACAAATGATATGACTAAGCTGTATTACGATTATCAGTCGCTTATCATAACTATATAAACCTTAATAGAATAAATTTTCTAACCCAATCATCTCTAAGGATCATACATTTTCTAGTCTAGCAGTTATTATGACAAACTCCTATAAAGTATAACAACTGATCATGTTGACTATTTTATTTCCTCAATAGTCCAAACACTAATCCCAATCACTATATGTTTCTCCATCTGTAAGTCTATATCCTTCGCGTCATACGGAATCCAATAATATCAATGAGAGATGCCCACATTTACGTACTACGCGGTACATAACCTTAAACTAACCCTTACTAAGAAATGTCTGTTAGTTGTACTGACACTATATTAGATAAACCTTAGTATACATCTCCAAAGAAAAATTAACATGGATTCATATGCTTGTTCGAAAGGTTAACCCCGAACCAAATTCACTAGACCACATTATTTTATCCTCAATGAGTGTTCAACCACAACATCTAAATTTCCTCGTTATACAAACTTTATACTATGTGATAATCTACAAGCTAACATAACTATATATTTTTGTAGGATACGAGACGTCGAGTAATGCCTATAAACACCAAGGCCCACACCACGGATGGCACAAGGTATCATATTCCTCAATACCACATTATTATCTCTACGACTACAAATTATTACCACTAGAGTTTTGGTTGGACACGGGACGTCGGGTATTGCCTAAAAGGAGGCTCACCTTAGTGATGCCGCAAGAGGTCATATTCTAGAAAAGCATAACACGAGTACTTAACACTATATCCCAAAGATTTTCTAGGTTCACTCCAAGTTTACTTCAAATCATCATGATTATATATACCCACATTATAATCAAGGCACAATAAATCCAAATCCACAACCAAGGGGACCCAATACTTTCTCATCATATAATCAATACTCATAAATGCCACTCAGTCACCTAACCTCCATAGATAAAATATATAACCTTTACATCTAGGTCATGAAGAAATCCACTTGACATTACTACTACTATTAAGGCTACTCTCATCATCAAAGTTACCACACAATACATCTCATGCAAAATATCACCGTGTCACTATCATTGGCCTACATTGACACCTATGACTTACGAACACATCTACATTGGAAACGTCATAGATCATGAATGGATACTAAATTATTCATTTACTATATCATAAGGAGTTTCACATCATGCTAATGTTCTTGACTTCACCGTCTAGAATATAAATTGAAACCGTCACTAATCCAGCGTGACCGGCACAAACCAACATCGACATCGAGAAGATCCACTACCGACCTCACCACGTCACACTCGAAAGGAACATTGAACTTAAAGCGATACCAAGTTGTAACACCCTGATACGAATTTAAGGGTTAATAAAGTATCAACCTGATCCGTCTCGCGTATTAATTGTGAAGTGTAATGGAACAACATAAATAATGTTTATAATCCAGTTTTATTATTATTTAACGTTACATTTATTAGCATGTGATTCCAATTTTCATCGGGCTAGGTGATGTGACCCAATGGGCTGCCCCCAAGGACAAGTAAATATAGCTACTAACGTAAATTCAAATTAAGAACTTACTTTTAAAATTCTTTCAAAATACGGAATAGCATATAACCTACCGTAACAAAAGGATGGAGTGAGTCGAATCCTCAGTGGGAACTTATACAAATGCAGTATTGAAACGAACGGTAGAAAGAACACTCACACGCTACAACTACAGGCATGTGAAAATAAGTATATATCTACATGTATACCTTTGAAAATACATGTACCAATGTATTAAACCATTTTATTCCAAAAATATTATTTGGCACCAGTCAGCCTCCTTGTCTTTACAAAATAGTCATTTTATATTTTTATGCTTAAAACCAACATTCTTTCCCATCAACACCCGCGGTTATACAATAGTAATTGTTGGGAAAACCGTTCATTTACTTTCGAAACGTTTATTACTCAACGTTCATTAACTCACTTAAGACTTTCGCACACATCATATTAAAAATATTCATTAACATTGAAAGCCCACATTTTTGTTATTATGGATTAAAACCTCCTTAGGTAGCTTAATTACCCATTAAGTCGCCTGTCTTAACCATTTCACTTTTCTTATGTAAACCGGCCAATATTCTCAATTTACTTGTCCACCTCATATTAATCGAAAAATTAATCATTCACACAAGTTAAGTTTTTTTCATATACGAACTTCGTGGCCTCTCACCACCAGTCTCCGCCGCCATATGCTACTGTTGTTACTTTGGGGGTTTTCACCACTAGGGATGTCATGCCCTTCTTAATTATTTTTTCGACATCATTCGAATATTCCATTATCTTTTCACCGCATTCAACATTATTCCAATGTTCACATTGATTCACATTTACGGGCCTAAGCCAAAGGCCCGGACTTAACTGTCCATTTTTTCATTAACACTGGGAAATTTATTTATTTCTCCTTTAAGTCCTTTATATACACACATGTTGATTTTATACCAAAAATCATTCACACTTTAGGACTTAATTCATTTTCACCCACACTAGTGTAACTCTATTCATTAATATTTTTATTTCATTAAAATGTTCCATTTCAGTAAACTTACCAATTTACTCTTTTATTGCCAAAACATGCAATTTAGTCCTTTAAAAGGTGTTATTTTCCAAAAATGGTTATTAAGTTTCCAACTTAACATTTAAAACACTTTTAGCCAATTTTAATGCTTGTTCAATGACACAATTAACCCAACATTCTTACTTGCTACTTTGACACCTTTATTATATAAAATAACACCTTTTTATATATTAAAGTCCCAATTTTTATGCATTTGAGATACACACTTTATTTATGGAATTTTCATCCTAACACCCACTTTGCTATTATTTACACATTTGAAACCTTTAACTTTCATTTATTAACTTTTTAACCAACAACTTATGGAAAATCCTTACTCTTCAGATAGTTACACATTAAATCCAATTTACTTTCAACATGAGTTTTACCCACTTTAAAAAACAAATTAAAGTGAAAGTTTTCATTTTATATTTATCTTCATTATTCAAGAAGAAAATCACATTTTAATCTCATAAAATGGTTTGAACAAACCTAATGCATTTCTTTGCGTAAAATTACATTATTTATCTTTAAAACATCATTCTAACATATTTTATTTCATAAAATATTGAAGATATATATTTCAAAATTTATTCATTTTCAAAACCCATTTCAAATCATTTCTTTGAAGCCCATATACACACAAAACGTTGAGATTGTAACTAATCAATCCACGGATGCAAACTAACATATATCCAACATATATTAAGTCTAATATATGTAAATAAACCAGCTAAAAATATAAACATTTTAAACCTGAATCGAGGTTAGTATTTCCACCTCTAAAGTCTTCAAAATGGTGGTACAAATGGTGGTGTAAGAGGAGCAAACACAACTTCCAAAGGTGGCCTACCAAAAGCCCTCCAATGCTAGCTCCAAAGTTGCTTCAAAAAATGCTACAAAAGACCCACTTCGAGAAAACCCTCTTCAAAATCCTCCAAAAACATCCAAGAACATCTCCTTCTTCAACCAACAATTCCCATTTTTAGGACCAAACTCCTTCTTACAATCCTCTATAAGCTGTTCCACCCTTATGTGGAGCTTTAATGGTGTTTTCAATCTATTTTAATGAAGTTTCTAGTAAGAGAATGTGGTGTTAAAATGGAGCTACGAATTTGGGTCAAGGCTTCTAGTTTATGGGAGCTCAAGGAGTGAGAGAGAGAAGATAAAATCTGATGTAATTGGTGTGTTCAAGTCTGTGGCCCTTTTCTACCTCCTATAACCCATTTCTATTCCAATATTAAATCATAAGTCCATTTTTTAGCTCTTTCCTTACACTAAAGAGATAACAATATGTCTACCAATGTCTGAAAAATCTTTGAAAATGACCACTCAAGCCAACTAAATAAGCCTCAACCAAATAAACCCACTATGGGGATGTTATCCAAACAGGTGTGGGGGTGGGTTTTTTTCCTGTACATGATATTTTCTATGTATTGTTAGGGTCTCGTATATATGGTCATTTTTTTTACCTTCCAATAGTGATAAACAATTTGTGCAAAGTTGGGTTTTTGCAGTGTCGCTTGCCGTCAAAAGCTACTAAATTAACTTTTATTTTATTTTGATTTTCTCTCCGCATGGTATTTTTCTTATATTTTTAGGGATCCAAATATGTAATCACACTATTTTTATCCATCCTGTGTTGATAAAAATCCACCTAAAATGGGTCTTAATGATATTTTTCGAAGATGTCAAAGAAGGAAAAGTTGTTCATAATGACATTTTATATTTTTAATTTATTTTCAGATTTTTCTGAGCACTTTCATATTTTGACTAAAGATATTTTTTTTACTTTTAACTCCATTGTATTTTTATATGTATTTTTAAGACCCTATTGATATCACAGATATAATACCTTGCCGCGAAAATTATTTAATGGGCAAGTGTTGAAGACTTACTACCGCAACCTATAACTTATAGGCTGAGGCCTTATCCATAGCGGCTAATATACCCATATATATCCTAGGCCAGACCGAGGGCGTCCTCCATCTGGACGAGGCTAAGATGATCTCTCAGCCAATGTCAGACGACCCTTTAAGGAGACGACCCCTTATCATGCCTTAGACGACCCTATAAGGGGCCGACCCCTCATCAGGTCCAGACGACCCTTCAAGGGGCCGACCCCTCATCATGCCTACGATGACCCTACAAGGGGCTGACCCCTCATCCTGCTTACAACGACCCTTCAAGGGGGCGACCTCTTATCAGGTCCAGATGACCCTACGAGGGTACGAGAGTATGAGGACCGAACAAGGCTTGGCTCATTGCCAGCAGGAACTTTTCCCTCAGCCTCGTATCATCGGCCGAGGGTGACATCATCATAGCACGTGATTTGGGAGACGCGTGGAACAGTGAGCGTGGGGCTCATATGGCACATGGAAGACCGTTATAACAATATCATCCTGTCACGTGAGGGAATATTATGTCATCATTAATCACAGATGGCGCCTCCAGGTTCCAGTAGGGGATTGGCTAGATCATAACTCACATGCACCATGAATGTCTAGGGGGTACACTACACCCCCTAAGATCTATATATACTTCTCACCTATAATCCAGCAAAGGGATCAATAATTGTAACCCTAACTAAAACTCTGCTTGTACACATAGTAGAGAGAGTGTGAGCTTATGTGCATTGTATCCAAGGCCATTAGTGCCCATATTTAGTGGATCACACAATCACAGTGGATGTAGGCCTAATTGGTTGAACCACTATACATCATTGTCTTATTCCTCTTATACGCATCCCCTTCTATACACTTGTACACACATACATCTCTATGGCTTCCATTGCTACTACTATTTGAGCTCATCATCACTTATATGGTGGTGCTGAATCTTAGCATCATCATTTTGGCGCCATCTGTGGGAACGAGAAGACATCTATTCCTTGATAGAACTTGACCTCACCAGGCACTCTGGTGGTGAGCCAGTCCTCCCCATTCGCGTGGAGCTGTTTCACCATTGAAAGAGACCCATTAAGGTTTTTAAGCTCGTCAGTCTTTTGATCATTCATCTCTCTATAGCTATAACACATGGCACCGGAGATGCGACCACCACCTCTTCCTCCATCGAATAGTGGAGTAGGACCCAGTTCCAGTCAACCACCGCCTCAGTCTAAGATGGCTGATGTGGCGGCCTCCTTGAAGTCTCTGGCAGCAAGCCAGCGGATTATGCATGAGTAGTTCACAGCTCTTAGCCAAAACATACTAAGACCACCAGGGGTCTCACCGAAGATGATTACTTCGGCAGTAGCTTCAGGGAAGCACGAGGCCAAGGGACCACCCTAGGCACCACGCAAAGACTTGCCGCCTCCTCAGCGGTGGAGGGATGTTGCTGACCCCCGGCGTCTACGCTTGGGGAGGCAAGGAAACACTTTCCTAGAAGACAGGTATGATGATCTGGAGGGGGGAGAGGCCCCCATAGAGTGTTGGGATCCGTATGAGGTCTCCAACAATACTGTACGAGCTCTCCAGGAGAGCAGAGGGAAGTGTGCAAGGCAAAATCCTGACGATAGCCCAAAGGGCTCTGCTTTTGATCGTCTGAGCAGGGGGTCAGCCTTTGAAAGGCTTAGCCCTGTAAATGACCTACGAGAAAAATTATCCCGATCGAGAAGTGTTGCGAGGTCTAGGAGGGAGGCAGTAGATGGCTAACCCCACGGAAGGGACAACAGTCAAGGGGAAGTAAAGAACTAACACAGGCCTGTTGCAGCAGAACCTTTCATCCACCTCAAAGAGGTTGCAGGTGATAACATCGGCCAAGCCGACCCTACGAGGCCCTGGAATGACTCGATCCAACGACTGGAGGATAAGATTGGTGATATCCTGAAGAGCCGGGACCCTCTTCAGAGAGGATACTCCATATGCTCACCCTTTGTGGCGAAGATAGTCAACTTCCCAATGCCATCCAAGTTCAAGCCACCAATGGTCACCCCTCGATATGATGGGAGTACCAACCCCGTTCACCATATCGAGATGTACCAATCAGCGGTAGACATATACTCTATCTCAGATGAGATGAGGTGTCGTGCCTTTTCTGGCACTCCAACTGGGGCTGCACATGTCTGGTACATGTCTCTTCCAAAAAACTCCATTGAAAGCTTTAAGCAGTTGGCAGATCGGTTTATCCATAACTTTTTCATTGGGGTGAGGCCACAGAAAAAGAACACACACCTGCTCTATGTTAAGCAAGGAAAGAATGAGAGCCTAAGAGACTACATAGCCAGATTCAATAAAGAAAAGTTAGAGGTTAAAGACTATGAGGAGAGCATAGCTATGACAGCCCTGATTGGAGGACATCAGCAGGGGAAGCTACTATGGAAGCTTACTGAAGACCCTCCAAGGACAATGGCTGAATTGCTATCAACAGCAGGAAAGGTGATGAACGCCGAAGAGGCGATGGTCGCAAAATACGAAGATGAAAAAGGAGGCACCAGTGGGGGCAAGTATACGAAAAAGAATAAAGAGGGGAAGACGAGGTATACAGACGACAAGTTCGCTGATTACACCCCTCTGACGGTCAGCTACGAACATATTCTCAATGAGATAAAGAGTGATCGGTCCCTAAAGTGTCCTGAGATGTTAAAGGCAGCCCCCATAAGAGGAACAAAAACCTGTGGTGTGAATTTCACCAAGACCATGGCCATGTGACAGACAAATGCTTTGCTCTGAAAGATGAGATTGAAAAAATGTTAAAAGAAGGGAAGTTAACGAAGTACGTTGATAAAAGTTCCTTCAAGAGGGGTCGAGGGGATAACCCCAGAAATAAGAGAGGTGATACATGTAGAGAAGATCATCCAAACAGGAGGGACGACCCTTCGGATGATGAGGACGACCCTCACCTCCCACCGAGAGATGACCACGGCCCTGTAAAGGGACTTAATATAATCTCAATCGGTGTTGGAATGATCTCTGGGGGCCTAGCAGGAGGAGGGTCAGAGATTTCAGACATGAAAGCCCATGTAGCTGAAGTTATGCCAATAATAAAAGTTGTACACTCAACCTCTGTTGAGGCAAAGTCAGAAAAGAGTAAGAAGGTTGATATGGATACTCTGATAGTGGGGTTCTAAAGAATGGACTTCAAAGGCCTCTTAGCCCCACATGATGACCCTCTCGTCATCACTACCAGGGTGCATGGATGTGAGGTGCCAAGGATCTTGGTAGACGGTGGTAGCTCTGTCGATGTGATGTTTTGGCCGTGCTTTAAATCCTTAGGCCTTAGTCGTGCTAGACTCATCCCATACCATTACCCATTGATTGGGTTCAGTGGGGAAAAAGTTCACCCTCTAGGAGTTTATGAGGTCGATGTTAGGATGGGGGACGAATGGCAGAGATGGCTTACCAAGAAGGTCAGTTTCTTCGTGATGGATGAACATGTCTTCTCGACCTACAACGTTATATTAGGGCGAGTAGCTCACAAGGGGTTTGAGGTTGTGCTATCTACGGTTCATCAGATGATTAAATTCTCGACCCCTTACGGGGTAGGGGAAGTTCAGGGAGACCGGACGACGGCCCGAGAATGTTACTTCAAATCCACCGAAGAAAGAGAGGCGCACAAGAAGACAACAACCACCTACAACATTGACACCCTTGACCCCAGGGATGAGAAAAACTCAAGAAAGGAGAAGCCGCAGAAGAGGTAGAATCCATCATCCTCAATGATGATGAGCCGAAAAAAATTGTCCAAGTCGGTAAAGCTCTGAAGATAGACATAAAAGAAATCATCAAGTTGCTAAGGAGAAGACAGAGTGTCTTTGCATGGAGCCACACTGATATGCCGGGGATCGATCTCGAAATTATAAGCCACAAGCTCAACGTGGTAGAGGGTGCAAAACCAGTAAAATAGAAGAGGAGAATTTATTCTCGGGAGAAGTATGAGGTCATCAGGGATGAGGTCAAGAAGCTGAAAGATGCGGAGTTTATCAGAGAGGTCATCTACCCCGAATGGTTGTCCAACGCAGTCATTATCCCAAAAGCCAACAGGAAGTGGAGGATATGTGTGGACTTCACAGACCTCAACAAACATTGTCCTAAAGACAGCTTCTCTCTCCCCCGTATTGATCAGATGGTAGATGCTACCGCAAGCCATGAGCTCGTGAGCTTCATAGATGCCTATTCAGGGTACAACCAGATCTTCATGAACCCTGAAGACTCGAAGAAAACAGCCTTCATTACCGAAAAAGGGACATACTATTATAGGGTCATGCCCTTTGGCCTAAAAAATGCAGGGGCAATGTATCAGTGCTTTGTAAGTAAAATGTTTGGAGACCAAATTGGGAAGTCTATGGAGGTCTGTGTAGATGACATGCTGAACAAGAGTTTAAAGGCAGAGGATCATATGGTTGACCTCGAGAGGACCTTTAACACGATGGACAAGTATCGGATGAAGCTCAACCCAGCCAAATGTATCATCGGGGTTGGAGCAGGGAAATTCTTGGAGCTCATCGTGAATCAAAGAGGCATTGAGGCCAATCCTTAGAAAATAAAGGCCCTCATAGAAATGAAGACCCCCAAGACCATTAAAGACGTTCAGAAGCTCACAGGGAGAGTTGCTGCTTTGAATAGGTTCGTGTCTAGGGCCACAGACATGTGTCTACCATTCTATAAAATTCTCAGAAAGGCCTTCGAATGGAATGAGGAGTGTGATGAGGCTTTCAAGGCACTAAAGTCCTACCTAGGGTCTCCCTTGCTGTTGTCACGACCAGTGCAGGGCAAACGGCTACATGTGTACTTAGCCGTCTCAGAATTAACCATCAACGCAGCTATTGTGAAAGAAGGGGACGGAGTACAGAGGCCAGTGTATTTCAACAGTAAGGCACTCCAAGGGGAGAGAAAAGATACCCAAGGATGGAGAAGTTAGCTTATACCTTGATCCATGCATCAAGAAAGATGAAGTTGTACTTCCAGTCCCACACAATGGTCATCCTCACTGACTCTCCTCTTAGGCAGGTCTTACACAAGCCAGAAAAATCAGGTAAGTTAATGGCCTGGGCTATAGAGCTGTGGGAGTTTGACATTATGTATCAACCTAGGACGTCCATTAAGGGGCAAGCATTGGCAGATTTCATGGTTGAATTTACTTGGGAAGATGATGAAGCTGAAGATGAGAGCCTTGGGAAGACAGATACCCTACAAGGTAGACTCACCGACACACCCTCAGATAAGGCTGAAACAAGCACTGCTAGAGGAAAAGTGGCCGAAAATGTAGAGGGGAGATATCTCTTTAGACAGGGGTCCCTCACCGAAGGAAATTTGTCAGAAGAACGGACTGAATGGAGCCTCTTCATTAACGGGTCCTCCTGTGATGCAAAAGTGGAGCTGGACTGATAGTATCAGCACCTGACAGCACAGACATTAAGTACGCCCTGAGGTTCAACCTCAAAGCCTCCAAGAACGAGTCTGAATATGAGACCTTGATAGTAGGCCTCTCCTTAGCCAAGCCTCTTAGTGTCAGCTAAATTTTAGTCCATAGTGATTAAAGGCTAGTAGTGAATCAGATACTAGGAGCCTACGAGGCCAAGGATGAGCGGATGGCCAAATACCTTGAGAAAGTGAAGTCATTATTGAAGAGCTTCAGAGAAGTGAAATTGAAGAGGATTCCTAGGCTCGATAATGGTTGAGCTGATGCACTTGCTAGGTTGGCCTCGGCAACTAGGACAGATATCAAGAGGACATTCCCAGTAGAAATTTTGCTTCGACCAACTATTGAAGATGCTGAGCGAACACTTGGTACTTGCTTAAATATTGCTAAGAAAGCTTCATGGATGGACCCTCTGATCAGATACATTAAAGAGGGGGAGATGCCAAAAGCAAGTTAAGAAAAGAAAAAGTTGAGATATAGAGCTGAAAAATTCACTGTCATCGGAGACACCTTGTACAAAAAGGGGTTCTTGCTCCCATTACTTAGGTGTGTGCACCCGTCTGAAGTCCCACACATCTTGCAAGATATGCACGAGGGGTCATGTTCAAGATATATTGGGGGCAGGTCTTTGGTGAAGAGGGTCGTAACCCAGGGGTACTTGTGGTCGACCTTGGGGAAAGATGCCATAGCATATGTAAAAAAGTGTGATAAATGTCAAAGATTTGCCACCATCCCTCACCATCCTTATCATCCACTTACCTCCATTACATCCCCATGGCCATTTGCAGTGTGGGGGATCGACCTGGTATAACCCTTGTCTAGGCCGTCAATAACTATCGGTTCCTCATCGTAGCAATTGACTATTTTTTAAAATGGGTGGAGGCGGAGCCGATGGTAATGATCACCGAGCAAAAGACCTTCCAGTTTATCTGGAAAAATATTATATGCAGATATGGTCTCCCCAACACCCTCATTTCGGATAACATGACTCAATTCAAGAATACATCTCTAGAGAAGTACTGTGAAAGGGTGAGTATCAAACAATTCTTCTCGTCACCAGGCCGACCTCAAGCCAATGGGAAAACTGAAGTAACAAACAGAACAATCCTAGACGGGATCAAGAAAAGACTCGAGGAGGCAAAATGAAGATGGATTGAGGAGTTATATGTTGTACTGTGGGCCTACAGGACGATGGCGAAGACCTCTATCGGAGAAACCCCGTTCATGCTGGCTTACGGCTTAGAAGCCTTCATCCCCAACGAGATCGGGCTTCCTTCCCATAGAGTCCAAATGTATGACCCCCAGAGAAATATGGAAGAGAGGAGACTTGACTTAGACCTGGTCGACGAAAGAAGGGAAGACGCCGAGATAAGGCAAGTTGCCTACCAGCAGAGGATTGCCAGGTTTTACAACGAGAGGGTGAAGCAAAGGCCAATCGCAGTAGGGGACTTAGTCCTCAAAGGCAAAAGCCTAACAATCTTCACCCAAATTGACATGGCCCATATAGGATCATTGATGAAGTTGTCACTGGAACCTATAGACTAGAAAACCTAGAAGGGGAACCTTTTTTCAACCCCTGTAATGCAGATCATTTGAAGAAATACTATCAATAATTTTGTAACGTCCTATCGAACCACAGTTGTAATGAATGTGTTGCTCCAACAGAACACTTAGAATATTAATGAGAATGTCACATTGGTCCCTCATTTTGTGTTTGATTAATTTTAGTATGATTGGTGTTATACTCGTTAAAACCACCCTCGGCTATGATGAGCGCAAATGGTGGGGACGACCTCTCATTTACCCTCAAGCAAAACGAGGGGGGACTTGAAATTTAAAACCATTAAGTTGGTGGGAAACCACCCTCGACTATGATGAGGGTAAATGATGGGGATGTCCCCTCATTCACCCTCAAGAAAGACGAGGGGGACTTGATTTAAAACATCATTAGTGGGAAACCACCCTCGGCTATGATGAGGGTAAATGGTGGGGACGACCCCTCATTCACCCTCAAGAAAGACGAGATGGAACTTGAAATTTAAAACCATTAAGTTGGTGGGAAACCACCCTCAGCTATGATGAGGATAAATGGTGGGGACGACCCATGATTCACCCTCAAGAAAGACGAGGGGGACTTGATTTAAAACATCATTAGTGGGAAACCACCCTCGGCTATGATGAGGGTAAATGGTGGGGACGACCCCTCACTTACCCTCAAGAAAGACGAGGGGGAACTTAAAAATTTAAAACCATTACGTTGGTAAAAACCACCCTCGTCTATGATGAGGGAAAATAGTGGGGACGACCCCTCATTTACCCTCAAGAAAGACGAGGGGGGACTTGAAATTTAAAACCATTAAGTTGGTGGGAAACCACCCTCAGCTATGATAAGGGTAAATGGTGGGGACGACCCCTCATTCACCCTCAAGAAAGACGAGGGGGGACTTGATTTAAAACATCATTAGTGGGAAACCACCCTCGGCTATGATGAGGGTAAATGGTGGGGACGACCCCTCATTCACCCTCAAGAAAGACGAGGGGGGACTTGAAATTTAAAACCATTAAGTTCGTGGGAAACCACCCTAGGCTATGATGAGGGTAAATGGTGGGGACGGCCCCTCATTCGCCCTCAAGAAAGACGAGGGGGGACTTGATTTAAAACATCATTAATGGGAAACTACCCTCAGCTATGATGAGGGTAAATGGTGGGGACGACCCCTCACTTACCCTCAAGAAAGACGAGGGGGGACTTAAAAATTTAAAACCATTAAGTTGGTAAAAACCACCCTCGGCTATGATGAGGGCAAATAGGGGGGACGAATCCTCATTTACCCTCAAGAAAGACGAGGGGAGACTTAAACATTTAAAACCATTAAGTTGGTAAAAACCACCCTCGGCTATGATGAGTTCAAATGGTTAGGACGACCCCTCATTTATCCTCAAGAAAGACGATGGGGACTTAAAAATTTAAAACCATTAAGTTGGTAAAAACCACCCTCGGCTATGATGAGGGAAAATGGGGGGGACGACCCCTCATTTACCCTCAAGAAAGACGAGGGGGAGTTAAAAATTTAAAACCATTAAGTTGGTGGAAACCACCCTCGGCTATGATGAGGGAAAATGGTGGGGACGACCCCTCATTTACCCTCAAGAAAGACGAGGGAGGAGTTAGTGAGATTGTTAATTTAAAAACATCACAAGGTAAAACATACAAGAGACGGTCATAGAAGACAGAAATAGGCATTATATTACAAAATGTTATAGATGTTTGTCCAATAAAAGTAAAGTACAAAAATGTGTTACATGAAGAGGGTATTGGCTACAAACAGACACCCTATTGAGAGGCATCAGAGGGTAAGGCCTCAACATCAATGGGAGTTTCTTCTATGACCAAAACAGGTCGAGCCTCAGACGTGCCGGTACCTTCGACATGCACTTGAGATTCCACATGGGCTAAGGCCTCAACAATCAGGGGGTCATTCAGCTGAACCGCCTCAGGAGAGGGGAGGACTGAAGAGACAGCATCAGCAAACTTGAGGACGACCCACCGACAAGCCGTCCTGATCCCCCTCTCTAAGTACTCAAGACCGAAGCCTTGAAACTCGTCTGAGAGTTTGTAGGCCTCCACAGTATCGGCCTCTGCTTTCCTTACAGCCCCATCAAGCTCAGTCTTGAATTGATCCCCCAGGTTGATCAAGGCCTCATCCTTCTCTTTAATAAGCAAGTCTTTGGTCTTCAAATCTGCATCATGATGCTTCATCAGCTCATTACAGACCCTTGTGTGTTCGGTCCTTGCACTCTCCAGCTCGGTCTTTGTAGTCTCAAGCTCAGTTTTTAGATCAGTCTCATTTTGAATGGCCTTCTCGGCCTCGTAAAACTTTTATTGGTTCTCGGCCATACATTTGGTAGCTGATGTAAAGGCATAAATAGACTTCACAGAGGAAGGCACATGTTAAGGGGCCGAGGGAACAGTTAGTGAAAAGTTCAACTGAAGAAATGAAGTAAAAATAAATACCTGGGCCAGAGTATGCAGACCATAGTCATACACCTTCATCGGGGGCATCTTGGACAGAAATTCGTAATCGGCAGCCGATGGAGCAGAGAACATAGAAGCCTTGACCGCCCTCAGATTGGCTATGAGTGAAGACGGTTCAGCCTTCAAGAATGTTAAGTTCTGGGACGAAAAGGCCCCCATGCTGGAAGAGGAGCCTCTCCCCTCAGACGTCTCCACCCTCGCCCTCGTCCTAGAATTCGGTCGAGGGTCGGTAGGAACATCCGGGCCCTTTCTTTTGTGGCTGTCGGCAGATGGTTCAACAGGTGTAGGCCCCATGGCCTTTGACTTCCTCAAATCCTGCTGAGGCTCTTTGCCTTTCTTCTTTCCCAGACCAGACAACAAGCTTGGGGCAGTCATTTCCCAAAGTTAGTTAGAGATATTGTCAGGACGATCTGAAAAGGAGACAACACATCAGAAAGATACAAAGTCAAAGATAAAATACTTGGAAAGAATCAAAGATTGATCAAAAAACAACTCACATAGTTCTGTCAAGGGGCCGACCCTCAGACCAGCCTCTTTGAGGAGGCGAGGGGTCATCAAATCTTCAAATTTTGCAAGTTCGCCCTCTTTCCCTCGCTCTCTCGGATAGTCAACGATGACCCTATCCTCCAAACTAAATTTGGGGTCTAACCTAGCCTTAATTGAAGGGTTAGACCATCTCCTTGGGACTCTCGAATAGTCATCCAAAGGCAGAACCCCGTCGGCGAATTCCCAATCCCCAAAAATAAAGAAAAATCTCTTCTTCCAGTCGTAGTTAGAGGTTTGTACCACGTGGAGAAGTTTTTTATCAGACTTCCTCGCCCCTAGATGATAGTACCCATGCTATTTGGATGAGGAGGTGATATTGTAATAGGCTAAGAACACATTGACCGAAGGCTCGTCGATAAACGAATTCTTCCAAAACGAGATATAGCCAAGGATAGTCCTCCATGAGTTGGGAGGAAGTTGAGAAGGGGCAACCCCAAGGGCAGACAGGATATTGACTATAGAAGGGTGTAGAGGTAACCTAACATCGACCCCTAACATTTGATCATAGACAGCGATCTCCCCCCCATCACCCTCGAAGACTTTATCAGATTCAGTGGGAACCCTCATACTTATATTGGGTTGTATGCCAAAGATATGCCTCCACACTAAGAGATCGCGGTCTTTGACTGAAGATACATAAGTGGAAGCAGGTTAAGTGTCAACTTGACTATCATCACCATCAGAGGAACCCTCACTGTCATCCTCATCTCTCTCGTCCCCAGATCCCCCAACCTCTGGGGAACCATCTGGGAAAGCTACTTGAAATTCAAAAGGGGACAGCGCTGTTACAAGGACAGCCTCAGAAGGTACTGCGCCCTCGGCCTGAGCTAAGAATGGATGTCTCCCCCCTCCCGGAAGGGCCAGCACCTGTCGACGACGATGCTCTTTGATCCATTTCTCCCTCGTACGATTGACTCTCGGCTGGATGACCAGACAACCCACAGGATTCAGGGGGTACGATAGCGGCTAATGGAATGGGAAAAATGGGTCGTACCTAATTAGGGTTGGCCTCTCATCTTCTCTCCTCCTCTTCCTTTATTCGTCTAATCTCTATAATGAACTTCTCTCTTAGGGATGGTAATTCCTCTACTAAGTCATAAAGAATCCTAAGCATTAAGAGGAAGACCCAACACTTAGATGAATTTGGCGAGCCTAGTTACAAACAAGTTTACAGTTGACCAAGCTGGACTTTTGGATTAAAACCAAAGAAAGAAAGGGTTTTGACCAAGAACACTCAAGAATAGCTCGCCGGAGAAGAACGCCGGAAGGTTATAAAATAGCCAAAGAAAAATCGAGTCGTACAAGCCTAAAACAAGAAAGTAAACAACGATGGAAGATAAAGAGGGCACTAGATTACCTGAGAGGGGATGGCGAGACTGCTAAGCTCGAAGTGTTAAAGTTATGGAAATGGTGGTTTGTCTATTGAGAAATTAGAGAGTGAAAGCTGGGGCGCAAAGAAGAAGAAGAAAATGATTATTTCAAAAATCATTTAAATACCTTGTTATAAGTGGTCCCAATAACCAATGCAAGGCACAGCCCACGAAGAGGGGCATCATTAGGGCACAAAGTCCCAGGCAAAGTGTAAAGCCGCCACACCTGGGAAACTCGAACGACAGTGGATATGTGCTTAGGTGTCACAATAACTTGACAGGTATCACTCACCGAATTAATCATACACTCATCTCAAAAGCAACACTATCCCTCAGCCATCTCAACAACATCAATGGCTAAGGTCTGGGGGTAATTGATATACCCATATATATCCTTGGCCAAGCCGAGGGCATCCTCCATCTGGACAAGGCTAAGATGATCTCTCAGCTAACGTCAGATGACCCTTTAAGGAGTCGACTCCTCATCATGCCTACGACGACCCTACAAGGGGTTGACCCCTCATCAGGTCTAGATGAACCTTCAAGGGGCCGAACCCTTGTCCGGTCGAGATGACCCTTCAAGGGGCCGACCCCTTATCATGCCTACGATGACCCTACAAGGGGCCGACCCCTCATCATGTCCAGACAACCTTTTAAGGGTCCGACCCCTCATCATTCCTACGATGACCCTACAATTGGCCGACCCCTCATCATGCTTACAATGACCCTTCAAGGGGCCAACCTCTTATCAGGTCCAGACGACCCTTCAGGGGGTCGACCCCTCAGTGGAAACTGTCGCAGCCTCTCATACGCAGGGTGAAAACCTTTCTTGACAAGTGTGCAGCCCACATTTGCTATAACACGCAGCCCTTCTCTCTTCAGAGTGCAGCTCCTGCTTGCTAAAGGTCGCACACCCTTTTTATCCACCAGTAGTGCAACATCTGCACCTATATATAGAGGTCCACACCTCCAGATAAAGAGGGATTCACTTTATCCACATCCGGATACGGGATCATTACTAGTGCTAATACATAGCTCAGAGATCTCGACGCTCTCCAGACTACTCGGTCCAGTTTGGGGGCTTTTCTCTGGCCTCGCATCCATCTCTTCGGCACACCAGAATCCTCATAAACATGTGTTCTCTTTTATTCTTGTGCTTATACGCCTCTTTAGGCCTAATTACTATGTACCAAACAACATATATAATGAGAGCATGGCACCAAAGTGGACGTAGGCTGATTATTATAGCCGAACCACTCTATATCTTTTTCGTTTATTTCTCTTTACTTGCTTTATTTATTATGCACTTTACACTTGATTTGCTGGTACGAGAATAACAAGTGGACGATTTCTCGTATCATTAATTTGGCACCATCTGTGGGAAATAAGGTATTTCAATCTTGTTTCTCTATATTTTGAGTTCTTAAACACCTTATTTTATTCCCACTGGACCATCATCTCATGAGTAAATTTCGATTATTGAGCTGTATTTTATATTTACACCCTTAAATGGGTATTTTTTATATTTAGATCTGTTTACGGGTCTCTCCTTTATGACCTTAGATCAATTTTACATACCCCTATGATATATCCTCACCTAGATAAGGCTGGAAAGATTGATGGGCTTTAGCCCCGTAAAGGTGAGTGATTAAGGAAGAATTATATTTACTCCCTTTTTCCTGTTCTTAACCTATGATATGGGGTTTGTCATTGAAATTGTGCCATTTTGTGCACCAAGAGGGTATTTTATCCTAGATAGACCCTAGTAGGTGTACCCTCCATATGTTTTGGGAGAAAAACAGCTTCAAGATTTCAATTCCATAAGGTATGTTCCATTCACTGCCTAGACAGGGGTGTGGCCAGGTAGTTCAACTACCCTTCTTGTCGCGGCCCCAATAAATGCAGCCTGGTCACAGCAGTTTAAAAGCATCAAGGAAATGGATTCAAACTCAACATTGGTGAATCCCATTGTTCAAAGATCCACAGCAGTACACTTATGTGCCTTATTGGTCGCGGCCCCATTAGTAAATGCCATGAAGCAGTGAAAGTGCTGCATACCAACTTTATATTCATCCTATATTTCTGTGATTACTCACTTCTGTTAGTTTTGTATTAGATTATATACGTTTTTAAAGGCTAACAAAGGAGAAAATAGGAGGAGAATCTAGCTAGAGCACAGAAGTCAAAGATGAGATTGTGCAATTGTACAATCACCTCAACCATTTCTATGACAGCCATGTTTCACTCTAAACCCAAGTCAACTATTTGACCCATAGGGTCCTTATGCTAGAGGTCCCAGCCTCATCCAATGTGGGTGCGGTATCCAGGATCATTACTGCATCAACCATCACTTTCGCGGCCTTACCAGAAGCTCCAGTCCCAGAGGCAGATAGAAAAACCCAAAAGAAGAAAGTGGAGAAGGCAGAAAGGGTCTTTAAGTCCTATACCCCATTGGCCTTCCCAGTTGAAGACATCTTTAAGTTTATAAAAGAGGACAATCTGCTAAAGTGGCCAGAGAAGCTTACAGCTCCACCCCACAAGAGGAACAAAGCCAAATAGTGCAAGTTTCATCAGGACCACAGCCATGACACTGAGTAGTGTTATGCCCTGAAAGATGAAATTGAGAGGCTCATAAGGCAGGGGATGCTACAACGCTTCCTAAACGATACCTAAGGGATGCAGCCTAGTCTAACAGGTCACGTTCCTCTTTTTATGCCCATATTCATGTTTCATCTATTTCAATTCTTAATGAAAACTCTTTTAAATAGTTCCATATTAACTTTATATTGTACTAACAAAATCATGAATATATGAATAGATATATGAAATTAAGTTCACTTTATATTTCATCAATTTCTAACTGCCATATTTTAATTTCTCGATTCCATGAAAGGTTATCTTATAAGAGACTCTTTGTCGTAAATAGATTCCGAATCGAGATAGTATGTTATATCGGGAATGATAATATCTAAATGGGCCCACAACGCCCACCGTGATGCCTGATTATCTGAAAGCAAATGATAATTGAAATAGCGAAAGCAACTATAAAGAGCGGGAGAAAAATTGGCTTATAATGCCACACATGGAGACTATATCTCAGCGTACGATGATTATATTCTTGACAACATCTATTGGGATATGTCATTAGCCGCAAGGATTTACAGTGCCCGTTCTTAGCTTTCGGGATGCGTCATTAACTCAGGGAGGTTACTCCCCCGACAAATATCATTAACTTAGTGATATCATATTAGCTTGGGGAAGCATCATAATACCTAGACCGGGAAGGCCTAAAAATAACTCACGGGGGCCGAAGACTTAATTCTCTACAAATAATCCTATATTTGAAGGGCCTGAAGACTTAATTGTCTGAGGATACTCCTATTATAGCCTGGGAAGGCATTATATATATCCAAACATATCTTGGGGAAGCTTCATAATACGTAGCTCGGGGGGGCCTGAAAATAACCCAATCAACTAAAGGAAAGCCATGAAAGG
Source organism: Sambucus nigra (assembly GCA_949130495.1). Lineage (NCBI taxonomy): Eukaryota > Viridiplantae > Streptophyta > Magnoliopsida > Dipsacales > Adoxaceae > Sambucus > Sambucus nigra. The sequence continues at coordinate 76,368,968 of OX422208.1, forward strand.
AAATCAAAGCGACTAAAGGATGTTGTGTTGTTATCATCATGAAGCATGCAAAAGCTATAGAAAGAGGATGGCCTCAGCCCAGCATATTGTCATTAATTTATCAAGGGCTAGAAAGGTGTCGCAGCCTTATCAGTATGGTTGTAGCCATTAAGTTCATTCATTAAGAAGAAGCGACAGAGAAAGGCACAGGATTGTCAACATATCGCGACCTTGTGCAAGAAACTAGATTAAAGAGACTAAGTGTTGTTATGGTGGTGATTTGAATTTGGATCCAATTAAAGCTACAGCAGAGGGCATTCAAACATTCAAAATGGCTGCAGCCCATCAATATGGTTGCAGACATCAAGGCGCTCATTCAATCACTTAAAAGATGCAGACCAAAATGGACACTAGTGCCAGAGTGATAAAGTGCCGCGAGACCTTAGCCTATGAGTTACAATGAAGGCTTGGAAAGTATTGAAAACATTAGATAAGTTAAGTCACAGCCCCAAAATCCATTTCACTTTGTCACCGCGACTATAGGGGATAATAACCATATATGTTACTGAAGAAGTCTTTCAAGCTCATTGAATCAAGCAATCAAACATATATGCAGATAGTAAGTATTGAAGAATATGAAAAAAAATTAAGGAGCGGGGAAGCTAAATCAGAAAAGTTAAAAAGGCTAAAGCCTTGGCAAAAAATTGAAGTATTAAAGTTATACAGATAATAGGCCGCAACCTTGATCAGAAGTTCCAAAAGGACGCAACCTTGTATATATAAACAAAATTTATGTTTAAAAACGGGGTGCATCCTAATGATTAGTATTAAAAGAAGGCTAGTTGGCTGCACCATCTTCTTCATCTCCCTTCTCTCCTTCCGCGGCTGTCATAGTCTCCTCCTCAGCTGCCGTAGCCTCTACCTCCGCCCTTAGCCTGGCCCTCTCTTTAGCTACAACCTTCATTTCAGCTACGCAGGCAACATGCTTAGCATCCCCAACGCTCCAAGACATAATTGTGGCTGCGACATCTAGGAAGTTCTTTGCCACCCTATATCTCATCTCTTGGTAATCGTGAATATAAGCTCTGTTATTGATGAGGTAGAAGTCTTTGGATCCTTTAAATGACTCCATAGTGCTGTTAATGACCAATTAGATAGCCTCAGCATGGTCCTTATCCTTTTTCTTGATAGTTGCGGCATGGTCATCCTCTATTTTCTTAATGGCCGCGACATGGACCTCGGCATCATTAGCAGCCTTAGTCTCCAATTCTTCAAACTTCTATTGAAGAAGGTCAAGCTTGCTTCTTGAAAGTTCTGTAGCTTGGGATGCCTCAATAACCTCACCTTGGAAGGCCTTGAGAGAGTCTACAGCTTGCTTAAAATTCTCCTCAGCATCCCGCTTGTCTTGTTCCGTAGCCTTAATGGTGGCATCTGCATTCATCCTATATATATATAACTCAAAGGCCATAGCAGAAGATTTCTTTCCATCTTTAAAGGACTCATCCATACCTTCACCAAATCAGCATTGTGAACATTTTTCGCGACCTCCTTAAGCCTATATAGACCCTTATACTTGAGTTTCTAAGTCAGCACAGCTTCTGCAGCCTGTAAATGTATTGAAAGTTAAAAAATAAAACTGAAGCTAATAAGAATTATTAAAAAGATGGAGTTACTTGCTCTCAGCAGACTGTGGAGGGCATAAGACTCTATGTCCTCGTGGTCTTTATCAACCAACCGATCTAGGTTGGCTCCATTAACCACCTTTTTTATCCCATGGACATCACGGGCAGTTGTGTCCCAAGAAGACTGAGGATCTGGCCAGCGCAGTTATGGTAGCGGACGTCTGCTTTATAGAGGTGCCAGATTTGCATTGACAATAATTATTGATGGAGGGATAAGAGAATTTATCACATGAACTGGTGAAGTTCTGCGGCCACCTTGGTCAGAGAGAGATGACATTAGACCTGTCTCTTCCAAATTAGCTCCAATGCCATCGTCAAAATTACTCTCAGGCCTCTCATGAGGAGCTACTTCCTCAACCTCAGTGATAGATACGGCAGGAGTTGTTTGACCCTCAGGATGGTTGGAGGGAACGACAGGATTATTTTGATCTACAAACTGCATAGTAGGCGCGGTAGGCTCAACATGGTCACTAGAAGTGACTGTGGTAGGAGTTTTGGACTTTGTCCTCTTCCTTTTTCTTTATCTGGCTATGTTATTGAGGACAGCTGTGTCTTCATCCATCTCAGTAAGTTGAGCTACTAACAGAGATCTGCCAATCTCCTCACCTGAGAAGAAATAAAGCAAGATCAAAATCCATGTTTGAAGTAATTATCGCGGAATCAAAAACCAAAGAAAATAGTATTACCTTCAGTACCCATCTATTTGGGAATGGATTTATTGGGAAAGAAGCCTCCCCTAGAGATTGAAGCAGAGGTTACAAGAGTGCTAATTTTCTTCTTGTCAATAGGAATTGTCGCGGCCTCAACAACCCTCTTCTCTTACCGCTCACTCAGCTGCGAATTGTCAAGAACTGCAGAAAAATGCAAGGTTAGTATAAAATCAAAATATGGAGAATGATATGCAACTATAAAAAGGGGACGCAGCCATAATTTATTAAGATTTACCAAGCTTGGAGGGACACCCCCACTACCACGGCGTCCTATAGGTTCTCTCTCTCAGTCTCTTGGGGGCGGATCTCCCACCCTTCTCCATAAATGAAAAATATTTTCCCTTCTAGTTCTTTACATTAGTAGGCCTCTCATATTAAAGGGTTACGTCTCTGTCGCGGACAGAAAAGTAATAATACCCCGTAAATTTTATGAAGTTTTCCTTTGGGCGGTAGAAGTAGAAAAACTCCGCAGGAGTAATGCCTCTCTTGAATTTCTTCTTCCACAGCACAATAGCTTCAAGAATTGCCCTCTAGCCATTAGGATCTAATTGGGCTAGGGCTAACCTCATCGTTTAGAAAATTCTTCTAACTGGAACAGGGACAGGTAGCCACATCCCATAAATGAAAGCGTGGAGGGGGAAGCAGACCCCATCATCAACAAGTTCCATGCATGGCCTTTGTGTTGCGGTCGGTGCTGAGCACATCAAATTCTCAGGAAATTCAAAGGCCTCATACATCTGATCAACACACTGTTGGGTCATAGTGCTGCGAACACTAAGTGCAGCAAGAGGTCTCTCAACCCTCCTAGATGAGCCAGCAGGTGCGTCCCTAACCTCAGATGTACCCACTTCCGCGACATCTATATCCTTTGGTTGATTACTTAAATTAGCCTCTTCCTCTATGATCGTGAAATCTGAGTCTGAACCTAGCACTACACAATTAGGGCAATCTCTCAACTGGCACGGACCTATTGTCCTCAAAAGACACACGAAAGGAAGTTCAGGAGGAGAGGCTCCAAAATGTTTCTTCCAAAAGCCTCTCAAAAATTCATCTGGGTCAAAGTTTATATGGCTGTAGTAATACCTAAAAAGTAGAGAGTCCGCAGTTAGGCGCCACAGCCAATATGGTCATATATAAGCCTCTTAGAGGCCGCGGCAGGAATAACGATGTATCAAGTTTGAAGGATAATTAAGAAATGTTAGGCAAAATTAGCTAACTACACCAAGTGTTGGGCTCTCCCATCCTAGAAGTTAACTTCTGTCGTGGCATATTATTTTGAGGGAGGTGTTATAATCTTACATTCCATAGTCATTGGACTAGGGGATAAGTTTTGCGGACACTAACCTAAGGGCCTTAGGCAAGGGAATATTTACATGCCACGGTAATTGAGGGCTGTAGACATTTACCTAAGACCACCCTAAAATTTTCCAAGGGATTTTGTCATGCCGCAGCCATGAATTCCCTATGCCACGGCCATTTACTCAAATAGGTTAGTATTTAATGTTGACAAATTTGAAGATCAGAACCCTAGAATGAGAATCCAAAAAGAAAGAAACACTATCCTATACAAATACATTTCAGGGATGTGTTTTATATTTCTATCCTACAATTTGGGAATTCAAAAAGCCCTAAGTTTAGAAGTTATTGGTTGCAATTCAAGAAAATACATTCAAATAAGATCAATTCATGGTGAGTTTAGCAGATATGAGTCGTTGTAATTCAATGTTACCTGATTCACAAAAGAAAAAGTTTAGAAATTCAGATGAGCTTAGTTGAGTTACATAACATAATTGTATTGAATTGAATTAAAATTCAGGAGTTACAGAATAGAATTGTATTCTCAAAGGCAAAAATGAATTTATAAGGATTTGGATTGGGAAAATTACCCAAAAATGGATGGAAACCAATTGCTCAGCCTCAAATCGCCTTGCACCGCCTCACACACTGGCCTGAAAGGTCGCCAAAAAAGTCAAGATGAGGAACGAACAAAGGTTGGCTTTAGATTTGCTCTCAAGGGTTTGGTAAATCTAATAAAGTCCATGGTCGGTTCTATTCATATAAGAGGGCGCGGGAAGATGAAGCTTCATTTTTGGAAGCTACCACAGAGGATACGCACCGCGGCACTAGTAGTAACAAGACGCAGCACCAATTCCTTGGCACTATGCCTTTGGGGCTTATTGATAGCATAGATATAGTACCTTTCCACGAAAAGTATATAATGGGAAAGTGCTGAAGACTTACTGTCGCAGCCTATAACTTACAGGCCGCGAACTTATTCATAGTGGCCTTAGTGGAAACTATCGCAGCCTCTCATATGCATGGTGCAACCCTTTCTTGATAAGGGTGCAGCCCACACTTGCTACAACACGCAGCCCTGCTCGCTTCAGAGTGTGGCTATTGCTTGCTAAAGGTCAGTGCAACATCTGCACCTATATAGAGAGGTCCACACCTCGAGATAAAGGGGGTTAAATTTATCCACATCTAGGTCGGGGTTTATTACTAGTTCCAATACATAGCTCAGAGATCCCAATGCTCTCCAGACTACTCGGTCCAGTTTGGGGGCTATTCTCCGGCTCACAGCCATATCTCCGGCACACCGTAATCCTCATAAACATGTGTTCTCTTTTATTCTTGTGCTTGTACACCTCTTTAGGCCTAATTACTATGTACCAAACAACATATATAATGAGAGTGTAGCACCAAAGTGGACGTAGGTTGATTATTATAGTCGAACCACTCTATATCTTGTCTTTTATCTCTCTTTACTTGCTTTATTTGCTTATTATGCACTTTACACTTAATTTATTGGTAAGAGAACGACAAGTGGATGATTTCTCGTACCGTCACCTATAAATGTGGTCATTTTGATATTTAAGACCGCGATGCATCCTATAAAAATGGCACAAAGTTACATATCTTGCGCATTATGTACCGCCCAAATTACTGCGTTATCAACCATGTCCGTGTAATAATCATTCCATGGTATTTTCACATCAAACTTATCTAACATACTAACTAGGACTGTTAGAACTTAAATATGCATCCATATAAAACCATGAGACGTGGGGATTTTTCTCCTTAACTGCGTCACTTTTCGTGCCATTTGGCGTAACTTACGTATATATTTACTCTTCAAATTTTCCTTTGAATAAAATTCTTTGATTATCATTAAATACTTATTTTTCTAGGGCAGGGTATCACTGTGGGAGCCCACTTTTTACAACCCATGAAAGTAGCCGACCAAGATAACTTGAGTTATTTGGCCCGGCACGGCTTAATTCCCACACGTGAAGTTTAGTTAGAGAAAGATACTCGCGAATATGGTCAAATCAGGTGCCAAGGATCTCAGTCGAGATATTCGAGCACCTCATGGACAACCCACTTATGACGATGGAGTTCCTTAAACAACTCAAACTTTGTAACAAACATATGTATAAATTGTACTCTCTGACACAATGCAAAGGGACGAAAAAATTATAATCGGTGAGAGACACTTAATAGAAAAACAAGTAACCTCTCTGTCGACGTAGGCTAGTTGTCGAAACACATACATTGTTGTTGTGTGTGATTTCATTTACTTTTTGCCTTTTGTGATTGATTTCATGAATCTTTTTATTGTGAATTTTTCTGCACTCACAATTGGCATTGTGTGTGGGAAGCGACTTGAATTCCTACGAAAGCACTCATTACCAGAAAACCATCAATGTCTCACCATAGTAACAACATTCGGCAAGCCGATGATGTTCAGGAAGAGCCTGCCCGTCCTAGGGTCAAGTATGAAATTTGCTAATATTTAAACCCAAGGTTTCGCCAGGAAAGGCAACCATCAAAAGAGAGTCATAGACTTTTAAGGTCCACTCAAATTTTTCGGTAAGTTGAGGCCTATGAAGCCAAACTTCGATAATAGGAAGAAGCAGCACACCTCCAATAAGAAGATAATGATCACCTTAAGAGGCAACTAGAAAGAATGGAGAGAGATCTCTCCAAAAACACAAGGCGGCGGTGTGACAGGACTCATAGTCCTCATGGGGGAAAGTTCTCTAGCCGAGGAAGGAGACCTAGGCGTGACCAGGAGAGAACTGAACGTTACAGATCAGAGCGAGCATGATCAGAGCGTAGCCATCAGGAGAGGCGCCACAAGAACGATGACCGACCAAGTGAAGATTTGAGGATTCTGGTTCGTAGGGAGATGGACCAACATCCAACACACCGAGGATCCAAATCGACTAGAGAGCTCACTAGAAAAGCTCTAAATTCTCAGATGAAGACCCTTTTTTCAAGGGAAATCGAATGTGATGAGCCCCTCAAGAAATTTTTCAACCCCAAGTTCAAGATCTATGACAGGAAAACAGATCCCATAGATCATGTCATGCAATATCGATAAGTAATGACCTTATTGAGCCACAATGATGCACTGGTGTGCAAGATATACCTGTTTAGTCGACACGATGTAGCACAAAAGTGATTTAAGAGGCTCCCTTATAGGTCGATCAAAATCTTCGCAGCATTGGGAGAGGCTTTCACCACACGGTTCATAACGAGCAGCTCCCATCCTAAGCGGATGGATGCACTACTCACTATGAAGAAAAAGCCTCATAAAAACCTTTGAGATTATGCCAAGAGAAACTAGGAGATCTTTAACAAGATTGAGGACTTCTCGGAGCAAGTTGTCGTAGCATATTTTAAAATCAGCATGCCTACCACCTCCCTACGTAACTAATCTCTCACCAAGAAGGAAGCCGCAAACATCGATGATCTTATGCCCCGTATCAAAAAATACTCCAATGTTGAGGATGTGGTCCATCCTAATGGGTTAGATAATGGTGGAGTAAAGGCGAACAAGGGAACAGAGAATAATGACACCCAAAAAAGGGAAGCAACAACGGGGGAAAGAATGGCTCCAAAGATGGAAGTAATAATGACCCCTCCAAGGAATTCCAAGTTATTAACACAATCTTTAAGGAATCCATTTATAAGATTCTCAGCAAGATCAAGGATGATCCCTTCTTCAAATGGCCCAAGAAGATGGGCGGAGATTCGACTAGGAGAAATAATGCACTAATGTATGCATTCCACAAGGAGGGTGGTCATCGAAATAAAAATTACACAGCTCCAAAGTCACATCTGGAAGAGCTAGTTCAGGCAAGGCGCCTTAGCTAGTATATTGATAAGAAAATAGATAAGGTCACATCCAATGGCGAAAATAAGCAAGACAATATCCTCGATGACGATACACGACATGAGTTTTCAGTCATTCATGGGGCATCAGACCTCAAACAGATTCAAAGAAATGCTGTTAAAATGGAACTCAAGAAGGTGACTACCATAATAAAAGATTTTTAGATTGACACATCCAAGACTCCGTTGGAAAACGTCAGTGACCAGAAGATGTTGATTACAGGAAGTACATCATATTCATTGAAGAGGATTTGGTCGGGGTAAGGATCCCACATCATAACGCATTAGTAATCACGCTCTGGAATGCTAACTGGTATGTCGACAAACTACTGGTGGACTAGGGGAGTTCATCCAAAGTTACGTATCCGAGCCTATTCCATAAGCTGAAATTGAATGTCGCCGACCTCAAAGAATCTACTGTTCCATTGGTTTGATTCGCAAGAAGGATTACCATGACATTGGGAAAGATCACCTTACCAATCAGGGCACGGAACATCTCGAAGTTAATCGAGCTCTTAATCATGGACATCGAGTCCTCATACCACGTTATTTTGGGTAAAGGTTGGCTCCACGCTATGAAGGTCATACCATCCACTTATCATCAAAAGTTGAAGTGCATCACGAATCGTGGAGTGGTCGAGATCCACGGCGACCAGGATTCAACCCGAAGGTTCTTTATTTTATCCATTCACCCGAAGAAAGAGAAAAATAAGGAGCCCAAAAATGCCCAAGAGAAATCCCAGGAAGTGGTCGTTCTATCAAAATAGTAACTATGGTATGATCTACAAGGGGTAGAAGAGACCAAGTTCTACCCCGCATACGGGGTCCGCTAAAACCTAGAAGAACTTATAGACCATGACAACTCGATAGAAAGAAAGTTTTTTATTGGATCTTCTCTCACCGATCAGGAGAAAAGGGAACTGGTTACACTCCTCTAAATCAGCATAGATGTTTTTGCATGGGAGCCTTACGAGTTGCCTGGTATTGACCCCATATTGGTGTGTCACCGTCTGCAAGTCGATCCTACCTTCAAACCTATTACTCAAAAGGCTTACTGAGCATCACCGGAGAAAGATAAGGCAGTGGAGAAAGAGGTAGGGAAGTTATTGGATGTAGGATCCATCAGGTAAGTTCAGTTCCCTATATGGAGATCCAACCCAGTGGTAGTACCTAAAAGTAATAGCATGTGAAGAGTGTGCATCAATTTTACCAACCTCAATCGGGCATTTCCTAAAGATAGCTTCCCTCTCTCGAAGATAGACCAACTGGTCGACGCCACAGTGACTCATGAAAGGATGATCTTCCTTGATGCTTACTCAGGATATCATCAGATCCCGCTATACGGGCGAGACCAAGACAAGACCTCCTTTATAACCTCAGTTGGTTTGTAGTGCTATAAGATCATGCCTTTTGGCCTTAAGAACGCAAGGAAAACTTACCAAAGATTGGTAACCAAGATATTTAGAAAAAAAATGGGAGAGATGATGGAAGTGAACATCGACGACATGCTCGTCAAAAATAAGAACAAGGTCAATCACCTCTAAGACCTAGAAACAACCTTTAAAATCCTCAGGAAGTGCCAAATGAAGCTCAATGCAAGTAAGTGTTCATTTCGGGTCCAGTTAGGAAAATTCTTAGGCTACCTAATGAGTATAAGGGGAATTGAGGCCAACTCAGACAATTCGATGCTATCACTAAGGTTCGGCCTCCTCAGACACTGAGAGATGTTCAGAAGCTTACTTGAATGCTCATTGTGCTAGACCACTTCATCTCTATATCTTCGAAGCGCTGACGACCATTCTTCCAGCTCTTAAAGAAAGGCAAAGGCCTAGTATGGAAAGAAGACTACTTGCAAGCTTTGTAAGAGGTCAATTCTTACCATCGAAAGCCCCCACTGTTGGTAATTCCAAATGATGGAGAACAACTATACCTTTACCTGACAGTATCAAACCATGTTGTGGGCTCTACCTTAGTATATTAAAAAGAGGGAGAACAATATTCGATTTGCTATGCCAGTAAGACATTACTAGATGTTGAATAGATGTACTTGCCTTTGGAAAACTAGTCGATGACCTAGTGGCCACTTCAAGGAAGTTGAAGCACTACTTGGAAGCTCATTCCATAACAGTAATCACCTCTCACCGACTCAAGGTCGTTCTATGAAAAGATGGCCTCTCTGGGCATCTTTCGAAGTGGTCGGTCGAGCTTAGAAGATTGGACATCCACTTCCAACCCAGAACGATAATCAAGGGATAAATACTAACAGATTTTATTACGGACTTCACGGGAGATCGACCAATAGATTAGTTGGATGAAGAGCAATTGGTCACATATGATGCAACGTCCAAAGACTAGACATTGTATGTTGATGGAGCCTTAAATTCCAAGTGTGCAGGAGTATGGATTGTTCTCGTTACCCCCCCAAAAGACAATAATTAAATAAGGAATTAGGTTTGGGATTTGAAGCCTCCAATAATGAAGCTTAGTATAAAGCGTTGATTGTCAATTTGCGAAAAGCCAAACTACTAGGGGCACGATGCCTCAGCGTATTTGGTGATTCCAATATGGTCTCCAAACAGGTAAATGGATATTTCAAAGCCAAAAATGATTGAATGGCAACATACCTCAACGTAGTCAGAGGACTCATAAGAGACTTTGAGCAGCTGGAGATTCAATAGTTTTTGCGAGGTCAGAATGGTCACGTTGATGCCTTAGTAGCACTAAGCTTAACAATTGACTTTGACCTGCAAAGGACAATACAGATTGAGTACCTTACACAACCCAGTATCGATCATATAGTTGTAGCCGAGCAAGTCCACCTCACAGATAAAGCCCCATGTTGTATGGATCCCGTCATCAATTATCTATGGATTGACACACTATCAGACGATAAGAGGTAGGCACACCAAATCAAAGTCAAGGCTGCTCATTTCTACCTTAGCCCAGAAGGTAAACTCTGTAAGAAGTCATTCACAGGCTCTTACATCTAGTGCGTCCACCCACAAGATGCAGAGCAAGTACTTAGTGAACGTCACGAAGGCATATATGAGAGTCACGTAGGTGGAATATCACCAACTTATCAAGCGATGAAGGAAGGATATTGGTGGCCTTACATGTAGAAAGATGCTTGCACATATGTTCATAAATGTGAAAAGTGCTAAAATCACTCACCTATGGTTCACCACCCAGTCAATGACCTAAAATCTCTTTGTAGTTCATGGCCTTTTGCGCAGTAGGGATTAGACATCGTGGGAAGACTACCTACTGCTTTTGGAAATCGTAAGTACCTGTTCGTCGCCACTAATTATTTCACTAAGTGGGTTAAGGCTGATCCATTGGCGAATATCCGAGACTCTGATATGACCAGGTTCATATATAGAAACATCATAATTAGCTTTGGGATACTAAGAACCATCATTATCGACAATGGTGAATAATTTAAAAATAGTTTCTTCCAGGCCTTCTGCGATGAGCACGGCATCAAACACCACTTCAACTCTATAGCGTTGTAATACCCCGTATTTTCTACGATATTTATTTTGGGGATTAATTGAATTAAATGTTTATTAATTGGAAATTAATCCGGATAAAAATATTAACGAGATGTGAGTTAGTATTTTATTATAATGTGTATACTTGGCATTATATGATTATTGGTAATATTGAAATTGTCGTGAGATTTATATACGGCAATTTGGGAATTTTACTTGACGCGTGTGACCGCCACGTCATGGTATTTTGTTATTAAATTAAAAAGTGAATTTTAGTTCCATTAACCGTATGGTCGTTTTGAGTGCGCCAACGCGTCCGGAAGGGTCGAGATAGTCAGAAAACACTAGCCGGAAGTTTAGTTTGGGTCCCGGGATATTTGTGGGCCATACCGGCATCATAAAGGGCATTTTGGTAAATTGCATTTTTGGGGAATTAAAAAGTGACGAAAATGGGAATTAAAAATCTGACTATTTCTCAACCCACTTAAACCACTAACCCCACTATATGTCATTATGGGCTACGGGAGATGTTGATATATCATTTCAACTTCCAAATACCAAACACAACTCCATATTCCATTATCTTCAACCTTGGGAAAAGCTTGAGAGAGAGAGAAGGGAACCTTGAGAAGAGCTTGAGAGAGAGAGAGAAGGGAAGAATTCTGCAGAAAAGAAAGAGGAGGAACAACTTAGTTACAAAGATTCTACACCAAATTCTGAGATAATTAAGGCAAGTGATTTAAACTCCTTTAATTCAAGATATGTTTCCATGTTTAGGAATTTTCGAAATTGATTTTTGGAGATAAATTAGACCCATGAATTGAAAGTTAAAAGACATGATTTATGTAGGAATTGCATGTAGTATATTCTGGACGAATTTATATGTTGAAAGAAGAACCTTGATGATCAAAAGGTAGAATTAGAAGAAACTTAATGATGTTCTTGAATGGAAGAAATCTGGGAATTAGTTTGATGTAGTTTTAATCCAAAGTAAGCCTTTAAATGATGAATTATGGAATTTAGAATGTTATTACTGATGTAGGATGTTAGTATAACGTTATAGTAACCTTATCTTGAAGTTTCATGCTTAAAAATGGTGATTTGGGACGAACTGTAATTGCAAAACGAAGCAGTCCATAACAGACCTGTGTAATCGATCGATCGACATTCATCAGTCGATCGATCGACCACAATCGATCGATCGAAGGTCAAGGTCGATCGATCGACCTTCCCAGAATGAATAAAGTTTTCCTTAAATTGGATTTTTATGGTGTTAACCCTTGATTAATATTATTGGAGACATTGTGATTACCCTTAACTTTAGGGAAGACCAGTAGGCATGATTATGAGATTGGACTTTAATTGGAATTTAATTTGAGGAATTATTCTAAATTAATGAGATTCACTCCGCGAGATAATATTTGGGTTAATAGTACAAATTTGAATAATTTGATGAAATAAGGTTTGGGGCAGAAGTAAGGACCTTAAGTATAGCGATGTTATTTGAGGGAATTATGGGAACTTAATAGTCTATTTGAGATAGGTTTAAGTTTAAGAAAATTACGACGTGAGACGTGTCGACTTTTTAATTTATATATTATCGGGATACTTGAAAATATATGAATTGGGAATAATGGTATAATGCTGTAGAGAATACCCTTATTAATATTGAGATATCTAAGATGTGTGAATGCTTAGTATATAATTTTATGTGTATGACATACCTACCATACTTGCTATCACGGGAGGTTACGTTCGCTTAGGGCCTTCTTATCCTTGTGTGCCCGGATTTAGATAGGTACCTCGAGGACATAATTTAAACGAACGACTCATTTGTGAGTTAATGAGCCAGCTGACTATGGAGCGTAGGTATGTACGTGACCATGGATATGATTGAATTATGTTCGCCTCCATTTATGTGTGTAGTGTTAATTCCAACAATTCCTGAGAGATTCGGAATTTGTAATCCTTATGTACGTGATGTACCGGGATGGATAGCAGAGTATGTGTGCACCGCAGCTTAGCCTTTGGGTGCCTATATTGTATATTTATGATGTGAAAAATATACGGTTAATCGAGAAGGAATTTACTATAATAAATTGTGAGTATAATTATGGTAATGTTTTGAAAGATAAAAAGAGATCTTTTATCAAATAAATGGTTTGATTAATAAATGGGAACTTGGGAATTTAAGTAGAACTCTCTATTTAATTGTTAATGACGGAACTTATAACATGAAGTCAGTAGCAGTGTTAGAAACTCTTTAGATAGTTATGAGATAACACACGAATGGGTACAGGAACGTTAGGAGTGCACAGTTAGACGAGAGGTGAGTATATCATGTGAGAGCACGTCCTAACATGTACTTTGCATATACTGTTTTAAATGTTTTTAAAGCACTTGCGGGTTTTTAAAACAATCTCCACATTCGGGCTCTGACCCGTTTGCTTTCAAATCTATCTTTTTGTAAAACCATTTTAGGTGCCCAGCCACAAGGTCACCATGCATAGGATTTCCATTCTGATGACGAGCTGTAGCAGGTTGTGGAAGCTACAGGGATTTGCTTTTAGACGCTTATATCATTTGGATTCCTTATTCCTCATTTGTAGGGCATGTTGCCCAAGTTCTATTAGATACATTTCCATTTCAGTTTTCAGACGTTGGCATGTATTCATTTCAGCATTCTGTATTTCATTACTTACTTCAGTTGTGAGATTGTATTATGAGGAGTTTTTCCTCCAGTTTTATTTATATCCTGTTACGGTTATTCTATTACTTCATTATGGTGAATGGTGTTATTATTTCTTCATTATACTTGCATGTTAATCAGACTTTAAATTAAAATTTGGCAACTTACTTTTTAAATACTAGGTGGTTAGTAATAATTAAATGTTTTCGACAGTGATGCTATTAACTGAGCCAACTTGGCGTTTTGATTTTATTTAATAAAGGAGTAGCTACCCGGTATTTAAATAGTTGGGGTGTCACAAGCGTATCTTTAAATAAATGGGAAAGTGAAGGCTTCCAATAAAACCATGATCGATGGGATAAAAAAATAATTAAAAAAAGCTAAGGGCGTTTGGATGGATGAACTCTCTCATGTTCTATGGGCCTATCGCATAACACCTAGGAAACCAACTGGGGAAAAACCATTCGCCCTTACCTATGGCATAGAGGTTGTAATTCCTCTTGAGGAAGGCCTCCCTATCATGAGAACCAAACTAGACGACCAAGGCCTTAATGATGAAGCCTTACGCACTCAGCTCCACCTAGCAGATAAGAAACGAGAGCTATCCCTGATCAAGTTGACGTCCTACCAATAGTAACTAGCCAATCAGTATAACAAAAGGGTCAACCCGAGGAAGTTTTCAATAGGAGACTATATCCTGTGAAAAGTCCTCGGTAGTGTCGTAAAACCATCAGATGGAAAACTAGAACCAAACTAGGAATGACCATTCAGAGTAATCAGAAATGATATCTCCTATGCGCATACTTTGAATGTTTAATGAACGGGGTTTACAAGTTAAATACTAAGACTTCGAATTACCCTCAGACCTTTGTTGTTAACACAAGAGGCCTCATGAGTTGCCTCGATAATAACAAAATCCCTACAGGGGATACTTAGGCAATAAATCCTACTTTGGTTGGTCGCCAACATCTGTTGGTCGTAAAAAACCTACTCGAGTGGATGTCCCAATAACCAGGTACATTCTCGCCATCATCTCACTTAGGCCAAATGAAGTGTGACGACATTACCTAAAAGGTAAAGTAAATGGAATGATACTGCTTAGGCATATTGGACTAGGAGAATGCTCAAACATATGAAAGGTAGAATGCGAACCCTTAAACATCATTTAGTCAGCTTCCAAAAAGCCAAAATGATTCATACTAAGTATGAGCCTACCTAAAGCCTACGATTGGTCAATAAATATCATTTTTTTTCAAAAGTGTTAAGTAACCTACGAACATGTAAAATCAAAATATGTTTAGTCGTCACACGCTTAAAACATAAGAAAATTATTTATAAAGAATACAAGGTCACAATCACAAAACCAAAAATAAATACACAAAAGCCTAAGAGAAGATAGGGTGTTGAGCAACATATTCTGCTACAATTCCCTCTGACCATCGTCCGGCTTCAGGGCAAATTCTTCGACATCTTCATCGAGATCCTGATCCTGATCTAAGAGTTGGGGAGGAACAACGTCGATTGGAATCCATTCATCATATTTTAAAAAAGGATTATGGCTATAGGAAGGACATTCGACATTGTACTTGTACCAAAGCATGGATTCCTTTGGTGTTCTTGCCTCTTTAAGAGCTCTCAGCCATCCCTGAGAAAAAGCAATTCTTTCAGCCTCCTTAAGATTTGTTAGGGCATCTGCCCAACCAACATTATAACCTTCCCCCCATACCTCTTTGGGTCCTACCTTAAAGGAGTATCTCAGCTTCTTGACATTGTCTTCTAGTACTCTTATAAAATATTGCAAGATCTCCACCTCCTTTCGCAAAGTATCATTTTCAGACTGTAGGACCTCGCCCACTTAGTCGACCTTAGTCCTCCTCAGAAGCCAAGCCTTTAAGGAACTGACTTCCTCTTTAACAGATACCCTTATCTCCTCTATTTCTTGGAGGTCATCCTTCAGCTTTGCAATCATTTCAATTTGGTTTGTGTATTGTTCGTTCCTAGCTCTTAGTGACTTGCAGATTTTCACAAAGGATTTGTGAGCTTGTAAGATGATATCAAGCCCAAGAATTCTCCCCAGTTGAGAATTTGTAGAAATATAGTGATCTAAATCACGAGACTACAAAGAATACATATCAAACCATAAATAGGCATTAGCATAAACGCAAATAAAGGAACACATCAACCAAAGGTAAATTTCATTATCACATAAAAGGAGAAGAATGCCACTGGCCAGTACATAAAGTTTACAAAATAAGGGTACAGACCAATGAAAACTAAAAATTATATAAGGAAAATAGGAACTCTTACTCTACAAGAATCCTAGTCTTTTACCTAGTCTTCCCCAACTTTGGTCTTCCCCTTGTCAACCACCTATATTCTGGGCCATCACCTGCACTCCCACTAATCTTAGCAGGAACAATCTCAGTGTTTCCAGTAGCTTATTCGGGGCACTCTCCTTCTTCGTCTTCAATATAAGGGTCAGTACCAAGAGAATGAAGATCAAAGAGTTCAGAACCTTCAGGAGTTCCAGCAACTTTCAAAGCCTGGTCATATCCCCTCTTAAAGGAGACCTCAAACGCATAAGCCATTTGGTGTTCAGCATCCTCGTAAGCTTTATAAAAAACCTTCAGGATAGTTGTCATCCTTGTCTTGAGAGAGGTTGCCCTCTAATGTGTCCACCTTGCCAGTCAGCTCTTTATTGTCCTCTACTAACTCAAACTTCTCAGTAAAAATCGTCTTCTGAGCAACCCCCAAAGTATTATAAGCCTTAGACAAGACACTTTTTTCACGCTCTCATGATTAAAGAGCATTGGTGAAGGCCACCTTCTCAGCTTCCAATGCCACCTTCTCAGCCTTTAGGGCCTTCTTCAACTCTTCCTCCCTACTAAAGCTGCCAGAATGATTGTCCAGAAGGGTAGTGAAATCAGACAACATCGGCAGAGAAAACAGAACAAAAGGGAATCAGAACAGAAACGAGAAATAACAAAGAAAAGAAATAAGTAAGAGAGACTTACCAAATCCATCCCTTGTGCGTTCTTGAGGGCAAGTTGAGGTGGACTCACCCTCAAAGACCTCTCGTAAGTAGCGACGAGCACTGACCTCTTTAGCAGATTTGGAGCCAAAAAAAGGGAGTCGCCCACACTAGCCCCCTCAAGACTAGGGACGGTGGACCCACTAGTAGACTGCAAGGCTAACCTCTTAGGCTTTACCGGATAGACCAGTAACACTGCCCTTGGTAGAATTTATCACAGAATTCTTTAAAGTAGGGATCCTTTCGGACAGGACTATATGGTCATCATCATCATCAGGAAGCCTCAACCTCCTCTTTTTGACTAGCGGAGCCATATCTTCTTCTTCCTCTGTTTCCTCTCCTTCGCCAACTTCTGCTCCTCCTCTTCTCTACTCCTATCTCTCTTCCTCTTTTTCTTTAGAGGTATCCTCCTCGGAAGGACCTACCTCTGGAGTTCTCAAAACTAGGATCTGATCGACTGGACGAGCAATAAAGTTGGTGCTTGTGTTTTTGTATTCTAAGAGAAAGGTCGTCGACCTAGGATTCTCACCTTCTGCTAATATCTCTTTTATGCTCTAGGCTTTCATGAGCTCATTAGTATTGATCTCAATAATGTTAGGTTCTTGGTTCCTGGAACGATTTGTGATAACAAAGAAGAGGAAAATCAGCCACAAGAATGAGAGGAATCTACAAGAAGTTAGCAAAAAGGAAAAAAAGGAAGTGACCTATTTTGGCCACCCCATAGTCTAAAATGGGAAGATTGTGTGGTCTATCTCCTTCCAACAGTGCTGGGTGCTGCCAGTCCCTTACGATGAATCCACTTTTCCAATAGACCTTGTGGGAATCCAGAGATTTACAACCAGAACTCGCTTAGATCTTCTAATTTTTAGATATAACAAACCTTTTTGTTTTCGAGAATACATAACCGTAACATATCTCGGTAAGCCCCAGTCCTATTTTATAAAGAGTATTTATCCTATGAACACCGTTTACTATCTTTTATACATTGGGGTCACACTGAGCAGGAACAATGGTGAAATACCTAAAACATCTAAGAAATAACTCATTTGGGGGAGAAGTTAGACCTCCTTGACTTATCAACATGGTATGAATCCAGTGCCCCCTATCCACTCTGCGAACATTACAGGGAAGGGGGCACAGCCGATAATTACCCAGTCATGAATGTTATACTAAATTCTTCCACATATTTACCATCTAACATCGTCATAGCTGAACAAGCAAGAAGAAACCCTAACTACAGTAAATGGTATATATAGAGAAAAAGGACCAAAGAAGAAGTATAAGCTATAGCTTACAGGCGGTAACAAAGCTTTGAGAAAGCACAGAAAGAGAGAAACTTCAACTTTTGAAACAAGAGAAGTGCTTAGGAATAGATTATGTGCAAGAAGGACCAAATGCAATGAACAAGCGCTTGAGTACGCCTCAACTGATCACCAGAACACTCTAATGATGAGTTTTAATTTCCTAGGAATATTTTGGCGCTTCATTTCCCTTCTTAGGACACCCGTGCCCTTGTTGCAAGTCTTGTTATTACAATGATTCCATCATAACTCTCACCACCTGACAAGGACCTGGACCTCCGACCCAGTTGAAATCTATTGGCCCATGGTTATTAGCCCAAATATTTGAGGGGAAGTTATGGGAGCCCTTTTTACAAGACCATGAAAGTAGCCGACCAAGATAACTTGAGTTATTTGATCGGGCCCAAATCATGGCTTAATTCCTACACAGGTAGCTTAGTTATAGAAGGATACTCGCGGATATGGTCAAATCAGGTTCCAAGAATCTTGGTCGAGATATTCAAGCACCTCATGGACAATCCACGTACGATGATAGAGCTCCTTAAACAACTCAAACTCTATAGCAAACATATGTATAAATTATACTCCCTGACTAGGGGCAAAGTGATGGAAAATTGTAATCATTGAGAGACACTTAATAGAAAATAAGTAACCTTTCCGTGGATAAATGCAAGTTTTCGAACCACATACATCGTTGTCATGTGTGATTTCATTTACTTTCTTCCTTTTGTGATTGCTTTCGTAAATATTTTTATTGTGATTTTTTCTGCACTCACAATTACATTCTTCCCTCCTTAGGGAAATTTTGTTCTCAAAATTCATGGCCATCAACCTTAGAATACAGTTACCTACAACTAGTTTTCAATCCTAGTGCATCCTCAACACTATGGTCTAAAACTCAAAGATTTTAATTTCATCAATTACCTTGCAAACCCAATCATGGCGAACCCTAATGCCTTACTACAAATCCCAAGCATGCCTAACTCGTCTATCTTAATAAAAGCTCGAGATGATAGATAATCACCAAATATCGTTCTATCACTAATGAACTCATTATCATGAATCCTTTCTACGTTAGGGTTTACGACCTACGTTTCCTGAAACAATCTTAGTGCATGCCTAGCCTAGGCTAATACAACCTCAGCATCACTAGCCATCACATCGTCAATATTGAGATATTAATTTAATCCCATTGGCCTACCGGAGATATCTCCTACGAGATCCTCACACTAACCTAGAGTTATCCTAGGTATCACAACCCAAATATACACAAGTGATCACATCCTCAATCAGCATAATTCCAAGCAAAGTGAAACATTAACATTTAATGTTTCATCGAATTCTGATACCCACAATATCCACGACCAAGTCGTAACTAGTTATACCAGTGAAGTAAAAAAATTTGTTGACCTAAAGAATTCGAGTAACATATGAAAACTATATACAACAACGTGAGACCACGCGTACACATAAAGTAGTGTAAAACAAAGGTGCCTCCGAAGAAGAGCACACTCATTTACTATGACACATAAAATATAACTTGCCTAACCAGCATCACTATTAAGATTATGCAGCGCTACACTTGAATCACAAGTGAACAACGGCCTCCCATAACCGGGATTAATGAAAATGCCAGGAATGCAACGAATCAGGTGACTGCATCGTAAAAAGGAAACAATTAAGTTCTGACTGCGAACCGTACTACACGAAGTACGAACCCACAGTGTACACTTGAAGCCTAACACCTCATTTCAAGTGCAATTCCTATACCCTTATGAACATCATCGTGTTTAAAGAGTCCCAGGAGCATAACCTATAACTTATCAACCTATTTTTTACATATCCTCTAAGTCATACCATAACATAAGTTTACAAATAATGCTATGTTACTAGCCTAAAGTATTTACACAAATGATTTGACTAAACTGTCTTACAATTATCAGTAGCTTATCATAACAATACAAACCTCAACACAATAAATTTTCTAACCCAATCATTTACAAGGAACATACACTTCCTAGTCTAGCAGTTATCATGACAAACTCCCATTAAGTATAACAACTGATCATGGCCCCAATTTTATTTCCTCAATAGGCAAAACACTAATCCTTATCACTATATGTTTCACCATCTTTAAGTCTATATACTTCGTGTCACAAGGAATCCAACAATATCAATGAGAGACGTCCACATTACCGTACTAGGCATTACACAACCTTAAACTCACCATTACAAGGAAATGCCTATTGCTTGAACTAACACTCCATTAGCTAATCCTTAGAATACATTTACAAAGAAAAATTAATATGGATTCATATGCCTAACCGAAAGGTTTACCCCAACCAAATTCACTAGACCACATTATTTAATAGTCAATGACTGTTCAACCACAACGACTAAATTGCCTCGTTATATAAACATTATACTATGTGATAATATACAAGTAAACAGAATGATATATTTTGGTAGGATACGGGATGTCGAGTATTGCCTGTAAACACCAATGCCCACAGCACGGACCCCACAAAGGATCCTATTCCTCAAAATAATATTATTATCTCTAAGACTATAAATAAATACCACCAGAGTTTTGGTTGGACACAGGACATCGGGTATTGCCTAAAAGGAGGCTCACCTTAGTAACGCCGCAAGAGGTCTTATTCTAGAAAAGCATATCGTCAGTCCTTAACACTTAATCACCAAATATTTTTTAGGTTCATTCCTAGTTTACTTCAAATCATCGTGATTATGTAGAACCATATTGTAATCAAGATACGTCAAATCGAAATCCTCAACCAAGGGGACCCAATACGTTCTCACCAAAAAATCAATATTTATGAACGCCACTCCATCGCCTAACCTCCATAGATGAAATATAAAAACTATACAGCTATGTCGTGATGAATGCCACTTGATGTTACTACTACTATTAAGGATACTCTCATCAACAAAATTACCACATAATACATCTCATGTAAAAGATCACGGTGTTGCTGCTATTGGCCGACACTGACACCTATGACTTACCAATAAATCTATATCGAAAATGCCGTATAACATGAATGGCTACTAACTTAGAAATTTACCATCTCATAAGGAGTTTCACATCGTGCTAATGTCCTTTACTTCACCATCCAGGATACGAATTGAAACCGTTACTAATCCAGCGTAAGCGACCTAAACCACAACGACATTTAGAAGATCCACTACTAACCTCACCACGTCACACTCAAAAGGAACATTGAACCTAAATCTCTGATATCAAGTTGCAATGCCTCGATCCGAATTTAAGAGTTAATAAAGGATCAACCCGATTCGGCTCGTGCATTAATTGTGAAGTGAAATGGAACAACATAAATATTGTTTCTAATGTAGTTTTATTATTATTTAACGTTACACTTATTAGCATGTGATTCCAATTTTCATCGAACTACGTGATGTGACCCAAGGAAATGCCCTCAACTCCAAGTAAACAGAGCTACTAACATAAATGAAAATTAAGAACTTACCTGTACAATGCTCCTAAAATACGAAATAGCATAAAACCTACTGTAACAAAAGGAGGGAGTGAGCCGAATGCTCAGTGGGAACTAATACAAATGGAGTTTGGAAACAAACGGTAGAAAGCACACTCACACTGTACAACTACATGCATGTGAAAATACATATATATCTACATATATACCTTTGAAAATACATGTCCTAATATATTAAACCGTTTTATTCAAAAAATATTATTTAACACCGTTCATTCTCCCTTTACAATCATTTTGTATATTTATGTTTAAAACCAGCATTCTTTCCCATCAACGCCCCAAGGTTAAACAATTAGAAATTATTGGGAAAATCTTTCATTTACTTTTGAAACTTTTATTACTCAACGTTCAATAACTCACACCAGAGTTGGTTGATCATTACCTAAGACTTTCGCATACATCGTATTAGAAAATATTCATTAACATTGAAAGCCTTAAACAACACACACACACACACACACACACATTTGTGTTATTTTGGATCTAAAACTCCTTAGGTAGCTTACTTACCCATTGATTCACATGTCTCAACCATATCACTTTTCTTATAGACCCCGGTCATTATTCTCAATTTACTTATCCACCTTACATTAATCGGAACATTAATCATTCACCCAAGTAAGTTATTTTCATATTATAACCCGTTTCTTATCATGTTACCGATTACGTCAACATGCATGGACTTCGTGGCCTCTCACCAGCGATCTCCGACACCATATGCTACTGCAGTTACTTTGGGGTCTTTCACCACTAGAGACTTCATGCCCTTGTTAATTATTTTTTCTGCATCATCTGAATATTCCATTACCTTTTCAATGTGTTCAAAATTATTACAATGTTCACACTAATTCACATTTACGGGTCAAAGCCAAAGGCCTAGACTTGACCGCCTATTTTTCCATAAACACTTGGAAATTTCTTTCTTGCTTTCTCCTTTAAGTCCTTTATTTACACACACATTGATTTTATATCAAAAATCATTTACGTTTTAAGACTTAATTCATTTTCACCCACACTAGTGTAACACTATTCATTAACATTGGTATTTCATAAAAATGTTTCGTTTAAGTAAATTTACCAATTTACTCCTTTATTGCCAAAACATACAATATAGTCCTTTAATGAGTGTTATTTTTCAAAAATGATCATTAAGCTTCCAACTTAATATTTAAAACACTTTTAGCCATTTTAACACTTGTTCAATGATACAATTAACCCAACATTCTTACTTGATACTTCAATACCTTTAATATATAAAATAATACCTTTTTACATATTAAAGTCCCATTTTCTAGACATTTGAGATACACACTTAATTTATGGAATTTTGCATCTTAACACTGATTTTTCTACTATTTACACATTTAAAACCTTTAACTTTCATTTATTAACTTTTAACCCACGGCATATGAAAAATCCTTACTTTTCACATATCTACACATTAAACTCATTTTACTTTCTACATGAGTTTTACCCACTTTAAATAATCCATTAAAGTGAAAGTTTTCTTTTTACATCTATCTTCATTATTCTAGAAGAAAATTAAATTTTATTCTCATAAAATGACTTACACAAGCCTAATGCATTTCTTTGCATAAAATCACATTATTCATCTTTAAAATATTGAAGATATATATTCTGAAATCTATTCATTTTTCAAAGCCCATTTTAAATCATTTCTTTGAAATCGATTTACACACAAAATGATGAGATTGCAACTAATCAACCCGTGGATGCAACCTAATATATATCCTACATATATTAAGTCAATATATGTAAATAAACTAGCTAAAAATATACATATTTTTAAATCAAAACCAAGGTTAGTATTCCCACCTCTAAAGTCTCCAAAATGGTGATGGAAAAAGTGGTGTAGGAGGAGTAACCCCAACCTTCAAAGGTAGCCTCAAGGGGTTACCAAAAGCCCTCCAATGCTAGCTCCAAAGTTTCTTTAAGAAATTCTTCAAAAGACCCACTTTAAGAAAACCATCTTCAAAATCCTTCAAAAACATCCAAGAACATCTCCTTATTCAACTAACAATACCCATTTTAAGCTCCAAACTCTTTCCAAACCTCTACAAGTTGTCCCACCCTTGTGTGGAGTTTTAATGATGTTTTTGAGCTATTTGAATGGAGTTTGTAGTGGGAGAATATGGTGGTAAATGGGAGCTACGAATTTGGTGCAAGACCTCTAGTCTTTGGGAGCTCAAAGAGTGAGAAAACAAAGATAAAATTTGATGGCCTTGGTGTATTCAAGTCTATGGCCCTTTTATCTCTCTTATAACTCAATTCTACTCCAATATTAATTCACAAGTCCATGTTTTAGCTCTTTCCTTATACTAAAGAGGTAAAAATGTGTCTTTCAAGTTATGAAAAAGCTTTGAAAATGACCATTCAAGCCAACTAAAAAAGCCCCAAGCAAATAAACTCACTTTAGAGTTGTTGTCCCAACAGGTGGGAGAAGGGAGGAGGGATAGCCAAAAAAATTGTTTTTTTTTCATTTTTCTTAAAATGATATTTCTTCATGTAATTTTAGGGTCTCATATATATGGTCATCTTATATTTTCTACCTTCCAACAGCGATAAACAATTCACGCAAAGATTGGTTTTAACAGTGTCGCTTACCGTCACATGGTGCTAAATTAACTTTTATTTTATTTTGATTTTTCCTCTACATGGTATTTTTTTAGAGCTCCAAATATGTAGTCACGCTATTTTTTTCCATCTCCAATTGTCCAATAAAAATCGCACAAGTTCGCATCCTATCAGATTTTTCTGAGCACTTTCATATTTTGACGAAAAATAACTTTTTTTACTTTTAATCCCATGGTATTTTTATATGTATTTTTTGGACCCTCTAATTGTGGTCATTTTGATATTTGGGACCGTGATGCATCCTATCAAAATCACGCAAAGTTACATATCTTGCGCATTGTGTACCGCCCAAATTACCGCATTATTAACCAAGATCGTGTCACAATCATTACTTGGTATTTTTGCGCCAAACTTAACCAACATACTAACTAGGACTATTAGAACTTAAATATGCATCCATACGAACCATGCGACGTGAGTATTTTTCTCCTTAATTACTCTTCATAATGCGTCACTTTTCGTGCCATTTGGGGAAACTTTCGTATATATTTATTCCTCAAAATTTTTGTCGAATAAAATACTTCGACTATCATTAAATATTTATTTTTCTAAGGCGGGGTATTACAGATCCATACTTCAAACTACTTTCTAACGAGATTCCAAGTCGTTCTAACGAGATTGATATTTCATTTGAACGAAACTGTCGAAAATAAAAATATTTTAGGTCTGAAAAACTGTTAAAAAAATTTGCCTCATTTTGTAAAAAATCAGTTTATAAAAATCGCCCAAAACTTTTTAAAAAATCTACGAAATCCAAAGCAACAACTATACTAATATTGCGTGATGTCGTGGAATGTGTTGAAAATGCTTGATAATCGAATCGATTTTCTTGATCGGGTGAACGTGAAGTGCCATGTCGGAAGTAACGCGATATACCATACTTGTGTAACCCAGACTCTATGAACAAGTCCTAGATGCTAGGGGCAATGACATATAATTTCCCCTTATACCTTTATAATTTATAAAAATTATTAGTTTTGACCTTGGACTTCTAGAAATTATAATTTAAGCCCAAGCTTCCTAAATATTATATTTTTCAGTAGTAAAAAAATGAATTTCAGTATTTATGTCAATTCGGAATCGATTAATAATTTTGTGAGGAATTAGAATTCGTACAATAATGAACCCCTTCATAGGAAACTCTTAAATAGGTTAATCATATTTTTAAGTTGTGAATGTGAAATGTTATTTCACATAAGATGTTATTGTTAAAAATAAAATTGTCTACCTTTTTTCAGACAATTCATTTAGACCCATTTGTGGTTAAGAAATTAAATGAAAATTTCATATTTGAAAACAAAAGAAAATTTATTATGTGGAATAAAATTAAATTTTGATATTTGAAAACAAATGAAAATTTGTTATATGGAATCAAATAAAAAATTGAAATATAAAATCAAATTAAAATTTAATATTTGAAAACAAATGAAAATTTGTTATATGGAATCAAATAAAAATATGACAATTTAAAACAAATGAAAATTTGTTACATGTAACCAAAAAAAAATTGATATTTGAAAACAAATAAAAATTTATTACATGGAATTAAATGAAAATTTGATATAAGGATTCGAAGGGTAAAAATAAACATTTGCACCTTGCGTTATGATTACTACAAAAGAAATTTGTTCAAATAATTTTTGAAGTACTTATATGCAAGTGTAATTGGTAGTTTTGAATCACATTAAAGTGATCGATGATGGAAAGAAAAAAATATGAAATTTTTGTTATGAATTTTATTGGAATATCATCTCAGTTTTTTGATGATATATGCATTGAAATTTTGTGAATTTTTACACGCATATAGTATGATGAGATTATGAATATTGGACTTTAGAAATTTTAAAAAGTGAGTTTTATATTATGATTTTTACAAATTTAATGTACACTCCTGAATTTCTTGTACTACTTGTAATAAAACGAGTGTATATTAACTTATTCTTAATGTTGTTGAGTGACTCCAATTTTGTATAAAACTAGACTCGTAAAGGATAAATTCTGGAAAAAAAAAATTTAAAAATCAATAAGTGATTTCTTCGTGATGAAATATAAAACCTAAAGTTTTTTAATGAAATATATTTAACCTTAACATATTGATGCAAATTTGAACCACATAATTATTGGAAGCAAATTCTAAATATCCTGTATTTTTTGGCAGTTTTAAATTGGAAGATTGTGAAGTTATAAGAATATTTTGAGGTAAAAAATGAAAGATGAATTTTATAGAAATTGTATAAGGTAGTATGTATTTTGTACCATTATTTTTTAAACCTATGGAAAATACATATAATACTTTGCACCTCGTGTATATGATATTTCATGATGAGTAAAGATCTTTTATGTCGGACTTCATAATGAGTAAATAGAATCCATATATCAAAATGATAATATTGGAGGATTTTAGCGTAATTGATTTTGGTGCAAATATAATCTTTACTTTGGTAAAGATATTGTAGTTGAATGATTTGAAATAGAGGTATAAACTCTAATACAAAATATTATCTTATACATGAAATCGTATGCTTCATTTCCTTAATAAATAGATTGTGTAATCTATAATTTTTATTTTTTTAATTGGCTATACTTAAAATCATGAAGCACATATTAATTTAAGGTGTAAGATTATATCTTTTTTAATGCAAAAACTCTATGAGTTTAGATTTTATTTTTATGAATTGAAGATATTGTGGAAGCACATTACATGTAGCTTCTCATTCCTATATATAGAGTTTAGTAGGGGCACTCAAGCGAGTACCTCTCAACTATAATTGAAGAAAATTTTAATAGAATCTAAAACTTTGGTGTTCATGAAAACTCTTAATTTTAAGAGTTGTGTCTTAAAAATAATAGCTTACTTATGGTATTGAAAAGAATTCCAAAAAATTCTTAGAAATTAGTCAATAATTGACTTATCTTATAACTTTAAGGTAGTAAGAAGTATACATATTGTTTGGATGAATATTTTGACAATTATCATTTATGAATATAGGCTTTGTTTAATAGCCAAGATTTATTAATAGTTGTAATACCGCGTAATTTTGTGTATTTTTAATTTAATTAATTCGAAAACTAATTGGAAAAAAACGTTTTCCTAATTGATTTTCGAATTAATTAAATTAAAAATACACAGAATTATGGGGTATTATAATAGTAAGATAACTTAGTTATACATGATGCATGTTAAATTATTCTCATAAAATTGGAGTCCCTTCATTTAATTTGATTGTCATTGATTTTATACATGACGTTGAGTTAAAATTAAATGTATACCTAGGTATGGAAACTTATTTGGACCAACTTGTAATATCTCACCACGATAAATTAATTAAATTATATATAAGTTTTATATGAGGAGGAATAAATTATAATTATAGGAATTTGTGGGTAATAAATTGGATTAAATAAAGAGAATTATTGGATTGTGGATCATATATGGATTATACAATTATTGGTTGCAAATTAATTAAACTTTATACGCCTCTTCTAAGATTTTAGGAAGATGATTGGGGAAAATATGCAAAAGATGAAAGTTAGTCGTTCAAACGAGAAGGAGATCTCATTTTCACGATGAGAAAAGTCGTTTGAATGACGCCTGATAATCCCAGTCCTGCCAATACGCTGTCAAACTCTTGATCGTGGGTTTAAAATCTATGTCTATAAGGATGGAATTCTTGGTGTGTTATGAGACTTATGGGTTGAGAGAGAGGCGTGAACTGTTAACCCACCACAGAGACCTGTCGTAATGCTTTCTTTATACCAACCCTTGGATTTATGTGTCGTTGACTAGTAGACGATCCAGCACTTGATATGGGAAGGCTTAAGTGGTGATAAGGTTTCCTCATTTAGTAAATATCTCATTTGTTTGGATTATAAGAATGTAAATCATGTAAGTGTGAG
Source organism: Sambucus nigra (assembly GCA_949130495.1). NCBI lineage: Eukaryota > Viridiplantae > Streptophyta > Magnoliopsida > Dipsacales > Adoxaceae > Sambucus > Sambucus nigra. The sequence goes on from OX422208.1 coordinate 76,397,117, forward strand.
GGAAGCACTCCATCATATTTCTTAACTCCCTCTCTCTCGCGTGAGCTTCCATGGGAGCAAAACATTATGCCTTAGCTGATATCCACCTCCTCCCACACTCCTAAGGCTTTACTCATCAATTGTAGACTATATCTAAGATCCAAAATACACCAAAAAATCCTAGATGATCTTGTTGTAATGTAGAAGAGGATGTTGTTGATGTTTTGATGGGTGCTTGAAGAGGGTATTTTGAGGAGGGAAAAGAAGATTTGTGGAGCTTCATTTGGATTATTCTTGGAGTGACAATGGAGGCAAGTTTGAGAGGTCCTTTAGAGACACCCTTGAGGCCACATTTGGAGGTGGTGGATCCTCCATCTTCTTCAACCTCTCCACCATTTTTTAGGGCTCATTAAGGTGGAAAAATTAATTTGATATAAGTTCATAGTGTAGCATAAGTTCAACATGTCATTTACATATATTAGATTAAATATGTGTAGAATAGAAGTTTGTTTGCATCCATGTGTTGATTAGTAACCATATTAGTATTCCAATGAAAATGAGCTATAAAAGGATGATTTAAAATGGGTCTTGAAACAATAAAAATTTCAAAATATAATTATTCAACATTTAGTGCAATAATATAGGTTGTAATGATTTTAAAGGAAATATTAAAAAAATTTATGGAATAAAAATATAGGGAAATATTATTTTGTGAGTTTTCTAGTAAAAAGAAAATATCTTAAGGAAATATCATTCTTATTAAAGATAAAGGAAGAATACCTAATTTCTTAAATTAAAAAGGTGGATTTTTATTCAAAAATATGTTTTCTTTGAAATTTGTTGTTAAATATTTTATGGAATAGAATATTTGAAATAATGGTAATCATTCCCAAATATTTATGAAATAAATATTTCTAATCTTCTTGCAACAAATGTAATATTATGAAAAATTGACATTAGTCAAGTTTAAAAAAAAAGCCCTTATGACTTAAAATGCATGTTTGTTGCAAATGGTATAAATTTCTAGAATGAAATAATGCCCTTGTAGTATTTTAATAATAAATATATGATTAAGTTTATTGAAAGTCCTGTTGGGGTTAAACATGAATTAAGAAAAGATAGATGTAATGTGCATGAGATTATAAGACTACACATGTGTTGATTAAAATAAAATGTATTTTCTTGTAAAAGTGGTCTTAAGTATAAATGGATTTCTTGAATGAAGAAGTAAAGAAATGCATGTCTGGAAAAGTATTGGCTTAAATGTTCATTAAGTGTAAATGGGTAAAAATGGTAAAGTGAGTATGTAACTTAGTAATATTATAAAGGATTAACACTTATGGAACTAAATAAGAATTAATTCTGTAAAGGTTTTTCCAATTAAGTAGAATATTAATCCTAGTGTAAAAAGGTGTTAAAGGGTTAAAAATACTTAAGAATTAGTGTGTATGACTTAATTTCATTTTGGAAAATTAATAATTGTGAAAATAGCGAAAAAGGTTTTTCGAAAATAAATGGGTAAATTGGTAATTTTACTTAAAGTGGAACATTTTTATGGAATAAAAATATTGGAAAGGGTGTTACACAAAGTGGTCCTAAAGAAATATGACGTTTTGACTAAAATCAAGGTTAAAGTGTAAAGGAGATGAAATGGTAAATTGTCAAAGTGTAACACATGACAGGGCGGTAAAGTCTCGAGTTTTTACTTTGGCCGAGTAAAAAGGAAAGTAGAATAATGTGGACATTTGTAAAATATTAAAACACATAAAAGGAACTCTGATGACACCGTGTAAAGCCCTAAATCACTGTCCAGAGCATACGGTGCACATAGCCTGCAGTGTGGCGCCCGTGGAAGTATGCGGTATAGGAAGATTATGAGAAAAGATAAAGAAAATATGAAACATGCCAAGAAACGGGTTGTGTGGTAAAATGCATTAATACAGCCTAACTTGAATGGATGTAATAAATGTTCTAGTAAAAGTGAAATGGACAAGTAAATGCGTAAATCTATTAAAGTCCATAAGATACGGTAAAAAGGGTAAAGTAAGTGGGCAAATGGGTGATTAAGCAATTAAATTATTAAACCTATAATTTTCATAAGTACGTAATGAATAGGCTTTCAAATGACAAATAAGTATTTTCTAACACAGTGAATGCGTGTGTTGAAATGATGCTTTTTAGTGAAAATACTAAACTATTATTAAATCATAAGAGGGTAATTTCGATAAAGGAATGGCTTCGGGTAAATAAAAGCAATGGTTTCAAGTATTGAATTGGGTGTGTTTAATAAAGTGAGAAATACTAAGTATGAGTAAAGGAATCTTTTATAAGATTAAGGTAAATTAATCTGTACAAGTAAGGTTTTTAGAAGTAAAATGGTTAATGCATTGGAATATGTATTTTTCAAAGGTATATATATATATATATATATATATATATATATATATATATATATATATATATATATATATATATTCTCATGGATGTGGTTGTAGCGTGTGAGTATCCTCTCTGTCGTTCATTTTTCTCACAGGGCATAGGATCTCACCCACGTTTTGTTACGGAAGGTTAGGTGCGGTTTCGTATTTTGAGGACATTATAACGGTAAGTGTACTTTATTTGTTTTACGTTAGCAACTCTGTTTACTTGAACTTTGGGGTGCTCCCCATGGGTCCACACGTAGTTTATCTTGAAACTGAAATCGCATGCTAACAAGTGAAATGTTAACTAAAATAAAACTAGACTAGCAACATTATTTAGGTTGTTTCATTGCACTTCACACTTAACGCTCGGGTCAGACCGGGTTGACTCATGGGAAACCTATAAATTTGGGTTGGGGCGTTACACAACTTGAAGTTGGAGAATCTATTAATATGTATGGAAGCCACCTATAAATGACATGATATTTTTGATAAATCATCAAATGAGAAAGAATTAAGAATAATATGAATTGTTATTATCATTAAGTACGTTAAAATTTGAATGCACTATTATTTGTTTATGCAAATATAATTATCTAATATTTGGTTATGATATTTTATTTCCAAGAAAATAAAATTTATACTAAGTCATAGTATTGGCATAATGAGTTTCGATGAAACAAACATATTACTTGTTAATATTATAAGGCTAAAAATGGATCATTCATAGATCGAGTACCTTGAAATGAAAGAATATCTATTTATTAGACATATGCTTATTGTGAACCATCTTGTATTATCCATGACCCAAATATGAATTGTTCAAGAACACTATATATAGTGTTAAGAATGATGAATATGCGAACATCTTATGTACTCTCCATTGAGATGGTAAATACAATTATCCTGAAATTTTTTATGAATGTTTATAATTAAAAAAGTGCATTCTTATTCTATCGAGAGAGGTTATCTGTTATGATAAGAACCATGAACCTATAATTGAAACTGAATCAGTTAATGGATATGTGTCTAACAAATATTATGATGCAGTCTTTTGAAACTTTAAGAAATATTAATTATCGAGACAATTAATGATACAGTTTATGGTAATACCATTACATATGGCGAGTGAGGAAATAAAGGGTTGAAATACCTATTATAAGACACGCCTTTATGGGAGAAATTAACACCAATCATTTTATCCACAAAAGTAGAACCATTGCTATTATAAAATTTTAGAACATTATTATAAAAACAACAACGATAAATATGTCATAAGCACAATATAATCGATAATTTATAATTCATGACTGATGAGAACATATGTTGACTGGTTTTTTGCCAAAAAGACTAGAGCAGGAGAAGGTGTTGAACACCTAGAAATGGATATGACTAAATCCAGTTGATAGTTGAATCACTTATGGTGATAACCCAATTTATAGAATGAAGATCCCAAGAAATAGGTTCAAAGGATAATAAAAATTCACAAGTGATAAAGGTTGAATCACACTAATTATTATATACGAGGTTCTACTTCGAGTTCACCTTATGGAGCATAGTATCCTGAAGCGAATTAAGATTGAGTTAACTATATAACTCTTAATTAATATCTATATCTCTATTTTGAGTGGGGTACCTAGCTACAAGATTATCCATGATAGACCCACCTAGGTGTATGTAGAAGTGTGGTCGCTTCCTATTGTAATTTTGGGCAAGTTTTCTTGAGCATTCACTTTACTATAATAGAAGCACACGGCTGTAACGTGTTGGCTAAAGGACTACAACCAAGTGGGGCTATGTGTGGGATGTTGTCAGAAATATAGTTCAAAACTACGCTTACTCTAGTATATTCTGAATCATCTTTACTACAAAAATGTTCAAGTCGAAAGACACCTTTGCTTATGCAAAATTCTATGAATTATTTATCGATAAATATGTTTTTCAAAATTTATAAGTGGGGGAATATTGGAACTTTTGTGTGTAAATTTTGAAAAAGAAACATTACCAATGTATATATAATTTGAAATGGGTTTGTCATTGTAAATAGTTGGCATATGTTGTTAAAAGTTCGGCCTTACCAATGTATATATAATTTTTTTCCTCAAATCGGCTACATTGTATATCCGCCACTGCACAGACACCCACACATAACAAAAGGAAAATTCGCTTACCTAGTAAAAATGGACAAAGAAAAAAATTTAATATCATCCCGCCATTTGATTCATTAATGCTTGTTAAATTACTTTTGGATTTAGTTTCATTTCCAAAGTTTTTTGGGCTCTCATGCCATACTTTTTTAAAATTATAATAAGTCACATAACTACCCGAAACCGCCCTTAATCGCCTCTAACCGTCTATCTTCCTTTTTTTCCAGAGAATGACACTTGTCTTATTATTGTTACCATAGGACCAATAACTAATAAAAAAATACAGGGGAGTAACTACAAATGAATTTTTAAAAGTATAAATCGAACTAATAAGATCATTATCGTTGTTTAACATATGAAGTAAAAGAATATTCGGTTATCATAAGGAAATAATAGAGAGATAAATTTACCTTATACTGACTCATGTTTGATAAGTTATATCTCTGCTATTGCGTCATTGTTAACATATAAGTAAAAAAGAATAAGTTATTTGTTTACTATTGGCTCATGTTAGATAAGTTACCTATTTATTATTGGCTCGTGTGTTTTCTTTCGCATTATAAAGTCATACTCGTTGTCAACTCGCATGATGCGCGAGTTTTAGTTACAATTCTAAGTTATATCAACGAACATATATCCTAATTATTACTTTTAATAATAAAAACAAATAAGGATTAACAAACATTAATTTAAGTGGATACAATATTAGAAGTTGCACTTAGCTCCATATATGTCAAAAGAATAAATCAACATGATGAGTTATAACAAAAGGACTAAAAAATTTAGTACATAAACCATCTCCTAATTACACGAAAAAATCCTGAAAATTGAAAAATCTAAAATAAATAATTTAACATTTACTGCTTAATCTTATCTTGCAATATTGTGGCAAAGGATTCTTATACCAACTTATAGAAGTGTTTCAAGAGCACAAATGTTGATATATGACTATGAGAACCCATAACCATGTTACTAAGGAGTCCATAAAATAATTATTTGGCCCAATGTAAACCCTTCGTATTGAGAGGAACACATTAACACTTTCAATCGCAATGGTACTACAAATCTTAACATCTAAAAAATATTTAACAAAATCAAATATTTGTGAAAAGTGACCATAAATCCTTAATTACAGACAAAATTTTTTATTATATGTGCCATCTATATTCTTACAAACATGATTTAAAAAATCTTTATAGTAGTTGTAATTAAAATAAATAACCAATCCATAGCCCAATTATTTATAATTTGTATGAATCAAAGTTCTATTTTAATTATTTTTAGCAACAACTCTCCAATTCCTTCATATATGTTGTCAAATAAAATAATTAATTTGACACCAATAAAATAAAGTTACCATTTGTAGATATTAATAAGAGATACCGTTATTTCACATCCATAATGAAGAGGAGTTAGATTCCACATGAATCACCTTAATCCTTATAACTAATAAACCAAAACCTAAATATAAAAATATAAAATGCAATTAAGAATTGTACATTAAAAAACACAAATCTTAATAATTTATCTGTGGTGACAATTATTATGCAACACAAATAAATGTGAGAGAGGTAATGATCAAGAAGGAATAAATAAAATGCCAGTCACATAATAACGGGTGTACATGGTTCATCAAAGATGTGCCTACGTCCACGATGGTGCAGTCAGTATTATTTTCCTATATTCTGAAGAATAAGTACCGAGAATACAACTTGTCCTTTGCCCCGGACCTAGGGTTTAATTTATACATGTGTATGGTAGTTAGTGGAGATGATGGGTTCCTTCATATTAGCCATCTTCCCTATCCCTTCCCTTCATGGGATTGTGCTCCCCTATAACTTCTCTTCATGGGATCGTGGGGAGATACCAAGTCAATATGAAAGATAGAGGGCCTGGATTTTGGGCCGTCAGAACTGGGCTACTCGTCCAGGCCCATGGTTCTCAATTCTGGGTACCTACAATTGCCCCTAAATTCGTTGGGCCATGTTTATGGGTCCAATGAATTTAAATGATCGGCCATTACGACTGATTTGTGATTCTTTGAAAACTGTGAAGTTGCTTTGGCGGCACCCGCTTCGCTATCCGTGCGTTATGATTAGATTTGAAGGCTTGTTGGAATAAGGTAGATTTCTTTTTATCGCTTCAGCTTTTCCAGCAATCTTCTATCTTCTGAGAACTCTTACGCTTTGTACTTTCTACTTTCGATCTCTACTCTCGTTGCTTCTTCGCCATTTGACCTGATCTTCTGTCTTGTAAGTCTCTCGTTCTCTTTGCATTTTCTCTTTGGTTTGTAGTTTTTCTTGTATTTTCCAATGGCAAAGATTGGAAATAGGTCGATTGCATAGTTTAGGAAATTCTACAACATTCCTGAGTGGGTAGAGATTGAGTGTTGTGCCTCACCTCCTAGGGAACGTTAGGGATATAGAGGATGCACATTCGATTCATGTTTTGTTGCTCTCCCAGGGGGGACTTACCTTTCCCCCTAATGATCTGTTTTTGCATTTCTTTAGCTATTTTAGTATTGTACCTGCACAATGTTCGCCCAACGTATGGAAAATAGTGAACGGCGTGCATAGGATAAATGAATTGTACGGCACAAGGTTAGGGCTTTCTGAGGTCTGCTTTTGTTACTCCTTCTCTCGAACGAGTTCAGGTGTCCTGTACCTTAAGGCTAGGAGCCCTGATAGGGTATTGGTAGTAAATTTACCTGATTCCCATAAGGACTACTGGCAAGAAGGTTTTCTTGTTAGGAATTGGCAGTTCTCCCCCCAATCTGAAGGGTCGAGGTCTGAGAGGTCCACTGTTCCCTTTTATGGGGAAGAATATATAGGTAGATGTTATATTATTGTTTCAAACTTTGCTGACTTGTGATTTTTCTAACCTCTCTTTGCTTTTTCTTTCACAGCGAGGACAAAGAATTTGGAGCCTACTCTCAGCGAGGTTCGTATCTCAGAACTGGTGAAAGCTTGGAATATTAGGGAGCCTCTGGGTGACGGCGAGCATCCTAGGTCTGATGCTTTTTTCCTCGAGTACAAGAACACAGGCTCCAGCTTCATAGCACGACCTGTGGATAGCGTTCCAGAGTTTGACTCTTTCAGAGATATTACGGCTGAGCCCATCCAGTTGGATGAAGAGGAGAGCAGCTCGGAGAGTGAGCCTGCAGGCGCTGTGAGTGATTTAGGTGTAGGGAGTGCTGACAGTAACAGTTCTTCTGAAGAGGATTCCGAAGCTCAAGACTCTTCGAGCACTACCAGCAGTTCAGGCGGAAAGATGCCTCCAAGGAAGAACCTGATCAGAGATGATGACGATGACGACCATGTGCTCCTTGCACAAAAGTCGAAGAAACAGAAGACTGCATCTGGGGTTGTGGTTACATCTTCTCGGCCTTCCTCTCAGGAGCAAGAGAGGAAGAAGAGAGAAGAAGAGTAGGTGAAGGAGAGGGAGAGAAAGAAGGAGGAGCAGAAGAAGTTGGAAGAAAGGAAAAGGGTCGAGGAGAGGAGAAAGAGAGAGAGCGAGAAGGAGGAGGAGAAGAGGAGAGCTGAGGCAAGGATGAAGACCGGACAGGCCTTAGTTCGAATGTCTGCTCTGCCTGAGGGAGCTTCCGTGGCGACCTCCCCTCAGCTAGCTTCGTCCCTGCTCGAGAGAGCTGTCCTCCAGGCTGATCGCCAAAGGGCAATAGGTTCGGAGCATCTGGCCCTTCAGGCTAGTCAGAGGCTTGCTCTGGTATGATTTATTTTCATCCAGCAGTTTTTTTGACTTCTTTTGCTTTCCTCTTCTTATATCTTTTTCTTTTTTGTAGTTCGTTACCGACTTCGCTGTGCTGTATCGCTCACGCGACGAGCTGGTGAAGAAAAATAGTGAACTGGATCAAGAAAAATCTGCCCTGAAGCTGAAGGGTAAAGAGCTCGAGGCCAGTTTCAAGGTTATCGACGCTGCTCGGATCTCGTCTGATTTGGCCCTTGCCACCTCCGCTCGCGAGAGGGATGATGCTGTCCGGGAGCTGAGCGAGCTGAGGAAGGCTTATGATCTGGTATGTGCGAGCAAGCTGGACCTTGCAGAGAAGAGCAGAGTTCTGGCTGAGCAAATGGAGGCGGAGAAGGCCCAGGCAGCCACCATTAAGGAGGAATCATACAACTCCGGGTGGGCTGCTGCTTATGATGATGCTGAAGTTCAGATTGGCTACATCAGCCGTCTGAATTTCAAGAAGGGCTGGAACAAAGCTCTTCTAGCTGCTGGTGTGGATGCTGAGTCTCCCTTGTTTGACGAGCAAGACCCGGGTCCCAAGCTAACTGTAGACGAAGAAGCTCCTGCTCCATCCATCGGGGGTGCTGATCTTCCCTTGGATATAGTTCCTGCTGGGGGAGGTACTTCTGCTGCGGCTGATAAGGAGAAGCAGCCAGACACTGCTGGGCAGCCTGAGGTTGCTAGTTGATTTGTTCTTAGGGTTTTCTTCTGTACCTTTTTTTCTTGTAATTTCCCAAGTTTTATCTGCTCGATGTACTCGGTCTTTATTAATGAATGATAAGATTCTCCTTTTGTTTACGCTGATCCCTTTCTCTTTTCTATCTTTCTTTTATCTGTAGTTGGTTGATGTGGATGACTATATTCCTGTTACCTCCCAACTAGGTAAGACTCTTGGTCCTAATGCAAGCCCTGCAGTTCGCCAGGCCTTTGCTAGGCTTTGCAGGTTTGCTAAGTCAAGGAACCAAAAATATAAGGATCAGTCCGAGCTAGTGGCCAAGCTGAAGGACAGGCTCCAGGAGATGGAAGAAATCGGTGCTTCAGTGCAAGAAGAAGTCAGTGCACTGAGAGCAAGGTTTCTGGAGGCCACCGAGATTAACCAGGTTCGGGAGTTCCTGCAGCAGGAGAATGAAGATTTTAGGAGGGAAGTCCTTAGGCTTAAGGAGCATTCGCCGAGAATCGTTTCGGCAGTCCTACAAGGCTCTTCTTCGTCACGAGCTGCTCGGCCTTCACTCCCGCGTGCTGGTAGGAGTGATAGGGGTAGGAATAGGGAAGTCGAGGAACAGCGTGAGAGGGAAATGGAGGAGCTGCACGACGATGTTCGGCGAGCTTATGTGACTGCTGCTGGGCTCTAGAGGGATGTCACCCGACTTCGGCATTTGTTCTAGAACGGTCCTCGACAAGTGTGATCCGATAGCTACGATCAAGGCTGGCTGGAAGCTCCGATAAGACTATCAGAGTTCGAGTAGCTCTCCTTTATCAGGGGGTGTTTGAGTGCCCTCAAAGAGTTGCAGGTTCCGAGGAACTCGACGTTGTGGTATCGACACGAGATGTCCTCCTCTACTCTGATGCCCAATCCATTTAGGCGGGATGATCGATGGATCCCCATTGATGCTATTCCCCGGCAACTATTGGAATTGGATGCAAATGAGGTCGTGGAGGAGCTCGCCCCTGCTCCTGATGATGGAAGGAGAGCTAAAGTTGCTGATTATCTTGCCCGGAGGCTTCCTCCTCCTTAAGATTTTGTTACTCTTTTTCTTTTTGATAATTGTAAATGCTTTGGGCGAGCTTCGCCGACTAAACATGTATTATCATTGTTTGTAAATATAAAAGATTAATGAAAAGTTCGAGTTTTGGGCAATTTTGCCGACTAAACGTGTTCATCCAATCCTTTTATATTTTTGCTGCTTCGCAGTCCTTTTTATTTTGTCATGTGAGTGTCCGCCCAGTCCAGTATAAGAATACCATTGTGCCCTCACTTTACCTTTTAGGTTGTGTCGCCACACTCCCTTAGGCCTAAGTAGGGCAGTTGGCGAGGACACACCTGGTATTGGATGTCTTCATCCGGTCAGGATTTCGTTTAACCAAAGTAGGTTTAATGCCTAAGAATACTCTGTAGGGCTTCATATATTGCTAGGGGCAATGCTAAGAGGTCTGTCGTGCTTCATGATGATGACCTGAGGAGGGGTGTTCCCCTGCTATGTCAACCGTTATGCCTGTGATTTGGAAGGGATGTGTAATAAGATATAACTGTTACTAATTAGAGAGTGGTCAACTGAGAGATTTTCATTAGCGAATTGAGAAATGAACTGTCCTTTCACATAATGAATACAATAAAAGATTAATAATAGAACTCCTAAAAATAGAATTTCTTGAGATTAGCTGCGTTCCATGCTCGTGGTATCTCTCTGCCCTCCATCGTTTCCAAATGATAGGCACCTCGCAGGTCGTCTCTAATTATCTTATAAGGTCCTTCCCAGTTTGGGCCGAGTTTACCGTCTGATGGCTTTACTGTGTTGCCCAGGACCTTTCTTCGAACATAGTCCCCAACTTTGAATTTCCTCGGATTGACCCTTTTGCTGTAGTGCTTCGCGAGCTGTTGCTGATAGCTTGCTAGTTTTACTAGGGCAAGTTCCCTGCGCTCGTCGGCCAGGTCGAGTTCAGCGAGCAAAGCCTGATCGTTTTGGCCTTGCTCGACAAGGTCGGATTTCATTGTAGGCAATCCCGCTTCTAGTGGGATGACCGCTTCCATACCATATGCTAGTGAGAATGGCATTTCTCCTGTTGCTCGCCTAGGAGTCGTTCTGTATGCCCATAGGATATGCGGTAGCTCGGTTGTCCACGCGCCTTTGGCTTGCTCTAACCGCTTCTTCAATCCAGGGTTCACTGTTTTGTTGGAGGCTTCTGCTTGTCCGTTGCTTTGAGGGTAGGCCACCGAGCTGAAGTGGTGCCTGATCCCGTGTTTGTTGCAGAAGTCCTGAAAAGGGACACTCTCGAACTGTGTTCCATTGTCAGTGATGATGGTTCTGGGGATTCCGAATATAGTGATTATATTTCTCCATACGAACCTTATCATGTCAGCATCTCGGATGTTCGCCAGTGGTTCTGCCTCGATCCACTTGGTAAAGTAATCAGTTACAACTAACAGGTATTTGCGATTGCCAGCAGCGGTGGGCAGTGGTCCCACGATGTCCATCCCCCACTGGGCGAAGGGCCAGGGACTGGTCAGGGATTTTAATTTGCTGGCGGGCTGGTGGACCATGGGAGCGTGAAGTTGGCATTTTAGGCATTTACGGACATATACTGCAGAGTCCTTTTGCATATATGGCCACCAATAACCTTCCTTCATAGCTCGGAAGGCTAGAGACCTTCCTTCGACATGACTTCCACGAATTCCTTCGTGAAGCTCGTGAAGCACTGCCTTGACATCGCCTGGGTGGATGCATCTAAGGTAGGGGTCGGAGAAAGATCTTTTATACAAGTTGCCTTCTGTGGATAAGTGAAAGCGAGAAGCTTTGACTCTTATCTGGTGGGCAGTTCTCTTGTCCTCTGGGAGCGTTTCGTTCTTTAAATAGTCTTTCAAGGGATCCATCCAGCTGGGGGCTGATTCCAATTGGAGTATTGGTTTTGCTGTTGTCAACTCGCAGTTGGGGTAAATGCTTGGGCAACTGAGGAAATCGATAGGGATGATCCTTTTAAGGCTAGAATCAACTGCCGAGCTCAGGGCTGCTAAGGCATCAGCGTGGTTGTTTTGCCCCCTGAGAAACTGTTGGATGTTGATCTCTTCAAAGCTCGTCATTAAGTTTTTTACCAAGGAGAGATAGGCTGCCATTCTCTCATCCTTCGCATTATAGTCTCCACTTATCTGATTGGAAACTAGTTGCGAATCACCGAATACCTGCAAATGCTTTGCTCCCAGAGTTTGTGGCTCTTGGAGACCTGCTATTAAGGCTTCGTATTCTGCTTCGTTGTTGGAGGCTGCAAATCCCAGCCTGATTCCTTGCTCAAGGACTGTATTTTCTGGAGTGATGAGAACAATTCCTACCCCTGCCCCCTTTGAGTTGGAGGCTCCATCAATGAATAGTTTCCAACTTTCCACTGTAGGCTGGTTGTTTTGTTCTGTTGGCTTAGGCTGGTCGAAGGGTTCTTCGCCTGTGAATTCAGCTATGAAATCAGCAAGGATTTGAACCTTGATAGCTGTCCTTGGTTGAAATTGGACGTCAAATTGGCCGAGCTCGACTGACCATTTAGACAGTCTGCCCGACAAATCCGCCTTCCTTAGGACAACCTTGAGGGGGTGTGATGTAAGGACTATGATCGTATGAGCTTCGAAGTAATGCTTCAGTTTCCTCGAGGCCATTACTAGGGCGGATGCGAGCTTTTCTAATGGTAGGTAGCGCTGCTCGGCATCTAATAAGGTTTTGCTCGCGTAATAGACTGGAAGTTGGATTCCTGTAACTTCACACATTAGTGCTAAGCTGACAGTATGACTGGATACAGAGAGGTAGAGGTACAAAGAGTCCACTTGCTGTGGTATGACAAGTAATGGTGGAGAGCTTAGGTAGGACTTGAGCTCGTCTAATGCTCGCGAGAAGTCTGGGGTCCATTATACTATTTTACTGCCTTTTAAGAGTTGGAAGAAAGGCTTGCATCTCTCGAAGGATTTAGAAATGAAACGATTTAGAGCAGCGAGCATTCCAGTGAGCTTTTGTACATCTCGGACAGTGAGAGGAGGTTGCACTCTGTTGATTGCATCAATCTGGTTCGGATTAGCCTCTATGCCTCGCTTGCTGACCAAATACCCAAGAAACTTTCCTGACTGGACACCGAAGGAACACTTGCTCGCATTGAGTTTCATTCGGTACTTCCTGAGGATTTCGAAGGTACTTGACAGGTCCGAGAGGTGATTTTCCTTCTCCTTGCTCTTGACGAGCATGTCGTCGATGTAGACCTCCATTGTGTCACCCATCTGATTCCTAAACATTTTAGTTACTAGCCGCTGATAGGTTGCCCCTGCATTTTTTAGCCCAAAAGGCATGACCTTGTAACAGTATAAACCAACCGTCGTGATAAACGCCGTTTTGTCCTGATCTGGGGAATATAGGGGAATCTGGTGATATCCTGAGTACGCGTCCAGGAAACTCATTCATTCGTGAGCTGCGGTGGCGTCTACTAGTTGGTCTATTTTCGGAAGGGGGAAGCTATCCTTGGGGCAGGCTTTATTGAGGTCAGTGAAGTCTATGCAAACTCTCCACTTCCCGTTGCTTTTCGGAACTACCACCGGGTTGGATAACCATTTGGGGAATTGCACTTCCCGTATGGACCCTGCATCCATCAATTTTTTGATTTCTTTTTCTATTGCTCTGGCCTTTTCGGGAGCAGTTCGTCGTGCCTTATGCGCTATCGGCTTGAATGTGGGATCGACGTGCAACTGATGGCAGACCATATTGGGATCGATTCCTGGCAGCTCATACGGTTCCCAAGCGAAAACATCTATGTTGCTTCTGAGTAAGATTGACAAATCCTTTTGCTCTTGGTCAGTGAGTGACGCTCCGATCAGGAAGACTCTGCTGCTGTCGCCTTCTTTAGCCGTCACTTCTACCAGGTCCTCGATGACACGCTCGGAGGGGAGGAGCCTGGTCTCTTCCACTCCAGGCCTTCCATATTTTAATTACTATTTGGAAGGAATTACACCCTCCTCCACTTTCTCGCTGGTTTGAATGGCTTTTCTCTCTGTCTTTGGTCGGATGGCCGCTATGAAGCATTTCCTTGCCATCGCCTGGTCGCCATGTATCTCCATTACTCCCCGCTCGGTGACATATTTGAGTTTCTAGTGGTAGGTCGAGGAGACTGCCTTCATTGCATGAAGCCATCCCCTGCCGAGGATGGCTTGATATGGTGAATCAATGTCGACCACCAAGAATTCGATCATCTTGGAAACATTTCCAGCGCGAACTGGCAGTACTATTTTGCCCAAAGGCATGGTCATCTTCCCAGCGAAGCCGACCAGAGGGACAGTGGTTCCCTTTAGGTCGACGATGTTCAACTTCAATTTCCGGAACAGGTCGATGTACATTACTTCGGATGAGCTTCCTTGATCGGCGAGCAGCCTGTCGATGTCAAAGTTGGCTATCCTGAGTGTAATGACTAAGGCATCATGATGTGGGGTCCTTACTCCCACAAGATCTTCATCCGTGAAAATAATATGCTTATTGTAGTTGATATCCTCTACTCGCCGACGTTTTCCTGACTGTGATTTTGCTGGGTCAATCTGAAAAGCTTGCATTACCGCTGTCATCTTCTTTACCTCCATTCGAGCTGAATTACCTTGGATTTGCTTGACGTCAGATACTCCGTGGATTACTGCGAATTCGTGTCCGGCGTCATCTTCCAATACGTTGTCGGGTTTCGTCTCTTTGTGGGAAGCCACTTTCTCTACCTTCTTTTCCATAAAGTCATTCAAATGTCCAGACTGGGCCAACTCCTCGAGGTGGGACTTAAGAGACTTGCAGTGCTCGGTCTTATGCCCTCACTATTTGTGGAAAGTGCATCTTAATGCATTGTTTCTTTTTGAGGGGTCTCCTCCCATTTTTCGGGGCCATTTGATGAACGGCTCATCCTTGATCTTCATGAGAATTTTGTAAATTGGCTCTTTGAAGATGGTGTTGACCGCCTGGAACGATTTTGTAAAGTCAGGGTTTCCTCCGTTTTTGGAGCCATTCTTGCCCCCACTTTTTCCTCCTTTTTTCTGGTTCTCAACTTTCTCACTTCCCTTGGTAGTGAGCTTGGCTCGATCGTTTTCTCCTACATTAAGGCGGGTGACATCTTTTACCTTTGCGTATTTCTCAATCCGGTCCATCAGGTCGTCAATGGTCGTAGCTTCCTTCTTTGTCAAGGACTGGTAAAGGAGGGAAGAGCTAGGTAGCCCAATTTTGAATGAAGCTACTGCCACCTCTTCTGCTCAGTCCTCGACCTCGTTGAATAACTCCCAGTATCTCTTCGCGTAGTCTCGGAGTGTTTCCTGAGGCGTTTTCTTCATTGTTAATTGAGCATCCATCTTTTTGGGATGGGAGCTGTTGGTGATGAACCGGGCCGTAAAGAGCTCGGCCAGGGATTTGAAATTTCTGATGGATCGGTGAGGGAGTTTCTCGAACCATTTCTGGGCCACGTCATGGAGGCTCGAGGGGAAAATACGGCACATCAGTGCATCCCGGTGATTCCATAGGGTCATGGTCTGCCGGTACTACCTGACATGATCAATGGGATCAGTCTTCCCGTCGTAAATCTTGAACCTTGGAATGGAAAACTTCTTGGGAACCTCTTCCTCTTCAATTTTCCTCGTGAAGGGTGACTTCATCTGGGTCTTGAAGGCTCTCCTGGAGAGTTCTCTGGTCGACCTGGTGCCACGGTGAGCTGGATGTTGGTCCATTTCTCTGTGGACCAGGTTCCGTATGTTGTCGTCGCTGCGAGCAGTGATCTGGAAGCGGTGAGCTTTTCTTAGTTGTTCGCGGAGGTTGTCGTCTGAGTCGCCACCTTCGTCCCTTGGATATTGCCGCCTAGGGCTCCTTCCTCGGCTGCGAGATTTGCTCGCTTGAGGGATAGGAGTGCGATAGGGGTGTCTCCTGGTATTAGGACGTAGTTCCTTCTCCAGTCTTTCCAGTCTTCTTTTCAAGCGAGCATTCTCAGCCTCATATCTGCGAGAAGACTCCCTCTGCTCGTGGAGCCTTGCCTCGTATGCATCAATCAATCTGGATATCTGCGTGGACCTTGCTGGTCCTTGACTTTCTTCTGAGGCTGGCCTTTCTAAGCGAGCCCCTCGATCTGAATGTCGGACTTCAGACCTAATCCTGCGAGGAGCAGGTGGCTCTTGAATGTCTCCTGCTTGAGGAGCGTTGCTGCTGTGACCAGACATCTTAGATTTTTTCTTGGCGTGGGCTCTTCTCGGGGAAAGATGAACGTTTCCCACAGACGGCGCCAATTGTGGTGACAATTATTATGCAACACAAATAAATGTGAGAGAGGTAATGATCAAGAAGGAATAAATAAAATGGCAGTCACACAACAACGGGTGTACGTGGTTCAGCAAAGATGTGCCTACATCCACGATGGTGCAGTCAGTATTATTTCTCTATATTCTGAAGAATAAGTACCGAGAATACAACTTGTCCTTTGCCCCGGACCTAGGGTTTAATTTATACATGTGTATGGTAGTTAGTGGAGATAATGGGTTCCTTCATATTAGCCATCTTCCCTATCCCTTCCCTTCATGGGATTGTGCTCCCCTATAACTTCTCTTCATGGGATCGTGGGGAGAGACCGGGTCAATATGAAAGATAGAGGGCCTGGATTTGGGGCCGTCAGAACTGGGCTACTCGTCCAGGCCCATGGTTCTCAATTCTGGGTACCTACAGTATCCATATTACAAAGGAAAAAATTAACGATCTTACTATTTTCTTTAATTTCATTACATTGACATAGGCAAAAAAATAAGAAACAAAAAGTTCACAAAAGTAGGAAGTCTAACTTATAGATAGCATGTGAAACAAAAAAATTAAAGCGTAAAATTCTCCCTTCAAAAACTCGTCATCATGTGTACTCAATTATTTCCCCAACTTGGAGAAACATCATCCACTCATACCAAATTCACAACAACAACAATCGTATATACGCAGTCAGCAAGTTACCTGAATAAAAAGTCGATTACAGTGATCCGGATTGAAACTTCAAGGTCCAGTCCAATTAGTTTGACACACCAAAATCCAAACATATCACAAAACTAAAAACACTCCATTGAGTTAAAGGAAAAAAACATTACCTGTGTTGATCCATAGCCGTGTATTGGCCTAAAAAGTGTCTTAACATAAAGATATCAAGCATTTATTATTAAATTTATCTTCATCTACGATAGAAACATCAAACACAACGAAGTAATGTCTTGCATGGAAAATTCGAAGATATGTCCAATACCTTTAACACGTTACTCCTCTTTAGACTCATGAGAAAATTTAAAAATCATTGCCTTTAAAGGATATATGATAACAATCCGACACCATTAAATGTGAAAAAAATAATAACAAAAGATTAAAAATGAAAAATAATTATAACTGAAAGTGAAGCGAAAATACATAAGAAAAAAAAACTTACGTGTGTGAATGTTGATTGTTACCCCCAAGGAATCCACAACCAATGCATTCCCAACAACACCCAATTTTGTATAGCCTCAAATTTTATTCTTGTCATCAATGTTGATTTAGATCAAACCCAAAATAACAACTAAAGTCATCAAGATCGTTAAGAAAGATTTCAACAATATTATACGAGGAAGAACTAAAGAAAAGAAGACTAGATGAAAATACAAGCAAACTGAAATTGAAACTCGGTCCAAAAGCCCTCATCTTGAAACATTAAAAAAATAAAAATCGTAATCCCAAAAGGTTTTAAAAAAATGAAAACCTGTAGTGAATGATATATTATGTAAATCGTAGATCTCAAATCATGATGGGGGGATAGAGTGCTTATGATAACTCCTATATGGTAGAAAGGGATTTTGTTTCAGAAAATTATGGGAGAGATGAACAGTTGTATGATAGAGGAAAAGGGAGCTGTAGAATTATGGGAGAGAGGGGAGTAGTTGTATGGTAAAAGAAAGGGGAGGGGTAGAATATTAATGTTGTTGGGAAATAATAGGGAAAAAAGAGATAAAAGAAGATCGTCCACGTGGAAGGCTGAATGAGTTAGATGAATAACTCTTGTATTGTGTTTTAGATTAGTATTAGGTTTTAACCCTACGCAATGCGCATGCATTTTTTAGTGATATTTATATTATACATGTATTTACATGAATAAGTACACTTGATTTGAAAATTGATCGACAACGAAGTACAATAACAAAAACACCATATGGATCTAGGATAAACAACATGTTAAAAATAAATCTTTAAAAATAAGAATTGAACATATAATAAATATGAATTAATATTACACTACTTTCCTCGCTAGTTTTCGAGTTTTATCAAAGTGAGATAATAATAATAATGTAACATAAACTAAATATAACATAAATATGAAGTGTGCAAGTAAACTTAAATTGATAAATATACCAAATGAAAATGCGATAAAAGTCAAGTAAAATAACAAAAACATGGGGCATTACACAGTAGTGTAGTACCAAATTCATTTAAAATATACTTACAAGCTATTAATCTGTTAACCTTTCTCCCCAATTCCTCTGAAACTTATAAGAAGTTTGACTATAATTTCTAAGCATAAAGCATGCCCATAGATCTTATTAATAATCACAAAAACAATTGACAAAATTTTAACAATACAACACCAAAACAATACCACAAAATAGGCATGTGACACCCCACCCAATAAAATACCGAGTAATCGGTCCTATATCAAATTAAGATAGGAATCTCATATGGTTCATTCTCAGTATCACTGTCGAAAACCAAATTAATATACTAATAACCTATTAGGCCTGACGTCAAATTTTAAACTTTCTAATCTTTTAACTTAAAGAACAATTAAAAACCATGCACATGGCAATATAAACAACAACTGAAATGAATAAATAAATAACTGATAACTCTCGGTAAAATATTTATTACAATAAACAAAATAAATGACATCATTTGGCCAACATGCCTAATTATTAATTTCAATACCACTATATAGATCTCAAATAAAGAAGTGTCTAAAACAATCCCCGCCAACATCCACAGAAGTGGCAGCAATGTCTGACTCGAAGGGATAATCATCCATGCATCCCTGCATTTGGACACCTAAAAAGTATAACAATAGGGGAAGAAAAAGGAAAATAGATACGGGTCAAAGCCCGAGCTTTGAAAAATATCTTAGCAAGTGCTTAATTTACTTTAATATTTAAAATATGATACTCTCCTATTTAAACTAGTGCCACACTCGCATGAGATACCCCTCACCTCTCATCTAACAG
Source organism: Sambucus nigra (assembly GCA_949130495.1). Taxonomy (NCBI): domain Eukaryota; kingdom Viridiplantae; phylum Streptophyta; class Magnoliopsida; order Dipsacales; family Adoxaceae; genus Sambucus; species Sambucus nigra. Next base: position 76,416,364 of record OX422208.1, read on the forward strand.
TTCACACCTAACGCATCTATTTAAAATACCCTAGTTGAGCTACCCGCCTAACTAATCTCTCACAGCAACTAATCATCAAACGTTATCTAATGCCCCGCGTATATAAATATGCTAAGTTCTCGCATTATCTTACTTTTTTATACTTTCTTATGTATAATTTATCCATTCGTAATTAATAACTTTCACTTGTTATTATACACTATTAACATCTTAGTGTTATCATCTCGTATATAATATTCTCATCATTATATATGTATATTACATATTATATTCTGGATTTTATACTCCTAGATAAACTAGAAAGTAACTCACATTTCTTTTCCTATTTTAGTCCATACAATCATATATATATATATATATATATATGATATACTATACACATCAAGTATATACATACTAATATATCACACACTATATAACTATAACAACCATCCCTCAGAGCTATAACTCAATGGATGCAGTCTCTCGATGCTATCATCTTCCAAGGAATTACTCACACATCATCTGGGGCACCAGTGGTTGGACTGTCACACCGACTTGGTATAGACCAAATCTCAACGTAGGGGAAGCGAACATAGTTCCTCACTGGAAATAAGGTTAATCATACCCAAAACGTCTTACCCCTGAACGTCACACACGGTTAATACTGGACGCTATGACCTGGGGACTATACGCTCCTGCTTCAAGCCAGGGCCGCACCCACATTGCGCAACTTTCTATGATAGCAATAGAGGGCATTCACACACAGATATATTTAAAATCAAATCTTATATTGTCTCTATACCCGTATATATATATATATATATATATATATATATATATATATATATCGAGAGAGAGAGAGAGAGAATAAAGCAAGCAGGGTTTTTTGTCTAACCTAACTGATGGTTGGGATGAAATCTTTTGGCTTTGTATCTTATGTTTGTCAAAGCTAACTCGTGGTTGAAATTAAATGTGACTAGAAACCGCATAGGTATGCGTGATCTCATGAGATATACAACTCCCTCTCCATTTTTTTTACTATTCATCCCACCCATACCGTCTTGAGTTATCCACTGTCGTTTCTCTTTCTGACATTGCAGTTGGGTGAGATGACTTTGGATTGAAGTCTTGCGTCCATTCCCATCTAAAAAATATCTTTCATGTAAAAACAACATCCTCTATCTCTCTATCTTGAAGTATCCTTCCTCAAACATTCTCAGATCTCAAAAGGCGGTTCAATTATTCTTCACCACCCAAGAACTTACGAATCTTCCTCCGTGATCTACTCCCTATAGATCTTCCCTACAGATCTTCGTCCATGATCTACACCCTACAGATTCTTTACCACCCAACTAGATGTAAATTGCTCCCTACAGATCTTTCCCCGTGAGAAGTCGATTTTGGGGTTCACCTATTTCAACTGGGGATGTCGATAGTGACTCACTAGGTGTAAATCGGAACCAGGAAGAACATGAGCGAGGCTCAATTCGGAAATTTTGTTTTCGAAGACAAACAAGGTTGGATTTTGCTGAACTTTGTATACTTCACCAAAAAATTGTGATTAATTTGTTATCTCCTTCTCTTCTTTTCTCATCTCTCTCTTACACAATATAATTTCATGCATACATAATTTTTGAGTTAATGAGTTTACTCGATAGACATTACTGAAGAACATAACTTATGGGGATAAACTAGACTAGGAGAAAATCTCTAGGTGAAATGGTGATTATTTTTTCATTATTCTAATTAAATGGGTTTTCTGAGAAGTACACTGAATGATGAAACACATTAAATGGGTTTTCACTAGGTGAAACTGTTCTTGTTTAATGTATTCTTCTTGACAGTCTTTATGGGCAACTGTATTTCCTTGAGGTATTATAAGTCCCTCTCTCTGTAATCGATTTGATGACTATTCTCCTTCTCTCTAATTTATTTTTCGGAGCTTATGATTCTTAGGTTTGGAAGTTTTAGTTCAAAATTATTTTAGTGTTTATTTACCTGGCTAACATTTTCAAAGTAACAATCTGCAGATGTAAAAGTGATACCTGGCAGACAGTTTACACCTTTTGAAATCTCATTGGATGCTGAAACGGTGTTGGTTTACTGTGACACCCCGCTTAAAATAATAACGGGTGGCCAGCCCTATACTAATTTAAATCAAGAATCTTAAGTGGATCATTCTCAGCATCTACTGTCGATACTAAATAAACATAGATAATAACCCATTACTATAATAAGCGGATGCCAAAAAAAATTAAAATCATACAGTGAATCAACAAACGAACAACATAGTAACTACTAAAACTGATAATATATACACATGTACTACAATAAAAGGAAGTACTCATATAAAACACAATAAGTACAACAAAAGAAATATACCCAAATATGCTATCGGGGCACAGACAATACAACATCCTGAGGAGAGAAATATTAAAGTGCTATATAAATAACTCTTGGGTATAAACCCGATATACAAAATGAATCCTTAACTAGATTTACAAAAGAAAGAATGCGGCTATAATAAAAATCCTGCAACAGTCCGCATCTACTACAGCTCCGAGGACACTGGATAAAAAAGCATCATTGGCGTCCTTGCGGTAGGACACCTATAATATATTACAGTATATATATAGCAAGAGATAAATATAAACGGATCAGAGCCCGAGGTGTGAAAATATTTTAACAAGTGCATTAAAATGCATAATAATTATAAATGCACAATTCCATGAGTAAAGTGGAGTCGCACTCTCTTGAAACTCAACTTACCTCTCAACTATAGTGTGCACCTAAACACATGCACCTGAACCTCAATTTAGCTACCCGACATATACTAAGGATAATTAAACCATAATCTATGCATAATCTACACCCTTGTAATCCACTATCTCCAATATAACCAAAATCTTCGCATTCTATCATATCCTAAGTTTATGCCCGAACTTAGGTGTTAACGTATATCTGCATGTACATATATCTTACTAGCATTCATCAATTTCTAGTTATTAACTTAAACAAGTCATTAACACTAGAATAGCCACACGTCATCTTTATATACTTATAAAGTAATGTCTCACCATAACGCATAACCCTAGTACCAAGAACTAAACTTCTACCTACTCCCAACATTGCGCGACGTTTCGTACGTGGGGCATCTCGCAAAGTGAAATCCAAACAAGGAACCCCGATACACTACTCCTTGACAGTGTTGATCATCGAGATCCATTATGCCCTCGGTACACAATACACATAACATCAACTAGTTATTTGAATAACTATTTCTAATTACACAAAGAAGATATCGCACAAAACCTTTAGGGTCTATATAACATTATTCTAGTTAATAAACACGATTGTTCAACCCTAAAAAGCACGTACACTTAACACATCTACCGTGTACTTAAAAATACCCATATTACATTTACTTATAGGATACATAACATTATCCTAGTTATAAATTACGATCATTCAACTCTAACAAACACGTACGCATAAACATAGCGCGCATTTAAATCCTCCAAAACATATTCTCTTATAGGATAAAAATATACATCACAATGCTATCATCTTCCATGAATTACTCACTTTATCCCGGGTTACCAGCCACCAGACTATTATCACACCGCCCTGGTAATCAAATAAAACACAACGTATGGGAAGCGATCATAGTTCCGAATCTGAAAGTGAGAACGAATCATACCAAAGACTTCTCACCCAGAATAAAATCACGCAATAATAACTGGATGATTATGACCTGGGGACTATATGTTCCCTGCTCCTCAAGCCAGAGGCCTCAACCACATCGCGTAACTTCCCATGATAGCATGTGATAGGTATGCTCACACAATAAGTATATATATATCATTCACACTAGATATACATACCATCACATCATATATACAACCATCACACAAGGTATATACATTCACACCATATATATATATACTATCTCTCGTCCGTATGTATAAAAGTAATGAATTCGGCTATATGTATATAACTCTCATTATGTTAACCGATGCTATAAAATATACCCTCCCAATTCATTTCATCATACGATCCCTCACTTAAAACTTACACATCCATCACACCTATGATATGAATAGTCTCCTAATTTAGCCAACATTTAGGATACTATGTCAAAACTGAACGTGTATAACAATCATCATACACACATCATCTATATCCAAATGCACACCGATATACAATAATTATCCCGGCTAAAGGTATAAACACAACTTCTTCTAGTCAGTAATATATATTGAATCTTTCTCAATTTTGATTACGGTTCAGTTGCTAATATAAATCTTTAACATTATCGCATTTATGGTTTAATCCATAAATTTAACGTCATTAAGGGTACACGACCTCTCTCTCATTGATCCCCAATCATATCGAAATAAAAATCCCGTCGCTAGGAGGATTCAACACAAAAGTCGGCATAACACTCCAAGTCATATCTTCATAATTACCTTGATGAGATCCCAATGTCACATCATATAACAACCTACGTCTAATCTATAAGTAGGATTCCCATCGCTAATATGATTCCCACTAAGTCGTTGCGACAACTCCAACTTATAGCTTCCCAAATTAGCTTGATACATTCCCAAGATCACATCATATAAGGAACTCTCAATTAACCTCCAAAAAGTGTTCTCGCATCATATGAGAAGGATCCTAATCGATAAACCCAATCGAAACGGAGTAAAACTCACTCTAGAAAAACTTCACAAAATAGTTTTCGAATAAATTCGGCCTGGTTTGAATCGATTCGGTCCCAAGGGCAAATCGTTTCGCCAATCCTGCGAATCGATTCGGTCCAAAGGACCCGTAAGTCTGCCTTAGGCCGAATCGATTCGGTTCTGGATCCGAATAGATTCAGTCACCCAGACATGTAAGTCTGCAACATTCCGAATCTATTCCTAAAGGGGACGAATCGATTCGTCCTGTTTAGCAAGCTACAAAATGGGTTATTTTCCTCAAAACCCAAATTCCAAAACCTAAATATATCATCTTCTCTCCATCAATCTTCAACCCAAACTTGTTTCTAACATTAAAACCCCTTATATATACCAACCCAACTATTTATACCACCTCAAATCCATACACAAACATCAAATGCAAGATTTAACCCAAAAATCTAGGTTTTGACATTTTAATTCAAAATCCATATTTTTATCCACAAATCATGAAATAAATTACATGAATGGATTATTTAGCAAGTGTCCTCGAAACCACGGATTAGCCAGACTCCCCAAGCTTTCTCCTCTTTCTCTTATTCCTTTCTTCTTCTTCTCTCTCTCTCTAGGGCTTTCTCTTTCTCACAAATGAGATTGGCTTATCTCATGTAGGCTTTTTAAGCCTTATCTCCAAAATACCCAACTTTAAATGATAATAGACACTTTAAATGACTCGTTTACTCCAATTCGAGTCAAACTAACTTAAAATATTCCGGAACCTAAATAAGACCCAAGGACAGTCATTTCGACTATCTCGACTCACCCCGGATCAACCGTGTACTTAGAATTGTCATCTGAAATAATTTATAACATCCTCAAATTTTAACCTCAATTGCCAAATTTAAAATTCTCCAATTTGAATAAATTTTATTTCTCCCAGAATAATTAAATTCCTAGTCCTCAAAATCTTGGGTTTTACATTTACATGATGTAGATAGTGGGTTTGTAGTTGTTATTAAATCACTTTGCTTCATGGAGTTGTCTTCGTAATTCTTTACTTTGTGGTTTAATTTAGGACTCTCGAGGGTGTAATTTTTGTTTAATTTAATCTCATTGTTTAAAAAATAAATATAGATTCTATTTTTCAACCAAATGCAAAGATGGCTTGCATTTTTTTTCCTCAGTTGGAGAATTTTTTGCGAGAAAATATTGGGTTTGCAGTTTAACACGGGGCATTTTTTTCATCTCTATTTTTATATGATACAACCATTATTCCTAATGCTAAAAAGTTTGAGGTTTGTATTTAATATTATCGGTACATGGGTTCTCACAGGTACATTGGTTTACAGATCTCTACATTCTTAAAATCATGAAGAAAAGAAAAAAAAAGTGTTTTTGTAGGGGGGGTTTTATTACACAGAGGGCATTGATTATAAGGCTTGGATCTATTTGTAAGGGGATTTCTTTGTATTTTTCATCGTCATTTTGGACCACACGTGTTGAGAAATTTTCTAGATTTGGAAAATAATGTTTGTGTAGTACTATGTTATAGGGCCATTTATATCAATAATGTTTATGTAATGCTATGTTAGAACTTCTGGATGTATTGAGGGTATGAAATCTAGACACATTAATTTTTTAGATCATAGATATTTAGTTTCACTTTTAAAAATTCATTTCTACCCACTCGATCATTTTTATTAGTAGTTAACTATTGTATATACATATTTGCATCTGTTTCTCAAGAAAATATAAGGGATTAATAATTTGATTATAATTAATGTTTCTTTTGTTGTAGATGAGCACAATCACAATCCCATTGCACGATAGTCTCCGATGGAGGTTCCTAATATAATGTTATTTCTATTTTTTTAAATTATTTTTTTTTTGTGATGAAGATTTTGTTATCTATTTTTCCATCCCAATGAGGTGACAACGATTAGACAACTTCTATAGTATTTTTTATTAGCTTTAGGTTTTTGTCTAATCCATTTATGGTACTCTTATCCCCTACCTTTTGGCCATCATTTATGAGCACATCGCCGATTTTGTCTAATCCATGGGTGATAATTTCGACATGACTTTATGTTAGACAATCCTCAAATAAACAATACTTTTGTGCCAATTTTGATAATATTTTGATTTTTTTTCATCATCTTAAAAAAATATTGAATTAACAAATGCCAATAGAAAAGATTAAACATATATATTATAGTTGGAGCTCGGGAGTTCTTTTAAATGAACTGAAAAAATGAATTAAAACAGGAAACAACATTTGGCGATGAATTGTGTTAAGAATGGGATTTAAAAGGGTGGGGACCTATGGCAATCAATGTATTTATTCATTTTTCCATAGCAATTATGAGGCTCGAGGAAGGGTGACACGCCTATGTTATCAGAGTACAAAGGCAACTCAACATGTCAGTAAAGTTTATAAAATTTTGTTCAGTAAAGTTTGAAATGTTATAATAAAAAAAATACTAATTCCAAATCTAAACTACATGTTCCTAAGACACAGATGCACCGTATTAGAATTGTAATCATGTTGCAAGTATTGAATCAATATGCTAATTGTGCCATCAACTCAGGTTACACCTAGACATGACGAGTAAGTGTACCATAGGATGACGAACAGTATTTATGTTTGCACTATTAGCGACACGGGAACAAATTTATCAAGGCAACAAATTTATCGCCTTGCCATCGTCACATGTACAAATTATCACGAGAATAAATCTATCATTGTGCCATCGGCATGGGTACAACCTAGTATATATACATATATACATCCGGCTATCCATGCTTATCTCTCATGGCATTAGCCTATAATCCCAAACATATCAATTCGTATAGATTAATAAGTATACACACAACGTATTTTAATCCCAAGTATTCACTCACTTAAGATAAAATTCTCACATTCATTATTTCCGAATAGTAGCTTATCACTCTAGCTAGTATTCTTATATCATCCTATTCGCACCTTAGGATTTACTCATACAAATTCTACACGCATAATATATATGTACAAACCCGCCGAACAATTCTTTGAATGCAATTCGTCCCAAACATTCCTAAATTTAAACCCCGAATCTTTACCACTAACCCTAGACTTACATACATCACGCATTTACTCTTTTAGAGGTCCTCACACTCTATTTAGTATCCCCTAACATTTATCTCTAAAAGGAATTCGTCTCGAATCCTTTTTAGGCCAAGAAAAACCGTTCTAATTTTTTATCAAAGCGAGACCGATCCGGTGGCCAAGAAAAACGAACCGTTCCGGTGATAAACGAACCAATTCGGTAACCCTAAAAAATGAAATAGCCTGGTCCCTATAGTTTCGAAAGTTCATCTTCTCCAACTCCAAAAATTCATTTTAAAACTCATCCAACTCGATTTCTAGGGTTTCTAACTTCACCCAACATCAATATATGTATATCTACACACTATGTACCCAACACACCAATTAATTTATGGGATTCCTCAATTTATTCAAGAATCAAATCCTAATTCTTATTAAACCCACCATTTTCCTTTCTTACAATTCTCTTACCAAAGATTATACCATTAACATCGATTTTAGCTCCGATTTCATGTCAGATTATCATCTTATCAAAATCATATGAAATAATTTCCCAAAAACCCATTTTATGCAAGAATCCCATACCCAAAATCTTATGGTTTTTACACCAACTATAATATGGATCATAAACACACTACAATAATTAAAGCAAGCTAAACACTTGCCCGGTTGGATAAATTCGACGATCTCGTGCCGGAATCTGCCAGAGCTTGGCCCGAGTCTCCTCTTTTCTCCCTTTTTCTTCCTTCTTTCTCTTCTTTCTTCTTTCTTTCTTTTCTTTCTCTTTCTCTCTTTCTATCAGGGCTTATAAGAGAGAAATGAGGGTTTATCCCTTAATAAATCCAAAATTGACTCGTATACACCAATGTGAGTCCCTACTGATCCAAAAAGTCCCTGGAACCCAAACACTACCCCCGGTTACTCTATTCAAACTATCTCGACCCTTCCGAGACCAACCGTGTGCTCTAAATCTCCATCCGAGTCACTTATCAAAAATTTACGTCTTAAACCCAACACATTTCCATACGTGTTTTTCGTAAAAATAACATCTCTTGTCCCTTTTATTCACATGCGACATAAAATATAATTAGTTCATTATTTATTTTAAATTCTCAAATTATTAAATTACACCCACTCATGTAATTTAAATATCCATAAGAGTACGGGGTATTACATTCTCCTCCCCCCTACAAGGGAATTTTATGCTCGAAATTCGGATACAACCGGCATTAAGATTCAAGATCTTCGACAACACCACGTCCTCTAGTACCTAAAATCAAAACACACCTCAATAATGGTACAGTCACTCCACTATTCATCCGCTAGATGGTCCCAACTATACTGAGGCTTAACCACTATAGCTCTATTTTTACAACAAGCTTGTTCAATTATCTCCGTACCGATATACTCTATCAGACATAAGCTCTTCACCTTAATAACGGCATATTACACATTGCTCTTCTACCAACGAGATAAAAAAAATGAACCTATAAATCACTTGCTCTATTTCCTTAATATTATTGGAAAGCCATACATCACTAAGTTATAGATTCCCATGTCCATCCCAACACAAATTTCCCATCCTGAGAGAAACCATAAGAACATAGGACCACTCCAATCGGTCCTCCAAATCCCGATTCATGGTGACGTAACTCTTACGACGCTCAAAAGTCACCTCAACAGTTTGTGGTTAATGCCCCTCTCAATAACGGTCTCTAAATCATGTATGATCCAAAAGTCTATTTATTCGCTCACCTCTGAACAACTAGAGGGAGAATGACCAGGCTTTCCCACACAAAAACCTTAATAGGCACCTTGTCCACAATAAACAGGTACGAGTGGCTACACAAAATTCTACCAATCGATAATTTCTTCTGCCAATTACCGTACTATGCTTTCCTTCAATTACAAGCTAGGTTATTTGCAGAAGTAAGCTAACCGCAGTAACTCTAGAATTACATTCATACCTCTTTACTAGTTGTCAATCACCTCCCGTCTACTTATCGGTCCATAAGTGACACGGCTTTACCAAAACAAAACATCATCCCCATTTCTTCCTGAAAATCCCTATCAGAGGTGGGGTTCAAGGATCTCATCCTGATTTAGAATAATATTGGGCGGCACCTCACACTGGTGCACTCCTCCTTTACTAGCCTCTCAGCTCGTTCCAACAATGGAATTATCAGCTTGATACAAAAGTTAGGGTTGGCCATCCCTAACCAACCTATTTCCATCTACGAGTGGTGCACCCGGAGACATTTCACTATGTCCCTCTTAACACCGACTTCTACTTATAACGTCTCACATTAAGTGGTACCTCTACTCCTCTTATTTCCCCCAGGTACCGAAAGTCTCGGCCCATGTGCTTTCTACCATAAAGTGCACTTCTGACCTCTTTATACCTTATTGACATCACCATTCTATTTACGCGCAAGTCACTCTCAATATTCAACTGAGTAAGACTCCGCTCCACTTTCTCACAATATTTGGACTTTCCTCTCCTCAATAGATATCCTTTTAAATGGTTTCTCACATCCTTTTAACTCATCTCAGGTGTGCCATATCTCATTGCACACATATACTTGGATTACGGTCATTTTCACACGACATTCGATTTATTATACCATTCCGGCTTTATTTATAACTGTGCCACAGTCATATATTCTACACATATATTCCCACGTCCTCCTATCTCAAAAGATTTTGAAATCAGCTAACCAGGGCGCCCATACACCCTATAATCTGCGAATATTAATGTAAACATTACATACGTCTCACACATAACACACATTATCCTGCTATCCTCATATTCACAGCGTGGCTATAATAACTGGGTATTCTCAATCACCCCATAAATAGAAATTTTTAATTCTCATTAACATCGCTCCACCCTTTAACTTGTGGTGAAAAGAAAAAAATTTAGTGCTCTCTCACACCACAACCGGCTCTACTAGAATTACATTGTAATATACCTTTCAACTCACAGTTATAACTACATACTTGTATAATAAGCGAGGTACCAGACTCATTGACTGAAGATAAAACATCTCCCCACTTCCAATGATGCGCTAAGTTTCATGTGTGGGGACGTCTCGCGAAGCGAAATCCAAACAAGGAACCCCCCGATACACTACTACCTAGCATTGACAGAACATCAAAATTTGTTAGGCCCTCAGTCCATAGCACGTACGCTCAAACTCCTACCTCTTGATGCAATACTATACTCATCCACTTTATGATACACAAGACCATGTATACGGTGCTCTTACTATCACTAGTTTCTTAGCGTAAATAAATCACGAGATATGTCTATCTGCTGCCAACATACCCTGAATCACATCAGTAAAATGTCCCTACCCACTGGGATCAAATATAACCAGATAACATATACACAGAAGTCTACTACACAATATATCATGACATATATACACATATATATAGGCTCAACCATAATCCATCAGCCCAAGATTAAAAGGAAAATGGAAATAGCAATAAATGTGTAAAGTACTCTTGTAAATTCTAATTCTTCTCATTTGTAATATAAGTCTCATCTCTCCAAAGGTATACATCGAATCCCAACAAATTTATCCATTTAATTATACTAAGAACAATAATCCAAAATTTTATAGGGTCTAACATCTCCCAGCTCCCGACATTTGTTGCTTTCGTGCGTGGGAGGTCTTGCAAGTGAAATTCAAATAAGGAACCCTCTCGATACACTACTACACATCTCTGTCGATTATTGAGATCTATCGGTCCAGGACTTAAGTATAATAATGTGTTTAAAACAATTTATATGGCTCCGCAGGTCTACTCACTACAGGTGATACCTAGAAATATAAATCATATTCAAGATAACATCATACACGTATAACAAATCACTAAAACGAGTAATCTCAATAGAAATATACTCTCACTGACTACACTCACTAAACAATATGAATACGTACACATAATAATGTGATCGATATAGCCACTACACTCGTCCCACACGTGAATCTAGCGCTAATCAAAATACTGTGACTCGCTCGTGTCACAAAAACCATACCTCATTTACCTCAAAATAAAACTCATATTCATATCTTTCCAATCACCCTGGATGCTTAAATGGTTCCCGAACATAACATGCTCATCCGAATCGAACCAAAAACTATCTCAATTATTGCCCCTGCTAGGCATCATACTTTTGTCCTTTTTCTCGCTTCGAGAAAAATAAATACATGAGGTTTTACTCTCCACATAAAAATACTTCTTCATGTAATCCACTTATCTTCGATCGCACCGTCCATATCCGGGTTGTCCTTCTCTCAGACATCGATAGTCTCAACCCTGATGACTACCCTCTTTATTCCTTTAGTTTCGTTGGTCCTAAGAAACACACTGCTAGCCACCACAGCCCTGACTGAATTCGCCATCACTTGGTAAGAATTCAACTATCTGAATCAATTAAATGGGTCCCTGTCTCCCCCTCACGGTGATTCACTAACACCATTTCACCTAATCTTACTCTCCGACTAAATCTTTCGATTCTATTAACTCCCTTCACAAGAAGAATTAATATGCCCACTGACCAAAACACGACATTATCATCATCTGCATCAATCATTCAAGAAGAATTTCCTTTAAGTGTTCGTAATTCTTCTCGAGAGCCAATTACCCACTTAAAAATTATTTTCTCCACTATACCTACTTCATCCGGTACAAAATTCACTAAATCTTTAAAATTTATTTTCACAAATGGACCTCTATTTGGCCCTTCCTGTGATGAGTTGAGAACACTATTCACATCTCCTTCTGAATAAAAGATGAAGGAACTTGCGATCAAACCTTACCTAAGATCCTTCTATTGGCAATATATTTCACTTTTCAAATGCGGTGATCTAGTCCCACCATTTCAACTCTGCTCCCACGAGTTAAGAAAATGTTTACCCCAATTTTCAATTTTGGGTATACTACATTCTGTTATATACCAAAGCCTCTGGATATCTTACATCAATTGTGTAATACACGCAATCTCTGCCTTTTTTTAAATTCCAACTTGCGATCCTCTTTAAAGACCCCTCTGACTCTTTCCCATTTTTACCCACACTGGGTGAGTCTAGTTTGGCACCACTTTCTGGTATAGCGGTACTTGAAAATTATATGTTGCACCCTAGAAGTCCTTATAGCCCCAACTTATCGAGCAACAATAGGGGTGACCTCGATTACGGTCATCGTCCCCAAAATATTTTACAACTCCAACTGAGCCCTGCCTCCCCATGGCCTTCGTTGGTAGTCCATTCGTTGTTTGGAAAATGAACACACCTGTGTAACAACCCAGCCTTTTAAGCGGCTATTTTATATTTTTTTGCCCGATGGGCTAATTCTATAAAATAAGGGAAGTTGGAGTAAATATTATTTTCCGTGATATTAAGGGATAATATTTACTATGTTTAGTCTATTTACCGTATGAGAAGTTAAATAGCATTATATTGTGATATATTGCGTCGTTGTATGCAAAACGACGGTTATGACCTATACTTTAAGTTGGGTAAAATTAATTAAATAAAATGAATTTAGAACATAAAATTTGTTCACATTTTCCCGAATGCCAAAATAGGGGGTGCGGTTGTTTTCAGAATAGTCGAGATAGTCAAAATAAGTGTCAAGTTGTATTTTTGAGTTTCGGACACTTTTAACACGTTATGACTCAATTAAGTAGATACGAGTCATTTTAATGGTCTATTAGCAATTAAAAGAGGGCATTTATGTTTTAAGACCCGTTTAAGTCCCCCACCCCTTTTTCTTTCTTCATTTGTGTTAGTAGCCAAAGGAGAGAGAGAGAGAGAGAAGAGAGAGCTTGGGAAAAATGGAGAGAAAAGAGAGAAAATGGAGATTTGAGGTCGGATTTCGTTGCTATCGGAAGAGGATCTGAGACTACGAACCTCGAGGCAATTTTCTTACTTGCTAGATGTGATTTAATGTGATAAATTGCAAGTGTAGTTAAGTTTTGGAGATTTAAACCCTAAATGGGTATTTGTTGATTTTGATGATTAAACCCTTAAATCTTAGTTCTAATTTGATTTGAGGATAAATTATTAGTTATTAATGGTGTAGAAATGATTTGGGAGAATTAGATGTTTTTGATGTTGGATAATATCAAAGATTTGAGGTTTTGGGATTTTAGGGTTCATAAAACCCGTGGCCCAAATTGGGCAAGATTTCAGGACCGAATCGATTCGGCCCTCGGGGAGAATCAATTAGAATAAGGGATAGGTTGCAAGTCTGGAAGACCGAATCGATTCGGGTTAAGACCGAATCGATTCGGACAATTGCAGAAATTCAGATTTGCTCACCGAATCGATTCGGTTGTATAGCGAATCGATTCGCAAGGGCGAATCCATTCGGTTCGCCTATTTTTGTGAGATTTTCTTAGTTTGATTTTTTTTAGCCCTTTTTCTTTTAGGTCCAAAGTTTTGGGGCCTTCCTTTGGGAAGTATGGGGAGTTCAATAGGGTGGTTTTTGGTTAGACTAATGTCCTAAGATTAATGGGATGATTGGGTTTACCCCGAGGGCTAATGTTTATAGGTTGGTGTCCGAATGAAATAGGAGATTAATCGAAAGATAAATTGAGGATAAAATATTAATGTTGAGACATTTGGGAGGCACTCCTTGAGGGAGATTCATTTTAAATGGTTTATGATATTAAATTGAAGTCTTGGGGACTAGTTGAGGCTTATGGCACTTCGGGTCTTAAGTCATTAATAAAATATGACTTTAAGAATATGAAATGAATATTATTAAATATTGTACTAATAAATAAGTACAAATGATTTTGAGAATGTAAAAATGGATGTTTTCAAATGAAAAGGATGATGATTTTCATAAATGTTAAAAGGTATGGATACACACCCTCTCTAAATCGCTATCTTAAGGGAAGTTCGCACGTTGTGGTGAAGCCCCCTGACTAGCAAATGCAGGGTGGATATAGTCCCTAGGCCATATGAGCGTTTGTTATATATTTTTCTGCGATGGGTAGGTAATTCCGGGTGTGGTTATGACTACCCCGCAGACATATGGCCGCTTCCCTACGTTTCGGTAGGATCCCCGGTTGTCTAAATAATAGGCCCTGGAAGATGATAGCCATTTAGGGGCACGCATAGTGGGGAAACCCGGACGGGAGGTCTTAGAATCGTTATATATATATGATTATAACTATTCTAAATCAAGTTGGACTTGATGTACGTAATGCCATAAAGAGCATGATAAAGTGCCATAAAGAGCACAATGAAATGCCACAAATAGCATTTGATGACGATGATATTCCTGATAAGGAAGGTATTTTTACAAAGTGCCATAAAGAGCACAATGAAACGCCACAAAGAGCATAAAAACTATGATTATATTTCCTGATAAGGAATGGAACCATGAAATGAACTAGTGTACCGGATGAAATTATTTGGTAAACATTTAATAAAATGTTGTACCATTTATGTATGTTGACCTCTGATTTATATATATATTAATTAGGTGTTGAGGGTATAACGGATCTCGACGATTGACCTTGCCTAGTAGTAGTGTATCGGGGGGGGGTTCCTTGTTTGGATTTCGCTTTGCAAGACACCCCACGCACGAATAAGGGCATAGTGTTGTGACTGGGGAGAAGTTTAGACCTTAGTACTATGAAAAAGGGAAATTAAATTAGATAATTATAGATGACAATTTTGTGCTTAAGGTATAATGGATCCCGATGATTGACCTTGTCTAGTAGTAGTGTATTGTGGGGGTTCCTTGTTTGGATTTCGCTTTGCGAGACACCCCACGCACGAATAAGGGCATAATGTTGTGACTGGGGAGAAGTTAGCCTTTAGTACTCAGATTAATTAGGACAGGGTCTAATGTATCTCAACGATTAACTTGGCTTAGTAGTAGTGTATCGGGGGGTTCCTTGTTTGTATTTCACTTTGCGAGACACCCCACGCACTAATAAGGGCATAGTGTTGAGATTGGAGAGAAGTTAGCCTTCTGTTCTTTGTTTAACTAGAGCATCATCATTGATATTGCGCTAGGTTGCTTTTAGATTGAGAGGTGAGAAATGTTATTGTTATCTGCGAGAGAATTACGCACTTAACTGTCATGCATTTTATCCACATGGGAATCATATCAAATCGGGCCCTGACCCGTATCTATATTTCTTTGTTTCTGCATATACTCCTTGCCGTTACAGGTGCTCTACCACATAGACACCCGTACTTACATTTCCATTCCGGTTGTCATGGAGCTACGGTATATTGCGGATGTTGTAGGGTATTGTTTAGACGTTTTTTTCTATTGTACTCTAGTTATGTTCAGTTATTTATTCGGGTGTGTTGCCCAAGTGTTGCACTCATTTACTATATTATAAATATTGAAATGTATTACTCGGTGTAACTATTTGTATTAGTCTGTGCACCGACAGCTTATTCGGTGATTATTTATGATATTGTCGTTATTTATTTATCGATTTTTGATATCCGCCACTTTTACAAATGAGATTGTCTAAGTGTTTTCTTTTATTTATAAATTTTCTTTTTATTGACAGTCCGTTTTCTAAAATGATTGGTGGTTATCTCGTACTATTATTTTAATCGACAGTGATGCTGAGAATGGACCATCTATGATTCCTGTGATTATTAGAGTATTGGACTGGCCACCTATTATTTTAGTAGGCGGGTTATCACAACCCGAACGCAAATAAGATTCTCTAATATATATACATTATTGCAGGAGAACAAAATCTCACCATAAGAGTCAACAATCCTAAACTTAGGGCTCTATATCAAAAAGAAGGCAACGCTGAAAGCGTAGTACGTTCACACAGATTCCTAAGGACACTAGAATCTGATGCTATGATACCACCTGTGACAACCCGTCCAATAAAATACTGGGTGATCAGTCATATATCAAATTAAGATAGGAATCTCATGTGGTTCATTCTCAGCATAACTGTCGAAAACGAAATTAATTTACTAATAACCAATTAGGCCTAGCGTCAAATTTTAAGCTTTCTAATCTTTTAACTTAAATAACAATTAAAAACCATGCAAATGGCAATATAAACAACAACTTAAATGAATAAATAATTAATCGATCACTCTCGGTAAAATATTTATTACAACCAAATCGAATAGGCCTAAAATAAAGTCGTTGTAAATAAAATAAATGACATCAGTTGGGCAACATGCCTGATTATCAATTTCAATACCTCTTATCTAGATCTCAAAGAAGGAAGCGCCTAAAACAATGTCCGCCAACATCTATAGCTGCGGTAGCAACCTTTGACTAGAAGGGCAAATTATTCGGGCGTCCCTGTGTCTGGACACCTAAAAACTATAACAAAAGGGGCAAAAAAAGGAAAATAGATAGAGGTCAGACCCCGGGTTTTGAAAAATATTTTAGCAAGTTCTTAATTTACTTTAATATTTAAAATATGGTACTCTTCGTATTTAAACTGGTGTCGCACTCGCATGAGATACACCTCACCTCCCATCTAACAATGCACACCTAACGCATGTATTTTAAATTACCATAGTTAAGCCACCCCGCCTAACTAATCTCTCATAGAAACTAAATCATCAAACGCTATCTAATGCCCCGCGTATATAAATATGCTAGGTTCTCGCATTAGCTTACTTTTTAATACTTTCTCATGTATAATTTATCTATTCGTAATTAATAACTTTCACTAGTTATTATACACTATTCACATCTTAGTATTATCATCTCGTATATGATATTCTCATCATTATATATGTATATTACATATTATATTACAGATTTCATACTCCTGGATAAACTAGAATGTAACTCACATTCCTTTCCTTATTTTAATCCATACATACATATACATGGACTAAGATAAGGAATGTAGTATATATACACTAGATGTGTGTGTGTGTGTGTGTGTGTGTGTGTGTGTGTGTGTGTGTGTGTGTGTGTGTGTGTGTGTGTGTGTGTATATATGATTTACTATACACATCAAGTATATCCATACTTATATATCACACATTTTATAAGTATAATAGTCATCCCTCAGAGCTATAACTTAATGGATGCAGTCTTTCGATACTATCATCTTCCAGGGAATTACTCACACATCATCCTGGGTACGAGCGATTGAACTCTCACACTAACTTGGAATAAACCAAATCTCAACGTAGGGGAAGCGGCCATAGTTCCTCACTGGAAATAAGACGAATCATACCCAAAACGTCTTACCCCTGAACGTCACACACGTTTAATATTGAACGCTATGACCTGGGGACTATACGCTCCTGCTCCTCTAGCCAGGGCCTCACCCACTTCGCGCAACTTTCCATGATAGCACTAGATGGGTATGCTTCACATAAATATATCATTCACATACAGATATATTTAAAATCACATCATATATATATTGTCTCTATACCCGTGTGTGTGTGTACATATATATATATATATATCATCATCATCATATCCGGCTATCCATGCTTATCTCTCGTGGCATTAGCCAATAATCCCGAATATATCAATTTGTATAGATTAATAAGTATACTCATAACTTATTTTAATCCCAAGCATTCACTCACTTAAGATAAAATCCTCACATTCATTATTTTCGAATAGTATCTTATCACTCTAGCTAGTATTCTTATATCATCCAGTTCGCACCTTAGGATTTACTCATACATATTCTACACACATAATATATATGTACGAAACCGCCGAACAATTCCTCGAATGTCATTCATCCCAAACATTCTTAAGTTTAAAACCCAGATCTTTCCCACTAACTCGATACTTATATACATCACGCGTTTACTCTTTTAGTGGTCATCACACTCTATTTAGGATCCCCTAACATTTATATGCAAAAGGAATTCATCTCCAATCCTTTTTAGGCTAAGAAAAACCTTTCTGATTTTCTGTCAAATCCGAACCAATCCGGTGGCCAAGAAAAATGAACATGTCCGGTGATGAACGAACTGATCCGGTAACCCCCAAAAATGAACCGATTCGGTCCCTAAAGTTTCGAAAGTTCATATTCGCCAACTCCAAAAATTCATTCTAAAACTCATCCAACTCAATTTCTAGGGTTTCTAACATCACCCAACATCAATATATATATATATATACAGACTATGATTTACCCAACACACCAATTAATTTATATATATATATATACAGACTATGATTTACCCAACACACCAATTAATTTATGGGATTCCTCAATTTATTCATGAATTAAACCTTTATTCTTATTAAACCCACCATTTTCCTTTCTTCCAATTTTCTCACCAAAGATTGTACCATTAACATGGATTTTAGCTCAGATTTCATATAACATTATCATATCATCAAAATCATATGAAATCCTTTCCCAAAAACCCATTTTGTGCAAGAATCTGAAACCCAAAATCTTATAGTTTTTACACCAACTATAATATGGATCATAAACACACTACAATAATTAAAGCAAGTTAAACACTTGTCTGTTTGGATAAATCCGACGATCTCGTGCCGGAATCCGTCGGAGCTTGGCCTGAGTCTCCTCTTTTCTCCCTTTTTCTTTCTTCTTTCTCTTCATTTTTCTTTCTTTTTTTATTTCTCTTTCTCTCGTGCCTTATAAGAGAGAAATGAGGGTTTAACCTTTAATAAACCCAAAATTGACTCGTATACACCAATGTGAGTCCCTATTGATCCAAAAAGTTCTCAAGACCCAAACACTACCCAAGGTACTCTATTCTGACTATCTCGACCCTTCTGAGACCAATCGTGTGCTCGAAATCGCCATCCGAGTCACCTATGAAAAATTTACGTATTAAACCTAACACATTTCCATACGTGTTTTCCATAAAAATAACATCACATGTCACTTTTATTCCCATGTGACATAAAATATAATTAGTCCATCATTTATTTTAAATTCTCAAATTATTGAATTACACCCACTCATGTAATTTAAATATCTATAAAAATACGGGGCATTACAAGGCATACTAATATTAATACAGATATACTAATATCTATGAAACCCCTTGCTCCCTCCTCCCTTTGTCTATCCAAACCCAATTATGCTTTCCCAAACAAAACAATTACAAACTCAACACAGAGCCTCAATACCCAAACAACCAATAAAAACAACCAGTTACAACTTACGAACAACTTCTCCACTCTATAAAACTAATCATCCTATCACCCACATCCACCATATCTAATGCTTTAAAACTACGCAAATCCAGATATCACTTAATTATCTTTGTGTATCCTCTCAACATTGTGTTGCACGATAATTATTAAGATGAATCAACATTCTCAAGGAATTAAAAAAAATCATATTTACGAAATTCCAAAACTTAAAGGCAAACCCCGTACATAGTTTAAGCAAATTAATTATTGGCCATTGAAACCTACACATAAACACAATTTGATAGTAAAATCCAACATTTGAAACCTAAACCTCATATACAGTTAAATCAAAATAACCATTTCCCACTAAAGCCAACAAATGTTGAGATATCTTAGTATGGATTGATAGATAATTATAGGATGAAATTGACACCACCGATGGCTACTTTATTTACAGGAAAATTCGGTGGTCTCCGGTATATGACCTTCTGTATATAAGATGATGAATATGAATATAATGATGCATTGATACCCGAGCTATAGAACATTATTATCGCCATCCAAAGAAAATTTTTCTTTATGCATTGTACCAGAACCAATAGATAGAGATAACTAGAAATAGAGGGCTTTTTTAGGCAAAGTGTGCTAAACGTTTATGGGAAGTTTATGGGTTTTGTGAGTTTCTCTCCAGGTAATCTGTACGCACAATTATAAATATAAAAGAACGAAAGATGATAGGTCATTCGGCAAGAGAGAAAGGTGCTTATGGAAATTAAGAGAGAAGAAATTGGAAAGCCAAAAGGTATAAATTAAACGGGTAACAACTAAGGTAATTGAAAGAGGAGGGTTATAAGAACTCTATACGTTATATATGATAATGAATGTTGTGTACACATGGACAACCTAAGAGAAATTAGAAATAATGGTTTGTAAAGCGTTTTAGAGTACACTAGTTGCAAACTCGCGCGATGCGCGCGCTACGCAATTGTGATAGTCATTTCACTTACTACGCGTCATTTTTGTTCTCGCCTTTATAATCATTATGAACCCATACAAAGGAAGGTCTAATCATCCAAACAAACTTAAATGTGAAAGAGAAATTCAGGCATATAACAAATAATTTTAGTGTTGTATAATTTGTACCCATTCAGTAGCCTTTTTCCAAGTAAATTCCATCATGTTGGTGATGTTTTCATTCATTGAATTACAAATTAATGAAAATTTCCAGAACTTAAAAGAAAATGATAAGTAATCGCAACTGAAAAAAATCTTATGAAGAAAACATATTGCTAAATGTTTGGCTTTTAAATTGATTGTAAATTTGTAAATATTAGTTTCAACTGTAATCCTCAAACAAAAAATACCCAAAAGTTACGTATAATTTTGAAGGAGACTATAATTATGTTAAACAAAGAATTGTTTAAGATTATCTTGACAACCTTCTGTATAACATGTGCAAAATATTTTTACAACTATTTTTTCATTTTCCTCCTATTTATAGAAGAGAAAAATATTTTCACACGTAAAAATATAAAAATATTTACACATTAATTGGGTACAAAAACTATCAGGGCATCATGGAAATTCATATGCTTTGCTTTTTATTTTTTTAGTAATAACCAAATCAACATATACGGAGATACAAAATGCCATCCTTAAAGTAGAGGTCTTTTTTTTGCATACATAACCACGGTCAATAACTTAAACACTTAACACAACTAATCATGTCAAAAACTTTAACATACAAAGTATACATAAAATTCAACATATCAACAACATAACATTGTGATTTTATAAAATAAATAGTGAACTCAGTAAAAAATATATATTCAAAATAAGTTGGAAGGAAAAATTTGAAGTAAAAAAACCCTTAGTTCGATCACGAAATGCCACCCACTGAATGAGAGATGTGGATGGGTTATTTTATCAGTAAAATTTACCTTTGGGAACTCCAACCTCCTATATTTCACTCCAGCAACTATATGTAATTTGAATCCTCATCCCAGCGAAGCAACTCTGGCGAAGAATAGAACGATTTATTAATTAATCTCTCCATCTCTCTCTGTGTGATTGAATTAAAATTGGTCCATACGTTTACAGTGTTTATATGTTCGAGTCTATTAAAGAGTGAACCGATGTTGGTGGTGGCCATTGGCAACAAAGAAAGCCCAAGAGGGTGTCCCTCTTTGGATTTAGAAAGAAACAACCTTTAACTTCAAATGGCAGAGGGGTTGCTTCTGCTTTTGCTTCTGTTTCAACCAAACCCCAACTTTGGATTCTCGTTCTCCACCTGAAAGCGACCTAAATAAAGTGGCCTCCACATATGACTTAATGACTGCTTTGATTGAGAACAACGATTTCTACTCTAAACAATGCAATACCCATTGCTCTTGCAATCCAACCTCTCTGTCCTGGTCCTGATGTTGACTACAAGGAAAATATGGAAAAGGGGTCATATTGGGTGTTTTATTTGGATGGCAACTGGAAATACATGTAACTTAACTTAATCAGGTATTCTAAAGAACATAGGATGTGAATACCTTGCTTGGGACTTGGGAGTGACCAAAAAACGATCGTGAACGGCCAAATATAGATGTGTCTTTTTAGAGATGGAGGTCGAGAGGCCATGGGAGAATAGAGAAACGGCATCTAGAGAGTCAAACAGTTAAAAAGGGAGGAGAAGAATTATTTGAAAAAAAATGGAAACAGAGCAGTAAGAATGCTCTTTTTCCTTCGTATATAAGAGATAGAAAAATCAATGACATCTGGTGATCTGCTTACGTGGATAGCCTCATTGTTGGGTATATGAGAAGAGAGAGAGAATGGCGGGTGTTTAATAATGGGGCGTGAGAGATGAACCGGTTTTGGGGAGTGTGATGAATTTATGATCTATCATTAACCTGCGATAGTGTTCAAATAGAGTTGTATATAAATAAAATATAGTGTCACGTGGATACTCTCAATGAGGAGGAGCCTTAAATGCTTATAAATGTCTTGTTTTGTATTTTATAGTATATAGAGATAGATGATAAAGATAACATAATTATAAGGCTTAGTCCTCCATACATCTTGAAATCGTAGCATACGCATCTAACTTTTAACATACATGTGGTGGTAGAAAACTATATGGTAATATGAAATTTTCTATTATATATTTCCCTTTGTGAGGTTAATAGCTATTAATATCGTTTTAGGTTCTTACTTATTGCAGTTTGTAAATATTACAATATTGTTTCATTAAGCTAAAGACTTTCATTATAATGTTTTATAAATTAGCTAATGAAATGTTTATCCCATTATAAAAATTATGAGGAAAAATGTTATTGTCGAAAAAACATTAATATTCATACCTTGTGAATTAAAAGGTTATTACCTTATTTATAAATTGTTACTCAGTGTTAGTCATTTTTTCTTTCAATTAAGGATTTTTTTTGTATAATTTATTCAACTCTCCTATATTTTCAGTGATTTTCAAATGAGAAGACTTATTTTAATAAATTAATAATGTGGCTTCGAAATGATATTTTCTTTTTATGAAAGCAAATATCGTATTGAATAAGTGGATAACAACACGTATTTGGAACTATGCATTTGCTCTCACATTATGTATTCTAAGCCAAGGATATGATAATTCTACACATTTAAATATACTAAAAACACTAGATAAAAATTCTTTCGGGTTGATTACACCTACTGCATGAGCTTTAACTCATTTTCACTTTACCATAAGAACCCCCTAACACTAATATCATTAATTTGTTTTATGAAAAAGTGATCATATGTATGACACATGAAGAAAAATGAAGGTATTTTTGCCAATCATTTTAAGAGAGGCGGTTTTATAACTATGCACAACACTTTACTCGCTCATTTTCAATGAACCCCTTAATTGTTCGTCCCCCTCCAGTGACTTTTATAGACCATCGGAGGCACTTATCAACGCATTGACGGACCAAACATCAGGATGTTCGTTCTAGTCTGCCACTATGGATTCCACTTATTGGTACGATTGTTCACAATTTGGTTTTTGATTATGAAAAATATTTTTCGATATGCTTTTCAATTAAGGTTTATCGACTACTCGATCGACCTCATATGGCATCGGTGGCAGTGAAAACTAGATCTGAGTGGTTGATTTCTACTTTTAATTTTTGATTATGTGAGAGGATAATGTTAGAGGGGTTATTAGAATGTTGGGTTTCATGGGGTTTTAGTTTTTGAATATTGATTTATTAGAGGCTTTATGGTGGTGGAAGGTTTAGAGGGCTGGAGGAATGTTTTGGCTTTCAATTTTTTATTTTTAAATCTGAATTATTTTCTTAAGTTTTTTGTCAACTCTAGAATTATTTAAAGTTTTTTTAAAATTCTTCTAACATTTTTAATAGTTTTTAGTATTTTCAATGTTTTTTTATAACTATTAGTTTTTAGTAATTTTAAATATATTTTCTTTCAAATATTACAATTATTTTTTCTAAGTTCATATTTTCTAAAATATTGTTAGTATTTCTTGAATTTCTAATATTTTTTGGTACTTCCCATAGTTTTAATATATGTGTTTTTATAATTTTTATAATTTTAATTAATTTTTAGAAATTTCCAAATGTTTTATATATTTTTATTCTAATTTCCACATATTTTAAAAACTGTTCTAGTATTTTTTAGGTTTTAACTATATTCAGTATTTTTCCTAATTTTAAATGATTTTCTACAGTATTCAGTATTTTAAATATATTTTTGATTAAATGTTATAACTATTTTTTGTCATTTCATACTTTTTAATAGTTGTTTTTAAGATTTTAGAATTTTTTTATATTTTAGTATTTTCCATATATATGAATGTTCTTATGTAATGTTTCGAATTTTAAATAATTTTTGGTACTATCCAAATGTTTTAAATATTTTTTTCTAATTTCAATGTTTTTAAAAACTTTTTCCTGGTTTTTTAAAATATTTTTTTTGTATTTTTGCTAATTTTTATATTTTTTAACTTTCATAATTTCTAAAAATATTATTGGTATGATGAAAATACCCTAATTTCCCCTCATGTGTGACACACATGATCATTTTTCCGTCCAAAAAATTAACACTATTATTAATACGAGGTTAGTTGAAGGCGTTTTGAAAGTTGAGGGGGTGATGTACAGAAAATGAAAATTTAGGTGGTGAAGTGAAATGAGAGTAAAGTTCAGGGGGTAGCTGTAATTCAATTATTGTTTAAATTCCAAGTACGATCTTTTTTATTACACTAAAAGTGTAAGAACAACTCTCCCACTAAAAACATTATAATGTAATTTTTTTAAATGTAAACCTGCATTCAAATAACAGTATACATTTGAAAATGTAACCATTTGTATTATTATATTAGTTGACTTTATTTTGTCTTAAAGCATTTAAGTCTTGCGGCATTCAAGCCAAAAAGCTTGAATCCTTGTAGACATTAGGTACAAAGTTATGCTCGTTCATTAGACTTCATGAATATTGGACTTTGAAGATCTTCTTGGCTTCTCTAAAATACAAAAGCTTCCATTACTGAACTTTGAAGATATATAATTTTGCTATGGTTCTATGATTGAACACGCACACACACACAGACGTTATTGAGAAAACTATGATTTTAATCTAAATAAGTAATTTTGATATTTGAGAAAATGTGTTTGTTTAAGACTTTTTGATTTTTTTCTACCTTAAAACATCCACACGGTCCCTATTTGGACCCATGCGCACGACCTTGCACACTTTAGGCTATTTTGTAACGTTGCCTAAAAGAGTGCACAAGATGCCAAATCAACCCGTTGCGTACGACTGCACTTTTTAAGCTTGTTTTGGAACATTGGATAAAATCATTCACACAATGCTAACATACATATTACAAACCTAAATTTTGCAAAACTTTTATGAATAGGTGTTTTTCCCTCCACTTTCAAAACACGTGAGTTCCCTTTTACTTATCTACATCTTAGTGATTATTTTCGAGGTTGAGAGAATTCCAATTGCTTCTCTTTATTCGAATTCACTCGTTCCTTTAAAAAATGAGTAAAACCCTAAATCTATAATTAATCTCTGGATTATGAGAAATTGAAAGTGATTTGAAGTCAAATCCATTTAGCCTAGATTCAATTTAAACCATTATATATCTAAAGTGTTGATCCACACTCTAAGATCACAAGAGGAGGTGTCTCGAGCTTTTGGAGAGTTCAAGGCATGATATGACTCTATGGAGGAGAATGCACTTTCTTGTTCATACTATGGAGCTTATGATGGATCGCTCATTGTCAATACGAGAAAGTTCGATGTTTATAGGTAACTTCTCATGAATGCACGAGGGAGAGGTGATTTCTTTCATTGTGTAAAACCTTTTCATACCGAATGAGAGATTAGAGTCTGTCGAGATTTTTTACCCTTACTGGGGGGGTTTCCTTATCAATTTTTTTATTATGGATTGTTTGGTATGTTGTTTACTTAATTTTCATCACAAACATCACAGAGATCTCAATAGATCTAATATAATCCATTAAATTGACTTTATGAACTTGCATCTAGTGTTAATTGACCTATATTTCCTAATTGAATCTATCATTTGTTAATTCACATGTTTCAAATCAATTCACCTAGTTATTAATTGTTTAATAATTGCTAAAATTAGTAAGAAACTAAAAATTGGCAAAAATTAGAGGAAATTGTAATTAAACCTATTCACCCCCACACCGAGGTTTATTTCAGTAGGACATCTAATATAGAATAAATTGAATTCTCAATTGGTATCAGATTGGTGCTCTTTTAAGCATTGATGTGTTAGAGTTTGATCTTGCACTATTATGTGTTATTATTAATGTTCGTTAATCATAATTTGTTGCGCTACTATCTCTATATTGACCCATCATTAATCACAAAGAAAGATCTAAACAAAACACAATCGATTAGTCCATCGTAATTTAATGGATTTATCTATGGGAATCAAAAAATTTAGATGCGTACATAATTGAGATCCAAACACGAGAGAGTATAGATGAGTGTTGAAGACGTTTGGAATTATCCTATGATTGGAGAAGATGGAGTAAGAGTCAAAATACCAAGAGTGTTGTGGACCGATGCAAAATTTATGGATTGTAATAACAGTTCAATCTCTTTGATTGATTTGTTTGCGTCTGTGAGTACTCAAGAGTACAATTGTACTCTTAATTATGAGTTAGCCAATGAAGCATGGGATATCTTGCGTGTGACACATGAGGGAATTTCTAGCATGAAATGAGCTAAGTTGCAAAACATTGGTACTATGTTTGAGACGATGCGATTGAGTGAGGAAGAAATATTTAACCACTACTATACTAGGTTAACTGAAGTGGTAAATGCCTTGTTCAATCTTGGTGAGAAAATTTCCAAGAATAAGGTTGTCAAGAAATTATTAAGAACACTAGATCTTAGGTTTTGTACCAAAGTTGCTATCCTTAAAGATATTAGGAATGCCGACACTTGTAGTCTAAAATAACTTGTTGGATCACTTGAAAATTGTGATTAAGAAGGACATTTGAGTGTGTCAAAACCTAAAAGGGATTTAGTATTTGTGGTTGAGTCTAAGGAGAGTGTGTCTACTAAGGGAGAAGAAAAAACTAAAGATAATGTTGAAGTTTACATGGCTTTATTTGTTAAACGATTTAGAAAATTTCACAAAAATAATAAAACGTTATTAAAAAATGGAAGAAATTTTGAGCCTAAACATTACAAATACACTAAAGATAAATCTTATGGCGAAAGAAGTGGTTCTAAGAGAAATAATGAGGAAGATAATGACCATTGTTATTATTGTAGGTGAGTAGGACATCATATCATTATTTACTAAACTCGTTTGAGAAATCAAGAGAGAGTTAGGAAGTTGATAAGAAAAATAAAGTCTACAAAGTTAGTTTAAGTGACTCTGAGAGAGATTTCGATGAGAGCACTTTAAGTGAAGAAAATGGATGTATGATTTATTTTATGGTGAGACTTTATTAGAGGGAAAATATTAGTGAATATATGATATCACTTGAAAGTATTGTGGGGAAGAATGGGTTCAAAGGATCTAATCATAGGTCATTGAGTGATTCGTCTTCAGGTAGTTACAAGGATTCACTCACATCGATTCCTAAGATACTAGTGGATAGTGATGATGAAGTTAATGATATTTATGAGGCCTTTGATGAACTTTATCCAAAATCTTTGAAGTTGAAAATCAAACATCAAGCATTTGAATAAAAGGAAAAAAAATTAATGTGAATATGATGACAAAGATGAGAAAATATGACGTGTTCAATTGGAATGTTTGAAAGAGAATGTTCTTTGAAAAAAAATGAGACCATTTTGAAAGAGAAAAATTAAATTTAACTTGAGAAATAAATTTTAAGAAATGATTTTGAAAAATTAAAACTAGAGTTGCAACGCGCCAAAGACTTGAAATTTGAGATGCTTAATAAAACAAATGTTCTAGATAACATTTTGATGACTCGTTGTCAAGTTAAAAATGATAAACATGGCATTGGTTATGTTGAACCAACATAAGATAAAGTTATTTTTTCAAAATCAAAATTTGATATTTCTTCTTGTGTTGAAAAGAAAGATAAAGAAAAAAATCCTAAGTTGAAAAGAAAGGAATTTGATCATAATTCCAAATTTGTGAAAATGATGTTGGTTGCTCGTTTTGTGCAAAATTGAATCAAATTGCCCATTTTTGTTTTAAAGGGAAGAAACATGAGAAAGACCAGATGAGAGCACATGGAGCTAAACCCAATTTTAGAAGGAATATTCCTTTTTGCACTTTTGTAAGTTACAAGAACATTATAATCAAGCTTATTGGTGCTTAAAGGAAAGTAATAGGAAGTTCATGAATAATATGAGGAAAGTGTTTCAAAAAGATCCTATCAGCGAAC
This sequence comes from Sambucus nigra, assembly GCA_949130495.1. Taxonomy (NCBI): domain Eukaryota; kingdom Viridiplantae; phylum Streptophyta; class Magnoliopsida; order Dipsacales; family Adoxaceae; genus Sambucus; species Sambucus nigra. The sequence continues at coordinate 76,445,136 of OX422208.1, forward strand.
TAAGAGATGAAATTTAAAGGTTGATGAAGAGAGTCGACTTTATAGTCAAAGAAAGAAGTAAGTTTAGGAGATATTTCCTTAGACCAACAACGTTTACTCAAATTCCAGGAAATATGCATAAGAATCCTATGAAGAATGAAATATGGGTACCTAAGCATATAAGAGGCATACCTAGAGATCCTGCTAAAAAGAAAATTGAGGTTGAGATTACTCTAAATAAGGTTGCTAATGGGGAAGTTATGTTTGTTCATCCTAAGGATCCAGGAGATGTTTCACCCATCGTTATTTAGATGATAGTTTTCTGAGGATACCTAGGGTCTTCTTGTTGTAGGTCCCCTTCCTAGCTATGTACTCCTTGATTTATTGGGTTCAAATATATATGGATGAGAGGTTAAATTTTTCATACATTTGTTCATTCTCATGCACTTTTCTATATACATTATTCCTTACATGATATGAATGTAAATATTACATCATTCTTTATTAAAAAAATGCCCAAAAAATCACTTTATTTATTTTTTTGACTAAGTTTCCTTATTCATTGATTTGATGAATGAACTTAACTCAAATATCATTAAAACATGGATGTTTAAATTTTGATACACATATTAGTTATATCAATGATATGTTAAAGTTCATTTGATGAATCATGAAAGTTAAGTTTGTTGAAATCATTGGTTGTGATTTCACTTTACACATGCACTTGCATATGTCTTGATTCATATGATTATGAATATGTGTTTTGAATTTAATGCTTGACTTAATAATGATTGAATCCCTAGACCTCTCATTGGTGTTTGAAACGTTTATATCGTCTATTTGAGAGTATGTGTGGTTTTTACACTTCGTTTGATGGGGTTAATTAACGAGACATTTTTATAGATGGAAAAAGGCTACCATTCGTGAGATAATATTGATTTGAATTTAAATATCATTAATAGGTGCCTACCAAAGTGTGTGTGAAAGTCACCATAGAAAATGCCAATATATAATGGAATGAGCCAAAGCCAAGATCTAGAAAATTCAAGACCTATAAAGACAAGATAGGGCAAGTTTACAATTTCTTGTAGTGCTTACTTATGTATATACTTTAGGTCGTGAGAATCATTGAGGGAGATATATGGATAGATACTACTATTTAAGGCATATTGAAAGGATATTAATGAAATGATAAACTTAGGCATCACTTAGAATTCTTATGATCTGGTTATATGTATTCTTTTGATTTTGTGGCCCAAATTTGTTCACGATTAAGATGTAATTTTTTTTTTGTGAGAATGGCCTAATGTGTGCTTAGGAAAGGATGGTCCGAATAAATACAAGTCCAATATTTTTTTATATTTTTCAAATTTTAAAGATTGAGATTTTAAACAAAATTAACTTAATTAAACTTAGCACCGATTTTAAAACTTTCTTGTGGAAAACCGATTTAACAAATTTTATCTTTTTACCCTAAAGCATTCATCTAAGGTGATGGCAGATAAAAAAATAAAAACATTCACAAAATGTTGATGTACGAGAAAAACCACAAAGGAAAAAACCTCGAACAATCCATCCAAAAAGTTCACTACGATGCGGAATCATAAAATATGACAATAGACTTACACAATGACTTGATCCCCCATAAGCCTTAATGCCCTTCATTCTCTGGATGATCCTCCACAATTCAACTCAAGAATCCATTTATGCTAGCTGGCATAATGCACAAGTCCATACACATCTCGATATCCACCTATAAGCCTCAGCAACCGTCAAACACCGCAAATGGTACGCACGAAACAAGTTCTCTCCAGATGAGAGAAACAAACTTAAGTGCCCAATTTCAAGATCTCAAAGAATAGGAATTATAGAACATGGATCTTTAAACATATGGAGTTAAACTTAGGGTTCAGAACTTTGTCAAACAGGTTGGAAAATGTTTTTCGCCAAAAGTTCTTAAAAATTCTGAGTTCAACACACCTTAAATACTGAATGCACGAAATTCGATGTGGCGAATCGTTCAAATAAAAACAAAAGGCATTCAAGAGAGAATTGCATTTAGTTTGAACGACATATCCATTTCATTCGAAAAGACTACAGTTTCGTTTGAACCAAGTTCTAACAAGGTCAAAAAATCTTAGTAGAAGAACCTTGTTGATAGTCATTCCAATGAGTTCAGAATGTCATTTGAACAAAACATCAAGTCATTCGAACGAAACCAGTGATTTTATTCTAATAAGCCTTTTTCTCGTTCAAAAGAAATAAAACCATTTTTTTTTTTGTTTTTAGAATAATTAAAAATAGTTTTGAACGCTTTAAACAAAAACCAACCCCTTAAAAAATCTTTCCAATGTCTCATAATTAATATGCATTCATACCTGTGAGATCCTCGATAAATGTGAAGACAAACTTGGCATTAAACACAACACAACGTATCCAATCTTTGATGCTTGGCCGCTATGTCTTCATCAAATGACGTCATAGGCTCATGGGATCAACAATACAAAATCTATCAAATGAATTAAATGCTTTTTTCGGAATAATGACAATTACATACAAATTGACTCGATTTGAAATTTGTCCTTACAAATCTCCCCTTTTGGCTATTCTGGTACAAAACCAAACAAAAAATCATACGGGCCATCAAGCTCCCTAAAATGTCTCATTCCCCGACACCAAAAAGGAAATAGAGTATAGACGCTTGATATACACACAAACATGAGTAGCTTAGCTTTGCTTAAAAACTTTGCCACATTAATATAACCGTGTGACCCTGCACACTTAAACACACCTTTCTAATGCAAAGAGAATATAACAAGAATAAATTCGTAAATGAATAAACATATCACCATCTCAAAATAATCTCAACCTAGCTAATACGTCTAACCCTAAGATAAAGATATCATAATCATGCAAAGGAAATATACCATTTCTCCCCTTTTTTGTTCAGGAATAGACAAAGATAGATAGCATAAAACAATTGCTTCCCCCCAAAACTAAATCTCCCCTTAAATACGTGATCTTAAGATACGAAGCTGAGAAATTTTATACCAATTTTAAACATAGGGAGAAGGGAATAAAGCGTGCAACGGTGTAAAGTCTAGAATAAACACAACGTGGCAACTCAAGCATAAATAGTTAAAATGATCAATCATATGGCAAACATGGACTAAATGTAAACTGCAAAGACTCAAAGCATGATACCATATACAATATATTCATAGTATACCAATGAAAATACGATACACATATATAGGTATAGACAAATAAAAAACTCAACACAAAACACATAAGCATTACACACTAGCATCGTATTGATGTGTCTAAACATGTGGGATGGAATGAATGGACGTGAACTAGACACAGATGAATTATGACCCAAACACTCAAATATGTTCAAGAAGTTCTAATTGATCGCAAAACTTTATCAAACAAAGATTTACCCTCAAGTGACAAGATAAAGTGACTTAATGTATAAACAAGCACAAGGCACACAAGCCTAGAATATTGATGATTCTACAAATTGATAGCGTCATGAAAAAATAAGCATAACTAGAATTCATTGTGCAAACCCAATGATCTTCAGCTAAACACACTCAAAAAGATAAACATATTAAATATTTTATATATTTTTTATTTTCTTAATTCTTTTGAAGTTATTTCTTTCTGAAACTATGTTGGCCTATTGGCAATTTTTTTATTACCCTTAATTTTTTCATTAGGCTCTTGCTAACGATGGCTTTCCCGCAAAGGAGATTTGCTCATTTCGTAGCCCTTCCCCGTGCACCCTCATCCATTTTTAAAATAATTTAAATAATGCTCATGGGCAACGATTCTTATATGCAAAATCCCCCATAGTCACAAAACATTTAGATGACAAGATTGAAGGGAGAACATCTCACAAAGCTCAAATATACATGTGAAGTTAAAAATCAAAAAGCTCGTGCAAGTGTGTGCGGAGGGATATACAAAGTCGAATCTATTAAGCCAATTAAGTTCGAAATGACTCCATGCAAGCATGATTAAGAATAATCTAAGTATCCACAATTATAACCAAATGTCCTAGCCATATGGATAGTACATAGTGAATTGGATTCAAACGTACCGTTATGCCACCCCAAATGTGTAAAACTAAAAAGTACATAAAAACCAAATATCTTTTTGAAATTTTCAAAAGAAAATACCAATTTTTTTAACTTTTTGAAAATAAACACAAAACTCAAAAGATAAACAAAATCGTTTTGTATTTTTCATTATGAATCATGAAAAGAAAAAAATACAAAAGATACACATGTCATAACACTAGCAAACATATATCATGATGCAAAAACTAGAGTAAGAGAAACATACTAACACAATAAACCGTTAGATATAGCACGGGAAGTATCATCTGCAAGCAAACGAGAATCAACAAGTCTAATATGTAAAACCTCCAAATTCGACTTCCTAACCCAAGTAGGTATGAAATGATGTTTAGGGGCTTTGGAGACCATGGTGACTCTATTCTTAGACTTTCTAGGATCGTTGTTAAGATCATAACCATTATGCCTAAGGTGGCATTTCCTACTGCAATAAGTGCAAGTGGAAACACGGCGAGGAGTGTTACCTAAAGGTTAACCTTTCCTAACGTTACTAATTGGTTCTCCCAAATGTATGGCCTTGTCTTTGAGAGGGAAAGCATTATGATCATCGAAGTCAATTCCACACTTGTCATCTTTGATTTGGACGGTGCCTAATATTTTATCCAACTTTTTTACCTAAACTCCAAATCAAATTTGACCCTACTCGAACCTCTCAATTTCTCCTCAAGATCAACTATCCTAGACTCGAGTAAATACCTTGACTCCTCGAACTCTAGTAGATCCTTCTTCATAGCCTTCATCAAACTAAGAAGACTATCTCTCTAACCCTCAACATACTCTAGTTTCTCTCTAAGAGTCCTATCACGTGCCCTAAGATCCTCAATCAAAACACTATCATTATTTCCTATGGCACGTTCTTTGAACCAAGCTTCTGACTTTAAGATAGCCTTCTTCATCTTTAAAGTTTTCGCATATAACTCATGGAAGGAAACTTTTAGTTCACTCTCCTCCTCCTCTTCTTCATCCTCATTTTTATCTTCACTCTATCAACCATCACTCACTTGGGATTCACAAACTATGGCCTCTAAAGTGTCATGCAAAGGAATATTTTCATGGGAAGATTTCTCGTCAAAACTCACATGACTAGCCATGAACGCTGTAAAGTTGCGCTCAATGGGTGAATCTTTACCTCTTTTGGATCACTATCACTAAGGGTGAAATTAAACTTTATCAGTTTTTTACCTTCCCCTCTTAGTTTAATGGGGCACTCAGGTACCCTAGGGCCATAACCCTTACAATCATAACATCTTTCTGAATCATCCCTCTTAAAGGTCTCACTACGATTCTTAGGGAAGTAATCAGCCTTGTTGTTATCATTTTTCTCAAACCTTTTTGCATCTTTCAATTGCGTTTGGAATTTGAGGAATTTCTTGAATTTATTTTCCAATATGGCCACATTCTCATAATCGACGTTAGACTCATCATCTGAAACATGTGTTTCCATATTTCGGGCTTTCAAAGTTAGGCCCTTTTCTTTATTCCTCACATTCTTGGAGGTAAACATGTCAAGCTCATAAGTTTGTAAGTCACATACAATCTTTTCAAGTTTCTTAGAGTCTAAAGTACCCAAATAATTAAAGACAGGGTCACTTTTGGATTAAATCTGTCAGGGAATGATGTTAAGATTTTATTTATCACTTGGTTTTTTGGTATCTTCTCTCCCAAGTTAAAGGACGAGTTAACTATGTCGTACAATCTATCTTAGAACTCATCAAAGGTATCACTCTCCAACATTTAATCATTTCAAATTGAGTGGTGAGGTTTTCGAGTTTGGAAGCGTTAATAACACTAGTTCCTTCATGGGTGAGTTGGAGCATATCCTAAGCCTCTTTTAACGTCTCTCATGTCAAAATATGGCGGAATTCCTAGGGGTGACAAAACAAAATATAGCATTTAAACCTCGAGAATAATATTGTGATAATTTACGCTCATCCTCACTCCATGATTCTATGAATTTTAAATGAATTGCCTCTCCATGTCTCGTGATAGGTATAGACCACCCTTTAATAACTGCTAACCACACCCTCTCATCTACTGCCTTAAGTGTTTACTTTGTACGCATTTTCTAGTATGCGTATTTTAACCCATTAAACATAGGGATTTTAAAACAACAAAACTTTTAAAATTCATGCCTAGAGACACGGGATCAAAACACAAAAGTTGGGGGTTCTAGCTCTAATATTAATTTGAGAATGCCCCTATAGTGTGTGCTTAGGTAAGGATGGTACTAATAAACACAAGTCCAATATCTTTTTATTTTTCAAATTTTAAATATTGATACTTTAAACAAAATTAATCCAATTAAACTTAGCACCAATTTTAAAACTTTCTTATAGAAAACCGATTTGCCAAATTTTATATTTTTACCCTAAATCATGCATCTAAGGCTCAATAATCATCAAACACCGCAAACGGTATGCGCGAAGTCCATTGTATGAAATAAGTTCTCTTCAGATTAAAGAAACAAATATTGGTGTCTAATTTCAAAGTCTCAAAGCATAGGAATTATGGAACTTGGATCTTCCCATAAAAGGTGAAACTTAGGGTTTGGAACTTTGTTAAACATCTTGGATAATATTTTTCACCAAAATTTCTTAAAAATTCTAAGTCCAACACACCTTAAATACTGAATGCAAAAAATTTGAGGTGGCGTATCATTCAAATGAAAACAAAAGTCGTTCGAACGAAACTGCAATCTTGTTTGAACCCGCTTCTAATGAGGTCCAAAATCCTGGCAGAGGAACCTCGTTCGATGTTCATTAAATAGTGGTTCTAACGAGTTCAGAATGTCATTTGAACTAAACCTCAAGTTATCCGAAGGAACTAGTGATTTCGTTCTAACGAGTCTTATTCTCGTTCAAGTGAAATAAAACCAAAATTTATTTTTCTTTTAAAATAATTAAAAATAGTTCCAAACATTTTAAACAAAAACCAACACCCTTAAAAAATATTTCCAAGGTCTCATAGCTAATACGCATTCATACCTGCGAGATCCTTGGTAAACATGAAGACAAACTAGACACTAAATACGGAACAATATATCTAATCTTTGAAGCTTGGATGTTGCGTCTTCATCAAACGACGTCATAAGCTCTTGGGATCGATAACCTAAAATTTATCCTATGACTCAAACGTTTTTTCTGGAATAATGCTAATTACATACAAATTGACTCGATTGGAAACTTGTCCTTATAATTTGAAATATATTTAAAATTTATCGTGGAACTGACTGGTGTTTGTTTTGAATGTGTTCTCAAATGTGGAGTTAACCAATATTTAAAGGAAATTTGTTTATCAAATCATGTTTATCATGTAATGACTAATCATTATCACTTTTTTCATATTAGAAATTACATCTGTATATATGCGTGTGTGAGTGTCTTTGATTTGTGCATTTTATCTCAAAATTATTCTTAATATGTCATACATGAAAATTTTTAAATGCATTTGCAAACATTCATAACATAGTTTGAGATATTGGCTTTTTGGGATTTAACACTTGGTCTTTTATTGGAAAAATTCCTTGACTTTGTGTTTGAGAAAGTGTGCTCCCTACGGTTCATTTAGAAAAAACACCACCAATTTTTAATTTTCGCATTAAATAAACTTTGCGTCAAATTAAAACTAAAGTATTGTGATAAACAGTTTTCCCATTTCAGTCGTAACCTAAGCATGCATCTAGGTGAGTATAAGCAAGAATAAAATAAATAGAAAATCACAACACGACGATGTACGAGGAAAATCCATAATGGAAAAATCCTTGGATGCCCTAACCATGCAAATTCATTATGATAAGGTTTCACAAAATTCGACAGATGACATACTCAATGACTCGACTCTGTAATAACCCCCATTTTCTCACGTAAAGGCTAGCTAGGCACGATACGCTGAAGATATGGCTTGTCTGTCAATTAATATCATTTTCAGCACAAACGTAAATATAAATAATTATATTTAAGGCCCATAATTGAGTTTCATGAATATTTTCATAATACTAAATAAATCCAAACTATCACCATCTAAATAATAAATCCAACAAGAGTATTAATATCGCAATCCAACATAATATAAAGAAATCTCGGGCTTATGCTCTTACAATTGCTTCAAATGGAATAAATAACTATGACAGAAAAAGCACCTATATTAGAACCAATAAGTCTGAAAACTGGTGTGAAAAAAAGATTGCTTGACTGCCACCGCAACAATCTGGCCATCCCTGTCTAGGAGCACCTGGGGGTGAAAGCATTTAAATTTGGGTCAGAGCCCTAGGTGTGCAAGAATTAACTTAATCAATTTAAGATGAAATAATTATAGTTGATGCAAAATAATTATTCCCCCTCGCCACTCACATGCAATTAACATCTCACTCCTCAGCTAAGTGTGATATTACCCGCATCCCAATAAGTCCCAAATAATAAGTGTGACAACGTGTCAATAAAATAATAATGGATTTTGTGATAGTTAAATGCTTAACTGAACCGATTATATTTAATTGTCAAACCCCATAATATCCCGTCTTATAAGTGTCACATAATTGGCATAAACATCTATTATGCATCACGTAGTAAGGGTTTGTAGTTTATGTTCACATTCTTAGACAATTCAATTAATCTCATTAAAGTTCGAGTAATTATACATACATGTCCTTTCATATATTCGACACACAAAGGCATCTACCGTTGGTGTCTAGTTTGTACTCTATCGGCAAGTTCAGATGAACCTCTTATCCTAAGCGGGCATCATAAAATACACAAAATTTGGGGGTTGTCCCTACCTAATATATCAGTTCATGACCCATACCCAGCGGTGACAAAGGCTATCAGCGTCAACACTTACCTCTCATAGATGGCGCATCAACGTAGAACCTATATGACCTCCACAATCTCCAAGCCCACCTGTGCCGATGTGTGCTACACATTCCAAATGCATGAACCCCCAGGACGATAGGACTGTCCACAAACATTGGTATCTCCACACAAATATATATATAAGTAAATATTATTATCTCATATAATATGTATAGGTAACTACTCGATAATTACCATAGAAAAGCCCCAATAAAGTTCACCATTTTCCATTTATTAATAATTTACCATCACGACAATTATTAATTCAGTTCCCTTAAATAATTACTTAACGATCTAGTTAAATATAATTTTCCCAATTAAATGTGGGTACATTTGAACTTTTAATAAATTTCCTATTGGACCAAACACGGTCCCACCAACTCGCATGGACCTCGAAAAATGTCTTTTAACCAAACCCCAGGCCCAACTTGCTTAACCCCCAAGACCGAATCAGTTCTTGGCCAAATCGACTCGTTTGCCAAACTAAATTGATTCACCCCAAAATCGAATCGATTTGTATTAAGGCAGTAGCCCAGTTTTTCCTAACTCAATCGATTCACCCTAAGGCTGAATCGATTCGGAAGGTAGCAGTTGCCTAGATTTGCTTGTTAGTTTTATTATGAAATTTCTCTTTTCATTCCCAAATTCACTTCTAGTGAGTTATTCCATTTTATAATCATTAAACTAAATCTCTAACCCTTAATTATTCATTTTGTGTATAAATCCTGATTTTATACCCCAACATATTTCATTAACATGAATGAAATATCCAACCCAGATTTTTATCCACAATCTCATCAAAGTCTAATTCAAGGTATGTGGTATGTAATATGGGATTTTACTTCATATTTACAAATAAAAATCATATAATAATATCCTCTACATACAATTGTCAAGATTTCCCAAATTCCATCTCAGAACCCTAAGGTTTTCATCATCAAATTTCAAGAACGATTCTTAGATTTTTGGGTTGTAATCTATGTTAAAATCTATCATTTATATACATGAGATTCAACCCTAACATTTATTCATCAAAATTAGTCATAAATCCTAGAAATCATAAGGGGTCATTATAATGCATCAAGAAGTAAATTGTATATAAATTGAGCAAGAAAATTCTTACCTTAATGAGTTGTAGAAGAAAGTCCTTTGATTCCTTCTTTGGTTTTTTGCCTTTTCTCCCCTCTTTTGATTCCTCTCCACTTATCTCTCGATGCAACAGTTATGTTTAGGATTCTAATAAGTAATGGGGAGTGGTTTAACTTCCCTTAAACACTTAATAATCTCTAATCCCGAATTGGATTAAAAATCCAAGTTTTGAACCCCCAAATGGGCACAAACCTATATTCAAACTAGCCCTAAAGTTTCCCAACTTATATATTCATGCCCGAGGACCATTTCTAGAGGTCTAAAATACCTAAACAAACCCGTATACTCCCCTAAATATGTCTCAAATTATTTTATCCCAACATTAGTTAGTTTTAATTGTGTCACCCATTAATTATGTGTTTTCTACAATACATGAAATTGAAATAACCATACACAAAGAAAATCAGCCGCACATAATCACAATGTAACAATGAATTACACATTGGCAATTAATAAGTTAATTTCACCGATTTAAGTTCAATTTCCACAAATCTTTATTTATTCCAAAAAGGATATTTTTTTTATTCTTGAAAATTACGGGGTATTACATTTTCCCCCCTAATAATGGGATTCCGTCCTTGAAATCAAGAAAAGCACATGCCTAGCTAGAAGAGTTAGGGATACTTCATGCGCATGTCATCTTCCCTCTCCTAAAGTGACTCGTACTCCCAATGGTGCCCCCACTTCACTCGAACTAAAGGAATAACCTTGGGTAGAAGTCGGCGCTCCCGTTGGTCCAAAATGGTTATCGTTCTCTCCTGGTTAGTAGCGTCTGGCTGGAGCTCTATCTCATCAATAACAATGTGTTGGTACGCTATCTCATCCCTAAGGAACCTCCACAATGAAGATATGTGGAAAACATCGAGCATCTGCTGTAAGTGGTCCGGTAATCCCAATCGATATGCCACGGGCCCAGTCCTCTCTAGAATAGGGAACGGTCCTACATATCGAGGAGCCAACTTCCATTTCTTCCATACCTTATTGCCCCGTTCATGGGAGACACTTTAATCAACACCTGATCTCCAACATCAAAGTTTAAGTGTCTCCGGCCCGCATCCACGTAGCTCTTTTACCTGTCCTGGGCAATTCGTATTATGGCCTGAATCATCTCTACCTTCTTTGAGGTGTCCTGAATCAAGTCTGGCCCAAGTAACATGTTCTCCCCTACCTCTAACCATCATGAGGGTGAACAATAAGGTCTCCCATAAAGGGAATCAAATCGTGACATCCCTATCGTGAACTAGTAGATGTTATTGTATGCAAACTCCACTAAGGCATGCACTGCTCCCAGCTCCCCTTAAAATCCAAAATGAACATCCGTAACATTTCCTCCAACATCAGGTTCTCCTTCTCTATTTTCCCGTCAGTCTGAGGATGATATGATGTCCTCATCTCAACTCTGCCCCAAGGCCTGCTGAAAGCTCCTCCAAAAGTGGGACACAAATGTCATGTCCCTGTCTGACACGATGTTGAGTGGTACCCCATGCAACATAATAATATCTATAAGGAAGAGTCTTGCGTACTGCTCGGAGATATAATCTATTTGGACTGGTAAGAAATGAGCCACCTTCGTCAATTTGTCGATAATTACCCATATCGAATCATGCCCCCTTTGTGATGTAAGTAGCCCGGTAATGATGTCCACGGAGATGTTTTACCATTTTCACATCGAGATCTCCAAAGGCTATAAAACACATGTAGGATGCTGATGATCCACCTTCACCAGTTGACACATAACACACCTAGACACAAAATCAACTATGGCCCTTTTTATCCCGGCCTACCAATACTGACGACGTATGTCATGGTACATCTTATCCCCTCTGGGATGTACTATAAATTGTAACCCATGTGCCTCTGACATAATAACACATCTTAAATCCTCATCATCTAGGACAACCAGTCTCCCCTGGAATATCAAACCACCATTTGACCCAATGGAATAGTGTTCCATCCCCTCGACTAACAACTGTCTCACTCGTTCCTAGAAAAGTTGATCTCCTTCTTATGCCTTCACCACCCGAATAATGATCTGAGGGTGATGGTGAGAATTGCCATAAATGTGTGGGTTAGGTCATCGTACCCATGAAGTGACCTCCACTTCACCTTCCACACTACTGCTAACTCTAAAATCAACTTGCGGCTTAAACCATTTGCCAAGAAATTTGCCTTCCCCAAGTGGTACTGAATGTCGAATTGATAATCTTTCAGAAACTCTAGCCACCTCCTTTGTCTCATGTTCAGCTCCTACTGTGTGAACAAATACTGTAGACTTTTATGATCTGTAAAAAGCTAAAATTTCTCACCGAGGAGATAATTCCTCCATACTCGCAACGTAAAAACCATGATTGTTAACTCAAAGTCATGGATGGGGTACTGTCCCTTATGGGCTTAAGCTTTCAGGAAGCATAAGCTTTCAGTCTCTCCTCCTGCATCAAAATCCCACCAAGTCCCCTCAAGGACGCATCTGTGAAGACTCTATAATTAACCCCAAATCAAGACAACGCCAAAATTAATGTTGTAGTCAATCTATTCTTCAGCTCCTCAAATGCCTGTCGGCACATAGCATGCCACACAAATGGTACCCATCCAGTCCTAAAAAGTTGCGCACCTCGGTGGGTGTAGTGGGTTATCCCCACTCCATCACGGCATAAACTTTCACCGAGTCCACGGCTATCCCCCGCTCACAGATAAAATGTGGGTTAAGAACTGTACCTCTCTCAGCCAAAACTCATATTCTCAATCTTTTCATACAAATGATGATCTCTAAGTGTCTGTAAGACCACTCGTAAATGCTCTGCGTGCTCCTCCATAGTTCGAGAATAAATCAGGATATCGCCTATAAACACAATAACGAACCAATCCAAATAATCTCTAAACATCCGGTTCTAGGGGTGGCAATTCGGGTTAGTCGTGTCATTTTTGGGTCGCGTTGATTTTGATTTGAGTATAATTGTTTCGTAGTCTTAAATCTATACAAGCTAATCGTGTCATGTTCGGGTTATTACCATAAACGGGTTATCGTGTCAAAAATTGCCAGCCCTACCCGGTTCATCAAGTCCATAAATACTATCAGTGCATTGGTTAGCCCAAATGGCATCACAAAAAATCGTACGACCCATATCTAGTAAGGAAAACTATTTTTGAGATGTCCTGCTCCCGAACTCTCAACTGTTGGTAACCCGACCTTAAATCAGTCTTTGAAAAATACATAGCACCCCTCAGTTGGTCAAAAAAATTGTCAATACGTGGCAATAGGTATTTATTCCAAATATTGACTTTATTCAACTCCCAGTAGTCGATACAAAGCCTCAGAGATCCGTCCATCTTCTTGAAGAATAACACAAGAGCACTTCAGGGAGAAGCACTCCTCCTAATACATCCCTGCCCCAATAACTGCTCAATCTGCTACCGTAGCTCCCTCATCTCCAAAGGAGCCACTCGGTATGGTGTATGGGCAATGGGTCTCATGACCGAAATTAAGTTGATCATGAAGTTGATCTTCTGACTAGGTGGCAACCCCGTAATCTCTCCCAAAAATTAGAAAACTCACTCACCACCGGGATGGAATATAGCGTCACCATAATCTCCAAAGAAGTATTCTCCTTGATATAGTACAAATGCGTGCTCGACACACCCCCAGGGTGCGACATCGCAACTAGGTACATCTCCTTCCTCAGAATGGCAAAGACGATGGACCTCCCATAACAATCCACACATGCCCTGTATGTAGCTAGCTAATCCATCCCCAGAATAACGCCATACTCGTGCATATCAAGTACTAATAAATCGACTACAAAGGTGAGTCATCTATCTCAATTCTGATACCCCGACACACTGATCGTATGGGTGCCCCTCTATCCGCTGGTGAATTTATATGTAAAGCAATGTCGGATGCAAAATCTACCATACCCGTCTCCCATGGAAACCCCGTGTTAACAAAAGAATGAGATGTATAAGTGTCAAATAGAATGCGACCAATGTGACCAAAGATGGGAAATATACCCTCGATTGCCTGTACTGGTGATGGACCCTCTACGACCGCGACATGATAGACCTGCCCATACTGTAATGGCTACTGTCCCTGAGGTGGGGCGACGAGTACTAGAGTTGTTGGTGCAGCGACTCCCTGAGCTGGAAATGGTGGGTGTTATCTATGTGGTGCTTGTTGTCCCCTATGACCTCCCTGCTCCTAGGTCGCTTAGTTACCCATAGGATACTTCCTCTAAGTATGCCCCTTCTTTCAACACGTATAACACCTCCCCTGGAATGGGCGCCACTCAAACCGTCGATCCTATTGGCCTCTACCCTGTTGTCCCTGGTCCCGATGTCCTGCCCCGACTGTCCCTAGCCCTGCCTATGACGGTCATCTGCACCTCTAAACTTCTTATTCGAATTAGAGGATGGGGTTCCCCTGTGTTGCTGGGTCCCAGATCCTCTCCTTCCACCCCCTTGACCTATTGGCTCGACCATTCTGTTCCGTGGAGTTTCTCACCCTTTCTCCTTTGAAATGCTCTGTGATCCTAGCAGTGGAGGAGTGCGACATTCATTAGATGATTATATGATGTGAAGGTCGGATTCCCAAGAAGAGATTTTTTATGTGCCGGGATGATCATGAAATGAATTGTCCATCCGTCTTTTCTCAGTGTTAACATCCTCCTTTGCGAAGTACAAAAGGACGGTGAACTCTTCTCCGTACTCAGCTACAGTACCCCCCTCCTACTCAAGCTCCATAAACCTTATCCTCATCTCAGAATGCATGTCTAGGGGAAAGTATTTCCCCTAAAATCTCTCCTAAAACTCGTCTATAGTAAGATTGTCCCTCTCAGTAACTAGCGTAACTGCCTCCCACCACTGAAGTGAGTCCCCTATTAATCTGAACGAAGCTAGCAGCAGCTTCTGCATTGGTGTGCACTCTACTATTCGTAAATGCCTCTCTATATCCTTCTTCCACCTACTCTCCACCAATATATCTAAACCACTAATATATCGCTTTGTCCTACATATAACCCCGTGCCTAAGCTGGTATAGCCACCAGCTGTGGTGGTGGTGGCTTCTGATGTGCCTGTCGTGATGGGCAATGCTAGAGAATGGCTACCATGGCCATAGAGACCTCCTGATACATAATTGTGGCTACCTCTACATGTGTAATCATCTGTGGGGCCAGTGTCTTCTATTGTGGCTCTAGGTGAGCCTCTTCCTCGACAGTACATGCGACTACACGCCTCGGCCTACCGCTCTGTTTGTTTTCCAACCGAAAGAAAATAAATTTAGAATTAGTATCAACGTAAGAATACAATGAATCCTAAGCATAGGCTCCACAAATCAAAGAACACAACACAGAACATAATGAACGCAACACAGATCCTAAGGGCACTAGAACCGTGCTCTGATGCCAACAACAACAATCCCAATTTTCTCATGTAAATCCTGGCCAGGCACGATACGTCGAAGATGGGACTTGTCTGTCAATTAATACCATTCTCAGCACAAACGTAAATATAACTAATTATATTAAAGTCCCATGATTTATTTTCATGAATATTTCCATAATACTAAATAAATCTAAACTATCACCAACTAAATAATAAATCCAACAAAAGTATCAATATCTCAACCTAACATAATGTAAAGATATCTCGGGCTTATTCCATTACAATTGTATCAAATGGAATAAATAACTATGGAAGAAAAAGCACATATGCTATAATCAATAAGTCTGGTGAGTAAGAGAGCTTGTAAGACTGCCCTCGCAACAATCCAGCATTCCCTGTCTATGAGCACCTGAGGGAGAAAACATTTAAATTTGGGTCAGATACCTAGGTGTGCAAGAATTAACTTAATCAATTTAAGATGAAATAAGTACAGTTGATGCAAAATAATTATTACCCCCCATCACTCACATGCGATTAACATCTCACCCCTCAGCGAAGTTTTATATTACCCGCATCCCAATAAGTCCCAAATAATAAGTGTGAATACGTATTAATTAAATAATAATGGATTTGGCGATAATTAAATGCTTAAGTGAACCGACTATATTTAATTTCCAAACCCCATAATATCCCAGTCTTATAAGTCTCACATAATTGGCATAAACATCTATTATCCATCACAGAGTAAGGGTTTATAGTTTATGTCCAGATACTTAGACAATTCAATATATCTCATTAAAGTCCGGGTAATTATATATACATGTCCTTTCATATACTTGACACACAAAGGCATCTACCATTGCTGTCTAGTTCGTACTCTATCGACAAGTTCAGAGGAATCTCTTATCCTAAGCGGACATCACAAAACACAAATAAGTTGGAGGCGGTCCCTACGTAATATACTAGTTCACGGCCCATACCTAACGGTGACAAAGGTTATTAGCGTCAACACCTACCTCTCGTAGATGGCGCATCTACGTAGTACCTATATGACCTACATAATCACCAAGCCCACCTGTGTCGATGTGTGCTACACAGTCCGAACGCATGAACCCCCAAACTGATAGGATCGTCCACGAACATTGGTATGTCCACACAAATACATATAAGTACATATTATTATCCCATATAACATGTATAGGTAACTACTCGATAATTACCATAGAAAAGTTCCACATGAAGTTCAAAATTTTTATTTATTAATAATTTACCATCTAGTGAATTATTAATTCAATTCCCTTGAATAATTACTTAGCAATGTAGTTAAATGTATTTTTTTCAATTAAATATGGGTACATTTGCATTTTTAAAAAATTCCCAATTGTCCTAAACACGGTCCCACCATCTCGCGTGGACTTCTAAAAATGTCCTTAATCAAACCCCAGGCCCGGCTCACTCAGCCCCCAAGATCGAAGTGATTCCATTCTTGGTCGAATTGATTCGTTTGCCAAACCGAATAGGTTTTCCCACAAAATCGAATCAATTCGGATTAAGGCACTAGCCTATTTGTGCTTAACCGAATCGATTAACCCTAAGGTCGAATCGATTCGGAAGGTAGAAGTTGCCTAGATCTGCTTGTTATTCCTATTACGAAATTTCACTTTTCATTCCTAAATTCACTTCTAGTGGGTTATTCCATTCTATAATCATCTAATTAAATCTCTAACCCTTAATTATTCAAATTAGGGTGATAAGTTCAGTGTATAAATCCCGATTTCATACCCAGTTTTTCCAGATTTCATTAACATGAATTAAGTATCCAACCCAGATTTTATCCACAATCTCAAAAAGTCTAATTCAATGTATGGGGTATCTAATATGGGATTTTACTTCAGATATACAAATAAAAATCATATGTTATTATCCTTTATATACAATTGTCAAGATTTTCTCAATTCTATCTCAAGAACCCTAAGGTTTCTATCATCAAATTTCAAGAACGATTCTTAGATTTTTGGGTTGTAATCTATGTCAAAATCAATCCTTTACATACATGAGATTCAACCCTAACATTTAATCATAAAATGAGTCCTAAATCCCAGAAATCATAAGGGATCATTATAATGCATCAAGAAGTAAATTGTTTATAAATTGAGCAAGAAAATTCTTGCCTTAATGACTTGTAGAAGAAAGCCCCTTGATTCCTTCTTTGGTTTCTTTCCTTTTATCCCATATTTTGATTCCTCTCCACTTCTCTCCCAATGCATTAGTTAAGTTTAGGATTCTAATCAATAATAGGGAGTGGTTTAACTTTCCTTAAACATTCATTAATCTCTAATCCCTAGTTGGGTTAAAAACCCAAGTTTAGGACCCCAAAATGGACCCGAACCCATATTCAAACTAGCCCAAAAGTTTTCCAACTTATATATCCATGTCCTGGGACCATTTCTAAACGTCTAAAACACCTAAACGAGCCCGTATGCTCCTCGAATTATTTTATCCCAACATTAAATATTTTTAATTGTGTCACCCATTAATTACGTGTTTTCTACAATACATGAAATTGAAATAACCATACACATAGAAAATCAACCACACATAATTATAATGTAACAACGAAATACACATTATCAATTACTAAATTAATTTCACCGATTTAAGTTCAATTTCCACAAATCTTTATTTATTCCAAAAAGTATCTTTTTTTATATATTCTGGAAAATTACGGAGTATTAAAGACTCCCTCGCAAGCCTTGATGCATCTTCGATCTTCAACCTCTCCGACATAGATACAATATAGGAATCCATCAACGCAAGCACCAAAACGTGTGAGTTCACACACGCCTCGGTATCCACCGAATAGCTCAATAACCTCCAACAGATTAGAATACGAAATCCACCGCTTCTTCACCGCAACACCATACCACGGAGTCCACCGTGTGTATATAGCTTATATGGAGTCCACAGTATCAAATGATTCTCATAAAGATGTGGGGAATAAACCTTGGTGCCCGAAAGAGGACCTTCAAAGCATATATGAATTGAAACTTGATTCTTAAACAACTTGGGTGAATCTAAGGTTTTGGAGATCTTTTTTAAAGAGTTTTGGAACTATAAAAAAATGAAAAAGTCTCTAAGAAGAATGTTGTTCCTCTCTCCTATTTGTAGGAGATTTTCTAAAAAAGAGATAAAGATGAAAAGTAGTTTGGAAAATCACAAATTCTTCAAAGATTTGCATACACATTCGAACGACTTAGTACCTCGTTCGAACGAAATATAGCTTCTCATTTGAACAATATTCAAATGACATTTCCAACGAGATTCTAATGACGGGTAAAAACAAATCGTTCGAAGTTCGTTTGAATAGGGATATAACGAGGTACTTATACCCGTTTGAACGACTTACCAAGTTCATTCTAAAGAAGTCACGAAAAAAATATTTTTTCCTAAAAAATATATACATGAATAAAATCATTTTAAAACTTTTAAAACATACTTTACAAAAACCAAAAAACCAAATATTAAATATACAAGGATCAAAATATGTATGCATCCATACATGAGAGATCCTCAAAAGGTAAAGGCAAAAATGAGCATGAAACATGACATGATGATGTAGATCTTCTAACTCGGTTGCATTGTCTTTAAGTAAACACCATCATATGCCATGATGGAAACACCAACCCTAACCTATGATATAAGATGTTTTATCTGGAATTAAACTGATACATTCAAATTGACTCTATCAAAAAATTTCCCTTACAAACCTCTCCCTTCGATTATTTCGGGATAAAACCAACAACAAGAACTCCTATGGGCCGTCAAACTATTATAAGTACAACTCGATTGACTCATAAACCTTTAGTAGCTTTGCTCGCTCGAAAATTTTGTCACATGTTGAAAACCTGCACATTTAAACACACTTTAAAATGAAAGGAGAATATAACAACATGTAGAATCTGTATAAGAATAAACTCCCCCTATGTCTAACAATCCCCACCTAGGTAAGATGTATCCCCCTAAGATAAAGGTCTCCTCCTAACACTAAAGAGAAATATACAATTTCTCTCCCTTTTTTTATTGAGGAGTAGAAAAAGAAATAATGCATGATAAACCATTTCTCCCCCATAAAAAATATCTCCCCTAAAAAATGAGAACATATAATACCAACTGAAATTAAGGAAGAACGAATAATATCATGAAAATGGTGTAAAGTGAAACAAACACAACATAGCAACACAAGCACAAATAATACATCCAATGATCAATCAATACCAATATTGATGTAACAATTGATATCAACTTGAATACACAATGAATCATGAGATACCAATATGATCGTAAGCATGCCAATTTGAATCAAAGATAAAGCTCATATCAAATGTGCATTAAATGAAAATGTAAAGACTAAAAAACAAACGATAGCATATATATATATGCAAAATATATCAATGACACATAGGCACATATAGATAGGTATAAACGACGACAAACTGATACAAAACACATAAGTGTAACACCCCGTAAATTTGAGGACTTTTAATTTAATTATTTTTCGGAAAAATAATATTATTTGGGAGAAATTTATTTTAGGATTTTTAGTAAATTATTTGATTTGGAGAAATTATTTTAAATCGTAGGATTTATTTAAATTGTCAAATTAAGGTTTAATTATTCGGATCATTTTTGGTGTTGCATTTATTAGGTTAAAAATTGGAGAATGTCATAAACTATTTCGAATGGTAATTTTGAGTGCACGGTTGAGTTCGGATGGGTTGAAATAGTTGGAAAAGAGTACACATGGGTACTAAATGGGTCTCAATATATTTTTAAGCATATTTAAGCCCACATAAGAATGTTTGGGCCCTTTTTATAAAGCCCACAAGCCTAAAATGGGATTGAGTTATTAAACCCTAAATGTGAGATGGTGTGGCAGCCATAACTCATTTTTAGAAAAAAAAAACCAAATGAGAGAGAGAAGAGTAGGTGCAATTGGGAGAAGCCATGTAAGCCAAAAATTAAGAACTGGTCTGTGGATTCATCACCAAAATCAAAGGATTCAGACTCTACGAACCCTAAGGCAAGTGGTTAAACTTCCTTTTGATTAATTACATTTTTATTGTTCATATCATAATGGGTGTGAGAGGAATGTAAATGTTAGGGTTAATGCAATAATTAAATTGGGGCTTTTATGATTTCTAATTAAGAATCTGTAGAGGATGTAAAGATGCGTGTTATTAACCCCAATTTGTGTGAATATTGTGTTTATATTGCGGGTTTTGAATTGGTGGTTTTAGTGTGAATCTTGGAGGGTTTTAATGGAGAAAATCTGAACAGATAAGGGAGTTGAAGTTAATAATGGCAGATGGGTTTCTAGGTTGGAGATAGAGGAGAGAAAGAACCAGGGTTGTTCGAATGACCTAGTTTTTGGTTCGAATGATAGCCATAGTCATTCAAACGACAGGCCAAGTCGTTCGAACGATAGGGCTTTTTCTAGCATCTTTTCTTCCTCCCTTGTTTCTGCCCTGGGAGTTTTATTCTTGGGGGATTACTATTTTGGAGGATTTAGAAGTTAGGCTACAATAATTGTCTATTTGTGAGATTTATTAATGGATTTTTAGGGTTTAAATCCGAAAGGAAATTAAGGATTAATGTGAGTGAATTAAGAACCCTAAAGTAATGAGTTTGCAATCCTATTAGAAAGAATTTTGGATAATAAATTCAGGATATTCTATTCTCAGACCAAGCGAGTAAGTTTGAGTATATTGGTTGAGTGATGCTAAGACAATAAATTGATTAATACATGGTTAATTAAATTTGAGTTGGGCGATCGACTCGGGTATAATTTTGGGGCTAGTTCTATGAGGGCTTAGGCACGGATTTAGCCAATTAATTTATTAGGGAGTTATATTACAAATTATAGAATATGCATAATAAAGGTGTTAGCCTTCATATATGTGATTTGAGGAATAATTTCGATATTATGAAATTTCGGACCGAAGGAGCGAATTTGGTTGGGTGACACAACTTAAGTGATAAATAAATAAATAATTGTGAGAATTATTTAACATATCAAGTCGGTGTATAGACTTGGGACTATTAGACTCGTGTTATGGTAATTGTGCACTGGTAGCCTGGACTTAATTAAATACATATGCGGCGTTGTGTATATATATATATATTTGTATATTTGTGTGATTTATAAATATTTGTGTGAGTAATATTTATGGGAAAGCATACCCACTCTAGTGTTATCATGGGAGGTTACGCGATGTGGGTGAATCCTCTGGATTAAGGAGCAGGGTGAGTATAGTCCCAGGTCATAGCATTCGAAGTCAAGAATGAGACGCTTTGGGTATGATTCGGTCTCATTCCGGGGGAAACTATGAATGTCTCCAATGCGTTTATGTTATTTTTACTAATTCGGGGAGCTAACCGTATCACGGTTCAGGTGGATGAATATACCTAGTGATGATAACATTTTAGAGAACATCTGGTGAGTGCCTACTCGAGAGGATAGTATTATATATTTACTACATGTGTGTGAATGTTGTAAATAGTTGATACGTGTATATGGTGCGAATAAATATATTCGGATAAAATCCATGTGTTGAATTGTATCGATGATATATAAATTGTGAGAATGTTATACGGTTCCTAACAATTGTTAAATAATTAAGTTAATGTGTTAAATAGCTTATAAAATGTCTATTAAACATACTGGGTCAAGATTAGTGTGACGGGAAGGTTATCATCGAGAGTTAGTTATGGGGTAGGTGACTAGGCGGGTTATATAGAAAAGCATTAGGCGTGCATAATAGTTGAGGGGTGAGACGGCCCTCAAGGGAGTGCGACACTAGCTTAAATACAAAGAGCATTCATGCATTTTAATTTACTGAAATTTAATTCACTTGCTAAATATTTTCAAAATATTTTGGGTACTAACCCTTGTTATAAAATATTTTCAAAACCTTTTAGGTGTCCAGCCACATGGACGTCGAAATTGTTCCATTTTTGGGTTACGCAGCTGCGACATATGTGGATGTTGTAAGATTTTGACTTAACCGCTTCAGTCATTCCATTTCTAGAGTAGGATGCAGTCATTATTTCATTTGGTCATGTCTCCCTAGTTATTTCTTTTATTCCAGTCAGATAATGTACTCCTTTTATCCTTCTTGTAGTTATATTTTTGTATTTAGTTGTAGCCGGTGGTTTTCTTGATAAAGATTATAATTATACATTTTTGGTATTGTGGAATTCAATGACTATGTGATTGGTTTATCTTATATTCTTTCGCCTATTGTTAGTGTTGTTTAATTAAAAAGATAAAACTTGACACCGCTGCTTTTGTATACTAGGTGGTTAGTAAGTTTTAAAAAGTTTTCGACATTGATACTAAGAATGAACCAGATGAGATTCCTATTTAATTTGATATATGACTGATCACCTAGTATTTTATTAGGCTGGGTGTCACAGATGGTATCAGAGCCTCAGGTTCTAGTGTCCTTAGGATATGTGCGCCTTTTCACGTTTCAGCGTAGCGTTCTTTGATATAGAGACATATTATAGGATTGTTGTACTTCTTTACATATGCGACATATGTTATCCTGCTATAATGTATAGTTGATGTGATTCATATACAGTTTTGGTTGAGCGTGGAAGATCGAACATCATAAAACGACAAATATGGGACGTTAGAACGATTGCAAGAGCGAGGACTCAGTAAAACCCATAGAGTATTTTGGAAACAGTCACGCGATAGGAGTCACCATATTTTTTAAAATATTAAAGTTGGAGTAACCGATGGGGCGCAGTAGTTGCCCCCACGAACCGTCATGAAGGACGGTGGTATAAAGTTAAAACCTTAAGTGTGATGACAAGGGGTAAGAGTCGAAAAAGGTTTTGTTTCAAAGGAACAATCCTGTAGAATTTGAAGAAAGTGCAGAAGGGTGGATGCATTAATTTTATCAAACGAAAGACTTAGTCTTATAGTGACAGATAAAGTGAACTCATAAATGGACAAGAAAACACAATGCATATTGGCCTAGAAAATATTAATAATTCTTAAATCAATATATCCAAACATGAAATAACTAGGACTCATTGTGCAAACCCATTGTTCTTTAACTTATAACTCCCTAAAAATTATAGATATATTATTTTTTTACTCACATTTTGAAGATAACAAATTAATTGGAGTATTAATGAAACAAAATTTTATCCATGGAAATAATTTCTATTTTTATTGCTTATGAATTCTTTAGGCTTCACGCCACGATGATTTCTACCTTCGAAACCCTTTCTCGTGCACACATTTTATTGATTACAACAATAGAGAAAAAGCCTCTCCGTGGTAAAAAAAAACTTTTGCTAAACTTGATCTAAAGGTCAAGCCCAATTCTCCAGACTTATCAAGGCAATAAATTTGGGGATTTATAAGAATCCCCATTACATGAAAGGTTATAGAAAAACTAAATAATAAATTTGGGATTTTATAAACTAATCACATTATAATTATTTATGCTCAATTCTAATTTGAGGGATGCTTTGTCTGTCCATGTTGAGAAGGCCCTTAATCATAGAGGGGAGATCATTAAAAGACCCGTAGAAAGATGATTCTTGATTAACTGTTGCCTTGGATGCGAAATCACCCGCCACTGTATTAATTTCTCTCCAGATATGTTTGGTGTTGAAGACTCTAGGGAAATTGAGATTTTGAATGATATCTATGATTATCCAAGGAGGTTTAGTCTTTTTAAATAGAATGTCAACTAAAATTTTAGAATCAATTTCAATGTGAATATGATCCAAGTTTAGTTGATAGACTAGTTTAAGATCTTCCTCAAGTTCCTCAGACTCAGCATAAAGAGATGAATTAATGCCCAAAACCAAGCGAAAACCTGCAATAAAATTGATCTTATTATCTCTAATAATACCTCATATACCACTTGGACTAGGGTTACCTTTGGAAGCTCCATCAATGTTGAGTTTGAATGATCCCGAAGGAAGTTTAGACCAAACACATATGAATAACAAAGGCTATTGAGGTCTAATTCTTAGTTTAAACCAGTTTAGAATGAAGAAGTCATTTGAGTAGCATCTACCTTTGAACACTTTTCCATAGCTCATATCCCAAATCAGAGAAGCAATTTTGTTGATAATATTCAGGGGTGAATTTGAATTTTATCATAAAAGTTTGAGTTCCTAGATTTCCATAATTCCCATAGGATGACTTTAGGGAGGCTTGCAAAAATGAACTACTGATTGTATCTTCTTGGCATCTTAAGCCACCATGAAAGGAGAATGGATTGACATGAGAGGGAATTCAATTTTACCCCTATTTTATTGCTGAAGTGGTTCATAACTTCTTTGGCTATCTTGTAGTGAAGAAAAACGTGATCAATAGACTTTCTTTTGCCTCCTCCCCTAAGATTGAAGGGTACACATATATGTTATTCTCTAAAATCTTATTATTTCGCTTGTTCTGCCCATTAGTCTACGGATAATAGGCCCTACTCAATCACAGCTCGGTGACTATGGCCTCTTGAACATACTTCCAAAATCGAAGAACAAAGATCTTATCCAAATCGAACACAATATTAAACGGTACCCTATATAACCTTAATATCTTGGTTATGAAGATCTTGCATATTGTCCCGTAATATAATCAGTCCTAACTGCCATAACGTGAGCTACTTTGGTCAACCGATCCTCTATCCCCTTATAGTATCGTGACCCCCTCCACGATAAAATCCTTGGGGATTCTTTCCCATTACTACTTAGTAATCTCGGTTGTTTGAAGAAACCCAACTGGTTTCGTACGGTCCACCCTTTACCAATAGACAAGTGACCCATTGTTAAATGAAATTAGCAATATCTCTCTTCATTAAATCCCATCATCACTGACATTTATAACATGATACATCTTATATTCCCTCGAATGTACCTTAAACCTTGGACCATGTGACTTTTCCACACCGCGTGTCACAAATCTTTCCCCTTGCTCAAAAAATAGTTCCTCGTGAAACATAAGCCTCTGACAATCCTTACGAAATAGGCTTCAACTTCCTTAACTAAATGTTGTCGAATTCACATGACAATTATCATCTACTGCCTGATACAAAACTATCCTCTTGGACATTTGGGGAATGATGGTCCTAACTGATATAAATGATCATAAACAAAAAGAGACACGAGGTGTGCTACTATAATAAAAACAAAACAAAAACCATTAATAATGAGTATAGAGCATCTGATTTCCACAATTTAAAGGCAATAAGTACCTAATCCTTCTATTTCCATAATAATTATTACAATAAAGTTTCTCTCAAAAATAAAATTCTCCAACTAAAATTACACCACTAAATCATACATAAAAATATCTACCAAATCCATGCTCTAAAGCAATTCTTCAAAATAGTCCATAGCTTCCCAATCCACACTAACCTATGCCTTACAAGAAAATACGGGGAAGTACACATTATAACACGAATAAATGCTCAAAGATAATTAGTACGATGAATAAATCTCAATAATACGAATTGCATATACAAATCAAATTCATAACTCAAGCATTATATCAATTAATTTCTCAACCTCTAAATATACCTTATCCCATAATTTCCAAGTATGGATAAAATCAAGATTTAGTCACTTAGGCCGCCCATACACCCTATGTCTCGCGCATTGATGCACAAATTAAATATAATCATTTTAAATCAATCTTCACATCAGGATTAGGCGACTCTACTGGCCTTAAGTCATAATAGAATTATTAATTCTGTTTATATTCTCATATATGTACATTAGCCAAGGTACGAAACCCATGTATTATTATCTAAACTTCTTTCCAACTCCCGACGTTTGCTAGTTTCATGCGTGGGGTGTCTCGCAAAGCGAAATCCAAACAAGGAACCACCCGATACACTACTACCTAACATTGTCGATCGTCGAGATCCGTAAGGTCCTCAATCCATAATATGTACCTTCCCACAATCTCCTTATGTTGACATACCAGTCTACGCGCCCATTCTAATGTCCCTAAAACTAACATGAAACATGACACTCTCACTATCCCAAATTATTGGCACTATATAGATAATGAGTTATATCACTTGTTCGATACAGAACACGATATATCCTGAGTCACATCAGTAAATAAATCCCTACACACTAGGATTACATATAACTATACAACTTACTCCCTGAAGTCTACGATATCAATGAAATTTTCATATATATATATATATATATATATATATATATATATATAGGCCTAACCCTATTTCAGGTGGCACCTCACCAAAGTAATATTACTCACCTGAAGTATCCAGCATGATAGTCTTATCACTCAATCTACTATCATTCAAACATTCGGTAAATAATCACTATTCATTAACATAATAAGCTCGACTTTGCGAACTTAATGCAATAGTAAATTATAATGATAAAATATGCCTTTAATGCTAACCAAGCTCACTCACGGGTGACATCCAAAAGTCCCGTTACCCATGATAAATACATTTATAACCAAACTATTAAAACTGTAAGGATATAAATTTCCAATTGAGTCCATGTATTGTTTTGACTTAATTCCGTGAATAAAACTGTGTTTATAATATGTCATAGGCAGATTTTATTTTTTCACGATCCCACTCGGTCTATGATGTATTGAAGAAATTGAAGACAACGCGACAAAGCTTCAAAGAATTAATCATGCAGAAGTTTAATTGGTGCAAGTTTATTCGTCTTCAAGTTATTGCATTCTGAGATCACACAGGTATGAATGCGTATAATTAATGGTGCTCGGAATTGTTTTTACAAAAGATAAGGATGTGATTTTTAAAAGGAAAATATTTTAAAATGTTTTAAATGTTTTAAACTACGTTTTATTCTGATAAGCTCGAATTAGAGTTTGAATTAATTGAATCTCTTATGGAAGAGACGTTTTAAAGAAAAAGTCAAAAAGTCAAACTGACACGCGCGTCGTTCAAACGACAAGCTGGCTTGTTCAAGCAAGATGGCTATGTCGCGCGAACGACATGCCAATCTCGTTCGAGAGACACAATTTTCGAGGTGGTGATTTTTTAATATTTAAAGCGTGGTTTCATCAGAATTATTAAGTGTGCATTCTGAAAAAACAGTTTACGATCCAGAGGCATGTTTGCACATGTTTTTCTAAGGATTCAAAGCTTAAACACATCCTTAGAGTTTGTAAAGATCCAAGTTCTCATTATTATATGTTTATGTGATCTTGCTGCACCAAGAAGGTTTGTTTAATACTTGAACATCAGGGTTTTTCGGTGAAGAAAAGAGAAGGACTTCTTGTTCGACATTTTAGACGTATCAAAGCCATTCGGTGGACAACGAGACATAGGTGGACGTGTGTGTTGTGGACAGGTATCTTAGAATAAGTACTTTCTATGTGGGAACTATGAGAGGAGTGGTTGAAGATCAGAAGAGCGTCAAGACCCGTGGGGATCGAGTCGTTGAGTGAGTCTTTGTGTTCGTTGTAATTCCATATTCATAGTGATTGTCTGGCTTGGGCCGTCCGAGGTTATTTTCCCGTCTTGGGTTTTTTCCTCGTAAATCTGGCGTTGTGAGTATTCTTTACTTTACTTTACTTGCTTTAATCACTAGATGCATGTTTAGGATTAATCAAGATAAAAATGGTTTAAAGTAAAAATTGGTTTTTCACAACTTGGTTTGGTGCTAATTAAAAGTTGGATAATTTTTTATGAAAATTGGTTTGATTTGAAACACACATGTAAGACCACCCTTTTCAAATTGGTATCAGAGCTAGAAAACATAATTTATTTGTTTTGTGATCCCATGTGTTTTCAAAGATGAATTTTGGAAATAACGAACTTTTTCGAACTCCTATTTTTTATGTCACTAATTACACCTATTGGAAGATGAGAATGAGACGTACATTAAAATCTATTGATGAGCGTGTGTGGCTAGCATCTGATAAAGGTTGGACACCCCTTGTCACTATTTTAGGTGAGGTCACTAGTTTGAAGCCTGTCGAGTCATGGACCGAAACTGAACATAGACTTTCACAATATAATTCAAAGGGTTTGCACATTATTTCTTCACATGTCACACCGGAAGAATATAATAGAATTATGACTTGTGAAACATCAAAAGAGGCTTGGGATATTTTGGCACTCACTCACGAGGGCACTAGCATAGTTAGGGCTTCGAAACTTCAAAATTTTACTACACAGTTTGAGACCATTAGGATGTTAGAAAGTGAGACTTTTGATGAGTTTTATGCTAGGTTGTCCAATATTGTCAACTCATCGTTTAACCTAGGTGAGAAAATTCCTGACAACAGTGTCATTAAGAAAATCCTTAGGTCGTTGCCTAGTAGGTTTGATGAGAAAGTGACCATTTTAAATTCCTTGGATAAGTTAGAGTCGACGAAACTAGAAGAGATTATAGGTGACTTACAAAGCTATGAAATCGACATGATTACCTCCAAGCAAGTTCCTAAGAAAGAAAAGGGTATTGCTTTGAAAACCCAAAAGGAGGAAATTAAAGTTTCGGGTTTCGATTCCGATTTTGAGGATGTTGCTTTGTTGGCAAAGAAATTTAAAAATTTATCAAGTTTCAAAAGCAATCGAAAGATGCCAAGAAATTTGAAAAATTCAAGAACAACAAAGTTGATCCCACCTCTAAGGATAAGTTTGAGAAACCTAAGAGAGATGGGTCAGATAAGTATTTTGGGTGTGAGGGGTACAGTCACAGAGTTAAGGAGTGTCCCACTAGACTTAATAAAGAGGGCAAGCAACCCATTATTAATAGTGTCACCTTAAGTGATAGTGATCCGAAAGAGGGAGAGAGTTCCCCCATTGATCGTAACTTTGTTGCATTTATGGCATGTCATGTGAGCGATGACAATTCTCATGTGAATGACACTTTCGAGGAGGTTTTGAGTGAATCCCATGTTAGTGAGGGAGAAGAGAGTGAAGAAGAGGAGATAGATGTGATAGAATTGCAAGTTGCATTTAATGAGTTGTATGCTGAGACGGTTAAGGTGAAAAAGGGAAATGAAAAATTGCAAGCTAAGCTGAATGAGCGTGCCATAGAAAATAATGATAGTTTTATTGAAGATCTTAGGGCACGAGAGACGACTCTTAGGGAGAAATTAGAGTATATCGAGGGTGAGAGAGATAATATCCATGGTTTGATGGAGTCTTTAAAAAAGGAGATTTTAGCATTTGAGGAGTCTAATCGTTTTCTTGAGTCGAAAGTTTTGAAGTTAAAAAATGATTTAAATGACTCAAGTCGTGATGGTAGCGGCTTATATTTTTCTAGTGGTTCGAATGTAAAATCCAAAACAATAGTTTGTTTTAGAGTGTCAATCACATTCGAAGGTATTAGAAAAGGTCAACCTAAAGGTCCCATTCCTCGTCGTGTTTTCACATGTTCGCATTGTGGTAGGATAGGTCACCTTAGGATTTTCTATTTTGATCTTAGAAAAGACCCTAGGAAGTTTAAATGTAGTGCCCCATTGGTTCCCAAAACCCTCTTTGTTAGGTATACACTTGTTTGGGTTAAGAAGTCCGTTTTGGAGATGCTAAATGCTTCATTGGTTGATTCTCACATGCATGCACATGATTCATCTCTTGCTATTTCTTATATATAGTATCTTGCATGTTTTGTCATACGCTAGCCCTTTCATCATAATTTATAATTTCCTAGTGTTATGACATGTTTATCTCTTTGTATTATATTTTTCATTTGTTTTAGTCTTATTTAAAAAATACAAAAAAAAATATTTTTAATAAAATTTTTGAAAAACCGAAAATAGTTTTGTTTTTTGTTTTTTGTTTGGTTGTGTTGGTTTTTGTTTTTGAGTTTACATGTTTAATGTGGCATATTGGTGTGCTTGACCACCCCACCCCCCACCCCCCCATTATTTGATTATCCATGTGGCTAGGACATTTGGTCATTGTTATCGATACTTAAAATGAACTTAACCATTGTTTATATGGGGTTGTTTCGAAGTTGATATGCATTTTGATTCAACTTTGTATATATGCCAACATTGCACACATGCACGAGTTTATATGGATGTTTGACTTCTCTTGCATATTTGAATTTAGTGAGGTGTTCTTATCTCAATATTGTCATCTATGCGTAAGCAGACTTAAGGAGAAGTGTGCATGTAAGAATCGTTTACCGTAATTTGAATTGGTACTTAATTGAAAAAATGATGAGTGATTCATGGTAAAGGGCTGCGAGAGTTCAAAATTAACTCATCGTGAAAGCCACCGTTTAAAAGAGCCCAAAAGAAAAACAATATGCTAAGAAAAGGGCCAATAAGATTTTCTCTAAGTTGAGAATGCTAGAAACCTCAAAAGAACTTGAAAATTACATATTTATGAGGGAGTTTGGTTGGAGAAAATTTAAACGGGTTTGCACAACTAACCTAATGTTAAAACATTGCAATTTGACGCTATTATTTGTAGAATCGTCAAAATTCTGGATTTGTGTGCATGTAGTATATTTAGTTCATTAAGCTCACACTTTAATTGTCATATGGCTATAATAAAGTTTGATGATTTATCGCTATCAATTAGGGCTTCTTGATCTTTACAAAGTGTTAGAATTGTGACTCATTTGTTGTAGTTTCACGACCATACATTCCATGTCCATGTTTGAGCACATCGGTACTATGTTTGCATGTAACTCGCATTGTTTATTTTTATGAATTTTTGTGTTTTATGTTAAAACTTACTATTTTAGCATTGTTTTGCTGCTGTCAGGCCCTTCCTAGAATTTTTTTCTCAAAATTTTTTCACTGGGCAAAAATATTTGATATTTCTCGGAAATTGGGAAAATTTGACCTGTCGCGAGAAGTCGTTCTAACGACATATCTCTGTCGGGAGAAGTCTCGTTCGAGCGATGTCCTCATCTCATTTTAGCGACGTCCCTGCCTCATTCGAACAATAGTCTGGGATTTCTTTGCTTTTTTTTGTTTGCAGTTTAATGGTTTATTTTGTGATATTTTTTCGGTACTGCTGGAAGTTTTCTCGACTAACTGTTTTATATGCAGGTTATATTGGTTCAAAATTGATATTTTTCATATGATTCCATTTATCACACCTGATTAGATTTCTATATTCTTTTTGTGATTCCTTTGTTTACTAGCTACTGATTTGTCATTACTTGATCAAATTTAGCTGGTTATTTCATGATTATCAAGCAATTTTTAATTTGGAATATCTTCATGCTAGATACTTTTTGATTGGTTTATCTTTTCACCGGATTGTATATTCGAGACAAAAAGGGAGAGAGATGTTTGTGATGTAGGGGGAGAATTGAGATTTGTTGAGCATGTTTTTTATTATATATTTTACAAATTGGTAGTACAAATTGATTTCATTGTGTTGCTCAATTGTTTAACAAATGATTTTTCAGAATTTATTCATATTGGTATCTATGGTCAAATTGGTATCATTTGGATATATATATTGGTTTCTTTTGTTCCTCCATACTTCATTGGGTATTTGTTTATCTATTTCATGTGTGTAGGTATGCTCCAGCAATTCAAGATTTCAAGTCTACATCACATTCAGATAGTTCATACTTGCCGGTGCTACATATATTAGTCCGTGTCCTATAATTTTTCATTTTGGGTTTATGGGATGGGATTTAGGCATCATACGGCTTGACGACCTAGTTTAGGCATTTAACTTGTTTAGTTTTATCCTGGAATAGTCAAAGGGGGAGATTTGTAAGGACATAAATTTCCAATTGAGTCCATATATTGTTTTGACTTAATTCCATGAACAAAACTGTGTTTGTAATATGTAATAGGGAGATTTTATTTTGTTAGGATCCCACTCAGTCTATGACGTATTGAAGAGATTAAAGACGATGCGACAAAGCTTCAAAGAATTAATCATGCCTAAGTTTAATTGGTGCAAGTTTATTCGTCTTCAAGTTAATTGCATTCTGAGATCACACAGGTATGAATGCGTATAATTAATGGTGCTCGGAATTATTTTTATAAAAGATAAGGATAAGAAATTTTTTTAAATATTTTAAAAAGTGTTTGTAAGGACATAATTTTATAAATATCCGGGGTAGAATCTAGGAATTTTTTGTTTTTTCCTAGATCACAGTTTGTATGTCTGATACCGTTACATTCGGCACGTCAACACGATCATCATCGACGACCTTTATCCGAATTCAATGTATCAATTATCTTCACGTGCATCATGCTACATGCGACGTGCTTCTCAGCTCATTCCCACTACTCCACTACGCTTTATCGGTAAAATGGTTTATTGGAGCTTTAAATATTTGCATAAATATTTGGGAAATTTTTTGAAAATTATTTTTGAAGTCTGGATTAATTTTTTATCAAATGCAGAATTTTTTTTAAGTGTAGAAGCGAAGTGCCTTGAACGACGAGCTCGCTCAAACGACTTTGAATGTCGTTCGCGCGAGATAGGCATGTCGCGCGATCTCGTTCGAATGACATCTGTCCTTCATTCGAGCGATATGGCTATCTCGTTCAAACGAGCCACCGCCTCGATTTTCGTATAAATACCTGATCTCCTTTTATACGATTTTTAAGTCTTTCTGCAATCTCAAAATTCTGCGAAAACAGTCCAGAATAAGACTTCATCTTTTTAGGGTTTTCTAAACCTTTTTGATTCACAAAACCATTTCCATATGTGTGTGTGAATCTTTAAACCTTCAAGAAGATCTTTTACTCATCTGGAGTAATTTGTGAGGAAGCCGTTCTCTTCTTCATTGCTGCCCTACTGGAAAGGGATAGTTCCAGCCGATGACATTAGAACCGACGCCCGAGGGTATTTCTGTGTCACATATTTTCATTGTAATCTGTGTAAGCCGTTTTCTTACAAAATTATAGTGAAAATAAAAGGTTTTGCCCCTTTGGGGGATTTTTCCTCATTTGTGTGTGTTTGAATGTTCTTACTTGAATTTATCATCATCAATCACACTTAGATGCATGTTTAGGACTTAATTGATAAAAACTGAGTTTAATTAAATAACTTTCTTATTTGAACGCAGGCGCACTCTTCTCAAATTGGTATCAGAGCCAGTTACACAATTTTACCATGTAATTTTCGACAAAAAATTTTCTAAGATATCAATTTTCTAAAAAAAATTGATTTTTGAAAACGAGTGTGTTCATAATGGAGAAGTTATATAATAAAATGCCAGTTTTTTACGGAACAAACTATGCATACTGGAAAGCCCGCATGAGATCTGCATTAAAAACCATTGATGAAAGTGTCTGGATTTTGGTTGAAAGAGGGTCGACACCTCCCTCCGTCACTCTTGAAAACGTGACCAATCAAAAAACTGTTACTTCATGGACTGAAGAAGAATTTAAATGGTCATATTTTAATTCTAAGGGTTTAAGTACTATTTCTGGGTCTGTCACACCTGATGAGTTCAAACGCATAATGACGTGCACCACGTCAAAAGAGGCATGTGATGTTTTACAACTTACCCATGAAGGAACTAATGCTGTGAAAGAGTCTAAACTGCAAAATTTAACAACTCAATTTGAAATAATCACCATGCTTGAATCTGAATGTTTTGATGAATTTTATGCTAGACTGTCTGATACTGTTAACACTAGCTTTAATCTTGGTGAACACATTCCTAATTCTAGAGTTGTTAAAAAGATTCTTAGATCATTGCCTAAGCATTTTATTCCCAAAGTCACTGTGTTAAATTTTATGGGTAATTTAAATACGCTTAAATTAGAGGAACTTGTAGGAGAATTGCAAACGTATGAAATTGATATGTTTCCTAAATCTGTCAAGTCTAAATATAAGGGAATTGCACTTAATGCCCAGGAGAGAAAGAGTGAGGGGTCGGGAAGAAAGAGGGGAGAGTCATTTAGAAAAAGAGAGACAAATATGTCAGATTCTGAGTGTGATTTTGACTTAAATGATTTGGCCCTATTTGCAAAAAAATTAAAGAGAATTCTCAAATTCAAGAAAAATGGTAATTTAAAGATAAAAAGAAGTTTGAGAAAAATAAGTTTGAAAAGAAAAATGAAAAAGATTTTAAAGATCCTCCTAAGAAAGAAAGTGAGAGATTCTTTGAGTGCGACAGTAGGGGTCATAGAGCTTTTGAGTGTGCTACTAAGCTGAACAGAGAAAAGGGCAAAGTTGTCCTTAATGCTACCCTTAGTGACGACAGTGAGGTCGAGTCGATGGATTCTGGAGATGAGTCACCGCATGAGTGTAACTTCACCGCATTCATGGCTAGTCATGTGAGCACTTCCAGTGCTCCTTACGACGATGAGGATGCTGATTCACAGGGACACCTCGACAATGAGATCGATGTGAGTGAGGGGGAGGATGAAACAAGTGAGAGAGGGAGTGATGTTCAATGTGCCTACACCGAGC
Organism: Sambucus nigra; assembly: GCA_949130495.1. Lineage (NCBI taxonomy): Eukaryota > Viridiplantae > Streptophyta > Magnoliopsida > Dipsacales > Adoxaceae > Sambucus > Sambucus nigra. The sequence continues at coordinate 76,480,040 of OX422208.1, forward strand.
TTTATTCTGAGTCATTTAAAACTAAAAAGCGTAACAAAGTGTTAGTTCTTAGGATCACCACTTTAGAGGAAGATTTAAGAAAGCGAGAGAGAGAGTCCTCCATCTGCACTACCTTAAGAGAGAGAGAGTTTGCCTGTCTTAAGAAAGAAAGTATGTTTAGAGAAAGAGAGAGGGGACTTGACTGAACAAGTGGTTAGTCTTACGAGTGAGATCCATTCCTTCGTGGAGACTCGGAAGAAACTTGAAGCCCTTGTAGCCCATCTTACTCATGATCTGGAGAGAGCACGGGAAGTCAAGGTACAAATCGAGGACAGATCTGGGAAGATGGGAAAGATGCTCCTCAGCCCTACTTTAGGTTTTGGTGATAGGCAAGGAATAGGTTATGATGGTGCTTCCACGTCCCAAATTTCACCTGGAACAGTTCCTGAGTTTACTATAACTCCTTATGACCATCATCAAAAACCTCAACGGAGAGTTCGACCAAGAAAAGCAAAGTAAGGTCCGCCTTTAAATGTGTTCTTTTGTACATATTGCAAAAGAAAAGGCCACCTTAGGGAGTTTTGCTATAGTATGGGTCGGACACGATGTACTACTGCCCCACCATAGCATACTGATGATTTTACCAGTCTGAGTGAGCGAGTTGAGTTTTTAGCTGCCACATCATAGAGTTTGATGGAGGAATTTCGACGGATGTCTTTGCCGTCAGTGAATACTTCTCACATTCCGACTAAAACCAATAACAACAAAGGTAAACAAAAGGTCACCACTTCTTGGGTACCTAAGAAAGATAAAAAAGGCCTTTGTTGTTCATGTCACTCTCAAAGCACATAATACCTCACAGTGGTATTTTGATAGTGGGTGCTCCAGACATATGACATGTGATGCCTCATTTTTTACTTCTCTTGAGGATTATCAGGATGGTAGAGTCACCTTTGGAGATGGGAGCAAATCTAGCATTGTAGGATGTGGTACTTTAGAGTTACCAGGATTTCCTAAGCTAGAGAATGTTTTGTACGTCAAAGGTTTGAAAGAAAACCTGCTCAGCATTAGCCAGTTGTGCGACGCTGACTTTGCCGTAAAGTTTACCGGGACGCATGTAATGTCTATAATCAAGTCGGTAAACTTTTAGTGCGAGGGGTGAGGATAAAGGATAATTGCTATGGGACTGAGTACAAGTCCTCACTTGTCTACAACAACGCCACAATCACTCCCATGGATCTGTGGCACCAACGTCTAGGTCACGTGAACATTAGAGATTTAACTCGTTTAGCTAAAAAGGACCTAGTACGTGGCTTATCATCACTTGGAAAGCCAACTTCGATGGTTTGTGGACCCTGTCAGTTGGGAAAACAAATTCGTAGCCCCCATAGAAATTTGCATTCCATTACCACCTCTCGTGTACTTGAGCTTCTTCACATGGATCTTATGGGTCCTACTCGTACTGAGAATCTGGGTGGTAAGAGGTATATCCTCGTGATGGTGGATGATTTCTCCAGATACTCGATTGTAGGTTTTCTGAGAGAGAAATCTGATGTTGTGGAGTTTTTAATGACCAAGTGTCGTGTCCAGCAAAATCAACACGGAGTCACTATTAACAGGATATGTAGTGACAACAACACTAAATTTAAGAAGCAAAGGTAGATCTTTACTGTGATAGTATTGGGATCAAACATGAGTTTTTTGCTGTGAAGACTCCTCATCAAAATGGGATTATTAAGAGAAAGAATAGGACGATTCAGGAAATGGCTAGATCTATGCTTCGTGGTCGTAAGGTTTCTAGGAGATTTTGGGCAGAGTCAGTGTCCACTGCATGCCACACGGTGAATAGGGTTTACCTGCGTCCACACACACTTAAGACGCCTTATGAATTTTGGACTAGTAAGAAATCCAACCTTGCATATTTCCGTATTTTTGGGAGTAAATGCTAGATCCTACGGGATAGAGAGCAATTAGGAAAGTTTAACTCCCGAGGCAACGAGGGAATAGTATTAGGATATTCATCGAATAGTAGAGCGTACCGAATTTTAAACCTGAAGAGCTCTAAGGTTATGGAGTCAATAAACGTCACCGTGCAAGATGACAAACCTTCGGCATTTATTGATTCTAGCCTTCAGTGTGAGGACGAGGATGTTTCTGGCAGTAATTTACTTGTACCTTACCCACACTCTGTGGATCCTACTCCTGTCTTAGGGAACACACCTACTTGAGTTCGCAAGAGTCATGACCCTTCTGCCATTGTTGGTGATCCCACTCTAGGGGTTAAGACTCGTGCTCAGCTAGAAAATGTTGTTTTCCATTTCTACTACATGTCCAAAATCGATCCCAAGAACCACAAAGAAGCACTCAAGGATGAACATTGGATATCTGCTATGCAGGATGAGTTGCTTCAGTTTAAAAAGAATAATGTCTGGGAACTTGTCCCCTGACCTCGTGAGACTAATGTGATACGTACCGTATGGATTTTTAAGAATAAAATGGATGAAAATGGTGTAATACCCCGTACTTTTGACTATATTTATTTTTGGGATTAATTAAATAAATGCGTATTAATTGGAAATTAATCCGGGTTATAAATACTAACGAGATGCGAGTTGGTATTTGATTATGTGCATACATGTTTTAATATATGTATTTGGTATTATAAAATTTGTCGTGAGATTGATAGACGGCATTTTAGAAATTTTGTTGAGACGCGTGGGACCGTCGCGTCACGATGTAATATTTTGATAATAAAAGTGAATTTAAAATCTATAAACCGTATGGTCGTTTTGAGTGCGCCAACGCGTCCGGAAGGGTCGAGATAGTCAGAAAACACTAGCCGGGGGTGTAGTTTGGGTCCCGGGGTATTTTTAGGCCATACCGGCATCATAAAGGGTATTTTGGTAATTTTGCATTTTGAGGAATTAAAAGTGACGAAAATTGGTTAATTAAATCTGATGTAGATTTGACCCACTAAGCCCATAACCAACCCATATTAACCTAGAAGGCTACGTAGGTTATCATTTAGGTTTTCTAAGTTCCCTAAATCAAACCCTAGCCACCATTGGAGAAGGAGCTTGGAGAGAGGAATTTCTGCAGAAAACTTCATCAAACCTACACCAAAATCAGAAATCAAACCAAGGCAAGTGATTTAAATTACATTCTTTAAGCAGTGAATGCTTCTTCCATGTTAGAAACTTTGATAATCAATCTTATATAAGAGTTAAAAGAAAACCCATGAAATTGGAAGTTATTATTTAATTTTGGGATAGGTTTGCATGTAGAAACTTTGTTTGAAGATGGAATTCAGAAATTTTATATCTATGTGATGTATAAACGGATTAAAATCTGGGAAATTATGATGAGAAGAATCTAGGGTTTATGTTCTTAAAGAAAATTAGGAAATAATGTAGAAATTTGGGATTTATTGATGTTTAGAAGGTATTAAACCCTTTAAAGATGTTAGCATATCTCCTTAGTATGTTTGAGGATGGTTAGAGAACTTAATACATTGTTGGAACAAATTTTAGAAGAGATTTTAGGAGTAAAAATGGATAAAAACGAATTGGGAAAGAATCTGGGCCGAAACTGGTCAGTCGTTAGAAGCAACCCCCAGGTCGTTCGAACGAGCTTCTAACGAGTTGACCAGTCTCTTCTAACGAGGGGTAGTTTCGTTCGATATCTCGTTCGAACGAGATATCGTTAGAAGGTACAGTTCGTTCGAACGAACTGGGATCTCGTTCGAACAGTCTCGTTCGAACGAGACTTCTAACGAGTTGACAGAAGGATCTCGTTCGAACAGTCTCGTTCGAACGAGACTTCTAACGAGCTGGCAATTTGGGCCATTTTGGACTATTTTGATTTTTGGAGTTCCGTAAACTTATTCCAGGATATAGATATCATTCCGTAGGTGTAATAATGATAGAATTGGGACATTTGAGTATTTATGAGAAGGAAATTACATACGAGAGTTGTATTACATGGACGGTTTGGGTTGAAACGTGAGTGTCTACTACGACGTGAGAAATTATGGCGCGTATGATTACAAACCGGAATAGTACAAATTGTGATAATTATAGTTAGTACGAGTGCAATATGTACTACGACTAAAATACGGTATTACTAAGACGTGTGTTTACTTAGTATTAGTATATGAATTGTGTGTATGACATACCTACCATACTTGCTATCATGGGAGGTTTACGTTCGCTTAGGACCTTATAATCCTTGTGTGCCCGGATTTAGATTGGTACCTAGAGGACATAATTCAAGAGAATGACTTGATTGTGAGTTATTGAGTCAGCTGACTATGGAGCGTAGGTATGTGCGTGACCATGGATATGTTGAATTATGTTCGCCTCCACTATTTGTGATTTGTGTTATCTGAACTATTCCTGAGAGATTCGGAATATGTGATCCTTATGTACGTGATGTACCGGGATGGATAGCAGAGTATGTGTGCACCGCAGCTTAGTTCTCGGGGTGCTCGTATTGTATATTTATGATGTAAATAATATACACTTAATTAGTGAGAACCTTCATGTTATTGATGTGAATATAATTACGGTATTGTTTCGATAAATATAACGAGCTAACTGGTAGTTATATATATTGCATGTTAAACATCTGAGTTACGTTAAAACCCTACTTAATTACGAGCGTTATATGTTAATAGGACCAGGTAATAAGGGTAGGAACTATTACAGTCTAGCTAGTGGTTTATATCGTTGTAGATGGGTACTTACGTTAGGAGTGCACAGTTAGACGAGAGGTGAGAATATCATGTGAGTGTACGTCCTAACATGTACTTTGCATTTAATGTTTTAAATGTTTTTAAAGCACTTGCAGGTTTTTAAAATATAACTCTACATTCGGGCTCTGACCCATTTGCTTTTCAAATCTTTTTCTTGTAAAACCATTTTAGGTGCCCAGCCACAAGGACACCAAGCATAGGATACTCATTCAGGTGACGAGCTGTAGCTGTTTGTGGAAGCTACAGGGACTTTGCTTGTAGACGCTTCGATCTTTTGGATTCCAGAGTTATCATCTATCAGTTGTAGGGCATGTTTCCCATTTCTATTAGACATCTTTTACATTTCAGTTCTCAGACTTTAGTATGTATTATTTCAGTATTCGGTTATTCATTTCAGTTATGGGATTGTAGTGAGGAGTTTTCCTCCAGACTTTATTTACTCTATGTGATGGTTATTCGTTTTACTTCAGTATGGTGAATGGTGTTGTTATTACATTTGTTGCATGTTAATCAGACTTTAATTAAAATTTGGCACTTACTTTTTAAATACTAGGTGGTTAGTAAAATTAAAATGTTTTCGATAGTGATGCTATTAACTGAGCCAACTTGGCATTTTGAATTAATTTAATAAAGGAGTAGCTACCCGGTATTTAATTAGTCCGGGTGTCATAAATGGTACCATAATCAGAAATAATGATAGGTTGGTCGCTCAAGGCTACACTCAGATAGAAGGTGTAGACTTTGGGGAGACATTTGCTCATGTTGCAAGGCTTGAGTCCGATCGCTTACTACTCGCCATCGCATGTCATCTGCGCTTTAAGTTATATCAGATGGATATCAAGAGTGGCATTCTAAATGACATTCTACAGGAGAAAGTTTACGTGGGACAACCGAAGGGGTTTGAAGGTCTTAAGCAACCGGAGCACGTCTACTATCTACGGAAAGCCTTGTATGGTTTGAAGCAAGCACCCCATACTTGGTACGAGAGGCTTACTTCCTATCTCTTAGCCCGTGGCTTCAAGAGAGAGGGAGTTGATATGACGTTGTTCGTTAGGAGAGATGACGGTGCTATTTTGGTTACCCGGGTCTATGTGGATGACATATCTTTGGATCCACGTGCTCCCAACATGCTCATCACTTTGAGGAGAAGATGAAAAGTGAGTTTGAGATGAGCATGGTTAGTGATCTTACTTTCTTCCTTGGTCTCTAGGTTCGTCAGCTAGAGGATGGGATGTTCATCTCCCAATCTAAGTTTGCTAGAGACTTAGTGAAGAAATTTGGGTTAGACTCCGCTAAGCATGCAAGTACACCTATGAGTACCACTACCAAGATTAGTAAGGACACTTCAGGCAAGGACGTAAAGAAAACCTTGTATCGAAGTATGATAGGTAGTCTTCTCTACTTGACTGCCATTCATCCCGACATAGCCTTTAGTTTTGGAGTATATGTGCGATATCAGGCATCCCCGAAAGAGTCACAGTTACTTGCTCTAAAACGTATTATTAAATACGTGAGTGGGACTCTCTCATACGGTATTTGGTATTCCCTTGATACCGATGACGGCTTGTCCGCCTATTCGGATGCCGATTGGGCCGGGGATGTAGATGGTTATAGGAGCACTTCTGGTGGGTGTTTCTATTTTGGTTCTGCTCTTGTCTCCTAGCTGAGAAAGAAGCAAAATTCCATCTCTTTGTCTACCGCGGAGGCTGAGTACATCGCCGTCGAGAGTTGTTGTATGCAACTCTTGTGGATGAAGTAAATATTGGAGGATTATGGGATTTCACAAGACACCATGACTATTTCCTGTGATAACACGAGTGCAATACACATATCCCGCAATCCAGTCCAACATTCGCGCACAAAGCACATCAGGATACGCGAGCACTTTATACGTCAGTTAGTTGAGGAGAAAGTCGTATCCTTAAGTTTCGTACCCACTGACCGTCAGTTAACCGATATTTTCACGAAACCTTTAGATGCCCTTAGATTTGAGAGTCTTAGGAATTCTTTGGGGATTTGCACACACTACACCAAATCTGCCCATTTGTCAAGGTCATTGACCTTGACAAATTCACCTTGTCAAGGTCAATGACCGTGACATTTCGAGGCGAGACAACTTTTTTTGTCACGGTCGTGTCACGGTCATTGGTCTTGACAAAAAATTCGCGTTTTGTGTCACGGTCGTGTCAAGGTCAATGACCATGACACGTTTGTCACGGTTCTAAATCGTGACATAACCGTGACCCCAATTGTCATGGTCAATGACCGTGACACGTCCGTGACAACTTTGTCGCGGACTTGTCACGGTCAATGACCGTGACAATTCTGGGCAGAATTTAAAAAAAATCAGCTGGGCAGTATGGCCACCGCCACTGCCCAGCAGTATATTTGTACCTGTTATAGCAACGTTGTACCTGTTCCAAACATCATATATCCAACACAAACTAAAGATAATGCAAATATATATTCATGATGATATAATCCAAATATTCAAAGTAAAAACAATATACATGACGATATAATCCAAATTTAATTAAAATGGACAAACTTAAAAATAATGTTACTACATGTCTTGGATAAAACTGAGGAGGTGAGTAGGCCACACGACATATGAATTGACGCACCCACTAATATACGTCGTGCCGCATTGTTCGCGCAACCAAAATAGGGAGTTCTCCTTCCCGGGTATGACATGCATGACGAGCACCCTGGACTCCATCTCTTGAAGCACACGTCCATGGACTATTCCACCCTCGACGATATTCGGGTCCCTCAACCCCCGCCCTATCCGCTGGCCATCAAATACGTCCAATATGAACACGCTCGGCCAACCAATTGTCGACAATGGTCTGTAGGAGGGCGTCAAATAGGGAAGTGGATCGTCGAAGTACGAACGTGTCGGTGATGAAGCAGCGAGGTCCACATCCTCGTCATCCTGCGACTCGTCCTCCCGCACCTCCTCCTCCACCGCCTTCTCCTTCCCTTTCCCTTTCCCTTTACTGTCTCCACCCAACGTACGCTTCATGAATGCATACATATCTTGGACCGTCGCCTCCAAACGGGACAGCTTCGCGTCGTGTGAATCCACCGTTCGAGACAACCCGGTGTCGCTCGTCTCCAATCCGATGATCCTAGATTTGGCCACCCGCGAGCTCACTCCCCTTGTCCTCCCTTTACGATCAGAGCCAAGCACTTGGCTGAGTGCGTCTGTGGACAAAGATGCCTTGTCGGCATCAGACTGCGACTCATGCACTTCCTTAAGCTTTGCCTGAAACGACAAAAAGCACATGATTAGTAAAATAAGTAAACTAAAAAATTATAACGTAATTAACAATAATTAAACTGTCGGATTACTTACAATCGTGGCCGCGACGCTCGGGGACACCTCCTTGTCCTTCCCCTTCTTCGTCCGAAGAGCCACATAAGTATTGAGCCTATGTGGCTTACCCCTTGGCCCACTCCCTACCCCCTGAAATAAAATAGAGTAAAGTAAAATTAGTATCGGCCCCGTAAAGTAAAATAATATCCAATAATATATTTCTGTAGTTATAGATAAATTAAATCTTACCTGCATCCTATGCTCCACCTCAGCGTAAGAGGTCCGGCCGGAGTAGTGCACGTCCGTCTTTTTAGCCCGATTTTCCCTCCCCGATTGGCGAGATGCCAATTGTCGATCCTCGATCTCATTGTCAATGAACTTTTGCCATTGTGCCAATGAGATCGGCTCCTTGGGCGGGACGGATCCGCGCCATTGTAAAATGTACTCTCGTGTTTTTCCAAAGTACCGTGTCCGCATATTTTTCTTCCACGTCTTGTGTTGCTCCCTCAACTGCTCCAAGACGGAATCGCGTAGCTTTAGATCCAAGTTGAATTGTTCCTGTCCAACAAATACAATGTTAGTTGCGAATAAATATAAATTGAAATATTCATATAAATATTACCTGTAGTGCCGCCCAAACAGCTAACTTGAGCTCATACGGCACCTCCTTCCAACTCATAAACCCCGGGCCGATGACCGTCTTTAGCAGCTCGAGGGATCTCGCTAAAAGCTCCGACTTGTTTTCGACGGTAATCCCAAATTTTCCATATTTAGGGAGCCTAGCGGCGGAGGATCCCTCGTCGCCTCCGCTACCACCGAACCCAGACGACATCATCATAAACAGCATCATCATCTTCGCCTTAACATCTGAAGGAGACATTTTTGCTGTAAAAAAAATGTTATTAGTACAGATAAAAAAAAATGTTAATAGTACACACACACACACACACACCACCCCACCCCACCCCCTACAAGTCTAAGGATGTTCTTGATTAAAAATGGGAAATCTCATATCGTTTGCAAAAAGTTCATAGATTCTTAATCCCTAGGGTTATGGATATCAAATTTCTTTCACAATTATTTCTTCGATTGCGATGGGTGAAGTTCAATTATATGTTAGAACAATAGATCCTCGCAAGTTGGTCAATCATTGTGTGAATAGGTATGAGATCATAATTTGGAGGAATTCACGTCCAAGAAATAATTTGGATTGTGATACCCCTTGATAGACTTATATGTTTTGTTTACCCGACCGATGAACTATTTTATAATCCTATAGAATTAAGTTTTAGAATCAAGGAATTGATCAGATATTCATTAAAATCGGTTAGTAGAAAATTTATTTAACCAAGAGGGTATCGAAAACATAACGTGGGGAATCATAATATACCGTAATCAACTTTAATAATAAGAACACATTCTTTCGAGTGATTTATAAATAATTAAATTTGAGTACAATCATGATTATTTAGTGGAATGAATCGTGATTAAATAAATAAAGGATATAAATTAGACGGTTATAAATTGGGATTTCCTAGTATTTACTTTGAATCCAGTTTATTTATTTATCTTTGGTCCCTAGTATAGTCATTGCCCAAGTAGTAGGAGCGAAACTCTATAAAACCCTAGTTTAGCTAAAGCCCGTGAATTATCCCTCCCCCACCACACACCACACACACACACACACACACACCACCCCACCCCACCCCCTGCCCCCCTCCACCACCACCTACCCCACCACACACCACACACACACACACACACACACCCCACCCCACCCCACCCCCTGCCCCCCTCCACCACCCCCTCCCCCACCACACACCACCACACACACACACACACCCCACCCCCTGCCCCCCTCCACCACCCCCTCCCCCCCTCCACCACCCCCTCCCCCAAAACACACCACCACACACACACACACCGCACCCCACCCCGGCCCCCTCCACCACCTCCTCCCCCACCACACACCACCCACCCCCTGCCCCCCCCCACTACCCCCTCCTCCACCACACACTACACACACACACACACACCCCACCTCACCCCACCCACTGCCCCCCTCCACCACACACCACCACACACACACACACACCCCACCCCACCCCACCCCCTGCCCCCTCCACCACCCCCTCCCCCCCCCCCCCTCCACCACCCCCTCCCCCAAAACACACCACCACACACACACACACACACCGCACCCCACCCCCTGCCCCCCTCCACCACCCTCTCCCCCAAAACACACCACCACACACACACACACCACCGCACCCCACCCCACCCCCTGCCCCCCTCCACCACCCCCTGCCCCACCCCGCCCCATCTCCCACACACGAACACACATACACACACATATATATACACATACACACACAAATATATATATAAATGGAAGAGAGAGAGAGAGAGAGAGAGAGAGAGAGAAATTGGACCTGAAAGTAGAGAGAGAGAGAGAGAGAGAGAGAGAGAGAGAGAGAGAGAGAGAGAGAGAGAGAGCGTCGAGAGAGAGAGAGAGAGAGAGAGAGAGAGAGGGAGGGAACGGTGGGAGGGAAAAAAGAAGGGGGAAAGGGTTTTTGCTGGAAAAGTTGTCACGGTCGTGTCAAGGTCATTGACCGTGACAAGAATTGTCACGGTCATTGACCGTGACAAGAATTGTCACGGTCATTGACCGTGACAAGACCGTGATAATTAAATTTATCACGGACTTGTCATGGTCATTGACCGTGACAATTAGTTGTCACGGTCGTGTCAAAATCCATGACCGTGACATAAAACGCGTGTTTTTTTGTCACGGTCAATGACCTTGACAAGGCTGGCCGGCTGAAAGGTGACAATTTGCCCATTTTGGTGTAGTGACAGTTGACTGAGGGGTTGGTCTGTGTCTAGGATAGGATGCTTTTTCATGTTCATATCATATGCTTCCTATTGCTAGTCTGTGTTATATGTATTATTGCTTTGTTGTACATATATTTATTTATTTTAAAAAAAAAATCTAAAAAGATTTTTGTTTTATAAAAAAAAAAAAATTTAAATCCAAAAAGATTTTTGTATTTTATTTGCACCTTTTATGGATGAGCATTTAAGATAGCCAAGTCTCAATTTTATTCCATTTATCCATATGACTGTTTGATAGAGATTTGAGACGCTACATCATTTCATTCATGTGCTTTATATTATTTGGAGTCTTTGAGATGTAATTAGTGATATCTTCCTACATGTTTGACTCCTATATCCTCTATTGCACACATGCCCGGATTTATTTGATTATTGTACTTGTCTATCACATATTGACTTGAGTATTTCCATCTCAATTCTGTCTATACAACTAATCATATATGATGAAACTTAACAAGATTGGAATGCATGTAAAAACCATTTTGGGTGAGATTGTGTGTTTATTGGAAAACGGGGAAGGGCTGCGAAAGGATCATTTAGCCTTTGCAATTTTAAGCCACCGTTAAAAAGGACCTAAAAAATTTAGGAATTTTATTATCCGGGGCCCAAAGAGGTTACAAGAGCCCGAAAAAATTAAAGGCAATAAAAAGCAATTTATGCCAAATATAGGTCATTAGGTTTCATCATCAATTCTCCAAAGTTTGAGAATTTAGATCGCCTCTATTCAAAATATAAATTTGAGGGAGTTTGGTTGGAGAATATAAACGGGTTTGCACTTCCTTGAAAGTCCTGAAAAAACATGAACTAGTTTTGGACGTTATTGGTGTGGAAATCACTTTTAACTTTGATTTGTTGATTTGATTGAGTCAGTGTCTCATATTACCACCTTTTTACACCAAAAGAAGATTTTGAGATCAATCGTTAGGAGTATCCGATATTCATCGTGCACATATGTCATGTTTGTATGCATTGATTTTCCAATCAAATCTAATCACACATCTACATTTACGCTATCATCGACTTGGTTGTTTTTGTGTTCTTTCATGGTGTGATTCCTTGTTGTATATTATGTGTGAAAATTTTTGAAATACAAAAATAGCAGATTATTCCCATGTGTCATTCTCCATGTGCATTTATCTATGCTTCTCATATTTGTCTATTTGGGGACATCATAAAAAGGGGGAGAGGAGTTATGGGGGAGAATTGTTTTGGTGTCTGGTTGATTTATGAATGATTTGCTTAAGCTTAATTGATCATCAATTTTTGCATATCATTATATTTCAAACTGTTGCTTGTCACACGTATTTGTTTTATCTCATGTGTGTAGGCACAACATTTTTCATTATTGAATTGCACACCCTGATGAGAAAAGCTGTGGAAGTTTCTGAAAGAGCTGAAGATTTGAAAGACATGTCATTTAGTATTCTCGGTTTGAGGGTTTAATGGGGATATTATCTTGTCTGTCATTTGAGTGCATAAGCCAAATTTTTTATATATGTACCGGCATAGACATAGGGGGAGATTTGTAAGGACATAATTTTATAAATGTCCGGGGTAGAATCTAGGAATTTTCTGTTTTCTCCTAGATCACAGTTTGTATGTCTGATATCGTTACATTCGGCACGTCAACACGATCATCATCGACGGCCTTTATTCGAATTAAATACATCCATTATCTTCGCTTGCATTATGCTACATGCGACGTGCTGCTCAGCTCATTCCCACTACTCCACTATGCTTTATCGGTAAAATGGTATATTGGAGCTTTAAATATTTGCTTAAATATTTGGGAAATTTTTTAAAAATTATTTTTGAAGTCTGGATTAATTTTTTATCAAATGCAGAATTTTTTCTAAGTGAAGAAGCGAAGTACCTTGAACGACGAGCTTGCTCAAACGACTTTGAATGTCGTTCGCGCGAGATAGGCATCTCGCGCGATCTCGTTTGAACGACATATGTCCTTCGTTCGAGCAACATGGCTATCTCGTTCGAACGAGCCATCGCCTCGATTTTTGTATAAATACCTGATCTCCTTCTACACGATTTTTAAGTCTTTCTGTAATCTCAAAATTCTGCGAAAACAGTCCAGAATAAGACTTCATATTTTTAGGGTTTTCTAAACCTTTTTGATTCACAAAACCATTCCCATATATGTGTGTGAATCTTTAAACCTTCAAGAAGATCTTTTACTCATCTGGAGTAATTTGTGAGGAAGTCGTTCTCTTCTTCATTGCTGCCCTACAGGAAAGGGATAGTTCTAGTCGACGACATCAGAACCGACACCCGAGGGTATTTCTGTGTCACATATTTTCACTGTAATCCATGTAAGCCATTTTTTTACAAAATTATAGTGAAAATAAAAGGTTTAGCCCCTTTGGGGGATTTTTCCTCATTTGTGTGTGTTTGAATGTTCTTGCTTGATTTTATCATCATCAGTCACACTTAGATGCATGTTTAGGACTTAATTGATAAAAACTGAGTTTAATTAAATAACTTTCTTATTTGAACGCAAGCGCACTCTTCTTAGTGTTTCAAATGTTTTAAACTACATTTTATTCTGATAAGCTCAAATTAGAGTTTGACTTAATTGAATCTCTTATGGAAGAGACGTTTTAAAGAAAAAGTCAAACTAACACGCTCGTCATTCAAATGACAAGCTGACTCATTCAAGCGAGATGGCTATGTCGCGCGAACGACTGGCCAATCTCGTTCGAGTGACACAGTTTCCGAGGCGGTGATTTTTTAACATTTAAAGTGTGATTTTGTCATAATTATTAGTGTGTATTTTGGAAAAATAGTTTATGATCCAGAGGCGTGTTTGCACATGTTTTTCTAGGGTTTCAAAGCTTAAACACATCCTTAGGGTTTGCAAAGATCCGAGTTATTATTATTATATGTTTATGTGATCTTGCTGCACCAAGAAGGTTTGTTCTATACTTGAACACCAGGGTTTTACGATGAATAAAAGAGAAGGACTTCTTGTTCGACATCGTAGACGAATCAAAGCCATTCGGTGGATACCGAGACATACGTGGACGCATGTGTTGTGGACAGGTATCGTGGAAGAAGAACTTTCTGCGTGGGCACTATGAGAGGAGTGGTTGAAGATTAGAAGAGTGTCAAGACCCGTGGGGATCGAGTCGTTGAGTGAGTCTTTGTCTATTCGTTATAATTCCATATTCATAGTGATTATTTGTCTTGGGTCGTCCGAGGTTATTTTCCCGTCTTGAGTTTTTTCCTCGTACATCCGGCGTTGTGATTATTCTTTACTTTACTTGCTTTAATCACTATATGCATCTTTAGGATTAATCAAAATAAAAACAGTTTAAAGTAAAAATTGATTTTTCACAACTTGGTTTGGTGCTAATTAAAATTTGGATAAATTTTTGTGAAAATTGGTTTGATTTGAAACACACGTGTAGGAACACCCTTTTCAAAAACTAACGTACTCACTAAACTCGACTCGCACGCGACTTTTAGTGTTAACAATTAATATACGTATTATGACACACCCATGTCATTTGGCCTAACCCTTTTCTCGCAAGGATGAAACAAAACTTCATCAGTCTCACCTAATCGTAGGGTCCTAGCACATAGTTGCCAACATGACCCATGTGCATCCGCAATCTCTATAGATCTAGGATTTCATCCAATAGTTGCCCCCTCCTCCTTGTGGGAAAATTATTCTATTCTGCGGCTTACACACCCATCACTGAATGTTGGCCTAACATATCTAGGCCTCACTTAAGGCTTTACTAGCCATCCTATTTCTTCCTGGGCCCCAATGACATTGAGGATTTAATATGCTACTGTTACCGAGGACTCTACTGGTCCTGCCTAAACCCACCACTCTCGAGTTGTAACTTCTTGGGCCTAATTCTTCCTCTAAAAATCTCACCCCTCCTGTTGTTATTCCTAATTGGTATGTTTTACCATTCTCAAATCTTATCGGTTGCTCTTCTCAACTTGGACACCTTCAAAACTGGTGGCCCCCCTCTCTACGCATAGGGGAAACTTCCCGAGCCATTTCCCATCACTGGTCCCACTGACCATTTTGGAATGCCCTTTTCTCGTACTGGCAGTGTTATCTCCCAATTGTCCTCCCGTTGTCCCTTTGGCTATGCGGGCCCTTCGAAACTATTATTGGCCTCTACAACCCTAATTGACTTCATCGTCACTTTATAGGAAGTTAATCAATTGAAATTATCTAGATGAGTTCCCTATTAGGCATATTCTCATGTGGTATTTCGCTAACACCGATAAGTTCAGTTTTTGCCTTTTGGCCAAATTCTCTAACCCTCTTGACTCACTTCTTCAGGCTGTGCTGAAGTAACTTGCAAACGTATAACCTTGATTACATCAACATTAATTATCCTAGCTGGATTTCTCATCCATCCTCGTATTCTACACACGGTCCTTTATCAAATATAAGCCCTTTTATTTTATATGCCCCTTTTTCCAGGTACGAAGTTTGTTATGCAATTTAATATTTCTCTTATGGTCGGTCTCTAGATTACCCATTATGCTAAGTTTCAAAATTTCCCTTGTATCTCTGTTATAACATAGAATGAAAGATCTTACGGTCAAATCATACGCAATTTCTCTTTAAATTTCAAATACACTTCTTTATATGTGGTGATTGACTCTAATCGCTTTATGTCGTTCCTAAGAGCTACAAGTTTTAACTCCACTTTTAATTCTAAGTGTCGCTACACACCACTCTACACATTTGCTTTCAGATTTTCTACTTCCATTGGCCTGTTACACTTTCTCTCTTCCTTCTTCGCATCTTCACCGATGACTTTTCAAAAGAGTCTCTTTGATTTCCCCCACGTCGACTATGCTATGTGATCCTAAAATCTCTCCACCGTTACCTATGACTGTGCCCGGGGAACCCTTTATTTTCGAGTGATGATTTTATTATCACTTGCTTAAATAATACTTATGGTGACTTTTGTCATGACCACCACTCCCAGATTACTCTATATCTTCTGTCAGGTCTTTTCTCCTGCAGTCCTTCTTACGGCCCATGTTGGTCGTCCTATAGTGTTTGGTGCTTGAAGTACAAATAATTTCATATAATGAGTCACATCAATTATAATTTATAGCCGGAGAACGTAAGTCGCATGCGTAAGGGAAGACAACAATCCTATAATAGGGCTCTACATCAAAGAACGCTATGCTGAAACGTACACTACACCAAATCTGCCAAATTATCACGGTCATTTACCTTGACAAGTTAGACTTATCAAGGTCAATGACCGTGATAATTCTGGGGGTGACAAATTTTTTTATCACAGACTTGTCACGGTTATTGAATGTGACAAGTTCGTTAGACTTGTCACGGTCATGTCATAGTCCTTAACCTTGACAAGTTTTGTCACAGTTCAGGACCGTGAGAATGTTAAAGAAATTGTCATGGTCATTGACCGTGACAAGTTTCTTTGTCACGGGCTTGTCACGATCAATGACCGTGACAATTCTGGGCAGAATTGAAAAAAAAATCTGTTGGGCAGTTTGGCCACTGCCACTGCCCAACAGTATATTTGAACCTGTTATAGCAACGTTGTACCTGTTCAAACATTATATATCCAGATAAAATAGAGATAGTGCAAATATACATTCAAAATAGAGAGAATATGAATCACCATATAATCCAAATATAATACAAATGTAATAATTTAAAACAATTCAATTCAAACTTAAATCAATGTCACTAAATGTCTGGGGTATGGTTAACACTGAGGAGGTGAGTAGGCCACACGATATACGAATTAACACATCCACTAATATACACCGTACCGCATTGTTCGCGCAACCACAATTGGGAGTTCTCCTTCCCGAGCATCACATGCGTGACGAGCACCCTGGACTCGATGTCTTGAAGCTCACGTCCATGAACTAGTGCACCCTGGACGATATTCGGGTCCCTCAACCCCCGCCCTATCCGCTTTGTTAGGCTAAGCGCTGGAAGGGTGACAATTTACCCATTTTGGTGTCTACGTAGAAAGCCGTCCAGATCCTAAGGACACTAGAACCTGATGCTCTAATACCACCTGTGACACCCCGCCTAATTAAATACCGGGTGATCAGTCTTTTATTAAATTAAATCAAAGTGTCAGTTTGGTTCATTCTTAGCATCATTGTCGAAAATAATTTTTCTTTATTTATCACCTATTAAATAATTAAGCTAAGTGTTAAAACATGTAATTTTATAGATTAGATTTCATTTTACTAAGTTTATATACATAAGCCATTATAAGAATATAGATAATAATATGGAGTACCAAACCATCCAAGTGGAATGAATAGGCTAGATTAATCATTCCAAATAAAATATCCCAAATCGAAGGCCAATGTAATAATAAAAACAATCCCAACTAAAACTGAATACTGAACTAAATAAAGAGTACAAAGTCACTCTGAATGAACTAGAAACTAGAAATGGGCGACACATGCCCAATATAAATGACTAAATGAAGAGCTGAGATGACAAGGATGAAGTCGGCTAAATGCAAATATCTGCAACTCCCACACTAGCTGCAGCACGTCAACCGTCCAAAGATCTAAGTCTGACACCCCTGTGGTTGGGCACCTGTAATACACACACACACACACACACACACACACACACACATATATATATATATATATATATATATATATATATACAAGAGAAAGAGAAGAGGAAAAGAAACGGGTCAGAGTCGGAGTGTAAAATAGCTTTAAAATAGTTTAATAAGTATATAAAATGCTTACTAGTTGATATTAAATACATATTGGTGCCTCGACAATCACTTGAGAATTCTCACCTCTCAACTAGTGTGCACGCCTAACTACTACTGAATTAATCTAGATAAAGCTAACCCAGTTAACTAGTCTAACCCAATCTCCTCTCATCAATCCTGATTCACGTGATCGCATAACTATAATTTATACATGATAACTTTGTCTTATGAATTTACTAATCCAGCTATGTACATCTCAATACAGCCTTAACTTCTCAAACACTTCACTTATATAATATCAATTGTTCAATTTTATCTACTTACAAGCACGGTAGATGAACCACGGGTACATATATCTATCACTCATAATATATACACTAATAGGGCACCCCACATAAAATCAAGGGTGCTGGCATACTCTGTTATCAAGTCCCAGTACCTCTCGTACAAATAAGGGAAATACTAGTTCGGATCCACTCTCGAATTGTATTAATACAAAATACATATATTGAAGGTCAAGCATAATTCCAAGTCACTAAGAGGTTGGCACATACCCTCATGTCTCTTAAGACCGTCTGACTATCATTCTCAGATAGCCTGTACCAATGATCATATGTTCTAGGGTACGAGTTAATATCTCCTATAAAGGTTACATCAGAATAAGACCGTCACGGTACTTCTCGACCCTCGAAGTGTATCATTAAGATAAATATGAAATCAGTAGGTGTACACTCTCTGACCTATTGGTCTAAGTCATTCTTAATTCTCAATAAAACCTAACATAACATACACACGATCTTCACCCCATTTCATACCCTTGTGATCCCAAGGTTTAATCTCATATAAAGTCCTACTACCCGAACCTTGCCTACAACCTTATTGGTCCGTCCCAAGTCCCATTATAGTATTTAGTTAAATGTCTAAGGGATTTTGTAATTTGGGGTTAGATTAAACATTTAAAAGGAAACAGGTTTCAATTTCCAGGAGGAGTCGATCGATCGATCACTATAGGAATATTAATTTTTTCCGGCATAAATTAAATACCGAGAAAAGCACTAAAAATGTTGGCAGCACTTTTTGCGAAACTTTTGATGGCATTTTCACAAGTGCGGTAATATCTAATGTGGTAAAATAACAACGACATTTTAAAAAATACCGCGAAAAGTTAGAGGCACTTTTGACGGCATTTCCACAAGTGCAGTAGCCAATATGGTAAAAGAACAACGGCATTTTAAAAATGCCGTAAAAAGTTAGCAGCATTTTTAGCAGCATTACTTACATTGCTGCAAAAAAACTCTTGGGGGCATTTATATTAATGCTGGTAATAACCTTTTAGCGACATTTAACAAATATTGATAATAACCTTTTACAACACCTATTAAATGTTCAACACACTTTTGACGGCACTAAAAAAAATACTGAGAATGATAATAGCGGCATTAAACAAAATGTTGATATTATTTTGCAATATATGATTGAGAACAAGTGTTAAAAAGATCATTTATAAGAAGTATTGTATTTATGTGCAAATACATTACCATAACATTAAATTAAGAGGGACATAATCAAATTAAAACGTCATTAAATTAAAACCAATAGAATTCATCATAAATAAACATAATTGTGCTTGGAACAATTATCCATCCACAAAATAAAATGTATCACATGTCCAATAAGAAAAAGCGGGAAAATATGAAGCGAAATAAATTTTTATATAATGTACGATCCTTCTTCATCAAAGTCAAACATCCCCTTCGACCAACAAATAAAAAAGTCAATCGTTAGTCATTAATACTTATTCTTTAGTATTTTAATTAAAAAATTAAAATTAAAAATTAGTACATTAACAATATGCCACGCTGCAGTTGAATGATATGCATCTTCAATTGTGGACTTGTTTCCATAAGGTTTAGGCAATGGTTCATTTGTTATAAATATTTTCTCAATATATATACTTCTCAAAAGTCTTCACCCAATAGCGTACCCCCTACTTTTATTGAAGGGACCTTGCCCACAATGAATCCACGTGCCACAACCACTTTTGGAAGTCCGAAAGTAATAAGGTCTACAATTTTAGGAAGTGCATTATTTGAGATCCTTTGTCGTGATTGATGGTGCTTCTTCCTCTTTGATGGTTCTTTCTACAAACAAGATGAATATGTCATCAACCATATATTTTTGAAAAAAAATCGACAGAGTTTTATTTATTTTTAAGACATCCCAAAAATTTTAAGACTATATACAACCACATAAACCAAACCAATGTCAAGTTTACATAAACTTCCCAAGAAAGCTCAGATATATTGTGCCCTTTAAAATCCTTTAAATTAGTAACATACCTGAATTGAAATATCATTCATTTGTTCACTAACACGAGCAGCAGTCTCGGGGGCAACCAACTGTTGAGAATTTACAATCTACAAAAAATAAATTATTTCAGTCATGAAAACGTAAAGTCTTAAATTGTGATTTTAAAAAGTAGTTCCCTACTTACCTGTTGAGATGGAGCTAAAACTATACCAAAAACAACAATCTGACACGATTTAAAACTGGGTCAGATCAAATCTAGCATGATTTTTAACAGTCCCAGAATTAGATGTTCCAAAACGGTCATTTTTTTCTAGCACGGTTTAAAAGTGTGTCAGATTTGGCCAAACAGGAACACTTCTGGCACACTTTAAAACCGTGCCAGAATTTGATACTTTTGGCATGCTTTATAACTGTGTCAGATTGAGTATATTTTGGTACACTTTTGGCACAGTTCAAAATCGTGCCAAAATTTAACACACTTTTGGCACGATTTTGAACTATGCCAAATTTTTGGATCAAAAAAATTATTTCAAAACAAGAAAATTCACAAATAGCGAATCTCGCACGTTGTTGATAAACTAATTTACATACAAACTTCAAAATATTACAAGTCTTAATGGTTCACTGACTAAAAAAAATTGGGCAAAATTTTCTCTATTTTCTGAATATTCTAAAACTTGCTAATATAAAACCTGCGTAATGTAAAGCCCGCACAACCATAAAATATAACAATACAATTACAAAAGCCCGCACGGCCATAAAAGTTAACACTAAAACTACAAAAGCACGCACGGCAATAACACAAAAAAATATAATCTTGAGTATTAACGACATTAAATAAATAATCCCCTTGTTGTAAACCATTGACTTCTTTGTGTGTCCCACGTGGATAAAAGCTAACGACAAAATCTAGTGACTATGTGATCAATTCTCAAATCGGGAGACCCGTAACTATGCGATTAGTTCCTAAAAGTTACATTGGTCCCGTGGGAGGTGTTCATGCCTCTTACGGGGCCATTTGGAGGCTGATTTGGATTTTCACCCTTTAACGACTAGTTTTTAAGCGTAATCCAAATATTTTCAAATTATCATCATATTCTCAAATCAAGAGACCTGTGACTACGTAGTCAATTCCTACAAGTTATGTTGGTCCCGTGTGAGGTTTCCATGCCTCTTACGGGACCGTTTAGGGGCTGGTTTGGATTTTTACCCTTTCAACGGCTTGTTTTTAAGCTTAATTTAGATAGATATTATCAAATTATTATCATATACTCAAAGCGCAGGGACCCGTGACTACGCGGTCAATTCCTACAAGTTACATTGGTCCCGTGCGAGGTGTCCATGCCTCTTACGGGCCGCTTAGGGGTTGATTTGGGTTTTTACCCTTTTAACGGCTTTTTGTGTATAATAGTGACAATTAAACACACTTTCCTGTGTCCGTAAAGTGCCCGACTTATGCGTGTCTGTATCCGTGTGTGATCCATGCGTGGACCCTTCACATCCAGTGAAGTGTCCGTACTTCCTAGGTTAACATTCAACATGTATAACTAACATGAGCATTAGTATTTCTCAAACCAAGGCGATATATATTAAGTTAACACTAACATGCCAACATATTCCTCATCTCTCAAACCACCGAATGAAAAAACATTTCGAGATCATGCAAATAGAGTCTAAATAAAATAATTAGTAAATTCAACTCAGATCTGTGTAGGTGAGATTGATATAGCCAACTTATCTAAGTACATGCAACTAAGTGGATCTATATATATTTTCTGATGTGGCAAACACTAAAAGGAGAAGGGAGACGAAAGAAAAGAAGAGAAGGCAAAAGATAGGTTTGTGGTACTACCTATCAAGTAGGAAAATTTCATTCCAATGACCAAATTGGAACCTTTTCTTCTCTCGCATTTGAAGGTGATTTTGTTTTTTCGTCCCTAGAAATTCATCTCTTTTCTTCATACCTAATATATTTTAATTAATTAGTATAAACAATACATGGCTCTTAACGAGCAAATTGAGAGAGAGAGAGAGAGAGAGATGGGTGTAGAAGCAGTTGGAGGCCAAATAATGGAGGCTAAAGAAGAAGAGGGTTTTCTTCCTCTCGTGTTGGGTCTCCAACCTTCAGCACTCGTTGATCATGTCGCAAGGGTTGACTGGTCCCTCCTTAATCACATCCCTGGAGAGAGAGGCGGTTCGTTGTCGGTTGCAACAAATGAATTGGAGCATATACTAAGTGAGGTAAAAACTCATATTCTTTCGTCCCCGATCGATTCATCTCCTCTAAAGACAATTGACGGAGGTAGCGTCGCCAATACAATTTGAGGTCTAGCTGCCAAGTTTGGAATTATATGTTGAATTATTGGTGCCTGCGGGGACAACGAGCAAGGAAAATTATTTGTACATAATATGGAATTTAATGATGTCAAACTCTCTAAGATGAAAATTAAAAAAGTCCCCACTGCATAATGTGTGTGCTTGGTTGATGGAGTTGGTAACCGTACAATGAGACCTTATCTGTCAACTGCTGTTAGGCTTCAGGCATATAAGTTAAATAGAGAGAATTTTAGAGGTTCCAAGTGGTTGGTTTTAAGATATGGGATTTTCAATATGGATATTATTCATGCGGATGTTAGGATTTCCAAACAAGAGGGTGCTTTTATTTCCTTGGATTTGGCCAATTTTGAGATGGTTCGAAAATTTAGAGAACCTCTTTTGGAATTACTAGAGTTTGGAAATATTGACCCCTATTTTGTCAATGAAGATGAAGTAAGATAGGTGGTAAGGGGAGAACAAGATATTGATCCTAAAGTTGCTCTCGAATATTTGGGAAAGCATTTCTAATGGGCTGTAGTAATATTATCTTCTAATGGCTGCATTGCAAAGCATATGAAAGAGATAGTGAGAGAGCCCGTTGTAGGAGAGGTACAAACATCCGATGCTACAGGAGGAGGTGACCTTATTGCAAGTGGGTTCTTATATGGTCTTTTAAAAGGGCTATCCCTTGAGGACTTCTGCAAGTTGAGCTCTTGTAGTGGCGGGTCCGTGATCCAGTCTCTCGGAGGAGATATCACACCTGAAAACCGAAAATGGATGTATAAGAAGATGCAAATCAAGGGCCTCCCTGTCCCAGAGCTTAGCAATTAAAGTTTTCTTATATGCCATTTATCTTTTCTTTTATCCCCTTCTTTTAAATTCAAATGGCATTGTAACATCGACAACATTGACATCTTTCTTGAGGGATGGAGGAGAGATGAGGTAACATAGAATTAGTGTAGTTGAATATCAATTTGTTTCCGGCCAATTATATTTAAGATAAAATTTCTGGGGAAAAAATACAAGGCTCTTAAGCTTAATACCAAAGAAGATATTTGCAGCTAAATAATGTTATTAAAAAAGGTGTTTCAATCAACAAGACTGACATTGGGAACTGAACTAAAGCAAAACTGACATTTAGAGAAGTATGGCAGTAGGCTAAAAAAATAATTCAGATTTATTCTCATATAAAGGACGGTGTCATGAAAAAGGAAATTCTTGTTTTAGGCCAAGTATGAAACAACAAGAACGATCAATTAGATGCAATGAAAATGAATTACTGAAGAGAAAATTATAGTAAAACATGCAGATCAATGCCTTACCTATCTGCTAAAATTTTAAACCATGGGAATATATTTTCTTCAATAAATTAGTGTAGGTTGAAGGGTGGATTGATGAAAACCTAGCTGAAAGTTCAGCAGGTGGCTCAACTTCTTCCATGGACCCTTGTATTTCTTGAGCTAATTTTTGCAGCTACCGATTTCATGTCCAAACTTTTGACATTTTCACCACTGCCTTTCTTCTTAGAAAGATATTTGTTCTTTTTCTTTAGGTCACTTGGTTTTTCAGGAATAACGAAACCCATGCTTTCACATATGGTTTTAGCAATAATTAAAGCACCACTCTCTGGAGCTGCAAACAAAAACCAAATCCGCTCTATGAAAAAGAAGAAAATGGCTAAACTTAAGGTGTACTTCGATCAACAAGCAACAATTTATATGTGATGATAGCACAAAATATGATGGGACTTTACATAAGAGATAAAGAAAGACTGAAATGGAGACTGTTGTGAAATAAACTCATATCAAATTATAGAAAACCTTTGTGCCCAGTATTTGGTCAGGTAAAAGAACACTCTTGAAAACACTCGATGCTATTGCAATTATTTGTTAGAAATGTTTAATGATGTGTATTAAGAAGTGCAACTCATAAGTAAGATATGATATTTCAATCACAACATCTCAAGCGGAAAACAAAGACCTCATTACTAATTTAGAAACTAAAGCCCTATCCATCTATAATATGATGATATCAAATCGCCCTGCTTCAAAAGCACAAAATTGGTTAACAAAATCCAACATATCAAAAATTCCACTACAACACATAAGTAAATTAACCAAGTATAAAGTAATAATGATGTTCAAAACAGCTATTCACTATTATTGTGCTGTAATGACCACCAAGTACAAGTAATACAATTAAGTCTTTACTGCACAAAGGGAATAAACTACATAGAGGAGAATAAGTATTTCCACATTTTCAAAATCCCAATATTCAGTGAGTTTGGTAGCATTACACAATACTAAAAAAACTTCAGATAATAAAGAGAGGTAAGTATTTGTTTAAGCTTCAACGTTCTGTATTGTCTAGAATTGAAACAAACCATACCCATGGTCTTGAACTCTATGGGGACCTTTTGTCATATAGAAGGTGAGTCCAGAACCAGCGCAAAAGAATTATATACCATAGATTTATAAGATAAAAGATACCATAAATTCATAAAAAATTGAAAAAAATATCTCAATAATAATAATAATTATTATCTCATCATAAACAATTGATACTCATAATTACAAAGAGATTAATGAAAAAAGCGTTTGAGGGTTGGAGTGGAGGGGTTGGCAAATCCTATCAAAAATTTCTACTCCCAAACATTAATATTCAGTGACCTAGAACGTGAACTTAAACATATAAGAGCAAATAATTAAATAGAAATACCTTAGAAAATTTCTACTCCCAAACATTAATATTCTTTGTTGCTTTGTTGCTTTATGGGTTTTTAAATGTGGGAAAAGGACACATGTTTATGTGTACAGGAAACTATTTGTGTGTGATTATATATATAGTGTATGTGTAACTATATATACCGTGTGTGTGTGTGTGTGTGTGTATACACATACATAGTGTATGTTTTGTTATGTAGCTTTGTTTGTTCATGAATTTCCAAATGTGGGAAAGGACACATGTTTGATATTTCTTTTGTGTAGAGGAAACTATATTTGTTGGTTTGTGTGTTTGTAAGTGTGTATATGTGTGTGTGTGTGTGTGTGTGTGTGTGTGTGTGTGATTATATATACAGTTTATATATATAATGAATATATATAATACGATGCGTGTGTATAATCTTATTATTTATAACTGTTGTGTGTTTAGCATATATTATGTGTGTTTGTGTGAATATATTAAAAGTATGTATATATATAGTTAATATATCTGATATCTTTGCACCCATTCAAAAATTGCCAACAAACTACACTCAGTATGGAAGACCAAAGCAGTACACTCAAAACAATTAAGTAAGAGAGAGGTGTTGTGAGTTTTAGAGAGATTGTGGGGGTGGGGGTAAAGAATAAACAAATCAGCGTTTCGTATAAAATTATAAATGATTTCAATAAGGGGTTTTGTAAATTTAGGACATATTGTAATATGTATTTTGGAAATATGACAACAAACATTTTATTTGTAGTTTTAGTCCCTATTTTTTAATAAAGTCGTTGGCGCGGATCCATATTCATAAAACGTCAACCAATCACAGCATGCCACGTGTCCCTTCAATTTGAAAATAGAGACTAAAAATGGAAACGAAATGTTTGTCGTCCTATATCCATAATCAATATTATTGTAAGTCCTAAAAGTACATAATCTATTTCAATAAACCACCTGTATATACCCCGTTTGTGTGTGTATATATATATATATATATATATATATATGTGTGTGTGTGTGTGTGTGTGTGTGTGTGTGTGTGTGTGTGTGTGATAAGACGCGTGTATATAATCATATTATATAACTTATGTGTGTGTAGCATATGTATATAATCTTATTATGTAACTTATGTGTGTGTAGCATATATAGTGTGGCATATGTATATAATCATATTATATAACTTATGTGTGTGTAGCATATATAGTGTGTGTTTGTGTGAATATAGTGTGTGTGTGTGTGTGTGTCTATAACAGATCATATATTTGTTTAAGTTTGTTTATAAGTATTATTAATTAATTTATTAACGGTTCGCACTTACGAATTTAATTGTAAATAATATTAAAACGATAGTTTAAGTTGATTTTTTTGTGTGTGTATATTAAACATTTCAAGGTAACCGTAAAATATATCAACTCACAATAACTTTTTTGTCATTTTAAAAAATGAGTCAATGGTTGAGAGTTTTTATAGTGGATCAGGCATACTCACTTATGACTCCGCACCGTAAGGGTTTATTTTTAAAATATATATATATATATATATATAAAATGGTTGATTTCTTTTGTGTCTATTTTAAACATTTTAGGTTACCCATAAAAATTTAACTCAAAATAGGTTTTTTTTGCTACTTAATTAAATGGGTCAATGTTTGACAATTTTGTCAACTGTTATAAAAATTGTCAAATATTGACCAATTTTTTTAAAATAGAAAAAAAATCATTGTGAGTTTTTTTTTGGGGGAATGATTTTCTTTGTGTGTGTTTTAAACATTTTAGGATACCCACAAAAAAATCAACTAAGAATAATTTTATGTTATTTAAAAAAAAAATCAATGTTTGATAACTTTTGTAACTGTTATACAATATGTCAAACATTGACCAATTATTTTAGAATAGCATAAAAAATTATTTCGAGTTGATTTTTTTTTATGGAGTCCTGGGAATGTTTAACATAAACTGTTAGAAAAATTGCCAAACTGTTAAATATTGACCAATATTAAGATACACACCATAAGTATGTATTATCTACTATTGTCTCTTCAAGTCTTACCAATATTAAGATACGTATTTTTTTTACTAATTAATTTTTTTAGACTATGTTTTGTTCTACGATATTATAGAACTTGACATTTATTTCTTGATATTCATTTCAATTCATTTGCGTTTTCCACCATATTACTTAAATTTACATGTTCATTATCATGGATACAATTATTTCATTAAATATGGATACGAATTATATGTTAAATTATATATTAAAATAATATATTTCAAAACGCGTTACACCTGACCGTGCATCGCACGGGTCAACACTAGTATATATATATATGCAGCAGTACAACAGG
This sequence comes from Sambucus nigra, assembly GCA_949130495.1. Classification (NCBI taxonomy): domain Eukaryota; kingdom Viridiplantae; phylum Streptophyta; class Magnoliopsida; order Dipsacales; family Adoxaceae; genus Sambucus; species Sambucus nigra. The sequence goes on from OX422208.1 coordinate 76,507,390, forward strand.
TATACTTGTTGCATATATGTATATATGCCGTAACAGATATATATATATATATATATAGACATATATACATATACGCGTATATATGCAGCAGTACAACAGGTATACTTGTTGCATATATGTATATATGCCGTAACAGATATATATATATATATATATATATATATATATATATATATACGCGTATATACAACAGGTATAAAACTCAGTTCATAATAATCCGCCATTTTTTTAAAATAAAAACCTTAAAAAAAGAGAAAAACCCAGTTAAAAAATAATTTAAAAAAAATATTTTTTTCAAAAACTATTTTTAAAAAAATTATGTGGAGTGTCCTATTTTTTACAATTTTGAGTTAGAATGGACCTTTCCCCAAACTCCTCCCAAAAAAAGTAGTTAGTATTAATTTTACCCATATTGTAATTTTTTTTATGCTATTGAAGTGTTCAATGCTTATGCTTAATATATGATATACTTGTTGTAATTAAAATGGTGCTCATACAATTTTTTGAAAATTGTTAGATATGAAATTTAACGAAGATGAGGTCATCGCATATATGATGTTCCAAGAGTTGGTCAATTTGTTCATTGTTGGGTATATATTTTTTATGATTATGTATGGTAGTACAAATAGGCACTACCAAAAATATATGTTAAAGAACAAAACATTTGTTAGGTATGAGACACGAGTAGAGCATATGAACAGCCTTGTGTGTGAGAGTGATGTGGCATGTATAGATCAACTTAGAATGGATATACGAGCTTTTCGTATTTTATGTGAACTTCTTCGTACGACTGGCCAATTGAAAGAAATTGGAAATTTCATAATAAAAGCAAAGGTGGCCATGTTCCTAAATATACTTGCCCATCACACGAAGAATCATGTTATAAAATTTCAATATCGAAGGTCGGGAGAGAGAGTTAGTAGTTGTTTCAATGAAGTCTTAAATTCGGTGTTGCGACTACAAGGCCTATTACTTAGAGCACCTGAACCAGTACCATAAGATTGTACTGAAGAAAGGTGGAAATGGTTTAAGGTACATATATATTATTCAATACGACCATACTAAGCTACAATATTAAATTTTAATGGATACTGATTTTAATAATTTTATTTGTTTAGGGGTGCTTAGGTGCGCTAGATGGAACATTTATTCGTGTGAACGCCCCAGAAGTTAATAAACCTAGATATCGAAACAGGAAAGGGGGTAGTGTGACTAATGTCTTAGGAGTATGTGGACGTGATATTAAGTTTATATATGTGTTGTTAGGATGGGAAGGTTCACCTGCAAACTCTAGGGTTTTGCAAGATGCCATTTCTAAGAGAAATGGACTTATAGTACCTACCGGTGAGTTAATTTTTTCATGGGTATTTTAAGGTGGTTGTTTATTATTGTAGGTTACTATTATCTTGTCAATGCTGGGTATATAAATGGTGAAGGATTTCTAGCCCTATATAGAGTAACACGATACCATTTGTCTGAATACAGGAAGGGTACATTAGCACTAGCTACCCCTCAAGAGTACTTTAATAAAAAACATTCAAAAGCTAGAAATTGCATAGAGCGGTATTTTGGGATCCTTAAGATGCGGTGGACTGCTCTTAGGAGTCCAACGTATTGCCCTATCAAAACTCAATGTCGTATAATATCAGCGTGTTGTCTTATTCACAATTACATAAGAAAAGAAATGCCACTAGATCCAATGGAACAGGCCTTTGAAGAAGAAGAAGAATGGGTTGAGGGGAGTAGTTTTCCATTAGATGATTCAATTAGCCAAGTTGAAACATCCAACTAATGGTCTGAATGGAGGGATAATTTAACTGAACAAATGTTTAACGCATGGAGAACTTGATGAGACATTTTTATATATGAGATTAATGTTTTTCGTGTTATGTTTTACATTTGTTATGTAAATAATTCTTTTTATTTGTTGTAATTATTTTTCAGTTGTATAATGTTGTTAATATTTGTGTTCTCTTGTCATTAATTTATTGTTATGAAATAAGAATATATATTTCTATGTCAGGAATGGAAGGTAGCATTCCCGTTCAAAATAAGGGCAAGGAAAAAGTTAGAGATCGACGCGTATGGACTAGGATTGAGGAAGAATATCTCGTGACAATACTCGAGGAGCTTGTGAGACATGTGTACAGTCGTGACAATGGCTTTAAGCCAGGAATAACGTTGGAAGTGGAGAGAAGATTTGAAGAAAAGATGCACGGGTGTGGTATTAAAGCAAACCCGCATATAGAGTCAAAGATGAGAGTTTTGAAGAAACACTTTAATTTGGTAATTGACATGTTGGGTCGTAGTGGCTTTGGATTGAACGAAACTTTGAAATGTGTTGAGGTTGATTGAGATTATCAATGGGAAGGGTACATGCAGGTAAATTAGTTAAGTTTATTGTTTATCTCTTCACTGAATAATAATACATGTCACTATTTGACTTAACTTAATTTTATTTATTTATTGCAAAGAGAGCCTGCAAAGGGAGTAAGAAACAAGCCATTTTGGTTGTATGATCGGTTGGGATACGTGTTTGGAAAGGATTGCGCTACTGGTGCTGCAGCTGAGTCTCCTGCCGATGCCATGGATGATATAGATGGTCAGGATGAGGAGAGTATTGACTTAAATGGTGCTACTCCAACACCTGTTGTGCAACCTTCCTCCAGTGTTTCTAACCCAAGTCAGAGAAAGAGGAAAAGAAAAGACGATACTTGGAGTGTGGACATGCAAGATATGGCAACAACTTTTACCTCATTTGTAGAAAATTTGAACAAAAATTTTGAAGCACTTAGTGAAAACTTTAGTGAAGATAAAGTAGGAAATAACAGGAAAAAAAATGCTTGAGGAGCTTAACACTGTGACCACTCTGAATGTAAGGGATCGCGTTTATCTAGCTAGAAAAATTACCGAGCGAACAAATTATGTGGATATATTTCTTTCGATGTCAAATGAAGAGCGTATGGAGTTTGTTGCCCAACTACTTGAGGAGGGTTTTTAAAAATTTAAATTACTAACGCTTTGATTTGCAAACCTATGTTTTCGATGGATTAATTTTAATAATTTCTTATTTTGACTTTAAGATCAATTTGGATGCCTATATGCTAGTATTGATGAAGTTTAAATGGGTTTATTTCTTATTGCATACAATATAGTCACGTTGTTATATTGATTTTTCAATTTTAAATTTTAGTTTGCTTCATTATAGAGGTACTAAAAAAATATGTTATTGAGTTAAAATAAGTGATAACAGTATATTTTTGTATTTTTTAAAATATTAAATACAAAATAAAGGTATTCTTGAAAAACTGAAGACAAATTAATCATATCTGACGCATTTCAAACACAAGATTGTATTATTATATCACATCCCGTCTTCTTATACAGAAGTGTTCCAAACGCAGTATTAAAATACGCGTTATACAGTTCATTCTTATCCTATCAAATTCGACTCTTATTCAATTATATCCGAAGCCCTTATACGATGTATCAAACGATGGCAAAGTTTTTATTTTCTAATTCAAAAATTAGGTAGCAAACGGCACTCAAGTTAAACACAACCACCGTTAAGTGACTAACCCTAGTTAGTTACTGTACTAGACGCCATCTCACGGTTAACGAAAATATTAAACACAAAGATTCCGTCAAATCGAGTGACGCCGTTAAGTTCAACGCAAGTGCTTAAGTGGACACAGACACGCCGTGACGGGGTTCTACATCTTAAAACAGATCTGAACCGTTGGATTAGAAATTAACGGTCCGTGATCAAAGGCTGGGAGGTGACGGAGTTTGTGTTAGAAACAGGGAGGGTATAAAAACGAGCTATGAATGGGAGAGAGGGCATTTCGTTTTATCTCCGTCTCAATTTTCTCTCACTTTCTCGGAAAATCCGAATTTTCATTTTCCTGGAAAATTTCGGTGAGTGAAATGCTGAAGTTCTTTTTACATATCACAGGATCTAAAACTCGTGAGAATATAAATTGAAGTTTGAAGCTTCAATGTTTGTAATTTAGTTAAATTTCGTGTCTACGAAGAATTGCTTAATTTCTGTTTTGTTGTTTCGGATTTGTTGTTTTTGTATCTAATTTGTTAGATTTTTGTACATTTTGTTGCAGGATTTTGTTTGATTGACGGCGTTGCTTGTGAAGACTTGAAGTGGTGCGTAATTGAAATAAAAGCTTGATTTTGTGTATTTGTGTTGTTTGCTTTCAGATTTGTTGAAGATTGAATTCTATTGTATCTAATTGTTAGTTTTCTGAACAAAAATTGTTTTTTCAGTGGTTCATAATTGAAACAAAAGCCTAATCCTTTCAATATCTGTGTTTTCTCTTGTTTGCAGGTTCTTTTGAAGATATTTCGTTCCAGTTTGATAAACACCTAAACGACGGAGATCAGTTTGTAGGTTCAAATTATCGTAAAAAATTTGCTATCAATTGGAGATAGTAAGATACAGAGGCTTAAAAGTCGAAAAATGAGTAAAAATTTGTTCATTCGAGGTTTCATGGTGTTATGGTGACATATCTGCTCTGAAATTAGCTTTGTTGACGAATCGGATTAAATAAAGGTGTTTACTTCGAAATCAGTGTGCTTTTAACCAGATTTTGATTAAATCAAGTTTCAGTTTCAATATTTAGCTGATGATTTGTTGTTCTCTGTTTTTTTTTGCAGTTTCAAGGACTCGAAGTTTTAAACAACCTTGAATTTTCATCTTTTGCAGAAAAAACAATTTTCTGAAAATCATTTGTAGTAAGTTGAAGAGATTTCGAATCTAATCATTCTTCAATTTCTCAGTTTCATGTTAGATCTAATTTGAGGGGAAAAGAATCAGAATTTGGTAATTGTTTGTGTTAGTAACTTTGGATAATGATTGATAATTTGACAGGTGAAGGGAAGCATGATGGATAAGAATAATAATAGTAATAATAATAGCCACAACCGAGATGGATTATTAGTGAGAGCGGAGACCCGATCGCCAGTGGCGGATTTCGGGTTACAGTGGGGGAACAGGAAACGGTTGAGGTGTATGAAGATCCAGGTGAAGGATAATAATAATGCGAAATCGGACCCGGCTGGCCCGGCTCCGGTTTTACGAACCACGGTTCGGATTGATCGTCGGGTTGTTAGATCCGATCATAATAAGGGCCCTTCTGCTTCAAATCAGGCTACCGCTAACGCAGTTAACAATGGTGGGGGTTATTTGAATCTCCGTCAACGGCAGGCCTCGCCGGCACAACGCATTCTCAGGTAATATTTCGACTTGTGGATTAATTTTTTTCTTTTTTAGTGTTGTGTTCATCACGTGAATTGCACGTGGAGATAAGTAGGTAAAGGGCGTGATTCACTGAGGTCCCTTTTTTTGTACTTGCTTGTGTAATGTTAAAATCATAACCGTAGGTTTTTTGTGCTTTTCTTTTTTTCTTTTTTTTTTTTGGTGAGTTGGGCCTTTTTTTTTTTTTTTTTTTTTGGACATCTACAAATTAATCTCACAAATATTTTTTAATATACGTTTACTTCAAATTCCAGCCGTTTTGTTTTATTTTCAAAAGTTCTTTACCACATAAGAACACTAAAAAATAGAGTTCCGTTGAGGATCCATGGAGTTATGGTGGTGGGGGTGGGAGTGGGGGGAGGCGGGGTGAGAATGCTACTAGCGCAAAAAAATAATTGAGTATTTCTTAAATGAGTGTTTGAGAAATTTTTCGGAACAAAATAAAAAGGATGTGATTAAATGTAAAAACAGTTTGAAGGATTTTTTTGTTAATTGATTTTTTTTTTGCTGGTTTTGTTTTTCTTCAAATCCGATTTGATTTTTGAATAAGTTTTTTTCAAATTCTGATTTTTCAATAAATTTTTTAAAATACCAGTGTTGATCTGATTTTGTTTTGGGAATTCCCGTTTTTTATGACGTTATATGCCAATTTTGTGAATTCCTAATAAAGGATGCGAAATCTTCATAATTTTTTTTCAAACATTCTGATTTTTCAATTTTTTTTCTTAAATTTTGTTAAAGAGCATTTTATTTATTTATTTTAACTTTGATCCTAGGTTAATATTGTATATAGACATAATTATTCTAACCCGTGCGTACAAGCGGCTTGATGGGCATACGGGGGAAAGTCTATTATATTAAACGTGGGTAGTCTATTTAAGACATTATTTTAAAGTGAAAAAAAAAAAATTGGAAGGAGAAACTTTCGGTATAATATATGAAATGCAGCCCTAGTGTATGTTTTGTGTTAGTCCGTGCTATGCAGCGTGTATCAATTTGAACCAACAGCACCTGAATACAAATCAATTTGAACAAACGAACAAACAAACAATTGGGGTTTGATATTTGGACATGAATTTGAATTGATTTCAACAAACTAAAAGGAAAATGAATTGATTGGAAAACCAGATCTGAAACCCTATGTTTAATTTTGTTTTGGTTTGATTGGGGTTTGATTTTGTGTAGGTTTGTTTTGATTCGATTGTGGTTTGATTTCTTTTGAAACATGTTTTCTTCGATTTGAGGGTTTATTTACATGCATCTATTTAAAGCCATTTCGGTCCGAACAAATCCTTTAAGCCTCTTCAACGACTGCTCTATCCTAAGGAGTAATAGGTATTGGGGAGAGAGCGAGAGAGAGACCCCCCGGGGGGGGGGGGGGGGGGGAGTTCGTATGAACAAACCTTTTAAGCCTCGAGAGCGATTACGCTATCCTAAGGAGTAATGGGTATTGGAGGGGAGAGAGAGGGAGAGGGAGAGGGGTTGTCTAGCATGAATGGGTTTTGTGTCGGGGTCTTAAGTATTTGTTTGTTTATGAAGATTTATTTGTTTTCACTCTCATTTTTGTTATATTTTTAGTCGTTGGTTCTATATGGGGAAGTGTCATTCTCTGCAAAAAGAAGGAAGAATGAGTGGTTATACGAAAGTTATAGACAATTTTGAGTGGTGATGTGACTTTTTACGATTTTAAATTGTAGATGAAATTAAAATCAAAAAAACTATTTTGTGTTTTTTGCCTCCTTTTATTGTTTGATTTTGCATTTTTTTTACTTTTTTACCTTTTTTATTCCCAAAGATTTTAATTCATTTTATTATTAAAAATGACATGTGACATTTAAACTTCAGAGTTATTCAAGTGATTTTGTGCACATTCCAATTTTTAAAATTACTAATGTATTAAAATCTAAATGATCATATTTCTAAATATTTTTAGTGTTTAAATGATTTTATTTTGTAGTAAGTAAAGTATTGAAAAATAGGTCATAAAGTCGATAACAAAATAATTAAACTTGTGAAACCAAAAAACATAATATCATTTGGAATTGTTGACAGATCAAAGACAAATGTTAGTAGTGGTTTGAAGTGGTCCAGTTTTGGGCCATTAGTTGACAGATTATTGGGGTGGGAGAGTTAGTGGGTAGGGATAATGGGCCCAAATGAGTGGGCGTTGTGTAATACACTCTTAGTAGACCTGTTCAAATAGTTTTAGATATTGTGTTGAGCTTGAGCATACATTGAAAATAGTCAAAATTGATTTATAAGTCCAACGTAAATTTTTTTTTCCACTAATCAGGAGCGAAGTTCCCCTTGTGTCCTCTCTTTGGTAGGAAGGATGAGAAAGTGAAATAAAGTAGAAATACAGCTTTTTTTTTCTTTAATAATTCTAGGCTAATAAGATATCTAGACGTGTCATATCTGTATTAGCTTGTGCTTGGGTTCTATTATTGTTTGTCTCGAACAAGAGTTAATACGAGTGCGACACATTGACGTAAAATTAACCTTTTTTCTTTAGTGGCAAGATATTTTATTTCCCTTTTTTAGTTTGATGTCCTTTTTGGTAGGAAACTGAAAAAGTGAAATAAAGGAGAAATGCACCTTTTTCTTTAATCTCAAGAAATTTTATTTCTCTTTTCTTTTTTGGTTTTGATAAAAGAGATACAAAATTAATGATGCATTAAAATTATTGAAAATCTTAAAATGATTCTACCTTATCACATTCTTTCAAGAAAAATTCACCTCCCATTGATTTTCCAAATCAAATCAATATTTGTAAAATTGCTTTCGCAAAATATTCCAACCTGATCTTAAATTGTGGGTCAATTTAGAAAATATCTTGAAGATGAATTCTTTTGGTTAAATGACACATGAGTGATTGGCCTATATTTTGTTTTTTAAATTAAGTAACTTGTTTTTATTTTGATTAATAGAAAGGGTCATTTATCCACCGTTTCAACGGCAAGACCAAACTGTCTAATCTTCAGTTGACTTGATTTTCAAGATTACTAAACATTAAACAAGTGATTACAAATCAAAACCGTCCTTCGGATGGTTGGTTTTATGCCTAATGTTTACTTCACTCCATTGATGACTACGATGTAGACGGACATCTCCTGCCACGTGTATCCAACACCTTCTCCGGTCCAAATCCAAATAAAATTTAAACCCTCCGATTCGTTAATATATATCAGAAACCTGGTCCAACATCTCTCATTGTCCCACCTTGGACACGTAGGCGTCTCAAAAAGGCCAAATATCCTAATCCAACGACTTAGATCTTGCCAGCAACAAAACACGCCCTTTTTTCGTTTCATAATAATACCACAGCTGTGCACGTAACCCCTCTTTTTAAGCCACACCACTCCTCCCTCTCTCTCTCTCAAAACAAACTCCCCTTTTTTCTACGCAATATCCCTCGAGTTTCTCACCACCCACAAGGCTATTTCCGTAAATTCCCATTTCGCAATTCTTTTCTCGTTTTTTACTTTTTACAGTTACAATTCCGAATTATATGTATTTATTTATTTATAATACAATTGAATGGTTTTGATTTGTTTTTTTTTTTGATGTTGATAGGAATTCTGAGAGCGCAATTGCAATGAAGGGAAACGGTAGTACCGGTGTTAGGAGGTTGTGTTCTCCGGATAGAGGGGGTGCGCATGATAAGAAAGGAACAACCGCTGCGCACAATAGCAACACCAACCCCATCTCCATCAGCACAACTCTCAATACAAAAAACAATTGTTACAACAACATTAGCAACGGGGGTGGTGCTGGAGGATCCCATTCATCGGAGACAGCGCACGATAGCAGGAAAGGAGGGTCATCGTCGGGGAGTGATGCGATCCCGATGGTTTGGCCACCGAAATTCGTGATCGGGTTGACGAATAAGGAGAAAGAAGAGGATTTCATGGCCATTAAAGGGTCTAAACTCCCCCAGAGACCTAAAAAAAGAGCCAAGTTTATTCAGCGCACTCTCAATGTATGTTTTTTCTCTCCTCCTATTTTTGTTTTTTAAAATATTCACTTTTTTATTTCCTACTTGGAAAGCGTGCAAAAACACGTTATCCTTTTAAAAATTAATGATAAAGCTTTTAATTTAAAACTAAATTGTAAAATTGTAAAATTAAACATTTTTGGATAATTTTATAAGTAGTATTTTGTTAAGGTTAATATACTCTGTCTGAACAAAACTAGGTGCCATACCTTGTTTTAAGATATTATATTCGTTAATACGTGTCTACGGTTACTTTTTACATTTTTTTTGGCTTTAACAGCTAATTGTGGGGACCACGTATAGTTTTGCTTTTGATAGTCTCGCTTTTGTGGAATTTTATTTCTTTTTAATATGTTTTCAACCTAGAAATTAGCCAATACGAACTAAATAAATCCATGTTTAAATTACACTGCAAAATCAAAATATTGGTTTTCTTTTTTCTGATTTTTTTTATTTTTCTCTTATAAAATTTAGATATTTGCATCTTTTATTACTATAATTTTAAAAAGTATTTATCGAAAGAAAAATGATACTTATACTGATTTTATGCATCAAGTGTGAAAAAATAAAAAATATATTTTTTAATTAACTTTTGATTTGGTATAAATGGAATGATTCCAATTAAATTGTTACCATTTTTATCAATGATTAATGTCGCATTTGAATAAAATTACAATTTAGTCCTAAGTTAATCATTACTCATATCTTAATGAGAACTAATTTGTACACTTGGCATTAGTATATTTAGTCTCGAAGTATGTAAGGCTTCTTCTTGTCGTTTTTCAATTTTGTTTGTTTCTTTCTGCAATTAGGAAGAAAAAAAGGTAGATGAGCTGTGTAGAACTGGACATGAGTGGATTTCCCTTCAAATGGGTACCCACACCCGGGAGTTGGTGCAATAGTAATATTTTATACAACTAACTTAAACTAATGTTTGTTTTTCAAGATAATATTTTACCCCATTTATAGTTAGGTTTTGATACGATTGTTGAAAATTATATCTAGATAAATTTTGACCACATCATTGATTATATTTAATTCTAATAATGGCTTGAAATTTCGGCCACAAACACTGAATATATTTAATTCTAATAATGGATTGGACAATTATTGAAGTGCTCGCCCCTCTCTCTCTCTCTCTCTCTCTCTCTCTCTCTCTCTCTCTCTCTCTATATATATATATATATATAGCATCATTAGAAGTGTTTTTGTTCTTTTTCTTTTCAGTTGAATAAATTCTGTGTTTTATTGTTTTATTTTTTGCGTAGTTGGTGAGCCCCGGGGCATGGCTGTGCGATCTAACACTAGAACGATACGAGGTCAGAGAGAAGAAAATTTCAAAGAAGGTACTAAACGTAATACCGTTATACGAATCTACATATTTTACCCTTGTCAACAATTTACTAATTACTTTTCTGGAATTCTAACGATATTCATTTGCAGAGGCCGAGGGGGCTCAAAGCAATGAACTTGGAATCTGACTCTGAATGAAAGATGATTGGAATGAAGGAAGTAGGTTTTTCAGTGAATAGAAGAATAAATTTCAAGAAGCTGTGTTCTGTTTCATCAATTTTCACCTCGAGAGAATTAATGAAGAAAAAGTTCAGTTCATTTTGCAGCTTATTTAGAATAGGATTTTTTTTTCTTCTTTTCATGGAACTACAAATCATAATTTAAATTTTTCATTTTTTTCATGCAAAATTTGGCATCTCAACTTGTACAGTATCTTTTATTATATAAAGCCATGGGTTAATTATATTTCACTCCCTGAACATTGCACTGGCACTCAACACCCTCAACTCTCATTTTCTTTAATAACCCACCCCAATTTATAAATGATTGTGTTATAAGAATCCCATTTTTTCTCTATCCTACACAAATTAAATACTACTCAGGTTATTATTCGGCACAAGTTAATTCAACTAAAACTTAATTATTAATTGGTTAAGTGTGACTCGAGATATATGAGAACCTACTTTATGATCAGTGGGACCAAATATTGAGGGAATAATCCAAACAAGAAAACTATCACACCAAGTCTCTAATCATTCCATAGTTTTCCATAATACTAAGTTATTTTAAATATTTACTTTGTAAATTATAGTGTATTTGTCAATATCGTGTATTCATATAGCCCATAAAAGAATCACGTACTAGAACTAAGTAAGAAATATATAAATATGATTGTTGATGCAAAAAATTAGACTAGGCTAATTAATTGATCACAGATAAATATAAGTAAGAGACAAAAGGTTTTTAAAGTGGTTAAGCTTAAATGAAGAGCTTACGTCCACGGTTGTGTATTGCTTTTGGGATTGCTCAATTGCCTATTGTTTTATGTCCCTTGGATGTAGGGTTTACAATGTATTTATAAGCCCCATGGGATGTACCAGTGTTGGAATATCAAATGATGGAATGACTTTATATCATAGATGTTTACATCTGTATAATCATTTATGTATATAACTGTTAACGTTTTATTGCCATTGTTGGTCGGTCATCCTGGTGTTGGTCGGGCTTCAATGATAGGTTGATCGACATCCCCAATTTGTTGATGCAAAAAATTAGACTAGACTAATTAATTGATCAAAGATAAATATAAGCAAGAGAGGCAAAATATTTTTAAAGTGGTTCGGCTTAAAGGAAGAGTCTACGTCCACTGTTGTGTATTGCTTTTGGGATTACTCAATTGCCTCTTGTTTCATGTCCCTTGGATGTAGGGTGTACAATGTATTTATAGCCCCCAGGGGGTGTACCAAGGTTGGAATATCAAATGATGGAATACCTTTATATCGTAGACATTTACATTTGTACAATCATTTATGTATATAACTGTTGGCGTTTTATTGTCATTGTTGGTAGGTCTTCCTGGTGTTGGTCGAGCTTCAATGACAGGTTGGTCGACATCCCTTAGTAGGCCGGCATTTCGTCCTTGCTGACTAGGATTAACCTTCTACTATAGTGCATGTGTCAGTATCCGATTGGTCCACGTAATAGGATAATATTTGGTATCAATAAAAGCTCCCCAATGTTTCATGCTGAAGTTTTTACAAGAGTATGGAACATTTAGGTCTTAAAGTTGTCCGGGTAACAATTTTAGGCTTGATCGGCTGTCGACTTCCGATACTTGTAAAAATTATGACTTATCTGTGGACATATAAGGCGCATGACATTTTTGTAATTATTCATCACTTTAATGAATCGTTTTTGGGCAAATTCGTTTTTTCTGCCTTTAGCCGCCGCCAGTTCAATCGATATTGCCTTTTAATCATTATTTTTCCAGTTTTCGAGTCAACCTATAAAGAGCGGGAAAAGCCACGATCTTTTTTTATCTCGAATTTTTTGAGTGTTTTTGGTTGTTACGTCTTCAAGCTTTCTTTTTCTCTCTTGTGTGATCATTTTCTGTCCTTCAGTTCTTGCTGAATCCTTAATCTCTGTAAGAACTCTTCTCTTTTCTTCTATTGTTCATTATGGTTTACTCTATTACTTCTCTTGACGAATTTAGATATGAATTTAAGATTCTCTCTCAGGTTGTTCTGGAACATACTACTTTGCCCGCTAATTTTTACTCACTTGCCGAGGGTCACTGGTTTCTCTCTATCTTTATAGCTGAGTGTGGGTTTACCTTTCCTCCAAGCCCATTTTGCCCCGAGTTTTGTCAATATTTTGACGTTGTTCCAGCTAGGGTAGCCCCCAATACCTGGAGGGTTGTAAATGGATTGTATAGGTTGAATCAAATCTATGAAACCCATTAAGGGTTTCCAGAAATAATGTTTTGTTATAAGTGGGTGACTAGTGGCACCACTTTTTATTTAAAGACTAGGGTTGTAAACAAAGCATTAGTAGTCATTTTTCTAGACTGCAATAGCGATTATTTTGAGCATAGAGTTGTTGTAAAAAATTGGCAATATGCCCCTTTGACTGAGAATGCTGTGTACCAGGGGCCTAGATGCCCTTCTTTTGGCAATGGGATAGGTTATTCCTCGTTTAATCGTCTTTTTCTGTACATACTTATTTAAATGTAATACTAATTGTTGATCTGTAAATTTTGATTGCAGTTGATCAGAAGAAAAGGTACCCAAAGGAGAGTGAAGTGAACCTCAAGGAGTTGAAATTCATTTGGGGACTTCATCAGAGGATTGACGCGAGCACGTTAGGTCTGCATCCTATTTGCTACACTATAAGAATACGATTTCCTCCTTTATTGCTCGTCCCCCAATAGCCACTCATTCTCGTGTAATTGACCTTAAACAGGAACCTCATTCTACCTCCTCAGCTGCTGCATCTGGTAATGGTGATCTTGCTGCTCACTCCCCTTATTCCTTGGATTCAAACTTACCTCTTGTCGCTGCTATGGGAAAACGAAAATTTCCCAAAATTTTGGGAGACATAGCTGCCAATGCCTTTTCCAAACAAGCTGATGAGGGGGTGAAAAACAAAGATGAAACTGGGAAGAAACCCCCAACCAAGAAAACTAAAGAGAGTCCCTTGAAAAGAATAAGGAAAGGGATTCCTTCTAAGTTAGCAGAAGGTTCTTCTGCCCTTCCTGACCAGCGAGAGTTGGTCGATATATCTTCTTCTGCTCTCCAGTGGTCCTTGGCCCTGGATTGGTAAGACAATTAATAAAGTCTGGGACTTTACCAGACCACAGGGGTGCTATCGCTGCACTGCCTCGTTCCAAAAGTTCTGACATGGCTGCTCAAAGCCTTGCTCTGGTATATTCTTTTACCATCTTTATTTTTCTATCACTTTGTTTGTTCTTCATAATACTGACTTTCCTTGTTGTCTTTGTGAAGTTCCTTGTTGACTTCAACAACATGCTAGAGAAAGATGAGGCTTTACGAGCTTCTTTTGGGGAAGTTGAAGAGGATTTTAATGAGCTGAAAATGTCAGTGCTTGATTCCCAACAAGAACTAGCCAATGAATATAAGAAATGGGAGGAAAAGGTGAAAGCTGCTGAAATTGCTCGAGGTCTAGCTGATAAGTTGTATAAAGACTTAGATGTTGAGAAAGTTAAGACCGCCCAACTGCAGAAGGATTTGGATGTTGAGAAGGCGAGAAAGACTAAGGCCAGGGAGGCTGGATTCAACCGAGGCTGGGATAAGGCTATTGGAGAATCTTATTTGCAAATTGAGTTTGCAAATGGTTTAAGGATGGCTAGTCAGCTACCCTGGTGGAGGTCGGCACTCAAAAAGACTCCGAGATGTTCTTGCGACATGATCTTGGGATCCCTCTAAACATGGATGAGGAAGTTGATGATGATGGGGGTTCCAATGAATCCCTTATGGTGATGGAGTCTGCCGATCAACACCAGGATGTTAATTCTTCTGCCCCTCCACAATTAATCCTCTTCCTACTTCTGCCCCTACTTCTACTTCAGCTAATCCCGAGGCAGATAAGAAGAAGGTGTAGAACCGAGCAGTTTTTTCTTTCCCTTTTCAGTAGTTGTACTTTTTTTTCTTTTTGAAGATGTACCTATACTTTCCCCTTTTATTAATGAAAAGAGAAATATTTTTGTTCCTTTGCTTGTATTTTTTCATACTCTGCACCTTGTTGATTGATGATTTTTTTCTTCTTAATAGTTTATGGATAAATTGAAATACTTCTCATCTACTGACTCCGAGCTACTCCAGAGGTGTAATAAGATTTTCAAAGCTGGTCACTTACCTCTGACTGAGGTCAGCCTACTGAAGTTTCTCGAGAAAGGGGTATCCGAGCAAGCCAAAGAGTCCTATGTTCATCTAAAGTTTCTTGATCGGGCAGTGGCCAACAACGTTGCATACTATGAAATGATCGAATAGCTACAAGGAAACTAAAACACGTTTGCATGAGGATTATGAGAAGAAGTTTCAATCCCTGAGTGAAGGTTGGGGCTTTGAGAAAAAGTTGGATAAATTTTCCTCCCATTTTCTAAGGCAAGAATTCCTGCTTAATCGTAAAGTGGAGGAAGCAAGGGCCATTGCCAAGCTTTTGGAGGAAGAGAACAATAATTTGAGAGATAAACTTAATGTCTTGAAGTCATCCACTGTTGTTGCTACTACGAATGAGGGTCATTCGTTCTTGGAAGCTGAGAATACTAGGTTCAGTGAGGAATTGGAGGCCTTGAAGAAATCAAAACCTGCTTCTTTATTTTCTTGAGCTAGAGTCAGACCTAGACGAGGTACTACAGAGGAAATCAGGACCCCGTAGACTCTTACCAATTAAGCTGCATAACAAAAATCCAAAAATCAAGCCGCTGTTGAGATGTACCGGAAACTACAGGCCTTGTCCGAGCAACTATCCACTCAATCTTCTCAATTACAAGCTAAGGATGGAGTATTGAAGAAACTGCATCACCAGGTTGACAGATTGAACTTCCAATTCCACAAACAACTAAGGAAAATCTGGATGGAAGGTTACAATGAAGCTCTGGGGCATTTTGAGGATAAGCTTCAACAAGCTCAGAATGAGAGCTATAAATAGGGTTGGATGAATGCTTTGGCAGTGATGAAGGTCGACCAAAACAACCAAATGTGGGACTGGTATGACCCAAGATTGCTTGATCTTGACAATCCACTTTTAAAATTAAATGTCAACTGGATTCCTGTCCGAATTATTCCTCAATGCTTGATTTCAAAGTACCTGGGAGATTATGAGCTTCATAATGAATTAGAGATCGTTCGACCTCCTCACCCGCTTGATCGTCCCAGTAGCAGCAATGCCAGAATGCTTCAGGATTTTAACTTCATTAATTCTCCTTACACTTTAGATGATACTCCTGTTGGAATGGATCCTATTTCAAAAGCTGAAAGGAAACGTCCCGCATAATGAATCTTTGTACTTTGTTTTGTTAACACAATCATGTAATTAATTTGATTTACTGAAATGGAAATTTGATCAACTTATCTTGTGTTGAATGTTTAATCCTTTCTTTATCACTAGTTCTGTTGATACACTTAGATTAAAATCTAAATTGAGTATCAATTACCAATGAATGTGGATGTTCTACTAGCCTTCTTAGATTAAAATCTAAATTTAAAGCTAGTTAGATAAGTACATAGGTTCTACTAGCATACTTAGATTAAAATCTAAATTTGGAGCTAGTTACCCATGTTACATAGGTTCTACTAGCATACCTAGATTAAAACCTAAATTTGGAGCTAGTTACCCATGTGTCTCAAAAGGTTTTACTAATGCACCCAAGTGTTAGGTTTTTGCATTAGATACCAGTGGTGTGACTAGGCGTATATGGAATATGTGCTTATATTCCTCTTGAGGAATCTTTGAAACGTTCTTCCTGCACTTTTTCTAGTAGGATAAAGATCTTGTTTTATCCTTATGTTTGTGGATCAAGTTTCTTGAGGACTTATCGTCCCGTTGACTTGGACTTTGCGTATCAGCGATCAATTTTATGGCTTTTTCGAGCAACTTATTGCTTTTGCCGAGCAACTCTCTTATATTCTTGTGGTCTCCCGAGCATCTTTTAGGAAAAGGATTTCTTAACCGAGCAACAATTTGAAGTTTTTATGAATTTAACTCTTATAGTAGTGCATAACACTAGTACTTCCAAAAAAATTCAACAATAAAAATTGAAAGTATGGATTATTTTATTAATACCGAAATTTGATTTCAAACTGATAACATCATTGGTAATATTTTCTGAAATGCTCGGCAAGCCATGGGTTTTTGAATTTTTCGCCTTCCAAGGTTTCAATTCAATAAGTTTCAGGTCGGATAACTGCTGAAATACGGTATGGCCCAAGCCAATTGGCCTCTAGCTTGTTATTTTTCTACAACACTTTCTTCAGCACATAATCTCCTTCTTTCAAGTTGGTCGGTTTTATCCTTTTTATTGTAAAAACGAGTGTTCTCTGTTAGTAGGTTGCATTTCTCAGGGCAACATCTTCTCTTACCTTTTTCGGCATATCTAGATCCAACCTTCTCATTAGGTCACTTATAGGAGAATTAAAATTTAAAACTCTATAGGATGGTAAACCCAACTCAACAAGTATGACTGCTTCAGTCCCAAATGCTAACATATATGGGGATTGTCCTGTTGTTCTCGGGGTTATTCGGTATGCCCACAAGACAGAGTGTAGCTCGTTTATCCAGTTTCCCTTCGCATCATCAAGCCTTTTCTTCAACCCGTCACTACACAAAAATGCTAATCTGGCACGCTGAGGTAAGGAGATTCTGGCAAGGTTTAAAACCGTGCCAGAATTTGGCACGGTTTTATCATAATCTCGCACGGTTTAAAATAGTGCCAAAATCTGGCATGATTTTAAACCGTGCCAAATATGAGTACGTTTCGTTAAAAAAATAACACCCCAAAATTTCGAGCGGGGACCAAAATTTCAAGACCAAATAATTTTAACCTCTCTCTCTCTCTCTCTCTCTCTCTCCCCCTCGCTATCGGGTTCATTATCGCCATTGCTACCGTGCCTCATCGTTGCTGCTACTGGATCTTCATCATCATTTCTCCTCATCATTGTTGCTACTGGAGCCTCATCATCGTTGCTCCGCATCATCTCTGCTCCCGCATCACATCTCATCATCATCATCGCTATCTCCAAATCGTAAGGTATTACCTCTCTCTCTCTCTCTCTCTCTCTCTCTCTCTATATATATATATATATATATATATATATATATATATATATATATATATATATATATATATATATATATATATATATATATATATATCTCTTAACAGTTGCCATTTCGGGTACCTGAAAAGTTGCGATTTCTGGTTCTTTTGGTTCCAAATTAGTTGTTGTTAGTCAATCAGTTTAGGATTTGGGTGTAGCTGAATATTTTCGATTTTGGGATGTATTCGGGGTAATTGTACGGGTGTTGTGTTCGCATGGTTTCTTGTTATCGTGTGTTGGCTCATGCCAGTTGGGGTCACGTCAGTCCTATTTTCAAGTGCTATGTGATTCTAGCGTGCTTTTTGTACCCGATGTGTTTTGTTCAGAGGTTTGACGTGTTTCAACGGGGATGGTAGATCCCCCCTTGTGAAGCGTTTCTTTTGGATTTTTCCCTGATGTTTCTTCATTTGAGCTTGCTTGGGTCTCTCCTGAGATCTTTGGTAGCTGATTGGTATCTACATATTATTAGGAATTAAACTAAATTGTAATTTTTTCTTCTATAAACTTTACACTATGTTTGAGAATATAGAAAAATAATAATATAACTATACAAAGACTAACCCTCCACAATCCAAACTGATAAATCAATAACTATTATTACATAGCTGTAATAATATCATAATTGAATTGCATAACACGTATACTCATAAAAAAATTAAAGTTTAGTTGCTAAAAAAACATTTGCTAACATATATTAGAACTCAATTAATATTGCAATTCTATAGATTTATAATGAAGTTAAGGGTGTGTGTAGGAACCCAATTCCATTTTCTGGAATTGGAATTGTAATTGAAAAGTTTAGAGGGTTTACTATAATGGGTTGTTTAAAATTTGCATTGTTGTTTTATTTTAAGATGTTGGGTTATGGAACTTCTCCTCATAAGTATACTTTTACTTATGTATTCAAGTCTTGTGGTAGTTTACATGTTGTGAGTTTTGGCTTGGGTAGGTGGATTCATAAAAGGTTTGAGTTGATAGGTTTTGAAATGGATGTGTTTATGGGTAGTTCTTTGATTAAATTATATGATGAAAATGGTTGTCTCAATGAGGCTCATTGTCTGTTAGATAGATTGTCTCAGAGAGAGAGTGTTATATGTAATGTAATATTTTTAAATTATTTTTTTTATGTAGTTAGAAAGAACAATATTTAAAGTAAAATTTCATTTGGATTAGGTTAGCTAATAAATATTAATATTTAAATCAAAAGCCTATTGCCTTTTTATGTTAGTACAAATACGTGGACAATCCATCTTTAGGTCATCTTATTCACTTTTTGGTATGTGTCTTATCTAGTGACGGTATGTGTCAAGGTCATTTGAAATTTAAATATCTGAAGTGTAATTTTTACATTCTTTATGAATTATTATGTTTTATTTGTCGCCATGATAGTGTTAATTTCCTTTTTATTGTCCTTTTAGTCTATTTTTTTGTGTATTCTTATTGTTTGATTCTATAAAATATGGAGAAATCACAAATTCGATAATAATGATGGACAAAATGTCTGGAAAACCACAAAGATTTTGATTTTTCACATTTGATGATCCAAGAGTTGCTGATAAAGTCCTAGACGAAGAACATATCATACATGGGAGAGTGGTACGAGCCCTTATTTTGATGAACTATTGCATAACATTTAGGTGTTTTATTGATGGGGATCAAAATCATTTACTA
Organism: Sambucus nigra; assembly: GCA_949130495.1. NCBI lineage: Eukaryota > Viridiplantae > Streptophyta > Magnoliopsida > Dipsacales > Adoxaceae > Sambucus > Sambucus nigra. The sequence goes on from OX422208.1 coordinate 76,526,954, forward strand.
GAGTGTTTTTTGTATTTATTAACTTCAGGTGAAGAGGATAGTCCCTAGGGAGGACCTTCAACCGCTGTAGGTTTATGCCATATGTTTTTATATCTTATGTTTAGTCCTGAATTTGAAATCTCCCAACTTTGGAAACAACTTAAGTCTAAAATATAACAGAAAACTGAACCAAGTCAATTCGTCAACAATGTTCCTCACATTTCATTTCAGTATCTAAATCAAGTTTTTCTTCTTTTGTTCGCCAATATTTTTACTGTCATATTTCATTTGAGTTTTTAGTTAAAGATTTATTTTTAGTTCAAGATATATTTGATTGTCGTATTGATAATTAATCAAATTAACCCATCATTTTTTTTAGTTCCCAATTAGCATAAACACCTTATGCGAGACCAATATAACTCCCAGGAACTGATCGCATTGTCACGGGACTCCCGATTTGAGAATATGACGAAAATTTAAAAATATACAGACTATGTTTAAAAATAAGCCATTAAAGGGTGAAAACCCAAATCAGTTCCCAAACATCCCCGTAAGAGGTATAAACACCTCGTATGAGACCAATGTAACTCGTAGGAACTGACCGCATAGTCACGGGACTCCTGTTTTGATAATATAACATAATTTGATAATATATAGATTAGGCTTAAAAATAACTTGTAAAAGAGTGCAAACCCAAATCAGCCCCCAAACGGCCTCATAAGAGGCATGACCAACTCGCATGGGACCATTGTAACTCGTAGGAACTAGTTGCACAGTCACGCGTCTCTCGATTTGTGGATATGATGACAATATGAAAATATCTAGATTAGGCTTAAAAACAAGCCGTTACAGGGTGAAAACCCAAACCAGTCCCCAAACGGCCCTGTAAGATGCATGAACACCTCGTACGGGAGTAATGTAACTCGTAGGAACTGATTGCCTAGTCACATGACTTCCAATTTACGAATATGATAATAATTTGAAAATATCTAGACAGGCTTAAAAATAAGCCGTTAAAGGGTCAAAACTCAAACCATCCGTCAAACGGCCCCGTAAGGGGCATGAACACCTCGTACGGGACAAATTTAACTCGTAGAACTGATGGCATAGTCACGGGACTCCCAATTTGAGAATATGACAAAAATTTAAAAATATCTAGACTATGCTTAAAAACAAGCCGTTAAAGGGTGAAAATCCAAACCAACTTCCAAACGACCCCGTAAGAGGCATGGACACCTCGCACGAGACCAATGTAACTTGTAGGAACTGACCGCATAGTTATGGGACTCCTGGTTAGAGAATATGACGAAAATTTAAAAATATCTAAACTATGCTTAAAAACAAGTCGTTAAAGGGTGAAAATCCAAACCAGCTCCCAAACGGTTCCGTAAGAGGCATGAACACCTCGCACGGGACTAATGTAACTCATAGAAACTGACTGCATAGTCACGGGACTCCCGGTTTGCGAATATGACAATAATTTGAAAATATTTAGATTAGCTTAAAAACAAGCCGTTAAAGGGTGAAAACCCAAACCAGCTCCCAAACGGCCTCGTAAAAGGCATGAACACCTCGCATGATACCAATGTAACTTGTAGGAACTGACCGCATAGTCACGGGACTCCTGGTTTGAGAATATGATGAAAATTTGAAAATATCTAGACTATGCTTAAAAACAAGCCGTTAAAGGGTGAAAATCCAAACTAACTCTCAAACGACCCCGTAAAAGGCATGAACACCTCGCACGGGACCAATGTAACTCATAGGAACTGACCGCATAGTCACGGAACTCCCGGTTTTCGGATATGATGAAAATTTAAAAATATCTAGACTATGCTTAAAAACAAGGTGCTAAAGGGTGAAAACCCAAACCAGCTCCCAAACGGCCTCGTAAGAGGCAGCACGGGACTAATGTAACTCATAGGAACTAATCGCATAGTCACAAGACTCCTGATTTGAGAATATGATGAAAATTTGAAAACATTCGGACTATGCTTAAAAATAAGTCGTTAAAGGGTGAAAACCAAAACTAGCTCCCAAAAGGCCCCGTAAGATGCATGAACACCTCGCACGAGATCAGTTTTACTCGTAGGAACTGACCGCATAGTCACGGGACTCCCAGTTTGTGAACATGACGACAATTTAAAAATATCTAGATTAGGTTAAAAATAAGTCGTTAAAGGGTGAAAACCTAAACTAGCCCCCAAACGGCCCCGTAAAAGGCATGAACACCTCGTATGGGACCAATGTTACTCGTAGAAACTGATCACATAGTCACGGGACTCCCAGTTTGAGAATGTGATGAAAACTTGAAAATATCTAGACTAGGTTTAAAAATAAGCCGTTAAAGGGTGAAAATCCAAACTAGCTCCCAAACGGCCCCGTAAGAAGCATGAACACCTCGTACGGGACCAATTTAACTCGTAGGAACTGACTGCATAGTCACGGGACTACAAGTTTGAGAATATGATGATAATTTGAAAATATCTAGATTAGGCTTAAAAACAAGCCGTTAAAGGGTGAAAACCCAAACCAGCTCCCAAACGATCCCGTAAGATGCATGAACCGGGACTAATGTAATTCGTAGGAACTTATGGCGTAGTCACGGGACTCCCGATTTGAGAATATGACAACAATTTGAAAATATCTAGATTAGGCTTAAAAATAAGCCGTTAAAGGATGAAAACCCAAACCAACCCCCAAACGGCCCCTTAAGAGGCATGGACACCTCTTACGAGACTAATGTAAGTCATACGCAACTAACTGCGTAGTGACGGGACTCCTGGTTTGAGAATATGATGATAATTTAAAAATATTTAAGATTAAACTTAAAAATAAGCCGTTAACGGGCGAAAATCCAAACCATTCCCCAAACTGTCCCGTAAGAGGCACTAACACCTCGTATGAGACTACTGTAACTCATATGAACTCACCACGTAGTCACAAGACTTCCAATTTAAGAATATACTAATAATTGTAACTCGTATTTGCTTGAATTCGATTTGTTTTAAAATTACTTGCTTACTAATATCATATCTTTTTGTGTCCTATTTTTTTGGAGGATAACATTCAATCGCTAGGTTTTATCCACGTGAAACACAAGAAGAAGTCAATGGTTTACAACAACATGATTATTTATTTAATGCCGTTAATATTCAGGATTCTATTTTTTGTGTTATGGTTGTGTAGGGTTTAGTAGGTTTAACTTTTATGGCCGTGCGAACTTTTGTATTTTTATTGTTATATTGTATGGCCGTGCGGGCTTTATATTGACAGATTTTATATTAGCAGGTTTTGGAATGTTCAGAAAATAGAGGAAACGCTGCCCAATTTTTTTGATCTAGGAACTATTAACACCTATAATATTTTGAAGTTTGTATATACATTAGTTTATCAATAACGTGCGAGATTCGCAATTTGTAAATTTTCTTGATTCTTTTTACAAATAATAAATATTATTCCTATTAGATTTGGAATTTGTTGATTTTTCGGATTTGTTTTTAAATAAATTTTTTACTAATTGAAAAATATGGCACTGTTTAAAACCGTGCCAAAATCATGCAAAATTGTAAAATTTGAGTAGGCTAATAAAACAATCTGGCACGCTTTATAACCGTGCCAGAAAATGAACAATCTAGCACGGTTTTAGACTGTGCCAAAAGTGTGTCTGATTCAATATCTAGCACGGTTTAAAAGCGTGCCAGATTAAAATCTGGCACGGTTTAAAAGCATGCCAAAAGTGTGTCAGATTGGGCAATCTGGCACGGTTTTAAACCGTGCCAAAAAATCTGGCATATCTGATTCTAGCACGGTATTCAATCGTGACGGAATACTATTTCTGGTGTAGTGCGTTAAGCAATGTTCTATTCATAACTTCAGTTTGGCCATTACTCCGAGGATTACCTGGAGCTGAATGCAATTTTTGAATATTGGACTGAGCACAGTAAGTTGAGAATTCATCATTATCAAATTGTGTTCCATGGTCGATAATGAAAGCATAGGGCAACCCATACCTACAGATGATGCTTTTCCATTTGAACTGATACACTTTTTCATAAGGCATGTCTATAAAGGGATCTGCCTCAACCCATTTTGCAAAATAATCCACTGCGGCAACCAAGTACTTAAATCTTCCTCGGGTGGTCGGTAGTGGTCCGACCAAGTCTATTCCCAACATGAAAAATGGCCATAGTGAAGTGATTGGAGTGAGAGCATCCTGTGGAGTTTCGAATGGTGGAGAATCTTTGACATTTATCACACTTCTTGGAAAAAGTTGCACAGTCTGCTCGCATTATTGGCTAATAATATCCTTTCCCACTGATTCTCTGCTGAAGTGTTCTCCTTACTATGTGAGCTCCACATGATCCTTCATGTACTTAATGAATTAGGTCTTGGACCTCTGATGGATCACTACACCAAAACTGGCGATTGGTCACGGCCAAAATCCCTGACCAAACCTGTGGGTCGCGGACTTGGGCCGTGACCATTTCGGGCGTGACCATTTTCGTGGGTCGCGGCCCAAGTCCGTAACCAAAAAATGGTCACGGCCGAGAGGGGTCACGGCAGATGGTCGCGGACTTAGGCCGTGACCCATGCCGTGATGGGTCGCGGCTCTAATCCGTGACCCATAACCGTGACAAATTGGTCGCGGCCAAAGTCCGCGACCCATGTGCGTGACAAAAAAAAATTAAAAAAATTGGTCGCGGCCCTTATCCATGACCCACAACCGTGACAAATTGGTCGCGGCCAAAGTCCGCGACCCATGTGCGTGACAAAAAAAAATTAAAAAATTTGGTCACGGTCCTTGTCCATGACCCACGACCGTGACAAATTGGTCGCGGACTTTGGCCGCGACCCATGTGTGTGACAAAAAAAATTTAAAAAAAATTGGTCGCGGCCCTAGTCCGCGACCCATTACCGTGACAAAAAATAAAAAAAATGGTCGCGGACTTTGGCCGCGACCATTTTTAAGCGCGACAAAAAAAAGTAAAAATGGTCATGGACAAAGTCCATGACCATATTTATTTGTAATTTAAAAAAAATGTATTTTTTTTTGCCCAATCCTAAAATTGGGGTTCCTGTGAGTGCATCATCGGTTGCTACGAGGTGTTACAAATATTTATTATAGGCAAAACAATAAAAAAAAATCACAAATTGCGAATTGAGAATGTTGTTAATAAACAAATATATATACAAACATAAAAATATTACACGTCTTAATAATTCACAGACCAACAAAAAATTGGGAAGAGTTTCCTCTATTTTCTTGACATTCCAAAACCTGTAAATGAAAAACCTGCTTATTATAAAGCCCGCACGGCTATAAAATTCAACAATCAAATTATAAAAGCCCGCACGGCCATAAAACTAAACAATAAAAGCCTGCACGGCTATAACACATAAAAAACATTATCCTGAATGTCCACAACATATAAATAATCATCATGTTGTAAAACATTGCCTCCTTCATTTGATCCACGCGCAAAAATCCTACAAATGATAGGATACAAAAAATAAAAGTATCAGTAACCAAGTAATTTTACAAAAAAATTAATCAAGCTGAAAAATTGCATATATGAGTTAAAATTATCAGTAACCAAGTAGAAATATAAAAATTAAGTGTGGAAATAAGCAAATTACTGCCGTACTCTCAAACCGGGAGACCCGCGGCTGCGGGGTCAGTTCCTACGAGTTACGTTGGTCCCGTGGGAGGTGTTGGTGCCACCCACGGGGCCGTTCGGGGGTTGTTTCGAGTTCTCACCCTCTAACGCCATGTTTTTAAGCCTAAGTGTGGAAATAAGCAAATTACCGTCGTACACTCAAACCGGGACACCCGCGGCTGCGGGGTCAGTTCCTACGAGTTACGTTGGTCCCGTGGGAGGCGTTGGTGCCACCCACGGGGCCGTTCGGGGGCTGTTTCGAGTTCTCACCCTCTAACGCCATGTTTTTAATCCTAAGTGTAGAAATAAGCAAATTACCGTCGTACTCTCAAACCAGGACACCCGCGGCTGCGGCGTCCGTTCCCACGAGTTACGTTGGTCCCGTGGGAGGTGTTAGTGCCACCCACGGGGCCGTTCGGGGGCTGTTTCGAGTATTCACCCTCTAACGCCATGTTAAGCCTAAGTGTAGAAATAAGCAAATTACCGTCGTACTCTCAAATCGGGACATCCGCGGCTGCGGGGTCAGTTCCTACGAGTTACGTTGGTCCCGTGGGAGGTGTTGGTGCCACCCACGGGGCCGTTCGGGGGCTGTTTCGAGTTCTCACCCTCTAACGCCATGTTTTTAAGCCTAAGTGTGGAAATAAGCAAATTACCGTCGTACACTCAAACCGGGACACCCGCGGCTGCGGCGTCCGTTCCCACGAGTTACGTTGGTCCCGTGGGAGGTGTTAGTGCCACCCACGGGGCCGTTCGGGGGCTGTTTCGAGTTTTCACCCTCTAACGCCATGTTAAGCCTAAGTGTAGAAATAAGCAAATTACAGTCGTACTCTCAAACCGGGACACCCGCGGCTGCGGGGTCAGTTCCCACGAGTTACGTTGGTCCCGTGGGAGGTGTTGGTGCCACCCACGGGGCCGTTCGGGGGCTGTTTCGAGTTCTCACCCTCTAACGCCATGTTTTTAAGCCTAAGTGTGGAAATAAGCAAATTATCATCGTACTCTCAAACCGGGACACCCGCGGCTGCGGGGTCAGTTCCGACGAGTTACGTTGGTCCCGTGGGAGGTGTTGGTGCCACCCACGGGGCCGTTCGGAGGCTGTTTCGAGTTCTCACCCTCTAACGCCATGTTTTTAAGCCTAAGTGTGGAAATAAACAAATTACCGTCGTACTCTAAAATCGGGAGACCCGCGGCTGCGGGGTCCGTTCCCACGAGTTACGTTGGTCCCGTGGGAGGTGTTAGTGCCACCCACGGGGCCGTTCGGAGGCTGTTTCGAGTTCTCACCCTCTAACGCCATGTTTTTAAGCCTAAGTGTGGAAATAAGCAAATTATCATCGTACTCTCAAACCGGGACACCCGCGGCTGCGGGGTCAGTTCCGATGAGTTACGTTGGTCCCGTGGGAGGTGTTGGTGCCACCCACGGGGCCGTTCGGAGGCTGTTTCGAGTTCTCACCCTCTAACGCCATGTTAAGCCTAAGTGTAGAAATAAGCAAATTACCGTCGTACTCTCAAACCGGGAGACCCGCGGCTGCGGGGTCCGTTCCCACGAGTTACGTTGGTCCCGTGGGAGGTGTTGGTGCCACCCACGGGGCCGTTCGGGGGCTGTTTCGAGTTCTCACCCTCTAACGCCATGTTTTTAAGCCTAAGTGTGGAAATAAGCAAATTACCGTCGTACTCTCAAACCGGGACACCCGCGGCTGCGGGGTCAGTTCCGACGAGTTACGTTGGTCCCGTGGGAGGTGTTGGTGCCACCCACGGGGCCGTTCGGAGGCTGTTTCGAGTTCTCACCCTCTAACGCCATGTTTTTAAGCCTAAGTGTAGAAATAAGCAAATTACCGTCGTACTATCAAACCGGGACACCCGCGGCTGCGGGGTCAGTTCCCACGAGTTACGTTGGTCCCGTGGGAGGTGTTGGTGCCACCCACGGGGCCGTTCGGGGGAAGTTTCGAGTTCTCACCCTCTAACGCCATGTTTTTAAGCCTAAGTGTGGAAATAAGCAAATTACCGTCGTACTCTCAAACCGGGACACCCGCGGCTGCGGGGACCGTTCCCACGAGTTACATTGGTCCCGTGGGAGGTGTTGGTGCCACCCACGGGGCCGTTCGGGGGCTGTTTCGCGTTCTCACCCTCTAACGCCATGTTTTTAAGCCTAAGTGTGGAAATAAGCAAATTATCATCGTACTCTCAAACCGGGACACCCGCGGCTGCGGGGTCAGTTCCTACGAGTTACGTTGGTCCCGTGGGAGGTGTTGGTGCCACCCACGGGGCCGTTCGGGGGCTGTTTCGAGTTTTCACCCTCTAACGCCATGTTAAGCCTAAGTGTGGAAATAAGCAAATTACCGTCGTACTCTCAAACCGGGACACCCGCGGCTGCGGGGTCAGTTCCTACGAGTTACGTTGGTCCCGTGGGAGGTGTTGGTGCCACCCACGGGGCCGTTCGGGGGCTTTTTCGAGTTCTCACCCTCTAACGCCATGTTTTTAAGCCTAAGTGTGGAAATAAGCAAATTACCGTCGTACTCTCAAACCGGGACACCCGCGGCTGCGGGGTCCGTTACCACGAGTTACGTTGGTCCCGTGGGAGGTGTTGGTGCCACCCACGGGGCCGTTCGGGGGCTGTTTCGAGTTCTCACCCTCTAACGCCATGTTTTTAAGCCTAAGTGTGGAAATAAGCAAATTATCATCGTACTCTCAAACCGGGACACCCGCGGCTGCGGGGTCAGTTCCTACGAGTTACGTTGGTCCCGTGGGAGGTGTTGGTGCCACCCACGGGGCCGTTCGGAGGCTGTTTCGAGTTCTCACCCTCTAACGCCATGTTTTTAAGCCTAAGTGTGGAAATAAGCAAATTATCATCGTACTCTCAAACCGGGACACCCGCGGCTGCGGGGTCAGTTCCTACGAGTTACGTTGGTCCCGTGGGAGGTGTTGGTGCCACCCACGGGGCCGTTCGGGGGCTGTTTCGAGTTTTCACCCTCTAACGCCATGTTAAGCCTAAGTGTAGAAATAAGCAAATTACCGTCGTACTCTCAAACCGGGACACCCGCGGCTGCGGGGTCAGTTCCCACGAGTTACGTTGGTCCCGTGGGAGGTGTTGGTGCCACCCACGGGGCCGTTCGGGGGCAGTTTCGAGTTCTCACCCTCTAACGCCATGTTTTTAAGCCTAAGTGTGGAAATAAGCAAATTATCATCGTACTCTCAAACCGGGACACCCGCGGCTGCGGGGTCAGTTCCTACGAGTTACGTTGGTCCCGTGGGAGGTGTTGGTGCCACCCATGGGGCCGTTCGGGGGCTGTTTCGAGTTCTCACCCTCTAACGCCATGTTAAGCCTAAGTGTGGAAATAAGCAAATTACCGTCGTACTCTCAAATCGGGACACCTGCGGCTGCGGGGTCAGTTCCCACGAGTTACGTTGGTCCCGTGGGAGGCGTTGGTGCCACCCACGGGGCCGTTCGGGGGCTGTTTCGAGTTATCACCCTCTAACGCCAAGTTTTTAAGCCTAAGTGTGGAAATAAGCAAATTACCGCCGTGCTCTCAAACCGGGAGACCCGCGGCTGCGGGGTCAGTTCCTACGAGTTACGTTGGTCCCGTGGGAGGCGTTGGTGCCACCCACGGGGCCGTTCCTGGGCTATTTCGAGTTCTCACCCTCTAACGCCATGTTTTTAAGCCTAAGTGTGGAAATAAACAAATTACCGCCGTACTCTCAAACCGGGAGACCCGCGGCTGCGAGGTCAGTTCCGACGAGTTACGTTGGTCCCGTGGGAGGTGTTGGTGCCACCCACGGGGCCGTTCGGAGGCTGTTTCGAGTTCTCACCCTCTAACGCCATGTTTTTAAGCCTAAGTGTAGAAATAAGCAAATTACCGACGTACTCTCAAACCGGGACACCTGCGGCTGCGGGGTCAGTTCCTACGAGTTACGTTGGTCCCGTGGGAGGTGTTGGTGCCACCCACGGGGCCGTTCGGGGGCTGTTTCGAGTTCTCACCCTCTAACGCCATGTTTTTAAGCCTAAGTGTGGAAATAAGCAAATTACCGTCGTACTCTCAAACCGGGACACCCGCGGCTGCGGGGTCCGTTCCGACGAGTTACGTTGGTCCCGTGGGAGGTGTTGGTGCCACCCACGGGGCCGTTCGGAGGCTGTTTCGAGTTCTCACCCTCTAACGCCATGTTTTTGAGCCTAAGTGTGGAAATAAGCAAATTACCGTCGTACACTCAAACCGGGACACCCGCGGCTGCGGCGTCCGTTCCCACGAGTTACATTGGTCCCGTGGGAGGTGTTAGTGCCACCCACGGGGCCGTTCGGGGGCTGTTTCGAGTTTTCACCCTCTAACGCCATGTTAAGCCTAAGTGTGGAAATAAGCAAATTACCGTCGTACTCTCAAACCGGGACACCCGCGGCTGCGGGGTCCGTTCCCACGAGTTACGTTGGTCCCGTGGGAGGTGTTGGTGCCACCCACGGGGCCGTTCGGGGGCTGTTTCGCGTTCTCACCCTCTAACGCCATGTTTTTAAGCCTAAGTGTGGAAATAAGCAAATTATCATCGTACTCTCAAACCGGGACACCCGCGGCTGCGGGGTCAGTTCCTACGAGTTACGTTGGTCCCGTGGGAGGTGTTGGTGCCACCCACGGGGCCGTTCGGGGGCTGTTTCGAGTTTTCACCCTCTAACGCCATGTTAAGCCTAAGTGTGGAAATAAGCAAATTACCGTCGTACTCTCAAACCGGGACACCCGCGGCTGCGGGGTCAGTTCCTACGAGTTACGTTGGTCCCGTGGGAGGTGTTGGTGCCACCCACGGGGCCGTTCGGGGGCTGTTTCGAGTTCTCACCCTCTAACGCCATGTTTTTAAGCCTAAGTGTGGAAATAAGCAAATTACCATCGTACTCTCAAACCGGGACACCCGCGGCTGCGGTGTCCGTTCCCACGAGTTACGTTGGTCCCGTGGGAGGTGTTGGTGCCACCCACGGGGCCGTTCGGGGGCTGTTTCGAGTTCTCACCCTCTAACGCCATGTTTTTAAGCCTAAGTGTGGAAATAAGCAAATTATCATCGTACTCTCAAACCGGGACACCCGCGGCTGCGGGGTCAGTTCCTACGAGTTACGTTGGTCCCGTGGGAGGTGTTGGTGCCACCCACGGGGCCGTTCGGAGGCTGTTTCGAGTTCTCACCCTCTAACGCCATGTTTTTAAGCCAAAGTGTGGAAATAAGCAAATTATCATCGTACTCTCAAACCGGGACACCCGCGGCTGCGGGGTCAGTTCCTACGAGTTACGTTGGTCCCGTGGGAGGTGTTGGTGCCACCCACGGGGCCGTTCGGCGGCTGTTTCGAGTTTTCACCCTCTAACGCCATGTTAAGCCTAAGTGTAGAAATAAACAAATTACCGTCGTACTCTCAAACCGGGACACCCGCGGCTGCGGGGTCAGTTCCCACGAGTTACGTTGGTCCCGTGGGAGGTGTTGGTGCCACCCACGGGGCCGTTCGGAGGCAGTTTCGAGTTCTCACCCTCTAACGCCATGTTTTTAAGCCTAAGTGTGGAAATAAGCAAATTACCGTCGTAGTCTCAAACCGGGACACCCGCGGCTGCGGGGATCGTTCCTACGAGTTACGTTGGTCCCGTGGGAGGCGTTGGTGCCACCCACGGGGCCGTTCCTGGGCTATTTCGAGTTCTCACCCTCTAACGCCATGTTTTTAAGCCTAAGTGTGGAAATAAGCAAATTACCGCCGTACTCTCAAACCGGGAGACCCGCGGCTGCGGGGTCAGTTCCGACGAGTTACGTTGGTCCCGTGGGAGGTGTTGGTGCCACCCACGGGGCCGTTCGGAGGCTGTTTCGAGTTCTCACCCTCTAACGCCATGTTTTTAAGCCTAAGTGTGGAAATAAGCAAATTACCGTCGTACTCTCAAACCGGGAGACCCGCGGCTGCGGGGTCCGTTCCCACGAGTTACGTTGGTCCCGTGGGAGGTGTTAGTGCCACCCACGGGGCCGTTGGGGGGCTGTTTCGAGTATTCACCCTCTAACGCCATGTTAAGCCTAAGTGTGGAAATAATCAAATTACGGCCGTACTCTCAAACCGGGAGACCCGCGACTGCGGGGTCAGTTCCTACGAGTTACGTTGGTCCCGTGGGAGGTGTTGGTGCCACCCACGGGGTCGTTCGGGGGCTGTTTCGAGTTCTCACCCTCTAACGCCATGTTTTTAAGCCTAAGTGTGGAAATAAGCAAATTATCGTCGTACTCTCAAACCGGGACACCCGCGGCTGCGGGGTCAGTTGCTACGAGTTACGTTGGTCCCGTGGGAGGTGTTGGTGCCACCCACGGAGCCGTTCGGGGGCTGTTTCGAGTTTTCGCCCTCTAACGCCATGTTTTTAAGCCTAAGTGTGGAAATAAGCAAATTACCGTCGTACTCTCAAACCGGGAGACCCGCGGCTGCAGGGTCAGTTCCTACGAGTTACGTTGGTCCCGTGGGAGGTGTTGGTGCAACCCACGGGGCCGTTCGGGGGCTGTTTCGAATTTTCGCCCTCTAACGCCATGTTTTTAAGCCTAAGTGTGGAAATAAGCAAATTACCGTCGTACTCTCAAACCGGGACACCCGCGGCTGCGGGGTCAGTTTCTACGAGTTACGTTGGTCCCGTGGGAGGTGTTGGTGCCACCCACGGGGCCGTTCGGGGGCTGTTTTGAGTTCTCACCCTCTAACGCCATGTTTTTAAGCCTAAGTGTGGAAATAAGCAAATTACCGTCGTACTCTCAAACCGGGACACCCGCGGCTGCGGGGTCCGTTCCCACGAGTTACGTTGGTCCCGTGGGAGGTGTTGGTGCCACCCACGGGGCCGTTCGGGGGCTGTTTCGCGTTCTCACCCTCTAACGCCATGTTTTTAAGCCTAAGTGTGGAAATAAGCAAATTATCATCGTACTCTCAAACCGGGACACCCGCGGCTGCGGGGTCAGTTCCTACGAGTTACGTTGGTCCCGTGGGAGGTGTTGGTGCCACCCACGGGGCCGTTCGGGGGCTGTTTCGAGTTTTCACCCTCTAACGCCATGTTAAGCCTAAGTGTGGAAATAAGCAAATTACCGTCGTACTCTCAAACCGGGACACCCGCGGCTGCGGGGTCAGTTCCTACGAGTTACGTTGGTCCCGTGGGAGTTGTTGGTGCCACCCACGGGGTCGTTCGGAGGCTGTTTCGAGTTCTCACCCCCATAATTATCCCGTACTCCTTCTAATTATCCCGTACTCCTTCTAACATACTATCCAACAACTAATAATTATCCAACAGCCAAACCAAACAAAACCAATATTTATCCCGTACTCCTTCTATCATACTATCCAACAACTAATAATTATCCAACAGCCAAACCAAACAAAACCAATATTTATCCAGTACTCCTTCTATCATCTAAAATTTAATAGATAATGCATATCAATTCTATAACTAATTTAGTTAAAGTAAAGAGTACCTGGTATGTAATGAAGAACTGGTATGCAATTCTTAGATCTGCAATATGGAAATAATGTGTAATGAAGAACTGGTATGTAAAATTAAAGAAAGTACCTCACAAAACTCCTGAAGAATTATTAGTTGCCTATAATATGTCTTAGATTTACACAAATGCATACAAATTGAAAACTGAAAATGTTGGAATAAAGCATACTAGATATAAAAGTTTTTGACAGGGGTAGGTATGGTGAAAAGTGAAAATGTTATGGAAACACACATACATATAAGTTGAATAAAGCATACTAGATTGAAATGTTTTTCATAGTTTCTCTCAATTATCGGCAATCAAAAGAGAGAAAATTATTAGAACTGATCTATCTGAACTCATAATAGAAGCGAAAAGAAAGTTAAATTCACCATTAAGCACATTCTCATACAAGTTATCTAATACAATTACCTGAAGAACCTTGTAGATACACGCTTTTCACTACACCAAATCCTACGATATTTGCTAATACCCTTTAACTTCATCTTCTTCCTAAAATCAATGAACAACATATTCAAGATAACAGCAAATTTGAAAGTGAAAACAGTGAAAAACATATTCAATATAACAGGACATATTCAATTGGATAATGTTGAGTTCAGACAATTACCCGAATAATAGCTCTACCCATTGCTATAAGAGCAATGTCGTCGGATCCTTTCTCCTACAAAAGAAAACATTATCCAATTGCATAAGCTTCAAAATAGAGAAACGTAAAGGAGTACAAAATAGTCATTTAAATCATATAAAAAAATTACATTTGTAGCATAAAAACATGTTTGATCCAAAATACATTTTCTAGGGGCTTGAACAAGAACGGAATAACAATTACAGTCAATTAACCAAAAGGCTTCATAACAGATTTGACATATGACGGTATACACAGCAGAACACGTGTTTATTTTAATAAGACAATCTGAATCTCACGTGGCAAAGTGACACTCGTAGCATAATAATATTAACCATAAAAAAATTGTTTTTTTTTTCCAACATTGGTTTGTTATTGAATTTAATGAAACACAACAAGGACATAATACATAACACAACTAGTGTAATTATGAGGATGTATCTGCCCTCGGCTTCTCTATCCTCTGACCACCATAAAACCACTCTTATTATAAAATTCGTGTATATTACAAAAATTCGTGTATATATTATAAAATTCCACGTACAAATTATAATTTTTCCAATAAAAAATCATGTATACTTTACAAATTTTATCATATACGGGACTGAAAATCGAGTATACATTACAGTTGGCAAATGGTTTTTGTTAAGTGAAATTTCTACATAACTCCTTGTTGTCGTCGCAGGTATAGTAGAAGGCATAAATACGTTATTGACAAAATGTAGTCAATGAACGATCGTATACAAGTTCAGTTTATGAATGATAGCGTAGCTACATAAAAAATATGAATCAAATTACAAATATATTGACCCGTAATGTAAGAATAACTGTAAATAAATATGGTAAACGAAAAAGGTGTCCAGATCGTAACCTCTGGGGATTTCACCCATCCTCTGAAAAAGAGACGGCGACCCTCTAGTACAACCCATAACCCGCCGGCGACTTCAACCCCATAGCTCCGACACAATTCTGAAACAGTTCAGGCCAACCCTTGCCTTACCAACTCATTCATACCCAACCTCCGGCCTGACGAACCTTTGCCCCAACCCGAACCTCCGTCTCCCAAATCCATATCCAAACCCAATCCAGTCTACCCATTTACCAACCCGACTTCCATACCCCCAAAACCCAATCCAATCCGGTTCCACAAAACCGCAACCCATTCAGCACCCCAAGACAGAGTAACTCTGGGGATTTCACCGATCCTCTGAAAGTAATATGCATACAGTAACAACTAGGCAAAATTTGATTATAGATCATATTCATGTCTTAGTCAATATTAATCCGATATGTCAAAAAAGTTACAGTATATCGCTTAAAAATATTATAAAGTTATTAAAATAATTGGTCAAGTGACTTATTTTTATAAAAGGGCGTAAAATTTTATATTATTGAATTTATACAGGAAATTACTGATTTCCTAATGTTTGAGCTCCATCAGGTACATCTGAATTGTGACCCCTACTTGTAGTTGAATACAAAGAATGCAACTTTAAGCCATTCAAACACAGAAACCTTAGATCCATCCAATAGTAAAAAAAACAAACCTTGATTCAAAAGTCTAGTGGATATGGGAAGCAGTTGCAAGAATGGTCCAAGCTTCTGATGCTCAACCAATAGCTCTGACAAATACTGACTACACAAAATATCAATACAAATACACTAAAAACACCCATCGATCGTTGTAGGACTATTCATCCAGCAAGAAATGAATCAAGAAAAACAAAAAAAAAGTTGAAAAAGTAGTACCTGTCGACATCTGGGTTAGTTCTAATCTGGGGAGACTCAGAAGCAGCTCTTGCAGGTGAGAAGATGTGGTTAGTCCAAAATGCGACTGTACAAAACTCAAGACAGAGTGAGGGGTAGATCGGCACCTCCTTATTTCTGTCACACTCCATTTGTGCGTTTTCTGTCAGACTTGGAGCTGTCTCAAACCTTCTTGCTGTCTCCGTCATTGAAGCCTCCGGCCACCACCATCACAGCAACCCGAACAACACTTGGTCCGGCTGAAACCCTAACTGAAATCGCCGGTGCCACTTGGTCGATTGAATGAAAGAGAGGGAGGGGAAGGAATTGAATGAAACGAAGGGTATAGCGGGAGTTATTTTTTTCAGATTTAACATGGTCACGGCTCTGGCCGTGACCCACGAGTGAAACAAATTAATGAAATTAGTGAGCCCACCATTTTGGGTATGGTCACGGCCCATAGCCGTGACCCATACCAATAAATGGTCACGGCCCCAAGCCGTGACCCCTAATTTGTGGTGCGCGACCCTTTTTCATTCATCTTAGTGCTTGAATGAGGTATGGTCACGGTCCATAGCCGTGACCCACACCCAGAAATGGTCACGGTCCTAAGCCGTGACCCTCAATGTGTGTATTATTTTCTTCGTCATGTCGTGGGTCACGGACATGGGCCGTGACCCACCCTCGACCAAGCTTGGAGGGAATTTTGGCGCGAGTTTGGCGCCAAGATGGTCACGTCCTGGTCACGGCCCAAGGCCGCGACCACTGTGGTCACGGACCAAGTCCGTGACCACTTCCCGAGCATTAATAATTTAGTGTGGTAATACATATGGTCACGCCAAAAATTGAGTGGGTCACGGCCCAAGTCCGCGACCAGCTGGTCGCGGACTTGGGCCGTGACCCATTGGGCGTGACCATTCGCAGGATTTGGTGTAGTGGATGCACACATCATTTCAAATTGACTGTTCATCCTCTCCTGTACAAAACACCTTTGTCTAGTACATACCAAGCTGCTTTATACTTCAACTTCTTGGCATCTATCATATCTCCTGGAAGAATTCCCTCTTCAATGTATGCTCTGATGGGGTCCATCCATGATGGCCCCATGTCTATGGCAATAAAATTAATCATCAGATCTTTATCTATGCTCCTATTATCCAAGATCTCAATAGGGATAGTTCGTTGATGTTCAATCCTAGTAGCTGAGTCTAGGTGAGCAAGGGCATCAGCTCGGGCGTTCTCCAACCTTGGGATTCTATTCACCAGAATAAGTGGTAATTTTGTAATTACTTCCGTCACCTTGGATAAATATATGGTTGTTAATTCTCCTTTAACTTTATATAAACCCAGTACTTGGTTCACCACCAGCTAAGAGTCACTGTGAGCCATAACTTTCTTAGCACTCAATGATTGCGCTAAACTTAAGCCCACAATAAGGGCTTCATACTCTGCTTTATTGTTTGAAGCCTGGAATGGAAAACGCAAGGCATACTTAATATCAATACCATCAGGAGTGTTAAGTATTATACCTTCTCCGCTGCTGGTTACGCAAGAACTAACATATAAATTCCATATTGGGGCCTTGTTGTCAAACACTTGGTTTATTAAATTCCTATAGTGGAATATTTTTCCTCTTGCTTTTTCATACTTCCTGGTCATCTCCTGTATTCGGGAAAAGGAATCTGGTAGGTCGTCAACTACTTCTTTCGACAAAGGTTCCTCAGGAGCTTTCTTGTTAACATCACTTCCTCCTGATTCTTGTTTGGCTTGTTCACTTTGTTGCTCGGGGACTTTAGTGTAAGTGAACTCAACTATGAAATCTGCCACTGCTTGGCCTTTCAAAGAAGACTTTGGTTCATATATGATATCATACTCCCCCAATTCCACAGCCCAGTACATTAATCTACCAGATTTCTCCGATTTATTCAAGGCATGCCTTACAGGCATATCAGTATAAACTACGATTATATGGGCTTGGAAATAAGGTTTCATACGTCTGGATGTTTCAATCAGTGCTAAGGCCAATTTCTCCAAACGAGGCTACCTGATTTCTTCTCCTCGAAAAGCCTTATTGATATAGTAGACGGGTTTTTGAACTCCATTCTCTTCTCGGATTAATGCAGAACTTACGGCTGATTCAGAAATAGCTAAGTACAGGTACAATTTTTCACCTATAATTGGTCGGGAGCGCAATGAAGGTGACCCCAAATACTTTTTTTAACTCCATAAAATATTTTTCACATTTTTTGTTCCATTCAAAACTCTTTCTGAGTACCTTTAATAACGGAAGACACTTATCTATAGCTCGGGACATGAATTTGTTCAGTGTTGCTACTCGTCCAATTCTCCTTTGCACACCCTTCTTACAAATCGGGGATTGGATTTCAATTAATGCCTTGATCTTATCTGGATTTTCTTCAATTCCCCTTAGATTTACTATGTACCCAAGGAACATTCCTTATTGCACTCCAAAAACGCACTTGGTCAGATTCAACCTCATCTGGTGCTTCTCAAGTTGATCAAAACTCTGGCTGAGGTCAACAATGTGATGAGACACCTTTTTGCTCTTTGTAATCATATCATCCATGTAGACTTCCTTATTCTTGACTATTTGCTCCTAGAACACCTTATTGACTAGCCTTTGATATGTAGCATCTACATTTTTCAAACCAAAAGGCATAACATTATAACAACATGTTCCTCGGGGAGTGATGAAAGAAGTGTTTTCCCTATCTTCAGGCTTTATTTTTATCTGGTTATAACTAGAATAAACATCCATAAAACTAAGTAGCTCATGTCCTGATGTAGCATCCACGAGCTGATCTATTCGGGGCAAAGGAAAGTGATCCTTTGGGCATGCTTTATTTAGATCTGTGAAATCTACACACATTCTCCATTTATTATTTTTCTTTTTTACCATAACTGCATAGGCCAACCAATCTGGATATTTCACTTCATTAATAAAAGCTGCCTTCTGAAGCTTCTTAACTTCTTCTTGTATGGATTGGTTCTTCTTGGGGCTGAATACTATTCGTCTTTGCTTTACTGATTTAACTTTTTTGTTTATATTGAGCTCATAGCAACGTAAATTGGTATTTATCCCATGAATATCTTCATGGCTCCATAAAAATACATGATTTCTCTATTTAAGGAAGTTTACCAATTCCTATTTAAGAACAAGAACCAACGTTGTCCCTATCTGTGCGCTCTGGTTTGCCATTGTCAAACACAATACTTTCAGTTGCTTCCATAATCTCTCCCTTTACCAACTCTGTTTCCTCCCTTGGGTCTAAGGTTTCAACCTCAGATTCTTCATCAGGCTCCGAAGTATCCACTTGGTAGGAAGTGGTTTTCTTTTTTATTTCTTCCAAGTCTTTTTGCTAAGCAGAAGAGTAGTATAACTTCTGTGCTACTTTCTGATCACCTTTCACAAATCCCACACCAGAGTTAATAGGAAATTTTAAACACTGATGGATAGTGGAAGGTACTAACTCAAACTTTTTTAGCCCTACTCTTCCCATGATTATATTATAAGCTGAATGGATGTTTTTATCCATTATAAAGAAACGAATCTTCTTTGTTTGACTGACTGGCCATGTGCCTATCATCACCTCCATCTTAATGGTTCCCAAAGGAAAGACTTTCTGACATGCAAAGCCTATTAGTGGTCGATGGTAAGGCTCTAATTGGCTATGTTTAAAATGCAAGTTGCTGAAACAAGGATAAAATATGATATCCGCCGAGCTACCATTAACTACTAGTTTTGAAGAGATAATTATTTCTTCCTTTTTGACTTTGATTACCAGTGGGTCGTCGTGAGGGTATAATACCACTGAGAGATCATTTTTAGAGAAACCAATTACTAGTTTGTCTTTGTTAACCTTCCTTGGCTGATCTTCCTTGGCAAGGTTGATCCTGTGTATTTACGAACAAGATTGTGCCTCATTGAGGTAAGATTTTCATTCTGATGTATGATCTCCTCCTCATGCATCACCACATGTAGTCATTTAAAAATCAAAAGAACCAAAACTGATACAGAATACCTCGCGTTTCGATTGTCGAGGTTTTTTGGGGATATTGGGATTATCATCTTGGTCATCTTCATGAGTTCTTTTCTTCTCCTCTCTAGGTTTGCAAGAAAATTTTGATCTACATCGAACTCCTTTGTTGTTTTGTCGATTAACATACTGATTCAGCTTTCCTCGTCGGATGAGAGTTTTAATCTTATTTTGAAGAGCTATGCAACGCTCCATTGTGTGAGCGTGATCCATGCAGAATTCACAGTACTTAGTCTTATCCCTCTTGGTTGAGGAACTTCTTAACTTATCAGGCCAACATATCTTTATTATGCTTGATTTCTTCCAAAACATGGTGAATTCCCATGGTTAACGGAGTATAATCGTTGTACTTCTCTCTAAAACTCCTTTTTGTTTTGATTCCCTGTGTTCTTTGGGGTCTTTATGATCTTTCTTATCATTTTTTCCATCAACTTTTGTGCCCGAGCTACACTTGGCCGCCATTGCTTCCTCGACATTCATGATCTTTGCTTCTTTAGCCATCAATTCTACCATTGTCTTCGGAGGGTTTTTGGTAAGAGTGTAATATAGTTTTTTGGGGAGCAGTCCACTCATGAAGGCGGTTATTGCAATCTTTTCCTCATAATCCACAACTTCTAGTTTCTCGTTATTAAAACGAGTGATGTAATCTCCAGTGCTCTCTCCTTCTTTCTGTCTCACACTAAACAAGTGTGCCACCCTTTTCACAGTCTTTGCTCTAAAGCAAAATTTTCTAATGAATAGCTCAACCAGTTAGTTGAAGTTAGAAATTTATCCCCGAGGAAGACTATTATACTAGATTTGGGCAGATTCAGTAATGGTTCCAGAAAATGCACTACACCTCATTTCGTCGGGGATTGCATAAATGTCAGCAGCCACTTGATATTGTTCTATGTGGAGAACTGGGTCTTTTTTTTCCATCATATATGGGTGTTACTACTAGAGACTTGAACTTTGCTGGAGTAGAGAAATCCATAATTGCCTACACACACAAAGACCCTTTTTACAAATCTTCTTTGCAGTGGGTTTTTGGCCTTTGCCTTTTGCCCTAATCTATCTTCCAATCTCTGCATGGAGCCTTTCCATGTATCATTAGCAGCACCAGATTTATGCGTTTCAACCTTTTTATTTGATGAGCTTTCTTCCTGAAGCTATTGCTCGGTCCGAGTAACAGTTTGTCGGGCGTTTGATCTAAACTGGCTGTGCCTTACTTTTGATCATATGGTTGTCTGGTGTTACCTGACATTGACCAAGGAAATTTTTTGTTCCCCCTAGGTCCCAAATGATCGAAGGTAGAAGCACGGAGAATAAGATTGCGTGTGGAAAGATTCTGATGTCCTGAGTAATGAATTTGACCTTGGATGGTAGGAGACATCCCTTGTCGTCATTAACTGGATGCGCCGACCACCTCTTGGTGGGTGGTGGTGGCACATTTTGCTGAGAAGATATAGCAGGTGCCCTGGCTTAAAGAGTTTATGTAAGTTGGCTGTTAGTATATTTCATAGCATATTGGCCTCTTGTAAGACTAGACAAAATTCCAGTTAAATCGTTTGTAGATGGAGGAGCAGAAGGGACATACGGAATACCCTCATTCCTGAGACTTGATTCAGGAATATCATCCATTTAGATGTTTGAATGAGTGAGATCGATTTGAAATATTGTTCCCACAGATGACGCAAATCTGTTGATGCAAAAAACTAGACTAGGCTAATTCATTGATCACAAATAAATATAAGTAAGAGAGGCAAAATATTTTTCAAGTGGTTCGGCTTAAAAGAAGAGACTACGTCCACTGTTGTGCATTACTTTTGGGATTGCTCAATTGCCACTTGTTTCATGTCCCTTGGATGTAGGGTTTACAATGTATTTATATCCAGTGTTGGAATATCAAAGGATGGAATGTCTTTACATGGTAGACATTTACATCTATACAATCATTTATGTATATAACTGTTGGCCTTTTATTGTCATTGTTGGTCGGTCTTCTTGGTGTTGGTCGGGATTCAATGACATGTTGGTCAGCATCCCTCAGTAGGTCAGTATTTCGTCCTTGCTGACTAGAATTAACCTTCTACTATAGTGCACGTTTCAGTATCCGATTGGTCCACGTAATAGGATAATTTTTTTTTATCAACAATGTTAAATGACATATATCATGTAATATGAGTTGTTAAATATTGAATGAATAGTTAATTAAATGCAAAGAAAATTCGAAGGATTACAACGTACGAAGATGTTTTAAACTAACCTAGTAATTTTCATTCGTCCTTTATTAGTGTGCTTATATAGGCCAATGGAAATCTTTGAATGTGTCCAATACACTTTTGAAGACTATCATAGTTTTACATAAAGGATATACTCGAACGTGCATTGAAATATTCTACACATTTGATCTAAAAAATTCCCTCAGGTAGAGAGATGCCATATCCAAAATAAAGTTAATATAAGCGTGACACACAGTCACGTCCTCCATGGAAGTCAATTTTTTTTATTTAGATTCTCTTTTTCATATTCTAATTCAAGGTTTAAAAGTTGGAAGGTTATTGGAAATTATTTGTTTGATAGAGAATTTAAGACGAATTGGTGATATGCTCCAAGTTCCTTTTATACCGGATTAAAATTATAATCATTGGATTTTCAAATTTTCAATTTTCTTAGACAAAATTAAAGTTTTCTTTAGAAAAAACAATTCATACATTTATCAGTTTTGCGATTGATTCTTTTAAAATAAATCAAGTCCCAGTCGAAATCTAGGTTTGTCCCTAGAATTTGGGACACGAACCTAGTTTGCGCCTAGTTTTACCACATCCAATCAACCACCAATGCCACAACGATTCTCAATGGATTGTCGGGCCTCAAATTTAAGCATTAGTCCATCCACAATGGGATCCAATAAACTTAGATTATTATGGTATGAGTTATGGGGTGAGCGTTGTTACGGGGAAACTATAAAAAGAGGATGGGGGTGGGGGCCAGTTTCCCACCTGGAGCTAGGCGTGAAACAGTCCCACATCTGATGGACTAATCTAGTTTTCGTATGTAAGTTACCGTTTATAGCCATTAAAGGTTTTTATTATTTCCACTTCTCACCCTAAATCATGCGGGAAACATTTTTGTTCCTGGTAAAGGGGCGGGGAAATGTTCCACTTTTGAGGTAAGACGTGGAACATTTCCAAGCCCCTCTGCTAGGTGCAAAAATGTTTCACCTATGAGTGATACCAGATGATCACTTATCTCTCCTTTCCATTTAGCGGACGCTTAGAGGATCCATTCCAATTTATAACGTATATAGCCCCCATTGTGACTCAAAAATGGAAAAAGTAAAGGATCCATAATGATATTATAGTACCCATCGTAGATGGCCTTATATAAGCATATTATACTTAAGTGTAAGATTTAAGCATACGTACTAACCACCCTCCTTCTTAAATATATAATTTGAGAGTACGTCGAGTTTCTCTTATTGCCAGAATTTCACCATGAAATACTTGAAACAAAAGAATCTTCAACTTGGTGAAAAGTACACCAGAATGCCTGCTTAATTATGAAAAACGAAATTGAATTTTTCAGAAAATATTTAAAATTTTCAAACGTTTAAAAAACTAGAAAATGTGTTCAAATTATTTTTCAAATAGAAAAGTAAGAGACAAATTTTCACACTTATCTAAGAAATTGAAAACTTCTTTAACATGTTTTCAGCCAATATTCAAAACATCATTTATATTTGGAAATATCATTCAGCCCCCCCATTTTTTTAATTACATATACACCCCAATTTTTTTAAATTACATTTAAGAATAAATGACATGTCGAACACTTTCTATAATCACATTTGACCCTTGAATTTTTTCAATTTTTATTTGGGCCCTTAATTTTTTATATTATACATTGTCTATTAAAGTTTCTATAAATTATATCTTGACCCTAAAAATTTGTATAATCTATATATTGCAGTTAATGGCCTATTTGGTTGTGTTTAAAATCTATTTGATGCGTTTAAACACAACTTTGGTAAAAGTTTGTGTTTGGCACACATGTTCTTGAAAAATCAATTTATTAATTCTTGTGTTTATACTCCTGTATTATTAACAAAATCTTGTTTTATGAAACTTGTTTATAAATAAAAAATTTTCATTCTCCCAATTTTCATTGATTTACACCATAATATATATATATATATATATATATATATATATATATATATATATATATATATAATTTTATTGTGTATTATACAAGCCATAATATTATATCTATACATATGTATTACTTATTATGTATGTATAGGATAAATATATTCATATTATATATGTACAATGCATATTATATGTACGTGTAAATGTGTGTGCGCGCACACACACACACACACACACACACACACACACACACATATATATATATATATATATATATATATATATATATATATATATATATATATATATATATATATGGAGTATGGTAATACTAGTTGAGGTGTAACCTCTATTGGTATGGTGATTGTTGATACAATAATTTACCACCCTACGTGGACCAATTACAAGCCAACATAGGTAATACAATGTGGCACAAGTCCAAGTCAGCATGATAGAAAAGTCCGACCAATAAGGAAGCCCGACCAACATGGTTACCCGCCCAACTGGGAAGCCCGACCAACGATCGAAAATCCAATATGTCCAGCCAACTAAGCGCCAGTAGTCTTACAGCCTGTATTGCCAATGAAGTGACAACATTCATATATTTAATTCTCATTATGTATTGATGGAAGGCCTAACAAATGAAGGCATTCCATCCTTTCACATAATAATGATCAAGACCCCTCTTGGGATATAAATACATTGTATCACCCTCATAGTAAGGGACCGAATAGAAAAACATATCAAGGCACTCAATACATAACAGTGGACGTAGGCTATTTCTTTGAGCCAAACCACTTTAAAATCTCGGGTGTCTTGTTTGTTTTACTTAATTTTACCTGTGATCAACTAATTAGGTCTAGTCTAATATTTTACATCAACAGATTGGCGCCGTCTGTGGGAACGTATTACCAAACGTTGTCACTCATTCACCATCCATGTCTTAGATTCCTGAATCAAGTACCAAAATGAGGGAATTACTCTTAATACCTATGCCCCTCCAAAAAATCATGATTTAAAAAGAATTTTGTCTAGTTTGGCCAACGGTCAAGAAGCCATACAGGATACTATATGACAGTCAACTCAAACTCTGCAAGCTAGAGTCCCAGCCCAAGTTAATCAAAGGAATATGCCACCACCACCATCTAGGAGTGTTGGGCATAGCCGTTCTAGAACTTCAAGAGATCCTTCATACCTTCTTGGAGCAAGTTCTTCAATAAGGATCACTAACTCTACTGATGGTTAATCCCTAACCCCAGAAAGATTGAGTGCCTTAGAAAGGCTAAGTAGGGACTCTCCTTTCGACCGTTTGGGACCCCAGGGAAAAGCTCTATGGGTTGCATTGAGAAATACTCGACAACCAAGCGATTTAAGGGAAGGCTCAGCCCAATCTAGATTAAGCACCCGACAAACCAATAGATCCAATCAGAGGGAAGGTTTGCAAGAAGAAAGTTCAGCACGATCTGTTTGTTGACATAAAAAATCTCCCACCCATGGTGCTGGCAGTGATGATTGGAAATGTTCCATTCAACGTTTGGAAGATAGATTGGGAGAAATGGACAAGGGCAAAAATCCCCTCCAAAGAAGTTTTATTAACGGATCCCCCTTTGTGCAAGCCATTGTAGATTTCCCCACGCCGACTAAGTTTAAAGCTCTAGTGGTCACTCCCAAATATGATAGGAAGACTGATCCAGTTCTTCATATAGAACAATACCAAGCAGCTGTTGATATCTATGTTGTTCCTGATGATATGAAATACAGGGCATTCTCGGGAACAATCACTGGGTCTGCTCAAATCTGGTACAATAGCCTTCCTTGGGGGAAGATTTCTTGCTTTTAATAACTCGCCTAGCTATTCATTGGTAATTTTTGCTTTGGAGTAAAACCAGTTAAACGAGTAGCTCATTTTATCAGTGTAAGACAGAAGGACGGAAAAAGTACCAAGGATTACATCGCTTGTTTCAACAACTAGAAATTGGAAGTCATTGATTATGAAGAGAAGGCCGCAATTACTGCCCTCATGAGTGGTATGCTCCCTGATAAATTATATTATACTTTGGCAAAGGATCCACCGAAGACGATGACAGAAGTAATGGCCAAGGAAGAAAATATTATGAATGCTGAGGAAGCTATGGCTGCTAAAAATAATTCAGACCCAAAGGTGGAAGCAAAAATAGAGGGGAAGTCGGATAAAAAGGAACACAAGAATCACAATGAGTGCATGAATTCAAAGGTAAAGGAAGGTCTACGTCGACTGAGGAAATTCACTAATTACAGTCCCTTAACGGTGGATATACATCATGTGCTAGAAGAAATCAAGAACAATAATGATTTGAGTTAGCCTAAAAAGTTAAGGTCACCTGCTGATAAAAGGGATAAGTCCAAGTACTATGAGTTTCACAAAGATCATGGTCATACTACCAACTGTTTTATTGCCCTCTAGAATGAGATAGAAACGCTCATTCTAAGGGGAAAGTTGGACAAATTTGATGATCAACAGAATGGTGGAAGAAATGGAGGCATAGGTCGATAGAGATCTAAATTGCCAGTTGAACCCAGGGAAGAGAAGAAGAGGAACCACGATGATGATCCTGATCTTCCCAAGAAGCCTAGACAGTCGAAACGTGAGGTATTCACACTCAGTTTTAGATATTTTGATTGTCACATGATTACAGGTTGAGATGCAGGAGGAGGAGATCATACAACTGAAAGGAAATCTTACCTCAATGAGGCTCAATCTTGTTCCTATATCCAGCGGATCAACCTCGCCGAGGAAGATCAACCAAAAAAAATTAACAAGGATAACCTTGTAATTTACTTTTTCAAAAATGATTTATCTGGAGTGTTGTATCCTCACGATGATCCTTTAGTGGTCAGAGTTAGGATGAAAGAAGTATTGGTAGCAAGAACATTAGTGGATAATGGCAGTTTGGCAGACATCATGTTCTATCCCTGTTTTGATAGTTGGGTTTAAAACTCAGTCAACTAGAGCCTTATCACGGGCCACTCTTTGGATTCTCAGGCGAGAAAGTGTTTTCATTGGGGACTATCAATCTAGATGTGTTGATCTGGACATGGCCAGCGAGCAGAACAGAGAAGGCGAGATTCTTTGTAATGGACAAAAATGTTCATTTTGCCTATAATATGATTATGGGAAGAGTTGGACTGAAGAAATTCGAAGTTGTACCCTCTACAATTCATAAATGCTTGAAGTTCTCGACCAACTTTGGAGTTGAAGTAGTGAAAGGATATTAGAAAGTATCTCCGGAGTGCTACTATTCCTCTACCGAGGAGAAGATATGTTGCAGACAAAGAGGAAAATAACCCCTTATCAAGTGGATATATCTAAGTCGAACAACGAGTCTGAGGTTGAAACCTTAGATCCACGGGATGAATCTAAGCTTGTAAAAGGCCAAGTAATGGAGGCAACTGAAGGTATTGTTCTGGACGATGATAAACCATAACGAACAACTCAAATAGGAGCATTATTGGAACTAATTCTTAAACTGGAGTTGGTGGATTTATTGAAACATAGGAAATAGGTGTTTGCATGGAGTTATGAAGATATGCGAGGCATAGACCCAAATTTCCTATGCCATGAGCTTAATGTGAATAAGGAGGTTAAACCCGTGGAGAAGGAAAGAAGAGTTTTTAGCTCGAAAAAGAACCAGGCCATATAGGAAGAAGTGGAGAAGCTTCAAAAATCTTCCTTTATTGAAGATGTGAAGTACCCGGATTGGTTGGCCAATGTAGTCATGTTTAAGA
Organism: Sambucus nigra; assembly: GCA_949130495.1. Taxonomy (NCBI): domain Eukaryota; kingdom Viridiplantae; phylum Streptophyta; class Magnoliopsida; order Dipsacales; family Adoxaceae; genus Sambucus; species Sambucus nigra. The sequence goes on from OX422208.1 coordinate 76,554,378, forward strand.
AGAAGAACAATAAATAGAGGATGTGTATGGATTTTACTGACTTAAACAAAGCATGCCCAAAGGATTATTTTCCTTTACCACTAATTGATCAATTAGTGGATGTTACTTCAGGGTAAGAGCTACTAAGTTTCATGGATGCGTATTCTAGTTATAATCAGATCAAAATGAAGCCAGAGGATAGAGAAAGTACTTCCTTTATTACCCCTCGAGGAACTTATTGCTGTAATGTTATGTCGTTTGGTCTAAAAATGCAGGTGCTACTTATCAAAGACTGGTGAACAAAGAATTTGAGGAGAAGATAGCCAAAAAAATGGAAGTGTATGTTGATGATATGATCACAAAGTGCAAAAAATTTACTGATCATATTGCCAACCTCAGCCAGACATTTGATCAATAGAAAAAGCACCAAATGAAGTTAAACCCCACTAAATACGTATTCATATCTGGTAGTATCTGAGTCAGCAGTTAGATCTGCCTTGATTAGGGTGGAGAATGGAGTTAAAATCCAGTTTATTGCACCAGCAAATCTTTTCAAGGAGCAAAAGTGAAATATCTTAGACTGGAGAAATTAGCACCGACCTTAATTGAGGCTAGTAGACGAATGAAGCCATACTTTAAGCCCACACCATAGTGGTATACACTGACATGCCACTAAAGCAGTAAGCAGGAGAAATCTGGAAGACTGGTGTATTAGGCCGTGGAGTTGGGGGAATATAACCTTGTATACGAACCAATGACTGCTTTGAAAGGCCAAGTTATGTCTAATTTTATTACAGAATTCACTTACCTAGAGGTCCCCAAGCAATAAGGGACTCCAGCCAAGCAACATGCAGGAGTCAGCAGACCTAATGGAGACATGCCCGACCAACCTCAAATAGGGAAAACTGTAGAAAAATACCAACCAGAACTATCCAGTGGATTACAAGAGATAAAGAGGAAATATATGAGGAGGTGAAAGATAAAATATTCCATCAAGGGATTCTTACAAGCCAACCGTTTGGCATCGATATCCCCATATGGAATCTACATGTTGACGGCTCATCTTGTATAACCGGATGTGGAGCTGTAATCATTCTCAATACTCCAAATGAGCTAGACATAGAGTACGCTCTACATTTCCAATTTCAAGCCTCTAATAATGAGGTAGGGTATGAAGATCCGATTATTGGTTTAAATATAGCTAAATCACTGAACGTCGAGCAAGTTGTGGTGTATAGTGACTCACAGTTGATGGTAAATCAGGTGTTGAGCTTATATGCAACAAAGAGATGAATTAATGACCAGATATTTGGCCAAAACTTTGGAAATAATTGCCACTTTGTTAGATGTCCAAATGGTCAGAATTCCAAGAATGAAAAATGCTAGAGCAGATGCACTTTCTCGGTTAACTTCAACAAGCATAACGGAGATACAAATAACTATTCCTATTGAGCTGCTTGCTAATAGGAGCATTGATGAAGATCTGATGGTTAACTTTATTACAACTGATATGGGGCCATCTTAGATGGATCCCATAAGAGCATATATTGAATATGGGATTCTTCTAGCCGATCTACTTGAAGCTAAGAGACTGAAATATAAAAGCTGCAAGATATGTGCTAGATCGTGGTGTGCTATATAGAAATGGATTAATTGTTGGTCTACAACGGTGTGTGCATCCAGTTAAAGTGAAGGATTTAATTGAAGAAGTCCATGAAGGGTCTTATGGAGCCCATGTAGCAGGAAGAACGTTATAGTAGAGAATTCATACACAAGGATACTACTGGCCAATTATGTGAGCAGATTGTGTAGATTATTCCAAGAAGTGTGATAAGTGCCAAAGCTTTTCCAGTATACGCAAAGCTCCATAAGCTTTCCTAACACCAATCACATCCCCTTGTCCTTTTGTTATGTGAGGGATTGGCTTGTTTGGGTCTCTGCCGACCACCCGAGGAAGGTTCAAGTACCTAGTTGTAGCTGTTGATTACTTTACTAAGTGGGTGGAAGCTGAACCGTTGATAGACATGTCCTATAATAAAGTTTTCCATTTTGTTTGGAAGAGTATCATATGCAGGTATGGCTTACCCTATGCCTTTATCACTGATCATGGCACACAGTTTGACAACGATGAATTTGCTGCTTATTGTGCCCAATCCAACATCTAAAAAATACACTCCCCCTTAGCATCCTCAGAGCAACGGACAAACAGAGGTAACTAACATAACTTTTCTCAATGGGCTGAAGAAAAGGTTAGAAAATGCGAAAGGAAATTGGGTCAACGAATTGCATTCTGTCTTATGGGCTTATCGAACAACTTCCAGAACAGCTACTGGAGAAACTCCCTACCTATTGGTGTTTGGTATTGAGGCCCTAATTCTTGTCGAGCTAGGTTTACCTACACATAGAGTTATTAACTTCAGTACCCCAGTCAGTGATTTGATGAGAAGGCTGGATTTAGACATGCTGGAAGAAGTCCATGAAGATGCAGCTTTAAGGAATGCAACCTATCAACAAAAAACTGCACGCTTCTACAACAAGAGGGTTGTGCCAAGAAACTTAAAAGAGGGTGATTATGTTTTAAAGAAAGTGATTTAGAAGAGAAAAAAAATGGTAGCCAATTGGCATGGGACTTATCGTATTACGGTAGTTCTCCGACCAGGCACATATCAGATATAGACTTTGGAAGGAGAAGAATTCAAGAACCCATGGAATGCAGAACACCTAAAGAAGTATGATCAGTAAATGTAGTTATGTTGTACTCCGTTCAATTCAAATTTAATGAGAATGTGACTTTCCCAAAATTTCTATTTTTTTGTTTTCTTTTCTTTTTCGGAGTACTAGTTTTATGCATTTGCAAACACAATGATGGCCCCCAACAAAGTTGGTCAGCATCAATAAAAACCACTAACAAAGTTTGTCGGTATCAATGAAGGCCACCAACAAAGTTGGTCGGTATTAACAAAGGCCACCAACAAAGTTGGTTGGTATAAATGAAGTCCACCAACAAAATTGGTCGGTAACAATAAAGGCTCCACCAACAAAGTTGGTCGGTATCAATGAAGGCCACCAATAAAGTTGGTCGGTAACAGCAAAGGACACCAACAAAGTTGATTGGCATCAATAAAACCACCAACAAAGTTGGTCGGTATTAACAGCAACCACCAACAAAGTTGGTCGGCATCAATAACGACACCAACAAAGTTGGTTGTCAAACATATAAAAACCATGAAAAGCAAAATTATAAGTCCTAAATGCTTGGTTAACGAAAACCCGGATGAATAATTTTCATCTAAACTGGGCTAAAAGATGGACAAATATTCCACTCATGCCTGGGAACCAAGGTAACTAATGCAATTACCATAAAATTCAGGTACATTAGTAGAATCATGGTGAAACATTGGTAATTGGTATAAAACTTAGAATAATCCTAAGGATATCAATAAAACCGATGAAAAACTAGAGATTAACTAAAAAAGTTGATCCATTCATAGTCAAAGACAAAGAAAACACTCAGTGATTAACTGAAAGTTGATCCATTCATAAAATAAACTTTTCAAATGATTACATATTGTTGCTTGAACATAGAAAAATAAAATACAAAATTTTATTCTACAGGACGCTTTCCTTTAGCCTTAGAGACAAGATCCATGACAGCTGGAGGATCATCCAAAGTAAAAGGAGAGTTGATAAAGTTAAAGTCTTGAAACATCCTGGTATTACGGCTACTAGGATGGTCAAGTAGCTGAGGAGGATGAACGATCTCTAATTCATCATGCAGCTCGTAATCCCCCAAGTACTTGGAAATCAAGCATTGGGGAATACGGTGAACAGGTACCTAATTAACATCTAACTTGAATGACGGATTATCAATATACAACAATCTCGGATCATACCAATCCCATAGAGGGTCGTTCTCATCCACCTTCATCACAATTAAAGCGTTTATCCAACCCCATTTTTAGGATTCGTTCTGGGCCAATTGAAGTTTATCGTCAAAATGTCCCAAAGCTTCATTATACCCATTCATCTAAACTTCTCTGGGTTGTTTATGGAATTGAAAAGTTAATTTATCAACTTGTGATTGCAGCTTCTTCAGTACCCTATCCTTAACCTCTAATTGAGAAGATTAAGTGGATAACTATTATGATAAAGTATGCAGCTTTTGGGACATCTCAACAATATCTCGGTCTTTTACGTTTAACTGTGAAGCTTGATTGGTAAGGGCCTATTGGGTCCTAATTTCCTCCGTGGTTCCGCGGCCAGGCCTATTTCTAGCTCGGGAGGAAGATGCATATTTAATGTTTTTCAAGGCCTCCAATTCATCTCTTAATGTATCATTCCCAGCTTCCAAAAAGAAGTAACCTTCATCGGTAATAGCAACAACAGTTTCAGAGGCAGTCTTCAGAAGATTCACTTCATCCCTCAAATTATTATTCTCCTCTTCCAGGCGTTTGGCAACAGTCCTAGTTTCTTCAACTATCACCTTAAGTAAAACTTCCTTTTTATTATAAACAGAGACAAAGTTATCAAAACCCCGACCTCCACTAAAGCTTTGATATTTCTTCTCATAGCTCTGGTGCAACAGCGCAATGGATTCTTTATACAGTTCTTGAAGTTACTCTATAATTTCATAGTAGGCAACATTATTTTCTACCGCCCGATCAAGTAAGTACTTCAAGTACTTGTAGGATTCCTTAACCTGACCTGATGCATTATCACCAAGAAATTGAGTGATTTCTTCTTCGGAGAAGTTCGTATGATCAGCTTTGAAAAAAGCATTGCACTTCCTCAGTAGCTCCGTATCATGGGAAGATAGTTATTCCATCTTCTCTATAAACACCAACCGTTTAAAGTGGTTCATCCTCAAGGAAATAAGACAAGATATTTTTAAAGTGGTTCATCCTCAAGGAAATGGCCTACGTCCACTGTTTTGTATTATTGGGTATCTTGTTTTGATGACGATTATGCTTGCTTACTTCGCTTACCCTACTGAGAGGGTGTTATAATGTATTTATAGCCCTTGGGCTGTCAATGTGAATAAATAGTATGCCTTTATCAAATTGGCATATACATCTGTACATGATAAGGAATGAATGTAATACAATAAACATTGAATATATCTGGTCGTTTTGTCTTCCCAATAAGTTTCTCGGTACGCTGAGTAGCTCGATACTCTAAGTAGCTCGGTACTTGATATTGTTCCATGTTGGATGATACCTGTCTCCTAATAATTGGTCCATGTCAGCTGACTAATTTTTATATCAACACCAACCGTTCTGTCTGCTTCACTGATGGTTGAAATTCTCCCAAAATATATGAGGAAAGTGTCATTCTCCTATTTTGACTGTTTAAAAGTTGATTTCTACCTTATATGTGCTATTCCATTCCGCCATGTAGTGAACTTGTAGTGGGTGGGAGTTTTCGTTAGGACTGTCCCTAGTAGGATGAGTTCTCCCTGCAAAAAATTCCTAGCATTTGGCTTTGTAAAAATCTCCCCAAAGTAACTGTTGAACTTTAAATTCTCCCCAGTCATTTCATTCCTTTCCCCCACTGAGGGGACCTTATTGTTAAGACTTACCCTAGTGGAAAGAGTTCTCATCATTTTTGCTTATTCGTGGCCTTCCCCGTTTCAACTTGTTCAAAAAATAAAAATTCTCCCCGATGAACCTCAGCCAGAGTTAGCTCCAATCGGACTTATGACGAGGGGACATCGTGTCGTGCTTTGATGAGACTTTCTTCTGAAGGTGATATTCTCCCCAATACATATCCAGCTCATTTTATCCTCGTTCGGGCTTTCAGTGTGAGGACTCTGTCTAGTTGGTCTTTTGGGTTTCAAATATATTTCAAAAAATATTATGGCGCCAAAAAAATAACTTCTTTGAAAAGCATCCCTCTCTCTCCCAAGCATTACCTCATCAATGAAAATACACTTGTTAAGATTTTTCTCAAAATTTTACACCTCAGAGGTGACTTAACAATGAAAACACACTTGTTAAGATTTTTATCAAACTCCACCAATAATAGTGACTTAACAATGGAAACCGCTTGTTAATATTTGTCTTCAAACTCCACCAATAATGGTGACTTAAACAAAGAAAACCACTTGTTAAGATTTTTTTTTGTCAAACTCCACCAATAACAGTGACTGCACCAATAATAGTGACTTAATAATGAAAACCACTTGTTAAGATTTTTTGTCAAACTCCACCAGTAACGGTGACTTAACAATGAAAACCACTTGTTAAGATTTTTTTTCTCAAAATCTCACTTAACAATGAAAACACACTTGTTAAGGGTTTTCTCAAAATCTTACACCTTAGAGGTGACTTAACAATAAAAACACACTTGTTAAGATTTTTTTCGTCAAACTCCACCAGTAACGGTGACTTAACAATAAAAATCACTTGTTAAGTTTTTTTTCCCGCAAAATCTGACTTAACAATGAAAACGCACTTGTTAAGTTTTTTCTCAAAATCTTACACCTTAGAGCTGACTTAACAATGAAAACAAACTTGGTAAGATTTTTTCGTTAAACTCCACCAATAACGATGGCTCCACCCATAACGGTGACTTAACAATAAAAACCAGTTGTTAAGATTTTTTTCGTTAAACTCCACCAATAACGATGACTCCACCCATAACGGTGACTTAGCAATAAAAACGAGTTGTTAAGATTTTTTTCGTTAAACTCCACCAATAACGGTGACTTAACAATGAAAACCATTTGTTAAGATTTTTTTTCTCAAAATCTGACTTAATAATGAAAACACACTTGTTAAGGTTTTTCTCAAAATCTTACACCTTAGAGGTGAATTAACCTGCCCCTCCTCGCGACATGGCGTTATAACAGCTAACAACTTCCTCAGTGAATCTAGGCAAAGGTGGTGGAACCTCTTTATCTCAACCAAACTTTCTCCTATTATCTTTCCATGGCTCTTCGACCCCTTCTCCTCCATCAGCATAACCCACTCGTGGTGACTGGCTACGTCCCCTAACGGGTTGTACCTGCTACCTGCACATCACTGGCACTGCTATGGGGCTTGAGCGTACCTCTAGAGAGATGTTTCTTACAGCTTTTAGGAACGCCACGAAAGTTCCTTCGCGCATCTTGTTTATCAGATGGCATATTTACTCCGGTAGAAAGCCTTCAGCGCAGATCTTGAGTAACTTGGACTCCTCCCTCACATCGAGGGATATTTCTCTGAATCTTCGGACGTATGCCACCACATCCTCTCCTGGTCGTTACTTCTCCCTACCCAACTGGGTTAGTGTAAATTCTTCTTCTTTTAGAAAGAACTTCTGGACAAAAAGAACGTGCATCTCCTCCCATGTTGAGACATTCTTCAATGCAAAGTGAGAGTAATAGGTATTTGCTTTATCGGTGACGGATTTAGAAAACTCCCTCAATCTCAACTTCTTGTTGCAATGGGCCCCCAAATGCTCGATAAACCTCTTGATGTGCTCTTTTGGTTTCCTCCCTTCCCCGTGTACTTATAAAAAATAGCAGGAATGTAGTCCTTCGGGTAGGCCTCATCATTATATTCCTGGGGATAGGGCATTTGAAAATCATCATATACCGATTCCACCTCGCTAGTTGATTTTGAGGAAGCTACTACCATCTTCAACATTTTTTTCTGTATCTCTTTCCTCGTCTCTTTTAAAGCAGATGCTGGTGTTTTCTCAATCGTTATAGGAATAGCCAGAGGGACCCCTGGTGGGACACTCGTTGCACTTAGAGTAACCCCAACGGGTGGAACTCTCATCACACCTGGGGCACCCACCATTGGAGAAGGAGTGGGTACTGTGTTTGAAGGGGCTATGCCAGTTGCAGCTATGCTTATTAGGGCTATCGGAGCCACCAATGGCTTCACAAAAGAACTGACATCAAATCCCCCCAACACCATTTTAGCAACGGGTGTCTGTAAAAACTCGTAAAACTTACTCATGAGGAGGGGAACTTGAGCTTGCCCCATCCCAGCGCTCATGGAAGCTTGTGTTATCCCTGGGATGCCCGTCTCTGTTTGAACTGGAGGCACATCCACCCAAGGGACCCCATCTATATCTGCCTCAATATCTCTTGCAGCTTGCTCTCTTTGACGTTGATATGACGCTAAAATATATAGCACTATTAACATTATCTTGAGACATACTTCTAGAAGAATACCTCCCCAACAGAGTCACCAAATATCAGAGGGTAGTTGCCTTGTAGTCTGGGAGTATGGTAATACTAGTTGGGGTGTAACCCTTATAGGTATGGTGATAAATGATAACCCAAAAACTCTTTAATGAACACAAATAAACACACAATATTATATTTAATCAACACTTAGATTGGACTCACAATACACCCGTGTATAACTCAAATAATAATAAAGGAAACTCAGAAGTAACTCGGTCAAAGTGAGAAAGGAGTAAGTACCCTAAATAAAACTTGGAAGGCAGCCAAACACACCAACAAACTCTGAAAGATATCTAATTAGCTATTCAAAGCTTCACAGTAAATGATAATGGTGGGTGAATAAGAGCTATGAGTTGCAATAACTTCTCCCTGATTCATTCTCTCTCCCTAATAAATATCTCAAAAGGAACCCCAGAAAAAAAACCCCTCTCTCAAAAGTGGTTGAGGCCCATAAATGGCCTCCACACCACTCCCGAGATGTATCACTTCTTCACAGTTGTGAAAGAAAACCCCTCATACTTTATGTCACAAATATTAAATGCATGACGATAAAGTCAGTCTTATGTCATAAATATTAAATGCCAAGATAAGCATTTTGCCTAACCACTGTGCGTCAAAGGACTGTCACCACAGAGGTGGCTCACCAACTGTCTGACAGCCCCAAATACCACGGTGGTTTACTCAAGTACGTATTGGACAGTGTTTAGCTGGCTGGTGACATCGCCTAAAGTAGATGTGACATTAGGTAGTGGACTGTTTGGTTCAAAACTCAACAAGCGATGGAACTCAAGGCTCCTACGCACAAGCTTCCATGATGAAAGGTCTCTTGGTGTTTTACCAGGTGTATCTAAGATTGTCAGGACAAGCCCCAACGTTGCCTCACTTCTCAATCCTCCAAACCAAGTCCCTTTGAACTCCCCACGACGAGATAATTCGATAGAGCATGAAAGCTCCCCCAGGCCCTGTCAGGCCTACTCTCTCGCGAGTACTGTTTGACCTCACACTGATAATACTACAATCATTACATCATTATATATATATATATATATATATATATATATATAGAGAGAGAGAGAGAGAGAGAGAGAGACAGAGAGACAGAGACAGAGAGAGATAGGCTCTTTTATACCACACTCTATACATCATACCGTACATCACACTTAGTATATATATATATATATATATATATATACAGAGAGAGAGAGAGAGAGAGAGAGAGAGAGAGAGGCTCTTTTATACCACACTCTATACATCATACCGTACATGACACTTAGTTCTAGGACCTAAGAAACGTTTTCTCTAAATATTTTATTTTTATTTTGAAATTAAAAGAATCTCATAGATAATGTTATTTAGGGATTGTCTAATCAAATTACATTTTTTGCGAAGAATCTCGTGTATGGATTATTAATAAGTAATAAGGTATTCAAATTTATCTTTGAATTGGAAAAATTTGTACTCACCAATGGTGGGATGTTTTCGGGGGAAAGGAAATTTTAGTGATGGGTCGTATAAACTAAATGTAGCTTTTGACTGTATTATTAATGAAAGTAAGAATAACTATATTTCTTATATGTCCGATCCATTTAATGTTCGTCCTGGTAGGTTAAGACTTGTTGACAATGAATCTATTTGTTGATTTATTAATTGGTTGAGAGGAATTTAGTCATATTTCTTTTGAATTCTTTTCCTCCGATCATATTATTTTCCCATTTTGTTGTTGGTCCTTACCAAGGGTGGTTATACCGAACGTGGGTAACTCAAAATTTTTAATTATGAAAATGCCCCGATAAGAAATGGCACCAAGTTCATAGTAAGGAAGTTAAAAATAGAAATAAAAATAAACTTAAGATGCTTGGAACTCATAATTAATAATAACATTCAGAGTGTAATTCCTCAACCCGAATTTATGGGTTACCTATGGTCAACCCAGTCTGACCCGAGCATTAGGTGTGAAGTGCAATAAAACAATCTACATAATGTTACTAGTCCAGTTTTATTTAATTAACAATTTACTTGTTTATCATGCTATTTCCATTTAAATTAAGCTATGTGAGGTATCCGTGGGAAGTATCCCCGAAATCGAATCATACAGGGTCACTATAATAAAATAAAAAGAATACTTACTTCTACAACGCTCTCAAAATACGGAACCGTAACAAAGACGAGGAAACGAATCGAATGCCTTGTGAAAAATTACAACAATACAATATAGAATCGAACGGCAGAATGAAAACTCTAACACGTTTATCTATGTGCCCATGCAACTACCTTATACACACACACACACACACACACACACACACACACATATATATATATATATATATATATATATGTATGAAACCTTTTTCATTTCTAAAATGTTACTTATCCCGATTAATTCTGAAAAATGCGTTACTAAAGATGTTTATTGAAAATAAACTATTTAAGTAACTCCGAGTTGTTTTTTGAAGAAACTCTTTTCTTAAATAAAAAAGGATTAATCACAAGAAGTGTTTAATAAAACAGTATGTACGAGATCTTATTCAAGATTTGGGCAACAAGTTTAAAAGATAGTTTAATCAAGTTTTAAACACAGCACAACCAAGACTGAGATGAGAAAATGTAGAAAGATTCTGTTCATAATTTTTACGTGGTAAAACCTCACCAATTGAGGAAACATCCACGACTCCCTCTACGGAGTAAAATGAAAAATCCACTAAAACAAATTTATGAGTTACAAACTATATAACTAACATGAAAACAACTCAGACCTATATAAGTTTAGGAATGTACCCTCTGGTGTCCTTATAACTTCTCTGCAGTTCTGATTGTAGATGTAGTTCTCTCAGTTTGCCAACTTCTGATTTGTTCCAGCATTTTACGTCGACTTATGATCACAAGATCTTATTACCAACACTTTTCGTGTTGTAGGGTGTAAGTGTTTGTGGAGGTGCTTTCTAACACATGCATGCACACACACACACACACTTATTAAGTACAAACAGTCCTAACAAATTACAGTTACACTATATGCTGTGATCTTTTCTTTTCTTTCTTCTTACAAAACTTTGAACCTTATTTGACCTTTCAATTAATCCCAGAATCCACGGATATCTTGCTTAGAAATCAGCCAAGATCTTAATCAATCTCAGTTTTGAAAAGATTTTCGAGATTGAAAACCTCCAAGTGAGATTCCAAACTAGGTCAAGGGTTTTGTTTTACAAGTACAAGAAACAGAAAGCATTTATTGTTGATTTCAAAGTAAGAAAACGTTTTAGAGAAAAAAATAAACAATATATTTCTCAAGATGAGAAATAAAGAATGATACTAAGTGTAATGTAACATGAATAACTCAGATATGAGATTTCTATGAAATCAGAAACTAGATCTAAGTAAAAGTCTAAGTTGGAAATAAGATCTCACGAACACAAGGTTACATCAACAAAAATAACTCAACTCAAACTCTCAAACACTCAAGAACACTCAGGGTAGTGTTTTTGGAAATGGTGTTTGGGTTAGGTTTGAAGAGGATTTAAACGAATGAAGTTAGGGTTTCTAATTTTCTTTCTCTCTCTGGTTTCTCTCTTCTCTCTTCTCTCTCTTCTCTCAGAAACAATGAAATGGCAAAAGTCTTCGAAGTCAGAGAATAGAGGCCTTTTTATAGTGAGAGGAGAATGTTCGAGATGTTGGTTCAAAATCAAGGGTCAGGATTAAGTCAATTTAAATTGACTTGAATCGAAGGGCTCAAACAAGGCGGTGGTTTAAACGAAAGCTGATTGGTTTAGAAGGTTACACAAGAATTCATCAAGACGACATGCATACCATTGATAACAAATGATCCAAGGGTTGATAACACACGCGTTGTTATCTCAGTAAAGAAACACACTTCCAACCAATCAGAGACAGACAGATGTAGGGTAAATACAGGATCTGAAACGCGCGTCTAAAATAATTAAAACCATACCCTCATGTTTATGCCGCTTTCGGTTTCTACCCAAGGCAACATTATGCCAAAATACACAACAAAGTATATTTTGAGTTTGACCCCAAAAACTTATAAATCAAGTTTTAATTAATAAAACATGGTTTAAAAAATCCCAAAAAATTATTAAAAATCAAACTTAGGGATTTAAACACACTCCACATATGTACACACATTATTATGCAGTATGACATGTATGAATTGAATTCTACTGTGTGTGAGATTTGGCAATAGTCTCTTGATCACTACAAGTAAGAGAGATGAATAGGCAATTAAAACTTCTGAGGCTCTTTGGTTTCTAGGATGGACATAATTTTGTCACAATTTCCAAACTAGATGAGCACTTATACAATATAGACTCAAGTGAGTCAAAGGTATAAGGGCTTCAATCTCCCCTTTTGGAAATATGAGGCTAAATCTCCATTGAGTCAACTAGGACTCGTAGGGCAACAAAAATAAGAAAACCTTAGTCCTATTAAAATTCTATCTACACAAATCCTAGAAATAAAAAGTGCATAACTCAACTATTTACAATTTAATACCCTAAAGCATCAGTTGAGAATGACTGTACAAAAAGGAATACCTACAATGAATCACTAAGATCAAGCTGTTTAGTATATGTAAGAGATTAGTAGACTCAAATTTCTCCCCCATTTTGTCTCAAATGGACAAAGGGAAAAACTTGGATAAGCAGCAAAGGTATTACTCAGCATAAACCATACCAATAGATCTACGTAATGCAATGAATCTATTATTATCTAAAGGTTTGGTAAACATATCTGCGAGTTGTAGATCAGTAGGAAGATAATTGGTTTCTAATTCCTTAGATTCAACTAATTCGCGTATAAAATGATGTCTTATTTTTATATGCTTTGTTCGCGAGTGTTGAACAGGGTTTTTAGAAATATTAATCGCACTTTGATTATCACAATAGAAATGCAATTGGTTGTCTTGAATACCATAATCACTTAGCATTTGTTTAAGCCACAATAATTGAGCACAACAGCTACCAGCGGCTATGTAATCAGATTCAGCAGTCGAGAGTGATGTGCAGTTTTGTTTTTTACTACTCCGTCCTACCAAGTTATTACCAATATAATAACATGCTCCTGAAGTGATTTTACTATCATCAGTACATCCAGCCCAGTCAGCATCAGTGTACCCAATAATAGTGCTTGGTGTGTCATTAGTGTACCAAAGTCCTAAATTCAAAGTGCCTTTAATATATTTAATTATACGTTTAACAGAATTCAAATGGATTTCTTTAGGGTTGTTTTGATAATGAGCACATACACACACAACATACATGATATCAGGATGCGAGGCAGTAAGATAGAGTAGTGTGCCAATCATACTACGATATAGAGTAGGATCTACAGATTTTCCAATTTCATCTTTTGACAATTTTACCGTAGTACTCATAGGTGTGTTAGCATCTTTAGCACTCTCGAGGCCGGATTTCTTAACGATCTCTAAAGCATACTTAGATTGCGAAACAAATAATCCTTCTGGATTTTGTTTGACTTGGAGACCTAAGAAGAACTGCAACTCCCCCATAAGGGACATCTGAAATTCCTTACTCATAATTTCAGAAAAGGATTTTACTTCTGAGGTAAAAGTTGATCCAAATATAATATCGTCTACATATACTTGAGCAATAGTAATGTTTTTGTCAAAATGTTTGACAAATAGAGTTTGGTCATTTCCACCTCTTTTGAAACCTTTATCCAAAAGAAAACTGGAGAGACGCTCATACCAAGCTCTAGGAGCTTGTTTAAGGCCATATAAAGCCTTTTTCAGACGAAATACATGATTTGGATATTTAGGGTCAATGAACCCTTTAGGTTGTTCTACATAGGTTTCCTCAACCAGTATTCCATTAAGGAACGCAGATTTGACATCCATTTGATATAATGTAAAACGTATGTGACAAGCTATAGCGAAAATCAGACGAATTGATTCTAAACGAGTAACAGGGGCAAAGGTCTCGTTAAAATCAATTCCTTCTATTTGGGAGTATCCTTGAGCAACTAATCTATCTTTATTTCTAATTATTATCCCATTTTCATCAGTTTTATTTTTGAAAATCCAACGAGTACCAACAACCTTTTTGTGATCAGGACGTGGAACAAGATACCATACATCATGAATTACAAATTGTAAAAGTTCATCCTGCATAGAAAAAATCCAGTGAGAGTCATTCAATGCCTCATTTACATTCTTTGGTTCCACAAGGGAAAAAAACATGCATAATGTGCATAATTTCTAAGTTGGGATCTTGTACGCATTGGCTCATTAGGGTTGCCAACTATGTTGTTTATGGGATGATCTTTAGAAACCCAGTTAGGTACTTCAGGTGTCTCAATAGGTAATGAATTATCTATTTCAGAAGGGTCATTTTCTAAAATATTTGAAGACTCTTCTTCAATAGGTAATTCACCAGTCTTGCTTTCTACAGTAGTGTCACTAACAATTACATTTATGGATTCCATCATGGTTTTAGTGCGAAGATTATACACTCGATAAGCTCTACTGTTAGGCGAGTATCCTAGAAATAGGGCTTTATCTCCTCGGCTCTCAAATTTAGATAAGTGTTTCCTATCTTTGCATACATAACAAGTACTGCCAAAGGTTCTAAGATATTTTAGATTAGGCTTTTTATTGTACCAAAGTTCATAAGGGGTTTGTTTGGAATTCTTTCTAAGATAGACCCTATTAATGATGTGACACGCAGTACAAATAGATTCTACCCAAAAGTATTTAGGTAAATTCTTGGCATGTAACATGACACGTGCCATTTCTTGCAAGGTACGATTCTTTCTCTCGGCGATTCCATTTTGTTGAGGAGTCTTAGGAGCACTGAACTCGTGTTTGTAACCATTATAGTCACAGTATTCTATAATGCCAGTGTCTTTGAATTCACCACCTCTATCACTACAAATTCTATTTACTTTAGTGTCCTTTTCATTTTCAATCCTAAGAAGAATTTTTAGGAAGGTTTGAAAAGTGTCAGACTTTTTTTTTAAAAAGGCTACCCAAGCAAATCTGGTGAAGTCATCAACCATAACTAAGATATAACTGTGTCCACAAAGGCTAACAGTTTGGGAAGGACCCATTAGGTCCATATGGATGAGTTATAAGGGATTAGAGGTGAGAATATCTTTGACTTTCTTATGAGGGGCCTTAACAATTTTACCTTCTTGACAGGAACCACAAATAATATTATGAATGGGTTTAATTTTTGGAATTCCTCTTACTATGTCGTGAGTAGACAATTTACTAAGATTATCGTAATTTATGTGACCCATTCTATTATGCCATATCTCTTTGTCATCCATTCTGACAACATTACAAATTTTAGAATTGTTCTTGACAGTGTAGCAGTTGTCAGGAGTTCTGAATCCAGTAATTATGCAATCACCTTTTTCATTTAAAATCTTACAATTGTTCTTTGAAAAGGTAGCAGTATGGTCTGAGTCACAAAATTGCGAAATACTAAGTAAGTTGGCCTTTAGACCTTTAACTAGAAGAACATCTTTAAGAATAGGAAGCCCATCTTCTTGGAGCATTCCTTTGCCTATGATTTGAGATGAAACTCCATCACCAAAAATGACTTTACCACCAGCAAATCTGGTTTTGTTTAAAAGTTTAGATTCATCTCCAATCATGTGCTTAGAACATCCAGAGTCTAAATACCAAACAAATGATGTGTGTTCGGCTTTTAAAGCAGTAACAACAATATTACACTTCATCTGAGGTAATAGATCATCTTTTTTAATCCAAATTGCTCTAGTTTTCATCTTGCGCTTATTAGCTCTCAACTGATAAAATTTGCGAGCATTAGATTTTTGCTGAAAAATGTTTTGCGCATGATTTTGAATTTTATCAAAGACTTGAGCATTTGGTTTAGGAAAGTGCTTATGATTCCTTCTATGAAATGTTCTTTTAAGTTTGGTCTTTCTCTTTCTATAGTTAGAGTTTTTATCTGGCTGTCTAGGAAGTATATAATTGTTTCGACTCCTCCTAGAATAGTTAAAGTTCTGGTAAGTACGAGGATTATAGATATGTTTGACAAGTCTCCTAGCATATCAACCATCTAAAGAGTGACCATATATGTCACAGTAGGAGCAATAAAGATTTCTCAAGATGGGGGTCTCCTTAGGAAAGTCTCTAAATAGAGGTTTTGAAAAGTTTCCAGTCTGAACTTTATTCCTGGGTAGTACAGGTTTGAAAGTAGGTTCACTCTTTCAGATAAAAGGGCAGACGTATTTAGACTTAGGTGGACTTTCATGCTTAGAGCAACTTGATTCCCCAATGTTGAAGTTTTTATGTTTTAAATCAAACTCAGTTTTTTGGGAATGAAAATCTGGGAATGTTCCAATAGGTCTTTTGCCTCCTGACACAAACTTGATAGGTTCAAAAGGTTTTGTTTGTGTTTTTAAATTGGGACAAAATCCTATACCAGTTCGATCATCAGAATTGGTTTTAGATTCAGCAACAAATTCATCAAAACAGTTAGAATTATTTTCAAATTTTGTAAATTTTTTGAAAACAGTTGTTGTCTTTTCTTTGGTTTGTTGCAATTCTAACAATGTCCCTTTGTATTTTTTCTCCAAAATTTCATTTGTTTCAGTCAAATTTTTCAGTTTTTCATCAAAAACTTTAATTTCACTTTCATGAGTTAAACATTGGGTAGTGTACTCTTCAGCATTCAGTTTAACCATCAGGCTTAGATCTTCCAATTTCTTAGTAAGATCTTTAACAGTCTTTTCTAGTCTAGCACTTTTCTTGAGAGTCTTAGTGTTCTTAGTGTGTGAATGTCTGGGAGGTCTTCATTGTCCGAGTCACTAAGTGTGGTGTGTGAAGTGACCCCTAAGGCTTCATTCTTAGAACTTACACACCCATTAACATCGTCATTATCGCATTCCCTTTGACTCACACACCCCGAGGTAGAACATGCAACATTCTCAGTAATCAAAGCATCTAAACCAGTAATAACCACATTCGAAGTATCAGTCATAGAATTATTTGGTTCATCCTCATTAACAAACATAGGCATGTCATCATTATAAATAATCTTGGCAAAGAAAGACCTACAAGGATCAAAAACATCTGATGATTCAGGTTCCTCATTTTCAGAGTCACTTGAATCATCCCATGTTTTGTAGATGTTAGCTCTAGTGTGTTTGTTTTGAGTGTTCAAATTAACTCTACAGTCTTGTGCAATGTGCCCCAGTTTACCACATCTATAGCATTCAGTCTTCTTAAGGTCTCTATTAGGTCTGATATGAGAGTCCTTGTGATTTTTGTCATTGTTTTTCTCATGAGGTCTGTGACTAGAGGGAGTTGGATAATTTGACTTGCCTTGTTTATTTGCCACTTTGTTTCTAAACTTAATTATTTTCTTGAACTGTTTTGTCATTAAGGCAATCTGATTGTCCAAACTCTCTATATCGCAGTCCTCATCAGATTCATCATTGGAAGTATTAAACTCAAGCTTAATAAATTTAGAAGAGAAGCTTAGATTGGAACTAGTCTGTTTCCTATGGTATTGGGTTAATTGTTTCTTAAATTCCAGTTCCATTTCCACAGTTCTTAATTTACTACTGAGTAATTCAGAAGTGAGATTTATATCACACACTTCCTCAATAGCATATCTTTTGTTATCAAACTTCTGTGGTAATGATCTCAGAATTTTAGATACAATTTCTTGTCTATCATAGGTTATCCCATTAGCATGCAGTTTGGTCACAATATTAGTCAGGTTCATATAGAAGTCATCAAATGATTCAGTCTCAGACATAATTAAGGAGTTATACTGCTGGATAAGCATTTGGGTTTTAGCAGCCTTAACTCTAGTGTCTCCTTCATGTGTAGTAACCAAGGTGTCCCAAGCTTCCTTAGAAGTGGTACATGATGAGATTCTTTTGAACTCATGTTCATTTATGGACATAAATATGGCATTCTTTCCTTTGTTATTATTTCGAGAAACTTATTTCTCTTCTTGAGTGAACTCACTTAAAGCTTTCTTAACTCTCTCATTACTTCCTTCGTTGGCTAGTTTAGTAGGAAAAGTATAACCATTTTCAACAATGTCCAAGACATCATCTCCCAAAGTTCCTTGAATGAAAGCAATCATCCTTACTTTCCAGTAAACAAAATTGGTTCCATCAAAGATTGGGGGTCTCGTCAAGTTACTAAATCTTTCATTTTTCTCGTCCATATTTGATTTTCAGAAAACAATTTCAGAAACACAGGATCTCTTTAAAAGCAGTTTTACCACGCTCTGATACCAATTGAAAAATGCGTTACTAAAGCCGTTTATTGAAAATAAACTATTTAAGTAACTCCGAGTTGTTTTTTGAAGAAACTCTTTTCTTAAATAAAAAAGGATTAATCACAAGAAGTGTTTAATAAAACAGTATGTACGAGATCTTATTCAAGATTTGGGCAACAAGTTTAAAATATAGTTTAATGAAGTTTTAAACACAGCACAACCACGACTGAGATAAGAAAATGTAGAAAGATTCTGTTCACAATTTTTACATAGTAAAACCTCACCAATTGAGGAAACATCCACGACTCCCTTTACAGAGTAAAATGAAAAATCCACTAAAATAAATTTATGAGTTACAAACTATATAACTAACATGCAAACAACTCAGACGTATATAAGTTTAGGAATGTACCCTCTGGTGTCCTTATAACTTCTCTGCAGTTCTGATTGTAGATGTAGTTCTCTCAGTTTTTCAACTTCTGATTTGTTCCGGCACTTTACGTCGACTTAAGATCACAAGATCTTATTACCAACACTTTTCGTGTTGTAGGGTATAAGTGGTTGTGGAGGTGCTTTCTAACACATGCATGCACACACACACACACACACTTATTAAGTACAAACAGTCCTAACAAATTACAGTTACACTATATGCTGTGATCTTTTCTTTTCTTTCTTCTTACAAAACTTTGAACCTTATTTGACCTTTCAATTAATCCCAGAATCCACGGATATCTTGCTTAGAAATCAGCCAAGATCTTAATCAATCTCAGTTTTGAAAATATTTTCGAGATTGAAAACCTCCAAGTGAGATTCCAAACTAGGTCAAGGGTTTAGTTTTACAAGAACAAGAAACAGAAAGCATTTATTATTGATTTCAAAGTAAGAAAACGTTTTAGAGAAAATAATCAACAATATATTTCTCAAGATGAGAAATAAAGAATGAAACTAAGTGTAATGTAACATGAATAACTCAGATCTGAGATTTCTATGAAATCATAAACTAGATCTAAGTATAAGTCTAAGTTGGAAACAAGATCTCACGAACACAAGGTTACAACAACAAAAATAACTCAACTTAAACTCTCTAACACTCAAGAACACTCAGGGTAGTGTTTTTGGAAATGGTGTTTCGGTTAGGTTTGAAGAGGATTTAGACGAATGAAGTTAGGGTTTCTAACTTTCTTTCTCTCTCTGGTTTCTCTCTTCTCTCTTCTCTCTCTACTATCTCTTCTCTCAGAAACAATGAAATGGCAAAAGTCTTCGAACAGAGAATAGAGGCCTTTTTATAGTGAGAGGAGAAGGTTCGAGATGTTGATTCAAAATCAAGGGTCAGGATTAAGTCAATTTAAATTGACTTGAATCTAAGGGCTCAAACAAGGCGGTGGTTTAAACGAAAGCTGATAGGTTTAGAAGGTTACACAGGGATTCATCAAGACGACATGCAGACCATTGATAAAAAATGATCCAAGGATTGATAACACACTTCCAACCAATCAGAGGTAGACAGATGTAGGGCAAATACAGGATCTGAAACGCGCGTCTAAAATAATTAAAACCATACCCTCATGTTTATGCCGCTTTCGGTTTCTACCCAAGGCAACATTATGCCAAAATACACAACAAAGTATATTTAGAGTTTGACCCCCAAAACTTATAAATCAAGTTTTAATTAATAAAACATGGTTTAAAAATAGTTTAAAAAATCCCAAAAAATTATTAAAAATCAAACTTAGGGATTTAAACACACTCCACATATGTACACACATTATTATGCAGTATGACATGTATGAATTGAATTCTACTGTGTGTGAGAGTTGGCAATAGTCTCTTGATCACTACAAGTAAGAGAGATGAATAGGCAATTAAAACTTTTGAGGCTCTTTGGTTTCTAGGATGGACATAATTTTTTCACAATTTTCAAACTAGATGAGCACTTATACAATATAGACTCAAGTGAGTCAAAGGTATAAGGGATTCAAATTCACCTTAGTCCCATAAAAGAAATTACCTTTTACTTAACTTGACACATATTCCTTGATTTAACACACCCGGTTAAATACTTAAAAAAAAATACACTTTGTTTAAGGAATATCATTTCTTTCACTGAAATTATCCCCTTTATTTGTACCAATCCCCGTTAGTATTTTCATTGAAGATCACCCTTTTAACACACGCAAATGACCTGTTAGAAAATACTTATTTTTTCTTTGAAAACCTTTCATAAACACACCCTTGTGTTAATTATATGTTAAACGTCTTTAGGTTTCTTAACCACCCTCTTAATCACTTTACTTTACAATTCCTTTACCTTATTATTCAATTTCCACATTACTTGTCCATTTTATCCTTTATCAAAACATTCATTAATTCATTCAAGTTAGGTTGTATTTTCGTATATTCACCACGCAATCTATTTCTTGACATGTTCCATTTTTATTATATTTTTCTCAAAATCTTTTAATATTTGTATACTTTACCAGACTCTATACCATCGAAAATACTATCATATGCTCTGGCTAGTAATTTTGGGTCTTTCACCCTAGGGCTCTGGGCCTTCCTTAATTATACCGGTGTCATCCGAGTCCGTACTAATATGTTTTAATAGTTTTCAAATGTACACATTATTATACTTTTTCTTTTCTTGGTCGAAGTCAAAAATTCGGAATGTCATCCCAACTTGTGTTAAACTTTAAAATAATCATTTCATGTCCTTTATACCCTAACACTAATTTTATTCCAAAATCAAGTTCATTTAGGACCATTGTGTGTAACACCATTTCCAATATTTTTATTTCATAAGAATATTACACTTTACATAAAATTACCAATTTACCCATTTATTTCCAAACATGTCTTTTCCTCCATTTTCACAAGTGTTATTTTTCAAAACACCATTAAATCACTCACACTAACTTCTTAAGTGTTTTTAACACAATAATACTTTTTAACATTTTAGAGTAATATTTTTATCAAGTTGGAAACATCTTTATTTCATTACTTTCTTTTTTAAGAAATCATTGAACATTTACGACTACTTTATAAGAAAAATATCGTTTTCTTTAGTAATACATGTAGTCTTAAAACCATACACTTTTCACATTTTCAACACCCTTTTCACACACCATAAGAGATGAAATTTCTATTTTCTTTATTTCATGTTTAAACCCATTAAAACCCTCATCAAACTTGTTTATATATTCAACCTCAAAATACTACAGGTTTATATGCATGAGAAGATGGATTTTAAGTCCAAAATCCTATCAAATGGGTCTAACATGTGAGTTACTCTAGAAATTTCATAATATTTGCACAAATATACTTTTTCAAAAAAAAAAAAAATACATTTTTATTTCTTCAAAACTTGAATAAAATGTCTATTTAAATGAAAACCCAAAATTTATCCATAAAAAATTTACAATCAAAATGAGCATTCTTCTAATATTTTTATTCCTTAAAAATGTTTCATACCAAGTTTTCTTGAAATATATCTTTTTTGTCAAAATCATTGAAACCCATTTTTTAATGCATCTTACTCTTACAATTCTAGCTACAAGACTGCTAATATACAAAATAGATTATCACACTAAGATGAGAGTTTTCCACTTAAATGTAGCTCCAAAAGTGGTAGAATGAGAATCTAAGGAGATGGAAATTCCCCACCTCCTAAGGTGGATGATTCGTATAAAATATTGTATAATTCGCCCCTATATCTTTATGAATTCTAGCACTTTTACGATCTTAAATGCCTATATTTATGCTCATTAACTAGACAACCTTGGATTTGGATAGATACACGTTTTTCAGGGGCTAATTGTGCTTTTTTAGGAATTGGAACACTAAAAGTTAGGATCCGTTGCATTTTGGAGAAGTTCCGTCGTCGGATGCTAGTTCAAGGGCATTTTATTCAATTCAAATTTCTTGTCCAGCTCTTGAAAATTCCACATATGTGTAGTTCGTTGAGTTAGTATCGCGTGGCCACAAACGGTGCGTCATTTGGAGTTCGGACGAAGAAGTTATGCCCGTTTTTGTAATCAACCTTTTCTTCCATATGATGACCAAAAGAGGCCTGAAAATAGAGTACCGGTTGATCGCGTCCCTGGGACCGGTCAACCGTTGTTTCATATTTTGTCGTGGGAAGGAGACCGTGCACTTATACAAGAAGGATCACTTGACCGGTCCCCTGGACGCGGTCGACCGTGCTTGCTAGATATTTTGGGCTCTTTCCTCTTTCTTTCCTTTTTCCTTTACTTTTTCCTCACTTACTATAAATAGGTTTTTTGTTGTAATAATCAGATATTATGTAGTTTAGAATAGTTGTAGAGAGATTTAGCTTAGGGTTTGTGGGATTTGAAGAGTTTGGCTTTGATTCTTCTTAGTTTAACACCCAATTGGGTTGTAAGTTACACTATTCATATTCCCTACCATTTTAATATAGCTTGTTTTCCATATTTTCTTGCTTTCTAGATAATTTACATGCTTTCTAATTTAGGTTTACGTGCTTTCCTCCCGTGCTTTCTAGTGTAGTTTTACCGCGTTTATTTACTCGCTTTATTTACCACATTTTTAACATGCTTTCTAGGTAATTTAAATTAGGTTGTATTTGAATGGAACTCACTCGGGTTAATGCGTCGCTTTGCTTAGTGATAGTGTTTACGGGTTAATTTTGGGTGCGTTTTCCTAGTTATTACGCTTAGGAGATTTGACGGGGCATATCATGTATGTCCCGTGCTTATGACCTTTCACGCGTAATTTCGGGATATTTGTTGACGCCAAAATCTTATAAGGCTTTTATGAGGATTTAGGGGCATGACAACCCTTGATTTAGTTAACTGTCGAAACGAGTCACATTTGTAATAACTCGTCGACCCATGTAACCATTTTATACAAATTAACTCGGGTGAGGGATATTCGACGCAACTTATAGTTTTACTCGTTTTCTTAATCTAGTTTCAATTCCCTTGCCTAGATTAATCATTTCCCTTTCATGCATCTTTTCTTTTAGTTTGTAATCATCTTTTTCCCTTTTATTTCGGAATATTAAATCATATAAATTCTAGCAACTTATCCCAGTGGATTCTCGATACCTGACTTACCGCTAGACTTACCTCGCAAGTGTAGTAGTAATTTAGGTTTTTGTATAGTTGCGACGAGACAAAAAACAATGACAGTGCACTTTACACGCGCACACTTCTCGCGAGCTACCAAAATGGCGCCGTAAACAAACTATTCCCCGGCAACGCCACCGTAAACACACTTCTCGCATGCTACCAAAACTCACTTTTAGCGTTACAATACCTACAAAGGCACAATTAACCCCTGCAAAACATGTATCTATCCAAATCCAAGGTTGTCTGGTTAATGAGCATAAATATAGGCATTTAGGACCGTAAAAGCGCTAGAATGCATAAAGATACAGGGGAGAAATATGTAATATTTGATACGAATCAGTGGCCTCAAGGAGGTTGCCTAACTCCACAAGCATGCCCCAAGAAAGCTCTGAGAAAAATACCTCCTTAAACTTCACTAATCTTCCATCTTTATCTTCAAGAACCCCAAATAACACTTTCAAAATTCGTAGCTCTACCCAACAATGAAGGAAATGGGTGTATTAGTCTTAAATATGGTGGAATAATTCTAAAATGCGGTGGCATAAGGTGGAGGAATGGTGCTGTTTATTGGTTTGTGGTGGTAGAAGAAGGGGAAAATCTCTCCAAGAGCTAGAGAGAGAAAGGACAAATCTAAAAATGGTGGGGAGATCTGATCTACTTAATCCCAAATAAACCCAAACAAAGCCTTATAAAAATAACCCCAAACACAAAAATACCATTTTTATCCATCTAGGTCTATCAAACTCGACACATCATCAATCCAAGGGTCCAAAATCTAACAACACACAAGGACAATCCAATTTAAAATTTTCAGAGCGGGTCGTTCAAACGAGAATGAATCTTATTTGAACGAGATTTTGATCTCGTTTGATCCCCCCCATCGAACGACCTGCTAACAAGGCAGGAAAACCTATGCAGTGGGATTTCGTTAGATGCTCGCCAGAGCCCTACTTCGAATAACATTGGACTCTCTTCGAACCACCTATCTTTGTTCAACTCGTTCAAATAAAAAATTTCCCAATTTCTCAAATTTTACATAAAAACTTTTGATAATTATCATAAATACTCCAAATATAGTCAAATGCAAATATAAATCGAATTATAATGATTCAATCCCAGCGTTTCATATTATTATAATCTACACAGGAAAAATAATGAAATATTAGGCATGGGTATTACACAACGACACGTTAACAAGAACATTTAGAGGGGTATTATAATTTAGAGAGCGATTATCAAATTCTAGAGGCATATTAACTACTCATCACAATAAATCAAAATGTAAATAGCACTGCATAAAGGAATAAGGACAATTGTACATAACAAAAACAAAAGGTATATCTAAAAATATTTACATATATTCATATTTGGTAAAATGCATCTCTTATACTCCCAAATAATCGTCCATCTGTTAACACAAAAAGCGTATTTAGAAGTAATTTCTAATTCCTAGATAAATAATTTTGTCACTACATCATTCGTAGTCATCTAAAGTATTCTAACCTTAAAAATAGGATGGGGACGTGGTGAAAATGACAACTGGGATTCGATGGCAAAATTAAGGACCATCGTTTGGCAGTGTTATTTTTTCCATATTTATGATGGTCTCACCATCACACCTTTTGTAGGTGGTAAAATCATACTGAGATTAATCCAAACAAGTAGAGATGAAAAGCAAATGAAAGTCACATAATCACATAACACAAGGTGTACATGGTTAGGCAATGTGTCAACATCAATGGGATATTTCTCTATCTTCTTATTAATCAGTTTGCAATATGAACAATTACATGACCTTTTTCCCAGGGGTTAGGTTTATATTTATAGATAACCTAATTAGGAGGTTTCGTGCAGTACTATAGTGCTTTTGGATGCAGTTGCAATATACTCATTGATCGGAATACCTTTTGTTCTTTTCTTCAAGTTATGATCCTTTATCTGATGTCACACACATGTGTAAATTGATCCGATTTATTTGGATTATCTGGATAATTCCGACACAATTTCTCCCAAAGCATTGTAGTCTGAAAGGAATGGAGAGGTATGATCGTCAGTGAAAGTTGACTCTGGTCGATGATATACATAAATCTAATCTCGTTCGAACCAGACCCACTGTGACAACATGTCCCTTCAAGGATCATCTCGAACTTATCAGATACTAGATTTCTCACCCACTGGACCATACCCCACACTCTCTCCATTATAGACACTCTCATCCAGTGACTACCATCATCAATTATTGAGAATTCTTTTTATCTCACAAATAGAGAAAGCCCAATGTTAGTCAAATAGTGTCGGCCTCAAGTAGTCCTAGAGACATCATCAACTGTTGTGAACACCAGAATGGGGTCAATCTTATCTCGTCTCCATCCTTGAATACCAATGTTTCAGCAATCTTGTAAGGACACAAATTTCCAATTGAGTCGTATGTAGTGTTGGCTCAATTCTAGACAAAAGGATTTGAGTCATAGGATAGGATGTCTTGCGTAGCCATCCAAGCCTATGACGAATTTGTTGAAAACGTAGTGGTCAGATTTGTAGAGCTTCATCAATGCCGAGTTTCTAGTGCCACGTTTCACGTCATCAACATTTATTTTTACAAAGTCTCCAAAGGTATGAATGCACTAATATATATATATAGTAGCTTGGAAATTTATTTTGGGTGTTAGTATTTTTTGTTAATTTTTTTTGAATTCATAGTTCTAAAGATTTTGTTCTCGGACACATTTCCGTAGAAAAATCATATCAAATCCAAAAAAAATACAAAATTGGCGGCCACGTGTTCGTATCAAAATTATCTAGAAACATGGCCTAAAATGTCATTAGAAAGGTCGTTCGAACGACCTCGTTCGAATGAGATTTCAAACAAAATTTAAGTTTCGTCAGTTTTTGTCAGTATTCAGTTTTAACCCCCCACTACCCCACTACTTTGTACCAATTTTAATATGTGGGGGAACACAATTTTTGCTAAGACTTTTCATACGTTTCTAAGGGCTCTTGAGAGAAAAAGTTCTCTAAGAAAGGTCTCTAAGAAAACCAAGTGTTTCACACCCATAGTTTTAGTTTGTTTATTCCAAGTTTTTCGTATATATTTGCTTAGAGTGTTTGGCACCGGGTTCTAATCTTCCCTTTGAAGAGTTGGTTTGGGTTTGATTCTACATCCCACAAAGAGGAAGACTTTGTTTGCTGCGGCGTTCCCACTCGGAGAAAGGCTTCGGGTGCGGGTTGAAGGTTGACCAAAAGCTTCGTTGGAGGATTCCAAGGTTCCAGTGGAGTACGGGATTGTTGGCTAGGTGGAGGTAGTTACAAGAAGACGCGTCAAGGCTTGAACGGAGTCAAGTCGTGTGTATTAAGTCATATGTCTTGTAAACATAAAACCGTACTTAGTGGACTTAAGGCTAGGGATCGTCCGAGGTTTTTCCCATTTACATTTTCCTCATACATCGCGACGTAGTGGTTTGTGATTTATTTTATCTTGCTATATCACTTAGATGCATGCTTAGGACTAAAAGATAAAATATGATTTAAATCACCACTCATGCTTAATTTGGTGCTAAAATTAATTTGGGTAATATTTAATCAATTTAGTTCAAGTCATTAATTTTAATTTGATAAAATTTGGTTTGGCCTATGTAAAAAAATGAATTAATCTTGATAGGCAAATTTTAGGACTTGGATTGAATTAAATTGTTTAAGTGAAAATTAATTTTTTGATTAATTTATTGTCACTTTTTGTTTAGTTTATTTTAATTTGAAATTAGAATTTGTAGTTTGTATTGTGTTGAACCATCCTATTCCGCATCAAAGGAAAGCTAATTTAAAAGAATTTTTAAAATTTAGGGGCTTCCGCATTAACAAGTGGTATCAGAACTAGGATCGTTAAATTATTGCGTTTAAGATCCTTTTGAATTTTTAAAATGAAAAATATGCCTTTTTTGAAATTTTCTGTTTTTGATGGTTCTCGCATGCTTCCACACGACTCTTCACTTGCTATATTTTATGAGTAATTGATTGGATGTTTTACATACACTAGCTTTTGCGCTACATGCTATATATTCATGCTTGTTGTATATTTGCTTGTCATTTTCTAGTCAATATCCCATGCTCAATCCCATGCTAGAATTATGATGTGTGTATATCTTTTGTATTAATTTTTATTTGTTTGTGTCTTATTGAGAAAAATACAAAAAGATTTTCTTTGTTTGTCTTTTGAGTAAATATTTTTGTATATTTGGTTAAAATTTTCAAAAACTCAAAAAGATTTTAGTTTTGTGTGTATTTTAGTTTGACACACTTTATGTGGCATATACTTGTGTCTGAATCCCTTTCTTTACCCTTCCATATGGCTAGAACTTTTGGTTAAGATTGTAAATCCTTAAATGTTATTTGTCATGAATGCATGGAGTAGTTGGATTTTATGTTACTTAATGGATTCTATTTTTATATGCCTCTATTTACACATGTACGAGCTCATTTGAATTTTAATCGTCACATGTATATTTGAGCCAAGTGAGATGTTCTCCCATCAATTTAGTCATCTACTTTTTGCTATGACTATAGAGGATTTGTGCCTGTAATAACCGTTTCTTGAATTTAAAAAAATAGAAAAATATGTTTATTCGGTGTACACTATTCATATTCCCTACCATTTTAATATAGCTTGTTTTCCATATTTTCTTGCTTTCTAGATAATTTACATGCTTTCTAATTTAGGTTTGCGTGCTTTCCTCCCGTGATTTCTAGTGTAGTTTTACCGCGTTTATTTACTCGCTTTATTTACCGCATTTTTAACATGCTTTCTAGGTAATTTAAATTAGGTTGTATTTCAATGGAACTCACTCGGGTTAATGCGTCGCTTTGCTTAGTGATAGTGTTTACGGGTTAATTTTGGGTGCGTTTTCCTAGTTATTACGCTTAGGAGATTTGATGGGGCATATCATGTATGTCCCGTGCTTACGACCTTTCACGCGTAATTTCGGGATATTTGTTGACGCCAAAATCTTATAAGGCTTTTATGAGGATTTAGGGGCATGACAACCCTTGATTTAGTTAACTGTCGAAACGAGTCACATTTGTAATAACTCGTCGACCCATGTAACCATTTTATACAAATTAACTCGGGTGAGGGATATTCGACGCAACTTATAGTTTTACTCGTTTTCTTAATCTAGTTTCAATTCCCTTGCCTAGATTAATCATTTCCCTTTCATGCATCTTTTCTTTTAGTTTGTAATCATCTTTTTCCCTTTAATTTCGGAATATTAAATCATATAAATTCTAGCAACTTATCCCAGTGGATTCTCGATACCCGACTTACCGCTAGACTTACCTCGCAAGTGTAGTAGTAATTTAGGTTTTTGTATAGTTGCGACGAGACAAAAAACAATGACAGTGCACTTTACACGCGCACACTTCTCGCGAGCTACCAAAATGGCGCCGTAAACAAACTATTCCCCGGCAACGCCACCGTAAACACACTTCTCGCATGCTACCAAAACTCACTTTTAGCGTTACAATACCTACAAAGGCACAATTAACCCCTGCAAAACATGT
This sequence comes from Sambucus nigra, assembly GCA_949130495.1. Classification (NCBI taxonomy): domain Eukaryota; kingdom Viridiplantae; phylum Streptophyta; class Magnoliopsida; order Dipsacales; family Adoxaceae; genus Sambucus; species Sambucus nigra. The sequence continues at coordinate 76,583,444 of OX422208.1, forward strand.
ATCTATCCAAATCCAAGGTTGTCTGGTTAATGAGCATAAATATAGGCATTTAGGACCGTAAAAGCGCTAGAATGCATAAAGATACAGGGGAGAAATATGTAATATTTGATACGAATCAGTGGCCTCAAGGAGGTTGCCTAACTCCACAAGCATGCCCCAAGAAAGCTCTGAGAAAAATACCCCCTTAAACTTCACTAATCTTCCATCTTTATCTTCAAGAACCCCAAATAACACTTTCAAAATTCGTAGCTCTACCCAACAATGAAGGAAATGGGTGTATTAGTCTTAAATATGGTGGAATAATTCTAAAATGCGGTGGCATAAGGTGGAGGAATGGTGCTGTTTATTGGTTTGTGGTGGTAGAAGAAGGGGAAAATCTCTCCAAGAGCTAGAGAGAGAAAGGACAAATCTGAAAATGGTGGGGAGATCTGATCTACTTAATCCCAAATAAACCCAAACAAAGCCTTATAAAAATAACCCCAAACACAAAAATACCATTTTTATCCATCTAGGTCTATCAAAACTCGACACATCATCAATCCAAGGGTCCAAAATCTAACAACACACAAGGACAATCCAATTTAAAATTTTCAGAGCGGGTCGTTCAAACGAGAATGAATCTTATTTGAACGAGATTTTGATCTCGTTCGATCCCCCCCATCGAACGACCTGCTAACAAGGCAGGAAAACCTATGCAGTGGGATTTCGTTAGATGCTCGCCAGAGCCCTACTTCGAATAACATTGGACTCTCTTCGAACCACCTATCTTTGTTCAACTCGTTCAAATAAAAAATTTCCCAATTTCTCAAATTTTACATAAAAACTTTTGATAATTATCATAAATACTCCAAATATAGTCAAATGCAAATATAAATCGAATTATAATGATTCAATCCCAGCGTTTCATATTATTATAATCTACACAGGAAAAATAATGAAATATTAGGCATGGGTATTACACAACGACACGTTAACAAGAACATTTAGAGGGGTATTATAATTTAGAGAGCGATTATCAAATTCTAGAGGCATATTAACTACTCATCACAATAAATCAAAATGTAAATAGCACTGCATAAAGGAATAAAGCACAATTGTACATAACAAAAACAAAAGGTATATCTAAAAATATTTACATATATTCATATTTGGTAAAATGCATCTCTTATACTCCCAAATAATCGTCCATCTGTTAACACAAAAAGCGTATTTAGAAGTAATTTCTAATTCCTAGATAAATAATTTTGTCACTACATCATTCGTAGTCATCTAAAGTATTCTAACCTTAAAAATAGGATGGGGACGTGGTGAAAATGACAACTGGGATTCGATGGCAAAATTAAGGACCATCGTTTGGCAGTGTTATTTTTTCCATATTTATGATGGTCTCACCATCACACCTTTTGTAGGTGGTAAAATCATACTGAGATTAATCCAAACAAGTAGAGATGAAAAGCAAATGAAAGTCACATAATCACACAACACAAGGTGTACATGGTTAGGCAATGTGTCAACATCAATGGGATATTTCTCTATCTTCTTATTAATCAGTTTGCAATATGAACAATTACATGACCTTTTTCCCAGGGGTTAGGTTTATATTTATAGATAACCTAATTAGGAGGTTTCGTGCAGTACTATAGTGCTTTTGGATGCAGTTGCAATATACTCATTGATCGGAATACCTTGTGTTCTTTTCTTCAAGTTATGATCCTTTATCTGATGTCACACACATGTGTAAATTGATCCGATTTATTTGGATTATCTGGATAATTCCGACACAATTTCTCCCAAAGCATTGTAGTCTGAAAGGAATGGAGAGGTATGATCGTCAGTGAAAGTTGACTCTGGTCGATGATATACATAAATCTAATCTCGTTCGAACCAGACCCACTGTGACAACATGTCCCTTCAAGGATCATCTCGAACTTATCAGATACTAGATTTCTCACCCACTGGACCATACCCCACACTCTCTCCATTATAGACACTCTCATCCAGTGACTACCATCATCAATTATTGAGAATTCTTTTTATCTCACAAATAGAGAAAGCCCAATGTTAGTCAAATAGTGTCGGCCTCAAGTAGTCCTAGAGACATCATCAACTGTTGTGAACACCAGAATGGGGTCAATCTTATCTCGTCTCCATCCTTGAATACCAATGTTTCAGCAATCTTGTAAGGACACAAATTTCCAATTGAGTCGTATGTAGTGTTGGCTCAATTCTAGACAAAAGGATTTGAGTCATAGGATAGGATGTCTTGCGTAGCCATCCAAGCCTATGACGAATTTGTTGAAAACGTAGTGGTCAGATTTGTAGAGCTTCATCAATGCCGAGTTTCTAGTGCCACGTTTCACGTCATCAACATTTATTTTTACAAAGTCTCGACAGGTATGAATGCACTAATATATATATAGTAGCTTGGAAATTTATTTTGGGTGTTAGTATTTTTTTGTTAATTTTTTTTGAATTCATAGTTCTAAAGATTTTGTTCTCGGACACATTTCCGTAGAAAAATCATATCAAATCCAAAAAAAAATACAAAATTGGCGGCCACGTGTTCGTATCAAAATTATCTAGAGACATGGCCTAAAATGTCATTAGAAAGGTCGTTCGAACGACCTCGTTCGAATGAGATTTCAAATAAAATTTCAGTTTCGTCAGTTTTTGTCAGTATTCAGTTTTAACCCCCCACTACCCCACTACTTTGTACCAATTTTAATATGTGGGGGAACACACTTTTTGCTAAGACTTTTCATACGTTTCTAAGGGCTCTTGAGAGAAAAAGTTCTCTAAGAAAGGTCTCTAAGAAAACCAAGTGTTTCACACCCATAGTTTTAGTTTGTTTATTCCAAGTTTTTCGTATATATTTGCTTAGAGTGTTTGGCACCGGGTTCTACTCTTCCCTTTGAAGAGTTGGTTTGGGTTTGCTTCTACATCCCATAAAGAAGAAGACTTTGTTTGCTGCGGCGTTCCCACTCGGAGAAAGGCTTCGGGTGCGGGTTGAAGGTTGACCAAAAGCTTCGTTGGAGGATTCCAAGGTTCAAGTGGAGTACGGGATTGTTGGCTAGGTGGAGGTAGTTACAAGAAGACGCGTCAAGGCTTGAACGGAGTCAAGTCGTGTGTATTAAGTCATATGTCTTGTAAACATAAAACCGTACTTAGTGGACTTAAGGCTAGGGATCGTCCGAGGTTTTGCCCATTTACATTTTCCTCGTACATCGCGACGTAGTGGTTTGTGATTTATTTTATCTTGATATATCACTTAGATGCATGCTTAGGACTAAAAGATAAAATATGATTTAAATCACCACTCATGCTTAATTTGGTGCTAAAATTAATTTGGGTAATATTTAATCAATTTAGTTCAAGTCATTAATTTTAATTTGATAAAATTTGGTTTGGCCTATGTAAAAAAATGAATTAATCTTGATAGGTAAATTTTAGGACTTGGATTGAATTAAATTGTTTAAGTGAAAATTAATTTTTTGATTAATTTATTGTCACTTTTTGCTTAGTTTATTTTAATTTGAAATTAGAATTTGTAGTTTGTATTGTGTTGAAACATCCTATTCCGCATCAAAGGAAAGTTAATTTAATTGAATTTTTAAAATTTAGGGGCTTCCGCATTAACAAGTGGTATCAGAGCTAGGATCGTTAAATTATTGCGTTTAAGATCCTTTTGAGTTTTTAAAATGAAAAATATGCCTTTTTTGAAATTTTCTGTTTTTGATGGTTCTCGCATGCTTCCACACGACTCTTCACTTGCTATATTTTATGAGTAATTGATTGGATGTTTTACATACACTAGCTTTTGTGCTACATGCTATATATTCATGCTAGTTGTATATTTGCTTGTCATTTTCTAGTCAATATCCCATGCTCAATCCCATGCTAGAATTATGATGTGTGTATATCTTTTGTATTAACTTTTATTTGTTTGTGTCTTATTGAGAAAAATACAAAAAGATTTTCTTTGTTTGTCTTTTGAGTAAATATTTTTGTATATTTGGTTAAAATTTTCAAAAACTCAAAAAGATTTTAGTTTTGTGAGTATTTTAGTTTGACACAAGCTTTATGTGGCATATACTTGTCTCTGAATCCCTTTCTTTTCCCTTCCATATGTCTAGAACTTTTGGTTAAGATTGTAAATCCTTAAAATGTTATTTGTCATGCATGCATGGAGTAGTTGGATTTTATGTTGCTTAATGGATTCTATTTTTATATGCCTCTATTTACACATGTACGAGCTCATTTGAATTTTAATCGTCACATGTATATTTGAGCCAAGTGAGATGTTCTCCCATCAATTTAGTCATCTACATTTTGCTATGACTATGGAGGATTTGTGCCTGTAATAACCGTTTCTTGAATTTAAAAAAATAGAAAAATATGTTTATTCGGTGTAGTTGTTTATCAACGGAATCGGGCTACGAAAGACAAAATTTCTTTGCGTGAAAAGACACCATTGAATATTTGGCCTAAAAATGTGGCATTAAAAAGAATATTTGCCAAGGCCAAAAATAGTTTAGTTAATATGTTCAAAAGAAAAAGAAAAAAAAATATTAGGAGTTTGGTTGGATGTATTAACAAGTTTGCACAATGACTTGGCATCCTAGTTAAGATTTTATTGTCACGACTCTATTGATTTGTAGAATCATAAAAATTCTAGGCTTATGTGCGTTGTATATGTTTGTTTATTGAGTTCAAATTATATTGTCACATGAGGCTATATCTAAATGTGATAAAGTTTTGCAATGAAATGATAACTCCGTGAACATGTTTTAAGTGATTGAGTTGAAATTTAATTGTTACTAATTCACATCCCGACACTTCCGTTTACCACATGTATTTGGACACATTTTTTCCATACGATTGTGAAAAGCTTTAATGTATTTTGTGTCATGTGTGGTGTTTATACCTATGCATACGTGCGTGTGCGTTAGTAATATTCATTATGTATACATATATATGGTATTTGTTTTATTTTTGAGTCTTTTCCATGTTAGCTAATCCATTTATGCTTTTAAATTCATAATTAGTATCTATATTATTGCGAATTTTGGCTGATATCCCATGCTTATGTTGAATCCATATTATTTGGTATCATTTTGGATTATCGCATTAATAGTTGATATCCTTTAACCTTGTTGTGGATTAGTCACTTTCTATTATTCTCCATATGCTTAAATGTTTTTATCACTTTATGCACCATCATGTCTTTACTTGTTTTCCCATATTTTGTATCCCTTGTTTCGATTTGAGGGGGAGAAATTGTATTATTTTAATTATTGGGGAATAATAAGTAATGTTTTTCATTCTATTACCTTTGTCTGTTCCTGAACAAAAAGGAGGAGAAATGGTATCTAAACCTTTAGTTTAGGAGCTCTAACTTAGGGGGAGACGTCACCTTTTAAGTAGGTCATTGTTGATAAAGGGGGAGAATTAATTTTGGTGGAGTTTTATTTAAATTGTATTTTTTTAGGGTAGATTCTACTTTAGTTCTCTTAGTATGCCGAATCGTAGTCGCCGTACCCGTAGAATAAGAACCTCTCCCTAGTAACATTCCTCCTTCGATGAGGAAACCAATGTTGATGCATTAATTCCCGATCTCAAACTGTGTTGGAGAACTCTAGACAATCATACCTAATACCATACCCAAGGATTTTCCACTCGATCCTATGTTTAAGAAAAAAATGTCAATCTCCCCTCTCTAGCTGGGACTACTCTTCACTCTTGGATTTATGATTTCGGTTGGGACCCGGTGTTCAATCTCACCGACTCTATTTATCCCGACCTTATTAGAGAATTTTTCTTTTGGATGAGTGTTCGTGAGGATCATATTTTTGCTAGAGTGCGAGGTCACGAAGTCATGGTCTCTCCTAAATCCATTGCTCGTCTTGTCCCATTACCCCGTGTCACAAATACCTGTTATCCTTGGCCTCCCAACTATCGTCCCGCCTCTGGTCTTATCATGAGCACCGTGAGTCATATTATTCAATCCGGTACCGTTATAATTTATTATAAGAATTTAAATCCAGATTTTATGGTACTCAATTGGATTGTTTGTGTCTGTTTCATTCCTCATGCCAACTCCACTCAAATGACCATGTTGCACGTGAATCTCATGTTTGTTCTCAGCATTAGAACTATCATTGACCTCCCCGCCTTCATTTTTCTGGTTATTAAATCTGTAAAAGTTAACCCATCCGGTCCCGTTAGGCAAGCACTTCCTTTTGCGGTCATTATCGCTCGCTATTGTCTTGATGCGGGCTGCCCTCGTCTTCCCTCAGATGTCCCTGTGACCCGATACCAAACAATTGATATGTCCTCTTTTAGTCGCTCTCGTGGTCACTTACCACCTGATACTCCACAGATCACTACCTCTCAATCTGCATCCTCCCAATCAGCCACTGCCTTCACCCCCGATCCTACTAGACCATCATCTTCTCGTGCTCCCCCACCACTTAAATCGGAGGATCATAGGTTTTTTCATTCACAGGTGGAGCAAATTCAGGAAGAAAGGCGCAAGACATGTCTATTATGAAGGAGTTTTTGCTTAACATGCAACGGGATCCTGATGCTTAGGCTCGTCGGGAGGAGGCTCAAGCTCGTCGAGATGAGGCCCAGGCTCATCGTGATTCCATTCTCTTTGAGCATCTTGAGGTGATTAGTAGCATGGAGATGCGTCATTATGCAGGCTCATCCGGTACATGATCCCTCCCAGATGATTCCCCCAATGATGCTCCAGCTCCTTGAATTTCTTTTTGTTTAAGTTTATTTCAGACTCTGTACTTGTGAGGATGAGAGGAACATATTTATTTTTGTTATCTCACTTGTACTAGATTATGACCTTAGTTGAATACTATTTCATTATGTTTGTATATTTGTTTTTCGATATTCATGGTTATTGATATTTGTTTCCTGTTTTAATGCTATTGCTGCATATAATGATATTGATGTGTTGGATATTTTGCTGCTATTTTTTAATCCTCGTGCCATCTTCTCTAACCATGCAGGTTTCATTCTATCCCTTCGTCTTTTCCGGACAAAAGGGGGAGAAACATTGATAGGGGGAGTTTTTTAATTAGGGGGAGTTTATCATATGACATACCATGATTCTCATGGTTAGCTAACTTGATTTATATTCTCTATTTCCCCCATGTGTTTTATGTGTTTGTTGTTTCATGTGTGTAGGCTTCATTTTCATTTGTCAATATATCACCTACTTCTCAGCATATTATAGTCAGTCGAGTATGTTAGTCTGTCATTTTTTTGGGTTGTTGGGGGTTTAGAATGAGCTTGACGCCCGGCTTAATAAATTCAATGTCTTTTTAGTAGTATTTTTTTTATTTTGTTTTTTCCCGGAATAGCCAAATGGGGAGATTTGTAAGCACAAATTTCCAATCGAGTCATTTGTAGTATTGTCTATTTTGTTGGACAAAATACTTTTGGGTCTTAACATGTCACACATCTATCATCCCTGAAGATTTGGGCATCCGACTTTTCATGCTTCATCAAATCGCATTCCATTCTCTTTTTCCCAGAACGTATATGGCCCAAATTCAATTTATGTGTTGGAGTTAATTTTAATTCATTTAAAATATTAATGGAAAATTTTCAAATTAATTTCTAATCATTTTTAGAGAAAATGAAACTATCGTTCGAAGTCAGCCCAGGTCGTTCGAAAGACCTGGGTCTAACGAACCTGCCTTGTTTACACTGTCCTATCATTAGAAGGTTCGTTAGAATTGTCGTTCAAATGAATTCGTTCCAACGAGATTTCTAACTACTTGCCTTATATTGCACTGGATTATCGTTAGAAAACTCGTTCGAACGACCACGTTCGAACGAGTTTTGTCAGTTATGAATTTTTTTTAAATCTTTTATGCAGTTATTTTGCATAACTGCTTTGGCCCACTACTTTTCCCTGTTTCTTAAAGTGGACAAAAATACAGTTTTTCAATTAGGAACTTGCACATTTCAAAAGAAGAATTCTTGTCTTCCTTTGTTATGAAAAACTCTCCAACACAATTTTGATTTTGAATGAATTAAAACCCCATGCTTTCGACCTGAATTTCATCATGGACATATGCGGCGGATTTTTGCGTCCTAGTTAAGTGGAGACGGTATTTTGGCCTTCGGTGGATACCGAGACACAAGCAGTGTCGTCCAACGCGTTTGAGCTTTGCATATTACAAATGGAGGTAGAGGAGACGGTATCAGCATGTCTTAGTGAGTCAAGTCTGTAAGTCTTTTGAGTCCCTTGTAAAACCTTAATTTTTTTGTGGATTTGTCTAGGCCTAGCCGTTCGAGGTTTTTCCCATTTGAGGTTTCCTCGTACATCAGCGCATTGTGTTTGTGATTTCTTATTTTTTATTATTTAATCACCTAGATGTATGTGTAGGATAAAAAGGATAAAATTTGGCTAAATTTATATCTCTTAATCAAGTTGACAATCCCATCTCTTTAATTGATAATTATTCATGCTAACTCACTACTTTGCAAAGGATATTAAAATTTGAATATTTCTGTCGTTGGCAAATTTTTTATAGTGTAGTGTGTGTATTCTATGAAATAACCTTAGTTCATATAACCTTACAACTTCAAGCCTCGATCCACTGATACTCTCAACCTCAAATATAATAGATATTTGTGGAACACGTGATAAGGGTATTGTTGGCACATGTGACCAAGACCATTATGGCATATCAACCTCCATATAAGGGAAATATTTAGCCACCATTAATTACACTCTTCATTGTGCAACTATCACACTCTCATTGGTTACTTGATCTTATTCACACAAGTTGCATGCTAGGGGGTGAAACACACGCCTCAATTGCTATAAAACAAACTTATCATCTTCTTTTACAAAGATCAAGCATTCTATCAAAACCCCACTATATTTATTGTGTTAGACAGAAGAAGTGCAGAAAAGCTTGTGACTCTATTAATGGCTTCCAACCTCATTATCTAGTGAAACTAATTTACGCTTTGCACAGTGGATATAGGACAAGGACTAACCACTTATATCTATGTCTCCTCTTCATTTCTCATCCTTTCTGCATTTTATTTACTTGTTATATTATTTCTTACTCTACCATTATCATATAAACCTATAAACCAAGTTGAATCTATCTCAGTGTGGTATTCTGTATAGGGTTGTGTTTTTTCCAAACTTTCCGATTTTTACGATTTTTTATCCGATTTTTTCCGAATTTGGAATGAAATTTAGTTTGTCGATTTTCGATTTTTCGGAAAAAAATTGAAAATAATTCTGATTTTTTGATTTTTCCGATCCGATTTTTTCGAAACTATGTCGATCCGATTTTTCTGAATTTTTTTCGAATTATTTCCATTTTTTCGGAATTATTTTCCAATTTTCGATTTTTTTGATTTGTTTTTTGATTTTTTGAAAGTTTTTCATATCCCACATCAATTGGGAGAGAGATAGGGCTCCAAAATATGCTCTGTAAAAGGAGAGTACCCTCCTAACTTCTACACATATGAAAAAATAGGCCAAATCCTCGTGTATTTACATGTTGAATTATGCCATTTTCTTTGTTTCTTTAAAATGAGAATTTTGAGAAATCGAAAATCCATTATTTATTTCTCTGAAATTTTGGAATTTTTAATATATTTTGTGAATTTTTGTCGATTTTTCGATTTTTTCGAATGCGGATTTTTTTTTTAATTTTCCAAAAAAATGGATCGGAAATCGGAATAGTTATTTTATTTTCAAAAAATTGGAATTTTTTTCGAAGAGGCATTTTTCGATCCGATCCGACCAAAACACAACCCTAATTCTATATCATCATTATGGTGTCGTATGTGGCAAGAGACTTTATTTTCTTCTGCATCTAAGATTGAAAGCTTTCCTCCTTGCCTCCGGTGGTGATCCAGATCGACCACTATTGGAGCTGAATCACCATTGAAAGATCTTGAGTTGAGTGCTTGTCGTGCTTCATTAATTCGACTTAGTTATAGGTTTCTTCTCATTTTCTATACTTTTCTTTGTTGTTTGGTTGATTCTCACCAGAGATGGCCACAGATCCTCATTGCAACACCGAGGTTGGGTTTAGCCAACTGCCTCAACAGTTAGAAATAGCAGACGTGGCAGTGACATTGAGGTCCCTTGTGACAAACCAACAACAAATGCATCAGCAGCTCTTGGCTTTCTGCTAAGAAATAATGAACAGGACTAACGATGATCCTACTGTAAATCTAATAACTCCGACTGCCAGGGAGGCGGGACTTCCAGTAATAGGGGAACCACCCCTAGCTCTCGCAAAGAAGGTTCAGTAAAACTTAAAATGGAGAGATGTTACTGATCCTAGGCGTCTCCTACTTAGAAAAAGGTTTAGGAATGCCCAGATGACTTGGTCTGTGATGACTAAGGGTGAAGTGAAAGATATGAAACTTTAGATACCTTCTATCATCCAGGAGGCACTCTGGCCGCAACCTACCAAGGAAAAAGTGATTAACATACTCCTTAGAGTAACCAGAGTGTCTTAGTGTTTGATAGTCTAAGTAGGGGATCATCTTTTTATCGTCTCAGCCTAAGTAGTGATGTTCGATAAGGCCTGTGCTCCTGTAGTGTAGGCAGCACGCGTGCGACTAGTCGTTACAGTGAAGAAAGGCCGATATGAGAGAAGAAAAGGGAGCATCGAGAACCAATTCCTGAGGGCGTTACGATAATAGAAGGATCTAGAGATAATGTTGTGTAAGAAGAAAACCCCTAGAACAGTTCAATTCAGAGACTAGAGGGCAATATCGACTTTGTGATTAAAAGCCGCGATGCTGAACACATAGGGTATATGGAAGGATCTTCATTTGTGCAGAGGGTTGTCAGTTACCCCATTCCTATAAAAGTCAAACAGCCGAGTGTGAAACCCAGATAAGATTGGAGCACGAACCCCATTCACGATATAAAAATATATTAGTTGGTTGTCGGTATTTACTTGACACCTAATTAAATAAGCTGTAGAACATTTTCTGCCACTCTTATAGTCACTGTGCATGTATGGTATACCGGCATGTCGAGAGGATCTATAGATAATTTCAAGAAGCAAAAAAAAAGTTCATCCGTAACTTTTGTTTTGGCATGAAATCACTTAAGCGTGCGTCTCATCTATTAAATGTTAAACAAGGGAAAAATGAACCTATGAGAGATTAAATCTCTCCTTTTAACAAGGAAAAGTTAAAGGTGTAAGATTATGATGAGAGTATTGTAATAACAACCCTCGTCAGCAGGCTTCAGCTAGGAAAACTCCTATGGAACCTCTCTGAGGATCCTCAAAAATCCAAGACATAACTTATGGCAACAGTCAGAAGAATAATGAATATAGATGTGGTCGTGGCATCCAAAGGAGGTAATATGAAGGACGCGGAAAGTGGAAAATCCGGGTAAAATAAAGATAAGGAAGGGAAAAAGAGGTCAAACGATACTAAGTTTGCAAAATTCAACCCACTAATTGTAAGTCCGAATTTGATATTGAATGAAATAAAAGATGATAGGGACCTCAGATGACCTGAAAAGTTAGTAACAAGGTTAATAATGAAGAGGGATAAAAGTAATGAAGAAAATATTTAATGCTAAAATCTTGTTTACAAGGTTAATAACAAACTGTTATAAGTTGTCTAAACTTCAAATAAACTTTTTGGGCAAAACTCTTTTAAAAAAACACAAAAAGTGTGATAAAAGACTTTCTGAATGTATGGTTTAGATTTGATAGTTGATTACCTTTCTTTTTAAATTTTAATAAAAATCTACTAAAGTCACCATGCAGTCCTAATCACAACAACAGTTAAGAACATTCAAAGGAATAGACACATGAATTTTTAACGTGGTAAAATCCTTAGACAAGGGAAACATCCATGGTGCCCTCTACGACACAAAATAAAAATTCACTAAAATAAAGAATCAAGTTACAACACTTATGAAAACCACAAATATCCTAACCTAAGTTCAGAATATACCTACTTGAGATTCTCCACTCCAAAAGTTATCTGAATTGGAATGATCTTTTCTTGCTGCTTCTTTGCTTTTTCCTTGATCTCCTTCTCTTTGAATTCTGGTTCTAGCAACTCTTTCAAAATCCAAGATTCTTAGACAAAACCCCAGTGTTTAAGTGTTCGTGTAATATAGTGTTTATGATGTGCTCCTACATGCAAATATGTTACTCACCCTCTCAAACTTATACAAGCATTCCTAACAAATTACAATAGTTCTAAAATGATCAGGTTATTTCCAAATCTATATTTTCAAATCAAGACTTCTTGATCTTTCTATAAATCCACATATCTTAAGGATACCTTGCTCAGAAGACAGTCAAGGTCTTAAACAATTTCAGCATTTTGAAAATATTTTTGAAATTAAAACCTCTAATTGATACACAATCTAAGTCGTCGAGAGTATAACACGTGTACGAACAGGAGGAAAGCAAAATGCGTGTTGAAAAGTAATTACAAAGCGTACCTTGAATTCTCTAGCCCTTTTGTATTCTACCCAGGCAAACAATCAGCAAAGAAAATAACTTCCTGTAATCCAAATTTCACCCATAACACTTTTAAAACATGTTTTAATTAATTCAAAAATTATTTAAAATGATTTAAAAATATTGTAGAAGAATTAAATTTATTTTAAAAGGACTTGAAGTGTTTAGAAGGCCACAAATGCAAATAGAAATGAAATATTATGTAGTGCAGGTATCCTATAGTGGTTATAAGATAGAAATCACTTCCCTTTATGTTGATCTTGAGGATTTTCTTGCACAGGATTTCTTCATTGTACTTCAATCTTTGAGGAGATGGAGTTCTCATAAAATCTAACCTATTTTGTCTAGATATCCAAACAAGTTGGAACTCTTATATATGTAGACTCAAGTAAGTGAATATATAGTGTGTTCTCAATCTCCCCCTTTGGATATTAGAGACAAAATTCCCTTGAGTATTCAGAATTCATGGGTCAAAATGAAAAATCCTATTTGTCCTTTACAAAAGTTCTAACTACCTATTCCCATCCTAAAACCGAAAATAAGGTAAAAAAAATACATTACTCAACTATATACAGACCAATACCTTACAAAATAGTAACAGGCTATACAACGGGTCTGAAATGCCTGCGACAAAATAAGCACTAAATGGCATTTTAGTTGAGTTAGAATCAGGAATAGATAGAAAAATCGCTAAGCAATACTCAAGATCTTCTCCCCCAATTTTTCTCAAATATACAAGGGGTATAAATTACAAAAAAATAGAGATTAATTCAGAGTTATCGTGCCTATAGTTGTGCGCAAATACTCAAATCGTATGTTATCTAATGGTTTGGTAAAGAGATTTAGGAGATGCTTTTGAGTATTCAAATATTCAATAATGAGATCTTTGGATTCGACAAGGTCACGGATAAAGTGATGTCTAATCTTAATGTGCTTAGTACGGGAGTGCATTACAGGATTTTTGGAAATATTAATAGTAATTTGGTTAACACAAAATATGGTTAATTATTTTTCGGTGAGACTGTAATCACTAAGCATCTGTCTAATCCATAGTAATTGATAACAACAACTACCAACGACTATATATTTAGATTCGGTGCTAGATAATGAAATACAATTCTGTTTCTTACACGACCAACTTGCGAGATTATTGCCTACGTAGTAGCAAGCACCAGAAGTGCTCTTACTATCGTTATAACAACCGGCCCAATCGGCATCGGTGTATCCTACAATAGAACTAGACGCATCGTTGGTGTACCAAATACCAAATTTTAGAGTACCCTTAATATATTTAATAATTCTTTTCACACTTAATAAGTGAGATTATTTAGGGTTACTTTGATATCTATCACAGATACAGACAATGAAGGATATGTCGGGTCGAGAAGCGGTAAGATACAGCAAACTCCTAATCATACTTCTATAAAGAGTGGGATCAACACTTTTTCCATTTTCATCCTTAGAAAGTTTAGTTGAAGTACTCATGGGGGTTCTAGAAGTTTTAGTATTTTTTAATCCCAATTTTCTAACTAAATCTACAACATACTTGGATTGAGAGATAAAAATACCATCACTACATTGTTTTACTTGTAAACCCAAAAAATATTGTAGTTCACCCATAAGAGACGTCTAAATTTCGGTACGCATGATATCAGAGAAATTCTCTACATGTTTAGGACATGTGGAACCAAAAATAATATCGTCCACATATACTTGTGTGATTAAGACATGTTAATTTTCCTTTCTAACAAACAACGTTTGATCGTTTTCCCCGCGGATAAATTTATGAGACACTAAAAAAGTAGACAGTCGCTCATACCAAGATCTAGGGGCTTGTTTCAGTTCGTATAGGGATTTTTAAATCTAAAGACGTAATCCGGTTGTACAGGATCAAAAAATCCTTTGGGTTGTTCTACGTATACTTCTTCAGATAAAATTCCATTCAAAAAGGCGGATTTAACATCCATTTAAAATAATTTGAATTACATATGACAATTAATTGTAAGGAGAAGACGAACTGATTCTAGACGAGTAATAGGTGCAAAAGTTTTGTCAAAATTAATTCCCTCAATCTGGGAGTATCCCTGGGCAGCCAATCTAGCTTTTTTTCTAATGATCTCCCCATTTTCATCAGTTTTGTTTTTAAAAATCCATTTAGTCCCAATAACCTTCGAATCTTTTGGTCTAGGAACAAGATTACACATATCATGACTTTTAAATTGGACAATTTCTTCTTGCATAGCATTTATCCAAAACGAGTTAGTAAGGGCATCATTAACATTTTTAGGTTCCTTAAGAGAAACAAAATAAGAAAATTGTGCCACTTGTCGAAGTTAGGAACTAGTTCTAACAGGTTCCAAATGATTACTGACAATGGTTTCAATGGGATAATCTTTAGAAACCCAAGTGGGTACTGAAGGACTCACAGGTGGCAATGAATCAGTATCATCTTGAGGATAAGTGGAAAATTTAGGTTCGTCCTCATCAAATGCTACTGGTTGACTGTCACTTCTCCTTACACTCGTGTCATCAATAATTATATTAATTGATTCCATAATATTTTTGGTTCTATAGTTAAAAACACACAAAGCCCTACTGTTTTGGGAATCACCAAGAAAAATTCCCTTTTCTCCTCGGGTATCAAATTTTGAAAGTTGCTCTCTATCTTTACAGATGTAGCAGATACTCCCAAAGGTTTTAAAATATTTTAAGTTTGAATTTTTGTGGAACCATAACTCATAAGAGGGGTCTTTGGAATTTTTTCTGAGGTAGATACGATTAATAATGTTACACGCGGTTTGGACAACTTCTACCAAAAACTATCTAGGAATATTCTTAGCATGTAACATAACCCTAGCCATTTCTTGTAAAGTCCTATTCTTAGGTGCAGCTATACCATTTTACTGCGGGGTTTTTGGAGCGCTAAACTCATGTTTATTGCCATTAGCTACATAATACTCAGAAATACCAGAGTCCTTGAACTCTCCACCTCTATCACTCCTAATTTGACATACCTGGGTATCCTTGTCGTTCTCAATTTTCAAGTTGATTCTTAAGAATTCATTGACGGTATCTGATTTTTATTTCATAAAATCTACTCATGTATATCTCGCATAGTCATCTACTATAACTAGAATGTAAGAGTTTCCACATAAACTAATAGTTCTTGAAGGACCCACAAAGTCCATGTGGATAACTTCTAGAGGCTTGGTGGTTAGGACATCTTTAACTTTCTTATGAGGGGATTTACTTATTTTGCCTTCATGACATGGTCCACATACAAGATTAAAAGAATTTTAAATTTTAGGTAAACCTCTAACTATTTATTGGGAACTCAATTTTCTAAGCTTATCATAATTTGTGTGGCCCAATATATTGTGCCATATATCAGAATCATCTAATCTGGCAACATGGCAAGATTCAGAATTGGGGATTACTGTGTAATAATTTTTTGGGGTTCTGTTTCCTATTAAAATACAATTACCCTTTTCATCAATAATTTTGCAATCATTTTTTGAAAAAGTAACTGAGTGATTGGAGTCACAAAATTGTGATATACTTAAGAGATTGGCTTTAAGGCCTTTAACTATGAGAATATCATTCATTTCAGGAAGCCCTTGCTCACTCAATGTTCCTTTACTTATGATCTGAGATAAAACACCATCTCCAAACATGACACTACTTCCTAAGAAGTCTGTCTTGTTTTTTAATTTACTTTCATCCCCGATCATATGTTTAGAACATCCGGAGTCTAAAAAACATCCATTTGAAGTGATTTGTGCCTTTAAAGCAGAAATGACAATGTTGCACTTGAGCTGGGGTAATAGATCATCTTTTCTAATCCATATAAGCCTAGTTTTAAAAGGTTTGTTGCCTTTTAACTTAGAGAAGGCTTGAGAGGTCTTTCTGAATGATTTTTTCTTGGTCTTGGACCCTCGCGTTTTCTTTTTAGAGTTAGAGTTGTTTGTGGTCTGTCTAGGAAGTACATAAGTATTTCTTGATTTCCTAGAATAGTTAAAGTTGAGGTAGGTTGGGGTGTACAACCTTTTTTGGAAACATTCATCAAGAGTATGGTAAAAAATATCGCAGTATGTACAGTACTGATGGGTATAGGACTTGACTTTCTTGACAAAGTCTTTGAAAATTGGCTTGGATCTATTCAGTATAGTAGTCCAGTTGTCATTAGATTTAGGCTTCTGTCTTTGGTCTCTGGTAGAAGGACAAACGTATTTGGTCTGACTATTTGGATTCAACTCTGGATTGTACTGATTATGTGTTGTTTGAGAGACATTGAGACTAGAATCACCTTTTCGAACATTTTGACAAGTTTGGCCTTGTTTCATAAAATTAACATTTTCAGGAGAAAATTTGGTCTTCCTTGTATGCACTATTTCTTAAAAGCCCAGGCCAGACTTATCTTCAGAGTTAAATTTGCTTCCAGTAATAATTTTTTCATAAGACTTAGTTTGTGTTTCAAAGTGTTAGCTTTTTTTAAACACATTTGAAACCACTTGCTTTAACTCTTCTAGTTCAACAAGGGTTGCCTTGTATTTTTCTTCAAATTCATGATTCTTTTGAGTCAAATCTTTTATTTTCAAGGCATAGTCTTCAATTTCAGTCTCATGAGCAACCCATTAGGTAGTATAATGTTTGGTGTTTTTTCTAATAGTCTGGTTAAGCAGGTCGATACGTTCACTTAAGGTTTTTATCATTTTCTCCAGGTGAGCACTCTTCTTAATCATTTTAGTGTATAACTCATGTAAATAAGGTAGATCATCATCAGACTCGCTATGTGCATCGTGTGAAGTGTTCCCTATGTATTTAATAGGTTCTTTACTCACGCACACGTTTAATTCGTCATCAACATTATCACTTTGACTCACACACAGTCTTTTAGCAGAAATAGGAACAAAATTATCAGCAATATCATTAACAACATCAAAAGGCATAGCAGATTCATGAGCAGGTAAACATGCATCGTTATTATATATTATCTTAACAAAGAAAGACATGCAGTATTCATTTATCTGGGTTGACTCAGTTTCATCCTTATCAGAATCACTAGAGTCGTCCCATGTCTTACACATATTGACCTTGTTATTGTTATTAAAACTTGTTGGACATTTACAAGCATAGTGACCTAGTTTACCACAACAGTGACATTTAACATCTTTTATGTCAGGTTTAGGTCTGTTGGGGTCATAGTTCTTCCTATTATCATAAGTGTGTTTGGTATTGTCTCTATCATGAGGTCTGTGAAATTAGTTGCCTTGATAATTTGATTTGCCTTGTTTAGAGGCTACAACATTCCTAAATTTCAAAATCTTTTTTAAGTGCTTACTCATAAGAGCTATTTCATTGTCATGGTTTTCCAAATCACATTTTTCAAGACTGTCAGTGTCAAAATCTAGAGTGTTCAATTTAGGCACTTGCAATTTAGAAGAAAACACAACATTTGAACCAAAGGTTTTATTAGCCTGTCTAGTAAATTTCTTTTTGAAGTCTAGTTCCAATTCTACAGTCCTCATTTTACTGCTAAGTAATTCAGGAGTCATATTAGGGTCATTTATTTCTTCAATGGCGTATCTTTTATTGTCAAATTTAGATGGTAATAACCTAAGAATTTTTTAAACAATTTCCTTTCTACTGTAGGTTATACCATTTGCATGAAGTTTTGTGAAAATATCAGTTAACCTTATGTAGAAATCGTCAAGGGGTTCATTGTCATTCATAATAAGGGTGTTATATTACGGGATGAGCATTTGAGTTTTTCCAGCTTTGACACGTTCATCACCCTCATGAGCAATGACTAATGTGTCCCATGCCTCTTTAGAAGTAGAACATATGGATATTCTTTTGAATTCATGTTCGTTAATGGACATAAAAATGGAATTTTCCCTTTGTTATTATCTAGAGATGTTTTTTTCTCTTCCTTAGTAAATTCACTCAGAAGTTTACTAAGGAAGAGAAAAAAGCGTATGGATATTCTTTTGAATTCATGTTCGTTAATGGACATAAAAATGGAATTTTCCCTTTGTTATTATCTAGAGATGTTTTTTTCTTAATTCTTGTTGGATCAGTAGTAGAGGTAGGTTTAGTAGGATGTTCAAACCCCGTTTCAATCATTTTCCAGACTTCATCACTAAGGGTTCCTTGAATAAAAATAGTCATTCGTACTTTCAAGTACGAAAAATATTTCCATCAAAGAGTGGTGGTCAGGATAGGTTACCTAACTTCTCAAATATTTCTTCCATATTCAGAAAATTTTCAGAAAGAAATTTCAAAAACAATTTCTCAAGTTTCAGGATCACAAAAGGTGTTCCTGCTTTGATACCAGTTGAAGAAAAGTTTTAATTCTAAAATCTTGTTTACAAGGTTAATAACAAACTATTATAAGTTGTGTAAACTCTGAATAAACGTTTTGGGCAAAACTCTTTTCAAAAAACACAAGATGTGTTATAAAAGACTTTCTGAATGTATGGTTTAGATTTTATAGTTGATTACCTTTATTTTTAAATTTTAATAAACATCTACTAAAGTTACCATGCAGTCCTAATCACAACAACAGTTAAGAACATTCAAAGGAATAGACACAGGAATTTTTAACATGGTAAAACCCTTAGACAAGGGAAACATCCACGGTGCCCTCTACGGCACAAAACAAAAATTCACTAGAATAAAGAATCAAGTTACAACACTTACGCAAACCACAAAGATCCTAACCTAAGTTCAGAATATACCTACTTAAGATTCTCCTCTCCAAAGGTAATCTGAATTGGACTGATCTTTTCTTGTTGCTTCTTTGCTTTTTCCTTGATCTCCTTCTTTTTGAATTCTGGTTCCAGAAACTCTTTCAGAATCTAAGATTCTCATACATAACCATAGTGTCTAAGTGTTCGTGTGAGACAGTGTTTGTGATGTGCTACTACATGCTACTTACCCTCTCAAAATTATACAAACATTCCTAACAAATTACAACAGTTCTAAAATGATTAGGTTATTTTTGAATCTGTATTTTCAAATCAAGACTTCTTGATCTTTATATAAATCCACATATCTCAAGGTTACCTTAATCAGAAGACGATTCAAGATCTTAAACAATTTCACTATTTTGAAAATATTTTTGGAATTGTAAACCTCCAATTGAGATCCAAACTAGACTAGAAGTCTATGTCGTTAAAAATGATTTAGACTTAACATCCATACACTAATTCAACATATTTTGACATAAAACTGCTTTTCTCAGATATATGGTTATGCTTTTAAAACTTTAACTAAAGTTCTTTGTGTTCTTTTGATTTTTGTACTCACGTATTTCATAAAATATGAAATAGAAAACCAGAAAACACAAACAACTCACTAGATCTGAAAATATTTTGAAACTTAGAAAGTTCTATTTCAAAATTTATTGAAATAGAGTGGATCTACAATACCAGATCCCAAAAGAGAATATGAAAACAAATCATGTGATGTTCTCTTTTTAGAAAAACTCAGTTTCAACAATGAAACTTAAGTTTCTCTTAGAGATGAGTTCTGAGAGAACCAAGAACTTGAAGAGGTCTTCAAACGAAGAATAATCTCAACACCAAAAACACAGAAACCCAAAAAATATATAACTCTCAAGAATTGGTTTTCTGATGTATGGAACTTTGAGGTTTTAGGAGAAATCACTCAGAGGTTGAACTACGAAGAACCTAGGGTTTCTTTTTTCTGTTCTTTCTCTTTTTTCCCTCTCTTCTCCCTTCTCTCTCTACTCTCTCTTTTCTCTCAATTTTGACGAAATGGCAAAAGTCTATAATGGCTGAGGTTTGGGTCCTATTTATATTAAACGAAGATGGATCTAGAACGTCTAACTCAATCCTACGGTTGGGATTGAATGTTGACCATTTGACTTATAATCCAACGGTTCACCACAAGCGGTTGGTTAAACTATTGTTGATTGGTTTAAACTGGTTTCACAAGGATTGACTCTCAATGCATGCAGATCATTGATAAGGTTGATCCAAGGGCTGAGAAGACATAAACAGGTTTGTGTCTTAGAGAAAACACAATCGATGCTGACGAGAATACAACACGTGTACGAACAGGATGAAAGAAAAACGCGTGTTGAAAAGTAATTACAAAGCGTACCCTGAATTATCTAGTGCTTTTGTATTCTACCCAGGAAAACAATCAACAAAGAAAATAACTTCCTGTAATCCAAATTTCACCCACAACACTTTTAAAAACATGTTTTAATTAATTTGAAAATTATTTAAAATGATTTAAAATTTTTGTAAAAGAATTAAATTGATTTTAAAAGGACTTGAAGTGTTTTAAAAGGCCACCAATGATAAAAATGAAATATTATGTAGTGCAAGTTTCCTATAGTGGTTATAGGATAGAAATCACTTCCCTTTATGTTGATCTTGAGGATTTTCTTGGACAGGATTTCTTGATTGTACTTGAACCTTTGAGGAGATGGAGTTCTCATAAAATCTAACCTATTTTGTCTAGATATACAAACTAGTTGGAACTCCTATATATGTAGACTCAAGTAAGTCAATATATAGTGTGTTCTCAAGTAAGTGGCGTGAGTTTCATCAGGACCACGACCATAAGACTGATCGATGCTCTGCCCTCAAAGATAAGATAGAGAAACTGCGAAATATCAGAAAGTATGTAGATTAGAGTGGGGGTCGAGACGAGAGTAAGAAGTGGTTCAATGAAAGAAAGGATAGTAAGCTAAGAAAGGAAGTTCAATCAAATAAGAGTGAACAAGATCCTAGCGATTGAAGTGAAGACAACCCTGATCTTTCCTCAAAACTCCCAGCAGTAAAAGGTAACTTGTTCATGATTTTCATTAGTGTTAAAATGATATGAGGTGGATGGAAAGTTGAGTTACTAATTCGACTGACAAGAAGACCCACGTAGTTGAGGCGAAATAGCAACAAAGAGAGTTGAGGTTAACTCAATTGAAATTGAAGCAAAGGAGGAAATCTCAAGAAAGTTGACATGAATAGCCTATTGGTGGGATTATCAAGGATAGACTTCACTGGGATTTTGGCACCACATTACGAACCCTTGGTCATCAACATGGGGTTTCATGGCTATAACACAAATCGTATTCTAGTTGATGGAGGGATTTCAGTGGAAGTCGTGTTTTAGGACTGTTTTAAAGGTCCGAAGTTGAGTATACTAGTTCCCTATCACTAACCTTTGATTGGATTTAGTGAAAGTACACCCGCTCGATGTCTCAAGATGGACATATGTATGGGAACCTAGACGAGATGCCTGACCAGGATAATTA
Source organism: Sambucus nigra (assembly GCA_949130495.1). Taxonomy (NCBI): domain Eukaryota; kingdom Viridiplantae; phylum Streptophyta; class Magnoliopsida; order Dipsacales; family Adoxaceae; genus Sambucus; species Sambucus nigra. The sequence continues at coordinate 76,605,236 of OX422208.1, forward strand.
ATTTCTTTGTAATGTATGAACATGTCTTTTCATCCTTTAACATTATCCTAGGGAGAGGAACACTTAAAAAATTTGAAGTTGTGCCTTCCACTGTACACAAGATGATGAAATTATCAACTCCCTATAGAGTAGGAAAAGTGCAAGGTGATCAAGTGGAGGCCCAAGAGTGTTACTTCACCTGGGTAGAAGAGATGGAATCCCACAAAAGGAAAATAATTTCATATAATATTGATACCCTTGATCCAAGGGATGAAAGGAAACTTGGGAAGGGAGATCCCATCTAGGAGGTAGAATACATCATCCTCAATGAGTATAAATCGAAAAATATTGTCCAAATCGGCTCGTCCATAAGAGCATAAATAGAGGAGGAATTGAACAAGTTACTGAGAGAACGACATAATATATTTGCCTGAAGCCTTGGCAATATGCCGGGGTTGACCCCGAAATTATTTATCATCGGCTCAATATAGATTAAAAGGCTAAGCTAATGAAGTAAAGATGATGCACCTTTGTAAGAGATCGGTATAATATAATTCAAGGCGAGGTAAAGAAATTGTAGACCACAAACTTCATCATAAAAGTTCAATACGCAGAATGGTTTTTCAATGCCGTCATTGTTCCTAAGCAAAATAGTAAATGGAGAATGTGTGTCAATTTAACAGACCTTGAAAAAGCCCACACAAAGGTAACTTCAAATTACCCCAGATTGATTAGATAATGGATGCAACAGCAGGCCATGAGCTCATGAGTATTATGGATACTTACATGGCCATGAGATCGTGAGCTTTATGGATGCTTACTTCGGGTATAACCAAATTTCAATGCATGGTGATGACGTTGAGAAGACCTCCTTTATCACTGATAAAAGAACCTACTACTATAATATAATGCATTTTGTCTTGAAGAATGCGGGGTAAACTTAAGACCAAATTGGGAAGGTTGTAAAGGTATATGTTTGATGATACGCTTATAAAGAGTCTGAAGGTCAAGACTCACGTGGTCAATCTCAATAAGACTTTTGATATAAAGGACAGATATAAAATGAAGTTAAATACCGTAAAGTGTGTGTTCGGTGTCGGTATGAGAAAATTTCTTGGTTTTATTATCATTTAATGGGTATTGAATCCAATCCCACCAAAATCAAAGCGCTGATTGATATGAAGATGCTGAGAACAGTCAATGATGTCCAAAGCTTAAATAGATGGGTGGCTGCCCTGAATCGTTTTGTATTCAGAGAAATAGATAAGTGCTTACCATTCATCCAAATCCTAAGGAAAGCTTTTTGTTGGAATAAAGAATGAGAAAATATATTTCAATAATTGAAGACTTATCTAGGATCTCTGATGCTCCTCTCTCCACCTATTCATGGAGAAAAATAATATATGTATCTGACCATCTCGGAGTCGGCCATTACCGCTGCCATTGTTCGAGACAATGATGGAATTTAGAAACCTGGCTATTTTAATTGAAAAGCTCTGCCGAGGGTAGAGTTTAATTACCCAAAGATGAAAAATCCTGTGTTCACCCTAATCCATGCTTCAAGAAAGATGAAGCCCTATTTTCAGGCATATACAATGGTGATAGTGACTAATACTCCACTCCCATAAGTCATTCATAAACCTAAGAAATTGGGTAGGTTAATGGCATATTCAGTGGAATTAGGTGAGTTTGACATCATCTACTATCTGAGAAGCAAAATTAAGGGGAAGACATTAGCGAACTTTATAGAAAAATTAACATGGAACACCAAAAGTGATTATGAAGTAGTAGAAATGGTCGAAGTGCCACTTGTAGTTCAGAAAGAAGTTAGGGCCAAGGGAGAGCGAGTCGAAAAAGTAGAGTGTATAATAGAAAAGGATTTCTTGATCAAGAAAGGAATGTTAGATGAGGTTTTTTTTACAAAAGGAGCACCCATTTGGAACTTGTTTATTCATGGTTCATCCTACGAGAGTGGAAGTGGAGTAGGTTTTAATATTGTCATCCCCTGATGGAACCAACATAAAGTATGCTTTGCAGTTCAACTTTAAATCATCAAATAATGAATCATAGTATGAAGCTCTGGTGGTAGGACTTTCTCTAGCTAAGGCACTTAATGTCGGCTAGATGATCGCCCATAGTGATTCTCAGTTGATTGTCAACCAGGTGCTAGGAATCTACAAGGCTAACAATGAAAAAATGACTAAGTACTTAGCTTGAATGGAGAAAATGTTGCTAAATTTCAACAAAGTCATTGTGTGACAGAGCTATATTGGTAAAAAAAATTGATCAATATTTCTAATTTGGCATCATATTTTATCGGGAAAATGATATTAAATTTATGGAGACTGATGGAAGAAGACTGTTTGTCATAGACCTTCCCATAAATTATGCCACAATTATATCCCTCTAGTCTAGTTTATCAACTTCCAAAACTTCAAATAAAGGAAAACACTCCTGTTACTGAAGTTACTGATTTCTATAACCTAGGAATCGCTTTTCAAATTTATGAACCTTTTAATCAATCATGGAAATCCCATGTTGCAAATAAAAGGAAGGATTTCAGAAAAAACACGAGTATCCTTGCTGATAGAATTGCTAAACAAACAACAGTTTTTGACAAACTAAAAAACCTTAGTCTCAAGGTTTTGAAAGAGTTAAATTATGAAAATGAAGATTTTTCTCTTGAAAAAATCAATACCTTTTTAACATTTTCATATTTGTTAGAAAATGATTTTTCAAACAAAATCTTTAATACTATTAGAACAATTTGCTTATTCGAAAAATCGAAGCAACTTCTCCCAAGAACGGTGTTCCAAATTAAAATATTTCCTAAAATAGAGTATCGGGATCAAAAGATAAAACAATGGATACTATCCCAAAATAGAGGATCGGGATAAAAGATATTTGAACATAAACCATTTGATTCGGCAATACAACCAAGATTAATAAATTGGAGAGACTTGAAAGTAGCAAAACAATGGATACTACCCCAAATTACAGAAGCACCACCTGAAAAAAAAAAAGTAAAAACGTTGAACTACAAGTATTAGGAAATAATATTTATTTTAAAAATAAGCATTAAGGGTGGCAACAGAATTTTCGTGATAATGATTGGGAAAAATTAAAAGGAAAAAACCTTTTAAAAGGAGAATCTAGTAATAGTAAACAACATATTGCTATGAAAAATATACAGGTACCAATGTTACCTGGAACAAATTATCTAAAAGAAGATAATATAAAATCCAGTCAAATTTATCACTTCTAACTAGGAAGAGAAAAAATTATTTTTTCACCAAGTCATGGAAAGAAAAGATATACTTATGTATTAGTGTACTTTAATTTTGCTGGATATAAACCATAAAATATGTGCACCCTTATTGATATAGCAACAACAATTTATTCTTGTAGACCTAATGCTTTACCACCAGAAAAGTGGATAAAGATGAAAAATTCTATTGAATCAACGGGAATCAATGGAACACAAAATTTCATTGATTTAAAATCTAAAAAAGTAGCTATTTGGTTTAATGAAAAGAAATTCATTATTCCAAAAATACTATGCTTTTCTGAAATGCATAGAGATTTTATTTTAGGTAATAATTTTATTTCAGAATATTTACCTATAAATATTAACGAGGGAACAATTAGTTTAACTCTTAATAAAGAACTAGTAGAAATACCTCTACTACAGCAACATAAATATAAGTGTGAAAAAGATTTTCACCCTACTAAGATAGGAGATATGACTCCAATAGTTAAAGCCCTTGAAGAAACACATTGGATCCATACTATTTTAAAAGATAATTTTAGTGAAAACCCACTAAAATTATGGGATAAAAGCCCAAGGTATTGTAATCTAAAATTAAGAGATCCTAATATCTTCATAAGAGTCAAAATCATGATCTATACTAGAAAAGATATAGATGAATTTGATAATCAAATCAAAGAATTATTGGAAACTAATCTTATTGAAGAAATAATAAGCCCACATTCTAGCCCTGCCTTCATGGTAAGAAAACATAATGAAGTCATAAGAGAAAAATCTAGGATGTTCATAAATTATAAAAGATTAAATGAACAATTAGAATTTGATGGTTACTTCATCCCAAGAAAGGATGTTTTAATCAACCAAACTAAAGGAAAGAAGTTCTTTAGTAAATTCGACTGCAATTCTGATTTTTGGAAGTTAAAACTAAGTGATGAATCCAAACCATTGACAACCTTTAGTACCCCTAGAGGACATTATCAATGGAATGTTATGCCTTTTGGACTAAACACAGCTCCACGGGTATTTCAAAGATGGATGGAAAATATCTTTAAAGATCTTAAAGATTTTTGTGTTGTTTATATAGATGATATTCTTGTTTTTTCAAACATAATGGAAGAACACAGACATCATCTAAAAATACTTCATGAAAAATTCCAAAAACATATAATTATTCTATCACCAAAGAAAATTGATATTGAAAAACAGAAATTAATTTTCTCGGTATAATCCTAAACCAAGATGGATTACAGTTACAAGATCATATAATTTATAAAATGAGAGATTTTAATGGAGAAATTTTGGATAAAAAATAATGGCAAAGTTTCGTAAGAATCCTCAACTATGGAAGAAATTTCGTAAAAATATTATCACAAAAAGAATTACCATTTCTTGAGAAACTAAAAAAGAATGAAGTTTTTACATGGAGTAAAAATGATACCCTTGTTGTTAAAACAAAAAAAACAAGATATAATTACCAATTATCCAAAAGTTTATTTTCCTAAAATAGGAGATAAATTAATCCTTCAAACTGATGCTTCAGACAATTTCTGGGGATGTGTTCTCAAAGCAATTCCTGTAATATATTGGAATTAAACTACTTTAATTACTTTTGGTGTCCGTTGTAAGAAAGCTAGAAAATGAAAGAGCTGGCACTAACTAACATCAGCCACTAGAACAGAGTTCAGATAATCCGTGCCTGTTGAAATTCAACTTTAGACTGAGCATTGAACTTGAATATGGTAGCATCATGGATGTATCCGATCATCGATTACATCCGAGTTAGAATTTTTTTTAAAAATAAGGTTAAAATAAGAAGGATTAGGTATCGTGCAGCTAAGTTCACCATTATAGGTGATGTGCTTTGTAAGAGAGGCTTTCTTCTTCCACTTCTTCGGTGTGTAGACCCCATAGAGAACGATTATGTTCTCTGAGACGTACATGAGGGGTAATGTGCAGGTCATGTAGGTGGGCGATCTTTAGCTAGAAGGATTATCACTTTCGGGTATTTTTAGCTGACCCTCGCAAAAGACTCGGTGGAGTATATTCAAAAGTGTGACAAATGCCAACGTTTTGTTAGCATCCCTCATCAACCCCATCAACTACTTTTGTCTATATCAGCCCCTTGTCCCATTGAATTATGGGGAATAAACCCGGTTGGTCCTCCACCTAGAGCGAAGGGAAATTATAGATTCTTATATATTGTAATTGTCTAATTTTCTAAATGGGTAGAAGCTCAAGCTATGATGACAATTAACGAAGTTAAATGCTTCAAATTTATTTGAGGAAATATCATTTATTGGTATGGCCTCCCTAATAACCTAATATCTTATAATGGAAAGAAATTTAAAACCAAATCCCTGGAAGCGTATTGTTTAAATGTCGGCATCAAGCAATTATATTCCATGCCCAACAGACTGCAAGTGAACAGGCAGACAGAAGTGACGAATAAATTGATATTAATTGGGATTAAAAAGTTGGAAGATGCTAAGAGGAAGTGGATTGATGAGTTTTATGGTCGTATGGGCATATTGGATAGTGGAGAGGACTCCGATAGGGGAAAAACCATTTATGTTAGCCTATGGTTCTGAAGTCGTAATCCTGATAGGGATTGGGCTATTAAGACATATAGTCCAAACATATTACCTAAAAGCTAACCTTGAAGAAATAAGACTTGACTTAGATTTGATAGAAGAAAGGTGTGAAGATGATATAGTCCGTTAGTCCCCTTACCAACATAGAGTTGACAAATTTTATAATAAGAGAGTGAATTCTTAACATATTGTTCTGAGTAAGATGGTCGTACAAAAGGCCAACAAACTACACTATAATTGGCATGGACCTTATCAAGTGACCCAAGAGGTCATCCCAGGCCCATATGGGCTTGAGAATCTCGAGGGTGAACCATTTTCCAACCCTTGGAATGAGGATCACTTTAAAAGATATTAGCAATAGTTTTTTAGTTTCGTATTCAGTGAATTATGTTTCTTGTTTACTTTTTTAGTCGAAAGGCAACAATTATCGTTGCATGTGGTGAAGTTTTTAATGAGAAATATACAGGTGTTGTCTCATCTTTTATTTGTGCTTATTTAATCTGCATTCCTTTTAAAGTATTGGAACATCATTTAACTATGGTGAATAATTCAAACTCTCTCTCGGCGGTACAAGAATGACTGAGGAGTATCAGCTCCAAAATTTCACTCTAGAAACATTGAGAGGTGAGAGGTCCATTCACATCATATTAAGGGTGAAACTAAGTAAATCATTTAAGTATGGTACACCCAGAACATCATTTAGTTATGGTGATTAATTAAAATATCTCCCCCAACGGTACGAGAGTAATTGAGGCGTCTTAGCTCGAAAATGTCACTCCAGAAATACTGATAGGAGAGAGATCCCCTTAACATCATTTAGGTGGTGAAGGTTATATAAAATCATTTAAGTATGATGTAGGTACAACACCCATTAATTATGGTGGACAATTTAAAAACTCTCTCTCCTTGGAATGAGAGTGACTAGGGAGTCTCAGCTCCATAAAGTCATCCCTAGAAAAATGAGAGGTGGGAAATTCCTTGAAATAATTAAATAAACTTCAATTCTTTGCTGACATTAAATAATCTGCTTAACGTCAATACTTCGATGATGAGCCATCAAACATCAAGCATGGAATCTTGTAATGCAAACGGTTAATTCAGAAACTACAGTTTGTGTTTGAAACCAGAAATAGTTGTGTTATATTCATCCACACCACAGTGAAATTAAAGAAAAGGTGGAAAAATTATTATAGACAAAGATGAAATTGTTCAACTATTTAAAAAATATAAATTACAGACATAGGGCATAAAAAACCACAAACGGTCGCACATAAAATGATCTTATCCTAGTTATCCATAACAATCAACTCCGTCTCAGTAGGTGCAATAAGATTCTCATTCTGAATGGACGTGTTTACCTCATCGTCACCAACCCTGCCTATAGCCTCTTGTTTAGCAGCAGTTGTCTCGGCCTCCGCAGTGCCTATCTCAGCTTCGGCCTGAACCGGGTATAAATCTTAAACACTGCCTGGGTCAGCAAATCTAAATGAGTTAACGATCTCAACCAATTGAGGAACAATGTCCACTAGCTCAAAAAGATGGTTGGATACTCGTCGATAGATGACCTTTACACCTTTCTTCATATATTGTATGGCATAGTTTGAAAACTCCTCCGACTCTTTAAATTCAACAATGGATTTCTTGGCCACTGCCTTCCACTTATCATCCTCACCATAAATTAGATCCTTGATCTTCTTCTATAGTTAATCTATTTTAGCAAGGATATCATTATTCATTATTTGCATATTTTCCCTATGGCACATTCTTTATTCTTAAACCTTGGTCTTATAAGCAGCCTTCACATTTGCAAGGTACTCTTTCAGATTATTTACCTCAGACTGTGCATTCTTGTCCGCCTTTACTTTCTCGTCGTCTTTTATTTCCAAAAAATTGGATGTTTTGAAGGTATATAATAGACTACAATACAATAAGATGAGTCAATACAGACGATACAAAATTTAAGAGAAATCAAGCCCTCCATCAAGGACAAAAGTTTTAAGTGGGTAGCCCAGTGCATTACAACATTAAAGACCCGATAAGGGTCTTGGTCATCAAAATAATAATGTCAAAGTTTGGTACAATCATAGAAATGGCTTTTCGAGTTCTTAGTTAACTCCTGAGAAAGGAGTCAGCATTCACACCCACTTAAGCCAGGAGGCCAACTGCCGTAGTATCGTCTTTGATGGGCACAATGGGGTTGGTGGCTTGCATCTGAGGAGAATCCTTCTTTTTCTTTTTAGGTAGAGGGTTGGGAGAAGTTCCCTCGGAGATAAATTTATTTTTCTTGTACCCCTTAGTAGCATGAGGCCTAGACATTATAGATTTTTGCCAAACCTATGTCGGCGCAGTAAACTTGACCAACGGATGGGCTAAGATATTATTTGTCATCGGGACAGCTATGTACCAAAATTGATAAGTTATACCTTCTAGAGGATCTGCAAAAAGTAACAAATAAAATAATATCGGCCTACATAAAATCAGACGAGAGTAAAGTTAAGTTTGTAAAGGAAGTTCTTACGAAGTTCAGTTAAGGATTCCACCTCCAACCCAGTGCATTCAAGCAGTTCGGGGTCCATCAAGTCCTCAAAAATAATAAGGCCTTCCTTATCGCCTTTGTAACATAGTCATCTTATATTTTTCCTTATCTCGATGCTTAAACTGGGATTCATTTTGGCCGATATTGAGACTCCGTCCAATTGCCCAGGGACACTCGGCTTGTCAAAAGTAGATGAAACACAACTATCAAACTCCCAGTCTCCAGAGATAAATAAATTGGGGGACTTATGATCATGGATGGAAGTTTAGTTGATGTGGATGAGCTTTCTATCTGAACGACGAGCCACATAGTGGTAGTAGCAGGGTGCAACTTTCATTGTGGATACTTTATAACAGGCCCAAAAAACATCGACTAGGATGTCTTCCTCGTAGCCAATTTTCCAAAGTTTAGTGACCCCAATGAGTATCCTTAAATCCTTTCTCATAAGCTAAGTAGGATACAGGCTGATAGAGATAAGAATATCCTGGATAGATGAGTGAATAGGCAAGCAAAATCCGACCTTGAACATTTATTCATAAAAGGCTAACTCTCCTTCAAATTTATTGCTAAAGGCACGTTCGTCCTCTGATGGAACCCTCATTTTGATAAAGGACTTCAAGCCATACAGATACCTCTAGATAATGAGGTCTATTTCATGAACATCATTGGGAATGGTCAAAGCCACACCTATGTCCACCACATACTCATCTTTTTCTTCTTCCTCATCCCCCTTAATAACATGATATTTATTGCACAAATTGCGGCTTCTTAATGTCGAGTTCAATCCTAGATGAGATAGGAATTACCATTAGGAGAATAATAATAGTCAACTCAACCTTTGGCACACCGTTAGAGATATCATAAACCACCTACTCACGATCCCCCATTTGGCGAGCGATAGTTGTGGCATGGCCACAATTACCGGACTCGACTATATCTCCCTCATCCAGATAGTTAATGGGAACCCTCGTGGCCTCTTCAAAGGAGTCGACCTTATAATTATCTCATCCCGTACAAGAGTTAGCAATATAAGAAGGGATATAGCCCTTGGAAAAGGGAGAAGACAAGGAGTATTTGGAAGATGAAACTGACATGATCTCACCGCTAACTAAAATTACTACTATAGACTCGGCTAAAGCTCAATATATAAGGAATGGAGGAGGTTGTACTACAGATAGTGGAATGGTTATGAAAGGAAGTTGAGTCTTGGCTTTATCTTTTTTCCTAGCCTTTGTCTTGGACCTAAGAATCTCTCACTAAATATTCTCGCGTTGATAGGGAAATTCTTCTCCTAATTCCAATAGTTGGCGATACATGAAAAATAAGAATAAAATTTGACTAGCATTGGATAAAGATCAAAACAGAAAACTTAAAAGGTTCTTGAAAAGAACCAATCAAGAACTCAAACAAAAATCGAGTGAGCTTCAACAAGAGAACTCACCGAAAACTTAAACAACGCCTCAAAACCCCTAAATTCGACAAATATCAACCCTAAAGTGGTACATAAGCCCTCATTTTTCCCCAAACCACTTTAATCCTAACCTAATGACAACTGGAATGGTGGACAAAAAAGTTACTGGTCACCAAAACATGTAGAATAATGTGAAAATTCTATAAATACAAACTGGAAATAAAAAATAATGGAAAAGAGTGGTACTTGGGGAGAAGAAAATGCTGAAAATGACGAGAACATGAGGGAAAGTTTGTCAAAAAGGAAAGGACGTAGAGAGAGAGAGAGGGGGGGGGGCAATACACTCTAGTTTGAAGTGATGCAAAATTTAGAAGAAAGAGAGAAGAAGGCTGAAGGTTGGTATTTAAACCATCTGGAATGCGCACGAAAACCCATGAGTTAATAATTATGGCGTATCCCTCAATACGACTCTCTACGACATAATCACTTAGATCACACACCAGCCCATATGCTAACTCACATGTGTCAACCTAGGGGGTATTAAAATGACACCTCTGATAGCATGATATACCACTCCAATCAATGATGTATGCTCTAATATTAAGGGGATATTTAGTTGCTTGGTTCGAGATAAACTTACATCTCAGCCTCAAATTGACGTCAAAGACTAAGGTCTAGGGGTGATTGATATACATAAGTCTGGTCTCGTTTGGATGAGATCCACTGTGATAACATGTCTCCTCAAAGATCATCTCGGACTCATCAGATACTAGACTTCTCACCCACTAGACTATACCCCAAAGTCTCGGCCTCTGATACTATCTTATCTAGTGACTATCATCATCAATTACTGAGCATATTAGCAGTCTCGCAAATATCGATAACCCAAAGTTGGTCCAATAGTGTCGGCCCAGATATATTGAACTCAGGAAGTTCTACTAGGCTGATACATCACTACAACAAATTACACATTTAACTGCGAAATTTTTCGTAGCCAAAATTTCATATTTCGTTGCAGATAGTTTTTGGCAACGAAATTTATTTCGTAACAGGTTCGTGGCCAAAGGCCCGTTGCTAAATGTATATGGCCACGAAATTAACTTTCGTTGCCAATTGTTTAGGTCATTTGCCACGAAATTATTTTCGTGGATAATTATCATATTTAGGCTACAATTTATTTCGTAGCTAAAAGTTCAACATTTCGTTGCTAAATATCTTAATTTCGTTGCCAATTCTATATGCAAACTACTGCTATAAACTTTTAGCTACGAAACTTACAATTTATTTTGTAGCTAATTGTTGAACATCTTGTTGCTAAATGTCTACCTTTCGTTGCCAATTCTATAAATAGAAACTTTTAAATACAAAAATTGTACCTTACCTCAAGATCTATTGGCTAGAAAATTCAATTGTTGAAGAATGTTTCTTAATCATTAATTTTTCAATAATAAACTATCAAATCTTAAACCGTACTTTTATTTATCAATTGCATATTTAACTACTAAAACATTTATTTTGGTAAAGGAATGTTTCCAAATATATATATTTTTATTTTGAAATTGGTAAATTAATGTATGCCACCAAATTTACACAAATTACCATCTAAAAATAACACATTCGTTAAAATTCACAAAATAACTAAATTATCATAAATAAAATCCACATTAAGTCATATACACATACATTGTCAAGTCAACTAAACACTAGTTAAAGGACTTAGAAGTCCCACATTTCATCCCCTTACAAACGACAAATATCCACAGTGCAAAAAAATAACTTAAACTAGTTAAAGGACTTAAAAGTCTCCAATTCCATTTGCAAATGTCAAAAGTTAATGGTGCCCCAAAAATAGCTTCCTGTCACGTCAAATCTGCAATTAAGAGAATAAAATATCATTAGCTAAAATAAAGTGGGATATGATTCGTATTTATCGTGAAAAGGTTATAATAATGAACGAAATTTGATAATTAAAGAGATAATAATCGATTACGAATCATTTTAAAAGAATATGAGTAGCAAAACTAAAGGATGCCTAGATTACCATTGTTCGGAAGATGAGGAACGTGATGCGATCAACGACTGAATCAACTTATCGGACTTCGCTTGTCGAGCTAGAATATCCTCTAGCATTGCACGTTGATCTCCATATCGGCCTTTTGTGCCAATGACTCTTCTCTTTGAATTGTTTCCTCTATCTCACGAGCTTGTAAATGCTCCATCAAATCTTCTTGAGCTTTCATAGACTTCTCAAGTGCCTCTTCCAATTCAGCATTCTTCAATCGCAATAGATTAATTCTAGAATCCTTTTTTTGGACCATACCCAAGCCCGTTAATATATCCTGGTCTTATGCCAAGAACTTTATTTGCTATCTCATCTGAGCTCATCATGGTACCATTCTCGGATATTGATTCAGATTCACGGCGTTTCATCTCATTCTGCAAACAAAATAGAAGAAAAAGGATTACATGTTTAGCCAAACTGTCGAGATGTCTATAATTTTTAAGCTAATTAAAGACAATAATTTTAACTACGTGTGTAATTTTTATACCGAAGATAAGAGTACCAAAGGAATTACAAGCCAACAGTGTTTGTTGGTTTGTAATTCAACAACAACAGGGTAAATTAAAAATAAAATTAATAAGACTTACATAGATCGTTTTGGCTTCGGGAGATGTCCACTTTTCATCTTTACAATGAGTTTCTTTATAAAACTTGATCCTATTCGGCTCTTGACTGTCCACCTCTTTACTCCGCTATTAAATAACAAATAATTAATAATTGTACTTGTAAAATAAAATTCTCAATTGACACACCAAAACAAGTTGATATATTACCAATTCATGACGAACCGCCACAAATGCTTTTGACCCGTGATTATGCTTTACAACTTGTTTAGACTTGTTAATCTGATTTACAATACATTGTCTCTGCAGTAATTTTTCAAACATCATAAGTATGCATATTTTAATAAAATAAAATATTTACAAGTTACAACATCAACAATAGTTCAAACCTGATATCTTGGACTTCCATAAAGATCGCATAGACTAAGAAAATTATCCTTGGTCATATTAGCAGGGACATTTTCTTGAGCCTCCTCCGCTGATCCTTATTTTTTATACAGTTCACGAACCTTTCTCCGTTGACTCCTACTTCTCCCTTTCATTAGCTCTTGCAAACACTCCTTTGCATGATCATCCAAATCAATGTCGAATTTCTCCTGAAATTTTATACTCAATCAGTAACTGATCAAATGAAACGATGTAAGAGAAAGAGTCCATGCCAAATAACATTGCTTGTAAAAATAGCTCATTTGCCAATAAACACATTGCATCTGTCTAGACTGATGAACTAGCTAGAATCATTGTTATAAGAGTGGAGCAAATTAACTAGAAATATTGGAGAAGAAAAATCCCCTCGGTAGAAAATCATAATATCAACAGCAAAACAACAAGTGAGATGGATCTTTGAAACCTCTAGCAACCTTGTGAAAGTATGAAGAGATCAATTTTTTAAAACAAAATACAATTTGCAGATTCACTACAGTATGAAGAGATCATTGATCATTGATCTCTTTAATTGGATGGCCTTAGAACATGTTTGCAGAATAAAAAATATTAAAAACTAAAATGAATAACTGTACAGGGAATAAAATAGAGAGACATGCAGAATCACTATATAGGGAACAAAACACCATTTGACATCAGGTTTTTCAACCCTGATTCCCTTTCTAGAACAAGAAGAACACTTCCCACATAACATTATGCGCCAACGGGTATTAAAACAGGACCTGGGAACCAAAACAGGTCCTGGGAACTAGTTCCATCGTTTGCGAGAAAGAGAGAGATTAGAAATTAAAGTAATGTTCCACATGACAGACTTAATATGAATCTTTCATATATCTGAATCAAGTCAAATTAATCCCCCCAAAAGGGATTGATCAAAAGAGAGGCCAAGGCATCAAGCAGCCTATTGATGAAGGTTTCAACACTGATGAAGGCATCAAATTAATTCCCCATTCATGTATTGTCTGATCAACAGAATAAAAATGCATCCAAAGTTTATTGTGAAAATACCCGTAATTGCGAAGAAGGTCTCAACACTAATGAAGATCAAGAAGAAGAAGTAATGGCCGGTGTGAAAAAAGAAGCCTGCCCATTGAAAAGTCAATTGAAATGGAGGATCTTAACACCTCCTACATGCTTCTTGAATCTAAGAAATTAAGAATTAAGAAGTGTAAAGAGTATAAAGGAACAACATCTGATTCAGAAGAAGACATAAAAGTTCCCAAAATTGAAGACCTCAAATTATTTTCCTCCTTAGTTAACAGTAAACTAAAAGCTTACAACAAGAAGAAAGAAGCAGTGAGTAAGCAGAAGAAAACTATGAACGCCAATCCTATAGGAAGTTTCTTTTAGTCTAAAAAGAAACAAAGTTAGAGGAGTAGGTAATATCTAAAGTTTTCAATAATCAACACACTAATATGGAATATTAGAGGAGTAGGTAATAAACCTACTATAAGAAGATTGGAAAAGCTCTATAAGTCTCATAACTTTTCTTTCCAATCAATTCTTAAGCCTATGATGGATGGGGAGAGAATTGATTATTTGAGAAATAAATTGGAACTTTGATGATTGTGAAGCTAGTAATTAAAATAAAATGTAGTATTTTTAGAGGCAGGGAGTATGAAATTAGTTATATAACTTGGATACCAGTTATACAATTCATTACAGTTATATAACTTGGATATAAGTTATACCATGAAATAGTCATGAAAATTTGAAATTCCAGTATGAAATTAGTTGTATAACTTGTATATCAGTTATACTATGAAATCAGTTGTATAACTTGGATATCACGAATAGAAAACTGTCAATAATGACATATGAACACACACTTAATCAAGTCAAATTAATGATGAAATTCACTACAGTACATCCAATTAAAGAGATCGATGATGAGTGATGCAAATCACTATAGTTATATAAGTTGGATATCAATTATACTATGAAATAGTCATGAAATTCTGAATCAAGTCAAATTAATTCCAGAAAAAGGGATTGATCAAGATAGTGGCCAAGGCATCAAACCCCAAACCATGGGCCATGTTTGTTGATGAGCACACACTGAATCAAGTCAAATTAATGATGAAATTCACTACAGTACATCCAATTAAAGAGATCGATGATGAATTATGCAATTCACTACAGTTATATAACTTGGATATCAGTTATACTATGAAATAGTCATGAAATTCTGAAATTCCAGTATGAAATCATTTGTATAACTTAAATATCAGTTATACTATGAAATCAGTTGTCACGAATAGAAAACTGTCAACGATGACATATGAACACACACTAAATCAAGTCAAATTAATGATTAAATTCACTACAGTACATCCAATTAAAGAGATCGATGATGAATGATGCAATTCACTACAGCTTTATAACTTGGATATCAGTTATACTATGAAATAGTCATGAAATTCTGAAATTCCAGTATGAAATCAGTTGTATAACTTGGATATCAGTTATACTATGAAATCAGTTGTATAACTTGGATGTCACGAATAGAAAACTATTAACGATGACATATGAACACACACTGAATCAAGTCAAATTAATCATGAAATTTACTACAGTACATCCAATTAAAGAGATCGATGATGAATGATGCAATTCACTACAGTTATATAAGTTGGATATCAGTTATACTATGAAATAGTCATGAACTTATGAATAAAGTCAAATGAATCCCAAGAAAATGGATTAATCAAGATAGAGGACAAGGCATCAAACCCCAAACCATGGGTCATGTTTGTTGATGAGCACACACTGAATCAAGTCAAATTAATGATGAAATTCACTACAGTACATCCAATTAAAGAGATCGATGATGAATGATGCAATTCACTACAGTTATAGAACTTGGATATCAGTTATACTATGAAATAGTCATGAAATTTCTGAAATTCCAGTATGAAATCAGTTGTATAACTTGGATATCAGTTATACTATGAAATCAGTTATAACCTGGATATCAAAATCCTAAGGCGATCCATTCTCGTGACATATAAACAAAAGAGACAGATGAATTAATTCCAAGGTTGATTGTATCATAATCAATAAAGAAAGGAAAATAAGAGATTTGGAAATAAAAAATGTTTTGACCATCACGAATAGAAAACTGCCCACGATGACATATGAACACGAATACTTGAGCCCACTGTAATATGAATCTTTCATATATCTGAATCAAGTCAAATTAATCCCAAAAAAAGGGATTGATGAAGATAAAGGCCAAGGCATCAAACCCCAAACCATGGGCCATGTTTGTTGACGAGCACACACTGAATCAAGTCAAATTAATGATGAAATTCACTACAGTACATCTAATTAAAGAGATCAATGATGAATGATGCAATTCACTACATTTATATAAGTTGGATATCAGTTATACTATGAAATAGTCATGAAATTCTGAAATTCTAGTATGAAATCAGTTGTATAACTTGGATATCAGTTATACTTACATTAAGTCCGTCGAACGCTCTTGTCTTATTAGCTTCAGTGAGGTCTTTCCATTTGGTTGGGACTGGAATTAGGTTATGAATGATAATCCCGAGTTCATTTGATAATTTAGCAGACTGTTCTTTGTCAAGTGGCCTATCTTTCTCCTTCGATATCTCAATACGTATCTTTTTCCCAGTAGCTTTGATAATCTTCTGAAGCCCCTTGCCACGTGTAGGTCCACGAACTTTTTTCGTTATGGTAGAATCTATATTCGAAACTTTAAAATCAAATAAACAATATTAGCAACAAATGAACAATAGTAAGAAACATTTCAAAATTAGTTTTTATACCTGCATGGCTTGTGGAGGTTTCGGGACTAGTCTGTTGTATTGATTGCGAGATATTTTCAGATTCTACATCCATTACGTGTTCATTCATGGGTGCCATGGGAGCTATGGGAGTCGTGAGTGCCGGGGGTGCTGTGGGACCTGTGGGAGTTATGGGAGCTGTGGGTGTTGTGGGAGCTGTGGGAGTTGTGGGTGCCGTGGGTGCTGTGGGTGCCGTGGGTGATCCTTCATGCTATTTGACCGAAGACGTCTTCCTGGCGTCATACTGAAAAATAACATCAGGGACTAGTCTGTTGTGTTGATTGCGAGATATTTGCAGATTCTACATCCATTACGTGTTCAGTCATGGGTGCCATGGGAGCTATGGGAGTCGTGAGTGCCATGGGACCTATGGGAGCTGTGGGAGCCGTGGGTGTCGTGGGAGCTGTGGGAGCCGTGGGTGCTGTGGGAGCTATGGGTGCCGTGGGAGCTGTGAGAGTTGTGGGAGCCGTGGGTGCTGTGGGAGCCTTGGGTGCTGAGGGAGCCTCCTTCATGCTATTTGACCGAAGACGTCTTCCTGGCACCATACTGAAAAAGAACATCAAAACACAATTTTGTTTTGCATATTTAGTAATGAATAATAAGAAAAATAACATGTAGTATTATAAAATATTATAATTTCTACAACACTTTACTGAAATCAACAAAAATGACTATCATCGTCCATTCATTACAAATAACATGTTTTATTTGACAAGGGTAGCACATTATCCATTCATTATAGTTTGATCCAATATAAAGAGGAACAACAATCACATGCATGGTCATTTATAGCAAATCAACAAAAATTACAATGGTAAAATGGAGGCAATCAATATCACTATCATCATCCTCAACCACTACGAGTTCTTCCACATTTTCACAATATTCATCAAGTGTTTCGTCTTCATCATCAACGGCATCAAGGGAAATAATGTCTTCGTCCGATGGTACTCTTTTATCTATATCCACAATTCCAGCATCAATAGTGTTCGTCTCTGCATCGTTTCTCTGCAACTGACCAACATCAACTTCTATAATCTCAGAAGCCTCTGATGAAGCATTTTCCTGGTACACAAAATCATTTGTTTCTGATACATCTGTGTCCATTTCTTCCACCCTGAGATCATACAAGTGTCTATGCTGGAATTCCTGAACAACTTGCCAATTTTTTCCCAATTTTGTGTCATTGAGATAAAACACTTGTTTTGCTTGAATGGCTAGCACATAAGGATCACTCTTGTACCACCTACCATTAACATTGATGCTTGTAAAGTGATCATCGATTTGTATTCCTGATTTTTTCTTTTTATCAGCTTCAAACCAGTCACACTCAAAAAGGAGAACTCGATTTCCTTTGATATACTCTAACTCAATAATATCGTTCAATACACCATAAAAGTTAATCTCTTCGTCATTATGATCTCCTTTAACAACTAAACCGCTGTTTTGACTTCTTCTGCGATTGTCACGATCTTTAGTGTGAAATCTAACTCCATTTACTATACAACTTTTGTACTTATTTGCCCGTATGTCAGGACCACATGCTAATGCATATCATTGCTCAGTACATTCTGAAGACTTCTGGCCGTACAAGTTTTTCATCTATTAAAGAAAAAATTTGAATGATATAAGTTAGACCGATTATATTACTTAAAAAATAATCAAATTTATACATTAATATTATCATATGATAACTTTACTTAAACTTACGCGTTCTTCAAACCAGCTAGGGAAATTCCTTCGACTTCTCTCCTCTAAATTCAAAGGGCTTTCTTTCTTCAGCTCCTCTATATGCTCACTAGCAATGGTAATAATTATAACAATAAGCTTCATAGAAGTTGTAAAATTAATACTTATGAAGATTACTTCCTAGTTATTAACTTACTCTATATATGGAGCCACTTTCTCATAATTATTCAACGTATACCACCGCATCATTTCCATCTCACTCACTGTGAGAAAGTCAAAAGTACATGCCCCAAAAGGGCATACCTTTTGAGAGATTACATCCAATCCCTCCTCTTGCTCCTCCCCGTCGTAATATCTTTCCGAGCGGTTGAGTTTGGTTTCAGTCCCGTCAAAGTACATTGAGCAAAATGTCAAACATTCATTAACAATGTAGTCTTCTGCTATAGAACCTTCCGGTCGAGATTTATTACGCACGTAACCCTTTAATGTTCCCAAGTAATTATTAGCATTTACAATGATATAAATTACCACATGTTAAATCTATAAACTATACGTAAAAAATAAGTATTTTGACTTAAACCCCCACTTTTAATATCAAGTTTGACTTAAAAATTAGGGGCTATGTCGAAATAGACCTAAAATATGACTATGAGTATATTGACATACCTTTCAATAGGATACATCCACCCATATTTCACCGGTCCTCCAAGCATAGCCTCTCGCGGCAAATTAATAGCTAAGTAGACCATTATATCAAAAAAAGTCGGTGGATAAATCAATTCTAGTTTGCACAAAATCACGACAATGTCTTTCTCCAACCTCTTCAGTTCTTCTACATCTAGTGTTTTACAACACAAATCTTTGAAAAAATTCCCCAACTCAATAATTGCACTGTATACTTCCTTGCACAAATATCCACGAGTTCCAACGGGTAATAAACGTTGTAATAGAACATGACAATCATGGCTTTTCAACCCCGATACCTTACCATCACCAATGTTCACACACCGTGAGATATTTGAAGCATATGCATCTGGAAACTTCACTGATTTCAAGAACTTACAAAAACCTTATTTCTCTAACTTACTAAGTGTATAACATGCAGGCGGTATTATATATTTATCCTCATTCCGCTTTAAATGTAATTCCTTCCTTATTTTCATATCCTCCAAATTTTGCCTCGCCTTATATGTGTCTTTTGTTTTTCCCTCAATATTTAATAAAGTTCCCAAAACACTCTCACAAATATTTTTTTCAATATGCATGACATCAAGGTTGTGTCGAAGTTTTAATGTTTTCCAATATGGTAATTAAAAAAAAATGCTTTTTCTTGTCCAGTTGAGATCTTCAGGTGTACGTTTCCTCTTTTTATTACCCGAATGTTTCCCCGGTATATATTCATTGACATGATTCAATTTTCGCAACAAATCATCCCCATTTAAGTCCATGGGCTTTAACTGGAGCTCTTGCTTACCATCAAATTTTCTACTCTTCCTCCATATATGGTTGGAATCCAGATATCGACGATGGTCCATATAACATATCTTACTCCTTATTCTTTTTGAAGAAGTATCTTTATTACACCTAAGACAAGCCATATAACCCTTAGTGCTCCAACCAGACAAATTACCATACGCCGGAAAGTCATTTATAGTCCACAAAACTTTCTCATGCATTTGAAAATTCATTTTGGTGGATGCAACATAAGTTTCTACACCAACTTCCGATAACTCATTCAACTCATCAATTAATGGTCGTAAATACACATCCATATCCTTACCTGGTGCCAGAGTTCCTGGAATAAGTAATGACATCATCAAAAATGACTCTTTCATACATAACCAAGGTGGCAAGTTATATGGCATAAGTATTACTGGCCACATGCTATATGAGTTGTGCATATTACCAAAGGGGTTAAAACCATCACTTGCTAGGCCAAGCCTTACATTACGAGGGTCTTGAGAAAACCACTCATGCTTCACATCAAAATCCTTCCATGCACTAGAATCTACAGGATGTCTCAATACATTATCTTTGACACGTTTTTCTTTATGCCACTTCATATCATCAGCCGTTTTTCTCGACATAAACAGTCTTTGAAGTCTTGGCTTTAGTGGAAAGTAACGAAGTATTTTGTGAGGAATGCGTTTACTCCCGTCATTATTAACCTTCCATCTAGACTCTCCACATATTGGACACTCATGTTTATTTTCAAGATCCTTCCAAAACAAATAACAATCATTTTTGCACGCATGAATCGATACGTATCCTAATCCCAAGCCACCCAACATGCTCCTTGCCTCATAATTTGACTTTGGAAGTGTCTCACCATCAGGAAAATCTTCCTTCAATAGTTCAAGCAACATCTTGAGTGATTTATTACTCCAGTGATTGATCACTTTCAAGTGGAGCAACTTTACGAGGAAAGACAGTAAAGAGAATTTTTTGCAACCAGTATATAATTCACGCTCTGCATCTTTCAATAATTTATTGAAATTTGTCTTATCCCCGACACCAACTTGTCTAGGAGTACCGATTTTAAACTCTTCAGCTAAACCAGCATCAAAGAAAAACCCTTTTTGCATGTCTTCCAACACTTCTTGCATCTCGTCCCCTTCTTCATTTTCATTATCAATCCAATCATCGACATCAATATTAGCATCATTAGCATCATCATGAACTGTATCATTAGAGCATTCCCCGTGATATGTCCATTGTGTGTAGGTGGTACAAATACCTTTTAAGAAAAGATGATCTTCTACTTCATCAATATTTCTGAGATCGATGTTAAGACAATTGCAACATGGGCACCTAATGTAACTGTTGGGTACCATATGATCCTTTGCAAATCGAATGAATGATCTAACACCCAAGACATACTTTTCACAAAATCTATTTGTTTCTTTCATCCAACTCTTATCCATCTAGTTCACATGAAAATCAAACACATTAAAATATTAGTTTATTATTTCATATAATATTTTTGTTGTCTAAGATTCCAGAGCATAAGACAGAATATGTTTATTCATAACCACTAATCAATATCCATAAAACTAGAGGATATAGGGAAGCCCTAAAGTCAAAACACAGTATTTCTAATTAGGTTCCCACTACATAAGCCTAAGTCCCCTTATCAGTGAAAAAGCAACACACAACATTAACAATAAAACAGGTGTTTTCGTCAATCTTATTAAATTTTTTCTACATATATATACTACCTATTGGGCAGGCGCGCTACATATGCGTTGCGTAGCAAGTTAAGTAGAAAAAAAGTGGGATCTAGTAATATACTAAACAAAGTCGTAGTAAATACCTTGAAATTATAATCCACAATTTGAAGGGTACTAGTAATTGGAACAAATAAATTACATATTATTGTTACAAAATAGGTCTTAACAATGGTTTAGTACTAGAAAAAATAAATTAGTGATTCCATTATGATGACTGTCAATCAAACACCCAATTTTCACCAGTTAGAACTTTAAAAAAATAAGAATCGTATTATATATTTATATTCAACAGATAACTCTTCACTAATTAACATACTGGAGATAAAAATTATGTTTTTTGAGTAATCTAATAGGAATCTAATTAACTATCACCCTAAATAGGACCACAAACTCAATTTCTTTTAAAACTATTTACCCGTCCTATTAAAACTTTCTTAATGTAACACGTAAGACATGGTAGAGCGTCAATGTTGGTAGATTTAAGGAGCACGAAAAAATAAACTTTGAATATACGAATTTTGAGAACAATGTCAAAATTCATGTCTATATCTAAAACAATAAAAGTACATAGGTATGCACCAATAAATTTAACATAAACAAGATATTATCATGATCCTACTATTAAACAAAATAAAAATATGAATGAGATAGGGGTCATCACAAAAAATCAGCAAACACAACAAGAATAAATCAATACACGCAAACAAGAAAAAATCAGCACACACCAACAAGATTAAATCCCCAAAATTTTATTTCAAGATTAAATCCCTAAAAATTTATTTCAAGATTTAACAAGATTAAATCTATAGAATTATGTCAAACAATATTTGTTTCGAGATTAAATGTGTCAAAATAACCCAAAAACCACTTAAAGAAATGATTTTATTTTTCAAATTCTTATAGATTGTATACTAATGTGTTACAAAACAAGATTACAGAGAGAGTGTGTTACAAAAGAAGTCACAAAACAAGACTAAGGGTATTACAAATATTACAAAACAATACTTCCAATCATTTTGGCTAAAAAAATGAAACCTAAGCGATTAAATTTAAGGGGTTGTCTGGATTTTAGCCTAAAAATTACAACACGAATGTGGGGATTTTGATGTGAGAGAATTAATAAAGACCCAAAATCATACCTAACCCCTTTTTTTCCCAATCTGAGATAAATATCTAACCGAAAAGTTTTACTATTTTGGACTCCCAAACGTTTTGGCCATGAATTCCCAAGCGTTTTGGACTCCCAAACGTTTTTGGAGTCCCAAACGTTTGGCCATGAATTCAAAGATCACCGAGAGATGGACTCCCAAACATGTTCAGATCACCGAGAGAGAGAGAGAGAGAGAGAGAGAGAGAGAGAGAGAGAGAGAAAGAGAGTACCTGATTGAGATCGTTTTGGACGAAGGGATTGGAGGGGCTGAGATGGAGATTGTTTTGGACTCCCAAACGTTTTGGAGCAGCTGAGCTAGAGATCGTTTGGTTTTGGAGGGATATTAAAAAAAGAGTACCTTTTACCACAAAAGAAATGGTTGTCAAAAAACATATATATTAGACCACGAAACTAATTTTGTGGCAAAAATAATATATTAACTACTACGAAATATTTCGTTGCCAATAATAAAAATTTTGTTGCTAAATATTTCGCATTTAGACCCAAGTGCGGGAAGGCAGGGGCGCCAATTTTTTGGGACCTATTATCAACGAAATTTTAATTTTCGTTGCCAAATCTAATACTTTTCTCCACGAAATAAATTTCGTAGCAGATGTTGATATTTAGCCACGAATTTTTTTTTTGTAGGTAAGAAAATCGCAGATAAATGTAAGTTTTGTTGTAGTGTCATCATCTGCTCTGCATGCCAGAAACAAAGTCAGCTTTGTCTCAATTCCATCCTTAAATATCAATGTCTCACCAGTCTCGACCAGTCGAGACTCTCAACCTCAGATATAATATATACATGTGGAACATATGACAAGGGTATTGTTTTCAGACATGACCAAGACCGTTATGTCATATCAGCCCCCACGTGAATGGAATATTTAGCCCTTATGAATTACACACTTCATTATGCAACTGTCACACTTTCATTGGTTATTTGATCTCATTTACACAGGTTGGATGCTAGGGGTGACACTGTACACTCCCAATGATATAAAAGAAACTCGTCATCTTCTTTTACAAGGATCGATCATTCTATCAAAACCCTACTATATTGTATTATCTTATTGAGAGAAAATGCAGAAAACCTTGTAACTCTGTTAATGGCTTCCAGCCTTATTATCTAGTGAAACTAATTTACTCTTTGCACAGTAGATGTAAGCCAATAACAAGCCACTTATATATGTAACTCCTATTCATATATAATCCTTTCTACCTATTATTTACTTATTATATTTTTTTTTACACTACCATTGTCATATAAACCTAGAAACTAAGTTCAATCTATCTGAGGGTGGTATTCTGTATCATCAGTCGACGATAATTCTTGATTGCCAACGGAGGATGAGGTCAAAGAAGTTCAACACTTGTAAAAATTTTGAATCAAAAATTCATTTTACTCTCCCCGTTGAGTCTATAGGGTATGCTTGTGATTTTCCCTAACTTCTTAAGGGTACATTGGTAAAATTCACATGAAGAGACCAAAGGGTGAGATACACTTATCAGCTGTCACTATGGGTCCCGTTTTAAATGTTGGGTTGTGTTAGATGTTGAAACAAATAATTCAAAGCTTTTACCTACCATTATTTTATACTTTTATCTCCAATCCTTCACCTAGAAGTCTTCTTTTGTCTCCATTTTGTCTCTAATTTATTCAGATAATCATTTAATCATGTTCCTTCATATTTTTCTATTTTTTTTCCTAGGATTGAAAAAAATAGTTTATGCAGTGAATGAAAAAACCATAGGAGAGTTTAGGGGGAAAAAATTTAATCTACAATTAGTTAGTAATTAAGTGTGCTAAATGTCCAAATTATTGCCACAATGTACTGGAATGGCATTGGATACATACTCAATTTGTGGATGAGGGTGGAATTACCTTTCCTTAAACCATTATTTTCTTGAGTTTTACAAATACTTCAGGGTCGTACATTCTCAATGCAGCCTAAACACATAAAGAATTATGAATGGGGTTCATGGAATCAATGAGTTGTATAAAACTCAATTTAGGATTCCTGAAATCATGTAATGTCATTTATGGGTTCAAACAAATAACAGTACCTTCAATCTGAAGGCAAGGAATGTTGTCAGAGTTCCCATGGTTAACATTCATGACTCCAATAAGGGTTATTAGAGTTACGATTTCATTCCTAGGAAATGGTAACATCCACTAATTCCTGAGGACGAAAAGCCCTATAGGGTTGTAGGTGACCTAACAGAGGGCATAAGATAGGTTGATTGCTGCTATTTTGATTGAATTTGGTTATTATTGACCCAATTCCACATGAAACACTTGTTAACATTCTTTTTTTTATTTAGGCAAAAGATTCTAAGAATAAAGAACTTGACGTTTCTCTCGTCAATTTATCCAAACTTGTTAATAATTGGAATTTAAAGAGACCTTTATTTTATGGTGTCGAGCATCCCAGATCAACATCCCCGTTACTCGAGTATGCTAATAAAACCACCTCTTTCATTACTATT
This sequence comes from Sambucus nigra, assembly GCA_949130495.1. Classification (NCBI taxonomy): domain Eukaryota; kingdom Viridiplantae; phylum Streptophyta; class Magnoliopsida; order Dipsacales; family Adoxaceae; genus Sambucus; species Sambucus nigra. The sequence goes on from OX422208.1 coordinate 76,630,464, forward strand.
CATATGGATATAATTATTGAGATCTCTGTCATCTCAAGTAGTGAATGGTCTTCAAGCGAGTCCACATCGACCTCTTTTGAGACTAGAAACATTAACGTTATCCCAATTGTATGTCTGGTAACCTCGGATGACGAAATGGCCCCAAGGAGGAGAATTCTAACTATGGTGGATGATTCTGACCTCACCACTTCTCCAAAGGCCCAGACTTCTAAACGAAATGGGTAGAAAGGCCACCAAACTTTGTTAACCTGTCGAATTATCCTGGTAATAGAAAGAATTTAAAGAGGAGTAAAATTGACAGTAATCCTTCCATCGATTCCATTGTTCCAACCAAGAAGGTGGATGCCCGCATCATAAAATAGGGGTTAGTGGTTGAGAACCCTACATTGACCCTCGCACAAATGGGTGGGGATGTTTTGAAGTTGGATAAGAAGAAGGTTGGTAGGTTGAATACTAACCAACTTGTTTTTGAGTCTACACATGTGTTATCTCTACTAAGTCCCGGAACTTCTGGTCAGATCCTTTACTTAGAGTATTTATTGTTGCGTTAAATTGTGATCATACTTTTCTTTCAGTTTAGACCGACTTTGTCGATGTCCTTGATAGAAGGACTAACCATGCCAAAGCCAAAGACGACTTGGAGCAAGCCTTGGTGAAGTCCCAAGAGTCTTTCAAGGCCACCAAGGAGTATTATATCGAGAAAAAGGGCATCGACCTGTAGATATCCAAGTTAAGGTCAGAAAATCAGTAGTTGAAAGCTATCGAGGAAAATGATTGGATTCTGACTAAGGTACTAACACCCAAAGACAAGGCCTATATCCAAGGGTTCGTAAATGACTTTGGTTAGGATAAAAAGAACTTAGCTTTTACCCATAAGGTTAACTTTAAGAAGGGTTAGGATTCATCATGGGCCAAGACTAAGGTCTCCCTGAGTATGAAATTTATGAGGAGCATGATTCAGGTTCTCCACTAAATGACTAGGAAGAGGACACGGCCTCGGGCACTAGATAGAAGAATAATGGGGACGATTAAGAGATGGAGGATACTAACCAAGGCAAGGATCTAGTCAATTAAGAGAAGGTGAAGGAAAAGAAAGTTCAATCTAGTTAGGTTTAGCTTAGGTTAGTTTTTTAAAATATATCACTGTATTTTGATAAATATATTGTAAGATCTTGATCCACCCTTCTTAAATTTTTGCTGGGTTATTCCATTTTTTCCTTGCTATTATTTGTCTAACTATTGATTACTTATAAATGATATGGTTTTATTTTTCATATATGAATGCATTTATAGTGATCTTTGAAACCTGATAATATGTGTTTCATGATTCATCCTTGGCCACGACTGAGGTCTCCCTGAGTATGAAATTTATGTGGAGCATGATTCAAGTTCTCCACTAAATGACCAGGAAGAGGACAAGGCCTCAAGCACCAGACAGAATAATAAAGGGGCCGATTAAGAGATGGAGGATACTGACCAAGGCAAGGATCCGGCCAATCAAGAGAAGGTGAAGGAAAAGAAAAAGAAAGTTCAATCTAGTTAGGTTTAGCTTAGGTTTGTTTTATAAAATATATCACTGTATTTTGATAAATATGTTGTAAGATATTGCTCCACCATTCTTAAATTTTTGCTGGGCTATTCCATTTTTTCCTTGCTATTATTTGTCTAACTATTGATTACTTATAAATGATATGGATTTATATTTCATATATGAATGCATTTATAGTGATCATTGAAACCTGATAATATGTGGTTCCAATACTTCAAGAGAATGAAAATATGGATTCAGTATTTACTTAGGGATCTTCTAGTTGAGCTCGTGAAGCCTTTATTACTACTAGACAGGCACTTCATAAGATAACAAGTGCCTATAGTAAACAAACTCGTTTGGATATTAGTCTGCAAACTGAAGTCAAAGATATTCGTGATATTATTGAGATATTAAAAAATGACAACAATATCCTAAGGGATAAGCTCAACAAGGCTGAGAAGGATTTATAAAAAAATAAGGCAATCAAGCAAGGTATATATTGTGAAATAATAAAGTTAAAATACCTCTTTAGAAAGGGTCCTCACGCAGTTTGCATTGCTGGTTATGATGAGGGACGAATGGATACCCTTTATGTCTAGATGAAGCAAAGAAGGTCGCTTATAAGCAAGACCGAATTAATGATTTCACTATCATGAAGGTTTTCAAGAACTCTGAACTTTGATACTGGTACCAAGTGGAGTTCCCTTCTTATATACATCCTCCTTTTGGAGCGATGAGTCATGGATTCCTCCTTATGTGATTCCTCTTTGATTGATAAAGAGATACTTATTATCTCATGATAGTTTGGATGCATTTCAGCCCAATTTGTATGATAGGTAAAGATTTGAGGTCACTGAATTGGTAATTCGCAAGAGATGGTAGATATTTTTGTCATATTTTCTTGTAATCATCTTGTAATTTTATTGGTATGGGCTTTTTAAAAAATGGATACCTCATGAATGCAATTAGGAGAAAACTTATGTCTTGAATTTTCCTATATTTTATATTAAGCATGTGTTATCGTTTGCCTTACCTTTTAGAAAATGTCATCACACAATCTTAGCCTTAGGAAAACTTTAGAGAAAATTCACCTGGCCGTAGGGCTAACCAACTATTCAGGATTTTAATTGACCTATGTCGGAACATTTAGTGCATAGGGATCCCGTATACGTCTTTTCTTTCCTGGTCATTTCCTAATTTTTCATGTATATAAGTGAAAAAATATGTGACCTTCAGTTTTGATTAAGTGTAATCTTATTAAGGGATTCATGTTAGGGGCCAGTGTTTGATTGGGTATTTAAACCAATGACCAATACTTGATCGGGTAAATATGGATGAATTAATAGACATTATTTCTATAATTAAAACTCATAAATAAATAGAGTTAGCCTTCCATTTAGAAGAATAAGAAATTCAATTGCATTAACTAAACTTTAGATCATTCGATTAATAGAATTTTGAAATTTAAACAAAGTTAAAAATAAAAATTCCTACGATTGGTCGCATTCCAGGCCCTAGGAATCTCCCCGCCCCTTATTATTTCTAAAGTTTAGGCTCCTTGGAGGCCATCTTTGATAACTAAAGGGGAACTCCCAGTTGAGACCTAACTTGCCATATGATGGCTTCTTCATTTTATCGATCACTTTTTAGGATGTAATCTCCGACCAAGAATGTCCTCGAATTGATGTCTTTATTGTACTTCTTGGCCAACTACTATTAGTAATAAACCAGTTTGTTCAAAGTTTTTTCTCTCCATTCCTAGGCTAGATTGAGCTCAGTCCTTTTGAGGTTTTCATTAGCAATGGTGGTCTTCATTATTGGAAAATAAGGTTCCATGGAAATATGTCTTTCATTCCATAAGGCAAAGGGCGTTCCCTTGTTGACCTCATAGGCGTGGTTCGGTATGTCCAGAGGACGTGAGGGAGCTCGTCCACCCAAGCACCTTTTTTCTTCTCTGATCTTCTATTCATTTCATTGAGAAAATTTCATTAAAGACCTCAAAATTAATATTTCTTTATGGGTAGGCCATCTAACTGAAATAGTGATTGATGTTATGGTTATTTTAAAATTATTGGAATGGTCCAATTTCAAATTGCATTCCATTGTCGGTGATGATTGTTTTTGGTACACCAAAATGGGTCACAGTGTTTCTCTAGATAAATCTTATCATATTCGCGTCCCTGATGTTTGCCACACTTTAAGCTTCTATCCACTTGTAGAAATAGTTTATGAAGACCATGAGATACTTTTAATTTCCTGGTGTTGTAGTTAGGGGAACCAAAATATTCAAACCCCACCACGGGCTAGTTATTGACTTTAGGTCACTTATTCATTGGTGAAAATAGGTAAGAACTCTTAGCACTTCTTGCACTTTCAAACATAGGAGACTGCGTCTTTCTGTATGTAAGGCCATAAATATCCCTCTTTAATGGCGCTGAATGCCAAAGATCTCCCCCAGCATGGCTTCCGCATATCTTATCGTGAAGTTTGTATAGGACTTGGTCGATGTCATTTAAATTTACACAATGGAGGTATGGATATGTGAAATATTGGCTATGAATTTTGCTCTCAAGTGACAGTTAGAAAGGAGCATCCTTTATCCTACCTTGATCGTCCAACTTATTATCGATTACAAAATATCCTCCTGCAAATAGGCAATGATCGGGTCCATCTAGGAGCTTTCTCGACGGGGAAGACTTACTTGGTGACCTTTGGTTTTATTATTATTAGTTGCTTAAGGTACTCCACCTTAATATTTCTTCTGAGGTCGGAACACATGGATGAAACTAAAGTGTCCAAAGCATCTGAATGACTGTTGTTTTCGTAAGGGAATTATTGAATATGAACTTTCTCAAACTGGGTGACCATGTCTTGGACGACCTGTAAATATGCTAACATTGGTTAGTCTATTGCCTTATAATATCCTGATACTTGATTAAATACCATCCTTAAGTTGTAGTAAACATCAAGGTTACTGGCACCAAGAGATGAGGTTTTTCGTAATCTTGGGATGAGAGCTTCGTATTTGGCCTCGTTATTGGATGCTTCGAAGCCAAGTCTAATCCCTTACTCGATCATGGTTTGTTTCGAGGTTATTTGGACAACTCCTAATCTTGACCCTTTTAATATTTAGGATCAACGTAGAATGTCTACTTTTAGAGTTAATCAAACCAATTGGTTGTTTAATCAGCAATCTCTACTTCGTTGGGCGACTTCCCTCCAATGAACTCAGAGAAAAGATTGGCTACTAGTTTCCCTTTTTATTGCAGTACTTAGTCGATAGTGAATATTGAATCTTCCTAGTTCCACCCATTATTTGAACATCTTTCTGGATATGTTGGAATTTTTTAGAACTACTTTGAGTATAATGGAGGTAGTAACTATTATCGAGGGGTTATCAAAGTAGCATTTCAATTTTTGTGAAGAAATTTCCAAAGAGTAGACCAGATTGTTTAGAGGAATATAACATCTTTTGACATCTAGTAGAGTCTTGCTAGCATAATAGATTGGGGCTTGGTGCCCATCCTTTTTGTGCGTTAAGGCCGAACTGACAACATGGTCGGATACTGCGAGATATAAGGAAATTGAATCTCCTGGATTTGGGACTTCAAGTAGGGGTGGTTGAATCAAATATAAATTGATCTCCTCAGTTTCTTTTAGAAATTTCTCATTCCATATTTGACCCTATTCACCTTTTAACAGTTGAAATAATGATCGACACTTCACTGATGATATAGAGATGAAGCAGTTAAGTTCTATCAATATCTCGGTTAACTTTTGAATGTCACGAATCATTTTTGGTAGTTGAACATTGTTAATTGCCTCAATTTAGTCATTGTTTGCCTCGCTTCCCCTCTGTCTGACCAAATATCCCAAGAACTTCCTCTAGACACCCCATCCTAGGACCCCCTAAGCACCTCCTTAGCTCCCTAACACTCACTCATTCACCACAAATGCTAGGTCATACTCCAAGTATCAATCTAGAGGCCCCTGGGCCTCGTTTAACTCTGGTAAAATTTCTCATATGAGCGAAATCTTAATAAATCTTTAAAGGGCTTTGAATTCCCTTTCGATGGTCCACCCCGTGTATGAATCGACCTTACGATTCAGAAGAATCATTTATTTTACTATCAAAAATTGATCTGTAGGTCATCGGGCGCTCTTGGGTTCCATTTGACTCCAATCAACTTTTTCGTTTGAGCAAAATATCAATGAATCTTGAAGGTCTTCGAATCCCTTTCCTAACGGTATGCCCCATGCACAAATCAGCCTTACGATTCGGATGAATGGTCCATTTTACTATCGAAATCATTATAAAGGCCACCAAATTCTTTTACGCCCCATTTTGACTCTAATCAACTTTCTCGCATGATTGCAATCTCAATGAATCTTTAAAGTCATCTGAATCCCCTTTCCAATGGTCTACCTTATGCCTGAATCGACCTTACAGTTTAAACGAATGATGTTATACCTTAAAAACTGATCTAGAGGCCACTGAGAGCTCCCGAGCCCCGTTTAACTCTAGTCTACTCTTCATCTTAAATGAAACTGAACGATTATTATAAGGGATCTGAATAACCTTCCAACAGTCCACACCGTGCACAAATTAGCCTTACGATTTCAGGCCCTATTTTACCTTGGTCAACTCTCTGAACCAAATATATTTAAATGAAATATTTAAAGGCTCTGAATACCCTTTCTAATGGTCCATCCCATGCGTGAATCGGCCTTATGGTTCGACTAAACGATATGTTTTCCTTCGAAAGTTTTTTATCCAGTGACCAATGGGAGCTTCTAGGTCTCGTTTGAACTTGGTCAACTCCCGAACATAGGAGTGGCTCGTGGATTCTTAAAGGGACCATGTACCCTTTCGATTGATTCGCCATGTGCATGATTATAGCTTATGTTTCGCATTCTACGATCATTTTTCAAAAAAACCTACTTAGACTATTGAATGGTACCCCCAGGCCTATCGGTGGTATGTCTGGGGCTCTATGCCGAAAGAAAAGGTCAAGGAACATGACGATCGACACCCCCCTTGGCCCTATAAATAGAGGCCATGACCTCACTTTGAAAGGCACCCCGAATATCCCTCTCAATAATTCAAAGAACATTTTCTCGAATTATGGGTTGTTATCCTCTTAAAAAGCCCATTTCCCACATTTCCTCCATCCTTTTCATACTCCTTTTAGTAAATTCTCACCCATCTCCTCATACCACCATCATCTCATCATGTGATTGTTGCATTTACAATTAAGATCCATTCCAAGTTTTCATAAGAAGGCCCAACTCTCCACCCATGTATTTAGATTCTCTTATTTTTCCATTAGTTACTTTATTTTCACTTTAGTGTTTTATTTTGTTACATCACATACCGTAATTCCAAACCTTTGTTATTAGTATTTGCACATACTTTATTTTCATGCAAAATCCCAAAATAAGAAAATTTGGGTACCTTATAAATTCTAAATGGGAAATTCTCATCAAATTTTCTAACACTAAGACACATTTTTCTTTACATGCATGTATAAAAAAGTCTCCGATTGGATTTATGGGTTAAACCTAATCTCATATTGTCTTCGAACTACGTGGACTATGATTCTCCCTTGGGCTACGTAGGCGTCTTGTGTAAATCCCCAGACTCGAGTCCTCCCATATAAATTTGATACCCTGTTCTTATTATATAATTTATTTAATATGCTTGCTTTCTTGTGTATTCTCTAATATACGCATTCGTTCTTTTATAAGGACCCGTGAATCATAAAACACTTACATTATACTTTGAATTGCTATTTTGGGAGCACTCTTAAGGATGACCTCACTCCTCCTTTGTCCATGATGCGAGTATAGCGGTTCCATTCTCCATTTATATTATGCACATCAGCACACACATCATGGAGTTTAACAGGACAAGATTAATACATGCTAATGAGAGACTAAAAGGGCGGTATGGGTGCATAACACCTTCCCATTCCGTAACTTAGTCCCTAGACCCTTGAACTGCTTGGTTTCACAAGCATCAGTATTGTCCTCGATGTCGTTCTCTCGAGGCAGCACAATTGAGCCATTTTATATGTAATAGATATATTTATGGAACAAAACTTGTTTGAGTCATAGATAAATTTTTATATTGTCACAAATTCTATGACATGTTTACTGATAAGCACCCAAAAGTATATATTTTATACCCCGAATATGTGCATTTTAGTCCCTCGTTTTAAATAAAAATGACCTTATGTTCGTATTTTATTATTTTTCAGGTCAATATGCAGTTGCGGTACAAATAATGCTAAATCAGTACAATTGCGACGCAGAAGCGGTCAAAAGCGTACATCGAAGAAATCTAAAGAGACCGCGAAATCTGGAGTCCAATCTGAGCTTGCCCCGATGTGACCCGATGTCCCGAAGCAGTCCCGTAACCCAAACCTAAGACTACACCGAGCCCAGACCATTCTCCTACCCGGTGTGTGTTTAGTTTGTACCTTTATTATTTGTCTAGAATTTTATTTTGAGTCTATATTTTTAGGATTTATTTTAGATTTATTTTGATTTTTTTTAGGATTTATTTTCTATTTTTCTATTTCCTTATTTTTAATTTTGATTTTTATTAGTTTTTAAATTTTAATCTTTATTTTATTTTATTTTTATTAGGATTAATTTTTTTATGAATTTATTTTTTTAGTTTTATTAAATTTCATTTTATATATTTTATTTTATTTTAGTTTTTTATTTTATTTGAGTTTGAGATGTTAGTTTATTTTATTTTATTTAGTTTTCTTTTATTTTTATTTTTTTTAATAGGTGTAATTTTTTAGGGGACGAATTAAACACACACACACATAACACTCCTAAACCAACCTACACCCAAACACACCCCTAAACTACTATTCATCATCATCCAACCCAACACCCGATTCTCTCTCCTAAATCCTCCATAACCAAAAGACCCAACAAAACAAAGACCCATTTTCGTTTTTAACCCTCCGAACTTTACCTACTGTCAAACCAACGAGCCACCAACACCAAACCGCCGGCGGCGAAGCCGCCCGGCCCCAACTTCCGACGACCCCTGTCTGCGTCCCTCTCCAACCCGGATCCCCAGCCGAGACCCCCCTGTGCGACCTGCTCCAGTCGGAGCTTCCACAACCCTCTACCGCCCAAACCGCAACCCATACCCGTGGCCCGATCCAAAACTCGATTACGGCGGTGACTGCCCAAACCCAAACAAAAAAATCGAGAACCCACTTTGAAACCCCATCAGCTACTATATCCCCAAACAAATCGGAACCATATTCAATCCTAAGCCATGAATGTAGGAGCTTCCAAAATCAAATCCCTCAAATCTCTCAATTTCACAAAGCATCGTGGGTATGGTTATAAAACAAAGGGGAAACTCTCATTTTAAAAAGGACGGTCATCAACAGCAAAAGAAAGAACGTTGAGAGAGAAAAATAGACTGTATATTATGTACAGCTTAGGGTCTTAAAAAAATTCCAAAAAAATTAGTTTAGTGTTAGAATAATTTTTAGGTTTGTTTTTTATTGTTTTTGGTGTAATCAAGTGCTGGATTAGTGAGAAGATTGAGACGCATTTTATGAACGCGATTCGACAAGGAGACTTGCGTATTGTATTATATTTCTCTATTCATTTATGTCATCTTTTGATATGATATTGAATGTTGTTTATGCACACATGAGAATGTTTGGCTAAACACCCCGTTCAAGGGGTGGGGTGCACTGCGAATGATATTACTTTAATTAGTTGATTCATTAATTTTATATTTCTAGGTAAATTAGTCTTTAACTGTCACCAATTAATTTATGTAACGAGAGTTAGTAAATTAATTGAACAAATTGATATTTGAATTTAGGAATCGAACTAGAGATAGGTTTTTCCTATATTTGAACATTAATTCGGTGTTGAAATTTAAGGGTTGAAATTATTTTCGTTAAATTGATCCTAGCGGGTAATTTTCTGAAAATAATGTAGTCCTAATTTTTCATCGTGTGACAATTTTTAATTAATTTTCTGAAAAATATATTATTAAATTTATAATTTTAACGAGAGTTAGATTATCGATTTAATATTATCTCGGAATATTTCAAATTAATAAATTGAGAAATTAAAATAATTGAAAATCCTGTGTAATCCCATCTCTTGACCTTCTCACATATTTCACACTCGGTTGCACATTTTTATTCATTCTTTAGTCCTTTTATAATTTTTAGCATTTGTTAGTAAATTTTTCCCTTGAAATTTGTTTTAAAAAATAAAAAAAAAATTATTTTCATTAAAAAAAAAATTGGAATTGCACATTTTCACATTAATTGTTTCACCTTGAAAGTTGGATTGATACCCGTACTTACCGCAATACGAGTTATTTTTAGAGAAGTTTTGTAGGTACTCAAGGGAATTTTGAGAGTAGCTTTTGCACGACAACGATACATACGCAAAAAGCATCTTATCATTTACGTTGAAGCCATAGCATCCAATCTTCAAAGATATATCATGCCGTGTTTATTGGTGCACATTTCACATCTTTATATCACATTGCATTCCGAGATACTCTCAGGTATGAACGCATTATGTTTATGGAGTTAGAAAAGAGTTTTAAAGGATGGAAGCTTCATTAAAAATGATTTTAAAATATTTTAAAACGTTTATTCTGAGCTTATCTGAAGTTTAGAGACGTACCAAACCACATCTTTGGTTTAAGTTTTTCAAACGACATGTGATGTCGTTCGAACGACATGTGATGTCGTTCGAACGACAGGTAGGTCTCGATAGAATGAATAGCCGACTAAAACTTTTTTATTTAAGGCGTGTTTCTCTTAGAATGTCAAAGTGTACAGAACCAAAATAGAGTTTATAACTATTTCATTTTTCATCATATGTTTTCTAATGTTTACGAAGTCTAAAACCATCCTTAGAGTTTGAAGATCCAAGCTTTCATACATATTTGCTATAGAGATCTTGTTTGCACCATTTGGAGTTTATTCACCTATGTTGAACAATTTCGTTCATTAAGTTTGCGGTGAAGAAATAGAGGAGTTTGTGTTTCGAATTGTAGATGGTTGCCAAAGTTGCATTGGTGGACACCGTGGCACGAGTATCATAGAAGGATTCCTACATCGGCACTGTGGAGGAGCGATTGAAGAGAAGAAGAGCGTCAAGGCTTGTGGGGATCAAGTAATTGTGTAAGTCTATTTGTCTTCCTTTGTAAAATTGTATCATAATGATTGTCAGGCTTGGGTCGTCTGAGGTTTTTTTTCCTTAGTGGTTTCCTCGTACATCCGGCGTTATTTTTGTTGACTTATTTATTTTACTCTCTTTAATCACCTAGATACATGTTTAGAATTAAACAAGATAAAATTGAACTTAATTGAAATTGGTTCACAAACTTGGTGCGTGTTAAAATTGGAAAAAGTTTTTTGAAAGAAAAATTGTTCTGTTGCCTTAAAGCAAACATTGAAAAAGGGGCTTACAAATTGGTATTGGAGCTAAAGATTTTTTTTTTTGTGAGTTGTTCCCTTGTGATTTTGAGGAAGAATTTCAGAAGTTTTGATAGTTTTTGAACACTTGTTCTTTATGGCACAAATTATGCTTATTGAAAAATGCGAATGAGAAGTTCTTTAAAATCAATTGATGAGCATGTGTGGTTAGCAGTTGAAAAAGGGTGGTCACCACCGCTCACACGAGAGGGAGAGGTGACTACTTTAAATGTTGTTGAGTCATGGACCAAAGTCGAATATAGACTTGCACTGTATAATTCTAAAGGTCTTCGTGTTATGTCCTCACATGTCACACCGAAAGAGTATAATCGAATCAAGATGTGTGAAATCTCAAAATAGGCTTGGGATATTCTTGCACTTACTCACGAGGGCACTGGCACGATTAGGACGTCTAAAGTTTATAGCCTCCCTACAAAATATGAGATGATTACGATGATAGAGAGTGAGTCATTTGATGAATTTTACACTAGATTGTCCAACACTGTCAACTCATCGTTTAATTTTGGAGAGCAAATACCCGATAATCGAGTCATAATGGAAATATTAAAGTCGTTGCCAAGTAGATTTGATCCCAAAGTGACCGTTTTAAACCCCTTGGGTATGCTTGAATCAATGAAATTAAAAGAGCTTGTAGGCGACTTACAAACTTATGAGGTTTACATGTTTATGTCCAAGGACTTACCCAAGAAAGAAAAGGCATTACTTTGAAAGCCCGAAAGGAGGAGGCTAATGTTTCGAATGATGATTCTAACTTCAATTTTTAGGATGTATCTTTGTTGGCAAAGATGTTCAAAAAGTTTGTGAAGTTCCAAAAGCAATCGAAAGATGCCAAAGATTTGAGAAATCCAACAACAATAAGGCGGATCAAGTCCCTAAGAATAAGAGTGAGAATATTAAGAGGGCTGAGTCGGATATGTGTTTTTGTTATGAGGATTATGGTCACAAGGTAGTGGAGTGTCCCACTAGACTTAAGAAGGAGGGCAAGAAACCGATAGCATATAATTCCACCTTAAGTGATAGTGAACCGAAAGAGGGAGAGATTTCCCCCATTGAGATCAACTTTGTAGTATTCCTGGCATGTCATGTAAGAGACGACGATAAATCTTCTCATGAAGATTCTCATGTGAATGACACTTCTGGGGTCGTCGAGTGTGAATCCCAAGTGAGTGAGGGTGAAGATAGTGAAGAGGAGATAGATGTGAGAGAGTTGCAAGTTATCTTTAATGATTTGTATAAAGTAGCAGTAAATGTGAAAAAGGAAAACTTGAAGTTGCAAGCTAAGTTGAATGAGCATGTCGTAGAAATAATAATGCTTTGATTGAGGATCTTAGGGCATGGTAGAATACTCTTGGAGAGAAACTAGAGTACTATGAGGGAGAGAGAGACGGTCTTTGTGGTTTTATGGAGGCCTTAAAGAAGGAGATTCTAGATTTTGAGGAGCCGAGGCATTTGCTTGAGTCTAGAATTAGTGAGCTTAAGGAGAAATTGAGAGACTCGAGTAAGGTGAATTAAGATATGGAGGCTAGGTCGAAAAAGTTGGATAGGATTTTAGGTACCTTCCAAATCAAGGAAGATAGGTGTGGTATAGGCTACGATGATCGTGTTGCTCCCATGCCCAAATCCAATACCAATCATGTGAGAGAGCCAACTAGGAACGTTAGGAGAGGTCCACATTTAGGTCACATTACTCGTCGTGTTTTCTCTTGCACTTATTGTGGTAGGAAGGGTCACCTTAGGCGTTATTGTTATGACCTTAAATATGCTCCTAGGAAGTTGAGGAATAAAGTCATTTCGGTTACCAAAAACCCCATGCGTCATTACACGCCTACTTGGGTTAGAAAATCGGACTTATAGGTTTTAGGAATTAAAATTTATGGTTCTTATTTGGTTGCACTTGATTCTTCCCATGCTAAATCTAAAGGATGATAGTATTGCTATGTTATTACGCTAGTATTTGCTTCTTGATATATATCTTGCTAGTGTTATGACATGTTTATCTCTTTGTATTATATTTTTTTATGTGAGTTTTATTTGAAAAATACAAAAATATTTTATTTTGATAAATTTTTTTTTTGAAAATACAAAAAGATTTTTAATTTTATATATTTTTGGAAAACACCAAAAGACTTTTGATTTATGCATGCCCATGAAAGACCGAAAGGGCGGAATGGGTGCCTAACACCTTCTTATTCTGTAACTTAGTCCCCAGAACCTTGAACTACTTGGTTTCACAAGCATCCGTATTGTACTTGATGTCGTTCTCTCGAGGAAGCACAATTGAGTCATTTTGTATATAATAGATAGACTTCTGGAACAAAACTTGTTTGCGTCATAGATAGATTTTTATATTTTCATGATTCCCACAAAGTCAATGATGTGTTTGTGTTGAAGACGTAGTGGCCAAGCTTCAAAGATATATCATCATGTGCTTATGGGTGCACATTTCACGTCTTCATATCACATTGCATTCCGATATACTCTCAGGTATGAACGCATTATGTTTATGGAGTTCGAAAAGAGTTTTAAAGGATGGAAACTTTATTAAAAATGATTTTAAAATGTTTTAAATCATTTATTCTGAGTTTATCTGATGTTTAGAGTCGTATCAAACCACATATTTGGTTTAAGTTGTTCAAACAACATGTGATGTCGTTCAAACAACAAGTGGGTCTCGATATAACGAATAGCCGACTAAAACTTTTTTTTTATTTAAGGCGTGTTTCTCTCAAAATTTCAAAGTGTGCAGAACCAAAATACAGTTTCAAACTATTTCATTTTTTGGCATATGTTTTCTAATGTTTACGAAGTCTAAAACCATCTTTGGAGTTTCAAGATCCAAGATTTCATACATATTTGCTATAGAGATCTTGTTTGCACCATTTGGAGTTTGTTCACATTTGGAGTTTGTTCACCTATGTTGAATAATTTCGTTCATTGGGTTTTGCGGTGAAGAAATGTAAGAGTCCATGCTTCTAATTGTAGATGGTTGCCAAAGCTACATTGGTGGAAATCGTGGCACTCGTGGACGAGTATCATAGAAGGATTTCTACATGGGCACTGTGGAGGAGAGCTTAAAGAGAAGAAGTGCGTCAAGGTTTGTGGGGATCAAGTAATTGTGTAAGTTTGTATGTCTTCCTTTGTAAAATCGTATCATAGTGATTGTCAAGCTTGGGTATTTTGAGGGTTTTTCCCTTAGTGGTTCCTCGTACATATGATATTGCTTTTGTGGACTTGTTTATTTTACTTGCTTTAATCACCTAGATACATGTTTAGGATTAAACAAGATAAAATTGGACTTTATTGAAATTGGTTCACAAACTTGGTGCGTGTTAAAATTGGAAAAGGTTTTTAAAAGAAAATTTGTTTTGTCACCTTAAAGCACACTTTAAAAAAGGTGGCTACAATTTCTTTCGCCAGTTTTGTGCAAAATATGCTGACGACTCTATTTCTACATATCACCCCACATCTACGACGGCCGAGCATCCTGAGAAAGGAAATAATCCTGCGCACACACTGGAAGGGAAGGAAAGGGAGAAGAAGTGGATCCTCCTTGGAGAACCCCAACCCCACCTCAGGATGACAACAGTGGTGACTCTGCTGGGGATGTTTTAAGAGGACTAGACTCTATTTTTCATGGGTGTTATTCTTTTCTGCATGTGTGCATATGCAACTACCTTTATGTTCCCTTTTCCCCAGTATTTACCTTTTTGTGTATATCTCTCTCATGTATTTATCACTTCCCACTCACTTGTACACTTCACACACTTGTATATACATCCCATGTACACTTCACACTTAGCTTCACTTTATACTCATTTGTTTCAACACCACTTAGAATATACATATTTAGGCTTCACTAACACACATCTGCACTTCCCACACTTGTATATATCCCCGTGCTCATTTACACATATCACACACCACTTGTAGTTGATCCATTTATAGGATCACTACCACCCACACTCACTTGTGCATATTCCCATGTCACCTACTCACTCTCATTTATCCATGCGTAGTATAGTCTCCATGCTAGATTTATTTTTCATAAGACTTGTATATACTCCCTTATCTGCGTAGCTCCACTTACTCATTATGCCAATAAAAAATGATAAAAAATTCTCTATCTCTATAATATGTTAATTAAGACTCATGCATTTTGGACACTACATCACCATGAGCATGTAAATATTAACCAAAATTTTATTCCATACTTGGGGGTCGCTTTTTGATGGGAGCTAGTCCTGCGGGCTGCAGTTAGCCGAAGCTATATGACTCACAACTTTCATTGGCCCCACATCATACCGTTTGATCAAACTCACAACGGGAGGTATGTAGAAGGGTACTCGTTCACGTACGTTGAGTATATCAAATTCTCTTTCACACATATTGTCCCCATGAGGTGTGTAATGAGGCAATTCACATACACTCAGGTATATCAAATGGCTTGTCCACACATACTGATGAATGATTGTCCTTATAGGAAAGAGGTATATCGTGGATGTTATGCTAACAGGGGGAACCCTTCCACAAACCCATTGCATAAACCTCATATAGGTGTCAAACCCAGGACACTCATATTTTGTTTTTCGGTTACCATTCAAAATTTTGGGGCAGCGTACCCCCCGAATTTTTGTGCTAATTCACTTTTTTTCAAAATAGGCCCGAAAATAAGTCCAATTGTGTCTTACATATTTCCAAACCCTATTTTCCCCTGCTCGGGTCATGTCTGGTATTTTTTTTGCATTTAGGCAAACCTAATACAAGTAAGAACCTAATAATAACATTAATTATAATCATGTTCAGATCCTTCTCCCTTTTCCCTCCTTTTTTTCTCCTCCTTCCAAAATAACAAAAAACAAATTCCATTCTTCCATCAAAAATAAATTCGAACCATTTTTCCTCTCAGGTCGATTGCATACCTATATTTGGACTGGCTCCCTATTTTCTTCGGTCTTCCGTCAAACCACACCGAAGCTCTATCGGTTCTTCTCCTACTTCATCCGAGTTTGGGATTTACCTTCACTAGATCTTCATGGAGAACACTGGCAAAGCACCAAATGTGTAGTCCGATTTGATGACCCTCTTAGCCCAAGTCAGTTCCATGATTGACAACCTTCAAATCGAGGTCCATGAGATGTAGCGTCACTGAGCCTAGATTTTTGAAGAACCCAAGGTTCTCTTTCCTCGTTCCATGGTTCCACCCACTCCTAAGAATGTCTAGGTCCCAAAAGAGTATCAGCATGCTCAATGTGTCGCACCTGGTAATGGACCACTGCCATCTTAACTGTCTATTTAGAACCTTGCCCAACTAGGGGCTAACCTGCCAGTACCCACGGATCCCAAGGAGGAGGAACAGAACAAAGTCAAGGAAGACCTAGAGCTGATTTTGAAGAAAATCGACCAAGTCAATATATTCGACAACTATATGGACTACACTCATATGTCTCCCTATCCCAAAGCCAGACTACCAGAGTAGTTCAAGATGCCAAAGATCAAGAAGTTTGGGGAAAGCGAACCCCCAATTATTCACATTTAAAGCTATCACCGAGCCAAAACCTTCCTTGGTGCCTCTAAAGAGATAATGCCCATATGTTATAGTAGACCTTGAAAGAAAGTGCCCTCCAATGGCTTCTATCCCTTAAAGAATTTAAAATTCGTAGTTGGGAGGATGCTGCCTAAGAATTCATGTCTCAGTACAAGTACAATGAGTAGGTACATGTTACGCGCTGATATTTAGATCTTCTTAAGAAGAACCTTGGGAAAATAGTCAGTAGCTTTATTGGAAGGTGGAGAGATAAA
This sequence comes from Sambucus nigra, assembly GCA_949130495.1. Taxonomy (NCBI): domain Eukaryota; kingdom Viridiplantae; phylum Streptophyta; class Magnoliopsida; order Dipsacales; family Adoxaceae; genus Sambucus; species Sambucus nigra. The sequence continues at coordinate 76,647,306 of OX422208.1, forward strand.
GCTTCTACCATGACCAACAGACCCTCCAAGGAGGAACAAGTCAGTATCATGAAGAATAACTTCGTGCCTCATATCCGAGTGTCCATGGGAGGATAGTATTACCCACACTTTCGATCCCTTCGAGAGGCTGTTATAAAAATTAAGGAAGGCATTATCAAAGTCGAATCTGGGCTAAAGAAAGTTACCGACCAATTCAATCATCAAAAATATATGAATCCTTCCAGTGCTACAATATCAACAATCAAAAACATTTCCCAACTTGCTACCTCTTAGACCCCAAAAAAGTCTCCCGAATCCTACCAAGAGAGACTACACTGAGCTCTATGCTCCCATGTCTAAGGTTTACCAGGCCCTATTGAGCCAAAATCTCATCAAACCTTTGGACCCCCATACATTACCAAATCCTCTCCCTAAAAACTTTGAGCCCGATGCTTGTTGTGATTTCCACTAGTCTGTTGGTCATACTACCGACCAATGCTTCCATTTTAGGAATGTGATCAAAAGATTAATTGACCTAGGTATTATCACTCTACTAGATAATCCTAAACCTAATACTACTTATAACCCACTTCCAACCCATACAAATGCTATTTGCTAAGAGAGTGACCCAGAATTTAACCCATCTACTCAAATCATTCCCATCAAAGCTCCCATCATACATATAATCTCAACTAAACCACTCAAGATTTGCACATATTTTCTTGTACGCCCTACCTGCTTCACTAATAAAGCTTTATCACTCCTTACAAGGGCCAGCATTACCGTCCGTACCCGGTTTGAGTGGAAAGATATGGGTTTACCACCTATGATAAACCAATTCTTGTAGTTTGAGATAAAATTGCCTGCCCAGATGACTATTAATTATCGCAAATTGAGTGGATTGTTCATGAAAGCCCAAAACTGGGCTCGAGAATCAAATAAATGGGTGTTACTTGTTAAATAAGCAAACCAGAAGATGTGATACAAATAATGTTTGATGCATTTTAAGAGACAAGTGAATTTTTTAGCATTGATGAGATACTCACCGCTTTGAAGCTTCAGGTACAGTTGGTACCTTCACTTCTACGTGTCCCCGCTGAGTGGGAATATTTGTACGATGAAGCTATTGAGATTATTGAATGTATTGATTTCTCTTGGCAACAGAATAAAATTGCCACCGGATGGTGGGATGACTTTAATAGTTCAGATGAAGAACCCAGTTGGGTAAAAGCTAGTCTAGTAGATAGCCTATGTGGAATGATATCCTTTAAAATCTGTTGGAGAAATTTATAAGGTGCCCGTTCATCCAGAGATAGATAAAGACACGGGGTTCTGGTCCTTCCCCGCCTTAGTAAATCACATAAATAGGTCTACGATATACTACAAAGATCCTATTTCCCATGTGATCGAGACAGATAAAGGAAATGGAGTTATTGATAAACTTCCCATGCCAGAATTGACCATTAAAGAGAGTAAAGTCCTTAACTAACTCAAGAAAACCCAAGCTAATAGCATCCTATTGAGGCTTTTTATGTCCTCCCATTTGCACCAGAATGATTTGATAAAACTCCTCATTGGGCCTACAGTCCTTCATTCTACCATTCCCAAAGAATCCATAAACATAGTTGGGTTATTGACCTCTTCTAGACTCCTCTCATTTTTCAAAGAAAAAATATTGAAGATCGGTCCTGGTAACAATTATGCCCTCAGCATCTCCGTTGAAGTCTTGGGAAAGACAATCCCACTTTCACTCATTGACAACGGATCTTCTCTCAATGTTTGTCTTCTTAAAATCTTCAATTTCTTAGTATTGAAAGTTAATGATATCACTCGCACTTTCACCACCGTGCGTGCTTACGACTACACCTCTCGAGAGGTTAAAATTCACATTAGCGGTTGGCTTTATCAATACTATCATCGAGTTCCAAGGCATTGACATGCCTCCATGTTTTAATATACGCCTTGGTCTCCCATAGATCCACTACATCAGTAGGGTATCATCTTCTCTTCATAAAAAACTAAATTTCTTCACTAAAGTCCAGGTTATCATTATTTTAGAGGATGGTGACTATACAAATAATACTAGTACTAGCAACCCGATATTGGAAATCGAGCACAAGATGAATGAAATGTTCCTCTCTAGCTTCAGAGTTGATCCACTTACCCTTCCAGTATGAGACCATTTCAAAGACCAAGTATATTTAGAACACAACCCTCTTGACAACGTCAATATGATTTAGATGTTGAAGAACATGAACTTCATGCCTGAGATAGGGCTAGGGCGACACCAACAAGGGATCCTTGAGCTAATAGTCCTGAAGGCGGCCTTTCCCCCATATGGCTTGGGTTATTAACCTTCATCGAAAGAACTCAAAGCATGTCGTAGACCAATACCAAAAAGAGGTTTAAAAGATGAAAAGACTATTTTAAGAGAAAGTTTAAATGGAAGATTTATCAAAGGGGGTTGATATGCCATTACTTGACCTCGTATCTGCTTTAGCTAGTCTCAGCTAAAGCCGACCTCACAGAGGATCCTCATATGAGTCATCTTGAACAACTAGCACAATTTGTCTCGGTCAGTGCTTCTCGTCTAGATCTCAAGCCAACATAGTTGGTATCTCATATCACTTGGCGACCCACCTCGTCTAGATCAAAATGGCTAAGGCCTTCAAGGCCAGCCGATTACCTTATCTCATTCTAACACTGGTGAGTCGAGATTACATTTGGCAACCATCAACACGTAATTCAATAGTGTCTCAGTCGTCTCATACTTAGTCGGTCCGACACTTCAACCTCGACAGTACACCCTAGGCATCTACTTGAGCGCATGGAATGGGGAATGCGTGGGAGAGTGTGGTTGGGATGTAAGACCCACGTGAGCTAAACCATTGTAACAACATCATCCACACATGTAGGGAATATCTCATAATTATTGTTTGCATGCACCAGGGACAGATGGAATCACCTTGTTGGACAGTTAAAGTTGTGCATGCCTTATGCATAACTAGATGCGTATGACACCACACGAACCATATAAATAGTTATCTTTTACCTCATTATAAAGGATCAATTATTATCAACCCTAGTAAAACTCTATCAAAATACACAGTAGAGAGAGAAAAGCTTGAGTGTTGTATTTATTGGCCATTAGATCCCTTATTCCAGTGAAAACCACCATTCACACTGCATAGTGGATGTAGGCTCTAGTCGAACCACTTACATCTGGTGTTGTCTTCTCCTTTTCCTCATATTTTTCAGTGTTTACATACTTATTCTTGATGGGCTAGTTTGAGCTCACTTATCACACTGACTTGGGGGTTGACCTTTGATAGGTTCGGCCCAGTAGTAGACGACCTGAGAAATTTCCTCTCCAAATCCAAAAGTATAGCTGGTTCCAGAAGGAATGAAAAATGTGATGACCACTGACCTCCTCATGGATGAGATGAGGAGTAGTGAGAGGTGAACAGACGACAGAGAACAGTTGCCAGGGAGCCCTCGATTCTTCCAAATGGCAGAGAAAGAGTTGGATATAATGTGTACCAAGATGAGGTTATAGCAGCGATCAAAAGACCCTATAATGATTCTATTTAAAGGTTGAAGGATAAAATTGGGAATATTTTTAAGAGATGGGACCCCTTGCAGAGGGGATACAATTAAGACTCCCCTTTCATAGCAAAGATTATGAGTTATCCTCCCCCGACTAAATTCAAGCCTCTAGTGGTCACTCCAAAGTATGATGGGAGCACTAATCTAGTCCACTATGTGGAGATGTATCAATAAGATGTATATATTTACTCACTCTAGGATGAGATGAGGTGTCGTGCCTTCTTAAGCACCTTGATCGGATCAGCTCATGTATGGTTTACCTCTCTCCCTAAAAACTCAATTGAGAACTTCAAATAGCTTATAGAAAGGTTTATACATAATTTCTTCTTTGGGGTAAGGCCCCAAAAAAATATGACCTGTATGTGAAGCAGGGGAAGAATGAAAGTCTGAGAGAGTACATAGCGAGGTTCAACAAGGAGAAATTAGAAGTTAAGTATTATGAAGAGGGTATTTCCATGACCGCCCTGATGGGAGGTTTGCAGAAAGGAAACCTACATTGGAGTCTTACAAAGGATCCTCCAAAGTCTATGGCCGAACTCCTGGATACGGCTCAGAAGGTCATGAATGCAGAGGAAGCAATAGTTGCCAAAGTTGAAGACAAGAAGGGGATAAGCAATGGGGGTAAGTTCCACAAAAAGAACAAGGACGGCAAGAAGATGTCAATAGATGAAAAGTTCGCAGACTACACCCCTTTGACTGTCAGTTATGAGCACATTTTGAATGAGATCAAGAATTATCGGTCTCTGAAGTGACCGGAGAAGCTGAAGGCTCCTCCTCACAAGAATAGAAACATGTGGTGTGAATTTTGCCAAGACCATGGCCATATGACCAAAAAGTGTTTTGCTCTTAAGGACAAGATTGAAAGAATGCTGAAAGTAGGCAAGTTGAGAAAGTATGTTGATAAGGAAAGTTCCAAGGGGGGCCGAGATGACACCCGAAATAGGAGGAATGATAAGTGTAAGCCTAATGCTCCAACAAGCCGAGACGATGATGAATCGGACGATGATGATGAAACATACCTAGACTTGCCTCCCCCAATTATTGATCCTATAGGACAGCTTCATACGATATCTTTTGGGGTTAAGATGATCTATGAAGGACTAGATGGAGGAGGAAAAGAGGTTATCGATAGAAAGGATCATGTAGCAAAGGTGAAGGCTCTCCCTATAAAACCCAAGGAAGTGCATTCAACAGCAATAAAGCCGAAGAAGGTAAAAAGAACTAAAGTTGATATGAATACTTTGATTGTGGGTTTTTCTAGACTAGATTTCAAAGGGATTCTAGCCCGCATGATGGCCATTTAGTTATCACCACTCTAGTGCATGGTTAGGAGGTTTCGAGGATTTTAGTGGACGACGACAGTTCGACTGACTTTATATTTTGGGACTATTATAAAGGCTTAGGTATGAGTATGAAGAGGCTAGTGGCGTATAATCAACCTCTCATTAGTTTCAGTGGAGAGAAAGTAAACCCTTTGGGGATTTATGAAATGGAGTTCAAAATGGGAAGTTCCTTACGAAGAAGATTAGGTTCTTCGTCATAGATGAAAATGTCTACTCGGCCTACAATATAATAATAAGAAGAGTAGTCCTCCAGTAATTTGAAGTCGTGCCTTTAAAATTTCACAAAATGGTTAAATTTTTTACTCCATATGGGGTAGGGGAAGTGCAGGGTGATTAGGTTACGACACCCGAATGCTACTTTAACTCAACCAAGGATAGAGAGGCATACAAAGGGTCTACCACAACGTACAACATTGATACCATGGATCCTAGATGTGAGACTAAGTTAAATAAGGGCGAGGCCATTAAGAAGGTAGAATCCATCGTCCTCAATGAGGACAAACCAAAAAAAACATCTAAATCAATAAATCCCTAAAGAAAGAAATCAAAAAAAAGTTGATCAAGTTATTGAAGAAGAGGTAAAGTACTTTTTCCTGAAACCATGAAGATATATCTGGCATTGATCCAAAGATCCTCTGCCATAAGCCCAATATGGTCGAGGATGCAGAGACGATCTGATAGAGAAGGAGAGTTTACTCTCAGGAGAAATATAAGGCAATCCGAGAAGAGGTAAAGAAGTTAAAAAAGGCCGAATTCATTAGGGAGGTCATCTACCCTGAGTGGTTGGCCAATGTTTTCATCGTCCCTAAGGCCAATGGAAAAATGTAGGATGAGTGTTGATTTTACAGATCTGAACAAAGCCTATCCTAAAGATAGCTTCCCTTTAGCAAGGATAGACCAGATAATGGATGCCACTCCTGGCCATGAACTGATAAGTTTCATGGATGACTACTCAGGGTATAATCATATATTCATGGACCCAGTCGATGCGGAGAAGACATCCTTAATAACTGACAAGTGAATCACCTTATACTCTTGACTCACTTGAGTCTATATTGTATAAGTTTTCATCTAGTTTGGAAATTGTGACAAAATTATGTCTAACCTAGAATCCAAAGAACCTCAGAGCTTGGTTTGCTATTTCTCCTTTTTGGTTGATTGATCTAGACCATATTACCAACACTCACACATAGTAGAATGGATCATATACATCTTATATTGCATATGAGTGTGTGTACATATGTTGAGTTTGTTTGAATCCCTAATATTTCTTTTTAAATATTTTTTTGGGATTTATAAACATTTTAAAATAAGCTTTTATTAATTAAAACTTGTTTTTAAAAGTTTTTGGGATCAATCTGCAATTTAACATTGATGGTTATATTGACTTAAAGTTGCATTGGGTAGAATCCAAAAGCGGCAGAGACTTCAGGGTGTCTTTTTAATTATTTTTAGACGCGCGTTTTATCCCTTATTCTTAGCCAACATTTGTTGCCTTCTGATTAGTGGAAAGTGTGTTTCTTTATAGAGTGTAAACCAGCGTCTGTTTACAACCCTTGGATTGTTTTTATCAACGATCTGCATGCGCCCTTTCATAATCCCTGTGCACCCCATTTAAACCAATCAGGCGAGTTTTAAGCACCGTATATCGTGAACCCTTGGATTAAAGTCAATCCGTCTTGACTCAATTTGGACCCTTGATTTTGGTTCTCATTCTCGAATCTTCTCAACATCCTATAAAAGGACTCTTCCTCTCAGCCTTCGAAGACTTTTGCCATTTCATCCTTTTGAGAGAAAAAAGAGAGTAGAGAGAGAAGAGAGAAACCATAAGAGAGAGAAAGAGTTAGAAACCCTAACCCTAACCCTAAATCTTCAAATCCTTTTCAAATCAAAACCTCTTTCCAAGTCAGGTATATTCCAAACACCACCTTGAGTGTTTGAGTGTTTGAGAGTTGTTTTTGGTAGTTGATTTGTTGCTGAAACCTCTTTGTTCTTTAGATCTTGTGTCCAACTTAAACATTGTGTCTTAGATCTATTTTCTGCCATATAGAAATTTCAGATCTGAGTTCTTCATGTTATATTACACTAAGATTTGCATATTTAGTTTCTCAGCTTGAGAAATATATTGTTGATTCTTGTTCTGTAAATGTTTTTAACTTTGAAATCAACAATAATGTTTTCTGTTTCTAGTTCTCTTGAAACAAGACCTTTAACCTAGTTTGGAATCGCACTTGGTGATTTTCAATCTCAAAAATCTTTTCAAAACCGAGATTGATTAAGATTTTGATACGTCTTCTGAGCAAGATAGCCGTGGATTCTGGGATTGTTTTAAAGGTCAGAAAGGTTAAGTTTTTTGAGAAGAGAGAAAAAGAAAAATCACTGCATATAGTCTTATATGTAATTTGTTAGGACTGGTTGTACATAATAAGTGTGATATAACATAGGCCCGGTCCGCTTCTTTTTCCTTTCTCCATATATAGGCCCGGTCCCCTTCTTTTTCACAAAATGAAATTATTTTCTAACTATAGAGAACATCGGTCCATTTTATCATTTACATGAATAAAAGGATTACGTATGCCTTAACAATTGGTATAGATAATTCAAATTCAAAATTCATCAAGAGGCATAACAAAATATGATCAAAATTAAATTTTATTTCTGAATAAGGAATATAACACTATTACGTGAGGTATCAGCAAAGGAAGTTAAACAAACCACCCCCTTCCAATGACTGAACCATTCTTAAACAAACCTAACTCTTACCATGATACACAAAAAATTTTCCAAACCCCAAAAATATAAAATGCCAAAATTACCCTAGCTTCACAAAAAATCACCGAAGCTTCACAATACATTGCCTTCAACTGCCCGATGGCCCCGCATCATCGTCATTTTCATCCCTCGGAGGTCCCAAAGTATTCCACTCCTGGTTAACACTCCATATTTTCTCCATAAAGTGGTACATCCTAACAATCTTGGATCAAACCACAACACCTACCTCCACGGTGTCGAAGGCAATGAACCACCTTTGATCGGTCTCTTCTGCATTGATTTTTTCTACTACTCACTTCTATAACCATTTCAGGTAGTCCCTGGACACATGCTAGGTCCATCCCATAGACTGTGACAGATAGATAGATGGCCGACGATGCTGCCACAAAGAGCCCAACATCATCCTTAGTGATTCAGTCAAATTCTCCACCAAGAAAAAAAAATTTATGTGGGGGGGCATAATTTGATGCCACCCGACTTGGCGTAGAAACTACGAGGGGAAATAGAAGTAATTATATCGAAGACCCACTAACTACATATACCAGTACTCTCCAAGTAGTAAAATAGGCTACAAGTCCACCCACCATGTCCATAAACAGTCAAGAAACCGAGCTCCATGCTTTACATACTAGTTAACCCAATTCTCTACAGATGGGCTAAAATTGAAGAAAGGACGGACAAAGAAATCAGGCACACCTACCAAGGGGTACTCAGGAGGGGAAGCTAGATAAAACCTCTCTGCAAGCTACATGATCAACATTATCGGGATACCCCATAGAAAGTCCAAACGTCCCTTTTTCCAAGCATCCAGATTGTTCAGGGTTTCACCCAACACCACCGACACAGGATTATGGTGGTAAGATATCCATGTCGTTATCCCAGCCACTTTGAGATCAGTTGCCAAGTCTTCCGTCACCAGTAAAAACCTCTAAGTAAAGCCCAAAGCGGCAGCTCCAACAAAACCAGCATCCTCAAAACCCCTTAAGTGCATAGAATACAGAAACGCCAGAAGAGAAATGGTCCCTCTAGTAACCTACGGTCAAGCCACCGAAGGAGAAATATGAAGAAACTCTGATAGAATCAGGCATAGCCACCACCACACTAGGGTTAACCCCTAATATGTTCGAGAATTCTTCATATGTGGCATAGACCTCGTCCAGGCCAAAATGGAAGACGTGGTCCTCAGGGTACCAAGATTGTACCACCACTGCTAGCAGGTTCGAATCCATGGCTCAATTACACCACAGAGAAACCCGACAAATGTTGAAAGCATTGTAGTCCACATTGTATAGGCACATGGCCTCCAGAAAATAAAGGTAAAAAGAGAATCCTTCATGCATGGGAAGAGCCATTTGAGAATGAGAAATATGGAGCAAAAAGAGAGATGTGGATATTGGTGGAGAATGCACATCCCACACCCCTCCTTATATACTCAAAACTAATGGAAAAATACAAGATTTCTGGAAACCCAAATAATTTTCAACCTTGTAGGAGTACTCTAATGTGCCGAAAAATGCAATCAAAGCCTAGGGATGATTTGACCTCATCCCCATGCCAATAATCAAGTCAAGGATTATGCCGATCTGCATCCCCGTAATTTTGAAAAATTCCATCTTTCATCTTTCACTAAAATCAATTTCCACAAAAAATCTTTATTTGAAAAATTACCCCCGGGTTATTCTTTTTAAATTTACTCATTTTCTCGGTATTTAACAAACATTCCCCTCAAAAATTATTTACTCATTCTCAAAATAAATTCTTACTCAAAAATCTCTTCCCTGAGTTAATTACTTTTACTCCATTTTTTTAAAAATAAAAAAACATTTTGCCTTCCAATTACTTGTCTCTATATTTGTGTAAAATAAACAAATCTCAGTAGAAAAAATTAAAAGCACATACAGGATAAGACACTAAATCAAGAAAAATGCCAGAAAAAGAAAATGTATATTTTTTCATATATATTTTTCTTAACTTGGTTACATTTTACGTATAGAAAAGAAAAATAGGTAAATACAAACAGGACTTCGACCGAACCCTTAACTAACCTTCTCAAGCCCTCAACCCCCATGGTAGATGCGCTTTCCCTGACGACGAGCGGTGGATCCTCCACTCCCAGAACCGGAGCCCTCATTTAAGGTGGCAGACAACACAAAGCATGATAGAGCCGACTGCTTAATATAATTAGACATGTAGGCCATCAAGTCCTAGATGTCCCTAAGCCAAGTGGTTGACACCCGAACATACTGCAAGCAAAAAACCAACAACAAAAGGCAAATCATTAAAGAAGCAAAGAAAAATCAACAGAAAAGAGAAGGAAGAAGGATATACCTCAGGTCGGAGGGCCACATCCGTAAGCTCGGTCAACTCGGAAATCATCACATTCGGAGGGTGCGTCATGTTCAGTGATTCCTCGTTAATCGATCAAAAATTGTAGGGGGGGTAACCTGAATAATCGTAGCCTCCTCTACCGCCGCTACCAAAGTGCCATCACCTCCGCTGTGGTACGACCCCACCGGTGTGCTAGTATTCGTACCTGAAGCAGTGGTGGGTGGAGGAATGTTCTCCACGTCATAAATATTAAAGGGCATCACTGAGATCTTCATAAAATCTAGATAATCATAGGTTGTCACTGTATCTGTATAGTGCATATAGGGCTCGTCCATCACCATCGCTACTCAGGAATCGACTTACTTCTCCCTCACCCACCTCATTTACATGGGGGGCACTGACGGTGGGATTTCCACCTCCTCCTCCTCAATCTACCTCACCACCTTCTCCCCTAGGTACCAGACATACCCAAACTCATGCTCAATCAACCGTCACATTTGCACATGTAGGCTCATCACCCCAGTACCCCGAGGATTCATCCCACAGGGGTAAAAGGTAGCCTACAATACCTAATCAAAAATCAGTATCTACTGAAGAAATGAAGATGCCAAAAGAGAACTAAGAAAACAACAAATATAACCTGGTGGCACTTTAGGGGATTCAAATCCCTTCTCACGTCCATCAAGGATAAAGACTAATTTGATCGAAGGTTGGACTTTCACCATCGAAAGATCTAGCAGAAGTCCTCCAAGTCCTCATTCTTCAGGGCTATTAACCCTATTTTATTCCCTATCACCTCATGGAACCACGTTTGCAAAAGGCAAGAATCAACAAAAGTGGAACAAAAGAAGAATGCAAGGAAAAGCATAAAAAAGGAAAATAAATTGAAAGTTGCCTTCAAAAGATACGTAGCCCCTGTATAAGTCTGTCGGTAGCATCGATAGAAATCATCCAAATAAGAAAAAGGGACGCCAAGGTTAGGCTCCCCTAGTCATATAACTGGACGTCCGAAATCGTCCTCAAATACAACAAGAACCAAATATGGACAACGTTACCACTCGTCACCACCAAAAATCCACCTAGTAAAAGTAAGAAAAATAATCAGGCCGCCTGTCTCACCCGTCGTTCGTCGGTCACATCCACCCCCCTCCTCAGGAGCGTCTCCTTCAAAAGAGAAATGTAAATAGAATCTAAAGATACTAACTTAACCACGTCACCTAACTATGCCTCACCACTTACGGTGTCACCCTTAATGTGAGGTCCACCACTATCTCAAACCCCTCACAATCAACCCTAGTCAACTGTTGAACATCTATGGGAATGACCGTCATCTCATCGAAGTCAAAATGAAAGGAGCGGGAAATCTCCCGCCACCTCTCCCTAGATCACATAAAATCGCAATAAAGTGTGGTGTCTCATCTAAAGACAGTGCTAAACGTCTAAAACCTTCATCAAAGACTATCCAACGCACCACAGCAAGGAATTTCTCCCAAACCTCCTTCAGCTCCGTCGCCCCTTGAGACCGAATGCTCGAAGGAGCAATGTCAATCAATAAAAGAAGAAGAAGAAGAAGAAGAAGAAGAAGAAGAAGAAGAAGAAGAAGAAGAAGAAGAAGAAGAAGAAGAAGAAACAAAAAAGATAGAGAAAAATCAAATAGAATACCAGAGGTTACCAACTTACGTAGCCACTAGGGTTATTTACCCTGGATGAATGGTGGTATGATGGATCATGTAGTAGGTTACGCTCATCAGCTATAGGCTCTAACAAATAAAAGGATTTTTCTTTTCCCAAAGCAAGGGCACCCTTAGCTGCACTCCAGGCCAGCCCAGTCATCAATGGCCAGCCACTCAGTTTTGTACCCCTCGTTTGAAGAACCATCCATTTGAAGTCTTAAAGAAAAATGGACTTAGAATGGATTTTAAAGAGAGAAATTAGAAGATTCAAACACATTAAGGTGTGAAAAATGGGGAAGGATCCACCCCTTTTTATAGAAGGCTAAGGGGCCTACCGGTCGGTAATCCCTTAACCAAATCGATCGACAGATGCCTTTTCCTCTTCCTAAGGAAGCCCAAGAGTCCATGCTCTTGCCGATTAGAACCCTCTCAAGATTGCCTATCGGCACCTCCTTTAAAATTTTGTAAAAAAAAATGCTAGAAAATTCCAGAAAAATCCAAAAATTGCCCAAAAAATTCACAAAAATCGTTGAAAAATATCGAACATCATTTTCCTCAAGAAATTTATATTTGGAGAACTAAGCCTCTTACAAACTCTCAAAATCCCTAGTATATTAATATTACACCCTTATCCTCAAACAGAACCAATGATGCGCCCATATTCAAGTCTACTATAATTCCCCAACCGAAGCCTTAAAACTAAAACATCCTGAGTGAAGTTTCAAGGCAACACAATCCTCAGCAGAACCACAAGTGCACTTGCACCCTCAAGATAATTCAAATTTCCCCAAGAGAGCTATTACTATTGCTACAACTTGAGTTCCTCATAATTGACCTGAACTCGTAGAATTGATCGTCACAACTCAAGGTCCTCAGAATTGACCTTGGACCTCAGAATTGGTCACTACAACTTCAATTCCTAAGAATTGACCTCAACCCAATAATTGGTCATCATAACTCAAGGTCCTCAGAATTGGTTGCTACAACCTTAGGTCCTCAGAATTGACCTTGACCCATATAATTGGTCGTCATAACTTTCGGTCCTTAGAATTGACCTCCAGCCTCAGAATTGGTTGTGCCAACTTTAGGTCCTCAGAATTGACCTCGGCACTAAAAATTGGTCACCACAACTTTAGATCCGCATAATTGACCTCGACCCTCTAAATCGGTCATCCTCAACATCACCTAAGGTCCTCAGAACTGACCTTACTCCACTGAATCGAACATCCTCATCCTCTGAGGTACTCATAATTGATGTCGACCCGCTAAACTAGTTATCCTCATCTCCGACAAACTCTCAACCCCCGAATCGATCAACCTCACCCTTTAGGTCCATAAAATTTACCTAAAAAAACTCTTCCCCAACGTCGATATGGTGTCAATCATTATACGGCCTCCACTTGTTTCAAGCTCACTTATCGAGGGGCTATTTAAAGACACCCCATCTTAAGATCCCCTAAGCACCTCCTTAGGTCCCTAGCACTCATTCATTCACCACAAACCCTAGTTCATACTCCAGGTACTAATCTAGAGGCCACTTGGCGCTCCCATGATCCATTTAACTCTGGTCAACTTTCTCACCTGAGCGAAAGCTCAATGAATCATTGAATAAATATTTTAATTCCCTTTCTGATGGGCAGTCATCTGCATGAATCGGTCTTACGATTCGGACGAACGATCCATTTTACTATCGAAAACTGATCTGGCAACCAACGGGCATTCTCGGGCCTCGTTATCTTCGGTCAACTTCCTCTTATGGGAAAAGGTCAATGAATTATTAAAGGGATCTAAATCCCCTTTCCAAAGGTCCACCTCGTGTGCTAATAGTCCTTATGGTTGGGATTAACCGTCCATTTTACTATCAAAAACTAATTTTGAGGCCACCAGATGCTTTCGGGACTCGACCCATTTTGCCTCTAGTAAAATTTCTTAATCGAGCAAAAGCTCAAACAATATTTGAAAGGATTTGAATACCATTTCCAATGGTTCGCCCTATGCCCAAATAGGCCTTACGATTCGAACGACCGATCTGTTTCACCGCAAAACTGATCTAGAGGCCACCGAGCACTCCCCGGCCCCGTTTGACTATAGTTAACTCTTTACCTTGAACAAACCAGAATGAATCTTCTAAGGTATCCAAATACCCTTTCTAATGGTCCTCCCCGTGCGCGAATCAGGCTTATGGTACGAACAAACGGACCATTTTACTCCGGAGGGTCACCGAGCACATTTGATCCCGATTTTACCTTGTTCAACTCTTAGAAATAAATAAAGCTGAATGAAATCTTGAAGGGCTATAACTACACTTTCCAATAATCCATCCCATGTGTGAATCAACCTTAAGATTTGGATAACGATCCATTTTCCTCCAATAATTTTATACCAAGTGACCAATGGGCGCTTTTAGGCCCCTTAATACATTGGTCAACTCTCGAACCTAGGAGTTCCCAACTGATTATTAAAGGGATCTTCATACCCTTTCCAAAAATCCACTCCGTGCATGATTCTGACTTACGGTAAGTGTTTTATGATCATTTTTCAAAAAAATCTGCCTCTAACTACCGAATGGAAATCCCAAGACCCTGCCTATCGACAGTGTGTCTGGGTTTCTATGCCGATAGGCGGGTTAAGGAACATGTAGATCAACACTCACCTTGTCCATATAAATAGAGTACATAACCTCACTTTGAAACACACCCTTGAACATCCCTCTCAGCAATTCAGAGAACATTCTCTCGAATTCAAGGCAGTTTCCTTCTTAAAAATCCCATTTCCCACATTTCCTCCATCCTTTTCATACTCATTTTAGAAAATTCTCACCCATCTCCTCATACCACCATAATCTCATCGTGAGATTAGTTCATCTACAATCAAGATCCATTCTAAGTCTTTATAATAAGGTCCAACTCTCCACCCTCGTCTTTAAATTCTCTTATTTTGGCATTAGTCACTTTTTTCCACTTTATTATTTTATATCATTACATCACATACCTTAATTCTAAAACATTATTATTAGTATTTGCATATACTTTATTTTCATAAAAAAAAAAAGAGGGTTTACTTGTAAATTCTAAATGGGGAATTTCATCACATTTACTGACACTTTTTTTTTTTACACATACACATGCAAGAAAAGTCCCCGGTTGGATTTATGGGTTAAACCCCACCTTGTATTGTCTTCGAACTACATGGACTTTGATGCCCCCTTGGGCTACATAGGAATCTTGTGTAAATCCCTAGACTTGAGTCCTCCCATATTCATTGACTACCTTGTTCTTATTATATAATTTCCTTTATATGCTTGCTTGCTTATTTCTTATCCGATATACGCATACATTCTTTTATAACGACTTGTGAATCATTAAACACTTACATTATACTTTGAATTACTATTTTGGGAACACTCCTAAGGATGACCTCACTACGCCTTTGTCCATGATGCGAGTTGAGCGATTCCATTCTCCATTTATATTATGCACACAAGCACACACATCATGGAGTTTAATAGGAGAAGATTACTACATGCGCACGAGAAACCTAAAGGGTGGGATGCGTGCCTAACACCTTTCTATTTCGTAACTTAGTCCCCGGACCCTTGAACTACTTGGTTTCACAAGCATCAGAATTGTCGTTCTATCGAGGCAAAAACATTTATTTTGCCTGTTTTGTGAAAAATAGGCTGGCGACACTATTTTTACAAATCAACCCACATCAACGATGGCCGAGCATCCCGATAAAGGACACAATCCCCCATCCACGCTGAAAGGGAAGGAACAGGGGTAAAGAGGATTCTCTTCGGAGACCCTCCAACCCTATCTCAAAATGGCCATACTTTCAGGACTAAACTCTAAAAGAGCACTTGGTTGTATTAAACTTCATTCTATAGAATCTGAGGACCTCAAATGCTTTCGCCAAGTCCTACAAGTGTTTGGATTTATACCTCCTTTTTACAAGCATGTCTTTTACATAGACTTCCATGATGTTGGCAAGTTGAAGCTTGAACATTTTTAGTCGTTGGTAGGTAGATCCTGCATTCTTAAGCCCAAATGGCATGATTATGTAGCACAATAAACCAAGTGTAGTAATAAACGAGGTCTTCTCTAAGTCAAGACCGAATAGAGGCATTTGATGTTACCTTGAGTATGAATCTAGTAATATAATTCATTCGTAATTGGTTGTGGAGTCAATCAACTGATCCATCCTTGGCAGAGAAAAGTTGTCTTTGGAACAGGATTTATTGAGGTCAGTGAAGTGTATACAGAATTTCCATTTTCCATTACTTTTCTTTACAATAACTGTCTTGGAGATCCTATTGGGGAATCGAACTTCTTTAATAGACCTTGCCTCCAAATGTTTTCCCACTTCTTCTTCCATAACCTTTTCTTTTGTTGTGTCTATCTAGGGAGCCTTTTGTTTGATCGGGTGGGGGGGGGGGGGGGGGTCCACGTGAAGCCGATGGCACATGAGTTTAGGATCAATCCCAAGAATATCGTAAGGCTTCTAAGAAACTATGTGTTGATTCTTTTTTAGCAGAGAGCTAAATTATTCTTTTTTCGAATTGGTAAATGAAATATTTATTAAAAACTTCTCTTTCGATTATAAGTCGTCTAACATCACCTCTTGTAACGATCCTTGACTCTATATGTGGGGTCTACTTAATTACTACATGGATGGAATAACCTCGTCAATGGTTATCTCATACGCTATTTTTTCCTCTTGTTTAGGTCTGATAGTAGTGATAAAGCATTGCAAGCAAAGTACTAATTTCTCATTATCCCTAGATTGGTGATCCATTTAAGCTTCTAGCGATCTGTCTTCATGGCATGAAACCACCCTTGTTTAAGGATGGCATTGCATGGAGAATCAATGTCCACAACTAGGATTTCAATCATCTTGGGGATATTTCCAATTCGGATCACAAAACAACGATCCCTAGTGGCATAGTCTTCCAGTGAAGACGACCAAACGGATGGTCACTTATTTTAGATCTTCCATCTTCAGATTGAGCTTATTGAACAATTTTTGGTATCTAACCTCTAAGGAGCACCCCTAGTCGACTAGTAACTTACCCACATCCTAATTAGCAATTTTGAGGGTGATTACTTGTGCATCATGATACATAGTTTCGACTCCGACTTGGACTTCATATGTGAATATTATATGTTTGTTATAGTCAGTGTCCTCTCAATGTCGGCACTTTCCTGCTGGAGTTTTTGCAAGGTTAATTAGGAAAGTTTCCATTACCATGGTGATTTTCTTTAATTCTATCTTAATAACATTTCCTTAGATTTGGTTTGGACTAGATACACCATGAATGATTGTAAACTCATGTCTCATCTCATCGCCGTCTAGGATATTATTGGGATTTTGATCATTATCCACGATTTTTATTGTGTCCTTCATCTCTACATAATCGTCCAGATGTCTAACCTGATCCAATTCCTATAAATAGGAATTGAGAGATTTATGTTTCTTTAATTTGTGCCCATTATCCTTGTGATAGGTGCATCTAAGGACAGTGTTCCTCTTAAATGGATCTCCCTCCATACACTTGAGTAACTGTTGATAATTTATTTATTTTTTAATCTTGTAAATTTATTCTTGGGAAACAGCATTAATCGCTTGGAAGGACTTCATAGGGGTTGCCTTATCACCGTTTTTGGGTCCACCATTCTACTTCTTTCCCACTTTCTCAAGGACTTTCTCGTTACCATTGTTCTTTTTCATTTTTGTATGACCATTGTCATGCTAAGTTTCAGTGACTACTTCTTCCACCTTCACGTATTTCTCTATCCACGACATGAGGTTATATTTAATGTTAGCTTCCCTTTTGGTCTTGGACTGGTGGAACATAGAGTAACTTGGTAGACCAAATTTGAATGAGGCCATAGTGATCTGCTCAAAGCAGTCTTCAACTTTTTTGTAGGTCTCCCTATATCGCCTTGCATATTATAGCAAGGTTTCCTAGGGTTTGTTTCTTATTGTGAGAAGTGAATCTTCCCTCTTCAAATGGTCATTGTTGGTGATAAACTGGCCAGTAAACGCCCTCACAAGCTATTTGAAATTATTGACTGAGTTGTGCGGTAGTTTTTTTAACCATTTTTATGCGATATTCTCCCAGACTGGAGGGGAATATGTGGCACATGAGGGCATCATTATCGTTCAAGAGGGTCATAGACTACCGATCTGGTGGAAATGATCACTAGAGTTAGTCTTCCCATCATAGATCTTGAATCTAAGCATGCCAATTGCTCTAGAGAATAAAGACTTGATCTGATTAATAAGGGCTTTTTTTCCAATTCCTTCATGCACCTCACACCTTGATGAGAGGTATGCCCGTCCATATCTATCCTAATGAGGTTATGGAGGTCATGATTATGATGAACTATGTCCTGATCTCATCACATTGGTGGACTCCTATGTCTGGAGTGCTCTTAATTGCATCGTGAACTCCTTTCTTGACTACGAGTTTTACTCAACTAAGGTCCATGGGTTCGATCTTATCACTTGCTTTCATCTCTGTGGAGTTCTGCCTCCATTATTTCAAGGTGGTGTTGCAAATATGCATTCTTCTCCTCTTATAGGCGCAAGGCTTCCTCCTGCTGATGGAGTCTCTGTTCATAAGTATCGACAAGCCACAAGATGTGGGTATATTCGGGATGTTTGTTGCTTTGTGAGATCATATCGTGAGTTAGGAGTGTTTCGACTCATATGAGGGTGGACCTCAGACCGAGCCCTAGGTGTTGGGGTCCCTCTTTGATGATTGTCATTGAATAGAGGAGGTGAACTATATGAGTGGGATAATGTTGCTCGTTGACTCCAATTGGCTGAGAAAAAGAAAAGTTGTTCCCACAGATGGAACCAATTATAGGTGGTAAAATTCTGCAGAGATTAATGCCAAACAAACAGAGTCAAATAGCAAATAAAATTCACACAACACAAGATGTGTGTGGTTCGGCATTATACCTACGTCCACAAGGTATTTCTCTGTTTTCTTATTAATTAGTTTGAAATAATAAGAATTGTATTCCTTTTTGTCCAGTGGTGATGGTTGTATTTATAATTAACCTAAGGAAGGTGTGTCGTGTACGACTCTATTACTTTTGGATGCAGTTGCGATCTGATCGAACAAATCCTATCTTGACAATAGACTCCCCTTTATTCTTATATAAAAGTTGTGATCATTTATCTAAACTATTGGACATGTGTCAATTAATATGATCTATTTAGATTGTCCAATTAATTCTCCCACACCTGTCATTAACATTTCTCACTAATGACAATATTAGTGTTCAGTTGTGATGAGGTTTCCCATCGATAATGAAGAGTTCTAATTGTGTTCGGAGTTAATGTGTGCTTATGCGAGAGGGGGAAATTTGGAAGTAAAATATGTACAATTTGAGAGTTTTGCATAAAATTCAAATTATAACTGAAACATGTACGGTTAATAGGATTAAACACTAAAATGAATTATAGTAGAGTTTTTAACAAACTTAGTTATTAAAAAATGACTGAGTCCTAAATATCTATAATTAAATTGGGTTTAGGTCCTAACTTTGAAATATATGATACAAATAAATGTGAATTCGGTATTGATTCTAAATTTTCTAAGAAACATTTAAATATGTTGAAAGAAGTAATGAACCTTTGAAATTAATTCATTCTAACATATGTGATATTTACTGTATTAAAACTAAAGGTGGTCAAGAAAATCCTTTATCACATTCTTCAATAAATGCACTAGATATTGTTACATGTGCTTACCTCATAGTAAAGATGAAGCACGTGAAATGTTTGTTATTTATAAGACCGAAGTTGAAATCAACTTAATAAAAATATTAAAATGCTAACATGTAATAGAGGAGGAGAATAATCACAATCTTTAGAAGACATATGTGCTCAACATGGTAGAATACACCAAATGGTAGTGTCATACGCTCAGCAAAATGGAATTGTCGAGAGGAAAAATATGACGTTGAAATACATGGTTAACGTCATGCTTTTCAAATCCGAGTGACCTTAGTGAGGCGGGGGAGCTTTTTCTTAATATAATTACTCACAAGAAAATTCATAAAACCTTATATGAATTGTGAAAAGGCAAAATACCTTCATTTAAAAACTTGAAAGTGTAGGGGTGTTTGACTCAGTTGATTATTGTAATATCCCGTAGTTTTATATATTTTTAATTTGGACATTTAAATTATACATGTGCTACATAATTTAATTAATTAAATCGAGAAGTAATGATAAAATAAATCAATATTAATATAAAGTGAAATGAATAAATATTTATGTGATTATATATTTACTAGTGTACAATACATAAAATTGGATGTCAAATAAAATATGTTATAAGTGAGTAAATGTGATAGGACTTACTAATATCTTAATCAGGACACATTATATAAGGTTGAAATGAAAATTATTGATAACTGACTCAAATGACAATTTCGAGTTCACGATTGATCAAGAATGGGTCTAAATAGTCAAATTTAAGTACTCAGGGGAAGTGTATGGGCATTTTGTTTTTTTTAATTAGAGGTAAAGAGTCAAAATGGGATTTAGGTTATATAATGAAGAGGTTAAGGGAAATCAATAACCATTTTACAAAATACAAAAAAATAAAGGGTGTGAGGGAAAGTGAAGATAAAAGGGAGAAAAGTAAAGGAATTCGTAGGAGTGTTGAGAAAGATTAAGGAATTTAATAAACAATTCAAGTGAGAAGATATGTAGAGGAACTTGGGGATATTATTCATATTCTATAACAAATTCATACTCTAGGAATTTAAAGGCAAGTAAATTATCTTGCTCATCATTTATGTGTGATTTTCAATTCATATTATAGTTGGGAACTTTTTAATTGGATTATGTTTGGGATGGGATTTTATATGAATTTAGGTTTTGACACATGATGATGAAAATTTATGGTTGAATTTTAAAATGAATTTTGATATTGTGAATTAATATGTAGTTGTATTAATTTAGAAAATTGATGATTGAATTATCTAGGAATTTGTAGATATAGCATGAAAAGCGTGAGCTTTTCTCTCTTAATGCTCTGATGCCAATTTGAAAAGGAGAGGCCCCCAATTTTTAAAATCTTACAATATAAAGTAATTTCCTTGTTAAATATATGCGGAAACGAAGATGGTTCAAATAAATAAATTAACAAATTTTAATTTCTTTTTCAAATTAAAATTAAACACAACTTAAAGTGAAATTAAATTAATTAACAAATGAATTTTTCACTTTAACATATTAACTCAACTCAAGTCCTAGAAATTTGCCTAACAATATAAATGAATCCATTTTTGCAATTTTAGGCCAAACCAAATTTTGTCAAATTAAATTAAATGACTTGAACTAAATTAATTAAACATTACCCAAATTAATTATGCACCAAATTAATTAAGTAGTGACTTAAACCAAATTTTATCTTTTTACCTAAGCATGCATCTAATGTGAGTTTTGCAAAAAGATAAAATAAATAAAAATCCACTACGCCACGACGTACGAGGAAAAACTCACAACGGGAAAAAATCTCGGACGGCCCTAGCCACAAATTTACGAAGTACGAAATTTACAAATACAAGCCAGATGACTTGCAACACTTGATTCGACTCCTTCATTCCTCGACGCGTCTTCTTGTATCAACCTCTGCCTAATGAATAACCACGGAGCTCCATCGCGATCTCGAAATCCACCGATCGGACTTTTTCGATCACTGTCACCCTAACTAGGAGCCTTTCTCCAAGTGGGTATGACAACGCAAACAATCTTCGTCTTTGTGGGATGTAGAAGCAAATCCAAACTTCTCTTCAAACGGTAGAGATAAAATCGGTGCCAAACTCCAAGCAAAGTATATATAGAGAGAGGAACTTGGATAAACAAACTTTCGGTGTAAAACAGGAGTGTTTTAAAGATTGTTCTTTGAAAAATTAACACTCAAAACATGAAATTTTTCTAGTTTGAATTTTGCTCTCAAACTCTCTCTTAGAGGTTGTAGGATATGAAAAAGTTAAGTTGAAAAAGCTGGTTTTCGCACTTAATTAATCAGGTAAAAAGTTAGTGGGAAAAGAAGTGGGAAAGTGGAAAAAATTGCTCAAACTTGCCAAAATAACTGTTCCCGCCAAATCTCGTTCGAACGAGATTTTCGTTCGAACGAAGTCTCGTTCAAACAAGTTTTCTAACGAAGTTCTAGTGTATTAAAAGTTGAGCTCGTTAGAAATCTCGTTTGAATTCTCGTTCGAAGAGCCATCTCGTTTGAACGACAATTCGAACGATGTTCCAGTGGCCAATATGGGAACTCGTTGGCAAACCTCGTTCGAATGACATTCTCGTTTGAATGAAAAACTCGTTCGAACAAACTTCCAGAAAGCTGAAAAATTGAGTTTTAGCCCGAAACTTTATATACTTTATTTTAAAGTTTTAATGAAAACTTTCTGAAAAATAAACGGTAGTTTAAAATAAAATTCACCCAATGAAAAATTATTCCAAGCTCCGATATATATATTCAAATGCAATCATACCTTAGGAGCAATGGAACCATGTTGATGACGTAAAAACGATGCACTACAAACACGGAATTTGATGAAGTTGTACGAACTTGGCCGCTACGTCTTCAACTTTAGAATGTCATAGGCTTGAAGGATGGTCAATAACTCTATCCTATTACTCAAACGTTTTTGTTCGGAATTAAGCCAAAACTATAAAGGACTCAATTAGAAATGTGTGTCCTTACAAATCTCCCCCTTTGGCTATTCCGGGACAAAAACCAACAAAAATCCTAAAGGCCCGTCAATCTCTACTAGACTGACAAAAATTTTCCACCCAAAACAAAATTACAATAGCTTGACTCAAACAACCCAAGGATCAATATCTTTGCCGACGATTAAAGTTGCCACTTAGAAGAATGCTTGCACACTTAAGAAAACTATCAAACGCATAGGGAATATCAAGAATATTAAATACAATTAAGATAATTACCCCCCTAAATTAATTCTCCCCTTTATCAAACACGTGACCTACTTGGAAAGACGTCTCCTCCTAAGATAAATCTCCCAAACTAAGATACGATTACAATAGGATTAGATACCATTTCTCCCCCTATCATTCTCCCCCTTTTCGTTCAGGAATAGACAAAGTCTAAAGAATCAAAAATTAACTTATCTCCTCGAATTAAAGCATATACACCCCTAAACTAAACAAGGGATAAATAGAATGGCATAACAAGCTAAACATGAAATAGTGCGTGAAGTGATGAGAACAAGTAAGAATATGGGCAACAAAATCGTAACTAGTCCAATAAATCATAACGGATACCAACTAAGATGCAAAAACAATGATACCAATAAGATACATAAAGTATTAAGCATGTGATATCAACAAAGAATGCAACAAGATAGATACCAATTATGAATTAAAGCATAGATGGACTAGAAAGAAAGGCAAAGACCAAATAAAATATCATATATATACATACTCTAGATATACAAAAGATGCACACGCATATATATATATAGATATAAACACACAAATGACACAAAATAAGATAAGCTTTTCACACTCGTATGGCAAAAATATGTCATATGGAAACGGAAGTGTTGGGGTGTGAGCTAGTAACAATTAAATTGAGACCCAATCACTTAAAACATGTTCACGGAGTTCTCAATTGATTGCAAACTTCATCACATTTGAATATAACCTCATGTAACAATATAAGATGAACTCAATGAACAAACATACACAATGCATACAAGCTAGCATGTTGATGATTCTACAAACCAATAGAGTCATGACATTGAAAACACAACTAGAATAAATGAACATTGTGCAAACCGTTGAAATACCATCCAAACTCCCTCAATAAGCATATATTATTTTTTTTGAATGATAATATCAATTAAACATGGGCCTTGGCAAATATTTTCTTTTAATGCCATTATTCTGTTTTTAGGTCTTTGGACCACGTATTTCTTTTAGGTCCAAACAAACGGTGGCTTACTATTCGCAAATGATAATAAATCCTTTCGGAGCCCTTCCCCATGCACATTTATATATAACATTTTTTATATCTCACACAAATCTCACGTGCAACGAATTTTGACATGCACTAGTCCTCCTAGGTCACAAATATATAGATGATAAGATTGGTAGGAGAACACCTCACAAAGCTCAAATATAACATGTGACAATTAAATTTCAAAAAATCTCGTGCATGTGTGAAAAGAGGCATATAAAAATAGAATCCATTTAATCAACACAAAATTCAACTGCTCCATGTAAGCATGATAAAGAACATAATAAGGATTGGCAATCTAAACCAAATGTTCTAGACATGTGGGAGTGTAAAATATGGGATCCAAACACAAGTATATGCCACATAAAGTGTGTCAAACTAAAATACACACAAGATAAAAAATATTTTTGAGTTTTTGAAATTTTTAACCAAAAATAAAAATATATACTCAAATGACAAACAAAAATCATTTGAATTTTTCATTAAGCTTAAATTACCAAGAGATAAAACCCCAAATGATAAACAAAAACCTTTTTGTATTTTTCATTTAATGAACAAAAATGAAGGAAATATACAAAAGATAAACAAAAATCATTATTCAAGCATCTGATTAAGCATCAAGCATAGACTAGAAAATGATTAAACCAGGCATATAATTAGCATGATGATATAGCATGAGGCACAAAAGCTAACGTATGCAAATAAAACTACCACATTCAACCTTTAGATTTTGCAAGGGAGGAAGCATGTGAAATCAAGTGAGAATAAAAAGCCCTATCTTGTAGAGCTACCAAGTCAGATCTCATAACCCAAACTAGTGATGAATGACAATCTCGGGGCATAGGAATCTTGGCTACCTTGGTTGCCATACGTCGAGTTTTTCTAGGACCTCGCTTAAGATCAAAACAGAATTTCCTAAGATGACCTTTTCGACCACAATGAGAGCACTTGAAGATTCGGCTAAAATACTTACCTAAGGAATGATCTCTAAAGTCTTTCCTAGGTGATTCTCATAAAACATGGGTTTTGGCTTTATGAGTAGATTCATTACAAGTATCGAAGCCTAAACCACAAGTGTGATTTTTAATTTGGAACATTCCTAAAATTTTATCTAGTTTCTCCAAACGACACTCCAAATCAAATTTGACTTTCCTAGAGTCTTTTAATTTATTTTGTAATTCTAAAATGTTAGACTCTAATAAAATATTTCTCTCTTCAAACTCGAGAAGCTCTTGTTTCATTGATTCCATTAAACCTCTAAGTCTATCTCTCTCGCCTTCTATATATTCAAGCTTCTCTCGAAGAGTCCTCTCACGTGTCCTAAGGTCTTCAACCAACACACTATCATCAACGACCTTGACACGCTCTCTTAAATTAGTTTCAACTTCAAATTAGCTCTTTTTAATTTAATAGATTCTTCATGTAATTATTGAAAAGCATTTTGAAGTTCACTCACATTAACCTCTTCTTCATTTCCACTCTCTCTTTCTTTTTCACTCTCACTACCATCAAAAATAAAGGAATCATAAACTTTGACCACAGGAGTGTCATGTAGTTGAATATCTTCATGGGAAGATTCATTATCGGTGCTCACATGACTAGCCATAAAAGCCACAAAGTTGGGCTTAGTGGGGGAATCGAGTCCCTCTTCATTATCACTATCACTAAGGGTTGCATTAAAAGACATTGGTTGCTTACCCTCTCTCCTTAGTTTAGTAGGGCACTCAAAAGCCCTATGTTCATACCCTTCACAACCAAAACACTTATTTGACTCGTCCCTATTTAAATTTTCATTAATAGTTTTAAGGATCTTCTCGGTTTTGTCGTGCTTAGAGATTTCAAATTTCTTAAAATCATTTTTAAATTTTTCTTTGTTAAATTTAAGAAATTTTCTAAATTTCCTAGCAAACATAGCCATATCCTCCGAGTCACTATTACTTTCACTCTCTACTACTTGTTTTTCCTCTTTTTGGGCTTTTAAATCAACGCCCTTTTCAATTTTCTTTTCAGTTTTAGAGGGAAACATG
The DNA here is from genome assembly GCA_949130495.1 of Sambucus nigra. Classification (NCBI taxonomy): domain Eukaryota; kingdom Viridiplantae; phylum Streptophyta; class Magnoliopsida; order Dipsacales; family Adoxaceae; genus Sambucus; species Sambucus nigra. The sequence continues at coordinate 76,673,053 of OX422208.1, forward strand.
TCCAGTTTATAGGTTTGTAAATCACTTATGAGCTCTTCAAATTTCATAGAGGCTAAAGTGGGTAAAGAATTTAAACGGAATGAATCTATCGGGAAGGGACCTTAAATTTTTCTTTACTACTCAGTTGTCAAGTATTTTATCTCCCAAATTAAAAGATGAATTAACGATATCGAAAAGTCTAGCATAAAATTCATCAAAGAATTCTTTTTCTTTCATTTTGATGGTTTCAAATTGAGTGGTGAGGTTTTGGAGTTTCGAAGCTTTTAAGACACTTGTACCTTCATGAGTGAGTTGTAAAATATCCCAAGCTTCTTTAGCGGTCTCACACGTCATAATACGACGGAATTCATCCGGTGTGATAATGCTAAACAAGGCGTTTAAACCTCGGGAATTAAAATTTGAAAGTTTAACTTCACTCTCACTCCACCTATCGGCCGGTTTGGAAACACTTCATTATCTACTAAATGAGTTGGTTGGGACCACCCGTTAACAATAGACATCCAAACTCTTTTGTCGATAGATTTTAGTGCCGATTTCATTCGCTCTTTCCAATATGCGTAATTAGAACCATCGAAAATAGGAAATTTTGAAAGGGGGAAAATTCCATTTTTAGCAAAAATATTTAAATGATCTTAAACGCAATAAATTAGCGATCCCGCTATGATACCAATTTGAAAAGGAGAGGCCCCCAATTTTTAAAATCTTACAATATAAAGTAATTTACTTGTTAAATATATGCAGAAGTGAAGATGGTTCAAATTAACAAATTTTAATATCTTTTTCAAATTAAAATTAAACACAACTTAAAGTGAAATTAAATTAATTAACAAATGAATTTTTCACTTTAACATATTAACTCAACTCAAGTTCTAGAAATTTTCCAAACAATATTAATGAATCCATTTTTTGCAATTTGAGGCCAAACCAAATTTTGTCAAATTAAATTAAATGACTTGAACTAAATTAATTAAACATTACCCAAATTAATTATGCACCAAATTAATTAAGTAGTGACTTAAACCAAATTTTATCTTTTTACCTAAGCATGCATCTAATGTGAGTTTTGCAAAAAGATAGAATAAATAAAAATCCACTACGCCACGACGTACGAGGAAAAACTCACAACGGGAAAAAATCTCGGACGGCCCTAGCCACAAATTTACGAAGTACGAAATTTACAAATACAAGCCAGATGACTTGCAACACTTGACTCGACTCCTTCATTCCTCGACGCGTCTTCTTGTATCAACCTCTGCCTAATGAATAACAACGGAGCTCCATCGCGATCTCGAAATCCACCGATCGGACTTTTTCGATCACTGTCACCCTAACTAGGAGCCTTTCTCTAAGTGGGTATGACAACGCAAACAATCTTCGTCTTTGTGGGATGTAGAAGCAAATCCAAACTTCTCTTCAAACGGTAGAGATAAAATCGGTGCCAAACTCCAAGCAAAGTATATATAGAGAGAGGAACTTGGATAAACAAACTTTCGGTGTAAAACAGGAGTGTTTTAAAGATTGTTCTTTGAAAAATTAACACTCAAAACATGAAATTTTTCTACTTTGAATTTTTCTCTCAAACTCTCTCTTAGAGGATGTAGGATATGAAAAAGTTAAGTTGAAAAAGCTGGTTTTCGCACTTAATTAATCAGGTAAAAAGTTAGTGGGAAAAGAAGTGGGAAAGTGGAAAAAATTGCTCAAAATTGCCAAAATAACTGTTCCCGCCAAATCTCATTCGAACGAGATTTTCGTTCGAACGAAGTCTCGTTCGAACGAGTTTTTTAACGAAGTTCCAATGTATTAAAAGTTAAACTTGTTAGAAATCTCGTTTGAATTCTCGTTCGAAGAGCCATCTCGTTTGAACGACAATTCAAACGATGTTCCAGTGGCCAATATGAGAACTCGTTGGCAAACCTCGTTCGAACGACATTCTCGTTTGAACGAAAAACTCGTTCGAACAGCAACTTCGAATGAACTTCCAGAAAGCTAAAAAATTGAGTTTTGGCCTAGAAACTTTATATACGAGTTTTGGCCTAGAAACTTCGAATGGTGCAGTAGTTATATAATCTCCATGGTTGACCTCACACGAGTCATATTTCTAACTCAATAAACGTCGTTCATCATTCTTTGCACCTCAATTGGCACCTCATATCACTACGGATTGGCACACAAGCACCTCACACTAAAAACCTGCGATGTCTCCACTATTGCTCGCACAGACACTCGCAACTTACAAGCATATCTAAATCAGAAGCGTAGATCAATTAATGATAACTAACTTAGTCACTTGGCAATGAATTCACCCGTCGTACTAACCTCTTTGACTTCACCATCGAGGACACGGATAAAAGCGTCACCAAGTCTATTGTGAACAGTCCAAACTAACACTGACTTCGAAAGATCCACTACCAACCTCACCACGTCACTCCCAAAAGGAACCTTGAACCTAGAGCTCTGATACCATTTGTAACGCCCAGGCTTGAATTTATGGGTTACCCATAGTCAACACGGTACGGCACGAGCATTAGATATAAAGTGCAATGAACAACCTATACAATGTTGCTAATCCATTTTATTTTAAATAATGTTTCACTTACTTAGATGCAATTCCAATTTCAAATTCAAAGTCTGTGAGGGACCCGAGGGAAGCATCCTCAGAGTCCAAGCATAAAGAGCCAATAACATAAAATCAAATAGATTGCTTACCTGGGTCACGCTCTCAAAATATAATCTTGCCCCCAACCATCTGTAACAAAGACGAGGGTCTGAGCCAATGCCCAGTGGGAACGTAGAAAATGCATTATGGAAACGAACGAAAGAAGACTCTATAAGTTATATGTACGTGCACATGCAATTACCTTGTACATATATAGATACTTACATATACTTAATGCATGAAACCATTTTAGTTCCAAAAATGTTACATAGTTCGATTAATTTACCTTAGTCTCATTAAAGACTTCTTATTTCTTAACTTGGCATATGTCCCTTTCTTTAACACCCACAGTTATACACTTGAAACCACTACAATGTGTTTAACGGAAAGCTTTTCTTTACCGAAATTACCCTTCCATTTAAAGCGATGCACACTAGTATTTTCATTAAGAAGAACCCTTTTCAACACACACGAACATCGTGTCAAAAAATAATTCTTTTATCCCTTGCAAATATTTCACAACACCCCCTTGTGTTAATTACGGGTTACACTTTCTTAGGTTTCTTAACTCACCCAATTACCATTACACTTTCCCTTTCCTTTACTTTATGGACATTAATCAATTCACACATTTCTTGTCCGCTTTATCCTTGAATATAATATTCATTAATTCATTCAAGTTAGGTTGTCTTAATACATTTTACCACACAACTCATTTCTTGACATGTTCCTTATTCCTTTATCTTATTCTAGGAATCTTCCAATAACTGCATACTTTAACCGACTCCACACAGCCGGCGACGCCACTATAGGCTCTAGCCAGTGATTTTGGGTCTTTTACCCCAGGGCACCGGGACCTTCTTAATTATCTCGGTGTCATTCGAGTTCATTTTATGTGTTTTAAAATTATACAAATGTCCATAGTATTCCTTCTTTCCCTTTTTTCCCGACTAAATCCAAACTCGAAATTTCATTCAAGTTTGTGTTATATTTTGAAATTATCATTTCATGTCCTTTACACATTAACTTTGATTTTGTTCCAAAAATCATATTCATTTAGAATCAATTCATTTAACAACTTTTTTTATATTTTTATTTCATAAAAATGCTCCACTTTTAGTAAAATTACCATTTTATCCATTTGCTTCCAAACTTATCATTTTCCTCCATTTTACAAGTGTTGTTTTCCCAAAACACCTTTAAGTTGCTCACACTACTTCTCAAGTGTTTTCAACACTTTAACACCCTTTTAACATTTTTGATTAATATTCTTACCAATTGGAAACATCTTTATTTCAACATTTTTATTTCTAAGAATCATCAAACATATAAGACTACCTCATAAGAAAAACACCATTTTTTTCTATTAACACATGTAGTCTTACAACCTTACACTTATCACACTTAAAATTTCTTTTTCACACACTTTGAAGACTATAATTTATACTTTTCTTATTTCATATTTAAACCCAACAAAACTTTCTTTAAACTTTTTTACGTGTCCATTATCAAAATATTACAAGCTTATACGAATGAGAAGATGGATTTTAAATCCTAAAATCGTATTAAATGGGTTAAACATACTTTTCATTTTAGAAATTCATAACACTTTACCAAAGTGCATTTCAAGACTCAAATGGTATTTTATTTATTCAAACTCATCAAATGTTCATCTTTCATAAAATCTTCATTTTTGGAAGAAACTTTGGAACATTATTTCACCAAATATTTTAGCAAAATCAACATTATCTCCATACATTTTACTTCTAGAAAATGCACCATTTTCATAAAATCTCAATCTTTGTTTCAAGGAACTTTGAAATATTCATTATTTATTTATTCTCAACCAAATGACATTTTTTCAATATTTTTATTTCATAAAAATGTTAATTATTAATCTATTAGAAACCATCATTTATTCATATGCATTTTACTCATGTAATCTAACAACAAGACTACTAATAATGCAAAAAGAGTCGTAAACACTAAGGATATATTTTTCCACCTCAAATACTCCAAATGGTGATATAAAGTTGGAGTAGAATGAGCAACCCCCACCTTCAAAGGTGGCCTCAAGGGGTTACCAAATGCATCATCCACTTGCTCCATATGTGCTCCGTTTAGGCTTTCAAGAAAAAACCCTTCAAACTCTCTCCAAGCTCTATGGAGGCTACCTTATCCATGTTTAAGAAACCCCAACAAAGCTCCACAAGATCATATTCTCACTCAATAATGGTGTAAATGGGTGTTGTAGGCTTGAATGTGGTGAAATACTAGAAGAATAAGGTAATTTATAGTGGTGGAATGGTAGTGAGAGGTGGATAGAAGCTTATCCATGGTAGAAGAGCACCCCTTTCTCCCTCTCATCTTATTCTAACTTCAAATGCACAAAATGAACCAAACAAACCCTTATAAAATCCATAAAACACCAAAAATCTCATTTTACCCAATTTGGGCTCACCAAAGCTCGACAGCTTATCAAATCAAGGGTCCAAAATATGGCAGTGCACAAGAGCAATCTAATACACACAATTTTGAAATGCATTGTTCGAACGATATTGAGCCTCGATCGAACAACTACGGAATCTCATTTGATCCATGGCTTCTAACGACCTTCAAATGACCCTTGAAAGTTACATAATGGGCTCTCATTCGAAGCTATTTCGATCTCCTGCTTCGAACGTGAGAATTCATTGTAATACTAATTTAATCAAATTTGCAAATTCCCAATTAAATACTTATTTAATCACTTGTCAATTTCTAAACCAAATTAAATTAAGCCTAAAACATGCAACTACTTGAGTGAAATCAAACCATCATAAACAAAATTGCTGACACACAGATTTCAGGAAAAATTCCCGAAGGGCAAAACCTTTTAGTTCACTTAATAATACTCACAATTATTACAAGCGAAATTTGCAATGAATATTCAAGATACCCACAAGAACGCACAGTTCCTAATTAGCCCAGGAACACCCACGAGTACTCCCTATGACACACAGTCAACGTTAGCCCAATACCTCGCTCAAGTGGCACCTAAATCCGTAGTAAGTTAACCTCCCTACAAGAGAAACTCCAGAAAAGATGTATCTGGGGTTCCAAAATAATTCACCGAAGCATTTGGGATTTTTGTGAACTGAAAACAAAATAATTTTAACCCCAAATGAAGAAGAAAAAGTGTTATGTAGAATGTAGTTTACTGGTATCGAAATTCTTCATGTCTTCTTAGCGAAAACGAAGTGATTTAACACGCCTTATATAGAAAAGTTAAGTCAGTAGATCGCTCGAACGATATCAGACAGTCGCTCAAACGACATCACGTGTCACTCAACGAGCTTCGCGCGATAAAATAATGTCACTTGAACGACCTCTTCCTGTCGCTCGAATGACAGTTAAAAAAATAAAAAAATTATTTCGCAAAAATCTGTGCCTCAACACTTAGAAAAAAATCTTTGATGAAAAACAATGCCTCAACACTTAGAAAATATTTTAGAAAAAATATCGCAACACTTTAAATGAACCGTTAAGGTACTTAAACACATCCTTACCAAAATTAATCTCGCAGAGGCTTTGAATGTTGATGAACTTTGATATTCGGATCCGTCTTCATGTATCTTCAAACTTGATTTTTTTATCAACGGTTTATAGTGGTATATGACATACACTAATAAAAACATGACTTATAAAATATGTCCTTACAAATCTCCCCCCATGTCTATGCCGGTAGAAAATAAAAACATCTGAATTATTTTCATCAAAATTCCGATACAAATCTAAAACCCTCCCATGTATCCCAAAACTGAAAAGGTATAAAAAATGCACGATAAAAACTTTTCTTCAAAAATCTTCAAATATTTAAGATTTTCTCATCAGTGTGTGCAACATATGATTATCAATTTTTGTACCTACACACGTGAGACAAAGGAAATACCTTCGTTACGTATCGAGCTTGAAATGAGATAAACATAACATCAAAAATAATATCGAATCTCAAACCTCCCCCGTAATGTAAAATTTCCCCATAATTCATTCTCCCCCTCCCCCTTTTATTTGTTCGAAATAGACAAGGAAAATAAAAATAAAATACGGAGTTGTCACAAAAAGCATAGCAAACAAATACGATCATTAAGACATACTCAAAAGCATTCCACAAACTATTTTTTATTTTTCAACTTTTCATTCAAAAATGCAAAAATAATTTTACAAATATTGAACACCATGAATTTACACTAAGAAACCCAAATCATGGAAACGGAATGAATGGGTGTGAACAAATTCAATAGGAAAATCAATGCTATAAAACATAACATATGTGCACAATCAATATGGATACTCCTACCGAATGATCTCAAAATCGTCCTAAAGTGTCAAATATATGAATTCATATGACATCAACTCAATCTAGTCGACGCATCAAAGTCTTAAATGATTTTCACACCAATAACGTCTAAAACTATGTATGCTTTTTTAAGACTTTGTCAGGACGTGCAAACCCGTTTTATATTCCATCCAAACTCCCTCATAAATAATAATACATTTATTTTTTCTTTGAGGTGATCTATTTTTCTCTCCTTAGAGAAAACCTATTGGCCCCATTTTTTGGCATATGATTATTTTTATTGCCTTTAAATTTTTTCGGGCTCTTTTAAACGGTGACTTTCACGAAGAATTACTTTTGTACTCTCATAGACCTTTCCCGTGAACACTCATCATTTTTTGTAATTTAATTCCTCACGGTAAACTGTTCTTACATTAACTACTTTCATTGTCGAGTTTTATCGCATTTGGTTCATTTTAAAGATAGGATTGAAATGGAAACACTTCGACCAACATGTAATTTGACAAGTACAATTATTAAAGAAATACATGCACATGTGCATTAAAGGAGACTAAGAGTCAAACATATAGGTAGTGATCTCAAATTACATCTTAATGACTATAAACATTATAAAGCACAAAAATCAAATGATGACGCATATCAAAACACTATCACACAATCAAGTGGATATGGAATGAAATTGTGACTCGATCATCCTAAATGTGCATCCATAAACGGTGTAAACAAAATACAAAACTCTTTTCGTCTTTTTCCAAAACTTTATCAAAATAAAATCTTTTTGGTTTTTTCAATTTTATCTCAAAAAATGAAAATCTAATTGTATTTTACCAAAAATAAAAATCTTTTTGGTTTTTCAAAAAATATATCAAAAATGGAAAACATAACTACAAAAATGGTACACACTAGCCATAGGCATAAAATATCATCATGAAAAACATCATATGCTAGCAAACATGTCCAAACCTCATCCGCTGGGTGTAGTGGAGTTTTCCAAAGGTGGTGACATCCTATGAAAAACCTCCATCAAGTCATGTGAAGTTGTGACCAAAAACTTAACTTGCTCCCTAATATGTGCAAACTCTCTTGCATAGTCATCCGGAGAATCATGTGTGGGTGCGTATGTGGACACACGTGTAGTAGAAAAACATGACACATTACCCAACTTAAAACAAAAATCCCTAAAGTGTCATCTCTTCTTACAATGGGTGTAAACATACATGGGCCTAGGAACACCTCTCTCAAAACGTCTACGGTGCACTCTCCTATCAGGTACGGAACGCCTAGGTGGGCGGGGTTGAGAGCCATGTGGATCAATCAAAAACTCGGGAACTGGCTCAGGCGCAACGTGGGAAGTGGACACACCATCATGACCTATTCCTAGTCTCTCAACATTATCCAAAATGGGACTGAGGGGCATCTTTCCTACCTTCTTAGATGTATCCTCTAAAATGAGCTTTACTTATCAGGCACGTTCATGATCACACTTTAATTATGACACACGGGCTATATGTTCACTCTTCTCCCTATTCACGACAATCAACTTATCACTCAAATAAACCTTCACTTTTTCGAGTTGACTCGTCGATGCCTTAAATCCCCTCAAACTCTTAATCTCTCTCTCCAAATCAATCACCCTATGACCTAATTCGTTATTTAATTTCTTCGTCTTTAAGTTCTCAATGTACAAATCTCTAAATGCAATCCGGAGCTCACTATCACCCTTACTAGCGCACTCACTCTCACACTCGCTAGACACACTCAAATCATCCTCGACGGTCACACGTCCACTAGTATCCTCATCGTTGTGGGACAAATATAGGTGTTCTTAAGTGACTAGCTAAAAGGAAACAAACTTCCCATGTGAAGTCTCATCCCCAAAATCTTACACCTCTTTTTCACTATCGCTAAGAGTGGCTAGCATGGCAATCTGTTTGCCCTTTCTCTTTAGCCTAGTGGGACACTCAAATGTTATATGAACTCTACCCTCACACTCAAAATATCTTTCTTCTTCATCTTTATCTTTCTCACCTTCTTTCTCACCGCTCTCTTCGGCCTCATCTTTCTTTTTATTTTTCTCAAAAAAGTTTTTATTGGAAGAATTTTGTTTTGAAAACTTGAGAATTGTTTTAAAATTTTTAGCAAGCATGACCATATTAAAATCAGACTCGGACTCACAAGCTCTCAATTTCTTTTTCTTCTCACTCTTAGACACTTCCTTTCCCTTCCTAGATTGATCTCTAAGTGCTATCCCTCTATCCTTAGGTTTGACAGTGTCGAAAAACATGCCAATCTCATATGTCTGGAAGTCTCCTACCAGTTCTTCAAACTTTAAATTGTTCAAATTACCTAAGGAATTCAAAACAGTTACTTTAGGGTTTGGCAGCGATCTCAAAATCTTTTAAGCCACTCGTGCATCGGGAATGTGCTCACCAAGATTGAAACAAATGTTTAATGTATCAGATAAACGTGCATAAAACTCATCAAAATACTTAGTTTCAAGCATGGTAATTGTTTCAAATTGAATAGTTAAAATTTGAAGTTTAGTCTCTTTGACCGCGTTCGTGCCTTCATGGAAAAGTTGTAAAACATCCCATGCTTCTTTAGACGTGGTACACGTCATAATACGTCAAAATTCTTTAGGTGTGATGGCACCAAAAATTGCACTTAGCCCATGGGAATTAAAAGTACTCCATCTAAACTCATCCTCAGTCCAATCTGTCATGGGTTTTTAATTAGTAACATTATTTGCAGCGACAGTGGGAGGAGTTCAGCCTTTTTCACAAACTACCCAAACACGCTCATCGATTGCTTTTAAATGAGATTTCATACGGGTTTTATATTAAGCATAATTAGACCCGTAAAAAATTGACAACCAATTATATAATTTTTAATTCGAAAACTTTGCGATTTTTCAAAATTAGATTTTTTTTTAAAAATCAATATCACAAATTTTTGCGAAAAAAATGAATTCACAATAAATTAATGAAACCTGTTCTGATATCAATTTGAGAATGCGGTGTGATACTGATTTAATCAAATTTGCAAATTCCCAATTAAATACTTATTTAATCACTTATTAATTTTTAAACCAAATTAAATTAAGCCTAAAACATGCAACTACATGAGTGAAATCAAACCATCACAAACAAAAATTGCTGACACACAGATTTCAGGAAAAATTCCCGAAGGGAAAAAACTTTTATTTCACTTAATGATACTCACAATGATTACAAGTAAAATCTGCAATGAATATCTGAAGATAACCACAAGAACACGCAGTTTTGAATCAGTCCAGGAACATCCATGAGTACTACCTATGACATGTAGTCAACGCCAACCCAGTACCTTCGTTAAGTGGAACCTAGATCAGTAGTAGGTTATCCTCCCTACACGAGAAACTTCAGCAAAAATGTATCTTGGGCTCCAAAACAATTCACTAAAGAATTTGGAATTTTTGTGAATTGAAAACAAAAGGATTTGAACCCTCAATGAAGAAGACAAATGTGACACCCCGACTAATTAAATACTAAGTAGCTACTCCTTTATTCAAATTAAAACAAAATGCCAAGTTGGTTCAGTTCATAGCATCACTGTCGAAAATATTTTTATAATTACTAGCCACCTAATCTTTAAAAAGTGAGTTGTCAATTTTGAATTAAATTCAATTAACATAACATCCATTTAAATTATGAAATACTGCTATCACAACCACATCACAGTCGCAAATAAATAACGATGTAGTAAACTAAATCTGGAGGAATACACCTCACAACAATCCAAATACTGAAGTAACAAATACATGCCTGAACCATTGATTTAATTACAACCCAAAATATGAAATAGAAACCGAGTAAATGAGATGTCTCTAAAAGAAATGGGGCGACATGCCCTACAGATGAGTAAATCTGGAATAAAGTCAACATAGAAAGTGGAGGCGTCTACTATCGAGGTCCTAGAACTTCCACAGCGTCTACAACACGTCACGGGAATAGAACTCATATGCTTGGTGTCCTTGTGGCTGGGCACCTAAAAAGGTTTTTACAAAAATGGATTTGAAAGCAAACGGGTCAGAGCCCGATTATGGAAACAGTTTAAAAATAGCAAGTGTTTAATATCATTAAACAGTGAATATAAAGTACATGATAATGTGTGCACTCACATGAGTTCCTCACCTCTAAACTAATTTTGCACTCGTATCGTATCCGTACCCATTCTAGTTATTCTTATATCTAACTAGTCCAATACAAAATCTAACACTACTATACGATTCACAATTTAATTTCGGCATCTTCATTTAAACAGAGAGTCTTACTTTTCTTCACAGTTTCCCATATTAGTAATACTACTTACTAGAGATCTTCCATTTTATCTTTACAAAACGTTGCTATTATTTATACTCACATTTATACATGACAGCTCATTTCAATTAACAGTATATTATTCTCATCATCAATATGCAATACTAGCACCCCGAAACTAAGCTGTGGTGCACACATACTCTGTTATCCAATCCTGGTGCATCACGTAAATAAGGACCACGCATTCCGAATTTCTCAGGAATCGTTCTCAAATAGCAACAATCACACATAATGGAGGCGAACATAGTTCACATCACATGGGTCACGCACATACCTACGCTCCCATGATCAGCAGACTTATTAACTTATCAATAAGTCTTTCTCTGACCTATGTTCTCGAGGTACCAATCTAAATCCCCCCCGTAGGCACACAAAGATTAGATGGCCCTGATCGAACGCCGACCTCCCATGATAGCAAGTATGGTAGGTATGTTATACACAGTTAACTACATATACTAAGCATTCGCAGATCTTAGATATCTCAAAATATTAATAGAGGTATACTTCTCATTCTTATACCATCATTTAGTGTTATACGTTTACAAGTCCCCGGTTTGTGTACATTAAGGTTGTCAATTTTTCTCACGTCGTAATTAGGTATCGTTTCCTAATCCACAAAGGTCCTCCGGTTTACTACAAGAATCTAAGTTTTACTCCTCAACTTACTCCAATCTCACAACTATACCCACTAGTCAATAAGGGAAGGTGATTACTCCATTAAATAAGTCTACGGGACATTTGAAATAAAAATCAGGCCTAAAAGGCCATTCTGTCAACTCGTTAGAAGTCTCGTTCGAACGAGGTCTTTCAAATGAGTGTCGTTCGAACGAAAGGCTTCAAACGAACTACCAACTCGTTAGAAGGGATACTGTCATCTCGTTAGAAGCTCGTTCGAACGACCTGGGCAGGTCTTCTAACGAGATGGCAGAATACGCCCAGAAAATCCCAAATTCATTTTTCCTTTATTCTCCTCTTCTCTAAATCCACCCTAAAACAATCCAACTATGTTTTAATGCTGGTAGACCATTTTTAGTCACCCTAGATCATTCCTAAACATTCTTTTGGGGTCAAATCTTACAAATTAACATGCCAAAATCATAAATCCCCAATTCTTGTTCCAAACCCTATGAACTTGAACCCGAAATTTAATTTCATAAAAACACTCCTTATTAAACCGTTTTTAGATCATCAAAAGTTATGTTTTGTATATTATATTCGTCCACAATCATCTACATGTAAATTCCTACCCAAAACCACAAGTTTCACAATAATTTAATTGGGTGTTCTTCATCAAAATTTCCAAGATATAAACAGTTTTCTACACTACACATGGAGGAAATATTCATTGCAAATAACGACATCAAAACACTTGCCTTAGATTTGTTTCTTCTGAATTGATGTTGGTGAACGAAGGCTGATTTGTCCCCTTTCTCTACAGAATTTTCCCAAGGATAGTGATAGTGGTTGGAGGTTTCTTTTGGAACCTCTTCAAACTCCCCCTTTAACTCCCGTAGCCCACTAACTTACCTAATGCTGATAATGGACTTAATGGGTTCATTAGTAATGTATTATTTAACCCTAAAATTCGTGGGTTTTAATTTCCATATTTTTAAAATTACCAAAATACCCCTCTAGGTAGCCGGTTTGGCCTAAAAGTGCTCCGGGACCCAAACTAAACCCCCGGATAGTGTTTTCTGACTATTTTAACCCTTCTGGACACGTTGGCGCACTCAAAATGACCATTCGGTTGATAAAAATATAATTCACTTTTTAATTTAAATAATTTCGTTCCTGACGCGACTGACACGCGCGTCCCAACTAAGTTTTCCAACTTGTCGCATTTCTGCCTCGTGACAATTTAAATACTTTCAATACTCATGAAATATTCAATTTTAATATCATAATCAAATACTAACTCACATCTCACTAGTATTTATATTCGGATTAATTCCCAATTAATTCTCATTTAAATTAATTAATCCCTTAAATAAAAATCAATAAAATTACGGGGTATTACAACAAAGTGTTCTGCAGAATGTAGTTTACTGGTATCAAAATTCGTCAGGTCTTTTTAACAGAATGAAGTGATGTAACATGCCTTATATAGAAAAGTTAAGTCGGCAGATCACTCAAACGAGATCAGGTAGTAGCTCAAATAACGCCACGTGTCATTCGAACGAGCTTCGCGTGACAAGGCAATGTCTCCTGAACGAACTCTACCTGTCGCTCGAACGACAGTTAAAAAAATAAAAAATTTATTTCGCAAAAAATTCCGCCTCAACACTTAGAAAAAAATCTTTGAAGAAAAATAATGCCTCAACACTTAGAAAATATTTTAGAAAAAAAATCCCAACACTTTAAATGAACCGTTAAGCTACTTAAATATATCCTTACCAAAATTAATCTCGCAATGTCTTATAATGTTAATGAACTTTTATATTCGTATCCATCGTCTTGTATATTCAAACTTGAACTTCTTCTTCGATGGTTTGTAGTGATATACGACATACACTAATGAAAATAGGACTTACAAAATATGTCCTTATAGAACGAGACCAAAATCTCGTTTGATCCTTATCTTCTAACAACCCTTTTTTATCTTTTTCTCTAAATTCCAATTTTTACCCATAATTTCAACCATTACCATCGAACCTCACTTTATTACAATTTATATAGAATTTAGATGGAACATTAGGGAGCGTATTACAAACTTCCCTCTACAGGGAATTTTGTCCTCGAAATTCTCAACTTGTCAGTCCCTAAACTTATGGGATTCACCAACTTCTATTCTAAGCCAGATAAATCCTCCAAGAAAAAATCATTGATTTCTTAATACTAAAGTCATATTACATGCCCTCATGCGGGGTTGGTGAATGCCCGGTGATGATGTCGGAATTAGCACCACCAAATAAGGTGTTTTCTAGCTCAATATAGGAATAACAATGGCAGCACAGTTATATAAAGAGATAAGAGAATGAGGTGAGGTTAAGAGGAATCAACACCGGAATATAAGTGGTTCAGCCAATTTGGCCTACGTCCACTGTGAGTGTGTGTGAGTAATATCACTGAATGAAGGCACTAATGGCCATGGATACAATCTCTCAAGCTTTCTCTCTCTACTATAGATTTAGACAGAGTTTTAGCTAGGGTTGAATAATTGGGATCCTTTTGCAAGGTAGGGGATGATCCCAATATATAGTGCCTAGGGGGTGTAATGTACCCCCCATCCATGTAATGAGCATGTGTGTGGTTGCCTCACCAATGTGGGAGTGTCATTTGTTACTGTCACATGTAAGGAATGATGATGAAATATCCTCCTCACGTGTGGAGAATAATCTTGTTACAACTGATTTGTGCCCATGTGTCCTTATCCAAATGTCAACAGATGCTCGGCTGCCATACTGGTGCATGACCTCGGCCTGGGTGAGGCCGAGCTGTAAAGGTTCGATAAACGTCTTCCGAGATGTGCCATGGAGAGTCTCGGCCTGATCTCAGCCGAGACATTATGCTGGGGTCGGCCCCAGTCGAGGTTGGGCTAATTCCATGAAGATCACCAAGGCTTCTTGTCACCTCGGCCTAAGCCGAGGTTGGACTGGTTCCATGTTGAAGGTTACCAAGGCTTCTTGTCACCTCGACCTATACTCGTTCGAGGTTGCCACACCTAGGTATATGATAATGTTGATGATGCCTGTGATGCGCGTAGTGTCCAATGGGAATGTAGGTGGAAGTGTCGGCCTGGGCCGACCTTACTAGGGCCTAGGGCTGATATCGTGGGCCTATGGCTTATCTAGGGTCGATCAATATCTCGACCATCATCTCAGCCGAGGTTGGTGTCTCTAGGCCAAGGTTACACTTGGGGCATATCAATCACCCCCCAGCCCTTAGTCATATGCGAGAGCAAGTGGCTAGGGGATTACTACACCTCCGAGGCCTGTCCGTCCCAAGCTAATACCTGCATGACACCTGTCCATGAGAGAACGTACTTACTTGGTTGGCGTGTGTTGCCATCCGTCCTTGGGGGTTACCAAGGCAATGATGTGCCTTGGGAAATGTGCCCATGTATTTAAGGATTTGAACCCTTCTTTTTCTCTTTCTTCTTCACTTCATTCCTGCGCTGTTCTTGCGATTTTTCTCTCTTAAAAGCTTCCCTACTCAACGTTCTTCTGCAGAGGCATTCGTTAGTATTCTTGCGAGTTTT
This sequence comes from Sambucus nigra, assembly GCA_949130495.1. Classification (NCBI taxonomy): domain Eukaryota; kingdom Viridiplantae; phylum Streptophyta; class Magnoliopsida; order Dipsacales; family Adoxaceae; genus Sambucus; species Sambucus nigra. The sequence goes on from OX422208.1 coordinate 76,688,604, forward strand.
CTTCGTTTTCCCTCATCGTTCCATTTCCAGGTACTTTCTCCCTTTCATTTCCTCTGTTTTTCGCTTTTGGTTTGCATTTTTCGGCGAGTTTTTAAGTTCTTCGGTGAGCTCCATTATCTCAGGCGAACTGTGTTTGCTTTAAACTTCTAAATTTGATCTTTAAACTACTTTATATTACAAGTCAATCGTGTTTGTAGTTTTAGGAGTTTTTCCCAAGTTTAGGGTCGTCCTCTGATGCTCAGACCTTTATACCATCTTCTTGAGGATTTCCCCTCTCTTAGAGAGAAGACCCTAGAAAAGATTAGGCAAATAAAGAGAGCTCAGGAGGAGGCTCGTAGGTCACAAGAGTTTCCCATTAGGCCCTTGTTTCCACCACCTCTGAGAGTGATATATCCTGACCCCCCGGAGAACTTCTATCAGACAGGGGTTCCCGTTAATCCAACACCTATGTCTGAGTCTGAATCTTCTACCTAAGACCCAATGTCAGTGGACTCTTTCCAGGAAGCTATGGATTTCACACCTCGGCCTGATCAGGCCCCTGATCAAGCCGAGGTATCCATTCGAGCTTCATCCCATAATAGCTCAAGCACCTCAGCCTCTTCTTCAGAGGTTGAAGTTGTTGCGCAGAGTGTGGATGTGCCACCCATTCTTGATGCCATCCCCATGTCGGTCGTCACAGGGGCAGAGTTCGCTCAGAGATTCCCTAGTACCCCATCTAAATCTACTCCGGCCGACGTTAAGCTTGATGATGATGAAGATGATGAAAGTGAAGTCGACGTCTCTGAGGCGGCTGAGTTCGAGAGCACGGTAACTGAAGTGGATCTTCTATGCTTCAGATATTTGTACTCCATCAGTCCTTCCATCAAATTAAGGAGGCCTCTGAGGGCAGAGAGGGCCTATCACGATCGAGATGGGGAAATCTGCTTGTACGAGCAGATGTTTAAGTTAGGTTTTCGCCTACCCATTCATCCCATCATCAAATCCATTCTCTCTTACATCAACTTGGCCCCCTCTCAGCTATCTCCTAATGCCTGGAGAGTCATCATAGGGCCCATTATTCTATGGAGGGCAGTTCACCACTCTGACCTCCCAGTTCAGGTCTTCGTTGGTTGTTATGTCCCAACCTCGACCAAAAACCATCCGAGTTACTATCATTTTGTGCCTCGGAGGCCTGAGAAGAAAATTCTCCAGGTGACTCAGACCTCAAATCATAACTGGAAGCCCCGTTATTTTTTCGCCTTAGGACCATGGGAATTTGGCCCATGCGTTCCCTCATCCACACTTGAGCCGAGGATACCCCTCAAATGGGGTAAGGTCTCCATGTCTGCCAGGGCCGACCCTAGTCTAAGTCTTCAGAATATGCAGAAGGTGAAGGCCCTGCAAGACCAAGGGGCACATGATCTGTTTGTTAAGTTCAAACATTTGCTGACCCCCCAGTATCTCTCGGGGACGAGTCTGGGTGGAAGTCCCCTTGTTGACTTTGGTAAGAATTTTTATTTTAAGTCTAACATCTGAACTCATTCATATCTGATTTCTAACCCATATCTTTTAACTTTTGCAGAGCGACCACAAGACATCTCGGACGAACTGTGGGAGATGGCTGCTCCAAGCTTGGCGAGTCTTGCCAAAAAGGCTGGTCTGAAGGCTCCTCCCCCATCCCCCTCAACATCCAAATCTCAGGCCTCAAAGAAGAGGGCCCAAGAAACCCATGCCTCTGAGGTTCATAGGCCGACCTCAAGGCAGAAGAAGGCCTCTGATGCTGCGATTCCAATCTCTACGGCCGACATCCTGACGGCACGTCTTGACCAGCTAAAGTTAACCGATAGTGTGGTCGACCACAGCAGGCAGGCCATGGATGCAATCGGTTCTGTAATGACCGAGGCTGACAAGCGCTTCTACAGAGCTATGGACACCCCCCTGCTGGTTGAGTTCGGCCTTCACAGAGCCGTCCAGGTATGATTTGTTCCTTTGTCAAAATTTTAAGTGCAACATCTGACTTTTCTCCTGCTTAACCTCTTCATTAAATGTGCAGGGAGTGACTGCTATGTATCAACTATCGAACTGGGCTATGAGGAAATTTCCCCTTATCCAGAAGGGGCAAGAGGTCGAGAAGGTTGAGAGTACCCTGAATGCTGAGGTTGACCGTCTGAAGTCAGAGCTGCAGAACTCTGAAAATAAGGTCAAGGGGTTGGAAAATGACATCTCTCTACTAGTCAAAGATCACGCCAAAGCCCTGAAGGCCAAAGATGATGTCCTGCAGCAGAAGGTCAGCTCGGCTGTGAAGGCTGCCCTTGAAGATGCCTCTGACAAAATAATTTCTGACTACAAAGGCTCAGACAAGTTCATGAGTTTTGGCTTTGAATATCTTGAAAGAGGTATCAAGGCCACTACCAAATGGGCTGAAGTCAGAGAGAAGGAGGTCGGTACTCTAAAAGCCTCTGACTTTGTGGGTCTCGGCTTTTTTGACCCTCAGTTTGCTCAGGCGCTTCAAGAGGTGGAGGATGAGGCTGCTGCAACTCCTGAAACTGCAACTCTTGGAGGAACCGAGGTCGGAGGGGAAGACCATGCTGATGACGTGGCCGAGGTGACCAATGCTGATCAAGCCAACTTGGCCGAGACTGTTAATGTCCACCCCCCCCCCCCCCCCAAACCTTTCGGATTTATAACTTGTAACAAATTTGTAATTTGTAACTTGTAATACCTCGGTATTTTGTAAGGAATATTTGTAATCAATGCCTCTGAATGCCATATGATCTCTTCCTTTTACTGAATGTCAATCTCTTCTATTATTTTCTTGCAGTGTTCTTGTTTATACTCGGTCAATAATTATGGCCTCAGGTCTCTTTACCACTGAATTGTAATTAGGCTCTGAGGTCAATACCTAAGACGTTAGTCTCATAATTAATCTCACCAAATAAATGATGTTAAGAGTCTGGGGTCATCTAACTAAGGTGTCTGAGCTCAGACCTCGTCACCACCGAGTGATGTTATGAAGGTCTGAGGTCATCACCTAAGACGTTAGCCCCATAATAAATTTCACCAAATTAATGATGTTAAGAGTCTGAGGTCCTCTAACTAAGGTGTCTGAGCTCAGACCTCGTCACTACCGAGTGATGTTATGAAGGTCTGAGGTCACCACCTAAGATGTTATCCCCATAATTCACCAAATTAATGATGTTAAGGGTCTGAGGTCATCTGCTAAGGTGTCTGAGTTCAGACCTCGTCACCACCGAGTGATGTTATGAGGGTCTGAGGTCACCACCTAAGATGTTATCCCCATAATTCACCAAATTAATGATGTTAAGGGTCTGAGGTCATCTGCTATGGTGTCTGAGCTCAGACCTCGTCACCACCGAGTGATGTTATGAAGGTCTGAGGTCATCACCTAAGATGTTATCCCCATAATTCACCAAATTAATGATGTTAAGGGTCTGAGGTCATCTGCTAAGGTGTATGAGCTCATACCTCGTCACCACTGAGTGATGTTATGAGGGTCTGAGGTCATCACCTAAGATGTTATCCCCATAATTCACCAAATTAATGATGTTAAGGGTCTGAGGTCATCTGCTAAGGTGTCTGAGCTCAGACCTCGTCACCACCGAGTGATGTTATGAGGGTCTGAGGTCATCACCTAAGACGTTATCCCCATAATAAATCTCACCAAATTAATGATGTGAAGGGTCTGAGGTCATCTGCTAAGGTGTCTGAGTTCAGACCTCGTCACCACCGAGTGATGTTATGAGGGTCTGAGGTCACCACCTAAGATGTTATCCCCATAATTCACCAAATTAATGATGTTAAGGATCTGAGGTCATCTTCTATGGTGTCTGAGCTCAGACCTCATCACCACCGAGTGATGTTATGAAGGTCTGAGGTCATCACCTAAGATGTTATCCCCATAATTCATCAAATTAATGATGTTAAGGGTCTGAGGTCATCTGCTAAGGTGTCTGAGCACAGACCTCACCACCGAGTGATGTTATGAGGGTCTGAGGTCATCACCTAAGACGTTATCCCCATAATAAATCTCACCAAATTAATGATGTTAAGGATCTGAGGTCATCTGCTAAGGTGTCTGAGTTCAGACCTCGTCACCACCGAGTGATGTTATGAGGGTCTGAGGTCATCACCTAAGACGTTATCCCCATAATAAATTTCACCAAATTAATGATGTTAAGGGTCTGAGGTCATCTGCTAAGGTGTCTGAGTTCAGACCTCGTCACCACCGAGTGATGTTATGAGGGTCTGAGGTCATCACCTAAGATGTTATCCCCATAATTCACCAAATTAATGATGTTAAGAGTCTGAGGTCCTCTAACTAAGGTGTCTGAGCTCAGACCTCGTCACTACCGAGTGATGTTATGACGGTCTGAGGTCACCACCTAAGATGTTATCCCCATAATTCACCAAATTAATGATGTTAAGGGTCTGAGGTCATCTGCTATGGTGTCTGAGCTCAGACCTCGTCACCACCGAGTGATGTTATGAAGGTCTGAGGTCATCACCTAAGATGTTATACCCATAATTCACCAAATTAATGATGTTAAGGGTCTGAGGTCATCTGCTAAGGTGTCTGAGTTCAGACCTCATCACCACCGAGTGATGTTATGAGGGTCTGAGGTCACCACCTAAGATGTTATCCCCATAATTCACCAAATTAATGATGTTAAGGATCTGAGGTCATCTTCTATGGTGTCTGAGCTCAGACCTCATCACCACCGAGTGATGTTATGAAGGTCTGAGGTCATCACCTAAGATGTTATCCCCATAATTCACCAAATTAATGATGTTAAGGGTCTGAGGTCATCTGCTAAGGTGTCTGAGCTCAGACCTCGTCACCACCGAGTGATGTTATGAGGGTCTGAGGTCATCACCTATGATGTTATCCCCATAATTCACCAAATTAATGATGTTAAGGGTCTGAGGTCATCTGTCTGAGCTCAGACCTCGTCACCACCGAGTGATGTTATGAGGGTCTGAGGTCATCACCTAAGACGTTCCCCATAATAAATCTCACCAAATTAATGATGTTAAGGGTCTGAGGTCATCTGCTAAGGTGTCTGAGCTCAGACCTCGTCACCACCGAGTGATGTTATGAAGGTCTGAGGTCATCACCTAAGATGTTAGCCCCATAATAAATTTTTGATCCAAAAATGAAGCAAGAGCTGTCGTGGAAACTGATCTTTATTAATAACCTCTTCTCAATAAGATAGTGCATTTACATAAAATTTTACACAACATCATATGTAATATCTCTTCAGGTGTTCAGCGTTCCATGGGTTGGTGAAAGCTTCCCCTTCTAGGTTTTCTAGCCTGTAAGTGCCAGGCACAACCTCTTCCGTTACTTTGTAGGGGCCATGCCAGTTAGGGTGTAGCTTGTTTGCCTTATGAAGGGTCTTATTTAGTACTAGGTCTCCCACTGCAATGGGTCTTGACTTCACCCTCTGGTTGTAGAATTTCGTTGCCCTCTGCTGGTAGGCTGCTTTCCAGACCTCTATGTCTTCCCTTCTTTCTTCGATAAGATCCAGGTCTAGCCTCCTCTTTTCCCCATTGCTGTCAGGGTCGTAGGTCTAAATCTGATGAGTTGGTAGTCCTACTTCCATTGGTATGAAGGCCTATGAGCCATGTGCTAGCATGAATGGGGTTTCTCATGTTGGTGTCCTTATCGTGGTTCTGTAGGCCCATAACACTGCGTAGACCTCTTCTGTCCATCTCCCCTTCGCATCTTCTAACCTCTTCTTGATTTCGTCCAAGATTGTTCTATTTGTGACCTCGGTCTGGCCGTTTTCCTGAGGTCGACCAGGAGATGAGAAGAATTGCTTAATCCCCACTCTTAGGTAATACTTTTCTAAGGAGGAGTTCTTGAACTGGGTCCCATTATCTAAGATGAGAGTGTTTGGGAGGCCATATCTGCATATGATGTTCTTCCAAATGAACTGGAAGGTCTTCTGCTCTGTAATTGTTATCATCGGTTCTGCCTCCACCCACTTTGAAAAGTAGTCAATAGCAACTATCAAGAATCTATAGTTGTTGACAGCTCTTGGCAAAGGTCCTACTAAGTCAATTCCCCATACCACAAACGGCCATGGAGAAGAGATTGACGTCATAGGCTGATGCGGTTGATGAGGGATAGTGGCGAACCTTTGACATTTGTCGCACCTCTTCACATAGTCTGCAGCGTCCTTAGACAAGGTAGGCCACCAGTATCCCTGAGTGATGATCCTCTTGTCTAAGGGCCTTCCCCCTATGTGGCTAGAGCAAGAACCCTCATGAACCTCCTATAAGACCTGGGGTACTTCCATGGGATGCACACATCTGAGGAGAGGCAATAGAAACCCCTTTTTGTACAAGACATATCCTACTATTGAGAACTTGGCATCCCTGTATCTCAACTTTCTCCTTTCCATCTTGGACTCAGGTAGCTCTCCGTCTCTTAGGTATCTGACGAGCGGGTCGATCCATGAGTCTCCTAGGTTCACATTGTGACAAGGGCTACATACCTCGTCCTCCTCGATGCTTGCTTTTCCTAAGACCTCGATTGGAATGGTCCTTCCCAAATCTGTCTTCATTGCCGAGGCTAGCCTTGCCAATGTATCAGCGTGATTGTTGCTCAGTTGAGGCACTCTCTTCAGCTTTGCTTCTTCAAAATATTCTAACAACCTTCTTACCTTCTTTAAATACTTGTCCATCCTTTAGTCTTTGTCCTCGTATACCCCCAACACTTGATTGACAACCAACCTTGAGTCGTTATGGAGTAGGAGTCGCTTTACTCGAAGAGTTGTTGTCAATAAGAGACCTGCTATCATGGCCTCATACTCGGACTCGTTGTTAGAGGCTTGGAAGTTGAATCTCAAGGCATATTCAATGTTGGCGCCATCTGGAGCCGAGAGTATTAGCCCCGCGCTGCTTCCACTGTCACAGGAAGAGCCATCAATGAAGAGGCTCCATACGTCTGCATCTGATGAGAAGACCCCTTCTCTCATAACCCCCTTCTTGAAGAGGTATCGATCCTCTTCGTTCTCTCCTACTCTGCTCCGGGTTTTGCTTGTGATTACCTCTTCTCGGCCTCAGAAGACGTTTGGTGCAGTCTCTTTCGAATCTCGAAAGACACTACGGTTCATCTATTCGTCGTTATCTAAGCCTTTCTCTGTCTCGGCCTCTTCCAAACTTCTATCGGCCTCTTCCCAGGTGAATTCTACAACAAAGTCTGCGAGGTCCTGTCCCTTGATGGTTGTCTTAGGCTGGTAGGTATGATCATATTCTCCTAGTTCGATGGCCCGTGTCATCAATCTTCCGAACTTCTCAGGCTTGTGCAGAACCTGCCATAGTGGGGAGTCAGTGAGGACTACCATGGAGTGAGCTTGGAAGTAAGGCTTCATTTTCCTTGAGGCATGTATTAGGGCATAAGCCAACTTCTCCATTCAGGGATAATTATGTTCAGATCCTTGAAGAGCCTTATTGTTGAAGTACACAGGCCTCTGGACTCCATCCTCTTCCCGTATGATGGCTGCGCTGATGGATGATTCAGAGACTGCCAGATACACGAATAACCTTTCCCCCGTGATGGGCCGAGACAACAACAAGGGAGACCCTAAGTACGACTTGAGTTGGTCAAAGGCTTTTTCACACTCTTCGTCCCATTGGAAGGCCTTTCTTATAACTCTAAAGAATGGAAGACACTTGTCCGTCGCCCTAGAAACAAACCTGTTAAGGGTAGCCACTCTTCCCGTGAATCTCTGGACATCCTTGATACTCCTAGGAGTCTTCATGTCGAGTAAGGCCTTGATTTTCTCAGGGTTTGCTTTAATCCCCCTCTGATTAACGATGAACCCCGGGAACTTCCCGGCTCCTACCCCGAAGACACACTTCCCTGGGTAGAGCTTCATTCTGTACGAGTCCATGACATCGAAGGTCTTCTCAAGGTCCGCCACGTGAGTGCAGGCTTTCAAGCTCTTCGTTAGCATATCGTCCACATACACCTCCATGGTCTTAACTATTTACTCCTCGAACATCTTATTGACAAGACGTTGATACGTTGCCCCCGCATATTTCAGATCGAAGGGCATCACCTTGTAGCAGTACGTCCCTTTGTCAGTAATGAAGGCTGTCTTCTCAGAGTCTTCAGCATCCATGAAGATTTGGTTGTAGCTTGAATAAGCGTCCATGAAGCTCATGAGCTCGTGCCCTGCCGTTGCGTCCACCATCTGGTCTATCCTAGGTAAGGGATACCTGTCTTTCAGGCAAGACCTGTTCAGGTCAGTGAAATCTACACACATTCACCACTTCCCATTGGCCTTAGGCACGATGACTGCATTTGAGAGCCACTCCGGGTAGGTAACCTCTCTTATGAACTCAGCCTCTTCCAACTTTTTTACCTCTTCCCGGATGACGTCGTACTTCTCCATGGAGTAGACTCTTCATCTCTGCTTGATTGGCTTGTCATCTCTGTCCACGTTGAGCTTGTGGCTCATGACCTCAGGGTCGATGCCAGGCATGTCTGCATGACTCCATGCGAAGACACTCTGTCTCCTCCTGAGGAAGTTTATCAGCTCTTCCTTAATTCCTGGTTCTAGGGACTTACCGACCTGGACGGTTTTTTCCGGCTCGTCCTCATTGAGGACGATGTATTCTACCTCTTCCGCGGCCTCACCCTTCTTCAATTTTGTTTCATCTCTTGGGTCAAGAGTGTCAATGCTGTAAGTGGTGGTTGCTCTCTTATGGGCTTCTCTCTCTTCGACCGAGTTGAAGTAACACTCTCGCGTCGTGGTCTGGTCCCCTTGCACTTCCCCTACTCCATAAGGAGTCGGGAATTTTAGCATCTGATGGACCGTCGACGGCACGGATTCAAACTCTTTAAGGGCCACCCTTCCTATGATGAGGTTGTAGGACGAGAAGACGTTTTCGTCCATAACGAAAAAGTTTATCTTCTTGGTCATCCTCTTAGGCCACTCATCCCCCATCCATACATCCATCTCATACATGCCCAATGGGTGGAGCTTTTCGCCACTGAAGCCTATCAATGGGTGATGATAGGGCACCAGCCTTGCCCTGCTAAGACCCAGGCTCTTGAAGCAAGGCCAAAACATCACGTCTGCTGAGCTTCCCCCGTCTATGAGGATCCTCCGTACCTCACACCCATGTACCCTTGTTTTTATGACCAAAGGGTCATCATGGGGGGCTAAGATGCCCTTGAAGTCGAGTCTGGAGAACCCCATTACGAGGATGTCCATGTCCACCTTCTTCCTCTTCTGTACGGCATCGGAAGACATTAGATTCACAACCTCAGGCTTGGCCACTGACCTGGCCTCTGCTACATAAGCCTTCCTATCGGCTACCTCAGAGCCACCTCCTGCAAATCCCCCACATATGGTGCTAACACCAAATTAGATCATACCGACCCTCTTCACCGGGGTGTTGTCATCCTTTGGCGGAAGATCCGGGTCATCTTCATCATCTCCCTCTGAATCATCGTCCCTTCTGGCTGGGACATTGCCACGATATCTGTCATTTCTTCTTTTCTTAGGGTCTTCTCTTCCACCCTTTGGAGCCTTACCATCCACATACTTCCTCAGCTTTCCAGATTTCAGCATCTTCTCAATCTCATCCTTTAAAGCGAAGCATCTATCTGTGACATGGCCATGATCCTGATGGAACTCGCACCATAGGTTTTTGTTCCTCTTATGTGGCGGGGCCTTCAGTTTCTCTTTGTTGAATCTTGCTATGTAGTCTCTTAGGCTCTCACCCTTCTTCTGTTTGACATACAGCAGGTGGGTAGTCTTCTTTTGGGGTCTTACCCCAAAGCAGAAGTTATGGATGAACTGCTCAGCTAAGCCTTTGAAGTTCTCGATTGAGTTCTTCGGAAGGGAGGTGAACCAACTATGAGCTACCCCTGTCAAGGTACCTAAGAAGGCCCTACACTTTATCTCATCGGGTATCGAGTAAATGTCTGTTGCCGACTGATACATCTCGATATGGTGTACAGGCTTAGTGCTGCCATCATACTTGGGAGTCACTGTAGGAGTCTTGAACTTGGTTGGGGTTGGGAACCCCACTATCCTAGCCACAAAGGGTGAGCCCTCTGAGTAACCCCTTTGTAATGGGTCCCTGCTTTTAATGAGATCTCCTATCTTCTCCTCAATGCGTTGGATAGAATCATTCCAGGGTCTTCTGTCATCAACTTGGCCGAGGTTATCCCCTGCCACCTCCCTGCGATGGACAGAGTTCCCCAGCCACAACACGTTGACTGTTGACCTCTTCCTGTTCCCTGGATCTTCCTCCACAAGGTCGGCCTTGGTCTAGCCGACCTTGCCTACCCCCTCTCTGAGAGACTGCTGCGCTCCTCGACCTTGATAGCCTGTGTCTTAGGTCATTCACCGGGGCCAGCCTCTCGAAGGCTGACCCTCTGCTCAACTTGTCAAAGGCCGACCCTCTTTGTTGGGCCTCTTATCTTCTTCGGCCGACACATCCTTGACTCTGCCTAAGAGGTCGTATAGTGTCATTTGACACCTCATACGGCTCCCAGCAGTCTTCTGGGGCTTCTTCGGCTTCTAGTTCATCATACCTGTCCTTTGGGAAAGGGTTTCCCTGCCTCCCCAGGCGCAAGCGCCTAGGGTCAGCAACGTCCCTTCTCCGCTGGGGTGTAGGCTGGTCCTTCATTGGCGCCTGGGGAGGTCCCCTAGCGTCAGGATGAGGCTGAACTGCCACTGGAGTGATTATATTCGGTGAGACTCCAGGTGGCCTCATCATAGTTTGAATGAGCTGGGCAAATTGCTCCTTCATGGCTTGTTGTGTTGCAGCCAAAGATTTCAAGGCTGCTGCTACCTCCACCATTTCGGACTGGGGGGGCGCCTGACTGGAGCTAGGCCCTCCACCTCCGGGCGGCGGAAGAGGCGGTGTTAACTCTGGTGCCATGTGTTAACAATAAAGATCTTGAGCATCAAGTGAGCTTAATACCTTTAAGGACCTCTTTCAATAGTGAAACAGCTCCACGCAAGGGGTGGTTCCTGGTTCACCACCAGAGTCTCCGATGAGGTTAAGCTGAAGAAGAGGAAGAGATAGCTTCTCGTTCCCACAGACGGCGCCAAAATGATGATGCCGGAATTAGCACCACCAGATAAGGTGTTTTCAAGCTCAATATAGGAATAACAATGGCAGCACAGCTATATAAAGAGATTAGAGAATGAGGTGAGGTTAAGAGGAATCAACACCGGAATATAAGTGGTTCAGCCAATTTGGCCTACGTCCACTGTGAGTGTGTGTGAGTAATATCACTGAATGAAGGCACTAATGGCCATGGATACAATCTCTCAAGCTTTCTCTCTCTACTGTAGATTTAGACAGAGTTTTAGCTAGAGTTAAATAATTGGGATCCTTTGCAAGGTAGGGGATGATCCCTATATATAGTGCCTAGGGGGTGTAATGTACCCCCCATGCATGTAATGAGCATGTGTGTGGTTGCCTCACCAATGTGGGAGTGCCATCTGTTACTGTCACATGTAAGGAATGATGATGAAATATCCTCCTCACGTGTGGAGAATAATCTTGTTACAATTGATTTGTGCCCATGTGTCCTTATCCAAATGTCAACAGATGCTCGGCTGCCATACTGGTGCATGACCTCGGCCTGGGTGAGGCCGAGCTATAAAGGTTCGATAAACGTCTTCCAAGATGTTCCATGGAGAGTCTCAGCCTGATCTCAACCGAGACATTATGCTGGGGTCGGCCCCAACCGAGGTTGGGCTGATTCCATGAAGATCACCAAGGCTTCTTGTCACCTCGGCCTAAATCGAGGTTGGACTGGTTCCATGTTGAAGGTTACCAAGGCTTCTTGTCACCTCGACCTATACTCGGCCGAGGTTGACATACCTAGGTATATGAGAATGTTGATGATGCCTGTGATGCGCGTAGTGTCCAATGGGAATGTAGGTGGAAGTGTCGGCCTGGGCTGACCTTACTAGGGCCGAGGGCTGATATCGTGGGCCTATGGCTTATCTAGGGTCGATCAATATCTCGATCATCATCTCAGCCGAGGTTGGTGTCTCTAGGTCGAGGTTACACTTGGGGCATATCACACGGTGACTCCACGGATAACCCTCTCTAGCGATCAACACTCACTGAATATGAAACATAATACAACGAGTCATTGTATTCATCATCAAAATTAATTCCATCTTAGAACTGCACATCTTGCGTCCCATAAATTTTCATGCTATCCTGACTAGACAACTCGTATGAGCTTGCCATTATCCATACAATGTTAATTTCTTGCTCCGAGAAGTAATACACCAACCAAATTATCACCGCACATTCGACTGACACCTTCCACTTCATCACTCTGATGACCCTAGTACTACTTTAGGCATCTCACCTTTGAGCACTCACTTGAGCCTCACACCAATTCACTCATTTTGGTAAAGAGACATTGTGTGCTAAGTTCTCCTCGATTCCTAACGCTATATAATATCCTTAAGTCACCATCCTGCTCCTGACAACCAGACCAACCGACTTCCATGTCGGCCAGTTGAAAAGGTTATTATTCCTAGGAAAATCAAGACGACAAGCAAACTATGTGGCCGAAAGTGCAGTCACACGTATATAAAACTTTATGCAATAGCAAGAATACTTCAGATAGGGCGTATCTAGTTACCGAGTCGCATTGACCATACTCAGTCCACCGCATTCTACCAGGACTAACCGCGTCGTACCATGACAAGGTACCAATCTAAGCTAACACATACTTGAGAATACCAATCCTCGATTATCGAAATCGAAAGGGACACACAAGATCTAAAAGGAACACACAATCGTTTCGAGAAAATCCCATCGGTACGCGTCAGACTATGACTTACAAAAGCAAACCTACACCATATTCTTGAAGTATTGAACAAGAGGATCAATACATAAACAAGAGGATCAATATAAGCGGAGATAATAATACAAACTTTTATTACAAACTGAAGTTGAAAACAAACTAAAATTGAAACAAACTTAAAAACTTACAAACTGAATAAGAGTCCACCGAAATATGGCCGGAAGATCCATAAGCTTATTACAAATTTAGAGAGAGAGAGAGAGAGAGAGAGAGAGAGAGAGAGAGAGAGAGAGAGAGAGAGAGAGAGAAAAGGTGAAGAAAGAGGTGTCTGAAAGATGAATCAGAGTCCTCTATTTATATTACATAAAAAGGAATAAATAATTCCTGAGAAAATGACCCTTGGGTCCCTCCATTATTCGAGGCTGACAAATTTTTTTGTCGTAAAGCATCGGCTGGTGTGTAATGGGTCCCTCCATTCATCACGTGTTGTTGACTGATGGGCCAGTGGATCCTACCACTATCGACGAGTCTGCCAAACTTTGTCTTCAAGCGTCGGCGAGCATCTTTGTGGGGCCAGATGGGACATTTATCTCAAATCATCTAGGCCATCCTCTGGGTCTGAATTAAGAAAGGTACCATCCAATCTCTGAGTTGGAAAGGCAGAACTCAGTGAGTTAAATAATGCCTCCATCGTTGGCTCAGTAGGTAAGTTGGTGTCGAATATGTCACCAATAAACTCATCATCTTCTGGGTTTTGAGATTCTCCGGCAAGGCAAAAGATAGGATTATCATTCTTAACAGAGGCCATGGATGTATCATCATCCGAAGGTAATGGAATGGGATTAGAATCATCGTTGAGAGGATTGGTCTTCATTCCAGGAAAATCAAAAGCCGATCTGAATTGGCTTTGAGTGTATTCAAAAATATTCTGCAGTAGCTCCTGCTCTGTGGCTTTGGGAAATTTCTTCTTAACGGAAAACTTCAAATCTTTGATCGAATTGATAGCTGGTGACATCTTTTCAGCTGGAGGTGGTGAATCATCAACCGAAGCCATGTGGTGCTTTAAGCTTTCTTTTATTTTAGAAATGGTATTATTAATGTCAACACCACTCCACCATCTGTAGAAAAACATTCTTTCAAGTAGAGGAACATTGAGATTGTTAACTCTACATTGAAGATCCCAACGAGAGATCCAAGGAATACCTATCTCGATAAAAAATAGTAGGGTATTAAGCCTTACTGGGATCTTAGTTTTCCCTCTTAATTTTGGATGGAATTGGGTCCAAGGTAAAAAGAGTTTTTCTTTGGAAATTTCATCAGGGAAAAAATCAATTCCTGGGCCAAATTTGTCCCACCAATTGATAACCCATCCTTAGTAAGTCTCTTTTAAGGAATTTGGGCACAAAACAAAGAACCATGTGTGTTTGTGCTCAGCATTTTGATAATAAAATGCTTTATTCCAAGCCTGGACATAATCCCAATAATTATAGGATCCAGTGTGCGAACTCAATTTTCGCGCCTTCAAAGGATGAATTCCCCATTCTCGGGGACCAATAAACTGTTTTAAAACAGCCTTGCTATAAGCAATAGGAGACTTAAAATTATTCTGGTGTTTGTTAGTATGATTAAACACTACAGATTCAGTCTCAGTGAGAATCGCCTCATATACCGTCCGGTATTTGCCTTCTTGCACATTGTAATTATGTGTATCAAGGTAAAGGGACTTAATTTCCCATTGAGAATACATCTGCTTTTCATCTTCGTCATTGAGAATGAGTATTAATTTCGAAGTCCTCTGATTAGGAATGAAATCATATTTAATGGTCTCCAATACTTCTTTAGCAGATTTCCTTTTGCTAAAAGCGTTAGGAGCGGAACTCAATTTTCCCCTATTCTGTGCACTCTGGCGAAGAAATTCCAAATAATCCTGTATCGGAGGATATTGGTCATCATCGACCACCATCTTCTCTTTTCCATTCCTTTGGTGGGATTTCCCACGGCCTCGTCCATGCCCTCTAGAGGGGCCACTCAGTGATTCTGCAAAAACTCCCTAGTTAGAAAATCAGGAAGAGAGTTGTTTTCACCTTTGATATGCTCAATATCAAAATCAAATGAGGATACATTTGCTTGCCACCTGGAAAAAATCTATTTTGAAACAATATTTTCAACATCTTTTTGCAAAACCTGTTTAACAGCACTACAATCAATTCGTAGTAAAAATTTCTGATTTAATAAATCATCTTGAAATTTTGTTATGCATTTTCCGACCGAAAGAATTTCTTTTTTAGTGGTCGAGTAATTTTTCTGAGCATCTTTCCAGGTGCCGGAAGTAAAACGAACAAGTTCTTCCTTTTTAGTTGAAGAATTAAGTTGTTTTAAAATACCACCATAGCCAAAATTCGAGGCATTAGTTTGAACAATTTTAAAAAATGAGGGATTAGCCAAAGCTAGGCAAGGCAATTGCTTGACTTTCAGTTTAATTTTCTGAACAGCTTTGGTGTGATCTATAGTCCAAGGAGCAGGGTTCTTTTTCAACCTAGTATAAAGGATTCCACTATCTTGTGCAAGATTCTTGTAATAATCACCAATGTAATTGAGACTACCAAAAAATCTTTGGAGTTTAGTTTTTTCTTTTAACTCGTCAGGGAATTTGGAAGCAAATTCGATACTTCGATCAATAGGGAGTATTTTCCCTTCTCCTATGTTATGTCCTAAAAATCGAATATTAGTTTGAAAAATTTTCATTTTAGGGGAGGAGACAACTAAACCATTAGTTTTAATAACGTCTTTAAAAATTCTTAAATATTTAAAGTGTTGATCAATCGATTGAGAAAAGATGAGGATATCATCAATATAGACAATTGAAAAATCATAATAAGGATTAAAAATATCGTTCATGATATTTTGAAATTCATAGGGGGCATTCTTAAGCCCAAAGGGCAAAACATTCCATTGATAATGGCCAAAAGGAACCACAAAAGCAGTTTTATACCGATCTTGTGGGGCAATTTGGATCTGCCAATATCCAGATTTTAAATCAATTTTTGAAAAGATAGTGGCAGAGTTAAGCAGGTCAAGTAAATCCTTTTTATTAGGAATTGGATATCTTATCCATTGCAAAACATTATTAAGGGGCTTGTAATTAATTACAAGCCTAGGAACACCTCGTTCCTTTTCAGCAGCCTTGTTAACATAAAAAGCTGTACAACTCCAAGGAGAATAACTTTTAGTTATAAGCTTTTTATCTAAAATACTCTGAATCTCCTTCTTACAAAGGTCAAGGAATTCAGTCTTCATTTGACTGGGTCTGGCCTTGGTAGGAATGGATTTTTCATTAAAATCAGTTTCATACGGAAGAGAAACAATATGTTTCTTTCTATCCCAAAAATCATTAGGGATATCACTACAAACTTCAGTCATTAATTGGTTTTTAACAACATTAATCTTTTGCAGTACATTAGGTAACTCTAGCTTCTGCTTGATAGTTAAAAAAGAGATTTCTTTTTGTAGAAAATTCAAGTGGTTTTCTTTGAAAATAATATTATTTGTCAAAGAGTTGATTTTCTTAATCTCAGGTTGGGTAAAAAATTCAAAAACAATCTTTTGGTTTTGAACAGTGGCATATATTCCACTGGAATTAATTTTATCTATAGGCATAAGCAAAGATAAAAAAGGAGTACCTAAAATTATCTGCTGAGATAAATCGCTAATAAGTAAGAAGGTACTATCTAAACAAATTCCATTATTACAGATGGAGACATTAGTTAATTTATATTTAATGCCCATGCTATCACCACTAGCATTAAACAAGGATTGAGTAGTCTTCTCAAAGTATTCAGTAGGGACAATTCCTTCTTGAATACAATTCATATCAGCACCGCTATCAACAAGAGCAATGATATTACACAAACTAAATTCTTTGTTAATAACAAGGTTGACAGTTGTGTACCACTTCTGGATGGGTACACGGTTCATAACACCCAAATAATCCACTGAATCTTCAGTTTTAGGAATTTCTGGATTTGAATGTTTTGAAGCATTCTTGAGATTGTTAATCTCAATTTGCATGTTATTATGTTGATTCTTAGAAGTCTTAACTCAATTTTAAGATTATTGACTTCATGTCTTAGGTCTTTAATGTTAGAGGGTTTATTATATTCTTCACGTTTTTCAAGACGGTTAAGTACCTCCGAAAGGCTGTACAGTTGGTTTTGAGGAAGGGTATATGAAGAATTAGGAAGGCTTTCCTGAATATAGCAAGACTTAATTAGTTTCAGTTTAACGTCTGGGTCAGTAACTTGATTGATGACATCAATCATAGATTATTGCTAACTAGTAAGAACATTAAGACTTAAACCATTCATCTGAAGAACTGATTGGAGATGATTACATCTCTTAGTTAAAGGCTTGCACTGACAATCTACTTTCTCGGAGATATCTGAGTCACTAGAGCTTTGTATATAATAAAGCTCGTCTTCGTTCTTAGATGAGTCCTCTAAATCTTCAGAGGAGTCCGAATTAAGTAAGAGTTTACTTAATTGGGTCTTCAAATGGTCATCAATTTGAAGATTATTAATTTTAGTTTCCATTTTTCATTTATTAGCAAAGTGGCCATATTTGCCACATTTGAAACATTTAGGGTTTGTTTTGTTAGTTTTCTTATTTCTAACAAATTTCTTTTTAGAATTATCCCCCTCATTAATAACATTTTTATAATGTTTCTTTTTAAGTTTATAGGTCTTTTTAGAAACTTTCTTGTTTCTATGGGAGACTTTTCGATTAGAAGTCTCAGGAGTATTGTAAGCAAATTGATCATAAAATTCTCCTAATTCTTTCTTTCCAGAAAGATTATGTTTCTTAAGCTGCCTCTAAAGCTTAAGGTCATTGCAGAGAGAAAGCCCCTCTTGAATGACAACACTGATAAGAGGGCCATAAGTATATTGATCGTAAGGGATAGAGATGTTGTCATTAGCTTCTCTTAATTTCTTACGAACCTTCTCAGCAAAGAAGGTAGGAAGGCCATCAATAAATTTGGCTTTCCAATGGTCATGATTTCCGTCAAGTCTTTGAGTGACCCTAACAAGGAAGACATCTTTGTACCATCGAAATTGGCTGAGGGTAGGGCATCTAAGGTTTTGTAACAATTCTCTATTACGTTCTCCAGTATAATCTCTATTGCCAACAAAATGAAGTATAATTATAAGCATTAAGGTATAGACAACATCCTGTGCACCTATGTCTTGCATATGTTCATCTTTTATAATTTTGACAGCATTAATGACGTCATTTCTTTGACTGTCAGTAAGAATGTTCGACCACCAATTCCTAAGAGTACCAGTAAACCCTGCTATGATCATCTGAGCAATGCTTTGATCAGAAGCCTGATTTTGTTTACAAATGGTGGAATACATGGTTATTTGATGAATCATTTCATAGATTTGATGTTCGGATTTACCATCTATATTCCATTCATAAATGGTTTTACCTTGGAAGTTAGACTGTGGGTTCATCACAGTACTTTCTTCAAAAAGGAGATCCTGAGGGGTTGGTCTACGATGGTAATTTCTCACAGGTCCAACATAGCCAATGTTATTACTATAAGTAATCTTATTGACATAATCTTCAGAATTTTTGAAAGAATCTTCAAAATCATGAGCTTCTTTCAAAGGGATGTCAAATTCTGAATCAGAATCAACATGGGATAAAGTATTGGTTTTTAACCCTTTGAGATTGTTCTCAATCGCTTTAAGTTGGGATATAAAATCAGTTTTATTTCCCATTTTAAAACCTTTAACCTCAATAGGAGGTTGAACTAAAGGTTGGTCAAGACTTTTCTTAAAGTCTTCAGGTTTATTAGCCGTAAGATTAATCTGGAGCTCAATCCTATTCAGTTGGTTTCCTATTGTATTAAGGATAAGGTTGGTGTAATTTCCTTGTTTACAAAGAGGATTTAATTTTTTTCTTATGTGTAAGAAGCCTGTCCCCAGTTTCCATATTAAGGAAGGCATTGGCTTCTAACTTAGGAGCGCTGCTACTCTGGCTGGTGCTTCCAACATCTAGGGAAAGTGGTTTAGTTGGAGGATGAACCGCAGATATAATTTGTCCGTTCGATGTTTTACAGATTTTTAAATGTTTATCTTCCGTTTTAAGAATTTGTTTATCCTCAAGAACAAAAAGATGCTTATCTTTAGAAAACATTTGAAACCAGACAACAAAAGAAGTAACCTGTTGGTTATCTTCTACCCATTTATAAAATTCATTTTTATAATGATCTAACTCAGTTTTGCTATATTTGGCAAAGTACCAAGTATGAAATTTATCATAACCAGGTAGATAGAATTCAGCATTAATTTCTTTCCTATTAACCGTAAAACTCATAAAAAAGGAAAGAGTGTTAAAGTCTGACGTTCATTTCAGACGGCGTAGGAGATTCTCCACGCTGAGAAGTATCCTTCTTCTCATAAATACCATGAGGTATTTATTCATTGGTAAAAATACCATGAAGATTCATATCATCGTGATATGGATGGCTTCTAGGATCTTCACAAACAGAGTGTCGTGAAGTAGATGGAGGTTAGGTAACAAAAGGTTTAGAAGACTGGCTTCTAGAGGATTGACACCTATTAAATTTTCAAAAGTTTAGAAAAACATCACCATCTTTATCCTTAATTATATCCCCAATATCTTCATTTTGTCGTGGTTGGGGACGAACAGCATTTTTTATAGCCCAAGTCTCTGGGAAATCAATTTTGTCCCAACTTATAGTTCTAGGTGTGTGCACATTAGAATCTATAAGGTGTGTGTCAATTAACACAGTTTTACTAAAAGGACTAAATTGTTTAATATTGGGAGCCATTGTATTCATTACCTTGTAATAAATCCTATAGATAATCCCAATAGTTTCCGATCTAGGAAGAAAATTATAACCTTTAGTTTGAACCCTAAAACTCAAAGCTTTACAAAGGTGCATATCAGACAAAGACAAAGTTATATTTGGAAACACGTCAAAATAAACAGGTCCATTACATAGACTAGTTTCAATTGCTCCCATCAAAGATTGTCTAAAATTAGTACACCTACCATCGCGTAGAGTAGCTTGCAAACAGGCGTTCATACCAGAAAGGGTCAAGGGTTTAAAAGAAATTTGAATTAAACCAACATGAATAAAATGATAGTTTTTATCTTTTATATGATCTTTAAGATCATCCCACTTAAAGAGCTCGATAGACTTATCTTGCTCGTTCAGACTAATGGTTTGTTCCGTAGTCTTTATAGCGTACTTGCTACGAAAGTTATACCAATTAGTGTTATAAATGGTTTTAGGCTGGACTTTAGGAATAGTCCACTTGTTCAAATCCTTTTAAACATCAAATTCAATTAAAGAAGAGTTCTTCATGAACTCTTGTGAGTTGTGTGTATCAATGGTGTTTAAATCCATAATACAAATGTTAATATTTAGGATAGTAATAACCTTATGATCTGAATTAGGAAAATATTATAGAAATCAAAAATCTAGATTTAAAAGAATATAATAAGCCGAATTAGAAATCACTTCTGACACCCAGTGGTCAACGATTTACTTCGGGAATAAGCCTCAATGCCACACACGGCAACACGGCAACCCATTTACGCGACAAATACCAGTCCATATCAAAACTAGATTTCTATTTCTCCTTATTATTATCATTTAAATTAGATTTTTAATGTGAATAGTAAATTACTATTCACGTCGGTGAACAGTAATTTACTATTCAGGAAGGTTATTATTCCTAGGAAAATCCAAGACGACAAGCAAACTATGTGGCTGAAAGTGCAGTCACACGTATATAAAACTCAATAGCAAGAATACTTCAGATAGGGCGTATCTAGTTACCGAGTCGCATTGAACATACTCAGTCCACCGCATTCTACCAGTACTAATCGCGCCGTACCATGACAAGGTACCAATCTAAGCTACCACATACGTGAGAATACCAATCCTCGATTATCGAAATCGAAAGGGACACACAAGATCCAAAAGGAACACACAACAGTTTCAAGAAAATCCCATCGGTATGCGTCAGACTATGACTTACAAAAGCAAACCTGCACCATATTCTTGAAGTCTTATCACTCATGTCAGATGTTATCAATGGGTACTTAGGTGACCAACCATGACGAATCGAATCACAACCATTCATCCTCGCAAGACGATAGCAACGTACGAACTTATCGTTCTCTAGAATGTCAATGCCTAACTTCCCACCTAGGGAGTAAGTCCCTTACCTTCTCATTCGTAGAACACATGAACTACCAAGTGGAGAATGCCTAACGCTTATCACATCATGATCAAAATCCTAATTTCTCATAGGCATTATTCAATTCAAAAGAGGCATTCACCCTAAAGTGTCCTAATACCACACGATATTTCCATCAAACTTACTCTAGGATCCTTACCCAAACTGAGTTTACGTGATGACTACATCGGACGCCATTGGCATTCTAAGGGTAGTAAGTACCACACGGGGCTACATCTCCTAGTCCGTACCATCTTAGTAGTACATGCCAAGAACTAATCCTAGCATACTGTCAACACACACTGACATTCTTATCATGCTTCGATATTAACCCACCTTGGTTGCCATTTTTAAGTCTCCACCTGGCGTCATCAACCTAAATCTCGAAAACATTTCCTAAGGCACCTAGAAACTTAGTGTCACAATACCAATACTAGTAATTTCGTGACACCCGGGCACTACACCCTATAAACGACACGAGATTCTGAGTTCTCCTTGGAGGACCCCACCCATTTGTGCTAATTAGGAAAACCACACATGGCACATACTTTGTACGAATTTTCTAAACCTGGACCAGTAACCTTAGATCATCATCTCACCCTCAACGCATTCATTACTAAAACGCTAATGTTTCCTCCTACCGGACTTAATTGGTCTCCTAAGGACACCAAACACATTCCATGTATAAGTCCCCAACCCGACAAAATTTTAAGTCTCTTAACCATTATAGGTGCGCTCCACAAACCTTCCAATACCATCATCGTGATTACAAGGTGCTCGCAAGGACACTGGTCCATGAGCTTTTACAAATAGCGCACCCTATCCCTAAAACACCTCAAGATGTCACAACAGTTGATTTCTATCCCCAACTACGCCACACACAATTAGTCATACGGACACACCTATATGCCCTTAACCATACTCACATTAAGAATACCTCGCACCTAGCCATCAATTCAGCGGATAAAATGAGCCTTTATACTTAGATAATGATATTATCTTTCATCCAAATGGCCCAAACCATAAGCCCCGTACCAACCACAACTAACGCAACTAAGGATTATGGTAGGAAACAGGACGTCGCTTATGAGCTATAAACCTCTAGGCTTGCATCATCGACATCACTAAGGATCTTATTCCTCGAAATCACATCATATTTTCTAAAACCCCATCATAGAAGACTACTTAGAGTTCACTCCTAAGTCTCTTCAACCATAATTATTGCATACGAATATACTTATCGTAATTTGCCCGTAACTCTCATCATACCCTATGAGGTATAAATTTTAATAAAGAATCACTAGGGCACTAACTTGTAATAATACCATCTAACTGACCTCGACGGGGCACGCATATCAAGTGTTTACCAACACAGTTCAACATGCCCACTAAATCATCAATTGCCTTACGGCAGGATACTATCTCAAGGATCGAATTCGCCTAATCATATCATCGGTACTAACTACCCAAAAGTACCTAGTCGAAGAACTTAATACATTTCTATCACCAATTAATACTATTTCGGTATGACACACTAGCTATATAATCTCCATGGTTGACCTTACATGAGTCATACTTCAAACTCAATAAGCATCATTCATCATTCTCTGCACCTCAATTGGCTCCTCATATGACTACGGATTGACACACAAGCACCTCACACTAAAAGCCTGCAATGTCGCCACTATTGCTCGCACGGACACTCATAACTTACTAGCATATCTAAATCAGAAGCATAGAAGCGATTAAAGACAACTAACTTAGTCACCCGTCACTTAGCAATGAATTCACATGTCGTCCTAACCTCTTTGACTTCACTGTCGAGGACACGAACAAAAGCATCACCAAGACTATAGTGACCGACCCACACTAACACCGACGTCGAAAGATTCACTGCCGACCTCACTTCCTAATGGAACCTTGAACCTGGAGCTCCGATATCATTTGTAACGCCCCGACTCGAATTCATGGGTCCCTGTAGTCAACCCGGTTTGGCCCGAGCATTAGGTATGAAGTGCAATGAACAACCTATATAATGTTGCTAATCCAATTTTATTTTAATTAATGTTTCACTTACTTAGATGCAATTCCAATTTCAAGTTCAAACTATATGAAGGACCCGTAGGAAGCATCCTCGGAGTCCAAGCATAAAGAGCCACTAAAATAAAATACTTACATGTTTCACGCTCTCAAAATACAATCCTGCCCCCAACCTTCTGTAACAAAGATGAGGGTGTGAGCCAATGCCCAGTGGGAACCTATAAAATATAGTATAAAAACTAACTAAAGAAATAAGACTCTACAAGTTATATGTACGTGCACCAGTAACTACCTTGTACACAAATAGATACTTATATATACTTGATGCATGAAACCATTTTAGTTCCAAAAACATTACACAGTTCAATTAATTTACCTTAATCCAATTAAAGACTTTTTATTTCTTAACTTGACATATATCCCTATCTTTAAAACCCATGGTTATATACTTGAAACCACTACACTTTGTTTAACCAAAACCTTTTCTTTACCGAAATTACCCTTTCCATTTAAAGTGATGCACACTAGTATGTTCATTGAGAAGAACCCTTTTCAACAGACACGAACACCGTGTCAAAAAATACTCCTTTTATCCTTTGCAAATATTTCACAACACCCCCTAGTGTTAATTACTGGTTACACCTTCTTAGGTTGCTTAACTCATCCAATTACCACTACACTTTCCCTTTCCTTTACTTTATGGACATTAATCAATTCACACATTTCTTGTCCCCTTTATCCTTGACCAGAATATTCATTAATTCATTCAAGTTAGGTTGTCTTAATACGTTTTACCACACAACCCATTTCTTGACATGTTTCTTATTCATTTATCTTATTCTCATAATCTTCCAATAACTGCATACTTTAACCGGCTCCACACAGCCGGCGACGCCACTATATGCTCTGGCCAGTGATTTTGGGTTTTTCACCCAAAGGCACCTGGACCTTCTTAATTATCTTGGTGTCATCCGAGTTCATTTTATGTGTTTTAACATTATACAAATGTCCATATTATTCCTTCTTTCCTTTTTTTCCCGGCTAAAGACAAACTCGAAATTTCACCCCAGTTTGTGTTACACTTTGAAATTATCATTTCATATCCTTTACACATTAACTTTGATTTTGTTCCAAAAATCATATTCATTTAGAATCAAATTGTGTAATACCTTTTTTGATATTTTTATTTCATAAAAATGCTCCACTTTAAGTAAAATTACCTTTTTACCCATTTGCTTCCAAACTTATCATTTTTCTCCATTTTACAAGTGTTGTTTTTCCAAAATACCTTTAAGTTGCTCACACTACTTCTTAAGTGCTTTCACCACTTTAACACCCTTTTAACATTTTTGAGTAATATTCTTCCCAATTGAAAACATCTTTATTTCAACACTTTTATTTCTAAGAATCATCAAACATATAAGACTATCTTATAAGAAAAATACCATTTTCTTCAATTAACACATATAGTCTTACAAACTTACACTTATCACACTTAAAATTTCTTTTTCACACACTTTGAAGACTAGAATTTATACTTTTCTTATTTCATGTTTAAACTCAACAAAAGTTTCCTTAAACTTGTTTATATGTCCATTATCAAAATACTACAAGTTTATATGTATGAGAAGATGGATTTTAAATCCTAAAATCCTATTAAATGGGCTAAACATACTTTTCATTCTAGAAATTCATAACACTTTGCAAAAGTGCATTTTCAAGACTCAAAGGACATTTCATTTCTTCAAACTCATCAAATGTCCATCTTTCATAAAATCTTCAGTTTTGGAAGAAACTTTGGAACATT
The DNA here is from genome assembly GCA_949130495.1 of Sambucus nigra. Classification (NCBI taxonomy): domain Eukaryota; kingdom Viridiplantae; phylum Streptophyta; class Magnoliopsida; order Dipsacales; family Adoxaceae; genus Sambucus; species Sambucus nigra. The sequence goes on from OX422208.1 coordinate 76,713,538, forward strand.
ATTTCACCAAAGATTTTAGCAAAATCAACATTATTTCCATATATTTTACTTCTAGAAAATGCACGAGTTTCATAAAATCCCAATCTTTATTTCAAGGAACTTTGAAATATGCATTCTTCATTTATTCTTAACCAAATGACATTTTCCCAATATTTTTATTTCATAAAAATGTTAATTATTAATCTCTTAGAAACCATCATTAATTCATGTGCATTCGACTCATGTAATCTAACAACAAGACTACTAATAATTCAAATCGAGTCTTAAACACTAAGGATAGATTTTTTCACCTCAAAGACTCCAAATGGTGGTAGAAAGTTGGAGTAGGAAGAGAAACCCCAACCTTTAAAAGTTGCCTTAAGGGGTTATCAAATACATCCTCCATTTTCTCCATATGTGATCCATTTAAGCTTCCAAGAAAAATCCCTACAAACTCTCTTCAAACTCCATGGAAGCTTCCTTTTCCATCTTTAAGAACCCCCGATAAATCTCCAAAAATTCGTAGCTCCACTCAAAAATGGTGGAAATGGGTGTTGTAAGCTGGAATGTTGTGAAATACTAGAAGAATAAGTTGATTTATGGTGGTGGAATGGTGGTGAGAGGAGGATAGAATCTTTTCCATAGTGTAAGACCGCCCCTCTCTCTATCTCATCTTCTTATAACTTCAAATGCCAAAAATGAATGAAATAAAAGCTTGAAACACCAAAAATCCAGTTTTGCCCAATCTAGGCTCACCAGATCTCGACAACTCACCTAATCAAGGGTCCAGAATGTGACAGTGCGCAAGGAAAATTTGATACACATAATTTTGAAATGTGTTGTTCAAAAGACAATGATCCTCGTTTGAACGACACGGGCATCTCGTTCGATATATGGATTCTAGCTACCTTCAAACGACCCTTGAAAGTTGCACAGTGGGCTCTCGTTCGAAGATCGTTCAATCTCCTGCTTCAAACAAGACCTAAATCTCTATTGATCCTTGTCTTCTAATGACCTTCAAATGACCCTGCTTTTTCTTTTTATCCTAATTCCAATTTTTACCCCCAATTTCAATAATTACCATCGAACCTCACTTCATTACAATTTATATAGAATTTATATGGAACATTAGGTCAGGGTATTACTGAGATAATCGAAGTTATTTTTGTTTAGTTTATAAACATTGTAAGAATTACATCGTCGTGAATCGAAGAGTTGAAAATTGACGTGAGTGGTTAGAAATTATTGTGGGTGTCTCTCAGGAAGGGAGTTATATGATTTGGGTAAGAAGGGAAGTTGGCACCTAGGGACGTGGGGCCTTTTCCAACGTTGAGATGATAGAGCCATTCGAATATAGGCTTGTTTTGGCAGTTTTGCTTATCACAGTATAGGTGAAACCTTAAGAATAATGGAGTATAACAATGTGAAATGATTTAAATATACTTGTTATTGATCTTGGGTGGTAGCGAGTACACCTTCAGTCGGGATGGTACCACTAGCGAGTGTATAGTGGAGGCATAAAAAATATTACCATAAGTTAATTATGGGTACGTTCGGATACCATGTGGCTAAGGATCCGAAGTTTTTAGTACCAAGCATATCCGAATTTCAGGGACAAAATTCCTTTTCAAGGGGGAATTATGTAATACCCCGTAGTTTATATATATATATATAATACACATTTAAATTATACGTGTGTCACATAATATAATTATTTAACTCGAGATATAATGAGAAAATAAATAAATATTAATTTAAAGTGAAATCAATTAATATTTACGTGATTATGTATTTACTAATGTAGTAATGCAATCAAAATTGGATATCAAATAATATTACGTCATAAGTGAGTAAATGCGGAAGGACTTGCTGATATCTTGACCGGGACACATTATATGAGGTTGAGATGGGAACAATTCATAAGTGACTCGGATGACTATTTCAAGTGCACGGTTGATTCAAAATAGTCAAACTTAAGTACTCGAGGGTAGTGTTTGAGTCTCGAGGACTTTTTAGAGTAATCGAAACTAGTATATGGGTGTTTTGATTTTTTTGATGGGAGGTGAAAAGTCAAAACGGGATTTATGTTATATAATGAAGAGGGTAAGAGAAGCCAATAACCATTTTACAAAGAACAGAGAATTCTTTGATTATAAATAAACGGTGTGAAGGAAAGTGGAGAGAAAAGGGAGAAAAGCTAAAGGAATTCTTAGGAGTGTCAAGAAAGCTCAAGGAATTCAAGAACAATTCAAGTGAGAATATTTATAGAGGGGCTTGGGGATATTATTCATTTTCTATAACAAATTCAGACTTTACGAATTTAAAGGCAAGTAATTATCTTGCTGATCATTTATGTGCTATTTTCAATTCATATTATGATTTAAAACTTTTGAATTAGAATATGTTTGGGATGGGATTTCATATGAAATTTGATTTTGATATATGATGATGAAAATTTATGGGTGAATTTTAACATGAGATTTTGATATTGTGAATTCATATGTAGTTCGATTAGTTTAGAAAATTGATGATTCAATTATCTGGAAATTTGTGGATATAGCATGTAAAGGTCAATTTAAATTACCATACATGGATATGATGACTATGTATAATGATAAATCCAATTCATGTTAAAACTCATTAAGATTAACAGTTGGTGAAGAACTTATGACTGAGTGATCATTCTATAGGTATTGGGATTACTGGAAATGGATTCATTGTTCTAGAAACATATATTGAGATGAATTGAATTGGGTTAAGTTCCTTAAAATCAATTTTTGGAGAACTAGGGCAGGCAACAGGGGTGAACCGGTTCGCCTCATTGCCAAATTGGTCCGGGCCCCCTGCTAATGCTAGTTTGACTTATTTGATGAAAACGTTATAATTTTAATTCGGTGATTGAATTATAAATGTATGGGGATAATTGAGGACTTCTGGAAAATTATATTAATTGAGATTCTAGATTAAATTGATTGGGACTCCCCGTGATGCAAATTAGAGTATTTGGGGAGGGAATTATACTCGAATATGAATAATTGAATTTGTGATGAAAAGTCAAAAAATATCCTTTTGGGTTGACTGAAAAGAGTACGTGTCCAAAAACTAGGCTTTGTGAATCAATTAATTAATTATGTGAGTAATTAACTTATTGAGAATGTAAATGATATTCGAAAAATAGTGTGTTTATGCCCCGAGTGATAAGCACAATTAATTGCAATTTTTTAGAAATATAGGCATGTGTGTGTATATATATATATATATATATATATATATATATATATATATATATATATATATATATATATATATATATATATATATATATATATCGGTGTGTAAAAATATAATTATATGAATATATGAACATTCCTCTGTCGTGATATCATCGAAGGTTTCGCGATGTGTGTGATCTTCCCTGACAAAAAATAGTAGGGTAAGTATAGTCCCCAGGTCATAGCGCCACACATGAGACCTTGTGAGGTTTAAGTTCGAAGTGAGATAATTTAGGCATGGTTATGATCCACTATCGAGGAACCTATGACTACCTCCAATACGTTATGGTTTCTATTGAGTTCGATGTGAGATTCCGACACGGTAGCCAGGATGATGTGAGTATTCCCCGGGATATGATAGCATTGTAGATATCCACATCCAGTAAAGCTATTAATTTGTGGGATGGCTATTATACATGACATATAGGTGTTTATCGTGGTATTTGATTGTGTATATAAATGTAAAAGAATTATGTACGGCTTTAAGACATTAAATGTGAATAATGTTTAAATAATTAGTGAAAGTTATTGGCTATAAATATGTTATAATTGAGTATTATAATTATCAATGGTAAGTGAAAATTCATTCAGTAAAATATGGCATATAAAATTAAGGAGATTTTGGGACTAGTTAGGAAAGTAGCATAACTAGCCGATTAAATTGAATACGGTAGGTGTGCACTTTAGATGAGAGGTGAGTAGTGTCTCATGAGAGTGGGGTACTAATTTGAATATAAAAGAATGAACACACAATTAATTATGCATTTCAATTACTTGAAATATATTTTCAAAAGGATTTGGGCTTTGATCCGTGTCAAAATTATTTTCAAAATATTTTAGGTATCTATCCACAGGGACGCCAAGCATGAACTTCCATTCTGGGCTATCGGAGCTGCAGCAGCTGTGAAGTGCTTGCAAAGATGTTAGTAGATGTTGTTTATCTTTGTACTTCTAGATAGGATTCAGTCAGTTACTCTCTCGGCACGTCGCCCGATGTCTATTGTAGTTTATTTTTTTCTATTTCATTTATTGAAATTATTTGTGATGGTTTTACCGATGATTTATTCAGTTAATTGACATGTATTAGATTTTAGTATTCATTTATGTGATTGTAGTTTATCTATTTATCTGATGAGTCATGTTGGATGGATTTAATTTACGGTGATGTTTATATCGTCATGTTAAATAAAGATTAGAATTGACATACAACTTAATTAAGTAATAGGTGCTTAGTAATTAATTAATTTTTGACAACGGTACTAAAGATGATCCAAATGAGATTCCTATTTTATTTTAGCAGAGGGCTTGCCACCTGCTATTTTAATAAGCGAGGTGTCACAATTATACCTCCTCTAGAAATAACTAAATTAGGATCTAAAACAGTAGATTTTGTTTTCATTGGACATGTTGAGGTATTAGAAAGTTAGTGGCCAAATATGTAAACTAACTTGTTCTCGATCATAAACGCGTTGGTCAAAGCTAGTGTCACAACGTGTCTTAATCTTGATCGGGCTCGGGGTATGATTGAACCCCTTCACTCTTGAGTTGTTCAAGGTTTAACAATCAAATCCAAAAAAAATCAGTATTACAAAGTTTTTAAATTTTATAAATAATTGTATTTGGGTTCGAAAAAAATGGATCCTACATATTGCATTAGTGCATTTCTAACAGGAGTGCATAAGGTGATTTAGTTTACAATTCAAACTAAATGAAACTTTTTATTGGTCTAATTTTAGTTTTAAAGTTATAATTAACTCACCAAAATATAAATTATAGGTTTTTTTACTATAATACATTAGTAATTCGTTAAGTGCTATTATTAGCACATGGATTTTTTTAATTAAAACAATTTAAATAAATTACAAAATTAATTAAATATTTTACAATTAAAAAAAATATCAAATAATTTAAATAAAATGATCAAATACCAAAAAGTCCCTCAAATATTTTTTAATACACATTTAGTCCAAGCCTTTTATTTTGTACCAAAAAGTCCCTTATTCTCTTATTTTTAAAGGTCTGCGCGAGCAGCATGGTAAAGCCTTTTTGGAATGGTGAAGGGGTTTTACATGCCACTAGCGCGGACCTTTAAAGATAAAAGAATAAGGGACTTTTTGGTGCAAAATAAAAAGGCTTGGACCAAACGAGTATTAAAAAAAGTTCGAGGAAGTATTTGGTATGTGCCCCTAAAAAACAGCATGTTAGATAAGGTTGCGTTTGTTTTTTCATCTGAATCTGAAGTCTGAATCTGAAATCTGAAGACTGAATCTGAAGTCTGAAATCTGACTCTGAAAAATATGTTTGTTTTTATGTCTGAATATACCTCTGAATGAATGTATTTAGACTGATTCAAACTTCAGACGTAATTCTACCTCTTAACCATTAAGAGCCAAATATAACCGTTAGCGTCTTAATTATTTAAAAAATAAACACTTTTTGGTATCTCTTAAGTCTGAATGATTCAGATTCAAACTTAAACTTAAGAGGTAAAAACAAACAAACACTCTGGCCACCAACCCACCCACCTCTCTCTTCACCGCCTTCCCCCTCCCCTATGGCCATCTTGCAACCAACCTACTTAACAATGGCAAAGCATCTCCGCAGCCTCTCCCACTTCCTCTCTCTCTGCACCACCTAAACTAGATCTACGATTTGATTTCGATTTTGTCTCGATTTGGTTGCAATTTTGTGTTATTTGGTTGTGATTTTTGTTGAGATTTGGTTCTCATTTTGGTTGAGATTCAGATTATATGATTCGATTGATTATAGATTTGGGTTTGGATTGTAAATTGTTTGTGTTTGATTGCAGGTCTAGATGGAGGATGAGAGAAGCAGGTTAGGTGGTAGGGGGAGGAGGTAAAGAGAGAGTGGTGGGTGGATGGGTGGGTGGGGCGTCGGGAATGGCAACGGTTGTGGACGGGAAGGTGGGGGTTATTTTTTAGGACCTATTGTAATACATATTTTAAAAATAGGATAACAAATATTTTATTTATAATTTTAGTTTTTATTTTTTAATAAAGTCACTGGTGCGGATCCATTTCCATAAAACGTCATTCAATCACAACATGCCACGTTAGCCGATAATTTGAAAATAGAGACTAAAAATGAAAACGAAATATTTGTTGTCTTATATCCATAATCAATAGTATTTTAAGTCTTAAAAGTGCACAATCTATATTTTTTATTATATTATTTTTTGGTGTGTTCTACGTTTCGAAAAGTTTTTTGTTATGTTTTTTTATTTTGTAATTTATTTTAATTATTTTAATTTAATAAAAGTCACGTGTCAAATACATTTAACGATTCACTAACAATTTTTGGCACTGTCTAATTTTTAAATAAAATTGTATTTCAAGTCTAAAATCGAAAATTAGTAATGTATTAAAGTAAAAAAAAAAATATTATATCAAGACATTGTTATTTTTTTACCCAAAATTTTCAATGTTATGCCATTTATCAGAAAATTTATATTAAAAAAACTTAGTCGAGATCAATTAAACAAGATTCATATTTAATATTAAGTGAAAATGTCAAATTTACATATGCTTGTTTCATCTCTTCAGATTTTACATTTATAATTGGAAAAAAACAATTATTGAAGTATAAACTAAATCATGTATTGAATTGTGAGTTCTATTAAAAAAAAATTGTATAGTTGTGATACAAAACTTATTTCACAAATAAAATTATAAATATTATTATTAAACCTGGCAAAATGAGACCCAACATGTTAACATGAAACGAATCGACACGAGATTATAAGTTAATGAGTGTACATTTAATGGTTTCGAGTCATATATGTTCCAAATTAATAAGATAAGATAGTTAACGGTTCGAATCAGTGTTGACCCCCTTTACGCGTTAATAGCTATTAATTTAAGTAAATAAAATATACTGTTGAAACTTGTAAGGAGTTTATATAGCTTAATATTAATTTGACCATAACGAATTTCACTAGATAAAAGGTTTAGTAATGTGAATAAATTAATGAGTTTAATTGTGTCTAATAATGCACTAATGTATCAATGTATATACAATTAAAATAATTAATTATCTTAATAGATAATAATGGGTAAACAAGACCCAGTACGTTAAGATAACAAAATGAATTGGAATATAATTATTTCTCGCGATAAAAAAATTACCCGTTTAAACAAATGGATAATAAGATCTCAATATAATAAAATTGACACAAATACTGCCTCAGAAGAACTAATTGCGAGATCTATTTATGGTTATCCAACCAAGCGTCTTGGCCCAGTGGTATAACGCTGTCACTGGGACAGTCTTGTGTAGGTTTGGTCCTCAGTTTCATCATTGACACTGTCAAAATAATGCTTGATCAGCGGAAGCTATGAACCACGATTGTAGATTAATCGAGTTACGCGTAAACTGACCCAAACACCTCATGGTATGCTAAAAAAAAATGAGTATCCACAAATCCACATTCTTTACGTGAAGTATATTGGCCCAACCCATGCTTTCCACATAGTAAGACTAGGGAGCCCCTAATTGTATTCAATTTTGGGACCCTTGAATAAGATAAAAATAAATATAAATTTTTAATGCATCGATTGATGCTCTGACGGAATTTAAAGTAATAAAATAAAAACTTTTAATACACGAAATCTACGAAATGGGTAAAATTAGGGTTCTCCTATATTTATCTTCCACAAAAGAATGGGATGGCTTAAACAAGAACTTTCCTCGTACGACAAGAGAAACTTCACCGCGAAGGAAAACAAATGTTGTTTGCGTACTGCAGACAAAAGAATTTGACACTTACTAAAGTACATGCATTAGACATAGAAAGGGAAATCTAGCTAATCAATTTAGTTGGTGGTCAATAAAATTACTAAACAATTTGATTCAAAGTTATATTTCATTCTATAGTTGAATTTATAAAAAAATAATTTTTATATTTATAAATATAATTCTTATAGTATAATAATTATTATTTCATGGTCACTTTAGAAATATGAATATACAAAACAAATAAATTGTTATTTGTTTAAGTTAAAAAATATTTATACCCTTACTCATAACTATTTAAAAGTCATTTACTCTCTTTCTAAAAATAAATACATAATATCACTCTCACCTTACTCCACTCACCGAAATTCTCGCCTGAACAGTATATCAGAATAGTCGGAATCCTCACCGAAGACCGGCGGAATCATCGCCGGATTGTTTCTCTTTCCTTCATTTCTCTCTCTCTTCGTCTATTTCTTTCCTTTTTCTGGTCCGCACCAGCGACACCATGTCAAAACCAGAAAATAAGGTTTTTCACAAGAAAAAATGGAGTTTTTGCCTGAAAAATCGAGTTTCCTCCTGGAAAAATGGAGATTTTAGTGATATAGTAAACTTATCCGTTTTGATTTTTTAGTCAAAAAAATATCGAATATGGGTGTTATTTGATAGATCTCAACAAGTAAACTTCAAATATATATAAATTTTGTGAATTTTTTATTTGTGGATTTGAAGTTATGAACTTGTAAATATTTGATTGATTTTTTTGTATGAATTTTCAAATGCTATATTGGTTATTTTAATGGTCTTTTGGTATAATGAAAAAATTTATATAATGGTGTGGACTATCCTATTTTTACACATTTTTAAATTGAGTAGGATCTTTCTTCAAAAATCCTTAAAATTAAATTTGAATTTAATTAAATAATATAATTTTCCATACTAAAGTTACTCATCCCTCCTGTATACCAATACCTTATATTTTATAGTGTATTTAAAGTTAACCAGTCTAAGTTATTAAATTCAAATATACACGGTAAAAGTTTCAAGTATAAATTATAAAAAAAATTGTGTATATACTACAATAATTCATATAAATATCAATGAAAAATCAAGTATACATTAAACAAACTCACCGGATTAATGAAATAATTAGCTTGAGGAACGCAAATGTTTAAATGAAAAATCAATCAATGGAAGTGTTATTTATTATAACAGGGTTGTGTTAAGTTCATAAGTAAGGAACGCGCTTGTTTAATGAAACTAGTTGTGCCCACGTGCGTTGCACGTGTGGCTGATTCCAGATATTTGATCTGACAGGTTTGCAATTTTAGAGAGGTGATTGACATATGTAAACTAATTGATCTCGATTTTAAGGCTGTGAATTTTAGAGTGGTTGGAGGAAAGACTTATTAGAATGTTTGCAAATCAAGAATGGAGTTTTATCTATAAATATATTTTATGAAAAGTTGGTTGTGGTGATTACTGGAATTTAATTGTTTGATTCTCATAGTTTGAAGTATATTGTGACTAATCTTGATTATATAATTGTTCATCACTTTATTATTTCGTTTACTTTAGTTCATTTGTGATATTTAAAGACTATTTTATTTATGAATAAGGTGTATTGCAAGAAAGATCATAAATAAAATTATGATTATGTTGTATGTACATATGCTGTCATTAACCAAAATATGTGGAACTGAAATTACAATTTAATATTCATTATACATATTAAAGTAAATAAATGTAGTTACTCTATAAATATAAGACTTAAAATCTTTATTGTAGGCAGATTGATTAGGCAGATCGCTACCAATAATTTCATCATGCTTAGCAGTATGTATATTTATTAGATGTGTTTGGGAGTTCCCCCCAAACACTTCAGCAGAGACTATTTCACCAAATCTTAATAATGAAATTGAGTCCCCAGTGAAGTGGTCAAGGGAACTCTAGAGGACAACTTATGTTTCTTCAATATTCTTAATTGTTTTATTTTCTTGTTTACTACTATTAGCATACCCTACTATTCAAAGTATGTTGATTTATTTGTTTCAAGTTTTAAATATTAGCTTAAGAGAGGATACAAATGTAAAAGAATAAAGGCATGGACAGTGAACGTAGTCCCAAATGTGTGTTATATAATAGGTGAAGAATATTTGTTACTATATTTGTTACTAAATGTAGTAGTGACATCCACGAACCAAGCAGTAACATCTACATCTACTGATTGACATAATGGAGCCACTACATATTCAAATTCAGTGGATGCTATCTCCATTTTAATAGAAGAAGGAAATTGTTTGCCTATATTGAGCATTGTCATCCTCAAACAGTTGGAGGATAATGTTATAGTTACGAATTCTGATCGAATACAGAAAAAAAAACCCAATGGGAATGAAGCAGTCCACATTGACCCTATAAACCCAACTTTGAACACTCATAAACCAGTTGAGTATTCCAATTAAATAAGTACAGATATGACCAATGGGAAACTACAGGTTACATTGATTTATATAAAACTATAATAACATTGTTCATAAGTTAATTTAGTACAATTATTATTAATTGCAACCAGAAATTGTAAACTGAATTCATACTAATCAAGTTAGACTTCATGGAATTTTGGTTGGGATTTATTTCTTCATTTAAGGATTTTTTTAAACTAAGGTTAAGAAGATCAAGCTTTCATTTATTTCTTCGTTTGTCCATATAATAAATAAAAAGGTGGAGTATATAAGATTACAGAGAGATCTCAAACCAGGGAAAAACTGGTGCAGTATTGAATTTGTCTAAGGTATGCCCAGGCCCACGTCTAACAGAGCTTCATATGTCGCGATTCGCCTCAAATCAGGCGAGGCTCCTTCATTAAGGCCTATGCCTTGCGAGCGTAGGCGGTAGGCTGAAGCATGGCTTAGGCTCACCTCATTATACATTTCGGATAAATTACAAAATTTTAATGAATGTGATTCGTCACATTTACGTTACAATAGATGTTTATGACCTGTGATGGATTTTGTCTACTATCATCTAGTCAATGACAGAGTTTTATCGAATCCTATATAAGAAAAACTATCTCAATTATTTGGCTTAGGACAAGGAGGTGAATGCCTATTCTAACCTATAAAGCAACACTGGCATACGTTTCTTTTTCATTTTTGGGAACATAAGACAATCTTATATAGATCAATTTTTCTTCAACTGGTTTTCAATTGGTCCTAAATACTATTGGATAGGGAATGCAAGAAATTTGTACTTCGTTTCAGTCCCCTAATACCAGTAACATATCCTTGGAGTCAACTTCTATATTGATAGTTCACCTATAGGACTGAGATCCATCTTAAATTAGGACTCCAAGAAGAATGAATTTAATTTAGGGAAGGTCTATAATTTTATTCTGAAATTCTCAAGTAGATTAGTATCTTTATTCTTTTTCGTATCACCTTGTACACATTTCAAATTCAATACAACAATAACAATAAAACCTAATTACAGCTTGATGACATGTCAAATGAATGGCATTAAAGATATGAATACTTAAGTTTAAGTTAAAAAAATATAATGAAAATGTTTTGAAAAAATTAGGTTAAAAAAATATATATTTGGCTAATATAAAAAAAAAATTATGTGTGAATACGTAAGTTCTTGCATCAAAGTCATTTTAAACTTAGTGATCCCAAAATTCCACTCACTGAGTACCTAATTGCTCCAAAAAAAAACACCAAATAATGAATCATCACTGTCTTTGATTCTTTTGGTTCATAGGTTGTTTGATTCATCATGATATCAAAACGTTAAATACGTATATTGCAATGACTTAATTTTATTTATCCAAACAATTATGTTATTCATTAGTTTATTAAGATTGGGATATCTACTTGGTTCTACTCTATAATTTTTTATACATGCATAGTTTGTGTTTCATATCATTCAATTGATATGATGTAATTTGTTTCCTAACTCTTTAATTTTTTTCTATTCCATAACAAAGAAAAAAAGCTACAAATTATAAATTGTAAAACGTATGGTTTTTTCAGCTCATCTACATATTTCTTCAATTGGTTTCATAATGGCCAGTAAATTAAATAAAAAATGATAAGTAAATTCGCAATCATACATTAATCAATTGCAATTGCCTCGTAAATAAAATTAAGATTCCTTCACTATGAGATTGAAAGTCCAAGATTCTATAAGAAATATTGACAATATCCTACAAAAATTCAAACGAAATATATTACCATCTCGAATATAAATTATATGAAACAGTTTCAATATGGTATTAAGTACTTCACATACCACGTAAACAAAAGTAAAATTCCTTCACTCTCAGATTCACAATTCTAGCTTGTACCACCAATGTTGACAATATCCTACAAGATTTCAATTAACAATTACTTACGAAAAAGTGAAATGATAACAATTTCTTATGAACTATTTAAATTACATTCCTACTACTGTTAACATACTTGTAAAGAGTAAGAATATCATATTATATAAGAATGACAATAAACCCCAAAAGTAAATAGTTGTCTTAGTACCATCAACTAATGTATGTAATAGTGAACTTTCAGCTTACGAAAAAAAAATTGTTATCATGAGTGAAATTTTCGTAATTAGAAATTATATAAGAATGACAATATACAATAAATTTAAGTACTTGTCTTATCTGGGTACCAAAATATTGAACTTCCACCTTGTGAAAATAATAAAAAAATTTATTACCATGAGTGAATTTTCGTAATTAGAAATTATATAGGAATGACAATAAGTCATAAATTAAGTACTTATCTTAGTGCCATCAACTATTGTACTAGTGAACTTCCACCTTACGAAAGTAATAATTTTTTTTATCATGAGTGAAATTTTCATAAGTAGAAGAAAATCACAAAAAATAAGCACAATCTTTAGTACTGAAAAAGTTTATATTAGTATGCATAATTTTCAAATTATTAACATTTAAAACAGTAGGCATATGTGAATGTATATAATTGTTTTAAAATTAACATTTAATTTAGAATATAAAATAAGTACACATATCTAAAATCATGAAAAAAAATGAAAATGGGAAATACAAACTCTGATCACAAATGAGAGACAAAATTCTTCAATGAGATATATATAATTATAAAATTTATGTAATTGTCTTCATCTTCAAATTAATAAATGCATACTTTGCTGACATAATAAAAATTTATAGACGGAATTAGGATTATTGACCTTAATTTTGGCAGAAGAAATGATAGCAACGAAGTAAAGAAAAGCAAAGAAACGATGGACTTTCAATTAAATAGTTGTTTGAGCTTCCAATTGTAAAGATGAATTTCTAGGATTGGAAGATGAATGTATTTTGATGGTTGATATGCGTGAATGAATAGGAGAGAGATATGATGCATGAATGTGAGTGAATTGGATAATGAAATTTGAGGCAATTGAATTTGGATTTTTAGGGTTGGAACATGAATGTATTTGAATGCTTGGTATGTGTGAATGAATATGAGAAAGATGGGATGAAATGAACCTGGTTATTTCGTAGGAGTCAATGAATTGGGGAAATATATGTTGACTATTATTAAGGGTATAATAGAAATTTTAAATTTAATGAGGGTAGTTTAGTCGTTTTTAACTCTTGGAGTTGTTTTGACTTCCAACTCTTCATTTCTTTGCCTTATTTAAAGGAGTCTTTTGGATTCCAACTCTTCATTTCTTTGCATTATAAAAGGAAGTCGTGGGTAACCCTTTTAACCTACTTTTGGCACAACTTTTGGTAGCAAATATATTTTATATTCCTCTTATTTTTATATACACATTGGCCCTTGAGATTTGTGAGTTCCAACCTTAGATTAGAGGTGTTCTTGGGATTATTTTGTTGGAGGTTCTTGGAGGATCACAAAAAATAAGCACAATCTTTAGTACTGAAAAAGTTTATATTAGTATGCATAATTTTCAAATTATTAACATTTAAAACAGTAGGCATATGTGAATTTATATAATTGTTTTAAAATTAACATTTAATTTAGAATATAAAATAAGTACACATATCTAAAATCATGAAAAAAAATGAAAATGGGAAATACAAACTCTGATCACAAATGAGAGACAAAATTCTTCAATGAGATATATATAATTATAAAATTTATGTAATTGTCTTCATCTTCAAATTAATAAATGCATACTTTGCTGACATAATAAAAATTTATAGACGGAATTAGGAGTATTGACCTTAATTTTGGCAGAAGAAATGATAGCAACGAAGTAAAGAAAAGCAAAGAAACGATGGACTTTCAATTAAATAGTTGTTTGAGCTTCCAATTGTAAAGATGAATTTCTAGGATTGGAAGATGAATGTATTTTGATGGTTGATATGCGTGAATGAATATGAGAGAGATATGATGCATGAATGTGAGTGAATTGGATAATGAAATTTGAGGCAATTGAATTTGAATTTATAGGGTTGGAACATGAATGTATTTGAATGCTTGGTATGTGTGAATGAATATGAGAAAGATGGGATGAAATGAACCTGGTTATTTCGTAGGAGTCAATGAATTGGGGAAATATATGTTGACTATTATTAAGGGTATAATAGAAATTTTAAATTTAATGAGGGTAGTTTAGTCTTCTAACAATTGAAGAGGAAGTTCCCTCTTTTTAAGTAGTAGAGATAATTAGCTTCATATGTTGAATGATTGGACTGTTAAGATGGCTATGTTTATGATCCTCAACCTCAACGGCTTTGGTGAAGTCAAGGTTTATATTCTCAAGTGTATGTTAATATTTAACTTGCATTGTAATAACACCATGACCAATAATCCCTTTTTTGTCTTTATTCTATATTTAAAATTAGGGACTTTTGGGAAAAGGAGCATTAAATTGATTAATATATCATTTGATAATTCATACAAAAAAACTCATCAAATTTTTAAAAGGTCATAGTTTCAAATCTACAAATTTTAAATTCACAAAATTTATATATTTTAAATCTATTTGTCGTGATTTATCAAACAACACTCATATTCGATATTTTTTAATAAAAAAATTGAAACAGATATATTTACTATTTCACTAAAACCTCTTTTTTTCTCGGGAAAAACTCTTCTTCTCCAGCTTTGATAATGGTGTCGCTGGCGCGGACCAAAAAAAGAAAAGAAAAAGACCAAGAGAGAGAGAAACGAGGAAAGATAAACAATCCAGGAATGATTTCGACGATCTCAGCGAGGAATTCGGCAAACTGCTCAAGCAAGGATTCCGGTGGGAGGGGTATAGTAGGGTTATGTGTTTATTTTTAGAAAGATAGTAAGTGAGTTTTAAATAAGAATGAGTAAGGGTATAAATACATAGTTATCTAAAATAAATAACAATTTATCTATTTTGTGTACATCTATCTCTAAAAGGACCAAACAAATAAATATTATTGTACCATAGGACTATATTTATAAACATAAAACCCACTGTCCTATAAACTCAAATATAGGGTGGAATAGAATCTTAAACCAAATTCTCTATTAAAATTAATTGTATACGTTATACACAATTGAAAGAAATATACATTTTATGATGATAAAATATTGGATATTCGTGGTACTCCGGAACCAATCAAAGTTTAAATTTAAGGGTAGTTTTTCAAATTGTGATCACGTCACATCCTACAAAAATGTACTTTCGTAGTGATAATTGGGATTAAAGATCAAGAATAAAAACAAACGACTGCAATTCATTCATATGATCAAAAAATAAATTAAAATATAAAGGAATTCAACATAAGGAATTAAATTGAGATTCTTAAGTTAAATACATTAAAAATAAGACGAAATATAAAATTTTCTAGATGTAGATTAGTTTAGGTGCAAAGTACAAGAAAAACAAAATAAAAAACTAAATCTAAACCCCTCAACATCCGATGCTTGATAAAGATGCTTAGTTTTATTCCTAAATGGTAATCAAAATTCAGTAAAAGATATGTACCCGAGATAAATAAGGCAATTGTTTTGTGTAGTCTAAGGACCTATTTATGAACCCTAAATCCTCTTTATGTAGAAATTGGAGTGTGAGAATTTGTGTACTCAATTTTGAGATGGGAGAAGGTACCCCAATTAAAATTATTTATTGTCATAATAGAGGCAATCTTTTCCTTGTAATTCATTTTAGGCACAAATAAGAAAACTTAATTTTATGAGATCAAATGTTACACAAATTAGATTACAGCAAATTTTATCTTCAATATTAGATCTAAAAGCAGAATTAGTATAACAATCACACAAACACCAAGTCGTACAAAGGAAACAACCGACTGATGGAAAAAAAAAATCAGGTCAAAATGAATGACAAATGACTAATGGTTTAGTTTTACAAACCGAAACTTAATTGCGATGAATTGCAAAGAGCGATTAAAGTGAGAAGACGAAAGACGAAGAATCATAGTTTGTATCGAAAGAAACAAGGTGACAAGAAAGGAAAGAATTGCAAAGAATAATGTAATGGAGGCAAAATAGTATTTCAAAATGTATCTTAGCTCATAATTGGAGTTATAGATAATTATGATACCAATATAATTAGTGTTTCTATCTATTGAAGCTACCCCCACCACACCCACATAAATAAAATAAACGTACATCTTTAAATTTACCCTCCGTGTCACTTCACCATCCGAACTTTTATTTTTGGGATTTAACCCACTAAACTTTCAAAACGACTTCAAGTAACTTTAGTGATGCACTGTTAATTTTTTTAATGAAAAATGACATGTGACTATCGTTTGAATTTTTTAAGGAATGTTGTTGTCTTTTCACCTCGTAGGGTTAAAAATAACTTACTCATTTCATTCTCTTTCTCTCTCTCTTCCTCCATTTCTTTCACTCTCATGACGGCCATAGAGCTTCCATGGTTGCACTATTTCCTCACTTCATCTTGTTCTCTCTCTCTCTCTCTCTCCCTCATATTCACGAACACGTGCAGAAATGCATACCGATTTACGCACACAAACACACGGATCTACACACACACACACACACACATACATCTAGATGAATTTTGTGGGCTTGAAATGTGTATTGTATTCTCTCTTTGATCTTTTGTGGGTTTATTAGTATTGGGTTTTCCTCTTGGATTTGTTGTGGTTTGATGAGAAGGGAAGAAGGTATTTTTTTTTTACTCTTGTATTTGTTAGAATGGGTATTAGGGCCTTGAAGGAGAAGCTTGGAGAAGGCATTTTTTTCCATATGTTATGAGCTATTTTTTGGTTTTTTCAGTTTTTGGTAAGAAACACCATATTTTCTTTAGATTTTAGGAAAACAAAAATTCTAGATTTTCGTAAATAAAATTCAGATTTTTGGGGGGAAAATAATATTTTTGTTATTTTTAAAAAGTTTAAAGTTTTGACTATAAAATGAAAAATAAATGTTTCAAATTGTTTTAATATTGTTAAATGTTTGTAATTTTCAGATTTTTTATAAAGTATTGTAGTATTTTTCCCGTTTTTTAATATTTCAAGTATTTTTTTAGATTTCATAGTTTTAAAGTTTTTTAATTGGTTTGTTATTGAAAATCTATTTTTTCTACTAGAAATTCATTTTTTTATTTTTTTACTGGAACTCCGTTTGTGTCCTGCTTAACTTCTTATATATTTTTTGTGGGACACTGCAGTTCACAAGCCCAGATAAAGGAGGTGGGTTGAGTTAGGTAGCTGACAACCAACGTAAAACTTTTCAGATCCTTATGAACATGAATCCTATGAATATACATGCTAATACCAGGGCATTCCACTTAAGTGATGTATTGCACCTGACATCGGTTGTCTCGAAAAATAGGCAAGGAGCGTCGCATCGACACCCAGGTGGGATGAAAAATGGGCAATGGCTTCTACAATAATCTGGACATGTGTGAGTAAAGAAGCTAGTCTAAGATAGTAAATTTAGGTTAACAACTTGGAACATAAGGACTATGATATGGAAAGGGATGAAGTTAGTGGATAACATGAGAAGAAGAAAAGTCAACATAACTTGTTTACAATAAACTAAATGGGTCGATGAAAAATCTAGAGAAATAGAAAATACAGGGTTTAAAAAATATTATACATGAAAATATAAAAATAGGAACGGAGTCAGTGTAATAGTAAATAAGAACCTTTTAAGGATGATATCGTAACTGTTATTAGAAGAGGTGATAGACTTATACTTATAAAACTGGTATATGTGAAAAAATAACTAATATTGTTAGTACTTATGCAGCCCAAGTAAGATTAAACGAGCACACTAAAGTACAATTTTCAAAACAAGTGGGTGAATGAATGCAAGAAATACCCGTAGGATATGAGATAGTGTAGAGAGGATATGATTTTGGAGATAAGAACGATGGTAGAGAGTCTATCTTAGATTTTGCGATGACTTATAATTTTGTACTAGTCAATACATGTTTTAAAAAGATGTTGGAACACTTAATAACTTATAAAAGTGGAACGTATAAGAGGCAAATAGATTTTTTCATTACTAGAAAAAGAGGTCGATTAACATGTAAATACTGTAAGGTTATCTCAGGAGAGAGATTAACCTTACAATATAGGATAATGGTGTTGGATATAGACATTAAAAACTGATCACTAGTGCGAAAAGAGGACATTAACTCACGAACTAGGTGGTGCAACTTAAAATTAGAGAAATTATAACTATTTAAAGATAAAATATTAAATAAAACATCATGGAATACGAAAGATGAGACTAACATAATGTGGGATAAGATGGCCATATAAATTAGGAGTACATCCAAAGAAAATATTGAAAAATAAAAAGGCACGGGGCAACAATTTAAAGAAACTTGGTGGTGGAATGAAGAAGTACAAAATATAGTAAAAATCAACAGGGAGTGCTTTAAAATATGACAACCAACTTGAAAAAAAAAAGAAAATTTTGAAAAATATAAATGGGAGAAAAAGAAAGTGTAATACCCTATATTTTTATGACCTTTAATTTATAGGAGCTATTAAATTAAAGTGGGATAAATTAATTTAATATTAATCCAAATTTTTTAAATTGAATATTTACTAACGTGACGAGAATTAGTAATTATTGGTGAGAACTATGTTAAATATTACTTATTGAGTAAAGTAATATATGAGATTGAATTTATTAAAATTGTCGTGAGTGAAAAAAACGATAGTTATAGAAATTAAGTCGGGACGTGCGTGTCAATCGTATCAGGACTAATTTAAAAAAATAGAAATTTAATTAATTCTAAGCCACCCGTATGGTCATTTCGAGTGCACCAATATGTCCGTAAGGGTCGAGATAGTCAGACAAGTATACCCGGGAGGTTAGTTTGGGTCTCGGGACGTTTTTAGGACTAATTAGCAACCCGGGAGGGCATTTTGGTAATTTTTAATTTTAGGCCTTAATTAATAACGAAAATTATAAGGCTATATCTGTTGTTAGACGTTGTCTTCTAGGGTTAGAACAAACACAATTCACAGAGGCCATTAGAGGAGAGAGGTCAGGAGCTTTCCTAAGGATAAAACCACCCTAGTTGCATCGTTCTCACCACAAACACTGCCAGAGTGTAGATCGGAGGAAGAGGAACTCAGACACACCATCAAATCCCAGAAATTCAGACCTTCATTCTTGGGGCAAGTATCTAACTTGTTGTTCTTGAGTTGATAACACATCCATGCTAGTGTAGGAGATATGATTTCATGTTCACATGTAAAAATAATGTTGTTTGGGAGAATTATATTGCAATTTTGAGTAGAAACCATGTTAGGACAATTATCTTGATATATGTAGAAGATTAGCTACGAAATTGATACCCAATAGAGATTGAAATCTGGAACAATTATGACGATATTGAATATGATGATAAAAATAGGGTTCTTGATGAATTAACTTGAATTAATCCCTTCAATTGATAACCCTTGATGAATTTGTAGTTGTTTTACGTTGGAAATCATATACTTAGTGTTGATACCAAATTTAATCTGCTGATGTGGACCAATAATAAGAAGACACGTGTCAATCTACATGGCACAATAACAACGAGGAAGTTTATTTCCCCTGACCAAGTCATGTTCTCTCCGAGCAACGAGGAGGACACCCCGAGGAACTCTATCATCCCGAGATACTCTAAGCACTCCGAGGAACTCTTGATCAACGAGCAACTAAGGCGGTCCGAACTGCATCTCGGCCGTATCATTAATTACCAGACGGACAACTGTTCAACTATTCATTATATTCTTGACGCACACGCTGCATTAAATGTATTACCCTTTCACATGTATATCATTTAGTGTATCGAACCTTTCATGTACAGCCTCAAGGCTATAAATACCTTGTATCAAACCCATTCAAAGGGACCGGAATTTCTTGAGAGAACTTGTAATCAAGAATTCCACAAACACTCAGCAATAACATAACAGTGGACGTAGGCTTTATTCCTAGCCGAACCACTTTAAAAATCTTTGTCTTATTTATTTATCTGTGATTGAAAAATTAGAGCGATCTAGTTTTTTACATCAACGGATTGGCGCCGTCTGTGGGAAACGACTGTTATTATCATTTTTCATAAAAATCATTTATCACCAATGGCAGATAATCCAGAATCCAGTAATCGAAATGTTGGAAATACTGGAAATCTTCCAAATCCATCTGCATCCCCAGATCTGGCTGGAATTATGACGAATCTGTCCCTACCTATTCAGGGCAAAGGAATGATCATAGGCAATCGCAATCTAGACGTACTGGGTCATATCGCAATGAGGAATCTAATGATTCTTCTTATCAACCTGGGCGAACTTCATCGATACGGGCTACGGATACAGATCAACGTATCACTCTCTCTCCGGAGAGAACTAGCGCTTTGGAAAGGTTAAGCGGAGTGTCTCCTTTCAGTCGGTTAGGACCAAGGAGGAACATGAGTCCACCTAGGGCTCCGTCAAGAAGTTTTCGGCTACTACCAGGTTTGAGAGAAGGGTCTGCACAATCGCGACCAACTACTCGTCGAGATAAATCTCAGGAAGCTACGTCAGAACAATCAGTTGCTCGGACTAAGCGGCCCGAGGAAGGGAATGAAGCATGGAAAGGTTCCATTCAACGGTTGGAGGATAGACTGGGAGAAATGGCTAAGGCGAGGAACCCCTTACAGAGAACTTTTGTTCAAGGAACACCTTTTGTGCAAGCCATTGTGGATTTCCCTACACCGTCAAAATTCAAAGCACCCGTAGTGACCCCCAAGTACGATGGAAAGACAGATCCCGTACTTCATATAGAACAATACCAAGCTGCTGCAGATATCTACGTTGTCCCCGACGAGATGAGGTGTAGAGCATTCTCGGGAACTCTTACCGGATCTGCACAGATATGGTACAATAATCTTCCTCGGGGTAAGATTTCAACTTTTGTTCAGTTAGCCGAGTTGTTTATTGGCAATTTTTGTTTTGGAGCAAAGCCGGTAAAGCGAGTAGCACACTTGCTAAGTGTTAGACAAAAATCAAGTGAAAGTACTAGAGATTACATAACTCGTTTCAATAACGAGAAGTTGGAAGTCGTAGATTATGAAGAAAAGACAGCAATCACCGCTCTGATGAGTGGTTTGCTGCCTAACAAGTTGTACTACACTTTGGCCAAAGATCCACCTAAAAATATGTCGGAGTTGATGGCAAAGGCGGCCAAAATCATGAATGCCGAGGAGGCTATGGCTGCGAAGAAGAATATGGATAAAGAAGTTAAAGTGGAGGTCGACAATTCTAAGAAGAAAGATCAGAAAGGTAATGGTGGTGACAAACATTCCAGGAATAACAGGATGAAGTTGGAAGTCCTAAAGAAGTATGATAATTATACTCCATTGAAAATGGGTATTAATCATGTTTTGGAAGAAATCAGGAATAACGAGGAAATCAAGTGGCCAGAGAAACTGAAGACAGATCCCGACCTGAGGAATAAGGCCAAATATTGCGAGTTTCACAAAGATCATAGCCATATGACAAAAAATTGTATAGCCCTTCAGAACGAGATTGAAACACTCATCCGAAGAGGAAAATTATCAAAGTATGTAGATCGCAGAGGTGAAAGGAAGAATGATGATAGAACTAGAGAGAGATCTAGATCTCCTCGTCGTGCAGAGGAGAAAAAGAGGAGGGACCATGAAGAGGATCCAGATGATGACCCCGATCTTCCCAAGAAGCCAAGGAAACCTGAACGAGAGGTATTTTCCATACGTTTTGGGTCATTTGATTGTAATGTTATTACAGGAGGAGATGCAGGAGGAGGAGACCTTACTGCAGAAAGAAAAGCTTACCTCGGAGAGGCTCAAGCTTGTTCATACATTCAGCGAATAAACCTGGCCGAGGATGATCGTCCGAGGAAGGTAAACAAAGAGAAGCTAGTGATTGGTTTTTCAAAAAACGACCTGGCAGGTGTTCTTTACCCTCATGATGATCCTTTGGTGATCAAAATAAGGATGAAGGATGTGGTCATTTCAAGGGTGTTAGTAGACAATGGTAGTTCGGCAGACATCATGTACTATTCATGCTTTGATAGCTTGAATTTAAAATTATCTCAATTAGAACCTTATCACAGACCCCTTCTGGGTTTTGCTGGCGAGAAAGTTTTTCCACTTGGGACGATCAAGTTGGATATACTCATTGGAACTTGTCCTGCTTGTCGAACAGAAAGAATACGCTTTTTTGTGATGGATAAGAATGTGCAGTTCGCCTACAACATCATCATGGGAAGAGTTGGATTGAAGAAGTTCGAAGCAGTTCCATCTACAGTACATCAGTGTTTGAAATTCCCAACGAATTTTGGAGTAGGAATTATGAAAGGTGATCAAAAAGTAGCTCGGGAATGCTATTATTCGTCTGCCGAGCAAGAGGAACTTGAAGAATCAAAGAAGAAGACTACTACTTACCAAGTGGAGGAAGGCACAGAAATTGAAACTCTTGACCCTAGGGATGAATCTCAACTCGTAAAAGGGCAGGTTGTGGAATCTACAGAAATTGTTATCCTGGACGACGAGCATCCTGAACGAGTAACTCAGATAGGATCGTCGTTGGATGTTTCAATAAAACAGGAGTTGATAACTTTCTTGAGAAACAGGAAGAATACTTTTGCTTGGAGTCAAGAAGACATGCCAGGAATAGATCCAAACTTCTTATGTCATGAACTCAATGTGAATAAGGAGATCAAGCCTGTGAAGCAAAGAAGAAGAGTGTTTAGTCCCGAGAAGAACCAGGCCATACAAGAGGAGGTCGAGAAACTCCAGAAAGCCCAATTCATTGAAGATGTGAAATATCCAGATTGGTTGGCGAATGTGGTGATGGTAAAGAAGAAGAACAACAAATGGAGAATGTGTGTTGATTTTACTGATCTCAACAAGGCATGTCCAAAAGATCATTTTCCATTGCCCAGAATTGATCAACTAGTGGATGCTACCTCGGGACACGAGCTACTCAGCTTCATGGATGCTTATTCTGGCTACAACCAGATCAAAATGAAACCTGAAGACAGGGAAAGTACTTCTTTTATTACCCCAAGGGGAACTATTGTTATAATGTTATGCCTTTTGGTTTGAAAAATGCAGGTGCAACATATCAACGGTTGATGAACAAGGTTTTTACCGAACAAATCAGCCGCAATATGGAGGTCTATGTCGACGACATGCTCACCAAAAGCAAGAGAGCTGCAGATCATTTGGTTGACTTGAGTCAAACTTTTGATCAACTGGATAAATACCAGATGAAGCTTAACCCGACGAAGTGTACCTTTGGAGTACGAGAAGGAATGTTCCTCGGATACATCGTCAACCAACGAGGTATTGAGGCAAATCCAGAAAAGATCAAAGCTCTTTTAGGGCTGCGATCCCCGACGACGAGGAAAGAAGTGCAGAGTCTTACCGGACGGGTTGCAGCACTCAACAGATTTGTATCCCGAGCAACTGATAAATGCCTCCCATTCTTCAAAACACTGCGAAAAAGTTTTGAGTGGACTGATGAATGTGAGAAAGCCTTTCAAGATTTGAAGAAGTATTTGGGAGCTCCACCATTGTTGTCTAGGCCAATAACTGGAGAGAAGCTGTATTTGTATTTGGCAGTATCAGAAAATGCAGTTAGCTCAGCGTTGATCAGATTGGAGAATGGAGTCCAGAAGCCAATTTATTACACAAGCAAGGCCTTCCGAGGTGCGGAAATCAGATACCCAAAGCTGGAAAAATTGGCACTGGCATTAATTGAAGAAATTAGAAGAATGAGGCCATACTTCCAGGCCCATACCATCATTGTGTATACCGACATGCCGTTAAGACAAGCCCTTCACAAGCCAGAAAAATCAGGAAGATTGATGTACTGGGCAATAGAGCTCGGTGAATATGATATTGTGTATGAACCCAGATCATCGTTGAAGGGGCAAGCCGTGGCAGATTTTATAGCAGAGTTCACATACCCTGATACCCCCGAGGAGCAAAACGTGCTTGCTGACCTACCTGTGGACGATACAGGATCAACAGACACAGATCCAGACCAACCAAGGTTGGTAAAAGGACTTGTGGATGTAGAAAAATCATCATATTCAAACTCCGACCAACTCCGGTTGGTAGAAGGGCGCGAACAAATGACCGACGAGGAACGAAGGATACCCGGGGATGATGAAAGAAAACAGATGATATTTCACCGAGGAACTCTAACAGATAAGAAATTTGAAGACAAGTTACATACATGGAGATTATATGTAGATGGATCATCTTGCACGGCTGGTTGTGGAGCAGGGATTATTTTAAACTCTCCAGATGATATTGATATGGAGTATGCCTTGAGATTCCAATTCAAAGCTTCCAATAATGAGGCTGAATATGAGGCTATGATAGCAGGTTTTCATTTGGCGAAAGTTATGGAGGCACGTCAAGTAATTGTTTTCAGTGATTCTCAATTAATTGTGAATCAAATGATGGGAATATATGCAGTGAAGGGAGAGTTAATGGTGAAGTACCATGCCAAAGTGATGGAGTTATTGAAAGAATTTGATGTTGTTCAACTGGTAAGAATATCAAGAATGGAGAATGTGAGAGCATACGCCTTGGCCCGATTAGCATCAGCTACTCGTACCGAGCTGCGAAGAACGATACCAATTGAAGTATTAGAAAGTCGAAGCATAGATGAAGACCTGACGATGAATATTATTATCCTTGATTTAGGACCATCTTGGATGGATCCCATCAGAGCATATATTGAGGAGGAACAATTACCGGAGGATAAGCTCGCTGCCAAGAAATGGAAGTATAAAGTTGCTCGGTATGTACTAACTAATGGTGTTTTGTATAGACGAGGAATTATGGAAGGTTTGCAGAGATGTGTACATCCATCAGAAGTCAGGGAATTGATTGAGGAAATCCATGAAGGATCCTGTGGAGCTCATGTAGCTGGTCGGACTCTTTTGCAAAGGGTGATGACACAAGGATATTACTGGCCGACGATGAGGGCTGATTGTATAGCTTATGCCAAGAAATATGACAAGTACCAACGCTTTTCCTCCATCCGAAGAACTTCACAAACATTGTTGACACCCATCATTTATCCTTGGCCATTTTCCATGTGGGGATTGATTTGGTTGGACCATTGCCGACGACTCGAGGAAGATTCAAATACCTCGTCATCACAGTAGATTATTTTACTTAGTGGATAGAAGTTGAGCCACTTATTGACATGACATACGAGAAGGAAGGTGTACCAATTTGTTTGGAAGAACATCATCTGCCGATATGGTCTCCCTCATGCCTTCATCACAGACCATGGAAAACAATTTGATAACGAGGAGTTTGCTGCCTATTATCATCAGTCAAACATTTGAAGTGCTCTAAGGAGCCAAAAGCTCTAAGGAGCAAAAGTGCTATAAGTAGCCAACCTCCTTTGGTTAGGAGGACAGCTCTACGGAGCAAAAGTGCTATAAGTAGCCAACCTCCTTTGGTTAGGAGGACAGCTCTAAGGAGCCAAAAAATATTCCTTTGGTTAGGAGGTGTACACCAGCATGATCAATTACGGTTGGTAAGATAAAAATATACTCTCATATTACAACTTATGTTGGTCGGGAGGCAAGATTATTACAAAAAGTTCTTTGAAGAACAAAATATTTCAAACTGAACCAAGTATGGTTGGTCGGGGATAAAAACCCACTAACTGTAGTTGGTCGACGAGGACAAATTATTGACCTTAGTTGGTCGGGCACATTTTATGAAAATATTTGAAATTAAACCAAGTATGGCTGGTCGGAGATAAATTTCCATCAACTGTAGTTGGTCGACAAACATTATTTATCAACCTTGGTTGGTTGGAAAAATTTTAAACATTTTTATACTCATTACTTTATTATTAAGTGATCGAGCAACGTTACTAATACTTGTAACTTTTTATTACTAAGTTGGTCGATGAACAACACAATATTGTTATACATATGCACACATGTAAAGTATTTTACAAGACAATAGCAATTAAGATTGCGAACAAAAATGAAAGTCTTTCGTTAAATTCAAAAAACAAAATACATTGAGAATGAAAATGTATACTAACTATTACATTGAGATTCCTATTCTATTGGTTTCTTTTCCTTCTACTTTTGAAACAGGTTCCTCACCAGCAGGAGGATCATCTAAAATATAAGAGGAGTTTATGAAGTTAAGACCTTTCAACATTCTGATATTCATCACAGATGATCTATCCGAGAAGCATTAGCCCATTCCCGAGAAGCACTTGCTCATCCTTGAGAACCTCTTATTCGTCCCCGAGTAGAGGTAGCAAATCAAAATCAACATCAACAGTATTGAGATCTTTGCTACTACTATCCCAACCAATATTGAAGAAGAAGTTATATGAAAATGTTTCGAAGTCCACCACTAGCTCATAGGAGGCAGTAGGTCGGCTAGCAAACCAATCAACATACTTGAAGATTATGACAAGCTACAAACGGCATCATATGTCGTCCAAAAGATAATGCACTTTATGTTAAACAAATCAAGAAGGTAGATCAAGAATTTCACGAGCACCGAGCAACATTGCAGAATAAATACTCCATCCTTTCAAGTAACCCATCAAGCATGAAGCATTGGGGGCTTCTGTTGATACCAAATTTAATCTGCTGATGTGGACCAATAATAAGAAGACACGTGTCAATCTACATGGCACAATAACAACGAGGAAGTTTATTTCCCCCGACCAAGTCATGTTCTCTCCGAGCAACGAGGAGGACACCCCGAGGAACTCTATCATCCCGAGATACTCTAAGCACTCCGAGGAACTCTTGATCAACGAGCAACTAAGGCGGTCCGAACTGCATCTCGGCCGTATCATTAATTACCAGACGGACAACTGTTTAACTATTCATTATATTCTTGACGCACACGCTGCATTAAATGTATTACCCTTTCACATGTATATCATTTAATGTATCGAACCTTTCATGTACAGCCTCAAGGCTATAAATACCTTGTATCAAACCCATTCAAAGGGACCGGAATTTCTTGAGAGAACTTGTAATCAAGAATTCCACAAACACTCAGCAATAACATAACAGTGGACGTAGGCTTTATTCCTAGCCGAACCACTTTAAAAATCTTTGTCTTATTTATTTATCTGTGATTGAAAAATTAGAGCGATCTAGTTTTTTACATCAACACTTAGGTTAGTACAACTTTTGGTTTGATTATTTAGGAGTTTGGGATGAATTAATGGAGGATTTGAGGATGGAAAATATTTAAACCCGTAGGTTAAAATTTTGCAGAAACTCACCAATAACTAATCGATCGATCGACCTTGAATGTCAATCGTCGTGGAATTTGAATCTTCCTTCTTTTTCTAAATGTTAATCCAATCCAAATGTATAAGGACCCTTAGACATAACTTAGATACTATAATGGGACTTGGGAAGGACCAGTAGGGTTGTAGACAAGGTTTAGGCAATACAATTTTATATGAGATTTAATCGTGGGTTCACGAGGGTATAAAATGGGGTGAATATTGTTCATATGTTAAATTAGGCATTGTGAGAATTAAGAATGACTTGGACTTGTAGGGTAGAGAGTGTGCACCTGCTGATTTTATATTTATCAAAATGATACACTTTGAGAGTCGAGAAGTACCTAAGAACTTGCAGTAATTGAGAAAATAAAAGAAAGAATTAATTATACGTAGGACTCGGGCGCTACGTGGCGCGTATGGTTAGAATATGATATGTGTCGTGGGTGTACCTATCTGAATAATGTAAATATATATGATTTTATGTATATATATATTATATGAATATTTTTGTTTAATCATACCCGCACTACTTGCTATCGCGGAGGTTTTCGCGCCAGAATAGTCTTATTCTGATGTGACCTTTACGGGGGATATTGACTCGTACAATAGAACATAGGATCCTTGGTACAGGCTATTTGAGAAAGATAGTCAGACGGTACTAAGAGACGTGAGGATATGTGCTAACTCTTAGTGACTAGGAACTATGCTTCACCTCTAATATGTGTGTTTTGTGTTAATACGGCTCGAGAGTGATTCCGAACTAATATTTCCCTTTGTACGAGAGATACTGGGACTTGATAGCAGAGTATAAATGCACCATAGATTTATGTGGGGTTCCCTATTAGTGTATATATTATGAGTGATGAATATATGTACCAGTGATTCATCTATTGTGCTTGTAAATAGATAAAATTGAATAATTAATATCAAATAAATTAAGTGGTTGAAAACTTAAGGCTGTATTGAGATGTACATAACTGGCTTGGTAAATTCATAAGAAAAAGTTATCAGGTATAAATAATAGTTATACGATCACGTGATTCAGGATTGATGAGGGGATACTGGGTTAGACTAGTTAATTGGGTTAGTGTTATCTAGATTAATTCAGTAGTACGTTAGGCGTGCACACTAGTTGAGGGGTGAGAATTCTCAAGTGAGTGTCGAGGCACTAACATGTATGTAATATCAACTGGTAAGCATTTTATATACTTGCTCAACTATTTTAAAGCTATTTTACACTCGGGCTCTGGCCCGTTTCTTGTCATTTTCTCTTTCCCTTGTATATATATATGTATTACAGGTGCCCAGCCAAAGGGGCATGAAACTTAGATCTTTGGATTGTTGACGTACTGCAGCTAGTGTGGGAGTTGCAGGTATTTGCTTGTACACGACTTCATCCTTGTCATCTCAGCTCTTCACTTAGTCATTTTAGATGGGGCATGTGTCGCCCATTTCCAGTTTTTATTTAGTTCAGAGAGACTTGTACTCTTTATTATTTCAGTATTTGGTTTTAGTTGGGATTGTTTTAATTATTTCATTGTCCTTTGATTTGGGATAGTTTATTCGGGATGATTAATCTAGCATGTTTATTCCATTTGATGGTTTGGTATTCGATATTATTATTTGTGTTCATAAAATGGTTTCTGTATATTAAATTATAACAATAGGACTTAATCTATAAAATTAAATGCTTTGACACTTAGCTTAATTATTTATTATGTGATTAATAAAGAAAAAAATTATTTTTCGACAGTGATGCTAAGAATGAATCAACTGAACACTTTAATTTAATTTAATAAAGGACTGATCACCCGGTATTTAATTAGGTGAGGTGTTACATGTGGTACCAGAGCATCAGGCTCTAGTGTCCTTTAGGATCTGTACGGCTTATTATGCTTCCAGCTTAGCGTCTTTGATATAGAGCCCTATTTTTAGAACTTTTGTATTCTTATTTACGCGATTAAGTCTTCAGCTATTTGAGATTTAATAATAACTATGGACTGGTAAATTCCTTCTCATTTCAGATGCCTCCGAGACAAGACCCGAGGGACATAAATGCCCAGCCAGAGCAGTCAGCAGCTCAGGCTCAGGGAACAATGAACGCAGTCGAGGTTGTCGCCATAGTTCCTCAAGCGGTGAATGCAGCTTTAGCGGTTGTGCAGTAGGCCCCACCCCAGATTCAGACTGTAGTGTCAGTTCCAACTCAGTTTTCCACTACATGGGAGAGAGTGAGGTATGCCTTTCAGAAGGCACATCCCCCAGAGTTCTCCAGCAGTTATGATGTTGTCTTTGCAAGCCAATAAAAGAAAGACATCCAGAGGCATCTTCGCATGTACGAGTGCACAGATATTCAGAGACAGTTAGTGGTTTCCTTCTAGGTGGTAGGGGTTTCTTTACAGTGGTGGGAGTCCACTACCACCTTGGAGGAGAGGGACAGTTTATCGATTCAGATTTTTTGGGTGCGGTTTGACCACAAATACTTTCCTTCCACCGTGCAGACTGAGATGAGGCGGTGACTGTTGAATCTCAAGCAGTAAGGTATGACTGTTGCGGAGTATGAGGAGGAGTTCACAAAATTAATCACTATAGTGCCAAATGAGGTACCTACCGAAGAAAAGAATATTCAGATATTCATGGATGGTTTGACCTGGAGGATTCGTCTGCACCTCTTGGGTAATCTGTCGTTGGGTACTTATACTGATGTAATCAATGCCGCCCTATTTCATTCCCAGGACCACCGCTACTAACAACAAGGGATCAAATGAGTAGGGAATTCCAGCTAGTAAGGCCGAACAGGAGGTAGTAGTGTCAGTGGGGCACCATCTGCTCAGGGAAAGGTCCGTTAGAGTGAGCAGAGTTCCCATCAGGGGGACCCGCCTAAGAGATTTTGATATGGTGACGCTAGGCAGGACATGGGGGCTATAGACAAGGCTAGCAGAGCCAATACTGTCATGACCCCGACCCGAAAATAGTAGGGAACGGGTGTCTTGACATGCCACCAAGGCATCCAATATTCTAGCCTTAAAATTTTTGTTTTAAAATATATGTAGCGGAAGTATAATCACATGGTTATGAATCGTAAAATACTGAAAGTGAAGGAATTACATCATCAAAGCTTTCTAAAGGGAACTTCATTTGTATTAAAATATCAACGAGTTACAACTTGACACAAAGAGTTAAACATGCTCTATCTAATTAAACAAACTTCTACTTAAGGTAACAGAAAGAACTTTAAAAGTTGAATCTTCAACATAGTCCTGTTTCGTTCCATCCACGAACTTAATTATTTCCTGAAAAATGGTTATTTATACAACGTCAGCTAAAAAACGAATGAGATTCAATCTCCAGACATTCCAGGGTTTTTCAGAAAATTGATACCTATTCAATTTAGAACAGAAAGCATATACATAAAGATAGGAATTTCAAGTAATATATATAAAGTAGATGACAATATATATATTCAGAATAAACAGTTCAGAATAGAGCAGATAAAACAATTGAGCATATGTCAATTATTC
Organism: Sambucus nigra; assembly: GCA_949130495.1. Classification (NCBI taxonomy): domain Eukaryota; kingdom Viridiplantae; phylum Streptophyta; class Magnoliopsida; order Dipsacales; family Adoxaceae; genus Sambucus; species Sambucus nigra. Next base: position 76,744,812 of record OX422208.1, read on the forward strand.
AGTTTTAGTGGCCATGTACACTCTAATACCCAGACAGATAGTGTTACCAAATGTTTCCACCTGGTAACATCACAGACAGATAATCATGATTTCTGGAACAACGCCTTGTTTAGGGCACACCAGCGATAAACCAGCTGGGAAGGTACCACCCAAATATTTCCACCCGGTAGTCAAGGCCAACATAGTAAGAGAGTTTCCGTAGGCCGAATCAATAATTTTAGAATTCAAATCAGATGTTTACATGGAGAGATATAAACATATAACAAACGACGGAATCATCGGTATCAGATGCATTTTGAGAATAAAAGCATTTCACAAAATATACATACTTTACATAATATAATATAATCAAAATGCGCAAGAAATTGCATAGAGTATTCACCTAAAACAGAGGTCGAAATTATAGATAACGAGTCTTCGATCGCACGTTAATCTAACAAATACGATAAAGGTTTAAGTATATGTTCTAAACAAGGTCCAGTATACATATTGTATTTTAATAGTAACTTGTTTCAAAGGATTACTAAAAACCATTTTCTTAACTTTTAAAACTTATTGATCGTAATTAAAGGATTCAATTCATAGTTCTTCCTAATCAGTCGGTTCCTAGTAGAGATGGAGGGTCACAGGGGCACCGCTTTAATACCATCTCCTCTAGACAGAACATTTCCGGATTCATTCCCAGTAGAGATGGGGGGTCACAGGGGCACCACTCAAATACCATCTCGTCTAGACAGAATTTCACCAGGCCTGACTTTGGAATTACTTAAATGGGATTCCATAATAACGAGCAATTACTTTTAAAAAATCATTTTTAAAAGCGTATATACAATTTCAAACAAGTTTACATGAAAATAAAATCAACTTGGATTTCTTCTAAACTTTAAGTTTTGATTAGTGAAGTCCTTAGTGTATTTTACCAGCATAACTACTAAGTAAAGCTATAAAACACAAAATTAAAACTATAAAAATACATTATAACATTTAAATAAAATCATACCTACGAAATGAATTCTTTCTTCGAAATTATAGAACTCCTTCTTAAGATATTTCCCAAGCTTTCTATCACTCTTTCTAACTATAATTCTCAAGGAATTGGCGTGAGTTTCAAATGATCCCTAAGGCCCTATTTATAGGTTTCCAAAAGTATTACGGTGTTGACACGTGTCTAATGACTAGGCTTTTTGGATTGGTGATTCAACACCGAGGTGTCGCGATCCGGAGTGGTCTTGCAGTGTTAATATCACCACATGATGACAAGTGTTTTAGATCTCTCTCTACAGATGACATGTGGAAGGTGGAAGTGACCAGCACGTGATGGAAAGGTGATAAGGGTATAAGGGTCATTTCAAACATGAAAGGTATTTTGGTAATTTCACACTATATATTTTGAATATTTCTTAGAGGTACTGAAAAATATTTTATTTACAAAATGGCCCATTTTATATTTTTATTTTAGTCCTTAAAGTTTCATAAGATTATTTTTTCTACTCCAAAACTTATTATTTGCCTTAAGATATGTCATAAGACTTCGATTTGATGCAATTTACATTTGATTCTTCGTAATTAAAATGGGGTTTGTTATATTGATAGCCAATAATACCACATATCTAATAATACAACATTTATAAGATAATAAGTAACACAAGAGTGTAAAAACAAACTATATATAAAAGTGGGGTCATTACATCCTACCCTCCTTATAAAAAGTTTGATCCCCAAACTTTACTTACATTAATTTTCAGAAAGGTATGGATATCGCTCCTTTATCTCATCTTCCCGCTCCCGCGTTGCTTCTTCAATAGAATGATTCCACCATAATACTTTAACTAGTGGAATAACCTTGGTTCGTAATATTTGATCTTTATGGTCCAAAATTTCCACTGGATGCTCAATGTACGACAAATCTTCTCGAACTTAAAGAGGCTCATGATTTAAGATATGTTTTGGATCTGGGACATATTTCTTTATCATTGATACGTGAAACACATTATGTACACTAGAGAGTTTCGGTGGTAAGGCTATTTTATACGCAACAGCTCCTATCCTTTCAAGGATTTCAAAAGGTCTTATGTATCTTAGGCTCAACTTCCCTTTCTTCCCAAATCGTATTACTCCCTTTGCAGGAGATACTTGCAAGAACACATAATCTCCTCTTTGGAATTCTAACTGTCGGTGTCGATTGTCAACATAACTCTTTTGACGGCTTTGAGCGGTTCGAAGTCGGTCTTGTATTAATTTCACCTTCTCTGATGTGATCTGAATCAATTATGGTCCCAATAGTTTTCTTTCCCCAACTTCTACCCAACATGTAGGGGAACGACACCTTCTACCATAGAGTGCCTCATACAGAGCCATTTGAATACTTGCTTGATAGCTATTATTATATGCAAATTCCACTAATGGTAAATGATCATCCCAATTCCCTTTTAAATCAAGTGCACATGCCCTAAGCATATCCTCTAAGGTTTGAATAGTTCTTTCTGATTGTCCATCCGTTTGAGGATGAAAAGCAGTGCTAAAATTCAATTTTGTTCCCATGACTTCTTGTAGGCTTTTCCAGAAGCGAGACACAAATCTAGGGTCACGGTCAGAAACAATTGAAATTAGAGTTCCATGAAGCCTAATAATTTCCCGCACATACAACTTAGCTAAATTCTCTAAAGAAGGGGTAATCTTAATGGCAAGAAAATGAGCAGATTTAGTTAACCTATCAATAATTACCCAAATAGAGTCATTACCATTTGAACTCCTCGGTAAACCTGTCACAAAATCCATAGTAATATGTTCCCATTTCCACTCAGGGATAGGTAGGGGTTGCAGTAATCCTGATGGTTTTTGATGTTCTACCTTTACTTGTTGACAAACCAAGCACTGAGATATAAATTCTGCTATCTCCCTCTTCAGGTTATTCCACCAAAATACTTCTCGAAGATCCCTATACATTTTTGTACATCCGGGATGAAATGTGAATCTTGAGTAATGACTTTCCTCCAAAATTTGCCTCTTTAGTTGGGAATCACATGGCATACACACTCTATTTCCAAACCTCAATATATCATCGCACATTGCAAATTCAGTTCTCTTACCCTCGATGACTTCTTCTCTAATATTCTTCAGTTATGGGTCATTTACTTGTGCAATTTTGATCCTCTCCATCAACATAGGTTGTACTTGAAAGTTTGCAATTATTCCTCCTTTGCTATAGATACGTACATCTATTTCCATACTTTTCAAATCCCTTAACAGTGCTTCCTGGCTTGTAATAAAACATGCTAAATTTGGTATAGACTTCCTACTTAAAGCATAGGATACTACATTAGCTTTCCCCGGGTGATAGTGAATATTTACATCATAATACTTTATCAATTCTAACCACCTCCTTTGTCTCATATTCAACTCTTTCTGAGTAAATATATACTTCAAACTCTTATGATCGGTATAAATCTCACAAGTCTCACCATACAAATAGTGCCTCCAAATCTTAAGAGCAAAAATTACAGCTGCTAATTCTAGGTCATGGGTTGAATAATTCTGCTCATGGGTTTTCAACTGTCCCGAGGCATAAGCTACTACTTTTCCATTTTTCATTAACACACAATCCAAACCATTTTTAGAAGCATCACTATAAATCACAAATCCCCCTATCCCAGAAGGAATAATCAAAATTGGGACAGTTACTAATCGATTCTTAAGTTCTTGAAAACTTTTCTCGGCTTCCTCAGACCATTCATATTATACCTTCTTTTGTGTTAACCTATATAGAGGTTTGGCAATGCTAGAAAATCCTTCAACAAATCTTCGGTAATAACCTGCTAATCCAAGGAAACTACGAATCTCACTCACATTAGTTGGTCTGGGCCAATCTAGTATTGCCTCAATCTTTTGAGGGTCAACTGATACTCCCTCTTTGGATATGACATGTCCTAAAAAATAAACACTAGGCATCCAAAACTCACACTTCTTTAATTTTGCATATAATTTCTCTTTCCTAAGGATTTGTAATACCGTCTCTAAATGCTTTTCGTGTCCTTCAATACTTTTGGAATAAATAAGGATTTCATCAATGAAAACAACCACACACTGATCCAAATACTTCCTAAACACCCTATTCATCATATCCATAAAAGCGGTTGGTGCATTAGTTAGTCCAAATGGCATTACAAGAAATTCATAGTGACCATATCTAGTATGAAAAGCTGATTTTGAAATATCATCATCCTTAATCTTCAATTGATGATAACCTGACCTAAGGTCAATCTTAGAGAATACTTGTGCACCTTCTAATTGATCAAACAAGTAATCTATACGAGGTAAGGGGTATTTATTCTTAATGGTTACCTTATTCAGTTCACGATAATCTATACATAGTCTCATTGCCCCATCCTTCTTTTTCACAAATAACACTGGAGTACCCCAAGGCGATATATTTGGTCTGATAAAACCCTTGTCTAAAAGGTCTTCTAATTAAACTTTTAACTCTATTAATTCTAAAGGTTCCATACGATATGGTGGTTTTGAGATTGGTATAGTTCCAGGAATAACGTCAATGGTAAATTATATTTCTCTATTTGGAGGTAGACCGGGTAAATTATCAGGAAAAACATCCATAGATTTCTTAGCAGTAGGAATATCTTCTAATCTAGGCTCTATCATCTCTAACTAGTAACAGTTGTAAGAAATCCTTGACATCCCTTCTTAAGAAAACTATAGGCTTGCATTGCAGAAATAATACGCATCGGAGATATGATGCCAATTCCTTCAAAACTAAATTTTGGTTGGTGAGGAATTTGGAAAGTAACACTCTTCTCAAAATAGTCTACCTTAGCATGATGTGATGCTAACCAATCCATCCCCAAAATGACTTCAAAATCTTTAATGTCTAAAACTATCAAATCAACAAATAGTTTATGACTATCAATATCTATGGGGGCAAGCCTTGTATACTAATTTACCCATCAATAACTCACCCGAAGGAGTAGAAACATGTATGCTATGATTCAAGGGTTCAGGCAATTTATGAAAGCGATTTAATACATGTATAGATATGAATGAATGGGTAGAACTAGGATCTATCAAAGCTTTAAAAGGTTGTGCACATATAGAAAGTGTACCTGACACTACCGCATTAGAATCTTGGGTATCAGAAAGTGCGAAAACTCTACCCTGTCTATCTTGATCCTTCTTTGCACTTGAAGGCTTTATCGGAACCCTTGTTGGGTTTGGGCAGTCTTTTATCTGATGTCCTTTCTGTCCACATCTAAAACAAGCTCCTAAATCCTTATAACAAGGTCGTCCTCCATGCATCTTTCCACATTGCTGACATGTCTGGTTATTATACTGTTTTTTATCACTAGATCCTCCAACATTGGATGTGTTCCTAAAGAAATTTCTATTATTCGAGTTCTTTCCTTTTTGTTCCCCAAACTTCCTCTTTCCATCTATAATTCGATTGTACTCCTCACCATCCCTCTCAGCTATTGTAGCCCTAGTCACAAAATCAATATATGATGTTAATTTCAGGATGGAAATTCGACTACGAATATTCAACCTTAACCCACGCTCAAACTTCTTCGCTCTTAAAACATCAGTTGCTACAACATGATGTTAAAAATGGGATAGCTCAGTAAACTTTGCCTCATATTGACTAACCGTCATATTCCCTTGCACCAGACTCATGAAGTCAGCTGCCATTTCGTCTTTCACCGTTTTCGGAAAATATTTCTCATAAAAGATTACTAAGAAATCATTCCAACCTATGTAAGTATTCCTTTCCTCGTGTATTCTCTTAGTCATTCTCCACCAATCTTCGGCCTCCCCTTCTAACATAAATGTTGCAAATGACACCCTTTGTTCATCGGTACACTTAAGAACATCGAGTATCTTTTCCATATGCATCACCCAACTTTCTGCTTCGGTGGGGTTAAGCTTACCTTTAAAAGATGGAGGATTCAACTTCTTGAACTGTTCAATAGTACATCTACTTAGTTCAAAATTCTTTGGTACTCCATTGTTCACCTGCTGCTCCACAATCTTTTCCAGACTTACAATTGCCTTGTATGCACCTTCCAGTCCTTCTACACTCGAATCACTAGTTCCCATTGATGATCTTCTCTTGGTCATTTTCTGCAGTCATGGCCAAACATAAGATCTACTATACTATATAAATATTGAAAACTAAAAGACCAATTATAAATAATATAACACATAGGGAGGGTTATCACATAAATTAGATTTTTAATACAATCTCCTAAGGATGGAAACATAGAATCTATAACATTCGAAACCTATGCTCAGTAGTCTACGGATTCATAACCTATGCTCTGATACCACCTCTGTCATGACCCCGACCCGAAAATAGTAGGGCACGGGTGTCTTGACATGCCACCAAGGCATCCAATATTCTGGCCTTAAAATTTTTGTTTTAAAATATATGTAGCGGAAGTATAATCACATAGTTATGAATCGTAAAATACTGAAAGTGAAGGAATTACATCATCAAAGCTTTCTAAAGGGAACTTCATTTGTATTAAAATATTAACGAGTTACAACTTGACACAAAGAGCTAAACATGCTCTATCTAATTAAACAAACTTCTACTTGAGGTAACAAAAAGAGCTTTAAAATCTAAATCTTCAACATAGTCCTGTTTCGTTCCATCCACGAACTTAATTATTTCCTGAAAAATGATTATTTATACAACGTCAGCTAAAAGCCAAATGAGATTCAATCTCCAGACATTCCAAAGTTTTTCAGAAAATTGATACCTATTCAATTTAGAACAGAAAGTATATACATAAAGATAGGAATTTCAAGTAATATATATAAAGTAGATGACAATATATATATTCAGAATAAACAGTTCAGAACAGAGCAGATAAAACAATTGAGCATATGTCAATTATTCAGTTTTAGTGGCCATGTACACTCTAATACCCAGACAGATAGTGTTACCAAATGTTTCCACCTGGTAACATCACAGGCAGATAATCATGATTTCTGGAACAACGCCTTGTTTAGGGCACACCAGCGATAAACCAGCTGGGAAGGTACCACCCAAATATTTCCACCCGGTAGTCAAGGCCAACATAGTAAGAGAGTTTCCGTAGGCCGAATCAATAATTTAAGAATTCAAATCAGATGTTTATATGGAGAGATATAAACACATAACAAACGACGGAATCATCGGTATCAGATGCATTTTGAGAATAAAAGCATTTCACAAAATATACATACTTTGCATAATATAATATAATCAAAATGCGCAAGAAATTGCATAGAGTACTCACCTAAAATAGAGGTCAAAATTATAGATAACGAGTCTTCGATCACACGTTAATCTAACAAATACGATAAAGGTTTAAGTATATGTTCTAAACAAGGTCCAGTATACATATTGTATCTTAATAGTAACTTGTTTCAAAGGATTACTAAAAACCATTTTCTTAACTTTTAAAACTTATTGATCGTAATTAAAGGATTCAATTCATAGTTCTTCCTAATCAGTCGGTTCCCAGTAGAGATGGAGGGTCACAGGGGCACCGCTTAAATACCATCTCCTCTAGACAAAACATTTCCGGATTCATTCCCAGTAGAGATGGAGGGTCACAGGGGCACCACTCAAATACCATCTCGTCTAGACAGAATTTCACCGGGCCTGACTTTGGAATTACTTAAATGGGATTCCATAATAATGAGCAATTACTTTTAAAAAATTATTTTTAAAAGTGTATATACAATTTCAAACAAGTTTATATGAAAATAAAATCAACTTGGATTTCTTCTAAACTTTAAGTTTTGATTAGTGAAGTCCTTAGTGTATTTTACCAGCATAACTACTAAGTAAAGCTATAAAACACAGAATTAAAACTATAAAAATACATTATAACATTTAAATAAAATCATACCTACGAAATGAATTCTTTCTTCGAAATTATAGAACTCCTTCTTAAGATATTTCCCAAGATTTCTATCACTCTTTCTAACTATAATTCTCAAGGAATTGGTGTGAGTTTCAAATGATCCCTAAGGCCCTATTTATAGGTTTCCAAAAGTATTACGGTGTTGACACGTGTCTAATGACTTGGATTTTTGGATTGGTGATTCAACACCGAGGTGTCGCGATTCGGAGTGGTCTTGCAGTGTTAATATCACCAAATGATGACAAGTGTTTTAGATCTCTCTCTACAGATGGCATGTGGAAGGTGGAAGTGACCAGCACGTGATGGAAAGGTGATAAGGGTATAAGGGTCATTTCACACATGAAGGGTATTTTGGTAATTTCACACTATATATTTTGAATATTTCTTAGAGGTCCCAGAAAATATTTTATTTACAAAATGGCCCATTTTATATTTTTATTTTAGTCCTTAAAGTTTCATAAGATTATTTTTTCTACTCCAAAACTTATTATTTGCCTTAAGATATGTCATAAGACTTCGGTTTGATCCAATTTACAGTTGATTCTTCGTAATTAAAATGGGGTTTGTTATATTGATAGCCAATAATACCACATATCCAATAATACAACATTTATAAGATAATAGGTAACACAAGAGTGTAAAAACAAACTATATATAAAAGTGGGGTCATTACAAATACAGTCAGCAGGGACAACAGCGTTACCAGCATAGCCAACAAGGCCAGCAGTATAGCCAACAGCGGTATCAGTAGGGCCAGTGGAGGGGTGGTAACGGCCATCAGGGTCGAAGATAGCATGGATAAATGGGAGAAAATTTTAAGGGCAGATGTTTTGGTTGTGGAAAGAATGGCTATAGGCGTCAGGATTTCCCCGAGGGGAATAGGGTTCCGCAGCAGCAGGGTACCCGTCAGGAGCCGCAGAGACCGATCTTCCCAATCGCCCTCCCAGCACCACCTCAGATACCAGCCTTACCAGTCATCCCAGTAGTCCAAGTTCAACAAGGACAATTGCAGTATGGGCATATTTATAACGTCCACCAGGCAGTAGCACCTTAGGCACCACCCATAGTTGAGGGTAAGTTTTATATCCATGGTATTATGGGGCGTATTTTATTTGACACTGGGGCATCACACTGCTTCATAGCCACTAGTTTTGTATGAGCCACAGGGTTGTTAGACACTGCAGAGAGTACAATGACGTGTGTAGACTCACCGCTCAGTAATGGTTATTGATTTTCTTTAAATGCTAGGGAATAGGTATAGAGATTGGGAGTCTGATTTTGCCTACAGATATGTTAATCTTAGATATGCACAAGCATGACACCATTATTAGCATGGATTGTCTTGCTGCTTATACAGCTATGATAAATTGTTTTAGTAGGAGCATTATTTTTGTTATCCTGGGTCAGGAGATGTTCCTGGTGGCAATGCCTTGTCCTGAGGGAGGATCGCCCACCCATTTATATTACATAGATGAGGAGACCTCTAAGGAGATAGTGATTGCCATTGATTCGGTTCTCGTAGTTCGTAAGTTTTTCGATGTGTTACAGGAGATACCGGGCTTACCTCCTAGCCGAGACATAAATTTTATTATAGATTTGATGTCGAGCACTCGAACGATAACTCGTGCGCCATACCGTATGGCTCCAGTTGAGATGAGAGAGTTACGAGATAAGATTGACCAGCTATTAGGACATGGCTTCATCCATAGGAGTACCTCACCTTGGGGTGCTCCCGTTAATGATACTGGAAACAGCACCACCAAATAAGGTGTTGACAAGCTCAAGCAAGTGATAACAATAGCATCATAGGAGAATATATATATATGTATATATGTAGAAGGAGGTGAGGAGAAGAGGATGAACACTTCAATATAAGTGGTTCAGTCAATCTGGCCTACGTCCACTGTGAGTGTGTGTGAGTAATATCACTGAATGAAGGCACTAATGGCCATGGATACAATCTCTCAAGCTTTCTCTCTCTACTGTGTAAAATAACAGAGTTTCAGCTAGGGTTGTAATTTTGGATCCTTTTACAAGGTAGAGGATGACCTCTATATATAGTGCTTGGGGGGTGTACTGAACCCCCCAAGCATACAATGAGCATGTGCATGAGCATCGAACCAGTATGAGAGTGACACCTGACTGATCTCAACTAACCAATGATGACCTCAATATTCCCTCAAGTGGAGGGAATAATTCGGTTATAACAGATTTGTCCACGTGTTCCAAGTTATACAAGAACATGTAGAAGCTCGATTGTCCTTGATTGGTACCAAGGCCTGGATGAGTACGAGGTTGGTGAAGTACGACCCTTACTTTGTCTGAGATCAATGTTCCATAAAGACCTCGGCCAGGATGGTCGGCCGTGGTTGGATATGAGGTGCAATGTCGGCCAGGGTCGATGATGACAAGATGCTTATTGATTGAGCCTGCGAGGCTTTTACTAACCTCGGTTGATAAAGGGCTGAGGTAGGTGTACAAGGTAGATACAACATTGGCTATGGCTGACCCTACAGATGTTGAGTTCTTATCTCAAGTTGACCTCGGATACTTCCAAGCCGAGACGATGTTAGAACGTCGGTTGTGGCCAACCCATGTAAGAAGACGCTGCTAATAAGTATCATTGGGCTTCTATTACCTCGGCTCCAATCCAGGCCGACGTTGAGGTCTCTGGTCTCTTAGGTGTACTTTAGGCATATCAATTACCCCTATCCCTTAGTTACATATGGGATCAGGTGTCTAAGGGGTATGTTTATCCGAGGTTGAATTTCTTTAGGTGTTAATACTTTCTTGACAAGTGTCAGCTACTGAAGTAGATAGCGTGTTTGACAAGCGTGATGATGTTGGTTGTCTTTTGGACTCCCAAGGCAATGATGTTCCTTGGGACGTGTGCACTCACACTTAAGGGTTTAAACCCCATTTTTCTTCTCTTTCTTCCTCATTCCTCTCTTTCTCCTGATTTGGTTATCTCTGCAACTCTCTCTCTCTATATAAAATCTTGGTTGCTTCGTTGTTGGGATTTCTATGTGTCTTCAAATCTCCTTCATTTCACAAGTTTTCAGGTATCGTCTCCATCTTACTCTGCCATTTTTAGCCCCTTTTATTCTTGTCTCTTCAATTTTTTATTAGAGTTTTGAGTTTTTCGGCGACTGATTGCATTTTTCGGTGGCACTGGTTCTTGTTGCTCTTGGTTGTCTTTATTTAAGGTTAATAGTTTGATCCTTAGGCAAGTTGAGTCAAGTTGTTTGTTCCTGGTTTAATTTCCTAAGTGTGAGGTCGTCCTCCTATGCTCAGACCTCTTTATCAGCTTTTAGAAGAATTCCCATCTCTTAGAGAGAGGACTTTAGAGAAGATTAGGAAAATAAAACGTGACCAAGAGGAAGCTCATAGGGCTGAGGCCTTCCCCCTCAGACCTATCTTTCCACCCCCTCTGAAGGTCATTTACCCTGAGCCCTCTGTGCCTACAGAGGTCCCAGTAGAACCCAACCCTATGTTTGAGTCTGAGTCTTCAACCTCAGACCCTATGTCTGTGGATTCTTTTCAAGAAGCCATATATTATTCCATTAGGATGGATCATGCCCCTGATCAAGCCGAGGTTTCCAACCGAGCCTCTTCTAACAAGAGTTCTAGCACCTCGCATTCTTCCTCTGATGTTGGAATTATAGGACCCAGTGTGGCTGTTCCACTAATCCTAGACGATATTCCCTTATCAATTGCCACAGGGGCTGCGTTTTCTCAGAGGTTCCCTAATGGTAATCCCTCATCCACTCCAGCCGATGTTGCAAAAGATGAGGATGATGATAGAGAGAGCGATATTGACACCTCGGAGGCAGCCAATATAGAGAGCGCTGTTAGCGAACTCGACCTTCTTGCCTTCAGACACATGTATTCCATAAGTCCTTCCATAAACCTTAGGAGACCTCTGAGGGATGAGAGGGCTTTCGACGGCCGAGATGGTGAGATCTGTTTGTATGAGAAGATGTTCAAGTTAGGATTTTGTCTTCCCATACACCCAATTATTAGGGCCATATTGTCCTATATTAACTTAGCCCCTTCCCAGTTATCCCCAAATTCCTAGAGGGTGATAATTGGAGAAATAGTTTTATGGAGGGCAGTCCACCATTCAGACCTTCCTGTCCAGGTCTTCACTGGGTGCTACGTCCTCTCATCTTCCAGGAACCATCCGAGTTACTACCACTTTTTAGCTCGTAAGTCCAACAAGAAGATATTGCAGGTTACCCAAACCTCGAACCATAATTGGAAACCATGTTACTTCTTTGTGTCAGGGCCATGGGAGTTTGGTTCATGTGCCCCCTCTTCATCCCTAGAGTCGAGAATACCCCTGAGATGGGGGAAGGTGACAATGGATGCTAGGTCCGACCCTGGGCTAAGCCAAAATAATCTCCAGAAGGTCAAAGACCTTCAGGATCAGGGGGAGCATGGTCTTCTAGTCAAGTACGAGCATCTGATGACCCCATATTATCTCTCTGAGACTAGCCTTGGGGGGAGTCCTCTAACTGAGCTTCGTAAGTGTTTATTTTTCCACAAGTTGTAACTCTGATTATATCATGTCTCTGATTTTCTAACTCAGACATTTCTGTTTATAGAGCGCCCCAAAGGAATTTCTGACGACCTCTAGGAGATGGCAGCCCCCAGCCTTACCAAGCTCGTGAAGAAAGCAGGTCTTACTGCAGCTCCTCCTCCTCCTACAACTTCAAAGGATGAGGCCTCCACGAAGAGGAGATCTGCTGACCCTGGCCCTGAAGATCAGAGGCATAAGAAGAAGAAGAAGAAGAAGAAGAAGAAGAAGAAGAAGAAGAAGAAGAAGAAGAAGAAGAAGAAGAAGAAGAAGAAGAAGAAGAAGAAGAAGAAGAAGACTTCAAAGGGGGATCGTGCCATCTCCATCTCCTCTAAGGATGTATTAGTTGCTTGCCTGGAGAAACTGAAGATTAGTGATAGCCTTATCAGCCAAAGTCTGAAGGCCCTGGACGCTATCGGCTCTATCATGACCGACTCCGATACACGCTTCTACCGTTCAATGGACACCCCTATACTGGCCGAGTTTGGTCTCCACCGATCCATCCAAGTAAGACTCTTTGTTTTTGCTTTTTTTGAGTAAGTGTAACCTCGTCTTTGACTTTTAAAGTCTTGAACTGATATCTCTTCATATGTTCTGTAGGGGATCCTCACCTTGCAGCACTTTGTGGATTGGACTCTGAGGAAACTTCCTCTGATCGAGAAGGGCAAAGAGTCCCAGAAGAACGAGGTTGCCTTAAACGCTGAGGTGGAGCGTCTGAAGGCTTCTTTGGAGAATTCTGATGCTAGCGTGAAGCGGCTGGAAAAGGATATGGACAAGCTGAAGAAGGACTATAGCTCTGCCCTGAAGACTCAGGTTGACTCTCTCCTACACAAAGTCGATACCGTTGTGAAGGCTGCCTTGGATGATGCCTTTGAGAAGATCTTAGAGGACTATAAGGTCTCTGATGAGTTCGTCACCTTCGGCTTCGAGTACCTCGAGATTGGTGTTAAGGCCATTGGCAGGTGGGCTGAGATGAAGGAAAAAGAATCAAGGAGCCTGACAGCCTCTGACTTCATTGGTATGGGCTACGTCGAGCCTCGGTTTCCTCAGACCTTTCAAGAGGTAGAGGAGGAGGGAGGTGCCGCACCTACCGAGACTGCTCCCCAAGATGACACAAGGACTGAAGACGTTGGTCCTCGGGATGATGGGGTAAAAGTGTTCAATCTCGGCCAGGGAGATGGGGGCATGGCAACTAACCCTGAGACTGCATACACCTGACCATTTTGTGAAGCTCTTTGTAATTTTTAATTTTGATTTCGTACTGTAACCTCTTATTGCAAACTTTGTTTCCTTGTGGCTTGTAATTCTTAGCTTTAGTCTGTATCAACCTCTGAGGAGGGCTTATTTCTTTAGTTGATAAATTTTCTTTGAAATATTTTCTATATCACAATGTGTGTTAAGGTCTGAAGTCTCGACATAATGGTGTCTTCATAAGCCTTATAATAATGTCTAAGGTCTAAGGTCATCAATTAAGATGTTACCCTCATAAAATATTCATCAAATTATTGATGTTAAGGTCTAAGCTCATCCAATCATGATGTCTCATCTCAGACCTTGTCACCAAATTATGATGTTATAAGGTCTGAGGTCATCAACTAAGATGTCACCCTCATAAAATTTTCACCAAATTAATGATGTTAGGGTCTGAGGTCATCAATTAAGATGTTACCCTCATAAAATATTCACAAAATTAATGATTTTAAGGTCTGAAGTCATCAACTAAGATGTTATCCTCATAAAATATTCACCAAATTAATGATGTTTAAGGTCTGAGGTCATCCAATCATGATGTCTCACCTCAAACCTTGTCACCAAATTACCATGTTATAAGGTCTGAGGTCATCAACTAAGATGTTATCCTCATAAATAATTTTTCACTAAATTAATGATGTTAAGGTCTGAGGTCATCAACTAAGATGTTACCCTCATAAAATATTCACCAAATTAATGATGTTCAAGGTCTGAGGTCATCAAAGTATGACGTTATCCTCATAAATAATTTTTCACCAAATTAATGATGTTAAGGTCTGAGGTCATCAACTAAGATGTTACCCTCATAAAATATTCACCAAATTAATGATGTTCAAGGTCTGAGGTCATCCAATCATGATGTCTCACCTCAGACCTTGTTACCAAATTACAATGTTATAAGGTCTGAGGTCATCAACTAAGATGTTATCCTCATAAAATATTCACTAAATTAATGATGTTCAAGGTCTGAGGTCATCAAAGTGTGATGTTCACCTCAGACCTTGTCACCAAATAATGATGTTAAGGTCTGAGGTCATCAATTAAGATGTTATCCCCATAAATAATTTTTCACCAAATTAATGATGTTTAAGGTTTGAGGTCATCCAATCATGATGTCTCCCCTCAGATCTTGTCACCATATTACGATGTTACACGGTCTGCGGTCATCAACTAAGATGTTACCCTCGTAAAATATTCACCAAATTAATAATGTTCGAGGTCTGAGGTCATCCAATCATGATGTCTCACCTTAGACCTTGTCACCAAATTATGATGTTATAAGGTCTGAGGTCATCAACTGAAGATGTTATCCCCATAAATTCTACCACTAAAGGATAATGAACCAAGAATTGACACGGGAACTGGTTTTCTCATTAATAATCTCTTCATAAGATGATACATTTACATAGACAACATTAAAAAATCATATGTAATACTTTTTTAGATGATCAGCCTTCCAGGGATTAGAGAAGGGTTCCCCTTCAAGGTTTTCTAGTCTGTAGGTCCTGGGTATAACCTCCTTAATCACTGTATAAGGACCATGCCAGTTTGGGTGGAGTTTGTTTGCTTTCTGCAACGTCTTCTTCAACACTAGGTCTCCCACATCTATGGGTCTTGATTTTACCCTTTGATTGTAGAATTTTGCTATTCTCTGCTGGTAAGCTGCCTACTTGATTTCTGCGTCTTCCCTTCTCTCTTCGATCAAATCGAGGTCAAGTCTTCTCTCCTCTGCATTCTTCTCAGGGTCATAGGTTTGAATCCTATGAGTACGAAGTCCTATTTATGTGGGTATGACAGCCTCTGAGCCATGTGCTAACATAAATGGGGTTTCCCCCGTTGGTGTCCTAACCGTTGTTCGGTAGGCCCATAACACAACATAAACCTCTTCAGTCCATTTTCCCTTAGCTTCTTCTAACCTCTTCTTGATCCCATCGAGGATTATTGTGTTTGTGACCTCGGTCTTACCGTTTTGCCTAAGGTCGACCAGGAGAAGAGAAAAATTGCTTTATCCCCACTCTTTCGCAATATTTTTCCAAAGAAGAATTCTTGAACTGGGTTTCGTTGTCCGAGATGAGGGTGTTTGGGAGTCCATGTCTGCATATGATGTTCTTCCAAATAAATTGGAAGGTCTTCTGCTCTGTAAACGTGATCATCGCCTCTACCCACTTGGAGAAGTAATCAATGGCAACTATCAGAAACTGATAGTTATTTGTAGTCCTTGGCAGGGGACCCACCAAGTCGATTCCCCATACTGCGAACAGCCAAGGGGAACTTATTGGCGTCATGTGATGATGAGGTTGATGGGGGATAGTTGAGAATCTTTGGCATGTGTCACACCTCTTCACATAGGCTGCAGCATCCTTAGCCAAGGTCGGCCACCAGTATCCCTGCGTGATAATCTGCTTGGCTAAAGGTCTTCCTCCTATGTAACTGGAGCAAGAACCCTCGTGCACCTCCTTTAAGACGCGGGGAACTTCTGTGGGATGGACACATCTGAGGATAGGTAATAGGAATCCTTTCTTATATAGGATGTCTCCTACTATTGAGAACTTTGCAGCTCTGTACCTCAGTTTTCTCCTCTCTAGCTTTGATTTCGGCAGTTCTCCCTCTCTGATATATCTGATAAGGTGGTCCATAAATGAGTCCCCTAGGTTCAAATTGAGGCAAGGGTTACTGACCTCTTCTTCTTCAATGGTCGCCTTGGGTAAGATCTCAACTGGAACTATCCTTCTGATGTATGTCCTTGTCGTCGAAGCTAACCTTGCTAATGCATCTGCGTGGCTGTTATTTTACCGAGGTATTCTCTTCATCTTTACCTCTTCGAAACCTTCGAGTATCGTTCTCATCCTCTTCAAGTATTTTTTCATCCTTTCATCATTGGCCTCATAAATCGCTAACACTTGATTAACAACATATTCAATGTTGGTACCATCCGGGGCGGAGAGTATCAGCCCTGCACCGCTTCCACTTTCACAAGAAGGCCCATCAACAAAGAGGTTCCATATGTCTTTATCTGATGAGAAGCCCCCTTATAACATGATTTCATGCTTGAAGAGGTACCGAACTTCCTCATTCTCGGCTACTCCATTTTTGGCCCTCTTGGATATAACCTCTTCCAGGTCTCGAAAGACGTTGTTGTTTGAACCCTCTGTAGCCTCTAGGTTATTCTTAACCTCAGTCTCTTCCCATGTGAACTCAGTAATAAAATCTGCAAGTGCTCACCCTTTAATGGACACCCCCAATTGATAAGTAAGGTCATACTCCCCTAACTCAATAGCCCATGACATCAATCTACCAGACTTCTCAGGTTTGTGGAGGACCTGTCTTAGTGGGGAGTCAGTGAGGACGACTATAGAATGGGCTTGAAAGTAGGGATTCATCTTCCTAGAAGCATGTATCAAGGCGTAGGCTAACTTTTCCATTCGTGGATAATTCTGTTCAGACCCTTGAAGGGCCTTACTGTTTAAGTATACAGACCTTTGGACCCCAACGCCTTCCCGTACGATGGCTGCACTTATAGCTGATTCAAAAACTGCTAGATAAACATACAACTTCTCTCCCACTATGGGCCAAGATAAAAGCAAGGGAGATCCGAGGTAGGACTTGAGTTGGTTAAAAGCCTCATCACACTCTTTGTCCCACTCTAAGGCCTTTCTAAGCACCTTAAAGAACGGAAGACACTTATCCGTCACTTTGGAAACAAATTTGTTGAGTGCAGCTACTCTTCCAGTGAGTCTCTAAACGTCCTTGATACTTCTTGGCGTCTTCATGTCAAGCAAAGCCTTGATTTTCTCAGGGTTCGCCTTTATTCCTCTCTGATTGACAATGAATCCAAGGAATTTCCCAGCTCCTATCCCGAAGACACACTTCGCGGGATTGAGTTTCATTCTGTACAAATCCATGGTATCGAAGGTCTTTTCTAGGTCTGCCATGTGAGTACAGGCCTTTAAGCTCTTTATCAACATATCGTCTACGTACACCTCCATAGTCTTGCCTATTTGGTCCTCAAACATCTTATTCACAAGACGTTGATATGTTGCCCCTGAATTTTTCAATTCGAAGGGCATAACCTTGTAGCAATATGTCCCTTTGTCAGTGATGAAGGTTGTCTTCTCTGAGTCTTCAGCGTCCATAAAAATTTGGTTGTAACTCGAATACATGTCCATGAAGCTCATGAGCTCATGTCTTGCGGTGGCATCTACCATCTAGTCGATTCGAGGTAAGGGATATCTGTATTTTGGGCAAGACTTCTTCAGGTTGGTAAAATCTACGTACATCCTTTATTTTCCATTGGCTTTGGGCACAATGACTGCGTTTGATAACCACTCCGGATACATGACTTCCCTAATGAATTCAGCCTCTTCCAACTTTTTGACTTCTTTCTAGATGACGTCGTACTTCTCCCTAGAGTAGATTCTTCATCTTTGTTTGATAGGCCTAGCATCCTTAGTCACATTTAGCTTGTGGCACATAACATCAGGGCTGATGCCAGGCATGTCCGCGTGACTCCAAGCGAAGACATTCTACCTCTTCCTCAGGAAGTTTATCAGCTCTTCCTTGATTTATGCCTTTAAGGCTTTGCCGGCCTGGATGGTTTTTTCTGGTTCGTCCTCATTGAGGACGATGGATTCTACCTCTTCTGAGGCCTCTCCTTTCTTCAATTTTGTTTCATCTCTAGGGTCAAGCGTATCAATGTTATACGTGGTAGTTGCTCTCTTATGGGCCTCTCTCTCTTCAGCCGAGTTGAAGTAGCATTCTCGTGTTATGGTCTGGTCACCCTGCACTTCCCCTACCCCATAGGGGGTTGGGAATTTTAGCATCTGGTGGACCGTCGACAGCATGGCCTCAAACTCTTTAAGGGCTACTCTTCCTATGATGAGGTTATAGACCGAGAAGACGTTTTTGTCCATAACGAAAAAATTTATCTTCCGGGTTAACCTCTTAGGCCACTCATCGCCCATTCGTACGTCCATCTCATACATTCCCAAATGATGAACCTTTTCACCGCTGAAGCCCATTAACGGATGATGATAGGGCACCAGCCTAGCTCTGCTAAGGCCTAGGCTTTTAAAACAGGGCCAGAACATCACATCTGCTGAACTTCCTCCATCTATGAGGATTCTCTGCACCTCGCATTCATGCACCCTTGTTGTGATTACTAAAGGGTCATCATGCGGAGCTAGGATGCCTTTGAAGTCGAGTAGGGAGAACCCAACTATAAGATTTTCCATATCCACCTTCTTTCTTTTCTGCTTGGTTTTGGAAGACATCAAATTTACAAATTCTGGCTTGGCCACTGACTTGGCCTCCGCCACATGAGCTTTTTGATCAGCCACTTCAGAGCCACCCCCCGCTAGTCCTCCGTATATGATGTTAACACCGAAGGAGATCATACCAACCCTCTTCACTGGGGCATTATCATCTTTTCGTGGGAGGTCTGGATCATCCTCATCATCACCCTCTGAGTCATCGTCTCTTCTTACTGGAGTATCGTCACGACATCTGTCATTTATCTTCTTTTTAAGGTCATCTCTTCCCCTCTTAGGAGCCTTGCCATTAACGTACTTCCTCAACTTACCGAATTTCAACATCTTCTCAATCGCATCCTTTAAGGCGAAGCACTTGTCTATAACATGGCCATGGTCTTGGTGGAACTCGCACCACAAGTTCTTGTTCCTCTTATGTAGAGGAGCCTTAAGATTCTCTGGCCATCTCAGAGATCGATCATTCTTGATCTCATTGAGGATGTGTTTGCAGCTCACAGTTAGAGAGGTATAGTGTACAAACTTATCGTCAGCTGACCTCTTCATTTCGTCCTTCTTTCTTTGGAACTTCCCGCTACTATCGCCGTTCTCATCCTCATACTTTGCGGCCATGGCCTCTTCAACGTTCATGACCCTGCCTGCAGTTGCTAATAGTTCTGCCATGGACTTGGGAGGGTCTTCCGCACGTTTCCACAATAACTTCCCCTTCTGAAGACCTCATATGAGGGATGTCATGGCTATATTCTCTTCGTAGTCTTTAACCTTGAGTTTTTCTTTATTGAATCTAGCAATGTAGTCCTTTAAGTTCTCGTTCTTGCCTTACTTGACATATAACAGATGGGTAGTCTTCTTTTGAGGTCTTACCCCAAAATAGAAGTTGTGAATGAATCGTTCAGCTAAACCCTTAAAGTTCTCTATTGAGTTCTTTCGAAGAGAGGTAAACCAGATGTGTGTCGCTCCTGTCAAAGTCCCTGAGAAGGCCCGGCACTTCATCTCATCCTGTATTGAATAAATGTCCGCCGCTGACTCGTACATCTCAATATGATGTACAGGGTTGGTGCTACCGTCATACTTGGGAGACACCGTAGGTGGCTTGAACTTGGTAGGGGTATGGAAGCTTATTATCTTAGCCACGAACGGAGAGCCTTATGAGAAGCCTCTTTGCAGTGGGTCTCGGCTTTTAATGAAGCCTCCTATCTTATCCTCAAGATGTTGGATCGAGTCATTCTATGGTCTTGCAACATCGCCTGACCGAGGTTATCCCCATCCACCTCCAAGGGGTGGACTAAGGGTTCCCCAACCGCAGCACAACGTCGGCTATTGACCTCTTCCTGATCCCTACCTCGTCTTGTGTTAGGTCATCCATAATGAGGTCGATGTTACCCCTCTTCCCCTTATGAGTCGGCTACACTTCTCGACCTGGTTAATCTCTGTCGCATGTCGTTTACTAGGCTGAGCCTTTCAAAGGCCGACCCTCTACTTAATCGATCAAAAGTGACCCTCTTTGTTGGGATTCTTCACCTCTTCTGACTTCACAACCTCGGCTCTGCTGGATAGGATGTACTGTGTTATTTAAAACCTCATACGGCTCCCAATAATCCTCTGGAGCATCTTCTGCCTCCAAATCATCATACCTATCCTCAGGGCAAGGGTGTCCTTACCTCCCCAAATGCAAACGTCTAGGGTCAGCAACGTCACTCCTCCATTGAGAAGTAGGTTGGTATTTTCGCGGTGCCTGGGGTGGTCCCCTGGCATCAGGATGAGGCTGAACAGCAGCCGGAGTAATCAACTCCGGTGAGACCCCAGGTGGTCTCATCATATTTTGACTGAGTTGTGCAAATTGCTCCTTCATCGCTTATTGCGTTGCAGCCAAAGACCTTAAGGCTGCATCCACTTCCGCCATTCCGGACTGAGGTGGCGCCTGGATGGAACTAGGCCCTCCAGCACCAAGTGACGGAAGAGGTGACGATAATTCCAGTGTCATGTGTGTTAACACAAAAGAGCTTATAGATTATATGAGCTTTGTACCTTAATAGACCTCTTTCAATGGTGACACATCTCCGTACAAGGGGTGAGGCCTGGCTCACCACCAGAGTCTCCGGTGAGTTTAAGCAGAAAATGAGGAAGAGATAGCTTCTCGTTCCCAGAGACGGCGCCAAAATGATGATGCTGGAAACAGCAGCAACAGATAAGGTGTTGACAAGCTCAAGCAAGTGATAACAATGACAGCACAGGAGAATATATATATGTATATATATAGAAGGAGGTGAGGAAAAGAGATAAACACTTTAATATAAGTTGTTCAGCCAATCTGGCCTACGTCCACTGTGAGTGTGTGTGAGTAATATCACTGAATGAAGGAACTAATGGCCATGGATACAATCTCTCAAGCTTTTTCTCTCTACTGTGTAAAATAACAGAGTTTCAGCTAGGGTTGTAATTTTGGATCCTTTTACAAGGTAGAGGATGACCTCTATATATAGTGCTTGGGGGGTGTAATGTACCCCCCCCCCCCCAAGCAGACAATGAGCATGTGCATGAGCATCAAACCAGTATGAGAGTGACACCTGGCTGATCTCAACTAAGCAATGATGACCTCAATATTCCCTCACGTGGAGGGAATAATTCGATTATAACAAATTTATCCACGTGTTCCAAGTTATACAAGAACGTGTAGAAGCTCGGCTGTCCTTGATTGGTACCAACCTCGACCTGGATGAGTACAAGGTTGGTGAAGTACGACCCTTGCTTTGTCTGAGATCAATGTTCTATGAAGACCTCGGCCAGGATGGTCGATCGTGGTTGGATATGAGGTGCAATGTCGTTCAGGGCCGATGATGACATGATGCTTGTTGATTGAGCCTGCGAGGCTTTTGCTGACCTTGGTTGATGAAGGGCCGAGGTAGGTGTACAAGGTAGCTACAATATTGGTTATGGCTGACCCCGCAGATGCCGAGTTCTCAGCTCAAGCTGGCCTCGGCTACTTCCAAGCTTAGACGATGTTAGGACGTCGATTGTGGCCGACCCATATAGGAAGACGTTGTTGATAGGTACCCTTGGGCTTCTATTACCTCAGCTCCAATCTAAGCCAAGGTTGAGGTCTTTGGTCTCTCAGGTTTACTTTGGGCATATCACCCGTGTTGTTTGTGAAGAAAAGATATGGGTCATTGAGGTTTTGTGTGGACTACCGAGAGCTGAACAAAGTCACAATACGGAATAAGTATATGTTTCCCTGAATCGATAACTTGTTTGAACAGTTGAGAGGATCTACCTTCTTCTCAAATATAGACTTAAGATCGGGATATCATCAGTTACGAATTAAGGAGAAGGATGTGTCGAAGACTGCCTTCTTGACATGATATGGATCCTACGAGTTTCAGGTTATGCTGTTTGGGCTAACCAATGCTCCATCCATGTTCTTGGACTTAATGAACAGGGTGTTCAAAGAGTTCCTGGATCAGTTTGTCATTTTCTTTATAGATGACATTTTGATTTATTCCCAAACTAAGGAGGATCATGTCAAGCATTTGAGATGGGTTCTTCAGACTCTACGAGAGCATCAGTTATATACTAAGTATGAGAAGTGTGGGTTTTGTCTACGCGAGGTCCAATTCTTGGGGTACAATGTTTCTACCACGATGAGGGAGTGGGAGCAGCCCATGACACTGTCAGATATCCGTAGTTTTTTAGGATTGGCAGGGTACTATAGGCGGTTCATTCGAGGATTCTCGAAAATAGCGGGTCCATTAACTCATCTGACTCGTAAGGGGGTATCGTACGTATGGGATGACGCTTTTCAGTTGTTTTTCGATGAGCTAAAGGATAAGTTGACTTCGGCTCCAGTTCTTGATTTACCAAGGCTAGGAGTGGAGTACCTGGGGTATACTGACGCTTACTTATAGGGACTTGGTGGTGTACTTCAACAGGAGGAGCGAGCTATAGCTTATACCTCCTACAATCTCAAGCCTCACGAGAAGAATTACCCCACCCACAACTTAGAGCTAGCAGCAGTCGTATTTTCCTTACGGATATTGAGACACTACTTGTTGGGGGGGAAATTTTGCACGTTCACAGACAATAAGTCACTGCAATACTTGTTCACTCGAAGGGAGTTGAACATACATCAGTGCAAGTGGCTGGAGTTTGTGAAATATTACCGGTTCGAGATACAGTACCACCCAGGGAAGGCTAACATATTTGTTGATACGTTGAGCCATTGGCCAGTAGGTGAGGTGGAGGAAATGTGGAAGGCGAAATGGAAAGAGTTGGAGCATCAGGATGAAGTGGCCCGATCCTTTATGTCCGTCATGACAGTCACCCCAGAGATTGTTACGAGGTTGATCCAGGCCCAAGCCACTGATTCGTTTTGCCAGGATAGGATTGTACGGCTTCTAGCTGAGGGCGTAGAGTCCTACTCAGTAAGTTCAGATGGGGGTTTATGATTTAATGGGAGATTAGTGGTCCCAGATGGGGAGGACTTACGTTATGTAGTGATGACAAAGTCGCATGGATCTTGATTTACGGTACATCCCGAAGGGGATAAGATGTACCGGGATATGAGGTGACAGTACTGGTGGAGTTGGATGAAGGACATTGCGAAGTTCGTGTCCAAGTGTGCCACCTGTCAGCTGGTAAAGGTGGACCATCAGAAATCGTCAGAGTTACTTGAGTCGCTAGATATCCCTATGTGGAAATAAGAGAGCATTTGCATGGATTTCATCACTAGGTTGCCTACATTACAGCGAGGTCACGATTCTATTTGGGTAGTGGTGGATCGGTTGACCAAGGTAGCTCATTTTCTGCCAGTGCGGACAGACTATACTATGGGACAATGTACCCAGTTATTTATTACTGAGATAGTAAGGTTGCATGGGGTTCCCCTGGATATCTTATCCGATAGAGACAAGATTTTTGTGTCACACTTCTGGGAGATCTTTCAGGAGGCTATGGGTATCAAGCTGCGATTGAGTACGGCGTACCACCCGCAGACAGATGGGCAGACTGAGCATACTAATCATATGCTGGAGGATATGTTATGCATGTGTGTCTTTGATTTTGGAGGGGGCTGGGAACAGTACCTTCCACCGGTGGAGTTCGCTTATAATAACTTCTGCCAGTTTACGATTGGCATGGCCCCATTTCAGGCGTTGTACGGCAGACCTTGTCGCTCTTCCACTTATTGGCTAGAGGTGGGGGGAAAACAAGTTACTCAGGCAGAGGTGATTCAGGACACGTTAGCCAGGATTGAGTTGATCAGGAGTCGCATTCGGGCAGCCCAGGATAGGCAGAAAAATTACGCCGATGCAAAGAGGTTCTTCAGAGAGTTTAGTGTGGGGGACCAAGTATTACTGCGAGTATCTCCTATGAAAGGAGTAATGAGGTTTGGTAAGAAAAGGAAATTAGCTCTGAGATACGTAGGATCATTCTCCATTATCGAGATGATCGCACCAGTAGCATACGGACTTGGGTTACCAAAGCACTTGTGCCGTATTCATTATGTGTTTCACATTTCGTCGTTAAGGTGGTATCTTCGGGATGATTTAGTCCACACTCATATTGCCATAGAGGAGATTGACTTACAGTCCAATAGTGCTTATGAGGAGAGACCAGTGGTTATCCTAGACCGTAGTGAGAGGAGATTAAAGTCGAAGGTAGTCCCACTTGTACGGATCCAATGAGAGCATCATAATGTAGAGGAGTCCACTTGGGAGCACGAGGATTATATGCGCGGATAGTATCCAGGATTGTTTTTACCAGGTAAGCCTTATTTTTCAAATTTCGGGACAAAATTCCATTATTAGGGGGGCAGTATGTAATAGCTCGTATTTTTATGACCTTTAATTTATGTGAGTTATTAAATTAAATTGGGATAAATTAATTTAATATTAATCCAGATTTTATAAATTGAATATTTACTAAGGTCACAAGAGTTAGTAATTATTGGTGAGAACTATGTTGAATATTACTTAATGAGTAAAGTAATATATGAGATTGAATTTACTAAAATTGTTGCGAGTGAATAATACGACAGTTATAGAAATTAAGTCAGGACGCGCGTGTCAGTCGTGTCGAGACTAATTTAAGAAAATAAAAAGTAAATTAATTATAAGTCACTGGTATGGTCATTTTGAGTGTGCCAATATGTTCGAAAAGGTCGATATAGTCATAAAAATGTACCCGGGAGTTTAGTTTGGGTCTCGGGACGTTTTTATGCCTAACCAGCAACCCGGGAGGGCATTTTGGTAATTTTTAATTTTAGGCCTTAATTAGTGAAGAAATTTATAAGGCTATATCTGTTGTTAGACATTGTCATCTAGGGTTAGAACAAACACAGTTCACAGAGGCCATTAGAGGAGAGAGGTCAGGAGCTTTCCTAAGGATAAAACCACCCTAGCTGCACCGTTTTCACCACAAACACCACCAGAGTGTAGATCGGTGGTTGAGGAACTCAGCCACACCATCAAATCCTAGAAATTCAGACCTTCATTCTTGAAACAAGTATCTAACTTGTTGTTCTTGAGTTGATAATACATCCATGCCAGTGTAGGAGATATAATTTCATGTTCACGTGTAAAAATAATGTTGTTTTGGAGAATTGTATTGCAATTTTGAGTACAAAACCATGTTAGGACAACTATATTGATATATGTAGAAGATTAACTATGAAATTGATACCCAGTAGAGATTGAAATCTGGAACAATTATGAGGATATTGAATATGATGATAAAAATAGGGTTCTTGATGAATTAGCTTGAATTAATCCCCTTAATTGATGACCCTTGATGAATTTGTAGTTGTTTACGTTGAAAATCATGTACTTAGGTTAGTACAACTTTGGGTTTGATCGTTTGGGAGTTTGGGACGAATTAATGGAGGATTTGAGGATGGAAATTGATGAAACCGTAGGTTAATATTTTGCAGAAACTCACCATTAACTAATCGATCGACCCTTTCCTTCGATGGATCGACCCCTCCTAGAATTTGAATCTTCCTTATTTTTTAAATGTTAATCCAACCCGAATGTATAAGGACCCTTAGACATAACTTAAATACTATGATGGGACTTGGGAAGGACTAGTAGGGTTGTAGACAAGGTTTAGGCAATATTATGTTGTATGAGATTTAATTGTGGGTTCACGAGGGTATAAAATGGGGTGAAGATTGTTCGTATGTTAAATTAGGCCTTGCGAGAATTAAGGATGACTTGGACCAGTAGGGTAGAGAGTTTGCACCTGCTGATTTTATATTTATTGAAATGATACACTTCGAGAGTCGAGAAATACCTAAGAACTTGCAGTAATTGAGAAAATAAAAGAAAGAATTAATTATACGTATGACTCAGGTGCTACGTGTCGCGTATGGTTAGAATATGATATGGGTCGCGGGTGTACCTATCTGAATAATGTAAATATATATGAGTGTATGTATATATATATTATATGAATATATGTGTTTAATCATACCCGCGCTACTTGCTATCACGGAGGTTTTCGCGCCGGAACAGTCTTATTCTGATTTGACCTTTACGGGGAATATTGACTCGTACAATAGAATATAGGATCCTTGGTACAGGCTATCTGAGAATGATAGTCAGAGGTCCTAATAAACGTGAGGATATGTGATGGCCTCTTAGTGACTGAGAACTATGCTTCGCCTCTAATATGTGTGTTTTGAGTTAATAGAGTTCGAGAGTGATTTCGAACTAGTATTTCCCTTTGTACGAGAGATACTGGGACTTGATAGCAGAGTATGCATGCACCATAGATTTATGTGGGGTGCCCTATTAGTGTATATATTATGAGTGATAAATATATGTACATGTGATTCATCTACTGTGCTTGTAAATAGATAAAATTGAATAATTAATATCAAATAAATTAAGTGGTTGAAAACATAAGGTTGTATTAAGATGTACATAACTGGCTTGGTAAATCATAAGAAAAGGTTATCATGTATAACTAATAGTTACGTGATCAAGTTATTCAGGATTGATGAGGGGGGATTGGGTTAGACTAGTTAACTGAGTTAGCGTTATCTAGATTAACTCAGCAGTACGTTAGGAGTGCACAGTAGTTGAGGGGTGAGAATTCTCAAGTGAGTGTCGAGGCACTAACATGTATGTAATATCAACTGGTAAACATTTTATATACTCGCTAAACTATTTTAATGTTATTTTACACTCGGGCTCTGACCCGTTTCTTGTCATCTTCTCTTTCCCCGGTATATATATACGTATTATAGGTGCCCAGCCACTGGGGCATCAGACTTAGATCTTTGGACTGTTGACGTGCTGCAGCTAGTGTGGGAGTTATAGGTATTTGCATGTAGACGACTTCATCCTAGTCATCTCAGCTCTTCACTTAGTCATTTTAGATGGGACATGTGTCGCCCATTTCCAGTTTTTATTTAGTTCAGAGAGACTTGTACTCTTTATTATTTCAGTATTCAGTTTTAGTTGGGATTCTTTTAATTATTTAATTGTCCTTCGATTTGGGATATTTTATTTGGAATGATTAATTTAGCATGTTTATTCCACTTGGATGGTTTGGTATTCAATATTATTGTTTGTGTTCGTAAAATGGTTTATGTATATTAAATTATAACAATAGGACTTAAACTATAAAATTAAATATTTTGACACTTAGCTTAATTATTTATTAGGTCATTAATAAAGAAAAAAAATATTTTTCGACAGTGATGCTAAGAATGAACCAACCGGACACTTTGATTTAATTTAATAAAGGACTGATCACCCAGTATTTAATTAGGCGGGGTGTCACTGAAAGTTAAAAAATGGTAGAGATGCTAAGTTAAAGGTGTATGATGATCTTTATACAAAATTAGGAACACAAGAAGGAAATAAAATATTTAGAATATTGTTAAACTTAGAAACAGAAAAATAAAAGATTTTAATAACGTTAAGTGTATTAAAAGTTATGATTAGAGAGTCCTAGTTAAGGAAGATGAGATTATGAAAAAATGAAAAACTACTTCAAGAGGTTATTGAATGGAGATAGTGAGAGTAGATTAGGTATGTAGAAACTTAGAAAAACTCGAGAAAATATATTTGTTTCACAGATTTAGGACAACGGAGGTTATAATTGCTCTAAAAGATGAAAATATATAGGGCTTTAGGACCAGATGGTAGCCCTATTGAGGATTGGAAGTGTTTTGGGGAGGAAGGAGTGTATTTCCTTGTAAAATTATTTTATAGAATTATAATAACTAACAGGTTGCCCGATGAATGAAGAAAGAGTGTTTTAGTACCTATTTATAAAAATAAAAGGGTCATATAAAGTTATTCAAATTATCATGCTATTAAGTTAATGAGTCATACATTAAAACTTTGGAAAAGAGTGATTGAATATAGATTGAGATTGAAAACAACAGTATATGATAATCAATTTGGGTGTATGCCTGGAGGTCAACAATGAAAGCAATTTATTTATTAAGGAGATTAATGGAGAGGTATATGGAGAAAAAGAAGGATCTTCACAGATTTAGAGAAGAGATACCAAGAGATATACTATGGTATGTTATATATAAAAAAAAATAGAGAAACTCATAAATATATTGATGCGGTGTGGAGAAAGTAGTAAATTCTCAATTACTGTAGGGTTGCACCAAGGCTCAGCAATAAGTCCTTATCTCTTTGCTTTTGTTATGGATGAGTTGACTAAAAAAATATAATATGAGGTTTCCTGGTGTATGCTATTTGCAAATAATATTAATTTAGTGGATAAGATTAGGACGGTAATTAATACTTGATTGGAATTGTGGAGAGAAACTCTAGAAACAAGAGGATTTAAAAAAAGCATGACTAAATAGAATATGTTGAGTGTAATTTTAGTAGTAATAGGAGGACAAACAGGGATGTGGTCAAATTTAAGTGTCAAGAGATACCTAAAAAATAATCATTTTCGTTATTTAGACTCGATTATCGAAAAAGATGAAGATATTAGTGATGATATTACTCATAGAAGCAAGCTAAGATAAGTGGAGAAGTGTTACCAGCGTATTGTGTGGTAGGTAGGCATGTAAACGGATCGGATTCGGACCGGATCAGGCAAATCTAAATCCATATCCGTTTATGTTAAACGGATTCGGATCTGATCCGTTTATTAATCGGATTGGATCAGACAAATCCAAATCCATATTTGTTTATGTTAAGCGGATTCGGATCCAATCCGATTATCCATTTATGTTAGAGTTGATTTGTAATATTTTTATTTTCAACTCTTCATAAATTTATTTTTGCAAATGTTCCCAAAAAAACAAATAATGAAATAAAGAACTATTATAATATATATTTAAAATATTATTAAATACAATATATATATATATATATATATATATATATATATATATATATATATATATATATTAAAAATATTAATCGGATCGGATTATTAACGGATCAGAGTATATGAATCTAAATCCGCTCCATTTAATAAACGGGTAATCGGATAATTGGATAATCGAATTTTAAGCATGATCCATAGCTGCTTTAAATGGATCGGGTTCGAATAAAATCCGATCCGTTGACAGGCCTAGTGGTAGGCATATACCTTTGAAGTTAATAGAAAATTTTTATAGGACGGCTTTTAGACATGTCATTATATATGGGACAGGGTGTTGGACAACTAAAAAATAAAATATATAGAAAATGAGTGGCAAAGATGCGAATGCTGAGATGAATTTGGGGTAAAAGTCGAAAGGATAAAATTATAAATGAGCGTGCACTCCCCCAAACTATAGTTGATCTCAGGTTCGAGACTTGGGAGCGTTCTCTTCATATTATAAAATGATATGTGGGTAAGACCAGCTGACATCTACTTCTCCCAAACCCTGCAGTGAAGCGGGAGTCTTATGCACTGGGTACGACCTTTGATGGTAACATAAGGGATAGAGGTAGGCCTAAATTGACTTGGTGGGATATTGTAAAAAAAGGCCTGATATCATGTAGTTTACCCGAAGATATAGTACTGAACAGAATGAAATGGAAAAAACTGATTCATGTAGCAGCGCCGAATAATTGGGAAAATGATTTGTTGAATTGAGTATTTTTATTGGGAACCCGTTTTTTTAATTAGGAATATGTTTTTATTCAAAATCTATTTTATTTAATGGAAATATATTTCTTATGTAAACGTGTGCTTGTTTTGCAAGAAATTTGGAGATATAAAAATCTAATTTTTTTGTTATAAATATTTATTTTGAAATTTATTTATCATTAAATTTATTTTATTTTGTTTACATATTTTTACAAGTATTTTTCAAATATTTAAAATGTTTTTTCTATTATTTTCAGATTTTTTAGAAGCTTTTTTCAATTTCATTCATGTTATTTATGAGTTTTTCAATAGATTTTGAAGTATTTTTCTATTATTTCTAAAACTCTTTGAAAAAAATATAATATTTTTCATATTTTTTATAATTTATATTTATTTTCATGATTTCCAGATTTTTAAAATATATTCTCTAATTTCCAAAAAATTTAAATATTTTTTCACAATTTTCCAATTTTTAAATATTTTAAATGATTTATTCTGTAACTTTTATTTCGTTTATACTTCTATATTGGTTTGGACAAAAATACCTTCATGTCCATGACACATGACCCATTTTCCAATCATGATATTAACGGTGTTAACTTTAAGTTATTTGAAGTCGTTTTGAAAGTTCAATTTGAAAAAAAAAAGTTCAAGTGGTGAAGTGACAAAAGAAATAAAATTCATGGGAGGTAAGTATAATTAACCCAAAAAAGTTAGATAGTATAAATCTGAACACGCCCTTAAGCTTTCGCTTAAATACAATTTGCACTTAAGCTTCTCAAATGAACTAAATCCAAGTTGGAGACTAAAATCATGTTGTGTACACAACTCGGTCAAAATCAATTTGAAAAATTGTATTAAATCTCGGTTCAAAGTGATACCTTTACTACAAAATTAGCCAAGGTCACAGACGTTTCGTGCACGACAAATCTCAAGCTTAAAATTAAAACAAATCTCGTAAATATTGTTGTTTAATTTTACTAATATGAGAAATTATTTATTAAGAATAGTTTTTTAATTTTGTGAGTAAATCAATACATATTTGAAAACTTTAAAGATAATTTTTTGGAGATAAAATAAATTTGAGTCATAAATAATTGTTTGATCAATTTAGGGTCCGAGTATAAAGAAATTAATACTCTCGTCTCTGTTAAGGCCATTCGTGGAGAGGAAATGTAAAAAGATGTAAAAGTAAACTTTTAGACACTGATTTGCAACTTTTAGACACTGATTTGCATTGTGGGATTCCCACTGGAAAAATGTTAATTTAGCATGGGCACTAAACTTTTATCCGTCCACTATGAGGATCCGGTTGAATTAAAAGGATGGGTGGTAAACTTTTGTTCGTCCACCAAATATTTACATTTGCCTTACCCTATGTGGATGACATGTATGGATGTTTAGCATGCCTAATTATGGCATTGTGTCACATGGAACAATTGTCACTTGGGTAATTATACACCGAGTCAGAATTTAGACTTGGTATTGTCGAAATAGAAAGAGGAACGAAATTCAATTGCAAAAAAATATTGTGACGGACTCACGAACTAGATCGTTGTCTTTAAGGTGTTTCGCGATTCTATTCAATTGTATTGCAATTCTTGTAATGCTCCATCACCTTAGGATAAAACAATTTCCATAATGATTTATTGATTTCGAATTGTTGTAGCACCGTGGACAACTTGTGATACTAATCACTCATTCGAAATTAATTGCTCAACATCACAGTATTATATTTGGGGGAACAAAGAGAGACCCGGACACGGGCCGGCTCGGTCGGTCGGTCGGTCGGTCGAACGGATGGTGGCGACGGAGCGCGAGCTTTAACACAATAAGTTTCTCCCCCCAATACCCAAATAATTTGTCCACTAATGTCAAAATAAATATAGATATACTCCACAATTTTAATGCATAATGGGACTAAAACAATATGTTTGGATCAACTTTTTGTTTGAAAGGCAACAAGCATGTGGGACCGTCGAAAAGTCTTCTTCCTCTCACTACGTTTTTCAAAGCATTTACACATTAAAAGCGTCTTAGGTTGTAACATGACTTATTTTGTGTGGCACACCTGTTCGTGTTTATAAACTATCAAGTATTATTCAAAGTCATGCCTACATCAATTCGTGTTTATAAACTATTGAGTATTATTCAAAGCACAAATTAAGGCAAACAAGACACTTCAGTATATCAAACAAAATTAATCGAATTTCTGAATCGATGTATAATCACACTCACCGCTATTGAGAAACTAATCCTGTGTTACTGAAGTGTTGAAGCCCCATTACAAACGTTGCAAAAGCCTTTAAACCACAGGTGTCACGATGGACGTTTTAAATGTTATAAATGTCCGATGGGTAGCATTGTCATATAGGTTGTGAATATGGACACCCTTTAATTAGGTGATCCCAACTACTAGGTCATGCCTTTTGACATCTCCAACTGTTTAAACTCAATAAGTTGTCTATCTTGAAGTACTTTTTGAGTTTGATCAATATTTTTTTCACAAATTACTATAAAACCTAAAGACATCTAATAGCTAATTATTTTATTTTTTTGTACTTTAGTTGATATTATGCTTATGTATTGTATTTTCCTTCTTAGTTATCCAATCTTGAAAGTTTTAGGTAAATTTGAATGATACATCAATTATGAATTGTTGGTAACTATTTACAGCTAACCCTTCTGGAGATCAAGATTTGGGCAAGATATGAGTTAGGCTTTTAACCCACTTCAACATGCCAATCAGCCAATTTTCAGCCTATAATTGACCCAAATTCAGCCGTAATGGGTTGATTTTGGCAGTTCAATAAATACAGGTAACTTTTGATATATATATATATATATATATATGGTGTCTCAGGTGCAGGCCTGAGATGGTGCGAACTCCCGTGCGGACCACTTTTTCACAATAGTAAAAAAGTAAATTTATTGATAAATTTTTTTTAGAGGGGATCATCTACAAAAAAAAATCATCAAAAATTTCAATTCAAAAGTGGGTTAGATGATCATCAAAAGTTTCAATGACCAAAAATGTAGATAGCTATCATTTTTTTTAAATAGTAAAATATTGAATTTTTTTAGGAAACTTTTTGTAGATGATCTATATGACAAAATAAAATTAACTATATGTAACGTCCCACAACCCGTCCTATCTCAACTTCTGTAATATATCATAAACAAATTGATTCAAAGAATGTTCAGACTATGTGAGCATGTAAATTTAAAAATCATTTCCTAATCTAAAGGGACAAAACACATTCACCTATTAATATTTCCATATAAAGTTTAGCCGGTCGAAATGTAACGTTTTTTATCAATCTGGTAAACTTTTACTACAAGGTGTGAAGGCTATTGACAATTGCTACGGTATCAATCACAAGTCCTCTTTAATTTGCAATAATGTTAAGATCTCCACTATGGACCTCTGACATCAAGAGTGAGGAGATTATTTACGAAAAGTTTCATTAAAAAATTTCGTTTTTTCACTATATTAAAAAGATAATTTGTTTTAGGGATATGTATATAAGAGGTCTTACAAGAGACTCTCTCTCTCTCTCTCTCTCTCTCTCTCTCTCTCTCTATATATATATATATATATATATATATATATATATATATAGTCCTGCTCTTGTACGAACTAGTTCGCATTTTAAAAATGCGGACCGGACATGTGTCACCTGACGGTGAGCCCAAAAAAGAGAGAGTGTGTGTGCCTATAATTTAGGGGATAATTTCTAGACGCACCGTTAGGTGACACATGTCCGGTCCGTATTCTTAAAATACGAACTGGTTCGCACAGGAGCATTATATATATATATATATACAGAAAGGATCTCATGCATACCCAGTTTGCATACCCTCCTTGCGGACCATTTTTTTAAAATAGTAAAAAAAATAATTTCAGGCTGATTTTTTTTTTATAGTTTCTAAACATTTCAATAGGACCATAAAAAAAATTCAACTCAAAATGAATTTTTTTGCTATTTTAAAAAAATCGGTCAAACTTTGTGAGTTTTTAAGTTGTTTTTAAGTTGTTAAAAACTGACAAAGTTTGACCGATTTTTTTAAAATAGCAAAAAAATTCATTTTGAGTTGAATTTTTTTTTATGGGCCTATTGAAATGTTTAGAAACTATAAAAAAAAATTACATCAAAAATATTTTTTTTACTATTTTATCAAAATTGGTCCGCGCCAGCGGTATACAAACTGTGGTATGCATGAGAACCGCTCTCTCTCTCTCTCTATATATATATATATGTATGTGGGGGGGGGGGGGGGGGTGTAAATAATTTGGAAGAGATAATTGCAACAGTGAGTGATTGTCTGTACAGACTTGATCAATTATTCGTTCATTTACCTCTATATATCCTTAACTTACGTAATAAGGGGAAAAAGCACTCTTAGTGGCCATCGTTTGAAAGTTTTAAACATTTTAAAAATAGTATCCTCCTAAAAATGGTGAAAATCAGTATTGCATATGTAGGCTTAAGGTAAACTTGTTTGAATTTCAATGCCACAAGAGGTTGTGGTTTGAATTTGGTTTATAAATGAGGTACACGAAGAATTATTCATCTTTGAATGCAAAACATGCATTTGATTAATCATTCTGTAATGAGTATTGTTTGAGTGTGTAACTTTGAACTCTCGCCTAGATTTATATACTATTGTTAGAAACACAACTACTAATTTGGATCTGACAAAAAAGAAAAACATGATTCTATTTATTTGGGACGAGGGAGCATAAGATATATAATTTATTAAGAACATAGTATGAAGATAAAAAAGAACTAAATCGTCTAACACAACCAAAAACATAGTATAGCAATACAAGATATACTCCACAGATAAAGTAAAAGGCATGAATACTGGAAGTGAGACCAAAGGATTCGCATAAAAACAGTGAGAGAACAAAGGAAATTTTAAACACATTAAAAGAATTCCAAATGCAAGCAGCAGGAAAAAGTTCAAAACTCTAAATTTGATTACAATAATGTGCTAATAATTCTAAATTCGGCAGCTATACTTCTGTACGTCAAAATTGTTTTCATGGGGATCAATCCCTAGTGTTTCAATATTATAAAAATTGTACAAGATATATGATGAGATCGGATGTCCCGCCTTGGTATTTCACCCCAACATTTAGGCCATGTTTGATCTTGGACAGCACGCGAAAAAAGGAAAGGAAAAAGGTGCGTTACAATTTATTACTCCTGCTGCAAATACCCTCATTAACATGACAAATAACCCCTTTTTTCCTCATGTGTACACAAGGAGATATTGCAAACATATGGAACAGTTCAAGCTTTTTTTTTTTTTTTTGGCAAACTTGATAGTCCAATGAGGTTTTTGCAATTGGTGTGATAGTTCAGGGTTTATTTTTTTGCAATGACTCTTTATTGTACTATACAATACATTGCAACACCTTTTTCCTTTTGTCTTCGAATTCTTTCAGATACAAACATGGCATTATCGACAAAGGCTGGCTTCCATTTCTCAATAACCCAAAAACTTTGGTGCTGATAGCAAAAGAGGTTCCAAGGTACTCGGAGCAAATTTTCTCCCGAAAAGAAAGCAAACCGAAGAGGGCTTGTCGTTATAAATGCAGCTATGACCTTCAAGAACCCTCTTCATGAGTGCCTCATTGATATCCGCTTTACCGAAGGTAGCGGGGTGGGGCCCACCCCTCGACCAGTCCACCCAAGTAATGCTCCTATTCGCCAAGAGATTTGGTGCCTTAATCGTCAGCATGGTGGGGAAGTAATGCTCGTCCACATAGCACGCCGGTCTACAAAACTCGGCGAATTTTGGGTAAAACGTGGTGTCTTCCATTATGTAAGTCGCGAGCTTTCGGTTAATTTCGAACCATTGTGACCCTTTACGCCATTGGGTGATGTTTACCTCGGGCGCCATGTTGTGGTTGTAGCGTCCCCTACCAAAGGGTCCGGGATCATCGAATGCGCCTATGAAGCTATATTTGGATTTCGCTAAGTAGTGATAGATGATGCTGAAATTGTAGAGGGGAATGCATGATTCAGACAGGAGAACAAACCATTCGTTGGAGATATCAAGCAATGCGTTAGCGAGAAGTCTTCTTTCGGCATCACACATGCTCATCTTTCCCCATTCTGAAACCTGGCAAGAAGAAAAAACAAATTCATCGACTAGCGGACAAATTGTGAGATTAATGTTTCGAGAAATGCCAAAGTAAATGAGAAGGATCAAAACAAATATGCAGCAACACAATAAGACAGAACAACAATGCCATAAGTAAACGAATTTTAAGGGTAACTATGCATTGGTATATTTTTTCAAAAAATAATTAGACCATCTCCGATCATCATCTCCGTGAAACTAAATTTCAATGCTAGAAATTTAAAAGGTAACAAACTCTTTCCAATGGGCTCTCTCTCAACTAAAATGTTTAAATAAGGTAGAAATGCACACGGGGATATAGTCGTTTCTTTAAATATAAGATAAATGCCACTTCAAGATAAAAAAATTCTAAAATACCCTGACACGCAAGATACAAAGGGGATAGAAATGCATTACTGAAAAAATCATTTGATCCGACTTTACAAACACACTGTGAAAACAAATGTATGAGATTTTACTCTCATATAGTCAAAACCAGATAGAACGCCTCTATAAAATACTCGAGTTACAAAGTTGTTAAGAACACCCACACCTATAAGTACGGTTTTGTACAGTGTGTCCCTCACATGACCAGCTGAGGTCAACAGTGACTGACCAAGATTGTTACCTTGATTGATGAAGGAATTTAAGTGATTAGTATTTAATTAGGTTTTCTTATTTTGTTTTATTTTATTTATAAAAAGCAATTAGTGACTTGATTAAGTTTCCCCTTATTTCAGTTTCCTAATAGGATTAGGATAGCAGCTGGCCTTGTTTCCCAAACTTATCCTCTACTCTAAACAAGCACTGTGGCCATGGTATATCCTATGTACAAAAGATATAAAACGCAGCCTCACAATGTGTCGCGTTTTGGTTCTCGGGTTGCATCGCCTAAATAGCGCCGCGCAAACTATTTTTGCACTTGATTTTAACAATAAAAAAATATATATGATATAAAGAAAGCCATACAAATTCAGGCAACTTCAGTTTTATTGCCAACGAGGTAAGATTTTTCTCTTATGCAGCTATTCCAAATGACCACAATTTTCCTCTTCATTGTTTCCTTATGTGACTCTTTTTGTTTTATCTTTCTTTAAACGATGTTGTTTTGGGAGGGAATAACATGAAGTGGCGAAAAGTAAGACAAATTGGGAAGCGATAACATGCTATTTGTGGCATACGCCATTCCAAATGCGCAATAACGCGTATTAAATGGTCACCACAAGACAGCTCTCGCAAGTCACATCTTCTCATTCAAATAGAAGTTTTACCCTCTATAAGTTTCCTCAGAGCATCCACAATGGGGGTAGAAGATGCCAACAAAATTTGTAAAGATGCAAATTGGGATGTCTGTACTGGTGTGATTTGGCGAACAGATTCTGTACCTAAATTTGCAATGGTTCTCCAAATATACAGAACGCGAACGGAATTTACAAAGGGTTCCTACGAACTTCATTTGTTCGTAGGAATTTCTACGAACAAATGAAGTTCGTAACAAATATAAATAATCGTTTTTATTATATATGTGAGTTCTTACGAACAACATTTGTTCGTAACATTTCCTACGAACAAATGTTGTTCGTAAGAAGTTGTATTTATATTTCCTACGAGGAAGAGTAGTTCGTAGGAACTATCAATATATATTCCCTCTACAAATATGCCCATCACCACTGTGTTAAGACTTCTCCCACGAAAGGTAACTTCACTTTCTGCATTTGTAAACTAGCTGATGAGAGCATCCACCATTGTGGATGCTCTCACAAACACAATTAATTGATACCCGAACCCTGCTGCTTTTCGAGAGAGTATGCTCAAGACATAAGGTGAGAAAGAAGGGTTAACTTCAAGTCCTGATGATATAGCTTAAAGGAATAAAAAAGGAACTAAACCCAAAGGGTTGTGTGTGTGTGAGAGAGAGAGGGGGGAGAGAGAGAGATTTATGTGTAAGTAATTATTACAACTTTCTCAACCATAGTTACCAGAAAATGATATCCCTCATGACTTGTGAGGTCATATGTATCCTCTAAAATATGGATTTTCGTTCCAATACACTTAAATTAAGGATCCAGATATTACTTTCCTTCTTCCATTCAATGTCCAAAGAGCGGTCTCGCCCAAGGGTCTAATCGCTAAAAAATGTCAATCTTAAAAATCACAAATTTTTTTAAGCATAAGAATCTGTCATTGATTTTTCACCTCCAATGCAATATTTGATAAAAATCCTAAACTCACCAAATAATTCAAAAATTCAAGTTTTTCAATTATTCGCAGATTAATTCAAAATCAATATTTTTTTCTTCCTGTTCTAATCCCTCAAACGTTGCTGTGAGGCTATCAAAACAAAATAATAATAATAAATAAATAAATAAAGAAGGAAAATTATAATGTGGTGAAATCATATAAAAACTAATGTATACTTGTTTTCAAGAAAAGAATCAAGTGCATCATACAAAAAATTGAGAATATAACTCAATGTGACGACATGAATAATTCCAATGTAAAATATCCCAAAGGTGAATGAATTGATTAGATATTCATCATGACAATACTTTCTTAAGTTATTAGTCACTAGCTTTTACAAATAGGTCAACTCATTCCTACAATGCTATCTAAATAAGCTTACTCTTATCATACCGCCATTTAAAGAATATGCATTGCGTCCCAGTTTTTAATACTATCTATAGATACAATTGGTGTACAAAGTAAAAGTGTTTGCGACAATATAATTAAGGAATGATCCAATATATAAATCAAGTGCATCAGCACTTGTCAAAAAACTACCTAGTTTAGACACAATAAAACTACAGCGTTGAGTATCCTTTTGTTTCTCCTTTAAACAACATCATTACGTGTGTGTGTGTGTGTGTGTGTACATAGTCTCTCCAACATATCTCATTAAACATACCTTAAAAACACAACCAATTTTTCAAAATACTTAAAAAACAATTTTTTTATCCAAACTTAGTATAGATTATCTCCGCAACAAAAAATTCATCCCGGAAATGAGTGAGATGATCATCAAAAGTTTAAACGGCTGAAAATGTTCACGTACATTCAATTTTCATTTTACCCACTTCGAGGATGAATTTTTTGATAATTTTTTTTGTAAATGATCCCATCACTATGGAGATCATCTATACCAAATTTGGTTTCAAAATTCATTTTTTTAGTATTTCAAAAATTGGTATATTTTTAAGTTATGTTGGAGCGCCTCATTATATCTATATAGATATGAATATAGTTATGAACTAATCTCTTATGGTTCATTTTTATAGAGTTGTTAGTATTTAGGACAGATTTAAGGAGTTTTGTTTGGTTTGGCATATAACTTTGGTAGTTTCCTAGTCTATCTTTATTGCTTTTATTATGATTAGGACTCTAGTTAGTTAAATTTATAAATAAGGCCAATGGTTCCCCTTGTAATTTCTTAATGCTTTGATGGGTGAACTTGAGATGTGAAATTATTCGTATGTGTGTTATTTCATTGCGCTTATCTAAAGTGGTACGAGAGCATGGTTTGCTCTTGCTAGCAAGTGTAAGCGTAGTAGGTCAACGAGAAGCCATGGTAAAAGCTTTGCACAATCTTTCAATTGATGGACCTCCACCGGAAATAATGTTCCGCATTTGGCCTGCACAAGTGGGGTGTCTCTCTTCCACGAACAACCCTTTACTTCTTGATTCTCAACACCTTTATCAAAGTCTATGGATCTATCGATTCGACAAAAAAAATATCCACTACTTCGAGGTTCTGGCGAAAGGTTGTCTCATACATGAATAGGTTAAAGAATTTCTCAAGTCAATACCGTAGTTACACCCTCCGATATACCACAATCTACGGGGCGGGCGGGGAGAGGGGGGATGTAAAACATGGTGAGTTTGCAATCCGGATCTCCAAATGTTGCATTCTCAATTTTAACACTTACTATTTTTGTAATATTAATACAACTTATAACTTCAAATAACAAAATATCTTAGGAGAAAAAAATACTTCTCAATCAATTATATATACACGAAAGATTTATATATTTTATTAAGATATTGTAGAACATAGAGAATGCACACGACGTAGGAACCTTATAATATTGGTGAAGCGCATTATTAACAAATACATGATTATAATATACGAAACGACTCCAACAAGGGCTCCAAAGTGCCTCATAATCCAATGTCGTGAACGCCAAAGTGATACACATTGTAGGTATCATTCGTCAAGACTGATTACCCCTTAAGATATTGTAGAATGTAGAGAATGTACACTACATAGGAACCTTACATATTGGTGGAGCACATTATAAACAAATACATGATTATAATATATGAAAAGACTCCAACAAGGTCTCCAAAATGCCTTATAATCCAACGTTGTGAACCAACTAAGCCTACGCCCACAGTAGTGAGTACCCGTTAAAGCAACATACCATGTACCTGTACCACATACCTAAAAACCGAAAGAGAGCAAAATCACAGAGCAAGCGGACGCCTGCCATGGCAACAAAGTTGGGAAATAACATAGTGGCTCAATTTCACAGCGCGGAAAAGGGGGCCGGCGTGACTAAAACTCGCGGGGGTTCGAGCAGGGTTCCATAATCAGAGAAAGGATCCGGCAAAGCTAGGGATGATCACGTATAGAACGAAAGCCCAGAGGTCTGCAAGCTAGGTGGTTCATGAGATTTGGCCGTTGGACCACAGAGGGTATCCGGCGCCGGAATTTCAACCAAGGTTGAGGTCATTGATTAAAATAAGGGTTGCGGCTACCGTGATGAGTGGTACCAGAATGGAATCGGAAGCCCTAACGGGCACAATTCAGTGGTTGGGCCATTGGTGTTTTTAAAATGAATTTGAACCCAATAAAAAGATGAAGCTTTGTATGGAGTTCGGGCCAAAAGGGGATTGCGTTTAGAAATAAAGTCAACCTATCATGGCCCATGGTCATGTGGGTCAGGATATTCTTGGATTTGAGAAAAAAGATTTGTCCCAGATTTTCAAGTGGTACAAAATTTGATTTTTGGGTCAAATGATTTGGGTAAAATTCAATATAAGGGATAACCGAAGCTGAAAAAATATTCCAAGTATCTATTTATAAATATGTCACGTGTTTCTCGAACATTCCACAAAAGCCCATGGAGCTTCTTCGGTGGGGAGAATGTTGCATGGTTGGTCCCCCGCGAAAATTTCAAAACTATGCAACAGAAGAGAAGTTTTGTATATTTGTATAATTAGGATTTTTACTACGCTGCGGTTACTTAGTACAATGTTTAGAGTTTTATTTGGGTTGCGATTTAAATTTGGTATTTCCTGGTCTATATTTATTTCTTTTATTATGATTACGACTCAAAGTTAGTTCAGCCTATAAATAAGGCCACGGATCCTACTATAATCATGTGATGATTTGATGAATTAATTTAAGAATTAAGAGGTGAAATTTTTATTGGTGTGTTAAGTGTTATTCTGATGCGTTTAAATCACGCTATTTATGGATTAATGAGAGATTTTGAGGTTCGGGAATGTTTGGGAGTAACTACTAAAGGAATAATAATCTTGAGATTTATGAATTTTGTGGGTTGCAAGTAGGTGGAAGGTTGTCATTGTGTCATAAATGAGGTGAAGGATAATTATAGAAGGATTTTGGTGGAATTTAATGGTGAGTGAATACTGAATGATGTATGATCTTTCAAGCCGAAGAGAGCGGGGGAGAGAGGAGCTAGGGGGGGGGAGGGAGATTAGTTGAGGGGACATGTTCCCTACAAAGATTTGCTAACTATTGGTTGTAGGCTAGTTTTAAAGTATTATTATGGCTAGATTCCATTATGCTTGGCTGTCATCAATTAAATGTTTAGAAAGATTAGGGGCTACGGAAATGGTGCTTGCCTCTTGAACGTGAAGCGGCTGGGATCGACAACCCAACAAGACAATGTTCTCTAGACTCCAAAGTCCAAACCAATACCCTCGAGAGGACCCAAAAGGGAGAAGTTTTGAACTCTGCCTATTTCATATTAGGTTCATCAAACAAATCAAAAATATATAAGAAATACAAGATATCAACACCTTTAAGAATTTATAGAATTTGTAATAGAGTGCTGGCATTGTCTCCTCCTTTAGCTGTGTTGCTCTCTTTCTCGGTTGTTCCTCCCTTGTTTCGAGAATGCCTTCTTCTCAGAGGGTCTAGTTAGCACCCATGTAAGTTGTACCGTTTCTCTTTCAGTTTTGCCTTACCCATGGGGCTAGCACCCATCTTGGTTTAATCTAATTTCTAGGTTTTTCCTTCTCTTTTAGGTCTCGGGTAGCACCTGTATAGGTTATACTTTTCTTTTGGTTTTGCTTTACCCACAAGGCTAACACCCATCTTGGTTGTATCCTCCTCTATAAGGTTAACTTAGCACCCATCTTGGTAGGGGTGGCCATAGGCCCGAGGCCCGCCCAACAAAAAAATAGGGCTTGGGTAAGGTAAATAGGCCCGCAAAGCGGGCTTGGCAAAATTTTATAGGCCCGATTTTTTTTCGGGCGGGCTTGGGCATGAGTTCTTAAGCCCGATGAGGCCCGGCCCGGCCCGAAATATATATATATATATATATAGATATGTGTGTGTGGGGGGGGGGGGGACTTCTATAAATATAAAAACGTATACCAAGTCTTTTCATGTAAAGTGAGAAACTTTATATATGGACTTTGTAATATATGGAGTTTAAAACAGATTTTTAATTAAAAAAATTGGTCTTTAAATAAAAAAATAGGTATTTTAATTTTTTAAAAAAATCTTTTAATTAACATAATAGGGCCCGATCGGGCGGGCCTGGGTAAAGAGCTTTCAAATCTGGGCGGGCTTGGGATTACATAATAAGGCCCGATCTATGCCCGAGCGGGCTTGGGATAACACTTAATTTTTCAAGCCCGGCCCGAGCCCGACCGAGCCTGCCCAGGCCCGGCCCACGGCCACCCCTACATCTTGGTGTTACTGCCAACCTTGATTTTGCCTTTAGAGTATTAAGGTTTCCATTATACCCCTTCTAGAAGTGGTAATCAGGGGCGGACCTACCCCATCCCGAATGGGGGTGGCCGCACCCAGGGAATTTTCGGAAATCTGCCGTGAGTTCTGAATAAAAAAAAATTTTGCCCTATTTATAAGTTTTTACAACTTTGGGGGCGAGTTTTTAAATAAGAAAACTTATTAAAACGTTCGAAAAAAACCCTAATCGAATCTCTACAAAACAAAACCGAACGGCAGCTGATCTCATTCCCCAACCCCAATCTTACCTTCTCTCAGCCACCGACAACAGGAGGGACAGCAGCACACCCACCCGGCGCCGGCAGTGACACTCGGAAGCAATCAATATTAGTTCATTTTTTATAGTGTGTTATTTTTTTTTCCAGTATATTAGTTAATTTTAATTAGTTTAGTTGTTACTATGCTGAAATTAGTCTAGTTATTGTTACTAGCTATTACTGAAATTTTAATTGGTTTACTTGTTGCTAAAATTGGTTGTTATTGTTGAAATTTTAATTTGTCCCCAAAATTTGTTGTTCCTGATATTTGAATGAAATTATTTTTATTGCTGAAA
The DNA here is from genome assembly GCA_949130495.1 of Sambucus nigra. Classification (NCBI taxonomy): domain Eukaryota; kingdom Viridiplantae; phylum Streptophyta; class Magnoliopsida; order Dipsacales; family Adoxaceae; genus Sambucus; species Sambucus nigra. Next base: position 76,788,574 of record OX422208.1, read on the forward strand.
TTTTAATTTGTCCCCAAAATTAGTTGTTGTTGCTGAAATTTGTATTAAACTTTAATTTTAATTAGTAGTTGTTAAAAATTGTTGGTTTATTACGTAGGGGCCAAAAATTGGTGAATATTAATCATAAGTTTTTTAGGGTTAAAAATTGCAAAACAAGTAAAACTAACCAAAAAAATTCGCCTTGGAGACTCCCGCACCCACAACCCGAAAATACTGGGTCCGCCACTGGTGGTAATCCCAGGCAAACCCCAATTAGGTGTCTCTGCTACACCCACGCAGGCGGCCACGGATCATAACGCACTCTTTACACAAAGGTTATCCCTTGGAAATAGAGATAATTGTAGTATTCCCTACACATGTTACTAATCATTATCTGAACTCGTTTCTTTTCTGGCTTCACCCTTGAAACGAGAAGGAAAGAATATTATAGATTCATTTCAAGTTTTAAATTTGTTTTCTTTCCTCAATTTTCTTACTAAACAAACTACAGGAAAGAAAGCCATCTCGCGTCAACACAAAATATATAAGGAGTAAAAACAAAATCATAAATTAGTATTTAATGACCAAAGCATGTAAGAAACAACAACAAAAGGATCTGATGTACAATACTTTAAAAAAACAACTATAATTAATGGTTCTCGCTGTACCTAAGATATCATGAAATGAGGTTGAATCCAGATTTCTAAGACTACCAATAGCCATTGGAGACTATTACAGAGCTTCAATTTCGAGAGGAAAACGATTTTGCATGAGAATGAGAGATATGTGATGGAAATGGAAATGGTGGTTACCCGAGGCAAAGATACATACAACAAATAGTTGGTGAAAGGAGTGATTATGGCTGACGGCAGCAAAGTTGTGATGTGTAAGAGAATCTATAGATGGAGAGACTATACATAATGGATTATTTTTAAAATAAATAGTATATGGAGGGTATCTAAGTAATATAATTATTAGAGAATTAAGGTCAAGGTCATGTTCCTTCCTATATTTGGATTTTTAGGACAGTGGTTTTCAAGTTTATAAATCTAGCCCTGTGGTACAATAACATTTATTTGTGTGGTCCCTTTAGAGTTGGGAGTATACAAAACAGGTAAATTTATTTGTTTTAGTTAAAGATGTATTTATATTTATACCCTTAGTCATACTCATTTAAAACTCATTCAAAAAATAAACACAACCCCACCTCCACCTCACCCCACCCCACCCACCGAAATCCTCGTCGGAACGCCGAAATCTTGGTCGGAGACCTCCGGAATTCTCGCCAGATTATTTCTCTCTCCTCGTTTCACTCTCTCTTCCTCTATTTCTTTCATTTTTTTGGATTGTCAACGCCGGAGAACGTTTTTCGCCAGAAAAAAGTGTTTGCCGAAAAAAATGGAGTTTTCGCCAGAAAAAATTGGAGGTTTTAGTGAAATAGTAAATTTATTGTTTTTGATTTTTTCGTCATAAAATATCAAATATGGGTGTTGTTGGATAGATCTCGACGAGTAGATTTCAAATATATAAATTTTGTGAATTTTGGATTTGTAGATTTGAAGATATGGACTTTTAAAAATTTGATGAATTTTTTTTTGTACAAGTTGTCAAATGACATATTGGTCATTTTTTCATGGTGTTTTTAGTACAGGGACTAAATTTATAAAATTATGTGGAGTGTCCTATTTTTATACACATTGAGTTAGATTGGACCTATACCGAAAACCCCCTATAATTATATAGTCGATGCGAGTTTGTGAGATGGGTCACTATACTCTCTCTCTCAAATTAAGAATCGCTATTTGAAAGTCAAATAAATTTAGCAAAAAACAATTTCGACAGAATCAATAATCAAAATAGAAAACCTATTTAACTATAGTGGAATTTCGTATATTGATTTCAACGCGATTCATAATTTGAGATGTCCTATTAAGGGAAGTTTGACTACAAATCTGAGAAGGATGGGGGTAGTACATTTTTTTATCATTTATTTTTCGTAGATGATTGTCGTTGCCATATTTGCCTAATTTCACAGCTCTGATAGCGTATGATTCATTGATGAGGCTGTGGAAACAGAGCCTCCTTTCAATATATCTAGGTATTAAAAAATTTCCTCCATGCACTAATATACGTTATATCAGCACAATTTAGATACTTATATTCGCAAGAAGAGTTCCATATATTGTTATCATTAGATTTCCTTCCAATAGAAATGAACATAGTCCCAAACTATTTCAGAATCCAAATGTGTTGCATTAGAGTAATCGCCTAATTAAATTAAGCAATAATACTGGAAACAAAAAGACTCCTTGTACAAAAAAAAAAGAAAAAAAGCGAGAAAGAAAGAAAAGACTCCACAAAAGATGACTCCACTTAATTGCTAGTAAGGATTGTCTAATGTAGTATCTATCACACAATGTCGTAGACATGCAAGGTTTTCTTGGAATCAGAAAATGTGTATGAAAATTTATCATGGGAATATGTATGCTTACCAACCGACACAAACATGTCCATAAAGTGAGATAAGACTGATGAATTTCCGACCCAACGGGTAAGCTACCTCACTCGGTAAGTGGTGTGGTGGGGGAAGGCTTAGTTGGAATGCTATTTCGCATTCAACTATTATTCGGATCATTGTTCATACCATGCACATATCTAAGAGATTAATAAAATTTAATGCAGTGCATACTTATAATAATCAAAGACAAACAAGAAGTCCAATGAAATTACATTGAGATTAGGTTTTTCCTGGAGGTTTAATTGAAATTGAGAACAATATTTTATTGTGATTGTTTTGTAATTAATTTGATATTTTTGGAAGAGAATTGTGGTAAATTCAAACTACATGCAAATAAGTTTGAAAACAAGGAGTCCTTTCTATCCAGACCAGAGATGATGTACGATAACTTAGAAAACACTAGAATAGTGGTGAATAGTAGCGGCAAAATGTGGCCCAAATAATAAAACAATCCATATTAGCCCAGTCATCTAAATATGGGGCCCATATTTAAAAGCTATGAGTCAAATATGAGGCCCATATTTGAAAGTTATGAATCAAATTCGGAGCCCAATTTTAAAAGCTACCAATCAAATATAAAACTCATTTTTAAAAGATGTGAGTAAAATATGAGTTTTTTTACATATACATCGAATTGTAATATTTACTTTAGTAAAAAAAATAATGGGTTGGCCCAACCTATATTTGGTCTGCCCACATTTAGCCCAACCCACATTTAGCCCAACCCATATTTGATCCCCCCAAATTAGGCCCAACCCATAAGTTTGCCAATGCTAGTGGTGAATTATATCAGACCGAGCATACTATAAATCATATACAAGTGCCTTAACACTTTTGGTGACTCTATATTCATAACATACTAGATTTTAGCCCCGCGCGATGCGCGGGCGCTTTATAATTTAGTTGTTCAGTATATATTGAATACATTCTTGTTTTGTTCTTTGAACACATGGTGCTATTATTATTGGTATAAGAAATTACCATAAGAAAAGTGTTGCTTGTAAATAAACAGAATTATTGGATGTAGATATGTAAATTTCAATTGAAAATTTATCCCCCCTAAAATAGAATCGGTATGAAAACCATAATAAGTGAGAGAAACTCTAAGCATAATATTTAATCGACCTATGACAAATGTAGAACGTCAATAAGTGTTGTAGCACTCTAAACATCAATTTCATGACATGACCAAAGATGAAACAAAATTAATAATACCACAACAAATGGGTGCAAAGTATATATGAATGGAATAATTCTTTATATTAGAAATGGAAGAAGCTTATAACAGTAGAAAAAGTGAATTCTTAGGACAAATGGATTAATATGTATTTGACATATATACTAAACAAACATAATTTAGAAGAAAAAAAATTGACATAATTTTACTAATAAAAAGGGACAAGGGAAATCTACTATATAGTAAATTTCATATAAAAGAATAAAATCAACAACAGACACATCAAAAGACATAAAAATATTAGCACAACATGCCAATTCATACACAAATATGACACTAACTCCATCTCACTCCTCTAGTAATCTCTCTCACTTCTCACTTGAAACTAACTCCATCTCCCTCACACAAAAAAGCTGCCTGTAAAAAAAAATAGTAATAAAAATAAAACTTGTAATAAAATTTGCAATAGTATTTGGGATATACAATGATTGATTTTACTTTAGAAAGGAAATTCAACAACATAGATCTGTTATTTCAAAACTAATAACTGGAGAATCATGCTGATCCATCTCTGACCGAAAAATCCCACATCAGCAACCATGGAATCATCTGCTAAAAGAAACCAAGTCACCTTGGACATCCCTAACCAACTATCCATGTGTGGGTACAAAACGGAACAAATATTTACAAAATGATTCAGCATGAAAAATCAATTAGACCCACCATTATTTTTCATTCGAGTAGAGATCGGACCTTCAAACTGGAAAAAAAAAAAACAAGTCCCTGATCAATCAACCTTATGATATAAGGTGCGAACCGATCCACCATCTCCGGCCGACTCATCTCACACGGAACCATCGACCCACCTTGGGTATTCACCTAGGTTCAAACACAACTCACCTTTCGTTTTCCAAAACAGAACCACCATTAAAGCTTGAAAAGATGAGATGTCAAAAATCCGACAGACCACAAATCACCAACCCACCATGAAAATCCGTATGAAATTCCGATAGACCTTCGTCCCCAATGCATTCAGCATACAAACCAACCCACCATATACCCGAGTTACCATGGTAACCTCCGGCATTAAATCGAGTGATCTGAGATTCGACCAAGTGAAAAAAATGATTCAGCACTGATCCGAGAAACCACAACCTGATGGAGATGTGGGTATTTGTTTTTTTTTTTTAAAAGGAGGTGGGGTTTCTTCAACTCACATATATGATCGCTCGATCACTTTGACAACAAAATAAATGTATTTACCAAACACGAGTGGTCTATATACAAGTTCCTAAAGTCGAGCAAAGGTCGACTCTTCAGATGAGAGATACAAAGAATCTAAAGAGGCTGAAGTAACTAATACAGCTATCGTTTGAGATCTGTACATAATAAATGAGGCTCACGGGTTATGCCACGTGTCACACTAACAAACGGAGACCGTTTTTAATATTAGATATTAGATTAACATGTGATAAAGATGAAATGTGGGTGATTATTTTCTTACTATGTCCATAGAAAAATCAAAAATGTGTTGAAATATGTACATATCCAATATGTCAAATGGAGACACCATGAAGAAGTGGTTAAATCAAAGATTGGGTAACAAATACAGTTTTGTTAACAGTAGTTGATTAGAGACAAATGCTTAGTTCAAAGCAGTGTTCTGAAAAAAGGCCTAGAAGGCCGCCTAGATTGTATAAGGTGATAGACCTTGTAGTTTTATTGAAAAACGGCTAAAAAAGTGTTGGATTTATATGGCCGTTTAATATGCTGGAAGGCCGTTTTATGTCCTAGCAGGCAATTTTAGATGCTGGAAGGCCATTTAATATGCTGAAAGAACAAGAGGTGTTTTTTCTTAAAACCTGTTTTTAATATTTTTTAAAGCTGTTTTTTTTATATGGTTTTTCTGAATTATTTTATCCTGTAATCCCTATAATGGCTGCATAAAATTGTTATTAATAGTTGTTTAGTAGTTTTTTTTAATGCATGGACTTATTTTCGTTCTAATAAGAAATAAATAGTAGTTGAATAATTTTGTTAGAGGGTATGCATATTAAAAATATATTAAAAAAAACACCTGGAAGGCCGCGTCGCCACCTACAAGCTAGAAGGCCCTAGCCTGCCCGAGGACCGTCTAGCGTTTTTAGAACATACAGTTCAAAGTTACTATAGACATAAGATTTAAAATCCTTCAGCGCGAACAAATTATCAAATAAGAAACAGGTTTCCATATCCAACACGTAGCTCCCATAACTTTTGGTGTGAAATAGTGTTAAAGCATAATAAATCAGGACAATGTTTGTTTATCTTCCAAATTTTTGTGACCAAAACTAACCAAAGAATTGCCATTCAATGGTTTTCGTTATCTTTCCAATTCACGGGCGATATTAACCAATTGCTTGTCATCTAATTGTACATGATTTGTGACCCACCTAAAAAAGGACATTATAGAATCATGAAGCTGTAATTTTTCTCACACCCCCAACTTTGGAATACACCCAGATTTAAGAAAAATCCTCAAATCAAGCACTTCCTTTTGGAACACACTCAACTATGGCAACCCATTCATACTTCCCTGAAGAAGTAGATTAAGTCTTGCTCACTTACAGATCAAAAAAGGGGCTCGAGCAAAGACAACACTCAAGGAACTCACAATTCCACCAAGCAACCCACATTGGATCCTCAAGGGTAATTGATTGGAAGCTAGAGCATGACGTAAGTTGGACTTTTTAATTACTATCTGAGAAAAACACCACTCCTATCACAGGAGTGAACCATCACTCCCTTACAAAAACGAGGAACCAAGTTCACTCAAACGTCTTGATTTCTCGTTCAGAAAAGACACTAACATGACAGAGCATGAGTGCCTGACAGACATCACTGCATTTGGTGGCTAATTCTATCCCTAGGTTGTCATTTAGCCATCTGACACGAGATCTCAAGTGATTGCTTGGACGCACGCATGTATACTGCAAAAATCTTCTCCCATTAATGCAATGTCAAATCACATTCAATGTTGGCTCAGGCATTTAATGTCACTACAGATAGTAGCTGAACATTCAGACACACCGTAACTTACACCTAACGACAATCTCCAAGATTCTAAGGATTCTCTCTCTAATGTGAACACACAACATAAGACTAAACTCGATTACAACGGGTGGACAAGGGCCCTAAGGGACAATCTTTATTAGGCAAGTATTAGGAGCATGGTTCAAAGACTCGGCCGAGTTGACTAGGAATCGGCAGGCAACGATAAGAAACCGAGTCATGTTTCAAAAAAAAATATAAATCGCACGATATCGCCCTAACTCGCTGATAAATCGGCTGGTACGAATTAAATATCCGACATATCGGCCGTTACGGTCCGAGTCAGTCGTGTTGATGTAAAAAAAACAACCCAGATGAAGTAAAAAACAAATAATAGTACAAATTACCTCATGGGTTATGGAGGACATACCTTTTGCAGCAGATTTGACTGGAGAGGACAAAAGAAACTCACGGGTTGATAAAAAGTTAGCAATCTTCAGCTATAAAACAAACCCTACCCCATGAACAAAGGAGAAGAAAGAAGAAGCATCTTTGTGCACTGGAGAAGAGAGAATTAGCTGAAGAGGTTCGGCTAAAATTTTCTGTAGTTTCATTCTCTTTCTTTTTTGTGCAGTTGCGTTGGTTTGTAATTAGGTTTAAGGGGTTGGGGCGTGTGTGTTTTGGGGGTTTAATTGGGTGTGCGTGTGTATTTAGGGTTTATTTTGGTTTAAGTGGCATGCGTGTGTATTTAGGATTTTTTTTGGTTTAAGGGGCGTGCGTGTAGTTTTTATTTAGGTTTAATATACAAATCTTTTAAAAAAAATATATACGTGCGTGTAGTTTTGACTCAACTAAAAAATATCCAAATCTTCAAAAAAAATGACTGCTAAAAAAAAAATTCAAAGACATGTTATTTTTTTACAAAAAATATTCAAATCTTGTAAAAAAAAAATTGCCTCTGCTAAAAAAAAAAACATTTGCAACCTTTTTTAAAAAAATAACTCTGCTTCTTAAAAAAACAGATGCAAATGTTATTTTTTTAGTAAAGTTAATTTTAAATAATAAAAAATAATTGTGTTGGTAGATGATACTTGAACATGTCATTTTTTAATTCTATTTTTTGGAAATTTTTTTTGTAGAATGGCTAGATATTGGATGGGAACATGAAATTGCCATTGGTGGAGATAAGAGGAAGATTGCTTGCAATTACTGTAACAAAGTTTGTAGTGGTGGTGTTACAAGACAGAAAGAATACTTATCAGGTATACAAGGGAATGTCGAACCTTATCGTCATGTACCCCGAAAGACAGCAACTATGGTTAAAAAAGTTCTTGCTCTGATGGTGCCAAGATACGGAGCCTTTAGAAGAGGAAGAAGGAGAAATTAGTAGAGAACCTACGTGACCAAACCCAATACTACGATGAAGAAAAAGGCACCGATGAAGACACTGAAAATGATGCGACCCGTTAAGAATTAGCACAGTTGAGGCCGCTATGAAAGAAAGTCGAAGAATGGCAAATGAAGAACATAGACATTCCATTTCCGGGACAAGGTCATCCACATCTGGGTTATAAACGACCCCCCGTGTCACGATTGTGGTCATTGAGACAGGGGATTGAATTGCTTGTTAAAGGAATTGACCTTTCCATGTTTAGGTCGAGGAAGTCTAGTCAGAAAATTATGAAATCCATGTTATCTGCAGATGGAGTCCAGAAGGTTAGGAAGGCCATTAGCAAGTTCTTTCATTTTAATGCCATCCCGTTTCATGCGGCTGATAGTGGACCTGCGTATTAACATGTGATTGATACAATTGTTATGGAGGGTCCATGGATTAAAGGCCCTAGTGGTTATCAGATTGGAGGTGTTTACTTGGATGAGGAGGTAGAAGAGGTGGATGCTTACATAGCAACTCTAAGGAGAAATTGCCCGAATATAGTTGCACAATCATGTGTGACGGGTGGAGTTCAATGACGAAGAAGCCTATCATTAACTTCGTGGTATACTGTGATCGTAATATGATATTTCACACTTCTGTTGATACAACTAACAAAATCAAGACGACGGATTACATTTTTTCCCTTATGGATAAAGTAGTGGAGGAAATTGGCGAGGCTCACGTTATACCTATTGTCACTGATAACGAGCCCAATTTTAAGGCGTCTGGCACGTTATTGATGGTGAATAGTTTTGGTCACATTGTGCAACACATTGTCTTGACTTGATGCTCGAAGAAATTGAAAATATGAAATCAATCAAGTCGGTATTAAATGATGCCAAAGCAATTACCTTATTCATATATAATTGTCAAAAAGTTGTGAATTTAATGAAGGAGTATATAAAAGATAGGGAGTTGCTAAGACTAGGCATTACGAGATTCGCCACCAAGTTTATTGCCCTTGAGAGTCTCATTCGCTATCAGTCTAAGTTGAAGCGAATGTGTACAATGAATGAACAGCGTGAATTCAACCGTAAAAGGACTCGAAGGAGTGCGGCCACTAAAGTGTCAAATTTAATTCTGGCAGATCGATTCTGGCAACGAGCTACCGAAGTTGCCAAGATTATGGGGCCCTTAGTATTGTTTTTGAAGATAGTAGACCAAGATAAAAAACCTACACTCTCTATCATTTACGAAGGGGTGGATAAAGCAAAACTAGCAATCCAGGAAACTGTCAAAAACTAGTAGAAGTATTGGCAGGTGATCGATGGATGATGGGCGAGACAATTACATCGACAATTGCATGCCGCAAGTTATTTCTTTAATCCGGTGTTTCGGCATTCATCGCATTTTTCAAATCATCCGGAGATAAGAGCCGGACTAAAAGAAGTCATCAAAAGGCTAGAGTCAGGCGTACCAAAACAAGCCTTGGCAATAAATGAGGTATCACATTTGTTTCCATCGAGTTATATTTATTTCATGTGTATTGTTTCTAAATTGATTTGTTTGCTTTTTAAGTTAAACTCTTTACGGATGGGAAAGGGAAGTTTGACTCGGATCTTACCAAACAAGCAATCAAAACTTCTCTTCCAGCTGAGTGGTGGATCAATTACGGTGAGGAAGCACCCAATCTTAGGGGCATTGCTATCAAAATCCTGAGTCAAACATGCTCATCTTCGTGCTGTGAGAGAAATTGGAGCACATGGTCTATCATCCATACAAAACTTCGCAACTGTTTTGCAATAAAAAGAATTGTATGAATGGGTGTATGTGCATTACAATTCGTGACTTAGAATTAGGAATTTGATGTACATGCGAGATACCGAAGATTTCTACAACCCGTTAGACTTCGGTAGCCCATTGCCAGAATCGATCTGCCAGAATTAAATTTGACACTTTAGTGGTCGCACTCCTTCGAGTCCTCTCACGGTTGAATTCGCGTCATTCATTCGTTGTACACACATTCGCTTCAACTCGGACTGATAACGAATGAGACTCTCAAGGGCAATAAACTTGGTGACGAATCTCGTAATGCCTAGTCGTAGCAACTCCCTATCCTTAATATACTCCTTCATTAAATTCACAACTTTTTGACTATTATATATGAACTAAGTAATTGATTTGGCATCATTCAATACCGACTTAATTGACTTCATATTTCCAATTTCCTCGAGCATCAAGTCAAGACAATGTGTTGCACAAGGTGACCAAAACTATTCACCGTCAATAACGCGCCAAACACCTTAAAATTCGGCTCTTTATCATTAGCAATATGTACAACGTGAGCCTCACCAATTTCATGCACAACTTTATCCATAAGGGAAAAAATGTAATCCGTCGTCTTGATTTTGTTAGTTGAGTCAACAGAAGTGTGAAATATCATATTACGATCGCAGTATATCATGAAATTAATGATAGGCTTCTTCGTCCTTGAACTCCACCCGTCACACATGATTGTGCAACTATATTCGGGCAATTTCTCCTTTAGAGTTGCTATGTAAGCATCCACCTCTTCTACCTCCTCATCAAAGTAAACACCTTCAATCTGATAACCACTAGGGCCTTTAATCCATGAACCCTCCATAACAATTGTATCAATCATATGTTAATACGCAGGTCCACTATCAGCAGCATGAAACGGAATGGCATTAAAATGAAAGAACTTGCTAATGGCCTTCTTAACCTTCTGGACTCCATCTGAAGAGAACATGGATTTCACAATTTTCTGACTAGACGTCCTCAACCTAAACATGGAAAGGTCAATTCCTTTAGCAGGCAATTCAATCCCCTGTCTCAATGACCACGATCGTGACACGGGGGGTCACTTATAACCCAGATGTGGATGGCCTTCCCGGAAATGGAATGTCTATGTTCTTCATTTGCCATTCTTTCATAGCAGCCTTCAACTATGCTAATTCTTAACGGGTCACATCATTTTCATTTTCATCATCGGTGTTTTTTCTTCATCGTAGTATTGGGTTTGGTCACGCAGGTTCTCTACTAATCTCTCCTTCTTCCTCTTCTCAAGGCTCCGTATCTTGGCACCATCAGCAAGAACTTTTTTAACCATAGTTGTCGTCTCCCGGGATACATGACGATAAGGTTCGACATTCCCTTGTATACCTGATAAGTATTCTTTCAGTCTTGTAACACCACCACTACAAACCTTGCTACAATAATTGAAAGCAACATTCCTCTTATCTCCACCAATGGCAGTTACATGTTCCCATCCAATATCCAGTTTAAGAGTCATTCTACAAAAAAAAAAATCCAAAAAATTACATGTTCAAGTATCACTACTAACACAATTTTTTTTTATTTTTAAATTAACTCTACTAAAAAAATAACATTTGCATTTTGTTTTTTAAAAGTAAAATTATTTTTTTTCAAAAGGTTGCAAATGTTTTTTTTTAGTAGAGGCAATTTTTTTTTAAAAAGATTTGAATATTTTTTGTAATTTATTAACATTTCTTTAAAAAAATGTTTTTAGCAAAGTCAATTTTTTTTAAAGATTTGTATATTTTTTAGTAGAGTCAACTACACGCACGTGTATATCTTTTAAAAGATTTGTATATTAAACCTAAATAAAAATTACACGCACGCTTAAACCCAAAAGAAAATCCTAAATACACACGCACGCCACTTGAACCAAAAAAAAACTAAATACACACGCACACCCAATAAAACCCCCAAAACACACGCCCCACCCCCTTAAACCTAATTACAAACCCACACAACTGCACAGAAAAGAAAGAGAGAATGAAACTACATAAAATTTCGACCGAACCTCTTAAGCTAATTCTCTCTTCTCCGGTGCAGAGAGATGCTTCTTCTTTCTGCTCCTTTATTCATAGTGTATGGTTTGTTTTATAGCCGAAGATTTGCTCAACTTTTAATCAACCCGTGTCCTCCATAACCCATGATTTTTTTTTACTATTCTTTGCTTTTTACTTCATCTAGGTTGTTTTTTTACATCAACTCGGCTGACTCGGACCGTAACGGCCGATATTTCGGACATTTAACTCGTACTGACCAATTTATCGGCGAGTTAGGGCTATATCGTGCGATTTATATTTTTTTTAAACGTGACTCGGTTTCGTATTGTTGCCTGCCGATTCCCAGTTAACTCAGTCGATTCCTAGTCAACTCGGTCGAGTCTCTAAACCATGCTACAAATAGTAAGATGAGTTGAACACTCACGCAGCATAACTTGTACCTATAGTTTCCAAACAGTGAATCATATAATGAATCGGAAACCTATTAAACGCAAATTGATGGTCAAATCGTACGATTTGGCATAAAATGTAAAACTCATAGTAAATAATAAAAAGAAATTACAAATAACGCATTAGAATATATAATAAAACATATTACGATCTAAAACAAAACTTAAGGCATATCGTTTAGAGGCAAGGCGTAGGCCTTTGTGACAAAATATGTGAGATCAAAACAAATATTAGAATAAAAGAACAACATTATAGGAAATAAAATAAACAAAATGAATTTCTGTTGATATATTCTTGATACAAAACTTTAAATAAAAATATATCTTCCACAATTTCTCTTTTTGTGCACTTTTCTAGTTTCTTTACAATTTAATTCTTGTGAACTAGAAAGTTAAACTCATTTTCTCAAGAATAATGAGTGAGGGAGATAATAAACATCCTCTTTTGAAGCATGTTACAAAGCAGGAGAAAAAGGATAAAGCTGGAGGGAATTGGTAATTACGATGTCATTATAGTAATATTGAATTTGTTGGGTCATATTTTAGGGTGAAAGCACTTTTGTTAATAAAGACTGGTAATGAGGGGATTAGAAAATGTCCAAAAATCAGTGTTGAAATTGTCCGGAGTTGACAATAATACAAGATGTTGATATATCATAAAATTTAGTTGCGCAGCTGTTAAACTTATATTTTTCTATACTTAATTAAGGAATAATATGATATATTTATATTATTGTCAATCGTATGCTGTTCTTTTGAGAATTTTTGAATTGCCTCACTAGCATCATGTCGTACCCGCATTCGTGCTTCTTAGCTTACAGTTAAAAAAAAAGGCTCTTGATGCTAGTTTTTACTTGGCTCGATAAAAAACAAAGCTCGAGAAAATCAACGTTCCACTAAGCAGCAATTAGGGTCGTCTAAGGGTATTGGATTGGAGGCTAGAGAATGAGATAAGCTAAAACTTCTAACCAAAGTGAACCACCACTCCCCTTATTGATGAGGAATCACGTTCACTCAAACATCTTAGTTCCTCACTCGGAAATGACAATGACATGACAAATCATACCTCTCACACATGCGTGACACACATCACAACGTTAAGATAGCCTAGGGCTACAATTTGGTGGCTAACCCTTTCACTAGGTCGTTAGTCAGTACTCGTGAATTATACTCCTTAATCAACTGGCTTTACCGAGCAAGTCACCCCCACAATTAATTCGATGTCAGAATGCATATTATGTTGCGTCAGTGTAATGCCCACACACTACAAATAGTATGTTGAGTTGAGATAACCACTTATAAGTACCATACCTTATACCTAACGACGTTCGCACCTAATAAAATTCACCATAACTTACACCTAACGACGTTCGCACCTAAGAAAATTCAGTGAGATTATCTCTCTCTCTCTCTCTCTCTCTCTCTCTCTCTCTCTCTCTCTCTAATAGTAAGTTGAGTTGAGATAACAGCCTATAAGTACCATACCTTATACCTAACGACGTTCGAACCTAACAAAATTCACCATAACTTACACCTAACGACGTTCGCACCTAACAAAATTCAGTGAGATTCTCTCTCTTACAAATTACACACTAGTGGTGTAATTAGTGCTATCCCTCTCCCTCCCTATAAGATACTTAGAGTGCTCATCTTCTCACCCTTACACCCCACTATCTAGAGGAACTCAACACATCTCTATCTATTTTAGAATAATAGCAACTGTGGGACTAATGGTTATGCCACATACTCCACGAGCAACCCATGTACACACTTAATCTCTCAACGTCAACTACCCTCTTACATTAGGCAAACACTTCAATCAAAAACTTTCATTTGGAAACACACCCAACAATGGCAACATGTCTAGCTATTGCATTGTGTCCGGGTGTGAACTATTTAAAATTTGATAGCGTTTCAAATCTACTATAGTGTGTGTACTTTCTGAATTTGAGAAAATCAAACCATGCCTTACTCATCAAAGTTCCTTTTAATATTAGGCACGAGCACGGGACGCGCCACAAGCACATCTTCGGACGTGCTTCAACCATGCAACATGTTGTAGACACAAGTGCAACATATATCTCGGGCATGGGCATAATAGGGTCGTCTGCATGAGTTTTTGCTAGTGTGTGCATATATATGCATGAACAAATGATAAGGAACTAAAACGCCAAAAGAAGAAAGAGTGTGACTAATTCCTGAACCTAAATGGTAAATCATCTTGAGAGTGTCTTGTATCCCATGTGGTGGGGTTTAAATACACAACCTAAACGATGATGCATCATTGTCGGTGTCAGCCTACACATATGTAGAAACTATAAATATAAGAGGATTACAAAAAGAATCTTCACTGGACATTTAAAATACTGTCTAGATCACAGAACTAAATATAAAATGAATAAACCAGAGGTGTAAACATACCTGGCTCGGTATTTGTCTCCGATAAAAAACCGACGAGGATGGGAATTCATTTTGGAACGACGGCAACGAATGAATATAGATAGAATAACGACCCTCGTGTCCCTTGAAAAATCTCTCCCAAAGAGGTGACAATGGCAATGGACCCTTAGTCAAGAACATAAACGCAATCTTCGGGACTCTCTCGAATGGATACTTCTTAATTCTCGGCACCATAGACGCCCTCCAAAGGAGCTCTTTATCACTCATGGTGTGAAGCAAATTCGACGGCGGTTTAGTCCAATGATCTAAACTATCTGATTCTCCAATGCAAGATTGCAACTTAGGCCTTTCTAAAGCCAACACACTTTGAATTCCAGAATGCCTAATCATGTATATGCTGATGACAGAAAAAATAAAACACAAAACCAGAAAGAGAACAAGTAACATAAGCAGCCTTTGTGGCAAAACCCTAGTTTGGTTTGTCCTGTTTGTAACTGTAGGGTCTTTGCCTTCCTCCATTCCCACTCCCACAACCCTAGATTGCATTTTTACAATTGAAATTTGGGTTCTACAAATATTGGGGTTTTGTGTATCAAAACAAGTAACACCCTTTTCAACTTTTGTCTCAAAAAGAAGGAATTTTGAAGGTCTAGTGGCATCTTGAATGAGAAAATGAGGTGGGGTTAAGTTTTACCATCTGGGTGTTTTGTGAAACTATATAAGATTCAAGAAGAAGGCAGTTTTGTTTAGCATAGCATAGGTGGGTTGGAAAAGAGTGAAATTTGAATGGTAGATGAGATCATGTAGAGTTGAGGGTTCTGATGAGTGATATAAGCTGATCAGTTGAGATGGTGATACAAAAGAGGAAAGTTTAGAGACGGGGGAAAAAAACAAGGAGAGATGGAAATCTAACAAGAACGTGTTTGCTGCTGCGTTTAAGATTTGTTTTTCACATCACGCACGCACGAGAATGCCCCCATCACGTGGTGTGCTGTCATTTTAATATGGCTTGTGTTAAAATGAATTTCACTTTTCTTAAAATATTTTGATTGTCATGGAAATAAAAGAAAAATACAAAATAATAATTTTACGGTATTTTTTATTGTGTTTGAACATCAGAAATATTGTGAAAAAATGAACCATAAATTTTCCTATAGAAAAAACTTTTTAACAAAACAAATAGTATCAAAAACCTAGAATTTTGTTGAAAAGTTAAACTTTGGTATTTTACCATATAAATTATTATTACTATTATTTGTAGGATGATCTTCTATCCATCCACCAATTCTATAAACACATCAGCATATTATTTTTAATTATTCTCAACCATGTATTTCGTAAGGACTAAAATACCCTTATGAAATATTTAAGTCCATTAACTCCCAAAAATAGCAAATCAAGTAACCTAAGTATGTACGACATTCCCACGTATTAAACGATGAAGTCTTCAAAAAGTACACAATTCTTCAACCTTAATAGCTGAGGGGATTACACACTCGGAAGATGCACAACATTTATTGCGATTCCAAAGATCCTTGGTTGGAGGCAGCACTTGAAGTTAAGAAAGAATTAGGGATTACTAGAGATGGGTGTTTGATTAGTTCTCAAAATATCAAAGAATCAATACCCGATTTGTCAGATTACTAACTCCTACAACAAAATAGTGGAAGTAAAACTTCTTGTTAATTTCATATTAAATTCCTTCTTCATTGTTTTTCTCTGATATGATTCTCAAATGTGTGGATTTATTATCTTCATATAGTCATCAAATAGTTTTGTGTTTAAGTTAAAAACTTTAATGGTTCTTCAATTATTGAATGTGCAACACTATTTTTTTTGTTGAACATGCACATGTATTTTTTGTTTGAATTTGTTTTGCCCATGCATTTTCAAAGGCCCTCTAAAGGTCATTTTGTATATGTGGCTTTTGAGAGTTGATTCTATTAGTTTTGTAAGGGGCTTGGAGATAATCTCTGGATTAGAGATAAGCCTCCCCGGCTAATAAAAGAGACTTAAGGGAAGGAAGACATCAAGACAGCTCAGCGTGGCAGCCCATCAAGGAGATTGGTCGATGCAGCTCACCATTTACTTCCTATCTGTTATTTAGTTAAATTGTTAACATTGATTGCAATGATGTAATAATTGTAGTATTCAGTATGAGGTCAAACGGTACTCGCTAGAGAGCAGGCCTAGCAGGGCTTGGGAGAGCTTACATACTCTATTGAAGGACCTCGTCATGGGAACTTCAGAGGGACTTGGTCTAGAGGATTGAGAAGTGAGGTAGCGTTAAGGCTTGTCCTGACCATCTTAGATACACCTGATAAAACACCGATTAATCTTTCACTGTGGAAAAAAAAATAGTCCCTTACCTAATGTCATATCTACTTTATGTGATGTCACTAACCAGCTAGTCACCCTCAAATCTACGCTCGAGTAAGTCGCCGTGGTATTGGGGCTGTCAAACAGCTTGGTGAGCCACCTCTGTGGTGACAGTCCTCTGACGCATTGTGGTTGGACAAATGGCATATCTTGGCATTTAATGTTTATGACGTAGAGCTGATTGGTCCATCATGCAATTAATATTTGTGACGTAAAGTAATAGGGGATGTCTTTTCACAACTGTGAAGGAGTGAGGCATCTCGGGAGTGGTGTGAGGGCTATTTATTAGCCTCAACCACTTTTGAGAGAGGGAGTTCTTTCTAGATATTATTGCTAGATAAAGAATACATATTAGAGATAAGTTATTGCGAACCAAAGTTCTCGCTCACCCACCATTGTCATTTATTATGAAGATTTTAATAGCTAGCTAGAGATCTTTCAGATGTTATTGATGTGTTGGTTGTCTGCCAAGGTGTATCCAGGGTGCTTACTTCTCTCTCTTTGAATGAGTTACTTCTGAGTTCCTTTTATTATTGTTTTGAGTTATACACGAGAGTATTGTGGGTTCAATCCGAGTGTTGATCATATATAATATTGTGGTTTTACTTGTGCTTATTGAAGAGTTTTTGGGTTATCATTTATCGTTATACCTATAGGGGTTACACTTCAACTAGTATTACCATACTCCCTGGCTACAAAAGGACCACCCTCTTACACGTTTCTATCTAGATTTAGGTGGACCTATAATTTTTCATAGTTACAGTGGCAATTCCTTGGCTACTTCATTAAGCATCTTTTTACTCTATGGATTTGTTGCATCGAGTTGGATCTTTTATGTATTTCCCCTATTGTAGTTCAAGGTGATGGAAAAGATTTAGATATCTCAAATAAATTTTTAATCAGAATGATTACATACCTGTTTTTATATTGCATTTCTTATCAATAGAGTTGCCAACATGAGTTTTGCTTAACTGTTTCTAATTCTTTAATTGAAGTTTTTCAGTTGACATTGATTATTAGAATGATTAAATGCATGATAGCTCTTGCAATAGTTATTTATTTATTATACAGTACTATATTATTTTTTTCCCAAATGATGTATATGAAGTTAGCTTATAAAAAAATAAAATCTCATTACTTTTATATTCTGCAGCTTGTTTATAGCGAGGATGACCAACTGAACTTTTTGGAAGAGCCTTATGTACCTGACCCATTGTTCTTGATATCAACATACGATAGCGACGAGGGTAAAGAAGTTGTAATGGTGTAAAATGATGTGATTGCTCTTCTTATTTTGACACAAACAAGGTATTTATTTATATCATGTAACACATTCAATGTATGATAGATATATTTATACATTCAATATATCTCCCTATAAAAATTAATGCAGTTTTTTTATTCACGAGATGAACTCAGGGCCAATGGTAGGACTTGTGGGGTTGTCGTTTGCATACAGAAATAAGAAAACTCAAAGTATGGTCGTAGGGGTCGTATGATTTATTGGTGTGAAGGGAATGATGAGTGTAGAGAGATGAAGAGGAAAACACCAATTGAGAAGGCAGTAAAAAGTACAGGGATAAAAAATGTGACTGCCCTTTTCTAACTTAGAGGCGTAAAACTCCCAGTTGATGACCAATGGAAGTTGAAGGTCATATCTGGGACACATAACCACCCTATTGACAAGAATACAAATTTTGAAGGGCATTCTTATGTTGGCAGACTTTCGAAAGGTGCAGAAATAATAGTTACTGACATGAGTATATGCGGTGTAAGGCCTAGAGAGATTCATTATGTTATCAAACAATCTCACCCACACAATGCTTCAACAATTGATACAATTTATAATTTTATGGCTAAGCATCAAATTACTGAGAAGAAAGGAAAAACTCAAATGCAATAAATGATGCATATACTAGATGAGAATCAATATATGAAATTTCACACGATACACCCAAACACGAATGAGATTGTGGATATTTTCTTTGCACACCAATATTCGACTACACTCCTTAATTGTTTCCCCCATGTATTATTAATGGATTGTACATACAAGACAAATCGTTATAGCATGCCTTTATTAGACATTGTAGGTATCACATCAACGACAAAGACTTTTATTGTAATAACCCTCAATTTATCTTATTATTTAAATAATTAATAGTGACTTGCAATACCATTTTTCAACCAGTCGACCATAAATGTTATTTTGACATGTTATTCTATTTTATTTTAATTTTTATATTAAAACACAAATACCGAAAAGACATGTTATTCTATTTTATTTTAATTTTTATATTAAAACATCGAGTCGAAAATAAGAATAGACGAATCTTTATGTCTG
Organism: Sambucus nigra; assembly: GCA_949130495.1. NCBI lineage: Eukaryota > Viridiplantae > Streptophyta > Magnoliopsida > Dipsacales > Adoxaceae > Sambucus > Sambucus nigra. Next base: position 76,808,061 of record OX422208.1, read on the forward strand.
AATCTGTTACGCCTTAAGCTCGAGTAAGAATTCCTACAAATTAATACGTGCATGACTACCACATAGGATTTAAATATTTTATTCATTATAAGCCCAAAAATCCAAATTTATTTTAAACCCCAAAATAAATCTTGTTGAGTGAATATTTTAAGGACCAAAAATTTAAATTTAAAACATTGAAAACTTGGGGGTGAAAAGTAAAGATAACCAAAAGCTTAACAAATATCTGGGATAATTGTTAACTTTGGCCGACCTTATCTTTTCGTGGTATACGAAGAAAGGAAGCAACGACAAAACAAAAACAAAATAAAAAAAAAACGAAAAGAAACGAAAAGAAAAAAACAACCTCCATCTCCTCTACTTCATATGCACCCGAACAAGGGAGGAGAAACCAAAAAAAAAAAAAAAAGCCTTCTTCCAACAATAAAGCCACAAACAGGTATTGTTCTATACTGTTTTTACCTCTTTCTTCTACCCTTTATACATATATAGGCATATGGGTATAAGTTTAACCATGGAGCTTGGGTGTACTTGTTAAGTCTACTATTTATAAATAACAATTGTACAGAATTATGAATATAATATAATTACAGAATTAAAATAGAATTACAGAAATGAAACACTTACTTGAATTTGCAGAAATTAAACAAGAATAAAAGAAATAATCCGAGCCCTGTGAATCTCACAGTGTCCTTAAGACAATTTATTCCCTCAATGTGCTCCGAGGTTGATGAATATAGTCTCCCAAGATAGAACGAATTTTCCCAATTAATTATGTAGCACAACAATAATTAATTTCAACGAACTCAATTCTGTGGCTTTTACTCAACAATACTACAACATATGTTATGCAGGAGTAAGAAATTTCTGAACAGAATAAGAGAAATTTTATGGGGAAAAATGACAGCAATTCTGGAGGAGGGAAAAATTTCGTTGTTTAAAAATAGAGTGAGGCATCTGTATTTATAGCAAAGTAGGTGACGGTTGGCAAATAACTGCCAAAACAGTTAAACGAAATTAACTGTTGACTATTGGCAATAACTGCCAACAGTTTATTAATTAATTAATTAATTTCGTAATTAATTAATAATTAAAGCCCAGAAAGTTAAATAAAATTCGGCCCAAAAAAGTAGGAGATTTTTATAAGCCCGAGCCCGAGCCGAGCCGAGCCGAGCCGGCCGGCCGGCCGGACGCGCGCGTGTGGACTTTTGACCGAAAGTCAACCCGTGCATAGCTTAGGTCATCTCCCCTTCAAAGAGTTGGGATACCCCCAAGGCATCCAAGCCTTAGTCCATACTTGGGGTGTTATTAACTCATCAAAATTCCACTACTCTTCCAATGTGGGACAAGAGTAAAAACACACCCAATTCATTAACTTTCATTGCTTTGTGAGTCACTTTGGGGACATAAATATCATTCATAACTTATTAAAATTGGACATATGAATATACTACGTTAATCTCCTTGCGAAGGTGAACGCGTTCGTATATGGTCCCACAATTTTCGTAGTGTGGGCCCCACCTAAATTTGAGCTCAAAGTTGCTCAAAATTCTGTCCAGAAAATTCTGGACAGCTTTCTTAAAACCCATTTAAGTCCAATTTTTCCAACAATCCCCCACATGAATGATATATCGCTATAAATAAAACAAAACAGATGCTAATGCAGATGCAGACACAAGTTGAGTAAAACTGAAGACTTATTGCATCAGGAGAAGTAGCCTAGTGGCCTTGAACTTTCCTTAGTGATATACTATCGGATTTACTTGGTTAATCAGTAGACTTCACGTCCTTGAACCGTCAACCGTTTTTGTAAACCTAGACAACAGTATTCACACAACAATTCTTCAACACAGTTGGTTCTCACGTTTGTGTTCATTTTGGCCGTGAACACCACTTGGTTCCGCAAGTATTTTAGAGAATATGCCTTTCATTATTCTCATAGAAGTGGCCCCCTTCTTACTCACGTAGGTGACTTCCATAAAGAGTATTCTGCAATACCCCACTTAGACGTACTAAGATATAGATGTCATTAAAAGCATAACTTATCCTAATTTCGCGGCAGATATGCACTGTCTCATCTTTGGAATGGATAGAATTAAATATCCTCCAGTGCTTACTGAATACAATGTAGTTCGGTTTGCCCATTGAACCTAGATCTTGGGATCTCCAGTCAGCTAGGTTGGGTTGCCACTATATTGATTCTTATTTATTTATAGGCTTTAGACCCATTCCTCTCGATGATCTTTCAACTTGCTCTCGGTTTAAACCTTTCGTTAGTGGATCCGATATATTATCTTTTGACTTTACATAGTCAATTGTGATAATTCCGTTTGAGAGAAGTTGTCTAACGGTATTGTGTCTACGACGAATATGTCGTGACTTTCCGTTATACATGTGATTTTGTGCCCTTCCAATCGCTGATTGGCTATCGCAATGTATACATATTGCGGGCACAGGTTTAGACCAATTTGGAACATCCTCTAAGAAATTTCGAAGCCATTCAGCGTCTTCTCCAGCTTTGTCTAGTGCAATAAATTCAGATTCCATTGTCGATCTAGCAATGCACGTTTGTTTTGAGGATTTCCAAGATACGGCTGCACCTCCGAGGGTAAACACATACCCACTTGTAGACTTAGAGTCTTTTGTATCAGATATCCAATTTGCATCGCAATGTCTTTCAAGAACAACTGGATATTTTGAGTAATGCAATCCATAGTTTTGAGTATATTTTAAATAACCCAAAACTCTCAATATTGCTTTCCAGTGATCTCTTCCTGGATTACTCGTAAATCGACTTAGCTTACTTATTGAGTATGCTATGTCCGGTCGCGTACAGTTCATGACATACATTAAACTGCCGCTAATACGAGAATATTCTAGTTGAGATATGCTTTCACCATTATTTCTTGCTAGATGTAAATTTACATCTACAGGTGTCTTGGTAGGACTAATATCATACTTCTTGAATTTTTCAAGTACTTTCTCAATGTAATGAGATTGAGATAATATAAGTCCATCCGATGTTCTAGAAATTTTAATTCCTAATATAACATCGGCGATTCCCATATCTTTCATGTCAAATCTACTACTCAACATTTGTTTTGTAGTTTTGACAATTTCCAAGTTACTACCCATGATAAGCATATCATCAACATAGAGGCATACAATGACATATCCATTTTGAATGTATTTAAAGTAAACACATTTATCGCATTCATTGATTTTGAAACCATTTGATAACATTGCATTATCAAATTTTTCATGCCATTGCTTAGGTGCTTGTTTTAATCCATATAGTGATTTAACAAGCTTACATACTTTTCCTTCTTGTCCGGGAGCTTTGAACCCTTCAAGTTGCTCCATATAAATTTCCTCGTCTAGTTCACCGTTTAAGAATGCAGTTTTTACATCCATTTGATGTATTTCAAGTCCATTAATAGCAGCTATTGCTATTAACATCCGAATGGACGTTATTCTTGTTACCGGTGAATATGTGTCGAAGTAATCCAACCCTTCCTTTTGCCTATAGCCTTTAGCTACAAGTCTAGCTTTATATTTATCAATTGATCCATCGGCCTTCAATTTCTTTTTGAAGATCCATTTATAACCTAACGGTTTTGAACCTGGTGGAAGATCCACTAGTTCCCATGTATGATTTTGTAATATGGATTCAATTTCACTATTAATTGCTTCTTTCCAATTGGAAGCATCGGGTAAGGATATAGCTTCTTTATACGATTGAGGTTCATTTTCTAACAAATATGTTAGAAAATCCGGACCGAAAGAAGTTGAGGTTTTTGCTCTTTTACTACGTCTTGGTTCATCCTCTATTGATTCAATAGGTTGATGAGTACCACTTGTAGTAGCTTGATTTGCCCTTTTAGAAGGACCAGATTCTCGGGTCATGTTATACGGGAATTCATTTTCAAAAAATGAAGCATCCCTCGATTCAATAACCGTATTTACATGAATGTCCGAAATCTCAGATTTACAAACTAGAAATCGATATGCACTGCTATTAGTAGCATAACCGATGAATACACAATCCACGGTTTTTGGCCCTATTCTTACCTTTTTAGGTTTAGGAACCATCACTTTGGCTAAGCACCCCCACACTCGTAAATATTTATAGGAAGGTTTTCGACCTTTCCATAATTCATAAGGTGTCTTGTGAGTCTTTTTGTGAGGTACTTTATTGAGAATGTAATTAGCAGAAAGTAAGGCTTCCCCCCACAAATTTTGTGGAGCTCCTGAACTTAATAACATTGAGTTCATCATTTCTTTCAAAGTACGGTTTTTGCGTTCAGCAACACCATTCGATTGAGGAGAATAAGGAGCGGTTGTTTGATGAATAATCCCATTTTCAGAACAAAATTCCTCAAATGGATATTCATATTCACCTCCTCTATCACTTCTAATAGCCTTTATCGTTTTGCTTAATTGATTCTCAACTTCATTTTTATATTGTTTAAATGCATTAATAGCCTCATCTTTACTATGTAACAAATATACATAGCAATATTTTGTGCAATCGTCAATAAAAGTAATAAAATACTTTTTTCCACCTCTAGTTTGAACAAATTTTAAATCACAAATATCGGTGTGAATTAAATCTAAAGGTTCAGTTGTCCTTTCAATAGAATGGAAAGGTAATCTAGCTAATTTAGATTCCACACAAATTTCACATTTATGATTTTTATCAATATTGAATTTTGGAAAAAATTCCAAGTTAATTAATCTACGCAATGTATCAAAATTAACATGTCCCAATCTAGCATGCCAAATATTAGATGACTCAATCAAATAAGAAGAACTAGCAACTTCATTTATTGAAACATATGTTTTAGGGGTTACAGTAAAAACATTCAGTTTAAAGAGCCCCTCATTTAGGTAGCCATTTCCTACATACATGTCATTTTTAGACAACACAAAGCGATCAGATACAAACACAAGCTTGAAACCATTCTTAGTAAGAAGAGATCCAGAAATCAGATTCTTTCGGATATCAGGCACGTGAAGAACATTGTTTAGAGTAAGTTCCTTTCCAGAAGTCATTTTCAAAGCAATCTTTCCTTGTCCCACCACCTTAGAAGTGGAAGAATTTCCCATAAAAAGGTTCTCCTCATTTTCCAAAGGCTTATAGGTGGAGAACATCCATTTATTTGCACAAATGTGTCGTGTGGCTCCAGTGTCCACCCACCATTCCTTGGTATTTCCAACCAAGTTACATTTAGAGACAACGGCAGAAAGATTCATATCCGCCAAATCATTGGTGATATGCTCACCCTCAGTCACATTTGCTTGAGAGTTATTTTTATTTTGCTTCTTAGGCTTACGACACTCACTTGAGCGGTGTCCCGGTTTACCACAATTGTAGCATTTGCCTTTGAACTTTTTCTTGTTATGTTTTGAAGTGCCTTCCACATCATACTTTCGTTTGTTCTTTTTAGGACCTTCAACGACATGGACCTTTGTTTCCATCGGATTCTTCCCACTTTTCTTTTGAGACTCACGGTTGTCTTCTTCGATTCTTAGCCGAACCACCAACTCCTCCGCATTCATCTCCTTACGCTTGTGCTTGAGATAGTTTTTGAACAAAGTCCAAGAAGGTGACAACTTTTCAACAATTGCAGCAACTTGGAAAGTTTCACTAATTGACATTCCTTCAGCATGAATGTTGTGGAGGATCACTTGGAGTTCTTGCACTTGCGAGATTACAGATTTAGAATCAACCATTTTGAAGTCCAGAAAACGCCCAATGATAAATTTCTTCATCCCAGCATCTTCAGTTTTATACTTCTTTTCCAAAGAATTCCATAATTCCTTGGAAGTTTTGATAGTGCAATAGACATGGTACAAAGTCTTGTCCAAGTAGGCCAAAATATAATTTCGGCATAGGTAGTCCGAATGCTTCCAAGCATCGACAGCAGCAACCTTTTCAGCGTCATCTCCCTCTTGAATAGAGGGGCAATCTTCATATACAAACTTGCCCAGTTGGCAGGTAGTGAGATAGAAGTACATTTGTCCTTGCCAACGTTTGAAGTCAGCCCCAATGAACTTTTCAGGTTTCTCCCCGTGTGGCATAGATACGGGTGCAGTCACATTTGTGTTGGTGACAATCAGTTTCGTAGGAGTAGTGTTCGTACTTTGCGATTCCATTTCTGTTACAAAAACAGAATTTTTATCAATGATAAAATTCATATATAATGAATTAATCAAAACAGAATACAAAATTCTGTGCAACAATTTCCTCCAAATATGATTCACAATAAATGAATTCCAAAAGAATTCAAATAATAATTCAGAATTAAACTATAATAAAAACAGAATTCCGTACAAAACAGAATTAAATCATAAAATCTGTGTCACACTAATTTTTAATAATAAAAAGAATTCCGTACAAAACAGAATTATAATTTAAATTTTTTTTTAGATAAACAGATTTTAATCAAGAGTACATAAATAAATTTTTATTTTTTAAAACAGAATATAAAAACAGTATAGAAATTAATTTCTATAACAAAACTGTTTTACTAATTTCTACAATAAAGCAGTAATTTAATTCATTTTTTCTGTCAAAACAGATTTATTTCTAACAAATAAATTTCTGTAATAAAAAAAAATTCTGTACACTAAAAACAGTAGAACTAAATAAATTGTCTTAAGATTGTTAAGTCTACTATTTATAAATAACAATTGTACAGAATTATGAATATAATATAATTACAGAATTAAAATAGAATTACAGAAATGAAACACTTACTTGAATTTGCAGAAATTAAACAAGAATAAAAGAAATAATCCGAGCCCTGTGAATCTCACAGTGTTCTTAAGACAATTTATTCCCTCAATGTGCTCCGAGGTTGATGAATATAGTCTCCCAAGATAGGACGGATTTTCCCAATTAATTATGTAGCACAATAATAATTAATTTCAAGGAACTCAATTCTGTGGCTTTTACTCAACAATACTACAACATATGTTATGCAGGAGTAAGAAATTTCTGAACAGAATAAGAGAAATTTTCTGGGGAAAAATGACAGCAATTCTGGAGGAGGAAAAAATTTCGTTGTTTAAAAATGGAGGGAGGCATCTGTATTTATAGCAAAGTAGGTGACGGTTGGCAAATAACTGCCAAAACAGTTAAACGAAATTAACTGTTGACTGTTGGCAATAACTGCCAACAGTTTATTAATTAATTAATTAATTTCGTAATTAATTAATAATTAAACCCAGAAAGTTAAATAAAATTCGGCCCAAAAAAGTAGGAGATTTTTATAAGCCCGAGCCCGAGCCCGAGCCGAACCGAGCCGGCCGGCGGGACGGACGCGCGCGCGCGCGCGTGTGGACTTTTGACCGAAAGTCAACCCGTGCATAGCTTAGGTCATCTCCCCTTCAAAGAGTTGGGATACCCCCAAGGCATCCAAGCCTTAGTCCATACTTGGGGTGTTATTAACTTATCAAAATTCCACTACTCTTCCAATGTGGGACAAGAGTAAAAACACACCCAATTCATTAACTTTCATTGCTTTGTGAGTCACTTTGGGGACATAAATATCATTCATAACTTATTAAAATTGGACATATGAATATACTACGTTAATCTTCTTGCGAAGGTGAACGCGTTCGTATATGATCCCACAATTTTCGTAGTGTGGGTCCCACCTAAATTTGAGCTCAAAGTTGCTCAAAATTTTGTCCAGAAAATTCTGGACAGCTTTCTTAAAACCCATTTAAGTCCAATTTTTCCAACAGTACTTATGTGTATATATATGTTTGAGAAATTATGGCAGTGGGTTAATTTTATATATATATATAAACCGGGTATAAATCCTATTCCTTCTATTTTCTGTTTTTCTTGTATATATTCATATAATATGAGCCGTGATTTTTAAAAAACTATCTCTATTTTTTAATGCATGACATTTTCTCATTTCATGTCCATGCATGAAATGTGATGCTAAAAAAAGTTTATTTTATTTTTTTTATTAAATAAATTTTTTTATTTAAAAAAATTATGGGCTCGGTTTAATTTTTTATTTATTATGGCCTGGGTTTTATCACTGGGGAAAATTTATCGACGTGCCATCGGCACGAGCATCCGCTAGTGTGTGTGTGTGTATATATATATATATATATATATATATATATATAGAGAGAGAGAGAGAGAGAGAGAGAAGGAGAGAGACTCACATACATCATGATGTATACATCACACCATGTTCTACGCTCTAAGAAACTTTTTTATTAAATTTTTTATTTTTTCCTTAAAATTAACCTTCTAATCAACCCATATTTAAAAAATTACGTCAAAATACATTTTGTAGCTATTTTTAAAAAATTCACAAAAAACTGCTGGCGCAGACCTTATAAATAAGGTATTTTGAGCAGTTTGTTGTGAATTTTTTAAAAATAGCTACAAAACATATTTTGACCTAATTTTTTGAACATGGGTTTCAAGTGAAAAATAAAAATTTTGAAAAAAAATGTTCTTAGGCCTATAACTAGGTGTGATGTATGGAAGATGTATAGAGCATGATGTAGGTGAGCGTTCTCCTATATATATATATAATTTTGTATCCAATAATTTTTTTTATGTTAACAAATTATGGGCTGGGTTAATTTTTTTTTATTTATTATGGCGTGGGTTTTATCACTGGGGCAAATTTATCGCCGTGTCATCGGCACGAGCATCCACTAGTGTGTATATATATACACAGTACTGCTCCTGTGCGGACCGGACATGTAGAAATTATCGGCTAAATTATAGATTCTCTCTCTCTTCTGCGTTCACTGCCAGGTGCCTCGGGAGTAGTACTATATATATATACATATATATATACACACACTAACGGATGTTTGTGCCGATGGGACGACGATAAATTTGTCCTCATGATAAAACCCAGACCATAATAAAAAAAAATAAGTAAAAAAATAATAACAAAAACTCACCACATAATTTTTTTAAATAAAAATAAAAAATTTGCTTTTAGGATGACATTTTATGCATGAGAATGAAATGAGAAAATGTCATGCATTAAAAAGTAAAGATATTTTTTCAAAAATCAGGCTATATATATATATATATATATAATAGCAATGGAGTTTCTCTCTCTCCTATTTTAGCTATGGATATTGTGTGTGTGTGTGTGTGTGTGTATATATATCCATATAAAATGATAGCTTATGTGTGATATAAAATATATGTATGATATTTTATATGTTTTATATTACATAACATGCATATATTTCATGCATGCATGGGCATGCATGAAATATCATGCTAAAAGCATATATTATATACTATTATACTATATATTATATACCATTATGTACTATTATACTATTATTTTTTAAATATATGTTATTATTTTTTTTAAATACGGGCTATTAAATTTAATTATTTTTTTATTAAGTATATATGTTTTAAATAGATATGGATATAACATATATTGTTATGTCATTTTTTTTATTAAATTTTTAATTTTTTTTTTTTAAAAAAATAATTTTTATATATTTTTTTAAAGGTGTTTTAAAAAAAAGGCGGGTTATTGTGGGCTGAGGGAAAATTTGTCGTTGTGCCCTCGGCACGGGCATCCGCTAGTATATATATATAACTGCTAAGGTGGCACACACACATATGTGGGTATTAGGGGTTAGGCCTGTCAACGGGTCAGAGTCGGATCGAGTTTAGGGAGATCCAGATCCGTGTAATTGTGTCTTCATCGAGTTTGGGTTCGGGTCCGGATCTTCGTCGGGCTACAATATTGGATCTAGACCCGGATCCATTCGGATCTTCGGGTTCGGGTTCGGGTTCGGGTCCGGGTCTGGCCAAATATATACATTTATTTTATATTATCCCCCTTCTTTATTTTTTAATTTTAAATTAAAATATTTTGTAATGTATTATAGAATATTATTAGTATCAATAAAACATATATTATTTATATTTATTATATATATATATATATATATATATATATATATATATTACTTACATGTTATATTGATAAGATACATTTATAAATATATATAAATTTATAGTATATGTATATATATTTAAAAAATAATAATGTACAATCCGGGTCGGGCCTTCGGGCCCGGGCTTGTATAAGATCCAGCCTCTACCCGTTTAATAAATGGATCTTTCGGTATTCGGATCTCGGGTCCAAAAAAATATGTTCAGACCCTATTATACAGATCGGGTCCGGGTCCAAACCCGACCCATTGACAACCCTATTAGGGGTGGCCATAGGTAGAGACCCGCCAAGCCCGCCCAATAAAAAATTAAGCTTTGGGTAAGGTGAATAGGCCCGCGAAGCGCGCTTGACAAAATTTTTTGAGCCCGATTTTTTTTGGGAAGGCTTGACCATGAATTCTTTAGCCGGACTCGGCCCCACCCGCGACCCGGGAATTATATATATAATATTAATATAAATATATATTTATTTATATGTATATTAATTTATTATTAAAATTTAAGACTACAAAGTTATAAATAAATATATAGCGGGGAACTTTGACAAATATAAAAACTTATACCATGTTTTAATACTTAAAAACACACGCATCATATCATTTACAAAACAAAACCCTATTGGCTTAGCAGTCGCCCCCCCCACCCCCCCACCCTCTCTCTCTAACATTTTCGTTCCACTCCTCTGCTTTTCTCTCTACGATCGCAACACAAACCCTAATCTGCCAATGGATACAATAAATACTAGAGAAGTTCAAATCATCGTGAGTGTTAGGGTTTTATTTATGTTTGGTTATAAGTTTTTTTTTTGTTCAGATCATTGATTTATGTTGATTTATAGAGGATTTATGGTTGATTTATGTTTATGGTTGGGAGAATGTTCAAATGTTGTGTTCAACTCTTTAATTTATGTCCGGATTTTGGGTTCAGATCATTGATTTATGATGATATATAACTATTGTTTGATTTATGTCCAGATTTTTCTTGCCTTTTATTCTGTTAGATTTTTTAAGTTCATATTTACGGATTTAAATAGTTTCTTCTTACTGTTCATATGTCCAGATTTTATGGATTTAAATGGTTTCTTCTTTATGGATAAAACAAACATTTTATTGAAAAAAAAACAGGTCTTAGATTAAAAAAAAGAGGTATTTGATTAATAAAAAATGTCTTTGATTAAGTAAAAAATAAGTTTTCTGATTAATAAAAAAGTATCCGGGCTTGGGTAAAAAGCTTTCAAATTCGGGCGGGCTTGAAATTACATAATAAGGCCCGATATGGGCCTGGACGGGCTTGGGATTGCTCAAAATTTCATAAGTTCGGCCCAAGTCCGACCGGGCCTGCCCAAGCCTAGCCCATGGCCACCCCTACTGGGTGTATTGGAATAAGTTAACTAGGAAATAAATTAATATGCAGTGGGGGTGGGGTGGGGATGGGGTACGCGTGAAAAATAAGAAAACGGTTTTTATTATGTAAAAGTCAAAATATTGACCCTGACACTCTTTTACGTCACCAAAAGAAATACGACTGAATTTTAAAACATGACGGTTAGTTTTTAAATACACGTAAAAAGTCAATTTTGTCATCTTTAAAAATCAATATCTCTTAAATCGTTGCTCAGAAAAATACAGGGAACGTACCATTGGATTCGAATAGTCGAAACGAATAAATTAGAGTATAAACATTTTATAAATGACACTATTTTTATCGATGCTCAAATTAGGTCATTGTGTCAATTACGAACCTCGCATCGTAATAAAAAATATTGTTTTCCTAGTAAGCCTTTACTATAATTTTTTCTACCTTAATTACTATGTTTTACAATCAACTAAATTACCCGATTACCAATTTTAAAAACTATTATTTTAGTTGATGCGGAAGTAAATATGCTCAACAAGGATTTCAATTTTAGAGTGCGCAATAAATTTTAAACAGATTTAATCTTTTTATCCTAAACATTCATCTATGTGATAAAATCGATAAATCAAACCAAGCATTCAACAACGACAAGGTTTTAGGAAAAAATTCATTTCGGGTAAAATTTTTATTTACTTTTATAAATCTACAAGACAGTCGACTTACACACTACTTGATAACCGCTACAAGTATAATGCGCTAATCTTCGCAAATCTCTAGTGAACAACTATGATCCTCGCAAGAATCACAACACCACAGTTCTGCTTCAGCCTCAACCTTTGTCTTCAGCAGTGAGTCCCCTCAGGAATCACAAGTCAGCCATGGAGATGCCTTCCCCACAAAGGTGTATGGAAAGATAAAAAAGTTTATAGGGTTTAAACAATTCACAAAACTAAATATTCAAGATGTTTGTTGTGAATTAAAAAGTGTTTTTGCAATACAAAAGTGATGAACTTTCGCAAAAGTTATGCAGAAACGATTATAGCAAAAGTCTTAAATAATCTTAACATGAAACAGGTATTTATAGGACGTTCACAAAAATCGAGGCGATGCAGTCGTTCGAATGATATCATAACTTCATTCTAACGAGATAAGCATCTCGTTCGAACGAGATGTGTCTCGTTTCTAACGACATTAAAAAATCTTAGGCAACAAGCCCTCGTTTGAACCTCGTTTGTAAAACATATAAAATGACCTTTTAACGATATGCAATCTCGTTTGAACGAGATTTAAGAACAAAATTATTTTTCTTTTCAAAATAAAAAACTCATGTTCATTTTTGATAAAAATAAACATCCAAAAAATTAATTCTGTAAATTAATTTAAACTCTCTAAATTTCTTTATAGCTTTACGGGATGCCGGGAAGTCTTCAAATTTGGAGAGACTTGAGTTCGGTTCGTCGTGACGATGCATGACGATTTGTAACGGGATACGCCAAACTAGTCTAAAACTATGTTATGAACAATGTTGGAAAAATTGTTATTACAAATCTCCCCCTTTGGCTATTATGGTACAAGACAAACAAACATAACCGAACACCAAATTAAAGTAAGAAATCTTCTATGGCAAAAATCAGATTACCCTTCCAAACCCTAAAACGGAATGGCATAAGTCTCTTTGTCTTCAAACTTCTTCTTCTTCCCTTTTGACAAACTTTGTCTTCATTCGGTGTGTCTTGAATTTCGCTTTAACTACCTACACACGTGAGACAAAAAACGTATACCTTGTGACGCATCGAGTTTGAAAAAACGTAAAACTCATGAATAAATTCTCCCCCATAAATTAAGCTCATCAAATTTTAATTTGCTCTCCCCCTTTGTTTTTATCTGAAATAGACAAAGAAGTAGAAACATAAGCAGGAAATACGAACCGTCACGTAGAAGATAAGATATCATCACAAAAAGATATGAATCAGGCATGTGTAATGATCATCTCAAAGGCAAACACAACCAACTGTTTTTGAAAATTTTTAATTTTTTCAAAAAAAAAAATCACAAATACAGCATACAATACCATATATAATATATGCAAAATATATCAAAGAAAATCCATCACACATATATAGGTATAAATGACCACAAAACATGACACAAAACACATAAGCTTTACACACTAGCATAGTATCAATATGTCTAAATGTGTGAGATGGAATGAATGAGTGTGAACTAGACATAAATGAATTATAATCCAAACACTTAAATATGTTCAAGAAGTTATAATTGACTGTAAAACCTTATGAGACTAAGTTTTAGCCTCAAGTGAAAAATAAATTCGCACTTAATGAACAAAACAAGCACAATGCACACGATCCTAGAATATTGATGATTCTACAAATCAATAGCGTCATGACAAAATAAGCATAACTAGGATTCATTCTGCAAACCCGTTGATCTTCAACTAAACTCACTCAAAAGATAAATATGATCATATTTTCTATTCTTTCCTTTCTTTTCTTTTGAAATGATTTAATGTGAATGGTCAAATAATCTAAATTATAGTGGGCCCTTTTGGCATATTTTGCCCTTTTTATTGCCTCAATTTTTTCTTGGTCTCTTTTCAAAGGGTGACTTTCACGACGAGTCAACATGTCTCTCGCAGCCCTTTTTCGTGTACTCATATTTTTTCAATACTAAATAAATCTCACGAGAAATGGTTCTTACATGCACAAATTCCCTATTGTCACATAAACATGTAGATGACAAAATTTATGGGACAACATCTCACTAATCCCAAATATACATAGTGAAGTCAAAATCCAATAAGCTTGTGCATATGTGTGCGGAGGCATATACAAAGTAGAATCCACAAAGCAAATCAAGTTCGAACAACTCCATAAACATGGTTAAGATCAATCTAAGTATCTAAAGTCATAGCCAAATGTCCTAGCCACATGGAAATTGCGGAATGAATTGGATTCAAACACACCAATATGCCACACCAAATGTGTAAAACGAAAATACACAAAAAACGAAAATATTTTTGTACTTTTCACTAATAAAATTATCAAAATAAAATCTTTTTGTATTTTTCCAATATGACTCAATTAAAGAAAAACATAATATAAAAGACACACATGCCATAACACTAGCAAACATATATCGTTAAGCACAACTAGAGTATGATAAACAAAATCATGTAAGCAATCATCTACACTACACCAAAATGGACAAATTGTCACCTTTCAGCCGGCCAGCCTTGTCAAGGTCATTGACCGTGACAAAAAAACACGCGTTTTATGTCACGGTCATTGACCTTGACACGACCGTGACAACGAATTGTCACGGTCATTGACCGTGACAAGCCCGTGACAATTCTTGTCACGGTTAATGACCTTGACACGACCGTGACAACTTTTCAAGCAAAAACCCTTTCCCCCTTCTTTTTTCCCTCCCACCGTTCCCTCCCTCTCTCTCTCTCTCTCTCGACTCGACGCTGCTCTCTCTCTCTCTTCCATTTATATATATATTTGTCTGTATATTTATGTGTGTATGTGTATATATGTGTGTGTATGTGTGTGCGTGTGTGGGGGGTGGGGCGGGATGGGGCAGGGTGGTGGAGGGGGGCAGGGGGTGGGGCGGGGTGGGGCAGGGTGGTGGAGGGGGTGGTGGAGGGGGCAGGGGGTGGGGTGGGGTGCGGTGTGTGTGTGTGTGTGTGTGGTGGTGTGTTTTGGGGGAGGGGGAGGGGGTGGTGGAGGGGGGCAGGGGGTGGGGTAGGGTGGGGTGTGTGTGTGTGTGTGGTGGTGTGTGGTGGGGGAGGGGGTGGTGGAGGGGGGCAGGGCGTGGGGTGGTGTGGTGTGTGTGTGTGTGTGTGTGTGTGGTGGTGTGTGGTGGGGGTGGGGCGGGATGGGGCAGGGTGGGGGAGGGGGTGGTGGAGGGGGGCAGGGGGTGGGGCGGGGTGGGGTGGGGCAGGGGGTGGTGGAGGGGGCAGGGGGTGGGGTGGGGTGGGGTGCGGTGTGTGTGTGTGTGGTGGTGTGTTTTGGGGTAGGGGGGGGTGGAGGGGGGCAGGGGTGGGGTAGGGTGGGGTGTGTGTGTGTGTGTGGTGGTGTGTGGTGGGGGAGGGGGTGGTGGAGGGGGGCAGGGGGTGGGGTGGGGTGGGGTGTGTGTGTGTGTGTGTGTGTGTGTGGTGGGGGAGGGGATGGTGGAGGGGGGCAGGGGGTGGGGTGGGGTGCAGTGGCGGACCCAGGATTTTTAGTAAGGGGGTGCGAAATTTTTCGAGCAATGTAGGGGTTCAGGGGCGGTAGCCCCAAAGGCAATTTTTTTAGGATTAACATTGAAATTATAAGAAAATTATACTTCAATATTGAAAATTAACTGAAAAAATAACACTGAAATTTGAAAATTCTCCTAAATATTTCTAACATTGCCCCTAAATACGATACCCCTAAATATTGAAGTATAAGGAGACATTTATCTGTTTATTTTTTATCTTTCCTAGACCATTTATCAGTCATTTTTTCCTCTCTTGAACTCATCAACATGGGTTGATAATCATTGTGATATTTGTGATGGTGATATCAAGGCAGACCACCAACGATTAATCCCACACCCGCTCTCACTCTCCTATTTTTTTGTTGGAAGCCTTTAGGTTTCTGTTCGGATATATTCTGCGTTGTCTGATCAGGATATATTCTTTTTAAATTTTGGACGTCTTTAAATATATTTTTAATTTGGTAGTGTATATATCTTTGTGTTTTATGTGTGATTTTTCACATTGGAATGTTGTAAACACGACTCTGAATCTTATTATCATAGTTTTCATTGAAAATGTGGTTGTCAAATTGGGCAACGTTCGTTGTTACGACGGTTTTTATTCAAAGTATCCTCGCTTACTACTACTAATTTATATCATTTATTCAAAGTAAATACTAGGTATAATCATGATTGCACTCAAATTTAATTATTTATAAATCACTCGAAAGAATGTGTTCTTATTATTAAAGTTGATTACGGTATATTATGATTCCCCACGTTATGTTTTCGATACCCTCTTGGTTAAATAAATTTTCTACTAACCGATTTTAATGAATATCTGATCAATTCCTTGATTCTAAAACTTAATTCTATAGGATTATAAAATAGTTAATCGGTCGGGTAAACAAAACATATAAGTCTATCAAGGGGTATCACAATCAAAATTATTTCTTGGACGTGAATTCCTCCAAATTACGTTATAATTTTTTGGTTTACTTATTTTACTAATCATGTGCTTTTTGTCGTTTCAGGCAAAGCTTAAGGAAGTGCATGAGTCGCAGTCTGATGCCGACAAGGCATCTTTGTCCACAGACGCACTCAGCCAAGTGCTTGGCTCTGATCGCAAAGGGAGGACAAGGGGAGTGAGCTCGCGGGTGGCCAAATCTAGGATCATCATATTGGAGACAAGCGACACCGGGTTGTCTCGAGCGGTGGATTCACATGACGCGAAGCTGTCCCGTTTGGAGGCGACGGTCCAAGATATGTACGCATTCATGAAGCGTACGTTGGGTGGAGACCGTAAAGGGAAAGGGAAGGAGAAGGCGGTGGAGGAGGAGGTGCGGGAGGACGAGGCGCAGGATGACGAGGATGTGGACCTCGCTGCTTCATCACCGACACGTTCGTACTTCGACGATCCACTTCCCTATTTGACGCCCTCCAACAGACCATTGTCGACAATTGGTTGGCCGAGCGTGTTCATATTGGACGTATTTGATGGCCAGCGGATAGGGCAGGGGTTGAGGGACCCGAATATCGTCGAGGGTGGAATAGTTCATGGACGTGCGCTTCAACAGATGGAGTCCAGGGTGCTCGTTACACATGTCATACCCGGGAAGGAGAACTCCCTATTGTGGTTGCTCGAACAATGCGGCACGACGTATATTAGTGGGTGCGTCAATTCGTATGTCGTGTGGCCTACTCACCTCCTCAGTTTTATCCAAGACATGTAGTAACATTATTTTTAAGTTTGTCCATTTTAATTAAATTTGGATTATATCGTCATGTATATTATTTTTACTTTGAATATTTGGATTATATAGTCATGAATATATATTTGCATTATCTTTAGTTTGTGTTGGATATATGATGTTTGGAACAGGTACAACGTTGCTATAACAGGTACAAATATACTGCTGGGCAGTGGCGGTGGCCATACTGCCCAGCAGATTTTTTTTAAATTCTGCCCAGAATTGTCACGGTCATTGACCGTGACAAGTCCGCGACAAAAGTTGTCACGGACGTGTCACGGTCATTGACCGTGACAATTATGGGCAAGAGGGGTCACGGTTTAGAACCGTGACAAACGTGTCATGGTCATTGACCTTGACACGACCGTGACACAAAACGCGAGTTTTTGGTCAAGGTCAATGACCGTGACACGACCGTGACAAAAAAAGTTGTCTCGCCTCGAAATGTCACGGTCATTGACCTTGACAAGGTGAATTTGTCAAGGTCAATGACCTTGACAAATGGGCAGATTTGGTGTAGTGCTATACGATATAGCATGTGAAGCATCATATGCAAGCATGTGAGAATCAAGCAGTCTAACATCTAGCTCCTCCAAAACAGATTTCCTAACCCAAATGGATGTATACTTAACGCGTCAGAATTTAGGAACTAAGGAAACACTAGACTTAAACTTTTTAGGACCTCTTCCAAGATCATAATAAAATGCATAAAGTGACATTTCCTACCACAATGTGAGCATGTGTAAACTCGAGGAATGTTACCTATAGGTTGACCTTTTTTAACGTCCTTGGATGCGATTGACCCTCTAAAATAAAAAAATGGTTTTGCTTTAACACTCGAAGCATTAGAAACATGTGAGCAAGAGCCATTACTACCAACACTACTAGAGTCTTTTAAATTATCTTTTAACTTCAAAATTTTAGACTCAAGTAAGGAATTTGACTATTTCAATTTTAGGGACCCCTTCTTAATATTTTCAATAATTCCTAGAAGGTTATCTCACTCCCCCTTATTGTGAGCAAATGTATCCCTAAGAGTCTTCTCATATGCCTTCAAATCATTAATCAAAACACTATCCTCAACGACACATTCATTAACTGATTAGGCATAAATTCTTCCCAATTTATCCCTTTAATTTAGCTACTTTTAGCACCTCGAACAACGTAATCGATTTGATTTTATCTCATAATCTTGCTACTGACTTATTCTAACGAGTACACCGAGTTTCTGGTATTTCGTACTAATTTTACAGTTATTCAATGTCAATAAAGAAAGAAAGACCCCGGAAGAATCGAGAAAGAAAAGAAGGAAAGTCAGAAGGGAAAAATCGTAATTTTTACCCAGAATTCGGATGATGCATCTAAAGAAAAGTTGAAGATATCAAGTTCACGAGCACGTAGGAAGAAACGGCACCTCAATCGGAATCCTGGTGTGAAAGTTATGAACAGTCAAAGGTAGAAGAAAAAGTCAAAGGAAATCCGGACCAAACCGAATCGGATCGATCCGCAATGCCAATTTCCAAAGAACCCCGGACCGAAGATGGATCGAAGCTGAGGGAAAATAAACGAATCGATTCGAACCGGATCGATCCGACCAATAAATAAACGAACCGATCCGGATTCCAGCCAGACCGAACCGAAGAAGGCCCGAACCGGTCCGACTGTCGAATTTTTATTTTTTACTCCTCCTCTAATGGAGAGTCATAGTTCAGCTAAAAATCTTGAAGTTTTGTAGGGTATTTAAACCCGAGTTATTATCATTCTAAACAACGGGGAATTTATCTAATTTTCTATTATTTTCAGAAAAATCCTAGTTTGAAGATAGATTATAATTTTAATTCCAAGATTGAAGATTGTTCAGATTTCTGTGATTACAAGTCTTTTTACTTGATGCTTTGAGTGCTTCGGTAAGATTAGTGATTAGTTTCTTCTGTTTAATCTTCTTTCTACATCATTTTACAATTCTCCCTTAGTTTAATCATGATTTCCTGCAATTCAAAAATCGTTTTCATTACTTTCATCATGGTAGGTGAGACTTTTAAAGGTCGGGACATATGAACTCAACCTGATGTGGTAGTTGCATGTGTATAAAATTACTCCTCTAAATTTAATAATTTGATTACGACCATATTGCGTAGTATCGCGACAATTGTAGGTCTTTGGATCTCGTTTGCTTCAGGGTAACCGAGATGCTTCAGAATGCAATTCGATTGTAACTATCGCAATACCGATTTATTCGTCCTCTGATTAAGTATAGTGCGGGCTTGAACCTCATATACGTAATGCTTGGGAGTACTAAATTCTGGGTCTAATTAATCATTTAAATTTACGATTAGTTTTATACCAACAATACACTAGGGTTGAGGGATTGTATTCCTGTCCTGTTTCTTTCATCATATAGTTCAAATCTCAGTTCAATCACTTTCAGTAATTTAGATAATTTAGAATAGTTGCATTCCATTCATATTTTAGTGCATTAAATAAATATTTTCAAAAATTGCATTTAGTTGTAGTCAATTCTCAAAACCAATCATCTTTTCCTTTTTCTCTAGTGTCAGAGTTAGGATTCATTCATCTGTCCAACGTCGTTACAATTCCATTGTCCTATTTCCCTGTGGATACGATCCCGACTTACCGGGTTTATTACTAACGCGACAGGCTTGTACTTGAGCCTAGAGAGTACGCACTTCTGAGACACATTCTTAGTCGCGTCAAGTTTTGACGCCGTTGCCGGGGAATTAGGTAGACTTAGGATTAGATCGAGTCAATCTCAAACTTTGACCAAAAATTTCCAAAAATCCAAAAACATATAAAAAATTTGAAAAGGCACAAAAATATTCATCAGCATCTCTCATAAGCTAGTTAATGAAAAATTCTGAACTCACTCCAACTCCCCATAATACTCTAACCCATATTCATGAAAATCCTATAGTTGAGTACGATCCTGATAGCCCTCACACTCCTAGCGCTCCACGGTTCTGGGTTCCACCTCCCACACCGTAACACTCAATCTCAAATAACACCCCGTTTTCCTTCTTAGGATACACTTCAGAGCACGCTCCGAGTATACCAAGTGAGAATACCGAATCTTTGAGAGAGAGAGAGAGAGACATGTCACAACACGGTAGTGCAGCCGCCGATGAGGGAGAGGCCCCGTATCGTCCTTTGAGAGACATCTTTTATCCCAGCGCACTATCACTCCTGGATGCATTTTACTCCGGTACAATGTAGGGAAATTTTGCTTTAGGAATGGGATGATCCAGATACTTCCCACTTACCATGGAATTGATTCAGAAAATCCATATGCCCACATCATGGAATTTGAGGAGGCGTGCGAGACTCTCAGCGATCAAACTTGCACAAAAGATGTGCTCCGCCTTAAACTCTTCCCATTCTCACTAAAGGATAAGTCTAAGACCTGGCTATGGTCTTTACCTCCAAATTCGATTTCATCATGGAACGAGCTACAATCCAAATTTCTCAAGAAGTTCTTTCCTCCACATCGAACGAATTCCATCAAGGCTCAAATTGAAACTTTCCGACAATTAGAAAATGAGTCATTCGATCGATGCTAGGAGCGTTTCAATGAGTTAATTGCCTCGTGTCCCCATCATGGTTTTGATAAAACGTAAATCATTTCCTTTATTCATAATGGGCTGAACATTAATTCTAAGAAACTTGTTGAAACCATGGGTAGTGGTCCGTTTATCGACTTAGACGCCCACGATGCTGAGCTTCACTTGAGGTATGTCGCCGAGACTACCCAATCCTGGGATACATCTGACCCTAATGCTCAAAATCTATATCGTCAAGTGACCACCACTCCATCGGCGTCCGGCCTATTGCATGTAGAAAAGAATTCTATGACGGACAGTCGACTCGATACACTTGAGAAAGGACTGCGAGACCTACGTGAGGTATATGGAAGAGGACCAACTGGATCCATCCCAAACCCTGTTGAGAAGGTGTGTGCGATTTGTGAGGCGGGTCATTCAACTGAGGAATGCCCGACAATACCCACTTACAAAGTGATGCTTCAAGAGCAAGTTAGTGGTATATGAGGATTCAAGGGTAATTTCGGTGCACCCCACGGGAATTCTTACAATCCTTCATGGAAAAATCACCCTGGTTTTAGCTATGGGCAACAACATGTTGCGATGAATCCTAATTCACATGTTACCCCTCCTCCACCACCACACTTTCAACAAACTCCACACATGCAAGGACATGTGCAAGCACCACCACCTCAAGGAGCATATATCACTCCTCCGCGGAGAAATCTTGAGGATACGATCAACCACTTTATCAATACCCAGACTGAAACTAATGCTAGGCATGAGCACATGATAAACGACATGAATGCGAACATTTCACAGTTGCAATCATCGTTGAGTATCCAAGAAAAAGGCAAGTTTCCTACCCAGGGCCAAAGATCGCCCCAAGGTCAAACTAGTGTTAGCACCACCTCGACAGAACATCAGGAGCAATGTCAAGCGGTGACCACTCTTCGTAGTGGGAGAGTCATTGATTTATCACCTCCACCACACGACACAACCAAAGACAAGGAGGTTTCACCCGGCACGAAAGAGGCCGAAGATGTCCCCTTGAAGGAGAGTGATAAAGAGGACACTAGTGAGCCCGAGGTAGTAGTGAAACCACCCACCGCGGCACTATTTCCTCAAAGGTTGATTCCTTCCCACAAAGGAAACCCCCGTGATGAATTGTTAGACGTACTAAAGCAAGTGAAGCTAAATTTACCTTTCCTCGATGCTATTAAGCAGATTCCAGCTTATGCAAAAGTCATAAAAAACTTGTTGACGGTAAAAAGGAGTATGAAGGTAAAGAAAAATGTCTTTCTAGCACAGAACGTGAGCTCTATCCTACTCAATGATCTCCCACCAAAATTCAAGGATCCCGGTGCACCCACCATTTCCTGCATCATTGGAGAAAATAAAATCGAAAAAGCCTTACTTGACTTGGGAGCAAGTGTCAATATTCGCCCTTACACCATCTATAGGCAATTTGATTTGGGAGACCTCAATCCCACAAAGGTCACTCTCCAGTTAGCGGATCGAACCGTGAAGATCCCAAGAGGCATAGTTGAGGACGTGATCGTCCAAGTTGACACTTTCTACTTCCCAGTGGATTTTGTTATTTGGGACACGGAGCCCTCCTTCTCCTCGAGCAATCATGTTCCCATCATTCTTGGGCGCCCATTCTTAGCTATGGCTAACGTAATCATCAATACTCGGAATGGGCAAATGTAACTCACTTTTGGGAACATGACTTTAGAGACTAACTGATACATAACGAATATTGCATATTTACGCCCTTTATCTTTATGCATTCTAGAACTTTTATGTTCTTAATGTCTATATTTATGCTCGTTAACCAGACAGCCTCGGATTTGGACATATATATATTTTGCAGGGGTTAATTGTGCTTTTGTAGGTATTGGAACGCTAAAAGTGAGGTTCGGTTGCATTTCAGAGAAGTTTCGTTGTCGAATGCTACTTCAAGGGCAATTTGGTATTTTCAAACTCACTATTTTTTATGGAATGAAGTTACCAACATGTATATCATCAAATTATCTTTCCGTGGCCACTGACAGTGCGTCATTCTGACTCCGTATGTGTAAGTTATGCCCATTTCCGGAAGGTTTCGGTATTTTCTTATACTTCAAGGGCATTTTGGTAATTTCATACTGCATAATTTGGAGTGTTTCAAAACAGAATCATTTAGAGAATTGAATTAGCTTCGCGTTGGTTCCGATCACGCCTCATTTCGATTCCGTATGAGGGAGTTATAGTCGTTTCTGTGCAACGCGACAAAATTGGTTCAAAGAGGAAAAGTGGGTTGTCTCCAGCCCAAGGCAAACCCCAAAAGTGTGGTCGACCGGTCCCAAACATGAGGTCGACCGATCCCATCAGATATGGATGAAAATTGACTTATTTTGGGTTTTTTGGCTTGGTTTTGTTGGGGGTTTATTTTGGGGCATAAATAGAGTGTTAGGGGCTTTTCTTTAGAGAGATATTTCATTTTAGGTTAGAGAACTTTGGGAATTTTTGTTGGTGCTTCCCTCTCCTCCTTTCTCTTTAAATTCATCCCATTTATGTAAGTATATTACTATTTATTATCACTTTCCTTTGTTTAATGCTTATTTACTTGATTTCTTGCTTTGTAGTTACTTTTATTGCTTAGATAGTTAGTTATAGTTTGTTAATTTTTGTTTGCTTTTGTTAATTAGTTGTTTTACTTAGTTTAATCATGTGTAGTGAGTAGTTTTACGGGTTGGGATTGCGTTTTCGCCATTAATGGGCGTCGAGCTCCGAAAGTTAGGTTTTGAGGAAAATTGCGTTTAATTGAAACCTCGAGTATTAAAGTCGAATTATTATGCGTTTAACTTTTTTTATCACGCAACGTTAGTGTTTATAGCGATAATACGAATTTAATCCGCGTATGACCATTTTTGATTAAATGTTTAATCTTGCAACTTTGGGTTAAATTCCTTATTGTGTGATGTTTATACTTAATTGAAAATGCTCGATTAAATGTTTTCGAACCGAAATTCTAATTATTAGTTGTTTAGCCCATGGTGGGGACACGATCCCGACTCTCGTTTTATTAATTCTAGTTTAGACTTAACTTCTTAATTTTTCCCTTTTCTTTATTTCCAACCTATCACCTTTTACACTTTTATTTTAGGAGTATAATCCTATAAATTCTAGCAACTCGTCTCTGTGGATTTTCGATACCCGACTTACCGTTATACTTGTATCGCAAGTGCAGTCGTAATTTAGATTTTTGTATTAATGCGGTGAAACGAATTCAACGATTAACATTTTGACACGACGCTACTTTTCACGCTTAATCAAAATGGCGCCGTTGCCAGGGACTAGTTTGTTTTAGACTCTATTTGATTTAGTATTTCATAGTATTTTCTTTCTATTTGTATTATTTGCTAATATTTTGCAGGACTTCCACATTTGAGCACTTAGAAACACTTGAATCTTTCCCGCACGCACTTACTTTGTTGAATCCGCCATTCGAGCCATTTTTGGGATAAGCATGTCTTATTCCAATTCTTTCGGTAATCCTTGTTATAATTCTCAAATTTCTCGCAAACCTATGACTTTCGGTGAATACTTAGCATCCCAAAGTGTAACAAATTCAAATATTACTTTGGGCGAGTATAACGAAAGTCAAAATTTGGGTTATTGGAATTTTGATGATGATGACAATGATTTTGGGCCTTTACCTCCTTATAATAGGAATTTTGATACGAATTGCAATAGTTTTCAAAATTCCTATAATAATGAGTTTTCATTTAAGTCTGATGGTAATTTTCAAAGTTCCCATTTTCATGCATCCACACCTCGACCTATGACTTTCGGTGAGGGTTTGCGTATGTATGAAAATGACAAAATTAAAAATCGTTATCGGGAAGAAAATCGTTCGTGGGAACATTAGTTGAATTTATTATTTGAGTCCGACGACGATTTTGCTTTCGAGACTTTCGAGGTCGACGAATGTTTTGAACCAAATGAGGTACTTGTGCCTACTTTGGAACAAGTCATTCTAGACTTTGCCCATTGCGTAATAGATATTGAAAGTGAGGATGATAATGACGTAATATCTATTTGCAATGAAATGATTTCTTCTTTGGCCCCCAAAGAAGAACATTTCATTGAAAATGATATTATTTCATTCGAAACTCAAACTCCATGCGATGATGATTCGTCTCATGAGTTTGAATTTCATTCATCCCCATTTTCATTTTCTATTATCACACCAGAACAAGTACCCGATGATTCGGTTTCAAACTTTAATGTTTTAAATCCTATCGCCGATGAGGAGTACTTGCTCGAGTCGCCCTCCACGATCGCATCTTCGCCTTTGTGTGCGCCGCCTCCCATTCCAACTTCAAAATCCTTGGGAGGATATTCGGCTTTTCTCGGTCCCCACTTGTTTTTTTCACCCGTTCAATCCAAACCCCCCATCGTCCCTCCAAAAATTTTAATTGGCGATGGTTCATTTCTTTCGCCTTACACACGCCTTCCGTTGTTCAAACGGAATTCATATTTTTCGAAAGGCATGCTTGTATGTGAGGGTACACCGGTTATCCTCCAAAGTCAAATCGTTTTTTATGGTGGACGCTCACCTATTTAGACTTCTAGTGTATAGTTAGTGTGAAGTCTAAATAGTAAGTTGTATATAGTTAGCTTTTTATTATTTCTTTCTTTAGTTTTTCTTTCATTTTTAATTTAGTCTAGTGTAATTAGTTAACTCTTTATCATTTATTTTTTCTATGCTCGGTACTAACTTGTTTTGTAGATTCTTTGAACTTGTTCTTATGGGGATCGCTCCAATTTTGGGTAATATCGCTCTTTTTCTCTCTTTGCTTTGGTTCTTAATTAGCATTGAGGACAATGTCAGGTTTTAAGTTAGGGGGTGTGGGATATTCTATCCATTTCTTTATTTAGTTAGTCCATGTTTTTGCTCACATGTTAGTTATTTAGTATGATTTTCTTAGAAAAATTCAAAAATTTCAAAAAGATTTTTCTTTCTTTTTTCTCCTTTATTGGGCATTTTGCCTTTGTTTTCGATGATAAATTTCAATAATTGCCCGATCCAATTGACAACCTAATGATTCATGTTCTCGATTTTAGAAGTTATTAGACTTTAGTCCTCGATTATTGATATTATGAATAACTTCATGAATTAAACTTTATCCCGTGAGCACATGCACTTTATTGTTATTTTGATTTGGTTTAAGATTTTTATAACTCGGTAATCTTTTGTTGCATTGTATATACTTACACCTTTCGTCGTTTGTACCTTTCGTCGTTTGTGAGTGTATACACTATTCTTTTCTCATTGAAAACGTTAAATTCGTTGGTAATGTCACTATTCTTTCATTTGACCGTTCATTAATTGAGTCCATACTTGAAATGTGTTACTTGAGCATGATTTTCATATATTATTTTGATTCAATAATTGCGTAAACTTTGTGAAATGATCATAGGCCCTCTTTATTATATCACCCATATTAGCCTTGACCTCACCCTTATATGTTTACCCTCGGCAACCCCTTTGAGCCTAAATATAGCCTTTCGTTTCATAACCCAAATTTCCATAACAAACTCCGCATTGGAGTTTTAGCCCATACATACACCTTACATACCCTTGTTTGGAATGTTACTTGGGATTGAATGATGTTGTTGTGATGTCGGCTGCAATTTAGGCATATGAGAGTTTGAAAAGTAAAGAAAAGAAAGTAGTGAAAAAAGAGTGAAAAAGAGAAAGCAAAAATCAAAAGAAAACAAAAAAAAAAAGAAAAATGAGAAAAAGAAGAAAAGAAAAGAAAGAGAAAGTTGTATATGTTGTATATAGTTCAATAAACTTTGATTACTCTCCTCGGTGATATATCTAATGCCGTTTTGGAACTCGTTTTCCAATTTTGGGATTTCTCGCATTTTCCCATTATCCTGAGTTTTCATCCCGGACACTTTGAATCCGTACATACATTTCTTCATTTTTTTACCCTACCCTAGCCTACATTACAACCCTATAAGTTCTATGTGATCTTAAGTAGATGTAATTCAAAAGGTTTAAATAGTTTTGATAATCTGTGAAAATACATTTCGCCTCTTTTAGTTTGCGATATCCTTTCATTGAGATTACAATTTTTCAGTTTTTATATAGCGTTCTTCATTTGTGACATGTGTGCGGCCTAGTTTCCATTTACATTTACTCTTTAGCCCGCATGTTCCGTGTGTTAGCTCCCTGTTTTGAGTGAATTCACTTGATGAGTGTAATGCCCGTGAGGAATAAATATATGTTTGCTTTAATGTTTATCCGGTTTATATAAGTTTTTTTCCAAATCACACTTTGCATGTGCTCGCTTCTCTCCCATGTTTTAAGGTTTCAACCCTATAAGGTGCATTCTATAATGTTAATGATTCGGACTTTTGTGTGAATTCATTCGCTTTGCTAATAATGCATATGAAAGCTTTTTTGCTTTTGTTGGGCTTATCGCATGTTGGTTTGGGCATATTTTGAGGAAATCATATGATGTTTGTGGGTATTATCCCAGAAAACCCTCACGAGACGACACTCGTCCACTAGTGTAACCTAGGGGTTTAACGGCTTATTGCATATGCTAAATGCAATCGTGTTCCCTACGAAAGTGGCAATTATATTTTGATGCATATATACATTTTGTATTTCCTTCTGTGGACTGGTTTTGTTTGTTTCATCACTAGGGACTAACAATGTCTAACTTAGGGGGTGTGATACATCACGAATATTGCATATTTGCGCCATTTATCTTTATGCATTCTAGCACTTTTACGTTCTTAATGTCTATATTTATGCTCGTTAACCAGACAAACTCGGATTTGGACCTATATATATTTTGCAGGGGTTAATTGTGCTTTTGTAGGTATTGGAACGCTAAAAGTGAGTTTCGGTTCCATTTCGGAGAAGTTTCGTCGTCGAATGCTACTTCAAGGGGAATTTGGTCTTTTCAAACTCACTTTTTTTTATGGAATGAAGTTACCAACATGTAGATCATCAAATTATCTTTTCGTGGCCACTGACCGTGCGTCATTCTGACTCCGTATGTGGAAGTTATGCCCATTTTCGAAAGGTTTTGATATTTTCTTCTACTTCAAGGGCATTTTGGTAATTTCATACTGCATAATTTGGAGTGTTTCAAAACAGAATCATTTAGAGAATTGAATTAGCTTCGCGTCGGTTCTGACCACGCCTCATTTCGATTTCGTATGAGGGAGTTATAGTCGTTTCTGTGCAACGCGTCAAAATTGGTTCAAAGAGGAAAAATGGGTTGTCTCCAGCCCAAGGAAAATTCCAAAAGTGCGGTCGATCGGTCCCAAACATGAGGTCGACCGGTCCCATCAGATATGGACAAAAATTGACTTATTTTGGGTTTTTTGGCTTGGTTTTGTTGGGGGTTTATTTTGGGGTATAAATAAAGTGTTAGGGGCTTTTCTTTGGAGAGATATTTCATTTTAGGTTAGAGAACTTTGGTGATTTTTGTTGGAGCTTCCCTCTCCTCCTTTCTCTTTGGATTCATCCCATTTATGTAAGTATATTACTATTCATTGTCACTTTCCTTTGTTTAATGCTTATTTACTTGATTTCTTGCTTTGTAGTTACTTTTATTACTTAGATAGTTAGTTATAGTTTGTTAATTCTTGTTTGCTTTTGTTAATTAGTTGTTTTACTTAGTTTAATCATGTGTAGTGAGTAGTTTTACGGGTTGGGATTGCGTTTTCTCCATTAATGGGCGTCGAGCTCCGAAAGTTAGGTTTTGGGAAAAATTGCATTTAATTGAAACCTCGGGTATTAAAGTCGAATTATTATGCGTTTAACTTTTTTTGTCACGCAACGTTAGTGTTTATAACGATAATCCGAATTTAAGCCGCGTGTGACCATTTTTTATTAAATGTTTAATCTCGCAACTTTGGGTTAAATTCCTTATTGTGTGGTGTTTATACTTAATTGAAAATGCTAGATTAAATGTTTTCGAACCGAAATTCTAATTATTAGTTGTTTAGCCCATGGTGGGGACACGATCCCGACTCTCGTTTTATTAATTCTAGTTTAGACTCAATTTCTTAATTTTTCCATTTTCTTTATTTCCTACCTATCACCTTTTACACTTTTATTTTAGGAGTATTAAATCCTATAAATTCTAGCAACTCGTCTCTGTGGATTTTCGATACCCGACTTACCGCTATACTTGTATCGCAAGTGCAGTCGTAATTTAGGTTTTTGTATTAATGCGGTGAAACGAATTCAACGATTATGGTTTTGACGCGACGCTACTTTTCACGCTTAATCACTAACATCTTCCATATCGCCCAACAGACGGGGGAAGAAGATGATCTTCACGCGGTGAGCCTAATAGACGAGATAGTAGAGGAATATTTTGAGGAAAACTATTGTGGAGACGCCTTAGGGTACTGTTTTGTGTCGAGCCACGAGAGTGAGGGGACGTACACCGCATTCGAGAGGGAGGTTGAGGAGTTAAGAGAGTTACTTGATGAGAGAGCGTCGGATGAGGACGTGAGAGATGTAAGTTGGGTTTCTAGATTCGCGGAGTTACCACCGAGGGATACACGCATGGTTCCCTCCAACGAAAAATTTCCAACCCTCAAATTGAAGAAACTCCCCTCCCATATTAAATATGCATACCTAGGAGAGGATGAGACATTTCCTGTTGTTGTCTCCTCTAGCCTAGACGAAGAGCAGGAGGGAAAATTGTTGAAGATTCTGAGGAAGCACCAAGGTGCTTTTGGTTGGTGCATTGCTGATTTGAAAGGGATAAGTCCTTTGATTTTCACCCACAAGATCCATCTCGAAGAGGATGTCAAACCCTCAAGAGAAATGCAAATAAGGGTAAATCCTAATATGAAAGAAGTGGTGAGGGCCGAGATCATTAAGGTATTGGATGCCGGGATTATCTACCCAATCTCGGATAGCAAATGGGTGAGCCCTATTCAAGTTGTCCCGAAAAAGTGGGGCATGACACTGATTGAGAATGCCAAAGGAGAGCTAGTCCCCCAACGTACCACCACCGGGTGGCGCGTTTGCATTGATTACCGAAAACTCAATGCGGGAACTAGGAAAGACCATTTCCCTTTGCCATTTATTGACCAGATGCTTGAAAGAGTAGCGGGCCACCCTTACTATTGCTTCCTTGATGGTTATTCCGGATATAACCAAATTGAGGTAGATGTACTTGACCAACAGAAAATGACCTTCACTTGCCCTTTTGGTACGTTTGCCTACAAACATATGCCATTCGACTTGTATAATGCACCCGCGACCTTTCAAAGGTGCATGTTGAGTCTATTTAGCGACATGGTCGAGAGAGGACTTGAAGTGTTCATGGACGATTTTAGCGTTTTTGGCACCTCTTTCGATATTTGTCTTGAAAAACTGGAAAAGGTATTTGCCCGGGGTGTGGAAAAGAACTTGGTGCTGAATTGGGAGAAATGTCATTTTATGGTCACTGAGGGAATAGTTCTTGGCCACATAGTTTCATCCAAGGGGATAGAAGTTGATAGAGCTAAGATAGATGTCATAGCCGATCTACCCCCACTAAAATCGCTCAAAGATGTGCGCTCCTTCTTGGGCCACGCGGGGTTTTATCGAAGGTTCATTAAGGACTTTAGCGCCATCGCTAGACCCTTAAGCAACCTACTCATGAAGGGCACCCCATTTGAGTGGACGGAAGCATGCCATAACGCTTTTGAAAAACTAAAAACCGTTTGTGTCCTCTCCCATAATGCAAGTTCCGGATTGGTCCTTACCATTCGAACTTATGTGTGATGCTAGCGATTATGCGATAGGAGCTGTTTTGGGACGAATGAAAGACAATAAGGCTCATGTCATCTACTACGCTAGCCGGACTCTTACCGGACCACATCTTAATTACTCCACTACAGAGAAGGAGTTGCTAGCGGTAGTCTTCGCTCTTGACAAATTTCGGTCCTACCTTATCGGTTCTCCCATCACTTTCTTCACCGACCACACGTCATTGAAATACCTACTCGCAAAGAAAGGCACAAAGTCGCGCCTCATAAGGTGGATCCTACTCCTACAAGAGTTTAATCTCTCCATGAAAGAAAAGAAAGGAGTAGAAAACGTCGTAGCAGACCACTTATCACGACTTTCGTCCTACGTACCTAGTGATCCAATACCCATAGACGAATACTTTTCGGATGAGCAACTCTTTGCTACCTCTTCTTTGCCCTGGTTTGCGGATATCGTGAACTATCTTATCACGGGAGTCGTCTGTAATACCCCGTACTTTTAATGACTTTTAAAATGTGTTATATTTTAAATTAATGGATTAATTGGATTTTATTATAAATTAATTCATTTGGGTTTTATCCGAATTGTGGATATTAAAATGAATGATTCTGTATATTACTTAAATATATTTAGTTAATATATGAATGTGATGTTATTGATATGGCTGTGTGATATTAATTCAGTAATTTAAATTTTTCGTCGGATGCGGTATGGGACGTGTCGGGACAAATTTATTAAATTAAAAAGGAAACATTTTTACATCAACATTATAGTCATTTCGGGTGCGTCATTGCGTCCGGAAGGGTTAAAATAGTCAAAAAAGTCTATTTGGATGTTGGTTTTGGGTCTCGGGTCATTTGGAAATGAAGAGACAACCAAAAAGGGCATTTTGGTCATTTTTGCAAGGGGGATGAATAGTGATTTCGGATTTTGTCTTATTATAAATATTTGGAGATTGGTGGTATGTGGGTTCATTCATCTCTTCTACACAAAATTGAAAGGTCACCTTGTGAGAGAGAGTGAAAGGTTGCTTGGGAGAAGAGAAGCTTGATTGGAAATGAGGAGAACCAAGGACCCAAGGGTCACCACCACCAACCACCACCGAAAGTGAACCGAAGAAGAGGAGAACCACCTGTGTTATACAACCCCAAAGGATCAGACCTACATTAGAGGCAAGTATTTGATGATTGCAATCTAAGTTTGTATATTGTCTATGTTAGGATAATGATAAAAAGATGAGATTTTTCATGTTTGGCAGATAAAGATAGAGCTGTGGATTAATTTCTGAAAAAATGGGAATATATAGGAATCAAACTCATGTTGTAGGTAGATAGTAATCCACGAAATAATCATAAATTTGTTGAAGAAATTCTGAGAATCATTGGTGTGTTCTTGAAGATATCATGTATATAATGTTCTAGAAAAATAGGATGAATATAGGCTTTTAATTCAAACTCTTGATGATTCTAGGATGTTTAGATCATTAGAAATCATTCACATATGTTGCTATATCATGTAGTAAGGATTATATGGAATTTGGGTTGTTAATATGAAGGTTTGAATGATCAAAAGTGATGAAACCCGTAGTAGAAGAAATGCAGAAAACTGGGCTGTTATCCGGGCGATCGATCGATCGACCCCCTGCCTTCAATCGATCGACCTCCCTAGAATTCATGATGTTGTTTCTTTTTAATGCTTGTTCTTATCCCAAACCTTTTGTAAATATTTGGTGATTATTAATTGGATATAATGGGACTTAGGGAAGATCAGTAATCCCTAGATAAGAATCGAATTAATATGATTGGGATTGAATTGATTAGAATTATGATAATTAAATAGAAAGAAATTTCGGTTGCTAGATTCATGTGTTGGATTATAATTTGTATGCATGAGGATTAAGGATAGGTCCAGTAGGGGAAGTTTAATAAATCACCTGGGCATCCTTAGGTTTACAAGAGGGTTCAATCCTAGGTGAAAGAAGATGTGTTTATAAGAGATTAGAAATTATCGATTGTAACCCTAATTAAAGGAAAGTTTAATTCGTAGTAATTCGGGAGATAAGATGATACGGACCAGTAGGATATTAGTGATTTCTTACTGAATAAATATATTGAGGAAAAACCTATTTAAACCTTGAGTGATGAGTGAGACTCTGGAATAATTAAAGTAAGGAAGTAAAGAAATATTTTAATACGTAGGATTTAAGGGATATAATTGATTCGTCACTTTTATTGTATTTTATACCCCGTTAATTTGTACATTCTAGCTTTCCCGTGCATGTATTTCCCGGTTCTTATACTCATTTATTGACTAACCCCTGAATTCATCATATATACTTTGTATGTGTCTTTATTGAGCTTTTATAGGTCTCGGGAATGCATTTTGGGAAGTTTGGTTTTGATCCGGAAAAGTTCCGTTGACACTTGCACAGTCGGGGGCATTTTGGTAATTTCAGCACTCGGGTTTTGATCCCGATTTCTTCACGGAAGTTGTAGACCTTCTTCTTATCTTCGCGTGGCCTCCGACGGTGCTTGAATCCGACCTTGAACGAAGAAGTTACGGTTGTTTCGGTGAAACATGGAACAACTAATGCAAATATAGGCATCTTTCCTTCTCCAGCAGGCCCGAATCGATTCGCGATCAATGCCGAATCGATTCGGTTTCATCCAGGGGCAAATCTCTACACATCCGAATCGATTCGGATTTGACACCGAATCGATTCGGCCCTGCATTTCCAGCTTTCTTCTTATTACTAGTTTGCCATTTTGGTTGGATTTTTGGGGATTTATCCCTTGTTTTTCCCCTTTGATAGGGGGAGATTACTTTTGTTAGATATTTGGTGATATAGAAAAAACATTCTCTTCTCTCTCCTAGGTCAAAGTTCATTTATGGTTTTTACCAACTTGTAAAGCTTTGATTACTAGTTGAATTGTTGTTATTAATGCAAGAAAGGTTCATTTACTTCTTCTCTACTTGTTCTACTAGCTTTAATTTTCATTTAATTCCATCTCTTGCATTGGTTTGTGTTTAAACTAGATAACTAACTTAACTATGTTGTTAACTAGCATGTGTAGTTTAGTTTCAATTATGAGTAGCTAGACTTATGATTGGGGATCATAATCCCACCTTGGATGCTTGAACTTCATATTTAGGGTTTGGTTTATAATTGTTCTAATGGAACTTCATGTGTTGGTTTTGGAGTATCATAGTTTCTTAACTTATCTTGTCATGCAAGGGCTAGTGTTTGAAGCTTTACTACAAACCCAACCCATCTAGCAATAATTAATTAACCCCTAATCCTCCATTGTTGAGTTTACTCTCTACATGGTTGATGTTCGGACTTAATTAGTTATGCTCGATTAGAATTAATTTCAACCAAGCCCTATAATCCCCTTCTTTGTGAATCCGAGGTGGGAGAATGATCCTCGATCCCTTAAATTTCTTGAACTCAAGCTTATCTTAGATCTTTTCATAGTTCCGTAATTATTAATTAATTAGCTGATCATCAATAGTATGCTAGTTTAGAGATTAGTCTCAATCACTTTTCCAAACTATTAAATCATCTTTTACACTTTAACTTTTGTGACGTTTAGAGAATCCCTTAAACCTAATCTCGTTCTCTTAGGAGTGTTTCAATCCCTGTGGATCACGATTCCGTACTTACCGGATATTACTTGTTGCGATAGATTTGCACTTGAATCACAAGCTTTATTTTGGGCGCACCAAGTTTTTGGCGCCGTTGCCGGGGATTGGCAACCATCTTAGGTTTTAGAAATTCTCTTTACATTATCGTCCCCTGTGGTCACCGTGACATCACGGTTTCCAAAAATCAATCCAAAATTCTGTAAATGCATGACACGAGTAGTAGTAATTTGAATCCTATTCGTGAACCATCGTCTAGTGAACCCTCGGATTTCTGGAGACCTTTACCATCAATTTCTCGTTCTAATTCGGTCTCGTCTTCTTCGTATACCTGGGCCCACTCCGATCCTACAACCATGGCCGACAATGTTAGTGAGCACGATAGTCAAGGGGTTGCACTCGACCCCCCGTATAGGACCATGCGTGATTATTTGCAACCGAAGAGGACCACCTCTCCGTCTTGTATCATTTTTCCTTACAATGCCGCGCAATTCTATTTTCGTAATGGAATGATTCAATTACTTCCTACTTTCCACGGCATGGACAGTGAACAACCTTACCTTCATGTTAGAGAGTTTAAGGAGGTGTGCGCTACTTTTAGCGATCAAAATTGTCCTCCAGATGTCACACGTCTCAAACTTTTCCCGTTTTCCTTAAAAGACAAGGCCAAAACTTGGCTTTGGTGTTTAGCTCCTAATTCCATCGGGAGTTGGCGCGAGATGCAAGCGCAGTTTTTAAAAAAATTCTTTCCAACTCATCGCACCAACTCTTTAAAGAGTCAAATCCAAACATTCGCTCAAACCGAAGGTGAATCATTCGAGCGATGTTGGGAGAGATTTAATGAGGTTCTTCATAAATGCCCACACCACGGTTTCGAAAAGTGGAGATTAATCTCATTTTTCCACAATGGGCTTACACTTAATGCGAAACAAATGGTGGAGACAATGTGCTCCGGTGAGTTCTTTGGTTTAGATCCCGATGATGCGTGGGCACATTTCAAATATTGTGCCGAGACCACCCAAGCATGGGATACCTCGGATCCGAACAAAACCAGTTCGCGACCTTCGGTTCCGTCCTCGTCTAACCCTGGTATGTATCACCTCACTGACGAGGCTGAGATGAAAATGAGATTAGATAAATTATCTAAGAAAGTTGAGGAGTTCGGCTCAAAGGTTCGAGATCCCGTTGTTCAAACTCATTCCGTAATTGAGGAGTTGTGTGCCATTTGTGACACTAATGCTCATTCGACCCAAGATTGTCCCACTATTCCGGCTTACAAAGTGATCCTCCATGAACAAGCGAACGCTATGGGGGTTTTTAGAAGATCCCAAAACGTTCCCGACCAAGGGTTTAATCCATCTTGGGGTAACCAACTCGGTTACCAATATCAACAATCTCGTCCTCCCCCGCCTCAGAATTACCAACAACCGTACAACCAACATCCCCCTCCCCAAGTGGTAATGCAAGGTCCCCCTCAGGGACCACCTCCACCAGCTATACCTGCCTACGCGCACCCGAACAAGAGAAGTCTAGAAGAAATTTTTCAATCTTTTGTGACTTCTCAACAAGCCACAAATGCTAGGCTCAAAAAAGAAATTTCCAAGTTGACCGCTTCTTTGAGTGTGCATGAAAAAGGAAAGTTCCCGTCACAACCTCATGGGACCGTTGGGCGAAATAGCATGAATTCCGATGTTTCTACTCCTTCTTCCGATCAATGTAGGTCTATGGAACATGCAAATTCCATCACCACTCTTAGGAGTGGGAAGGTGATTGAAAATCCACCTCCACCTTCCCCGAAAGAATCCGACGAGGTCACAATAACTCCCCGAGAGAGTGAAGTGACTCCCAAAAAGAAAAGAGATGAGTCGTCAACCAAGGGGACGGAAACTTCAGTCCCTTGTCCATTTCCCGCACCCTACCCTCAAAGGCTCCTTCCAATTGTTAAATCCAACAAAGATCAAGAGATCATGGAGACGTTCAAACAAGTAAAAATCAATCTCCCTCTCTTTGACGCAATTAAGCAAATCCCTTCCTATGACAAGTTTTTGAAAGATTTGTGCACCTTTAAGAGAAATCATGTTTCTCGCAAAAAGGTGGAGTTGACTGAACAAGTTAGTTCCATTTTCCAACACAACACGATTCCAAAATTTAAGGACCCAGGGTGTCCAACTGTCTCGTGTATGATTGGAAACTTTGCCATCAATCGCGCTCTTCTTGATCTAGGAGCTAGTGTGAACCTCTTGCCGTATTCAGTTTATCTTCAATTGGACTTGGGAGAACTTAGTCCTACCAAGACTAAAATTCAATTGGCCGACGACTCCACCAAAATTCCACGGGGCGTCTTGGAAGATATCCTCATCCAGATAGACACCTTCGTGTTCCCGGTCGACTTTATCGTTCTTGATACCCAACCTGTTTTAAGCCCGAACAATCAACCTCCCGTCATCTTAGGACGACCATTCCTCGCGACCGCGAATGCTTCGATAAATTGTAGGAATGGTGAGATGAACTTGTCTTTTGGGAATATGACATTAGATGTCAATATTTTCAATGTGTCGCACCTCTCGAGTGACGAGGATGATTGTGTGAGGGAAGTGAATTTCGTTGGAATGACATGTGTGGACGACAATCATATTGCGAGGGAGGAAATTGAATGGAGTGTGTTAGATGTGTGTTTTGACATGCTAGGAGAGGTTGGCGTAGGAGAAAACCATGAAATTGAGGATAACTTAGGCAATTTTGATTTCACTCCGATTGATGACTCTATCGTTTCCGAAACTGACATTTACATAGAGTCATCAATCCCGTGTAAGGAGGGTTGCTCGGAGAAAAATAGGGTAGAAAATGTCTCTATCGATGTGTGCACCGACCCACCGGTCCGTCACTATAAGAACCCATGGCCCCCTCTTTCAAATATTAATTCGGTTTTCAAAACCAAACACGGGTCCAGCGGTTGGAGTAGTCCATTTTGGATAGGTTTCATATCCTCCGATCTTGAGCCCGATATAATTGTTAACTGTATGAGCCTTAGTTGGAGCAAAGTCAGACCGAGGGGAAGGATAGGTGTTCACATTGTGAAGTACGTCCTAATAATCTCTGCTGATTTACAACCGGACATCGTACGCAGCTGCCCCGTTAACAGGGGTGATTCGGTTCGGTGAATTCTCATTTTTTGGTGTCGAGCAACCCCCGGCATGTGTGGGGTTGCAAATTTTTGGTTCCGGACCAGTTACATGCTTATGGTACATCATTTTGGTCCAAATAAATCCAGTTGAGATGGCCCCAAAACTTAAACCTCATGAGAATTATAAATTCAGCAAAGCAGAAAGTTGGTTCTCTTCTCCCGAATCGATTCGGTTTATCACCGAATCGATTCGACCCTTCCCAGTGGCAAATTTTAGAGTCAGCGAATCGATTCGCTATTCTGCCGAATCGATTCGGTTAAGCCAAAGTGTCAGGTCTCTTCTCCCGAATTGATTCGGATTAATACTGAATCGATTCGGCCCCTTCCAGTGTTCAATCCGAGAATAGCGAATCGATTCTGCTTACCTAACGAATCGATTCGGAGTACCTGCCACTTAAAATTCCCCCATGCTGTTTTAATCCTTTTCTCATTCTTTCTACTCTTCTAACCTGCGAACCAGCCTCTCCCTTATCATTTCCCTTCCTCCAATCTTTTTCAATCCATGGCTTCCTCTTCCAAGGCATCCTCATCCAAGGTAACTAATTCAACCTTATTAAATCAATCTCAATTCTCATTTAGTGTTTTTGGTATGAAAGTAGGGTTAAATGCATATTTGTAAAATCCACATTTTTTCTGCATGAAACTCCTTATTTTCCCATTGATTGTGATGTGAATCCAACAAATACAACTTGTTTATGTTGCTTTGATGATTAAGTTGTATTTGTTGGGGTTTTATCACATTGAGTATGTCATTTTCACCCTACTTTCTATACATTGCACACTATATGTTCGATGAAATGCCAATGTGAAGATTTTGTGCGCTAATGCGTCATCTTCGCACCTTTTATCGCACATTCTTGTTGAATTATCCTTGTTTGAGTGCGGTGTGCGTCGGTTATGTCTATTCGACCAATTTTTCCCAATGCACACCCTCCGAACCTAGTTCCCTTTATTTCACAATTACTTTGATTTTGTGCATCGCACTTATGGTGTGTGTATTGAATTATTGTTTTGTAGGGTTCTTCGATCTCCAAGCCCACATCCAATATAATTTCGGGTCGGGGAGGTTTCGAATCCTTTCGTTCAAAGCAGGAAAAGGACTGGTTTCGGGCTAAATTTCCTTCGGGTCGCCCAATTGCTATTGAGAGGCCTGTGCACCTTGAGGATTTCCCTGCCTCTGTTCGTCGGTACTTTCAAAAGTTTAATTGGGAAGCCCACCTTGCCAGGGCGGGTGATGTCAATGAAGATCATGTTCGTCGGTTCTATGCGTCTCTCGTCCCAACCGGGGACCGAACTTTTGAAGCTTACGTGCGGGGTAAGCGAATTCCTATTTCAAAGCCTCTCTTGGCTATGCATCTGACTGGGGCCGATAACCCCGAGGATTTTGATTACCCTTGCTCCGATGAGGGGAGGCTGACGAATGAGACCCTGATTGCGCGTCTGGCGCCAGGGAATGTTTGGGCTGGGGAGACTTTCCCCACATCTCTTATGCCCGACAACCACCGTATCATCCACCTTGTTGCTGTTAATTCCATAACGCCGACCCAAACCAAGGCTGTTCTTCGCTCCGCTCAGGCCCACTTCCTTTACCATCTCTTGGACGCTAATTCTATTGTCAACCTTCCCGCATTGGTACTTTAGCGGATGCTAAAGGCCGCTTACTGTGAGAAGGGCACCACTACCCTCCCGTACGCGCGGTTAGTTTCCCGAATTTGTAGAGATGCCGATTGCGAGGTGGCGGGTACGGATAACATTCCTCGCCTCCCCAAGTTGCTTGGCGAGAAGGCCATTGAGAAAAGTCTTGGAAAGGATTATTGGAAGAGGAGGAAGAAGCGAATGTTGGATGCTCCTGCTGATGCTCCTGACGCTGCGGATGCCCCTGATGCTCCTATGCCGGATATTCCGAATGTGCCTCATCCTGTCCCACCACCAGCCCCATCTAATGTTGATCCCATCGCGTATCTCGGGGTGCGGATGGATGAGTTACAGGCGGATTTTTTCGAGTTTCGGGGCACGTACATGTCGAGCTTCGCTTCGTTTCGGGCTGATTTTACTGCTTATCGGGGCGCTTACGAGCGCGATATCTCTATGATTACTCGGGCGCAGATGGACCTATTTTCACACCTACGAGGGGGCGAGGCTGCTGTGCCTCCGTACCTTTATGACCCATATGCCTCTCGTGACCCCCCCGCGCCCGAGTCCCCGCGTCGTCATCCGGACGATATGTAGGCCGCTGTCATCCTACTTTCTCTGCTGCTGACTTTTATGGTTCTTATCTTCATTTTGATTTTTGGGTTTCTATCTTTGTAGTTGTGTTTTGGTGTGGGGAGGAGAGAGTACATTTATTGTATTTTCTAATTTTGGTTTTTTGTGCCCCATGTGCACAACTCGGAATTATTAATGAAATTACTCATTTTCAGTTTCATATTTGTTCTTGTATATATCTCTTTTGTATATATTATTGTTTATGGTACTAACTTGTAACAGGCATGCCGTTGCGCGTTTCTCGAGTTACTCCTTACGGGGTGACTATTTTCTAACCCCTTTTCCCTTTTTATCCCTACTAACATTGGGGACAATGTTTCATTCAAGTTAGGGGGTATGGTTTACAATTGTGATGCCAGTTATCATGTTAGTATTTATTTATAAAATAAAAAAATAAAATAAAAAAATTCTCTCTCTTATCTACTATGATTACTTATATGATCGGCATATCTTATTGTATAGCTATGAAGCATGCTTTGAGTCATTGATTTATTACCCTTTAGCCCGTTATTGTTTGCATTGTGAATAGCATCATAAAATTAAACTGTGAAGCTTTGAGCATATACACAAATAATTATTTATGATTTGGTTTAAAGTGTTTCAAATTCGTTATTCTAAGGCGCATGCTATACCCTTACAAAAGTGAAAATTGAGACTTATCATCATTTGTGAGCGTATACACCCACTCTATCTCTTTCTTGTCAATGAACTCGTTGTCGATCTCATTTTCTTTTCATTTGATTGCATACTAACTGATTTATCACTTGAGCATGATTTTCAATGGTGTTGAGTCCCGCGAATCACATGAAACATTAGGAAAGAATTATATGCCCTTATTGTTGTTTAACCCATATGACCTTGACCTTACCCTTAAATGTTTCCCCTAGTCAACCCCCTTGAGCCTTATTATTCCTTTCGTTTCAACCCCAAATCCCTTGTCCAACTCCACATTGGAGTCCTAAACCCTTATTTACTCCTCCCGTACCTTGATTAGGGATTGTTCCCGGGATTGAATGATGTTGGTTATATGGATTGCAATCGAGCTAGAAAAAGAAAAGAAAAAGAAAGAAAAACAAAAGAAAAGAAAAGAAAAGAAAAGAAAAGAAAAGAAAAAGTTTCGAATAAAATGGGTCCTAGTTGTTCCCATTTCCCCATGTGCATGAATATCAAAGTCTCACTCTCATGAATACATTGCTTGTGGAATTTGATTTCGATTCCTAAATTTCCCATTAAATCCATTATCCCGCGCGCTATTCCCGAATCTCCTTTGATCCTACACACATCCCTTTCTTTTCCTAACCCTAACCTAGCCTAAATTCTATACCCCAAAAGTCCTATTTGATCCTAGGGTGATGTGATTCAAAGGTCGAACATTAGCGATAATCTGTTTAAATGCTTTTCTCTTGGTTAATATGCGATATCCTTTCATGAGATTGTATTTTTCACTTTTATATTGCGTTCTTCATTGATGACATGTGTGTGGCCTAGTTTCCCTTTACAATTACTCTTTATGCCCGCATGTCCCGTGTGTGTTACATCCCATTTCTAAGTGTTTCATTTGTTGAGTGTAA
Organism: Sambucus nigra; assembly: GCA_949130495.1. NCBI lineage: Eukaryota > Viridiplantae > Streptophyta > Magnoliopsida > Dipsacales > Adoxaceae > Sambucus > Sambucus nigra. The sequence continues at coordinate 76,849,401 of OX422208.1, forward strand.
CAACCGGAGAGAACTTGAGTATGCATGCCTTAGCTTTTATATGGATTTTGAAAGTTTTGCCAAATCTAAATTACCACATGTGTCCGCTTATTTCGCTTTTCCATGGTTTCGATTTTTATTGAAGTTATTTGTTTAATGCCGATAATTGTTGTCTTTTGTGTGAGCTTCGTTCACTTTGTTGATAAATTGTGCATCTTAGATATTTGTTGAGCTACGCATTGGATTTTTCCGTATCATAGTATGAGTTGATTAGATGTTTGTGGGTGTCATCCCTGGAAACCCTCACGAGACCTCACTCGTCCCCTAGGGCCACCTAGAGGTTTAAAACGGCTTATTGCATACGCTAAATGCAATCGCTCGCCTACGAAAGTGGCATTTTTACTTTGTTGTACATATTTCCTCTATTTTCCTCTATTTTGGTTGCGTTTTTGGCCCTTGTTTCTTCATACTTCATTCCTCGGGACTAGCAATGTATAAGTTAGGGGGTGTGATTCGTCACTTTTATTGTATTTTATACCCCGTTAATTTGTACATTCTAGCTTTCCCGTGCATGTATTTCCCGATTCTTATACTCATTTATTGACTAACCCCTGAATTCATCATATATACTTTGTATGTGTCTTTATTGAGCTTTTATAGGTCTCGGGAATGCATTTTGGGAAGTTTGGTTTTGATCCGGAAAAGTTCCGTTGACACTTGCACAGTCGGGGGCATTTTGGTAATTTCAGCACTCGGGTTTTGATCCCGATTTCTTCACGGAAGTTGTAGACCTTCTTCTTATCTTCGCGTGGCCTCCGACGGTGCTTGAATCCGACCTTGAACGAAGAAGTTACGGTTGTTTCGGTGAAACATGGAACAACTAATGCAAATATAGGCATCTTTCTTTCTCCAGCAGGCCCGAATCGATTCGCGATCAATGCCGAATCGATTCGGTTTCATCCAGGGGCAAATATCTACACATCCGAATCGATTCGGATTTGACACCGAATCGATTCGGCCCTGCATTTCCAGCTTTCTTCTTATTACTAGTTTGCCATTTTGGTTGGATTTTTGGGGATTTATCCCTTATTTTTCCTCTTTGATAGGGGGAGATTACTTTTGTTAGATATTTGGTGATATAGAAAAAACACTCTCTTCTCTCTCCTAGGTTAAAGTTCATTTATGGTTTTTACCAACTTGTAAAGCTTTGATTACTAGTTGAATTGTTGTTATTAATGCAAGAAAGGTTCATTTACTTCTTCTCTACTTGTTCTACTAGATTTAATTTGCTTTTAATTCCATCTCTTGCATTGGTTTGTGTTTAAACTATATAACTAACTTAACTATGTTGTTAACTAGCATGTGTAGTTTAGTTTCAATTATGAGTAGCTAGACTTATGATTGGGGATCATAATCCCACCTTGGATGCTTGAACTTCATATTTAGGGTTTGGTTTATAATTGTTCTAATGGAACTTCATGTGTTGGTTTTGGAGTATCATAGTTTCTTAACTTCTCTTGTCATGCAAGGGCTAGTGTTTGAAGCTTTACTACAAACCCAACCCATCTAGCAATAATTAATTAACCCCTAATCCTCCATTGTTGAGTTTAGTCTCTACATGGTTGATGTTCGGACTTAATTAGTTATGCTCGATTAGAATTAATTTCAACCAAGCCCTATAATCCCCTTCTTTGTGAATCCGAGGTGGGAGAATGATCCTCGATCCCTTAAATTTCTTGAACTCAAGATTATCTTAGACCTTTTCATAGTTCCGTAATTATTAATTAATTAGCTGATCATCAATAGTATGTTAGTTTAGAGATTAGTCTCAATCACTTTTCCAAACTATTAAATCATCTTTTACACTTTAACTATTGTGACGTTTAGAGAATCCCTTAAACCTAATCTCGTTCTCTTAGGAGTGTTTCAATCCCTGTGGATCACGATTCCGTACTTACCGGATATTACTTGTTGCGATAGATTTGCACTTGAATCACAAGCTTTATTTTGGGCGCACCAATAATGTTGCGTATGGGATATATATTAGGGTAGTGTGATTACCTTGTTGATATTATATTATAGGTAGATGTTAATGCCTATGTGATTGATTGATAATTTATGTGTATGACATACCTAGCTTACTTGCTATCGATGGGAGGTTTGCGCGTGAGGGCAGTCATATCCTGATGAATCCATGGAATTTTTATTTGTCGTTCGAGAACATAAGTCTATGAAAGACTTATCGGGGAGTTGATAAGTCCACTGACTATGGGAACGTAGGTATGTGCGTGACCCATGGATACGAGAACTATGTTCGCCTCCAATTTTTGTGTTGTTGTTTGTGGTTCGAGGAATCCTTACCAAACCTTTAGTCCCCTATTCGGCGACTAGCGATACTGGGAGGTGATAGCAGAGTAATGCATGCACCACAGGTGTGTATCAGGGTGCCGTATTATATATGTATATATATAATGAATTAAATGAATGTATATATAGTGGTTAGATCAATCTACTATGTAATAATTGTAGATGACGCTGAATAGAGAAAAAGAATTGAATTAAGATTTATTCTTATAGGTTTGAAAAGCTTAATTCATATTAATGAGAAACGTATATGAATGATTATACTACGTATGGTATGGGACATACGGGGTTATGATATGGGATGGAATCATATTATGGAAACTAGTTAGGAGGAACCCTTAACTAGGAAGTTAATAGGAAACGATAAGCGTGCACTCTAGATGAGAGGTGAGAATATCAAGTGAGAGTTTGGATACTAACATGTACATAATAAATGCTTTATTGCACTTGTTTAATACTTGTTGTTTTCAAAATCATTTTCACATCGGGCTCTAACCCGTTTCCTTGCATATTCTCTTTTCTATTGTACCTTCTATATCAGGTGTCCAGCAGCAGGGATGCCAACCTTAGAGGATTTTGATGAGCTATGGAGCTATGGAGTATTTCTTAGACGCCTATCTTCCAATTACACAAGTGCGAAATTGATCGAGATATTATTAATACAAACTTACTATTATTACAAGTGGAGAATATTACAAGAGAGAGAGAAGAAGGATTTAGAAGATTGAGGAAGATGATTTGTATTGAAGGAGAAGCTCTCCTATTATAGCCTACGGACTCAATCCCTTATGTATTCTAATTGATAAAGAAAAGAGTAACAAACAAATGAAATAATACAATCCGACAGCATCTTTCGTTTTTTTCAAAAGTTGCATAGTAAAAGTGAACAGTAATATTAAAGTCAATAGTAGTTGCATAGTAAAAGTGCATAATAATGTGATTTGGACATTTTTGTTTTAAACACCAAACATCATTGCATGCGTCAGCTGGTTACTGTCCGCTTGCGGGACCCACTGTGTGTGCTGGATAGTTTGCAGTCGTCCAGGTGGGTTAAATATCTCCGTCCAATTGTCAACCATCAAATGCATTGGCAATATTGGCCTCAGCGACAGAGTCGAATGACATACTATCGTTAGGGATGTGATTTGAAGGGCCATGTTGTTGTGCTTGTTCGTATTCCTCCGCATGGCTTAATTGTTCATAGGGAACATCTAAATTATTTTTTTTTCAAATTATTTAGAAACTCCTTAACAGCCGCTCGTTGTTCAAGTGAGGTAGTATAGTTTATCGACAAATCGATAATAAATAGTCTCCGTCTATCAGTTACCATGAATTTTAAGGCTGTTTTCCGATTATAATAATCTGCATAATTTGAAATATTGATCAAGTTTTGTGACTAATATCTCGTTGTGTCCAACTGGTCCAATAGTACAGTAAGTGCAATCTCCCAATTTTGTTCAATCTCGTCCCATTCATAATTCTCAGTGGCTCTGAGGTACCAGATTTGGTGGGGTTGATAGAAAATTTCTCGAGACCGCCAACCAATTGTGCTAGTAATATGGAATGATAAATAACGAGTATATTTGTACTTGCTTTTTGTCAAAACATAATAGATCATGGTTTTGATCATTATGGGTAAAAATCCAAAGTGATTGAAATAAGCTACACTTGAGAAGATTAGTTTGTTTACTAACCCCCATTCAATTGTTTCAATATCACAAGGTGGGTATCCCTCTTCAGTAACAAAATGCAATTTTGGTATGTCATCACTGTAATTTAAACTTTGATAAAGATGTTGGAGTAAAAGACTTTTTATCTTTTGCTTGTGGTCCTCGATTTTTGGTAAAATTTCTATTTGAAATAGAGGACGTGGGAGAAGTGACTTTGCTTTTTCAAATAGGCAAATTCTCCTGATAATGTTGAAGATCTTGTCTGAAAATTCATTTTCCAGTAATTCAGAAAATTCCAGAAAAGTGTCAATTTTCTCTAGAGAAAAATCTTCATTTTCATAGTTTAAGCCTTTCAAAATTTTGAGGCTTAGACTTTTAAATTTATCTAAAGTTGCTGTTTGTTCAACAATTTTGTCAGCAAGGATACTCATGTTTTTTCTAAAATCTTTTCTCCTGTCTCGGAGATGAGATTTCATGGACGTGAGCTTTCATGGACTAGTTCATGGACGTGAGCTTCAAGACATTGAGTCCAAGGTGCTCGTCATGCATGTGATACCCGGGAAGGAGAACTCCCCGTTATAGTTGCGCGAACAATGCGACACGATGTATATCAGTGGATGTGTCAATTTGTTTATCGTGTGCCCTACTCACCTCCTCGGATTTAACCTTACCCAAGACATGTAGTGAAATTATTTGAATTGAATTGTATTGTTTTTAAGTTGGTACATTTGAATTGTTTTTAAGTTGGTACATTTGAATTATATTTAGATTATATCGTGATGCATATTGTCTCTATTTTGAATGTATATTTGCACTATCTCTATTTTATTTGGATATATAATGTTTTAACAGGTACAACGTTGCTATAACATGTACAAATATACTGTTGGGCAGTGGCAGTGGCCATACTGCCTAGCAGATTTTTTTTCAATTCTGCCCAGAATTGTCATGGTTAATGATCGTGATAATTTTTTTAACACTGTCACAGGTTTGTCACGGTCCTTAACCATGACAAAACTTATCACGACCAGGGACCGTGACAAAAAAGTTGTCTCGCCCAGAATTGTCACGGTCATTGACCTTGACAAAGTTCAATGACCGTGATAATTCGGCAGATTTGGTGTAGTGTGATTATTATTTATTATTCATTGTGGTGGATTGAATTATATGTTAAATTATTGGTATTGTTAAAAGGGAATTTTATTTAAAATTAAAATTAAAAGTTGTAACACTAGCTTAATTGATAGCTAGGTGGTTAATAAAGAAAGAAAATTATTTTTTCGACAGTGATGCTAAGAATGAGCCAATTGAATAATTCGATTTAATTGGATAAAGGATTAGCCACCGGTATTTAATTAAGCGGGTTGTTACAGAAATATTGTAAATAAATTAAGAGAAAAAGAATATAAAAGGTTAAGGGAAAAAATGAGTAAATGTACTTTTTTGTTGAGGGATTCCTCTTTTCATTTGTCCTATAGTTGCATATTTATAGAATTTCTTTGCCATGCAACTGTTACATAACTTTTGGGTGGTTGCCTAATTAAATTTTTTCACTTAGGTGCTTAAATTCCCCAAAAACCGTCACTTAGTGCTTAATCCCACATCTAAAACCTAGACAAGTGTCACACGTTTAAGCTTCATTTCGCATTAAATCAACGCATCATACTTTGGCTGCAATTTTTGGTCAGTAACTATACGTGGCTCCATGTGCGATGATAATATAGTATAAACAATTGTTACTCTAGAAGGGCTTACAAAAGCTGCTGAATATTTAGGGAAAGAATTTGAGATGCAAGCTCTCGGAATAATAAATATAATCTCGACCTGCCGATAGAACATAACTCAAGATGAGTACTTATCTATAAAATAAATTATACTTAAAGTTCCTGAAGCGCTTTAATATGGATAAATGTCATCAATTGAGTTCTCCAATGATTTTTATGTCAATTGACACTAAAATGGATCCATTTTTTTGAAAGAAGATGCTGATATAATTCTTGGTCCTAAAGTATCATATCTCACTGCTATTAGTGCCCTTTTATGTACAATATACTAAATGTAATATTACATTTTCAGTTAATTTCTTATCCAGGTTTAGTTTATAACCAACTTGAAGACATTGGAATGATATCAAGAACATTATGAGATACCTTCAAGGAACAATTAATATGGGTTTATTCTATTGGAGAGAATCATATAAACACCATCAATTGAAATGATATGTATATGTTAGATACCTTTATGATCTTCGCAAAGCTCGCTAATAGACACGATATGTATTATGTTTGGTAATGCTACCATTTCTTGACGATCTACAAAGTAGACATTAACGGCCACATCATCCAACCACTCAGAAATACTAACACTCCATGAAGCAAGTTGTGAATGTGTCTAGTTGAGATCATTAATCCACCACATCAAACGTATATGAAAATTGCCTTCAGTCATGGACATTGCAATAATAGTACATGCAGATAATGCGGCTTGTATTGCCCAAATATGAGGAGGATATATCAAAGGTGACTGAAAGAAACACATTTCACTAAAGTTCTTTTACAAGCATGAGCTCCAGAAGAGTCATAAAATTGATATTCAGGAAATCCATTCATATGGCAATCTTGTTGATTTATTCGCTAAATCATTATTAATATCAACGTTCAAGAAGTTGGTACATAGTATCGACATGCGACGAGTATTTGATCAATCTTGTTAAACTGATGGTAGTTTCATCAGAGGGAGTATCAGTTATCTTGTACATTATAGACATTGTACTCTTTTTTCCTCCACTTAGGTTTTGTCCCACTAATTTTTGCTGGAAAGGTCTTAATGAGACAATATTTAACTCATAATGAATACTATTTGGAGTATCAAAGGGGGAGTTTTATATATTTGAAGTCGTCAAACATGTGTGGAATGTCATAAACCTGGAAGCATGATAATGCCATACTAGAAGCATGAGGTGTCAAGCTTCTGAAGTTTTAAGCATGACAATGTCATGCTAGAGATATGAGGTATCAATCATGCAAAGTCTAAGCATGATGATGTAAAGCTACAAGCACGACAAGACAAAGTTATAAACACGAGTTTCTGACTCAACATATTGACACACTAGCTTATGTTTACCTATAAATACTCCCTCGTATTTGTACTTTGAAATATGCAATTGAAAGATACATTTTGTGTTCAAGGCTAATTTTATTCAACAAAGCTTTATTTAACAAAAGTTAACGGTGGAGATTGATTTAAAATGGACAGTTGTGATTATAAAAATGTAGTGGCTAGAATCGAATGAGCACAAAGGCTTTATTTCATTTGTTTAAATGTAACTAATCAATTATATATATATATATATATATATATATATATATATAATTTAGGTATTTTATTATGTTAATTTTTATATTTCATGTTTTGTTATTTTAAAAGCGGTAATTTTGATAAATCGGTTTTTAAAATATCAAAACCATAACAACTATACAAAAATTAGTACGTTCGGTTTCGTTACTTTCATTTTGCGGTAATTGAAAATTGTAAACCACTACCATTTTTCAGTTTAAAATGATACGGTACGGTAAAAAATCGTATCATAACCACCCCTAGTTCACAAAGTTTTGGATAAGTTTTACACAAACTTTCAACTAACTAACATAAACCCCATCCATTCTTAATGTTTGACAATGACAATATATAAAATATGAACATCAATAGAGACAAAATTGGAGTTTCTAAGCATACAAAATAATTAACAAAATTATTCTACATGATTATAGTCCGTCTTTGATTGTATTTAGGTCAACTATTTAAAAGTGCGACATATTTCGATTTACAAATCTAAAACTAACACATATGTTTGTGGGGTAACTTTATTGAACTGTTTTATGTGTCGACTTATTTTTTTTTAGGCAAGAAGGATTGTATCCCACAAATTTTATTAAAGAAAATAAAAGGTGAATAAACCTACAAGTGGCTTATAAATCAAAGAAGCGGAACCTTACCTTCTAGAAACCACAAATAAGAAAACAGTCCCATGATATCTTCATATATAAATGTTTGACTTATCCTTTTTGCTATACATGAAGATTTTGTTATCATATTTAAGATGCATTAATGGCCATTGAGTTGAACGAGAAATGCCATATTTTCAATCCACAAACATATCATGTATATACGTCACAAACATATTATTGTAATATGCCTCTCTTACAAGAATATTACATTAATATTACTGTAATATATGTATGAGATTCCCAACATATTATTGTAATATGTATGTGACTTCATAAATATTATTACTTTAAAAAATATTCTAAATTTATAATGAGTATGCATCTTCTTTGATAGCTGTCATCGAGTGGCTTCCATTTACCAAATTTATAAAATAAAATGGAATTATAAAACAAGAGGTACATATTGTGAGTTTGATAAATGATACGTTACAATAAAGACTATAAATTTGTATATTTAATTATCAAAAAAGTATCTCTAAATTTGATGTATATGAAATATTAGTACCTAACTATCCTATTAAGATGGGTGTTAGTAAGAATACTATGACAGGTACTCACTTACCATCATAATGTGATTATAATAATTATACATTATAGTTAAAAAAAACTATAAATGATGCAAGGAAGTAGTAAATGCACTATTGTTAGTAGCATATATATATATATATATATATATATATATATATATATATATATATATATATATATATATATATATATATATATATATATATATATATATATATATATATATATATATATATATATATATATATATATATATCAGTCTCATTAACATTGTCAATTGTTCTGAGATTTGATAATTATCAAATCTATTTTTTTTAAATATTATTCTTAAAACTCATGGAACTCAAGTTAATGGTCATTCTACTTCTGGAAATAAGTTTCGTTTATTTTACTTTTGGAATTCTGGAAATTGAAAGAAAAACACATCTTCTCAGAAAGCATGCTTTGAAAAGCATTCAGGTACATATGTATTTCACTATTATTAACCGATTAAGGAACATGACTTAGGACTAGCAATTGATTCGTGTATTATTTAAGTTGATGACATGTTAAAATAAGATGTATTAATCGTCGTGTACAATCAATGTTGTGTTATGTCAAGCGTGTGTATAAATTTTATTGTGCCTAAATTGGTTAATCCATTGTGTCATTTCAAGTATGTGTTTAGATTGTGTTGTCTCAAAATTAGTTTATACTTGCATTATGATCCATTTATCATCATGTATGGTCAAGTTCACGTCGTATCTGATTTATGTTTAATATGACGTATTTATCATTTGTAGCGAATTATTTTACCAATATATTAATAAAGGTATAAGAAATTAATTATTATTAGTACCTGTTAATTTCATCAAAATTTTGTGATTGGATGATAGGTTATGTTAAAAAATTCTAGTTAGTTACATGTGATGATCCGTCTTACACTATTATTGATATCCTTTTTGTAATTATTGAAATCTCTTCTCTAATATGCTGACGTTTTTAAGAGTGAGAACGGGGAAATAATCGATTGCGTTGACATCTACGAGCAACCAGCTTTTGACCATCCTGCTCTACAAAATCACAAAATCCAAGTAAGTGTATTTTTTACAATTTTTCTTTTTTTGATGATTAAAAATAACCCCCCTAAAATTTCCAGTATTATATCAATTTCTCTTCTTGTTTAAAATATTACATTCATTAATATCTTATTTTAAAATTTTACATAGACTCTCTCTCACTATATATGTGGAAAGGGTAGAGAGAGTTACAGCAAAAAAGAAGAAGAGAATCATGTGTAACATCTCAAACAACGTATGAGGCATGTGTAATATTTAAAAAAAATTAGGAAATTATTCATAATTATGTGTGTATGTGTGTGCGCGCACTATTAATTCAAAATGACTTGTTTTTTTTCCAGATGATACCCAGTTATGATCAAACAATGAAAAGAAAACAAGATTCTTCGACGACGGAGATATCACAGCCATGGCAAAAATTTGGAAGTTGTCCCAATGGGACAATTCCCATTAGAAGAATAATAAATAAGGACGTTATTTTGAGCAATAAGAAACAAAATACATTATTAACAAACCACTCGGTATGTGCACCCCTTTACATATTTTTTTATATTGTTCTCTTTTATTTGACAACTTTATTAGTTTTTGTGTAAACCTTAAACATCAACTAACATGACCAAACTGAATTTTAGGCCTTATTTAGTTTGTGATAAATTCACATTGGTGGAAATGAAATAATTTTATTTCAGGCAACTTAATGAAAAATATTTCACCTCGACTAAATAGGGGTTTAATTTTGTGCAATATGCCGGATAAATGTATCTCAAATATTGCATTTTGTCGGATTTCGCCTCATGTCCATTTTATCTTTATGTTTTTAATCTTCCATGTGAACAGATTGCAGTACTAATTACAGGGGGATTTAGTTACTCGGAGCAAAAGGAGATATAAAAGTATGGCATCCATACGTTGAGTCTAAAAATGAATATAGTATTTCTCAAGTTTCTCTCAAAACTGGCCTTGCATCAAATACTTATAGTTATGAGGCAGTTGAATCTGGATGGGCGGTTAGTATAATCACTTCATATTTTATCTTTTTTACTTTATTCATAATTTTATCCCTATATGTTAATCATTTATTTTTATCAATTATTTATTTGATTCGAACGATAAATAATGAAAATATGGGGAAAGAAAAGTAGTGCATATAACTTTTCATTCATATGAGAAAAATATTATTTGCTCTTGTTTTTTTTATTGTGAAGGGTTAGAATTGGGAGATTTACTATTTTCTTTTGTGGTTTGTTATTAAAGTGGAATTAAGGAAAAGTAATCGATATATTATTTTATAAATTATATGTTCTAAAAGGAAATTTTTATTATTTACAATGTCATCAAAATTGCATAACGATAATTAAAAATATCCTCTCCAGTTTATTTTTCTTCTATTTGATAGTTAATAAGATTTTGTTGGTTAAAAAGAAAGATGCATTTTTATTTCGTTTCTGATATACTAAATAATGGATAACCTATTTTTGTGCACAACTTTCTTCCTTCATTTATATAACATTATCCACTCTAAATAAGGAATCAAATCAAGTTTAACCATGCACATTCACATTTAATCGATCTCGAGTTTGAGTCGAACTAAATCGAGTTTGACTAATCATGTTCGGTCATATCTCCATGAATTTTTGCATTACACAAGATCCACTCAAGATTTGATCGATTAACTTACCATGTTTTAATTGATCTCAGATAAAATGTAACTTTTTAAATCTAATATAAATGTATTTTATTTATCATATATTCAACAGTCGTATTGGTTTGATCTCTATTGAGCCTAAAAATTCCTATAAGAGCTCTTGGTTCATATAAGGTGTTTGACAAAAGTTCCAAAAACCACTTGAATTTTCAAGTTTTTCTTTAGATTGCGCGACCCCGTGACGAAGCTAGCTCTGGGACTAAATTTTGAAACGAAATCAAAAATCTCCATCTTGTTAAGAAAATACAGCGAACCATTATACCAACACTCCAGCCAATGAAAATTATAGTAACTCATCATTTAAATCTCTCCATTTTCTACACCAACAAAAATTCTATTTTTAACCTTTCTTATATCAAACAAACCTATTCATACACATATTCTAGTATCTCTGAAAATTTCTATCAAAGTATATACCTCCATCTACAAATATGGCCATTACACTTTGCTATTTTAAACTACTCTTCCTTTTCATCTTCTAAAGTTAAATATATGGGTCAATGTCTAAATGTAATTGTAACCGGTTCAATATACTCGTCGACTCTAAAGAGAAATCTCGATTTGACCATCAAGATATCCTCCCACTATTGTGTCATAAAAAATATACACATCTCTCAACATTTGTTACATACATGTGCACTTTGTTCCCAATAAAGCATAGATAATATACCGAACGAAATCACAAAATTACATATACGATACAACTCCATGTAAAATATGAGGTCCCCATAAAACTAAACATCGTTGCCTTTGGAATTCGTCATTTTTAGAGATTTAGAGAACATCCACAAAACACCAACATAATATCACAATCATCTTGAGGTACTTAAGGAGCCACCAATATCCTTATTCAAATATCGAAGTAAGAAACAAATCATTTTCCTCCATTGGTAGCACTGCTCATTATTCTTGGAAGTAAACTATCGATGACTAGATCCCAAATAATTGATATTCTTTTTCGTGAAAATAAAAATGTACCAATAGATCTTGTGGGTGTCTATCATATCTCTTATTATTATTATCTTACAATCTAGCAATTGCACCATCCATAATTATTTTACTTACATTCTTCCATCAACTCCGTTAAACAACCTATGTTGAACAAGAATGACCTCCACTCCCTCCATATAAACTTGTGGGGAATTATCCCATATCATGATTTAGTACAAACATCTAAGAAAATAAAAAACTAGTTGTGTGACATCAAAATCACATTTGGGATTTTTGTCAAACACTTTTTCGCACCAAGAGCTCTGGTACCAATTTTTGCGACCTCATACAAATTATTTGGGAAAGTTGCCCACCCCCCAAATATAATTAATATATAATGGTAATAATAAAAATATCAATACAGATGAAAAAAAGAGATAACAATAACTAGTAATCCAAGAGATACGTAGTTCACCAATTTAAATACGTCCATAGATTGGCCCAATTCTATTATATATGATTAATTGCAAAGTATGACAGAAAATACATCAAGGATAAATCATATACCCTTTACTCCCTTACCTATATCCATGTACACCAACTCACCACTCAAATGAATCAAAGATCGAAACATATAACACTCTTAATTCCATGCTTCCAAGTGCTTCTCATTTACCCAACCCGGTGTCTATGGCCCCCCATATAACTTAATGAGAAATCACACACTTAATATATATAGAGCACACCCATAATACAGGAAAGACTCGCACACTCAACCCGTCTTCCATATTTGATGAATACTAATGGGGAAGAATAAAATTCTCTCACTTAAAATCTCACCTTAGTAGGAGACTCTTAACTTTTCTTGAAGGCAAACTCAAGTCAAAATACAACTAAAACAATCCTTGTATAGGTAGGAAAAAGCATGTATCAGGAGCCTTAAATGTCCCTCATTTAACTTTGATGCCACCTTCCCAACTTATTTGTTGCAGCCAAGAGGCTTTGCTATAGCGAATGTTTCCTTTTCTGCCCGTCGAAATAGATTCGCTTTATTGTGAAGAAAACTTTTGTTGCCCAGGAACCTCCTTTTTTTATCTTATGTACCATCCAAATACAACTTATCATTTTCTTCATCTTCCATCTCTCTAAGTTTCTTTTGTAACAAACACAACATAAAGTAACTTATTCGTGAATTTGAAAAACTTTTCAGGTGAATCCAAGTGTGTATGGAGATAATCAGACTCGATTGTTTGTACATTGGACTGTAAGTTCTTTTTTTGAATAACTAAAACTCAAATTATTTAACACTACACAAATTTTAGGAGAATTTGAAAATTGATGCTTATTTTTCGTTTTTAATAGGTTGATGCTTCAAATAACACAGGTTGCTTCGATATTACTTGTCCCGGTTTTGTTCAAACCAATTCTCGCGTTGCTCTTGGAGCTCCAATTTATCCTACAAAAGGACTTCCATATGAAATTAGTGTATATATTTACAAGGTTAGTTATTATTAACTAATTCTTATTGATTGTTTAACTTGTGCGAATAAAGTAATGTACACTTATGGTAGGGAAAATATCTATATAATTTTCTAAAGTTTAAGAGAAAAAAATTTATAGCATTGAAATTTATCTCATTTTTCTTATGAAATATTACATCTTAGAGGATAAAGAGCAAACAAACCCCACAAACTTTCAAATTGGTTCTAATAATTCCTTAAATGTTCTAATAACCACTCCATTATGCATTTTGTTTGAAATATCCCCTTCACGACACTTTTTAACAATTTTTATTAGCAACACTTAAGGAGCTTTGTATCAAAATGTATATTTGAAAGGGGTTAATAGCATATGAAATAGTTCATAGTGTTTCTTAGGAAAATTCAAAAGAAGGGGGCGTATTAAAGCCTATCTTATATTATTACATATGTAATATTCAAAAGTGGAAGAGCAATTGTGCCCTTTAGATATGTTGATACCAAAATTAGTATGCTGATATAGACGAATAATAAGAAGACACGTGTCGATCTACGTGGCACAATAGCAACGAGGAAGTTTATTTCCCCGACCAAGTCATACTCACTCCGAGAAGCAAGTGTACTCCGAGGAACTCCTGAACGATGAGCAACTAAGGCGGTCCGAGCTGCATCTCGGCCACAGTATTGATTGCCAGATAATCAACAGTTCAACTATTCATTGAATGCTTATCATACAGACGTATACTCTTAAAGGGCATTAATTGTTTACCCTTTCACATGTACAACCTAAGGGATATAAATACATTGTATCACCCTCATTCAAAGGGACCGGATTTTCTTGATAGAATTACATATCGAGAACTCCAAAACACTTGGCAATAACAGAAAACAATGGACGTAGGCCATTCTTATAAGGCTGAACCACTTTAAAATTCTTTGTCTCATTTATATTTATCTGTGATTAAATAATTAGAAGCAATCTAATTTTTTACATCAACAGATTGGCGCCGTCTGTGGGAAACGACTGTTGTTATCGTTTTTCACCAAAAATCATTCATCATCAATGGCAGATAATCCGGAATCCAGCAATCGAAACGCTGGAAATGCTGAAAATCTTCCAAATCCCTCTGCACCTCCAGATTTGGCAGGAATTATGACGAATCTGGTTCAAGGACAAACCGCCATGCAAGAAACAATGCGGCAACTCATACAAACCCTTCATGGCGGTGCACCTGCACATTCGGGACAACGAAGTGGTCAGAGGCAAACCTATTTACTTTCTTCACGATCCAGGCGTACAGATGCGTATCGTAATGAGGAATCTGATGATTTCTCTTATCAACCTGGGCGAACTTCATCAATACGGGCCACAGATACTGAGCAACGTATTACTCTCTCTCCAGAGAGGACCAGTGCCTTGGAAAGACTGAGCAGGGTGTCTCCTTTCAGTCGATTAGGCCCTAGGAGGAATAAGAGTCCACCTAAAACCATGTCGAGGAGTTTTCGACAACCATCAGATCTAAGAGAGGGATCAGCACAATCACGACCGGTTGCTCGTCAATATAGATCTCAGGAGGCTACGTCAGAACAATCAATTGCTCGAACTAATAAGCCCGAGGAAGGAAATGATGCGTGGAAAGGTTCCATTCAGCGGTTGGAGGATAGATTGGGAGAAATGGATAAGGCGAAGAACCCCCTACAACGAACTTTTGTTCAAGGGACACCTTTTGTCCAGGCCATTGTGGATTTTCCTACCCCGTCAAAGTTTAAAGCCCCTGTGGTAACCCCCAAATATGATGGAAAGACAGATCCTGTTCTGCACATAGAGCAATATCAAGCTGCTGCCGACATCTATGCTGTCCCCGACGAGATGAGATGCAGAGCATTCTCAGGAACTCTTACTGGATCTGCCCAGATATGGTACAATAATCTTCCTCGGGGTAAGATTTCAACTTTCTTTCAATTGGCCGAGTTGTTCATTGGCAATTTCTGTTTTAGAGCAAAGCCAGTAAAACGGATAGCACACTTGTTAAGTGTTAGACAAAAATCTGGTGAGAGTACTAGAGATTACATAACTCGTTTCAATAACGAGAAGCTGGAAGTCATAGATTATGAAGAAAAGACAGCGATCACCGCCTTGATGAGTGGGTTGTTGCCTAACAAATTGTATTACACTTTGGCCAAAGATCCACCTACAACTATGTCAGAGTTAATGGCAAAAGCGGCCAAAATCATGAATGCCGAGGAGGCTATGGTTGCGAAGAAGAATATGGATAAAGAAACCAAGGTGGAAGTCGACAAATCTAAGAAGAAAGAGCATAAGGGCAATGGCAGCGACAAGCATTCCAAAAATAATAAGTCGTCATGGGAAGCCCTGAAGAAGTTCGATAACTATACTCCTTTGAAAATGGGTATTAATCATGTCTTGGAAGAAATCAAGAATAACGAGGAAGTAAGGTGGCCAAAGAAACTGAGGTCGGACCCAGACAAAATAAATAGAGATAAATATTGCGAGTTTCATAAGGATCATGGTCATATGACTAAAAATTGCATAGCCTTCCAGAATGAGATTGAAACGCTCATTAGACGAGGAAAGTTGTCAAAGTATGTTGATCGTAGAAATGAAAGAGAAAATGAAAACCGAGCAAGAGAGAGGTCTAGATCTCCTCGTCGGGCAGAAGAAAACAGGAAAAGGGATCATGAAGATGATACAGAGGATGGCCCCGATCTTCCCAAAAGGCCAAGGCAACCAGAACGCGAGGTATTTTCAATACGTTTTGGAACATTTGATTGTAATGTTATTACAGGCGGAGATGCAGGAGGAGGAGATCTTACTGCAGAAAGAAAAGCTTACCTCGATGAGGCTCAGGCTTGCTCATATATTCAGCGGATAAATTTGGCTGAGGAGTATCGCCCGAGGAAGATAAACAAAGAGAAGCTAGTCACTGGTTTTTCAAAAAATGACCTTGCAGGTGTTCTTTACCCTCACGACGACCCTTTGGTGATCAAAATGAGGATGAAAGAAGTAGTGATTTCAAGGGTTCTGGTAGATAATGGTAGTTCGGTAGACATCATGTTCTACTCATGCTTTGACAGTTTAAATTTAAAATTATCTCAATTGGAGCCTTATCACAGACCTCTCCTGGGTTTTGCTGGCGAGAAGGTTTTTACACTTGGGACGATCAAGTTGGATATATTCATTGGAACTTGGCCTGCTTGTCGAACAGAAAGAATACGCTTCTTTGTAATGGATAAGAATGTACAATCATCTTACAACATCATCATGGGAAGAGTTGGTTTGAAGAAGTTCGAAGCAGTTCCATCTACAGTACATCAGTGTTTAAAATTCCCAACAAATTTCGGAGTAGGGGTTGTGAAAGGTGATCAAAAAGTAGCTCGGGAATGCTATTATTCATCTGCCGAGCAAGAGGATCTCGAAGAGTCAAGGAAAAAGACTACTACCTACTAGGTGGATGAAGGTACAGAAATTGAAACACTGGATCCCAGAGATGAATCCCAACTTGTAAAAGGACAGGTGGTGGAATCTACAGAAAATGTTATTCTGGACGACGAGCACCCTGAACGAATAACCTAGATAGGTTCGACGTTGGATGCTTCAATAAAACAGGAGTTGATAACTTTCTTGAGAAACAGAAAGAAAACTTTCGCATGGAGTCATGAGGACATGCCAGGAATAGATCCAAACTTCTTATGTCACGAACTCAATGTGAATAAGGAGATCAAGCCTGTAAAGCAGAGAAGAAGGGTATTTAGCCCCGAGAAGAATCAAGCCATACAAGAGGAGGTCGAGAAGCTCCAGAAAGCCCAATTCATTGAAGATGTGAAATATCCAGACTGGCTGGCAAATGTGGTGATGGTAAAGAAGAAGAACAATAAATGGAGAATGTGTGTTGATTTCACTGATCTCAACAAGGTATGCCCAAAAGATCATTTTCCATTGCCCAGAATTGACCAACTAGTGGATGCTACCTTGGGACATGAGCTGCTCAGCTTCATGGATGCATATTCCGGTTACAACCAGATCAAAATGAAACCTGAAGACAGGGAAAGTACTTCTTTTATTACCCCTAGGGGAACTTATTGCTATAATGTTATGCCTTTTGGTTTGAAAAATGCAGGAGTGACATACCAGCGGCTGATGAACAAG
Source organism: Sambucus nigra (assembly GCA_949130495.1). Lineage (NCBI taxonomy): Eukaryota > Viridiplantae > Streptophyta > Magnoliopsida > Dipsacales > Adoxaceae > Sambucus > Sambucus nigra. Next base: position 76,867,288 of record OX422208.1, read on the forward strand.
GTTTTTGCCGAACAAATCAGTTGCAATATGGAAGTCTATGTCGATGATATGCTGACAAAGAGCAAGAAAGCTGTTGATCATCTAGTTGACTTAGGTCAGACCTTTGATCAACTGGATAAATACCAAATGAAGCTCAACCCGACGAAGTGCACATTTGGTGTACGAGAAGGAATGTTCCTCGGGTATATTGTTAACCAGCGAGTCATTGAGGCGAATCCAGAAAAGATCAAAGCTCTTTTAGGGTTGCGATCTCCAACGACGAAGAAAGAGGTGCAGAGTCTTACATGACGAGTTACAGCGCTCAACATATTTGTATCCCGAGCAACTGATAGATGCCTCCCATTCTTCAAAACACTTCAAAAAAATTTCGAGTGGAATGATGAATGTGAAAAAGCCTTTCAAGACTTGAAGAAATATTTGGGATCACCTCCACTGTTGTCCAGGCCAGTAATGGGAGAAAAGTTGTACTTGTACCTGGAAGTATCAGAGAATGCAGTCAGCTCGACATTGATCAGAATGGAGAATGGAGTCCAGAAGCCAATTTATTACACAAGTAAGGCTTTTCGAGGTGCAGAGATCAGATACCCAAAGCTGGAAAAATTGGCATTGGCATTAATTGAGGCAAGTAGAAGAATGAGGCCATATTTTCAGGCCCATACCATCGTCGTGTATACCGACATGCCATTGAGACAAGCCCTTTATAAGCCAAAAAAATCAGAGAGACTGATGTACTGGGCAATAGAGCTCGGTGAATATGATATTGTGTATGAACCCAGATCATCATTAAAAGGGCAAGCTGTAGCAGATTTTATAGCAGAGTTTACATATCCTGATACCCCCGAGGAACAAAAGTTGCTCGATGATCAACCTGTGGATGTTACAGGATCAGCAAACACAAGCTCAGACCAACTCCAGTTGGTTAAAGGGCTTGTGGATATTGAAGGATCATCAAATTCGAGCTCAGAATAACTCCGGTTGGTAAAAGGGAGAGAAGAGATGATCGACGAGGAGCAAGAAACTTCAGGGGAGGATGAAAGGAAACAACAAATATTTCACCGAGGAACTTTATCAGATAAGAAATTTGAAGACAAGTTACCTACATGGACATTATATGTAGATGGGTCATCTTGTACAACAGGTTATGGAGCAGGGATTATTTTGAACACCCCAGACGAGATTGACATGGCATACGCCCTGCGATTCCAATTCAAAGCTTCCAATAATGAGGCTGAGTATGAGGCCATGATAGCAGGTCTTAATTTAGCAAAGATTATGGAAGCACAACAAGTGATGGTATTCAGTGAATCTCAATTAATTGTGAATTAGATGATGGGAACATATGCAGTTAAAGGAGAATCAATGGTCAAGTATCATGCAAAGGTGATGGAGTTGTTGGCAGAATTTGATGCCATTCAGTTGATCAGAATACCAAGAATGGAGAATGCACGAGCAGACGCACTGGCCCGACTAGCATCAGCTACTCGTACCGAGCTGCGAAGAACGATACCAATTGAAGTATTAGAAAGTCAGAGCATAGATGAAGACCTGACGATGAATATTATTACCCTGAATTTAGGACCATCTTGGATGGATCCCATCAGGGCATATATTGAGGAGGGAGAATTACCGGAGGATAAGCTCGCTGCCAAGAAATTGAAGTTTAAAGTTGCTCCGTATGTACTAACTAATGGTGTTTTGTATAGACGAGGAATTATGGAAGGTTTGCAAAGATGTGTACATCCCTCCGAGATGAAAGAATTGATTGAAGAGATCCATGAAGGGTCCTGTAGAGCCCATGTAGCAGGTCGGACACTTTTTCAAAGGGTGATGACGCATGGATACTACTGGCCAATGATGAGGGCTGATTGTATAGCCTATGCTAAGAGATGTGATAAATGCCAATGTTTTTCCTCCATCCGACGAACTCCACAAGCATTGTTGACACCCATAACTTCCCCTTGGACATTTTCCATGTGGGGAATTAATTTGGTTGGACCACTGCCAACGACCCGAGGAAGATTCAAGTACCTCGTCGTCGCAGTGGATTATTTTACTAAGTGGGTAGAAGCTGAGCCACTTATTGATATGACATACGAGAAGGTGTACTAGCTCGTTTGGAAGAACATCATCTGCCGATATGGTCTCCCTCATGCCTTCATCACAGACCATGGAACACAATTTGATAACGAGGAGTGTGCCGCCTATTGTCATCAGTCAAATATTTTGAAGGTTCATTCAGCACCAGGCCATCCTCAAAGCAATGGACAGACTGAAGTGACGAACAGAACATTACTAAATGGTTTGAAGAAGAGGCTAAGTGAGGCTAAAGCTAATTGGATTAATGAGCTACAGTCAGTATTGTGGGCTTACCGAACAACCCCCCGAGCAGCAACTGGAGAATCACCATATATGCTGGCATTTGGAAGTGAGGCCGTAATACCTGCCGAGTTGGGTCTTCCAACACACAGAGTGCTGAATTTCAATTCTCCAGTCAGCGACTTAATGAGGAGATTAGATTTGGACATGCTCGAGGAGGTTAGATAAGAGACAACCATTAGGAATGCTGCTTACCAACAACGAACAACCCTGTTCTACAACGAGAGGGTGAAAAAATGCGACTTAAAAGAAGGAGATTACGTGCTAAAAAAGGTCATTCAGAAGCACAATAAGTTGGAAGCAAACTGGCATGGACCTTACCGAGTTATAGAAGTTATTCGACCAGGAACTTACCGAATAGCAACTCTAGAAGGAGAGGAATTTAAGAATGCATGGAATGCTGAACACCTACGCAAGTATTATCAGTGATGTAAAATGTAAAGCAGTTCCATCAATACGAATAAAACGATGATGTTTCGCCATCTTCTCTCTTTGTATTGAAAGTTTTTTGGGGAATACTAGTGTGTAACACTACGCTGCTCGGCAGTAAAAAGAACACGATAGTTCAAGCTCAGACCAACTCCGGTTGGTAAAAGGGCGAGAACAAACCATACTCCTTTGGTTAGGAGGCGTACACTAGCTCAGACCAACTCCGGTTGGTAAAAGGGAGAGTGGACATGATAGTTCGAACTCAGACCAATTCCGGTTGGTAAAAGGGAGAGAACATGACATTCCTAAAAATACCAGCTCCGGTTGGTTAGGAAACCATACTCCTTTGGTTAGGAGGCTGACACTTGCTCAGACCAATTTTGGTAAAATGGCAAGTGGACATGATAGTTTGAACTCAGACCAACTCCGGTTGGTAAAAGGGCGAGAACAACATTCCTAAAAATGCCAACGTATTTGGCTAGGAAGCAAAATACTCCTAAAAATACCAATCTCGGTTGGTTAGGAAACAAGATATGCTCTCAAATGCCAACTTATGTTGGTCGGGAGGTAAGATTATTACAGAAAATACAAAAGTTCCTCGAAGAACAAAATATTCCAAACTGAACCAAGTATGGTTGGTCGGGGATAAAAACCCATTAACTATGATTGGTCGACGAGCATAATTATGACAACCTTGGTTGGTTGGAAAAATTTTAAACATGTTTATACTCATTACTTTATTATTAAGTGATCGAGCAACATTACTAATACTTGTAACTTTTTTATTACTAAGTTGGTCGATGAACCACATAATATTGTCATGCAAGCACATATATAAAGTGTTCGACAAGTACAAGACAATAGCAATACAGATTTGCAAACAAAAATGAAAGTCTTTCATAAAATTCAAAATAAATTACAAGTTACATTGATAATTACATGGATATGTATACTAACTGTTACATCAAAAATTCCTATTCTATTGGTTTTTTCCCCTCAGCCTTCGATACAGGTTCCTCGCCAGCAGGCGGATAATTTAAAGACTGAGGAGAATTGATGAAATTCAAATCCTTCAGCATCCTGACGTTCATCACAGAAGGTCGATCTAGAAGATGCTCGGGACGAGATACCTCGATCTGAGAATGAAGATTATAGTCACCAAGGTATTTTGCAATTAAACTTCGAGGAATGGCACGAGTTGGGATCCATTCCATGTCCAGATTGAACGGTGGCACAGGCAAGTCGAGTACCCCGGGATCATAATAGTCCCACAGATAGTGTCCTTGTTCGAGCTTCAACACGCCCAAGGCATTCAGCCAGCCTTATTTGTAGCCCTCATTATTGGCATTCTGGATACGATCATCTAAATGAAATAGTGCTTCGTTGTATCCAGCCATACAGAACTCCCTGGGCTGTTTGTGAAATTGAAATGTTAACCTTTCAAGCTTCTCGTGAAGACTCTGGATGAAAATCTCATTAGCCTCCAACACTGATTTCTTTGCAGAGAGTTTTTTTTCCAGTTCTCTGATCTTCTTTGACATGTCAGACAAAGCTTGGTTCTTAGCCATTAATTGGAAGGCTTGGTTCTCTAAGGCAGATGCTGTCCTCTGTTCTTCGACAAGAACCCGAACTGCTCTTCCTCAACCCCGAGAAGCTCTTGCTCGTCCTCGAGGAGATGTGGAAGTGCCCGACCTCCTCAATGTGTCCAATTCTTGCCTCAATTTGACATTCTCAACCTCTAAAAATGAAAATCCCTTGTCAGTCACTGGGATTACAGTTGTTGAAGAAGAGGCTGCAGACTTCAACTGTGCTAGCTTTTTCTGCAAATTGTTATTCTCTTGCTCCATCAGCTCGGTAATCTGTCTACATGCTTCAACTTCACCCTTTAGGGTTCTCTCCCTGACATCGTACCCAGCAAGGAGCTTCTCGTAGCCCTTCTCGGCAGAAAGCTGCTAATACCTCTTCTCATACCCCTCATGCGACAGGGCAGTTGATTCCTTGTACTGATTCTGAAGCTCTTCTAAGGTACATTGAAGATCTTCAATCATTTCGTAATAAGCCACATTATTGGCTACAACACGATCAAGAAGATATTTCAAGTATTGATATGCTTCCACTGCTTGGTCTGAAGCATCTCGACCAAGAATATCTATAATCTGGGATTTGTCCAAGTCAGTGTGGCCAGCCTTAAAATATTCATTACACTGTCGAAGCAGAGTTGTGTCATGGGCAGACAGCAATTCCATTCTAGCCATAAACTAGTAAAGAAGAGAAGACAAGAGTTAATAAAAAAGCAGACAAAACATCAACAACATAGAGAAACAAAAAAGGTGATTTTTTATTACATCATAGAAAGGAGTACAGTGTTCAGAGTACAGAGTACAAGTGACAAAAGAAAAATAAATACCGAACAACTTCACACCTTTTCCTTGTCTCCCAAGACTTTCTCGGGAGGCTGGGATGAGGAGCTCGGTTGCTCGGTGGAAACAATGAGTTGGTCGGCTAGGGCTGGAACTTGTTAAGGAGGAGCAGGCAGAGATGAAAGCTCCTCGTCGGCAGGCTGAGTAAGGATTGGATCACCCACTACCATTAAAGATTCTTCAGAGGCAGCTTCGTCCTCTTCTTCATCTTCAATATTTGGGGGAGGACCAGGGAGATGCTGTTGAAACAATTCTGAGTCCTCATTAACCTTTAATTCTTGCAAGGCAGCCACCCAACCATCTCGGAAGTATTTCAAACTTCCATACTGCACCTGGGACATCATTGCTGCTACCCCCCTGTTCCACCCTTTGTCCCAACCAGTGCGGAAAGATTTTTTCACCACCAACTTTCTTTTCATTTCCTCCGAAGAGAGCTTCTCGGATAGAAGATCCTCGGTGGCTTTCAACTTAGCTTCCACCTCCTCCTTCTGACGATTCACTTCTCGCAGAAGGGACAATTCTTCTTCTGCCATTTTCATCTTATTTTTAAGCTCCCCAAAGCTCTTGAACTTCTCGTCATACTTCTTTTTCTCTCCCTCCAAATCTTTCACCTTATTTTCCAAACCCTTGGAAACTTCAACGAGCTGCACCTTCTCTGCCTCAACTACAGCCAACTTCTTCTCCCATTCAGCCTTATCGTCGTCATACTTTTGACGGGACTTCTTCAAAGATTTGGTCAAACCTAGTAAAGCATCTTCCACTCCGAACGAGGAGCTAGAAGCCTTGATCGCTTCATCCTTCTTCACAATGGTGTTAAAGCAACTCACCAGCTGAAAAAAGGAGATAATAATAAGTCAGCACAGAGATACACGTATTGAAGGAAAGAAAGAAAATTCAGAAAATGAGAAACTTACTGAAGCAATGTGACGAGTAGCCAGGGATGTAATCATATCCCTAGACATATTCTCCTCAATTCCTTGGACTTCAGGAATGGTCCAAGTCTTCACCGAGCTCATAGCAAAGCTCGGAGGAATAATAGTTGGAACACCAGCTCCACTAACTTGGAGCTGGGGGATGGTTTCAGCCAAATTCACCGAGGAGGATTTCTTCGATGGTACTGCAACAGATTCAACCAAGGAAGAACTCTTGGTTGGGGAGATTGTGATCACTTCGTTAGGAAAATCTTTCTTGCTCGGAGCCATTGGGGGCTTCTCGGCAGCCTTCTGAGGAGCAACAGAAGGGGCAGCATTTACTTTCTTTGTCCCCTTTGAGACATCAGTCTTGTTTCTTTTTCCATCTCCAGCAGAGGTAGTCTCCTCAAAGATAGAAGGAACTCTTCTTTTGCCCATTTTTTGACTCAAAGGAATATGAGAGTCTGGTGAAGAATCCTCAGGAGCTGGCGCTGGTTCACCAGTGCTGATTACAGGGCGAGTAATGAAAGAGGTTGTATAACTCCTATACTGCAACAAATATGAAGCAGACCTGATGTGCTCGTCTGCAACTTTCTGATGCAAACTCCAGATAAGTTTCAAATGCTTGATATTAACGTCAACTTCTTTTGGAGTTTTTCTTTTGCTGTCAACTGCAAATAAATACATATTGAAATATCAGTCACACATTTTATCAAACATAATGAAATCATAATTTCAGAAATAAAATAAAATGAAAATAACCTATCCCATTGCCATATGGAGGGCATCTGGAACCTTGATATACTTCATCTCCAATCAAAGGGGAATGTTGCCAGTTTTTGATAACTACCCCATGTTCAAAATAATCCCTATTGGCATCAGGGAGGTTGACTACTAAAGCCCTATTCAAAAATATAGTTTTCAAATAAAAAACATTATCTAGAACAGCCCATCTATAACAATACATAATCTCAGGAATTCCTATACGGGTTCCGTGAGTTTGATTTAACCTATACACCCCATTAACTATTCTCCATGTGTTGGGGGCTATTTTTGCAGGAACAACATCGAAATAATGACAGAACTCTAAGCACAAAGGGTTTGGTGGAAAAGAAAATCCACATTCAGCAATAAAGAGGCTGGGGAACCAATGTCCCTCAGCCAAACGAAAATAATTTAAAGGCTCAGAAAGATCCTCCAGAGTTACCCAAGATGGAATAGAAAAATCAGAGCGGAATTTCTCAAGAGATTCAATAACATAAACCATGGCGAATAAAAGAAATGAAGAAGAAGGAAGAAGATCTTACAGGAAAAAAGGAGATCTGTTGACAACGAACGAAAAAAAAGGATGAACGCACAAGAGAGAGAAAGACTATGGAAAACTCGAAAGCAGAAATTGGAAAAGGTAGAAGACGATGGGATTGCCAATCAAGCTTAAATACTTTGCCTTGGAAAACGACGAAAGAAATGATTACAAAAAAGAAACTATTACGCTACCGGCGGCTAAAAGGACAAAAAGTGCGCGAAGATCGAAGCGCTTATAAAAATTCAAAAAGGCGGATTCTGCGAATTTGGAAGGACATTCGAATACGGAGAAAATGCTCCTAAAAACCAGGAAGGTCATTTAATATTGCCATATACCGAGAAAGAATGTTCCATATTCCTCAAAGTTCGAAATATGAAAAATTGGGGGCTTCTGTTGATACCAAAATTAGTATGCTGATATAGACGAATAATAAGAAGACACGTGTCGATCTACATGGCACAATAGCAACGAGGAAGTTTATTTCCCCGACCAAGTCATACTCACTCCGAGCAGCAAGTGTACTCCGAGGAACTCCAACACTCCGAGGAACTCCTGAACGACGAGCAACTAAGGCGGTCCGAGCTGCATCTCGGCCACAGTATTGATTGCCAGATAATCAACAGTTCAACTATTCATTGAATGCTTATCATACAGACGTATACTCTTAAAGGGCATTAATTGTTTACCCTTTCACATGTACAACCTAAGGGCTATAAATACATTGTATCACCCTCATTCAAAGGGACCGGGTTTTCTTGATAGAATTACATATCGAGAACTCCAAAACACTTGGCAATAACAGAAAACAGTGGACGTAGGCCATTCTTATAAGGCTGAACCACTTTAAAATTCTTTGTCTCATTTATATTTATCTGTGATTAAATAATTAGAAGCAATCTAATTTTTTACATCAACAAGATAGTTAAAACTTAACACTTGCTCATGATAAGATTGTTTACACTATTGTGTATAAAATTCGTTTTAAGATAACAAAATTCAAAACCTCAATTTTCAGTAGTTTTGCTAAAGCATTTTTTCCATATGAGACTCGTGTGAAAAATATTAGTTTAGCTTTTAGTATTTTTACAAAACCTTGATGAATAAATATGAATTTAGCTGAAGTGACATTGTTTGTTAACATAACAACACTTCTGTTTGTCATTACATAATATACTAATTAGTTACAAATGTCACTTTTTCTTTAAAAAAAATATGAGATTACAAGTTAAGAAAATTTTGAAATGTTGCAATATTTTAGAGGAATAAAACTAACTAGAATGTCTCAGATTACATAGTTCTTTTAGTTATAAACTTTTGGAGTGTTCTTATGTATAAATGTGTTTAGGGTCAACTCCTTATAAATTATGGAGTGAATTACACTAACCCCTTACATATTTTGAGTTTATGGGTTACCCTTTCATCTAAAATATACATCAAAGTACTACCTATTTTTTTTAAGCCCTGAACCTCCACACGAATGAGCCATTTGAACTCCCTCGTGTTTGCTAAACAGGGGGGTACAAGTGTCAGAGCCACCCTAACACACATTCCAATTTAAATCTGGCACCCGAGGGGGAATCGAACCCAGAAACCTTACGGCATACCCGCACGGCTCTGAGTCCGCCCTTACTCTCAGGGTAGGTATCCGTGGGGAGGGATCGAACTCATGATCTATGGTCTAGAGCGAAACCCTCCTTACCACTGGACCAAGCCAGGGTGGATACTACCTAAATTTTAGACCCATGATACCTAATTCAGAAGTTTTTATCTAGGGTTTTAGGTTATAAAATGTCTAAAATACCCTCTATCCATTTTAAACATTATTAAAATACTAAAATACCCTTGCATATAAAATCCAAAACATAATTACTCAACCTTCAACACACAAAATTAAAAATAAAAATAAATCTACACATTGAACTCAAAATCAACACACACATTCAACTCATAATAACTTTTAATAATTGCATTTTTTCATTATTTCGCCTTCTCCAAATAGATTGATTTGAAGATTGATTTTAACTCGATATTGAATCAAATTGATTCTCCTATGCGATTGATTTGAGTTCGAACCAACGTGTCAAAACATGTCGTTGATCATATTGTGGGCATCGATTTGCAACTTTGGTATCAATTTTAAAATCAAATTACATTTCGCTTTGTGTTTGAGTTGTAAAGTTGGATCGTGATTAAATTTAGGTTTGAATAAATTACACTCAAATCGTTTAACAAGTAACAAACCCGTACTGTTGACTTTTGTTGATAGATTGTTGTTTTTAATAGGATTAATCATTTTGTCAAATGGGTTTTATACATTATTTTTAGTGGATTTGATTTTTTATTTATGTTATTTTGAGTGGATTTGATTTTTGATTTATAATTACAGGTCATTTGGTCATACAATAGTGCTTTGAAAAAAGGATTGAGGATATTATAGAAATTTTACAATCACTACCCTTAAAAATTCGATTTTTGAGTTAGTTGTCATGGGTCTTATATATATATGTGTGTGTGTGTGTGAAATTTTTCCGAGTATGAGGGGATGACCAATAAACTCGAATTAGTACAATTTAACCTATTGTATACACTACTCTTTTTAAGGCAATACTTTAGCACTTGTTGAAAGCATAAAAAATAATAAAAATATTGAAAATTTTAAAATGAATTACTCCATAATATTTTTCCAAATAAAACCCAAAATATCCAAAGACTTTCCTAATGGACCTATGATGTAGGATGGATGGAAAATCTGATTCTCCTTGAGGTGGTCTTCGTTAGAAACACTTGAAAGAAAATGTGTAATATTTTTCAAATTGTTCTGATGTTGTGGACCAATTTAAAAAGTCATTCAGAGGAAGACTTTTTTAGTAAAAATAAGTTGCTTGTAAAAATATGAGTATTCATGATTTCTTATTAGTAGACACATAATTTGGGATAAAGTTATATTATGACAGCATTATCTACCTAATTGGTTATGTCCAACAATTATGTATCAATTGCAGGGTAATAATGTAGGAGATCCGAACTATCTTTTTTAGTGTTTCCGTTAGTACTTCTAATAAACATATCATTGTTGATATTTAGTCCTTCACTTAAAGGCATATTTGAATAATAGGGTTTGGGTCCAAAAGTTTTGCATGTTTGACAATTGACCCCCTAAAAAGATTTACTAATAACTAATCCCCAATTTTAGCAGTTCTGTCAGTTGACAAAAAATGACCATTTGATATATGTCAAGTTACCAAAATATCCTTATTTACATTGAAAAAAAAGAAGGGAAACTCTACACACACCCAGCTCTCTCTTTCATCCCACCATACACGTACACACACACAACTATGTACACACTTGTAAATATAGATCACAAGTTTTGTTAATTTTTTCACAAATTCATTGTTTTAACATTATGAGGAAAAATGCACGAGTTTTATGGAAACACTCATGCATTTTCTATTACTACTTGTGTATTTACTGGAAATGTTAAATGTATGTAGGTGGCAGAGTTCTAATTTGTGCTCACTGATGATGCTAAGATTTAGCACCACCGGATAAGTGATAGTGATCTCAAACAGTAGCGGCCATGGCAGCCATAGAGATGTATAAGTGTATAAGTATGTAGAAGGGGATGAGTATAAGAGGAAATAAGACGATGATGTATAGTAGTTCAGCCGATTTGGCCTACATCCACTGTGAGTGTGTGATCCACTAAGTATGGGCACTAATGGCCTTGGATACAATTCACATAACCCCCCCTCTCTCTCTACTGTGTGTACAAGCAGAGTTTTGGCTAGGGCTACAGTTAATGGATCGATCCCCTGTAGGGTTGTAGGTGACAAGTATATATAGGTCTTGGGGGGTGTAGTGTACCCCCCAAGTATGCATGGTGCATGTGAATGATGATCTAGCCAATCCCCTGTTGACACCTGTGGATGCCAAATGATGACATAATATTCCCTCACGTGAGGATGTGATTTGGTTATAACGGTCTTCCACGTGCCATGTCAGCCTCACGCGCACTGTTCCACGCGTCTCCCAAACCACGCGCTGTCATGATGTCACGCTCGGCCTATGAGCCGAGGCAGAGGGCAAAGTTTCTTCCCGTAGTGAGCCTGGCCCAATTCTGGCCTCGTACTGTCGTACCCTCGTAGGGTCGACTGGAGCCTGGTGAAGGGTCGGCCCCTCATAGGGTCGTTTGGAACCTGGTGAAGGGTCGACCCCTCGTAGGGTCGTCTGGAACCTGGTGAAGGGTCGTCCCCTCTGAGAGGTCGTATGGAGCCGGATCGTCCGTTTGGAGGTTTTTGTCAGCCAGGCCGAGGATATAAACGGGTATATCAATCACGCCCCAGCCCTTAGCCATAGGTGCTGTTGAGATGGCTGAGGGATAGTGTTTTAAATGAGATGTATGTATGATCAGTTAGGTGAGTGACACCTGGGCAGATACTCATTGCTGTTTCAGTTTCCAAGGTCATGGCGGCTGCGCAGTACACTTGGAGCCTTGTGCCCTAATTATACATTTCTTGGTAAACGGGTCCACTCATTACCAAAGTAGTTAAGAGATTTTCAAACTCTCTCTCTTCCTTCTTCTTCTTCGCGCCTAAGCATTCTCTCTCTAGAAACTTATCAGCTTCCCTTGCCATTTGCAGCCTTCGATTCTTCAAGTCTTAGCAAGGTTTTTGCTCTCTTTATCAGGTATTCTCTTTCACCCAGCGCTTTCCTTTGCCTTCATTCCTATTTTTTTTTTCTAGGGTTGTGGGGCTGCGTTCTCTTTAGGTTGTGCCATAACCTTTTCCGGCGTCTTCTCCGGTAACTGGTTCTTGGTTGTTCTTGACAAGAACCATTGAGTTCCTTTGTTTAATCCGAAAGTCAAACCTGGTCAATTTCCCACCTGTTTGTAGTAAGTTAGCTAGGTCTAGTATAATTTCTCTAAGTGTAGAGTCTTCCCTTTAATGCTTAGGAGGCTTTACAGCTTAGTGTCTGAATTCCCATCTTTGAGAGAGAAACTCTTTGCCGAGATCAGACGAATAGAGGGAGAGGAAGAGAGGAGACGAGGGGACGACCCTAATTGGGTACGACCCATCTTTCCCGTTCCTCTTGCCACTATAAAACCATTTGAACCGTCCGAGTCCTGTGGGTCATCCCATCGTCCAGCCGAGAGTCATTAGAGTGAGATGGACGAGAGAGTATCCTCGCCAACTGGCGCTGGACCTTCTGGTAGGAGGGAGATGTCTGACCTAAGCCCAGGCCGAGAGGCCGAGGGTACGGTCCCCTCTGATGCCGTTCCTGTGACAAACTTATCCTCCCATGCCTTCCAAGTGGCTTTTCCCCAGGGTCCTCCTGCAGGTGATGAGGACGAGGACGATGATACAGATGACGAGGTTGATACCTCCCACGCCTCGTCCTTTATCTCCTCGGTTAGGGATCGTGACCTCCTGATATGGAGGTATGCCTATGGGGTGCCCTCCAACATAACTATGAGGGTTCCCTCTAACTCTGAGAGGGTTTTTAATTGTGGAGAAGGCGAGGTTGCAGTTTACGAACAAATGCTCAAGGTCGGAGTCAGATTCCCTCTGCACACTGCCATCGTAGATATCCTGTCTGCCCTCGGCGTTGCCCCCTCTCAACTTCCCCCCAACTCCTGGAGGACGATCCTGGGCTATATTTCCTTGTGGAAGAATGCCTTCACCGACGAGCCCTCGGCTGACCTATTTCTGGGCTGCTATAACATCACCTCCTCGTCCAAACAGCCTGGATATTATCACCTGGGGGCAAGGAGGTCTGAGAAGAAACTTCTCCAAGTGGCACAAACTTCCAACCATGATTGGAAGAAGAGGTTTTTCTTTATCTCCGGGGAGTGGGAGCCGGTTGCCGATAGTCAGAGGGTCCCCAGGAAGTGGTCTAACCCCTCCATGAAGGCCAGATCAGACCTTGGGCTTAGCCTGGAGGAGAAGGACATTGTTGATTACCTTAGGGGACGAGGGAGAGAAGGTGACCTTGCAAAATTCGAAGACTTTATGACCCCTCGGTTCCTCAAAGAAGCTGGTCTGAGGGTCGGCCCCTTGACAGAATTATGTGAGTTATACTGAATATTTTCAATTCTTATTTTTGAAGTGTTCTCTCTTTATCTCTGAATTTTTCTGACGTGTCGTCCTCTTCCCAGGTCGTCCTGCAGGCGTATCGGATTATCTTTGGGAAATGACGGCTCCCAGCTTACTATCTGGCCTGGCCAAGAAGAAGGGGAAGGAGCCTCAGCAGGTTCCGAGGAAGATAAGGGCCGCTGGGCCGACGGTGGTGGAGCCGACCATCGATAGTAACAAGAGGAAGGAGCCTGAGGCCCCAATTGACCCTCGGCCAGATTCTCGGACGAGGGCTAGGGTCGAAGCCTCTGAGGGGATGACCTCTTCGTCCAGTATGGGGGCCTTCTGGTCTCAGAACTTGGCGCATCTGAGAGCCGATCCCTCGTCGCTCATTACAAATCTGAGGGCTGCCAAGGTCTCAATGTTCTTTGCACCCTCGACTTCTGACTACGACTTCTTATCAAAGATGCCTCCAGCCAAGGTGTACGAATATGGTCTGCACTCCCTTGCGCAGGTATTGGTTCTGACCCACATCTTAAATTTCATTCTTTCAATAAACTGTTCCCTCGGCCCCTCTTGATATTTGTTCGTTTTTTGTGCAGTCTGTTTGTGCCCTCACCTCAGCCATCAAATGGATGGCCGAGAATCAGATGAAGTTCCATGAGGCCGAAAGGGCTATTCAGCATGAGGCTGACTTGCAGACAGAGCTCCAGACTGCAAGGGCTGAACTGGAGAGTGCTAGGACTAAGCATGCCCGGGTCCTAGACGAGCTGACGAGGCAGCATGATGCCGATCAGCAGGCCAAGGACTTGCTGATAAAGGAGAGGGATGAGGCCTTACTCAACATGGAGGTCAAGCACAAGACTGACCTCGAAGAACCTGTCTAGAAAAGCCGAGGCCGATGCTGTTGAGGCCTACAAGGCTTCTGATGAGTTTCAGGGTTTCGGCCTTGAGTACCTGGAGAGGGGGATCAGGACGGCCTGTCGATGGGTCGTCCTTCGATTTGGCGACGTCGTCTCCTCAGTCCGTCCTTCTATTGAAGCAGTCAGTCTGGACGACCCAATAATTGCCGAGGCCCTGACTTATGTTGAATCTCAAGTGCAGGCTGAGGGGGTCGGTACATCTGAGGATCATCCGGTCGTGATTGTGGAAGAGACTTCTCTGGTAGATGTTGAAGCTCTGCCCGCCGATGTTATCCCTTAGGGTGGCTGTCTGTAGCCCATACCCTTATAATGTATTTACCATTTTTGTGCTCTGTATTGTAAAACACTTGAATATTCTCTCTTTTATCAATACCATCGTCTCTTCTTCTACTGTCTTTCATAATTACTGTCTTCCGTATTTAATTCTTTTATGGTTTGCTGTCTTCGTTAATGCTACTAACCCCTCCCTCGTCTTTTTTGGGGACCAATGTGGGGTCGTCCCCCCATGTGGCCTCATCATAGCCGATGGTCATAATAATCAAACATGGTTTTTCAATCAAGTGGCCCCTCGTCTTTCTTGAGAACAGTGGTGGGGTCGTCCCCTCCACTGGTCCTCATTATAGCCGAGGGTTCACCAAATTAATGGTCTTTTAATGAAGTCTACCCTCGTCTTTTTTGAGAACAGTGGTGGGGTCGTCCCCTCCACTGGTCCTCATTATAGCCGAGGGTTCAACTTACCAAATTAATGGTTTTAATAAAGTTTTCCCTCGTCTTTCTTGAGGACAGTGGTGGGGTCGTTCCCTCCACTGGCCCTCATTATAGCCGAGGGATCAACTTACCAAATTAATGGTTTTTTAATGAAGTCTACCCTCGTCTTTTTTGAGAACAGTGGTGGGGTCGTTCCCTCCACTGGTCCTCATTATAGCCGAGGGTTCAACTTACCAAATTAATGGTTTTAATAAAGTTTTCCCTCGTCTTTCTTGAGGACAGTGGTGGGGTCGTCCCCTCCACTGGCCCTCATTATAGCCGAGGGATCAACTTACCAAATTAATGGTTTTTGAATGAAGTCTACCCTCATCTTTTTTTGAGAACAGTGGTGGGGTCGTTCCCTCCACTGGTCCTCATTATAGCCGAGGGTTCAACTTACCAAATTAATGGTTTTAATAAAGTTTTCCCTCGTCTTTCTTGAGGACAGTGGTGGGGTCGTCCCCTCCACTGGCCCTTATTATAGCCGAGGGATCAACTTACCAGATTAATGGTTTTAATAAAGTTTTCCCTCATCTTTCTTGAGGACAGTGGTGGGGTCGTCCCCTCCACTGGCCCTCATTATAGCCGAGGGATCAACTTACCAAATTAATGGTTTTTTAATGAAGTCTACCCTCGTCTTTTTTGAGAACAGTGGTGGGGTCGTTCCCTCCACTGGTCCTCATTATAGCCGAGGGTTCAACTTACCAAATTAATGGTTTTAATAAAGTTTTCCCTCGTCTTTCTTGAGGACAGTGGTGGGGTCGTCCCCTCCACTGGCCCTCATTATAGCCGAGGGATCAACTTACCAAATTAATGATTTTTAATGAAGTCTACCCTCGTCTTTCTTGAGAACAGTGGTGGGGTCGTCCCCTCCACTGGTCCTCATTATAGCCGAGGGTTCAACTTACCAAATTAATGGTTCTGTAGATGTTTCCATGCATTCTGGAACTGATAAATAGGGTGAGGGGAAACACATTTCTCATTAACTTTCCAAAGTGTTCTGTTGAAGCAACTCTCATTACAATTATGATCTTTCAAGACCTTTCAATCCTACTGATAGTATTTCTTCAAATGGTCTGTATTCCAGGGATTGGAAAAAGGTTCCCCTTCTAGGTTTTCTAGTCTATAGGTCCCAGGGACAACTTCATCAATGACCCTATATGGGCCATGCCAGTTAGGGTGGAGCTTGTTGGGCTTTTGCCAAGTCTTCTTGAGGACCAAGTCCCCTACTGCGATAGGCCTCTGTTTCACCCTCCGATTGTAGAACCTTGCGGTCCTTTGTTGGTAGGCGGCCTGCCGTATCTCAGCGTCCTCCCTTCTTTCCTCAACCAGGTCCAAGTTGAGTCTCCTCTCCTCCGCATTTTTCTGGGGGTCATACACCTGGACTCTATGCGTAGGAAACTCAATCACGGTGGGGCTGACGGCTTCTGATCCATAAGCTAGCATGAATGGGGTCTCTCCGGTATAAGTCCTCACCGTCGTCCTGTATGCCCACAGCACGGCATATAACTCCTCGACCTATCTTCCTTTTGCCTCCTCAAGCCTCTTCTTGATCCCATCTAGGATTGTCCTGTTTGTGACTTCTGTTTGACCATTGGCCTGAGGTCGGCCAGGGGTGGAGAAAAATTGTTGGATACTTACCCTCTCACAGTACTTATGTAGAGAGGCATTCTTGAACTGAGTCCCGTTATCCGAGATGAGGGTGTTGGGGAGACCATATCTGCATATAATATTTTTCCAGATGAACTGGAAGGTCTTCTGCTCTGTGATCGTCACCATCGGCTCCGCCTCCACCCATTTTGAAAAATAGTCAATGGCTACGATGAGGAATCGATAGTTATTGATGGCCCTAGGCAAGGGTTCTACTAGGTCGATCCCCCATACTGAAAATGGCCATGGGGATGTAATGGAAGTAAGAGGCTGATGGGGCTGGTGAGGGATGGTGGCAAATCTTTGACATTTGTCGCACTTTTTTACGTATGCCGCTGCGTCTTTCCCCAAGGTCGGCCACCAGTACCCCTGGGTGATCACCCTCTTCGCTAGGGATCTACCCCCAATGTGGCTTGAACACGACCCTTCATGCACATCTTGCAAAATGGAAGGGACTTCTGAGGGATGCACACACCTAAGTAAGGGGAGCAAAAACCCCTTTTTGTATAAGGTGTCTCCGATGACAGTGAATTTTGCCGCCCTGTACCTCAGCTTCTTCCTTTCTTGCCTTGCTTCTGGCATCTCACCCTCTTTGATGTATCTGATCAGGGGGTCCATCCACGAAGCTTCTTGGGAAACATTTAGGCAATTGCTGAGTGTTCCCTCAGCGTCCTCAATAGTTGGCCGAAGCAAAATTTCTACTGGGACCGTCCTCCTGATGTCTGTTCTTGTTGCCGAGGCCAACCTAGCAAGGGCATCAGCACGGCCATTGTCGAGCCTAGGTACCCTCCTTAATTTCACTTCTCTGAAGCCCTTCAGTAATGACCTCACCTTCTCAAGGTACCTAGCCATCCTCTCGTCCTTAGCCTCGTAGGCTCCTAGTATCTGATTCACTACTAGCCTTGAATCACTATGGACCAAAATCTGGCCGACACTAAGAGACTTAGCCAAGGAGAGGCCTGCTATTAAGGCCTCATATTCAGCCTCGTTGTTGGAGGCCTTGAAGTTGAACCTCAGGGCGTATTCGACGTCTGTGCCATCGGGTGCTGATAGTATCAGTCCGGCTCCACTTCCGCTGTCACAGGAGGACCCGTCAACGAAGAGGCTCCACAGAGTCT
Organism: Sambucus nigra; assembly: GCA_949130495.1. NCBI lineage: Eukaryota > Viridiplantae > Streptophyta > Magnoliopsida > Dipsacales > Adoxaceae > Sambucus > Sambucus nigra. The sequence continues at coordinate 76,885,242 of OX422208.1, forward strand.
TATCCTCTGAAAAATTTCCCTCAGAGAGGGACCCCTGTCTAAAGATGTACCTTCCCTCTTCATTTTCAGTCGCTTTCCTTCTAGCGGTGCTTGTCTCAGTCCTATCTGCGGGTGTGTCAGCGGGTCTGTCTTCTGTACCCGTCTTCCCGAGGGTCTCACCCTCGGTCTCATCATCTTCCCAAGTGAACTCAGCCACGAAGTCTGCCAATGCCTGCCCCTTAATGGCCATCCTAGGATGATACACAATTTCAAACTCCCCCAACTCTATAGCCCAGGCCATCAACCTACCTGATTTCTCTGGCTTGTGTAGGACCTGCCTAAGAGGAGAGTCGGTGAGGATGACCATTGTATGGGACTGAAAGTACGAATTCATCTTACTTGAGGCATGGATCAAGGCTTAGGCCAACTTCTCCATCCTCGGGTATCTTTGCTCTGCCCCCTGGAGTGCCTTGCTGTTAAAATACACAGGCTTCTGTATCCCGTCCTCGTCTCTCACAATGGCTGAACTGATGGCCGACTCTGAGACGACGAGGTACACATAAAGTCGTTCACCCTGCACGGGCCGTGACAGCAGCAAGGGAGACCCCAAGTATGACTTTAGGTCCCTGAAAGCCTCATCACACTCTTCACTCCATTCGAAGGCCTTCCTAAGGGTCTTGAAGAATGGCAAGCACTTGTCTGTGGCCCTAGACACGAACCTGTTCAAGGCAGCAACTCTCCCTATGAGCCTCTAAACGTCTTTAATGGACTTGGGGATATTCATTTCAACAAGGGCCTTTATCTTTTCAGGATTGGCCTCGATGCCTCTTTGATTGACAATGAACCCCAAGAACTTCCCTGCTCCGACCCCGAAGACACACTTGGTCGGATTAAGCTTCATCTTGTATTTGTCCATCGTATTGAAGGTCCTCTCCAAGTCTACCACATGATTCTCTGCCTTCAGACTCTTAGTCATCATGTCGTCTACGTAGACCTCCATAGACTTCCCAATTTGATTTTCAAACATTTTGTTTACGAGGCGCTGGTACGTTGCCCCCGCATTCTTTAGGCCAAAGGGCATGACCCTGTAACAGTATGTCCCCTTGTCAGTGATGAAGGCGGTCCTCTCCGAGTCTTCAGGGTTCATGAAAATCTGATTATACCCTGAGTAGGCATCCATGAAGCTCATGAGCTCATGGCCTGCGGTAGCATCTACCATCTGGTCGATGTGGGGGAGAGGGAAGATGTCTTTGGGACAGTGCTTGTTGAGGTCTGTGAAGTCCACGCACATTCTCCACTTGCCGTTGGCCTTTGGGACAATGACTGCATTGGACAGCCATTCAGGGTAGATGACCTCTCTGATAAATTCAGCGTCTTCTAATTTTTTGACCTCGTCCCTGATGACCTCGTATTTTTCTCTGGAGTAAATTCTCCTCTTCTGCTTCACCGGCTTCACTCCCTCTACCACATTGAGCTTGTGGCACATGACTTCAGGGTCAATCCCTAACATATCTACATGACTCCAGGCGAATACGCTTCGTCTTCTCCTCAATAGTTTAATGAGGTCTTCCTTAATGTTGGGCTTCAGAGACTTGCCAACTTGGACGATTTTTTCCGTGTCATCCTCATCGATAATGATGGATTCTACCTCTTCCGCAGCCTCTCCTTTCTTCAGCTTCGTTTCATCTCTGGGGTCTAGGGTATCAATATTATAAGTGGTTGTAACCCTCTTGTGTGCCTCCCTCTCTTCAGCGGAGTTATAGTAACATTCTCTCGCTGCCGTCTGGTCTCCTTGAACTTCCCCCACCCTGTAAGGGGTTGGAAATTTGATCATCTGATGGACCGTAGACGGCACGACTTCAAACCCCTTGAGGGCCACATGCCCCAGTATGATGTTGTAGGCCGAGAACACCTGCTCATCCATCACAAAGAAACTGACCTTCTTGGTGAGCCATCTCGGCCACTCGTCCCCCATCCTCACATCGGCCTCATATACCCCAAGGGGATGAACCTTTTCCCCACTGAACCCAATCAACGGATGATAGTAGGGGACAAGTCTAGCACGGCTGAGACCCAAGGCTTTGAAGCATGGCCAAAACATCATATCTGCAGAGCTACCCCCATCTACCAAGATCCTCGGCACCTCGCATCCGTGCACCCTGGTAGTGATGACGAGAGGGTCATCATGCGGGGCTAAGAGGCCTTTGAAGTCCATCCTTGAAAACCCTACTATCAGTGTGTCCATATCAACCTTCTTCCTCTTTTCTGACTTGACCTCCAGGGAGGTTGCGTGTACCGTCTTCGGCACTGCCTTTGCCTCAGCCACATGGGCCTTCCTGTCGGCGACCTCAGACCCTCCTCCTGCAAGTCCCCCGGAGATCATTCCTACTCCGAGCGAGATCATATTAAGCCTCTTAACAGGGCCGTGGTCGTCTCTCGGCGGGAGGTCAGGGTCGTCCTCATCATCAGAAGGTTCGTCCCCTCTTTTTTGAGGACCTTCTCTGCATGCATCGCCTCGCTTCTTTCTGGGGTCGTCCCCTCGGCCCTTTTTGAAGGCGCCTTTGTCGACGTACTTTCTGAGCTTCCCTTCCTTCAGCATCTTCTCAATCTCGTCTTTCAGAGCAAAGTATTTATCCGTTACGTGGCCGTGGTCTTGGTGAAATTCACACCACAAGTTCTTATTCCTCTTGCCGGGGGCTGCCCTCAGCTTCTCAGGCCACTTCAGCGACCGGTCACTCTTTATCTCATTGAGGATCTGTTCACAGATGACCACCAGAGGGGTGTACCCAGCGAACTTGTCATCCGTGGACCTCTTCTTCCCCTCTTTGTTCTTCTTAGGGTATTTACTCCCACTTGCACCTCCTCTTTCGTCCTCATATTTTGTAGCCATCGCCTCTTCGGCGTTCATCACCTTTCCTGCTGTCGACAACAGTTCGGCCATCGTCTTCGGAGGGTCTTCAGCAAGCTTCCATAACAGCTTCCCCTTTTGAAGTCCTCCAATCAGGGCTATCATAGCTATGCTCTCCTCATAGTCTTCCACCTCCAGCTTCTCCTTATTGAATCTAGCTATATAGTCCCTCAGACTCTCACTCTTCCCCTGCTTGACATAGAGCAGGTGGGTGGTCTTCTTCTGTGGCCTCACCCCAAAGCAGAAATTATGGATGAACAGGTCTGCCAACTGCTTAAAGCTTCCAATGGAATTTTTTGGAAGAGACGTGTACCAGACATGCGCAGCCCCTGTCAAGGTACCAGAGAAGGCACGACACCTCATCTCATCTGAGATAGAGTATATGTCTGCCGCCGACTGATACATCTCCACGTGGTGGACGGGGTTGGTGCTCCCGTCATACCTTGGGGTGACCATAGGTGGCTTGAACTTTGACGGCGTGGGGAAGTTGACTATCTTTGCCACAAAGGGTGAGCCTATGGTGTATCCCCTCTGAAGAGGGTCTCGGCTCTTCAATATATCACCAATATTATCCTCTAACCGCTGGATTGAGTCATTCCAGGGCCTCACAGGGTCGGCCTGGCCGATGTTATCCCCTGCTGCCTCTCCGAGGTGGACGGAGGGTTCTGCTGCAGCAGCAGGCCTGTGTCGACTGTTCACTTCCCTTTGGCCGTCATCTCGTCCTCAGGGTCGGCCATCTGCTGGCTCCCTCCTGGATCTTGCAGCACTTCTTGGCCTGGACAACTGTTCCCGCAGGTCATTTACTGGGCCTAGCCTCTCAAAGGCCGACCCCCTTCTCAAGCGATCAAAAGCAGAGCCTCTTGGGCGATCATCAGGGTTTGGTCTCCCGCACTTTCCCCTACTGTCCTGGTGGGGTCGCACAGTGTTGTTGGAGACCTCGTAAGGTTCCTAGCACTCTATAGGAGCCTCCTCTCCCTCCAGATCTCCATACCTATCCTCAGGGCAAGGGTTTTCTTGCCTCCCCAGGCGTAGACGCCGGGGGTCAGCAACATCCCTACGCCGCTGAGGGGGTGGCAGGTCTTTGCGTGGTGCCTGGGGTGGTCCCCTGGCCTCATGCTGCCCTGGAGCTGCTGCCGGAGTAATCATCTCAGGTGAAACCCCTGGTGCTCTTAGTATGTTCTAGCTTAGAGCTGTGAACTGCTCTTGCATCATCCGCTGGCTTGCTGCCAGAGATTTTAGGGTTGCCGCCACATCAGCCATCTCAGACTGAGGCGGCGGCTGACTGGAACTGGGTCTTCCCCCCTCATCCGGCGGGGGAAGTGGTGGCGGTGGCATCTCAGGTGCCATGTGCTTGAGCTATGAAAAGTTGAACTGAAGAAAATACTGGTGAGCTTGGGAACCTTAGTGGGCCTCTTTCAATGGTGAAACACCTCCTCTCAGGGGGAGTGTTGGTTCACCACCAGAGTGCCCAGTGAGGTCAAGCTGTACAAAGGAAGAGATGCCTTCTCGTTCCCACAGACGGCGCCAAACTGATGATGCTAAGATTTAGCACCACCGGATAAGTGATAGTGAGCTCAAACAGTAGCAGCCATGGCAGCCATAGAGATGTATAAGTGTATAAGTATGTAGAAGGGGATGAGTATAAGAGGAAATAAGACAATGATGTATAGTGGTTCAGCCGATTTGGCCTACATCCACTGTGAGTGTGTGATCCACTAAGTATGGGCACTAATGGCCTTGGATACAATGCACATAACCCTCTCTCTCTCTCTACTGTGTGTACAAGCAGAGTTTTGGCTAGGGCTACAGTTAATGGATCGATCCCCTGTAGGGTTGTAGGTGACAAGTATATATAGGTCTTGGGGGGTGTAGTGTACCCCCCAAGTATGCATGGTGCATGTGAATGATGATCCAACCAATCCCCTGTTGACACCTGTGGATGCCAAATGATGACATAATATTCCCTCACGTGAGGATGTGATTTGGTTATAACGGTCTTCCACGTGCCATGTCAGCCTCACGCGCACTGTTCCACGCGTCTCCCAAACCACGCGCTGTCATGATGTCACCCTCGGCCTATGAGCCGAGGCCGAGGGCAAAGTTTCTTCCCGTAGTGAGCCTGGCCCAATTCTGGCCTCGTACTGTCGTACCCTCGTAGGGTCGGCTGAAGCCTGGTGAAGGGTCGGCCCCTCATAGGGTCGTCTGGAACCTGGTGAAGGGTCGGCCCCTCGTAGGGTCGTCTGGAACCTGGTGAAGGGTCGGCCCCTCTGAGAGGTCGTATGGAGCCTGTAGGAGGGGTCGGCCCCTCGTAGGGTCGTCCGTTTGGAGGTTATCGTCAGCCAGGCCGAGGATATAAACGGGTATATCACTCACCCTATCAAGCTTTTTGTAGAAATTATAAAGGTTTCTTCGGAGAGAAATAGTGCCATGCTTCCAAGACACCACGCGTTCGTACTTAACATCAATCATGACACGATAAGGACACGTGTCTGAAATGTGGCCCTTATGTTTTCCATTTGGATAAAGAAAATGAAATGATAAACTAATGTCGGGTCTAAATTGGTTTAAAGAACGGATATGTGGTGGCTTTAGGCACGGTACTGTTTTGCGCTTTTTCAACACTTACAGAGTGAGAATGTATAAAAAAGAGTTCTAGTACTCAGAGTATGTATATATGACATGAAAACTTCATGACACAAACCATTAATATTGTACATAAAGTAACACAAATTCAATGAGAGATAATTTTGCTTTAATATATTTTTGTGTCATTAGACATGCATGCATCTACTATTAATTAAGCAATTAAAATAATCATTTTACACAATAAATGATCAGAAAATCCTTATTAAATTAGATATTTAATTTCAAAAACTACCCATAATTATCAATTGTTCAAATTGCATGAACTTCTTTTAATATATCTATAACGAAAGAAAATATCTTAAATGATATTTCCATACAATAACAACTATCTTTAATATTGAACAGGCATCACATGTACCACAATTTTATATCATATGTAAGAGACCTAAATCAATCTCAAAGTGATGCAATTTAAATACAATAAGAAATTAATTCAACACAATCATTTGACATGTTAAAAGATAATGTATACTAAACTTTATGTTAAGAAGATTTTCCACTAATGATCATCAATAATCTTTTATTAATTTGTATATTATTTGTAATTGGGTTAGGATCCATACACCTTAAGCTGGTGGGTGCAGCATAACGGAGTCAACATAGGGTATTGGCCAGCAAATCTATTCACTGCATTGAAATATCAAGCGACCACAGTGTCATGGGGAGGTGAGGTTTATAGCAAAAGGGTTGAGACTCATCCCCACACTGCAACAGCTATGGGAAATGGAAATTATCCTGATGTTTATCACTCCAACTCGGGCTCAGCCTTACTCGGACGAGTACGATTGTTATGATGTCAAATATGTTAGCGATTATGTTGAAGATCCGGAGTTCTATTTTGGAGGTCCCGGTAGAAGTTACAAGTGCCCCTAGTGATTTGTAGTTTTTAGGGGAATGGATGACACAATAATATTTGGGGTTCATTCAATTGAGTTGACAAACTTTTAGTGTTTCAATAAAATCGTGTCATACAACCATGTTATCCTCAAAAAATTATGGTAGATTTTGTGGTTTCTATAGTCGTACCAATTTGCATTATTTGAAAACATATTATTCTATTCATCTCAAATTAATAATTATTTTACTCTTTTGAACGTAATCAATTCTTAAAAAAACGTCGTTTTCATACCGGGACTATTAATTTGGGACGGGTGTAATATATATTAATGTTGTTAGTCTAATTTGGATTCCTAATGAGGAATCGTTCCGAGTTCCAATTTATACGGACCATTTGGGTCTAATTAGTTTATTTTTCCAATTTATATGGACCATTTAGGTCTAATTAGTTTATTTCTCTTACTTTTTTATGAGGACCAATGGGATTATTACTTAACCCATTGTAATAATCCAATATGTAAGACATAACTTAACATAAATGGTATTAATGGCACGCAAAAAAATTACACTCAAATAAAGAATAGCAATACTAAAAATTAACTATACTTGAATGGTTTGTCCCAATGGGGTATTGCACTATTTGTAGGGATATGGAATGGATCTAGAAGATCTATTATTTGTTTACTAAGAAATGCTTACGTCACGTGTGATCTCACGGGGTGACATCACATGGGACTAGAGCATTCTCATTACAAATTAGCTATTCTAACCCTCATTAAACCTACTAACTACAAATTATAGTATATAACTATAATTAACAGTAGAATCCAGTGACGACATTTGTCGTGGCCACACGACGATACGTGTACTCTTCATTAATGTTTCAATTACTAAAATATTATAAAATGAAAGATATACATCCAAACTCAATTCATTATTTTATCTTCTCATCGTTGTATAGCAAAAGAGAATATTCCCTTCATTTCTCAAGTAAAATTGAATCGCCTCCCTCCTGTCCAATGACTTTCCCAATGCTTAATTTGCATCCTTTTAGTGTCTTTATTCATAACCACTTTAATTACTTTTTATCATCCTATTAATGCAATTGCCAATTTCTCTCCTACCATGGAGACTACAAAATAATTTAAAGTCAGTATCCGTGTGCGATACTTTGTCTCATGTTCAATTAGTCTTCTTCGTTGATGTATTTTCTCTCCCAAAATTTCTCTATGTATTTCTTTATATATTGCGTAGTTTAAGCATTATTTCTCAGGAATTTGTTCTAAAGACCTCACAAATAAAATGGGGGTTTAAGCCCCTGCTAGGCCACTTCATGGCTCCGTCCATGGATATGTGTACATGTGGTTAAGTGGGTGTGGATATGTTTTTATTATTATATTAATTATTTATTTTTGTCTTATTTTTTATGTTGGCTTTGCTTAGGTGAGATTGTGAATTATGTATTGATGATGTTGTTTAGGGTGGGAGTTCGGAGTCTTTTTCGTCGTGCATTTGTAGGTTGTTGCAGATTTGTGTGTGGGAAAATGATGCAACAAGTGCATTAGTTGCCCCAAAGCCTGAACCCAATGAACACAAAATTGGCGGTGGCGTTGTCTTTTATGAGGTGTATATTTCAATAAGTGTGATTCTTATATACTATGCATGAGGTTTTATTTTATTTTATATATATATTGAGTTTAGTTTTTTTATGCTGAATTTGATGCAAACACACATCATTATTATTTGATTCATTTTTTCCGTTTTACACCGAAAATGACTTAGTTTCTAGGAACTAAACTTTAATTATCCCTAAAATGACTTATATTAATAGACTTTTTTTAACCTTTTTCTTTTGAAAAAAACTTTAATTTAATGTACAATTATCATAAAATTGCTGCAAATAAATGTATGATAAAACTCCTTGCATGAATTTATGTTTTCGATTCAATTATGAACGCTGAGTTGTATTTTTTCTTTGTGAGTATAAGTACAATTTATGTTTTTAAACTTTCTAAAAATGTCAATTTGTAATCTATAACACACTCAATTTCTATTCGTTTATTTGTTTATGTATAAAAACTAGGAATTATTTATGTATTATGTGAGTTGCATATTACATTATATATACACATGTATAAAATTTATATTTAATAATTGTCCGCACATCGTGCGGGTTGTATGCTAGTTTATTTTTAAAATAATAAAAGGAACATTATGATAATAAAAATAAGGAAATGTCAAAAATGAACTCAACTATGATTCACATCACTCTTCCCTACTTAAAACTAGGGGTGACAATTCGTGTGCGTCGTGTCGTGTTCGGGTCGTGTCATGTCGGGTTCGTGTCAAGTATTAGTCAATCCTAACCCGACCCATTTAATTAATCGTGTCAGATGAGCAAACACTAACCCGTCCTATTTATTATCGTGTCGTGCTCGGGTTGACCCGCATAACCCATTAAGTAAAATATAAAATATTTTTTTTCTTCTCTCTTAACCAATCATACCAATTATAGGCCTACAATAACTTAAATTTAATTAATTTCAACTTCTTGCAACACATAAATAATTTATCATCCGATTCTCCATGAATTTTATAGAATGCCTATCAAGATATATAAATTATCTAATATATTCTCCATAAAATACGAGTTAAGCGGGTCTATTCGTGTCATTTTCGAGTTATACGTGTTTGACACTAACCCAACCCGTTTATTATTCGTGTTGGTGGGTCGTGTCATATTCGGGTTCGTGTAAAGAAATCATCAACCCTAACCCGCTAACTTCGTGTTGAGTTCGTGTCGGGTTATCGTGTCGTGTCAAAAATTGCCACCCGTACTTAAAACTAAGCTCGTCCTCGAGCGTTAAAATTGGAGCCGAGTGAAAAGTACAAAAATAAGTGGCATATTAGAGAAAGAAAAACTTTGATGGTCCAAAAAAAAAATTCTGAAAATTAAGGAGGGCCCAAAAGTTTTCTCATCCAAAATTTTCCCAAAACAGCGCCGAAGCAGAAGAATTGTCCATTTAGCTTTACTTGCCTTGTTAACCCATATGTCAATTGGCCCATTTCTTTTATTAATTTGCAAAATCTAACAGATGGCCACGAATACAACCTTTATTGAGCGCATTTTTTTATAGCAAAACATAAAAGGCCCAAACCCAAAAAAATATAGCAGTAGAACAATATATATATATATATATATATATATATATATATATATATATATATATATATATATATATATATATATATATATATGTGTGTGTGTGTGTGTGTGTGTGTGTGTGTGTGTGTGTGTGTGTGTGAGAATTCTCATCTACATCATGCTATATACATCATCTATACATCACGCACAATTGTAGGCCCTAAAAAAGTTTTTTTTCAAATTTTTTATTTTTCCCATAAAATTAACCTTCCAACAAACCCATGTTCAAAAAATTAGGTCAAAATACATTTTGTAGCTATTTTTAAAAAATTAACAAAAACTGCTCAAAATTATAGGTGGGCACGATCCAGCCCGATCCGATTTTTGCCTATTTTTTGGACTGGACCGAATATTTGGTCCTAAATTTTTTTGGACCAAGACCGGACCGATTAATTCGGTTAACCTATTAATTCGGTCCGGGTTAAAATTCGATCCTAGCCCTATTATACATACATATATATATATATATATATATATATATATATATATATATATATATATATATATATATATATATATATATATATTATTGTTCTCACAAATATATATACAAAATTGTTAAAAATAATAATACTCGAACCCCAAGTGATATTTACATGGGTTTTCTTAACCTAAAAAAAATGTCTATACATATATAAAATGTTCCAAATTAAATTCATAAGTTATATGCATTAATTCAAAACCTATATATAAGAAAAACAATAATATTATTTGTATGATATATATACGGGAATATGTTCGGTCTGGTCCAAACCGGTCTTTTAATATAGTGGACCGCGGACCGGATCGATTTAATCGATTTTTAATTTGTGTGGACCGATTTTCAGACCGGTTTTAAAATAGCCTTAATTTTCGGTTCGGTCCATTCGGGTCGGCCTATTTTTTGCCCACCCCTACTCAAAATACCTTATTTATAAGGGCTTGCGCTAACAGTTTTTTGTTGATTTATTGAAAATAGATACAAAATGTATTTTAATCTAATTTTTTGAATATGGGTTGATTGGAAGGTCCATTTTAAGGAAAAAATAAAAAATTTGAAAAAAAGTTTTTAATGCCCTAGAACTAGGTGTGATGTAGGCGTGCCTTCATCTCTCTCTCTCTCTCTCTCTCTCTCTCTATATATATATATATATATATATACACACACCCTAGGGTGTACCTGTGCTGATGGCACGGTGATAAATTTGCTCTCGATTATTTTTTGTTATGGCACACTAACACTCCTAGGTGTGATAAATAACAACGTTACACACCTTTTGAAACATTCTCCAGCTACACATTTTAAAACATAACATGCCACGTTTGCCAATGCCAATTGCACAAAGTAATAATATCTTTACAATTCATTGTGATTTGAAATGTGAAAACAAATGTAACATAAGTGTTGATACCAAAATTAATATGCTGATGTGGACGAATCATACGATGACACTTGTCAATCTACGTGGTACAATAACAACGAGGAAGTTCATTTCCCCGACCAACTCATGTTCTCTCCGAGCAACGAGGATATACCGAGGAACTTCAACATTCCGAGGTACTCTAGCGCTCCGAGGAACTCCTGAGCAACAAGCAACTAAGGCGGTCCGAGCTGCATCTCGGCCGTAGTATTAATTGCCAGAATATCAACAGTTCAACTATTCATTGAATGTTTATCATCTTGACGCACACGCTGCATTAAATGTATTACCCTTTCATATGTATATCATTTAATGTATCAGCCCGTTCATGTACAGCCTAATGGCTATAAATACCTTGTATCACCCTCATTCAAGAGGACGGGAATTTCTGGAGAGAACTTGTATTCGAGAATTCCCAAACATTCAGCAATAACATAACAGTGGACGTAGGCCATTCATATAAGGCTGAACCACTTTAAAAATCTTTGTCTCATTTTATTTATCTGTGATTGAATAATTAGAGTAATCTAGTTTTTTACATCAACAGATTGGCGCCGTCTGTGGGAAACGATTGTTACTATCGTTTTTCACCAAAAATCATTTATCATCAATGGCAGATAATCCAGAATCCAGTAATCGAAATGCTGGAAATACTGGAAATCCTCCAAATCCATCTGCACCTCCAGATCTGGCTGGAATTATGACGAATCTGGCTGAAGGACAAACCGCCATGCAAGAAACAATGAGGCAACTCGTTCAAACTCTTCACGGCGATGCACCTACCCATTCAAGGCAAAGGAGTGATCGTGGGCAATCGCGATCCAGGTGTACCGGGTCATATCGTAATGAAGAATCTAATGATTTTTCTTATCAACCTGGGCGAACTTCATCGATACGGGCTACGGATACAGATCAACATATCACCCTCTCTCCGGAGAGAACTAACGCCCTGGAAAGATTAAGCAGGGCATCTCCTTTCAGTCGGTTAGGACCAAGGAGAAATATGAGCCCACCTAGAGCCCCATCGAGAAGCTTTCGACCACCATCAGGTTTGAGAGAAGGATCAGCACAATCAAGACCAGCTACTCGTCGAGATAGATCTCAGGAAGCTACGTCAGAGAAATCAATTGTTCGGACTAAGCAGCCCGAGGAAGGAAATGAAGCATGGAAGGGTTCCATTCAGCAATTAGAGGATAGACTTGGAGAAATGGCTAAAGAAAGGAATCCCTTACAGAGAACTTTTGTTCAAGGGACACCTTTTGTGCAGGCCATTGTGAATTTTCCTACACCATCGAAATTCAAAGCACCTGTAGTGACCCCTAAGTATGATGGAAAGACAGATCTCGTTCTTCATATAGAACAATACCAAGCTGCTGCCGACATATACGCCGTCCCCGACGAGATGAGATGTAGAGCATTCTCGGGAACTCTTACCGGGTCTGCACAGATATGGTACAACAATCTTCCTCGGGATAAGATTTTGACTTTTATTCAATTAGCCGAGTTATTCATTGGTAATTTCTATTTTGGAGCAAAGCCGGTAAAGCGAGTAGCGCACTTGTTAAGTGTTAGACAAAAATCAGGTGAGAGTACTAGAGATTACATAACTCGTTTCAATAACGAGAAGTTGGAAGTCATAGATTACGAAGAAAAGACAGCGATCACTGCTTTAATGAGTGGCTTGTTGCCTAACAAGTTATACTACACTTTGGCCAAAGATCCACCTAAAACTATGTCGGAGTTGATGGCAAAAGCGGCCAAAGTCATGAATGCCGAGGAGGCTATGGCCGCGAAGAAGAATATGGATAAAGAAACCAAGGTGGAGGTTGACAAATCTAAGAAGAAAGAACAAAAAGGTAATGGTGGTGACAAGCATTCCAAGAATAATAGGACGTCATGGGAAGTCCTGAAGAAATACGATAATTATACTCCATTGAAAATGGGTATTAATCATGTTTTGGAAGAAATCAAGAATAACGAAGAAATCAAGTGTCCAGATAAACCGAGGACCAATCCTGAACTGAGGAATAGGGCCAAATATTGCGAGTTCCATAAAGATCATGTCCATACGACCAAAAATTGCATAGCTCTTCAGAACGAGATTGAAACGCTCATCCGAAGAGGAAAGTTGTCAAAGTATGTAGATCGCAGAGGTGAAATGAAGAATGATGATAGAACTAGGGATCGTTCCAGATCTCCTCGTCGGACGGAGGAGTAAAAGAAAAGAGATCATGAAGATGATCCAGATGAAGATCCCGATCTTCCAAAGAAGCCAAGACAGCCTAAACGAGAGGTATTTTCCATACGTTTTGGGTCATTTGATTGTAATGTTATTACAGGAGGAGATGCTGGCGGGGGAGATCTTACTACAGAAAGAAAGGCTTATCTCGGAGAGGCTCAAGCCTGCTCATATATTCAACGAATAAATCTTGCCGAGGATGATCGTCCGAGGAAGGTAAATAAAGAGAAGCTAGTTATTGGTTTTTTAAAAAACGATTTGGCAGGTGTTCTTTACCCTTACGACGATCCCTTGGTGATCAAAATGAGGATGAAAGATGTGGTGATTTCAAGGGTGTTGGTGGACAATGGTAGTTCAGCAGACATCATGTACTATTCATGTTTTGATAGCTTGAATTTAAAACTATCTCAATTGGAACCTTATCACAAACCCCTTCTGGGTTTTGCTGGCGAGAAAGTTTTTCCACTTGGGACGATCAAGTTGGAGATATTCATTGGAACTTAGCCTGCTTGTCGAACAGAAAGAATACGCTTTTTTGTGATGGATAAGAATGTGCAGTCAGCCTACAACATCATCATGGGAAGAGTTGGTTTGAAGAAGTTCGAAGCAGTTCCGTCTACAGTGCATCAGTGCTTAAAATTCCCAACAAACTTTGGGGTAGGAGTTGTGAAAGGTGATCAAAAAGTAGCTCGGGAATGCTATTATTCATCTGCCGAGCAAGAGGAGCTTGAGGAATCAAAGAAAAAGACTATCACCTACCAGGTGGAGGAAGGTACAGAAATTGAAACTCTTGATCCCAGGGATGAATCCCAACTTGTAAAAGGACAGGTGGTAGAATCTACAGAAAATGTTATTCTGGACGAGGAGCACCCTGAACGAATAACCCAGATAGGTTCGTCGTTAGATGCTTCAATAAAACAAGAATTGATAATGTTCTTGAGAAACAGGAAGAAAACTTTCGCATGGAGTCATGAGGACATGCCAGGAATAGATCCAAACTTCTTATGTCACGAACTCAATGTGAATAAGGAGATCAAGCCTGTAAAGCAGAGAAGAAGGGTATTTAGCCCCGAGAAGAATCAAGCCATACAAGAGGAGGTCGAGAAGCTCCAGAAAGCCCAATTCATTGAAGATGTGAAATATCCAGACTGGCTGGCAAATGTGGTGATGGTAAAGAAGAAGAACAATAAATGGAGAATGTGTGTTGATTTCACTGATCTCAACAAGGTATGCCCAAAAGATCATTTTCCATTGCCCAGAATTGACCAACTAGTGGATGCTACCTCGGGACATGAGCTGCTCAGCTTCATGGATGCATATTCCGGTTACAACCAGATCAAAATGAAACCTGAAGACAGGGAAAGTACTTCTTTTATTACCCCTAGGGGAACTTATTGCTATAATGTTATGCCTTTTGGTTTGAAAAATATAGGAGTGACATACCAGCAGCTGATGAACAAGGTTTTCACCGAACAAATCAGTTGCAACATGGAAGTCTATGTCGATGATATGCTGACAAAAAGCAAGAAAGCTGCAGATCATCTAGTTGACTTAGCTCAGACATTTGATCAACTGGACAAATACCAAATGAAGCTCAACCCGACGAAGTGCACATTTGGAGTACGAGAAGGAATGTTTCTCGGATACATTGTTAACCAGCGAGGCATTGAAGCAAATCCAGATAAGATCAAAGCTCTTTTAGGGTTGCGATCTCCAACAACAAAGAAAGAAGTGCAGAGTCTTACAGGACGAGTTGCAGCGCTCAACAGATTTGTGTCCCGAGCAACTGACAAATGCCTCCCATTCTTCAAAACACTTCGAAAAACTTTTGAGTGGACTGATGAATGTGAGAAAGCCTTTCAAGAATTGAAGAAATATTTAGGAGCACCTCCATTGTTGTCCAGGCCAATAACAGGAGAGAAGTTGTATTTGTATTTGGCAGTATCAGAGAGTGCAGTCAGTTCAGCATTGATTAGATTGGAGAATGGAGTCCAGAAACCAATCTATTACACAAGTAAGGCTTTCTGAGGTGCAGAAATCAGGTACCCAAAGCTGGAAAAATTGGCATTGGCATTAATTGAAGCAAGTAGAAGAATGAGGCCATATTTCCAGGCCCATACCATCGTCGTTTATACCGACATGCCACTGAGGCAAGCCCTTCATAAGCCAGAAAAGTCAGGGAGATTGATGTACTGGGCAATAGAGCTCGGTGAATATGATATTGTGTATGAGCCCAGATCATCATTGAAAGGGCAAGCTGTAGCAGATTTTATAGCAGAGTTTACATATCCTGATACCCCCGAGGAATAAAAACTGCTCGCTGACCAACCTGTGGATGTTACAGGATCAACAGACATAAATCCAGACCAACTCCGTTTGGTAAAAGGACTTGTGGATGTAGAAGGATCATCAACTTCAAACTCAGATCAGCCCCGGTTGGCTGAAGAACGAGAAGAAATGGTCAACGAGGAGCGAAAAGTGCCAGGGGAGGATGAAAAGAAGCAACAAATATTTCACCGAGGAACTCTATCAGATAAGAAATTTGAAGACGGGTTGCCCATATGGAGATTATATGTAGATGGCTCATCTTGCACAGCAGGTTGTGGGGCAGGAATTGTTTTGAACACCCCAGACGAGATTGACATGGAATATGCTTTGTGATTCCAATTCAAAGCCTCTAATAATGAGGCTGAGTATGAGGCCATGATAGCAGGTCTTAATTTATCAAAGATTATGGAAGCACAACAAGTGATGGTATTCAGTGATTCTCAATTGATTGTGAATCAGATGATGGGAGCGTATGTAGTTAAAGGAGAATTAATGGTCAAATATCATGCCAAGGTAATGGAGTTATTGGCAGAATTTGATGCGATTCAGGTGATCAGAATACCCAGAATAGAAAATGCAAAAGCAGACGCACTGGCCTGACTAGCATCAGCTACACGTACCGAGCTACGAAGACCAATACAGATTGAAGTACTGGAAAGTCGGAGCATAGAGGAAAACTTGACGATGAATGTTATTACCCTTGATTTAGGACCATCTTGGATGGATCCCATCAGGGTATATATTGAAGAGGGAGAATTGCCAGAGGATAAGCTCGCTGCCAAAAAATTGAAGTATAAAGCTGCTCGATATGTATTAACTAATGGTATTTTATATAGACGAGGAATTATGGCAGGTTTGCAGAGATGTGTACATCCCTCCGAAGTGAAAGAATTGATTGAAGAGATCCATGAAGGGTCTTGTGGAGCTCATGTAGCAGGTCGAACACTTTTACAAAGGGTAATGACTCAAGGATACTATTGGCCGACGATGAGGGCTGATTGTATAGCCTATGCTAAGAAATGTGACAAGTGCCAACGTTTTTCCTCTATCCGACGAACTCCACAAGCATTGTTGACACCCATAACTTCCCCTTGGCCATTTTCCATGTGGGGAATTGATTTGGTTGGACCATTGCCAACCACCCGAGGAAGATTCAAGTACCTCGTCGTCGCAGTAGACTATTTTACTAAGTGGGTAGAAGCTGAACCACTTATTGATATGACATACGAGAAGGTATACCAGTTCGTTTGGAAGAATATCATCTGTCGATATGGTCTCCCTCATGCCTTCATCACAGACCATGGAACCCAATTTGATAACGAGGAATTTACTGCCTATTGTTATCAGTCGAACATTTTGAAGATTCATTCAGCACCAGGCCATCCTCAAAGCAATGGACAGACTGAAGTGACGAATAGAACACTGCTAAATGGTTTGAAGAAAAGGCTAAGTGAAGCTAAAGCTAACTGGATTAATGAGCTACAATCAGTATTATGGGCTTACCGAACAACTCCCCGAACAGCGACTGGAGAATCACCATATATGCTGGCATTTGGAAGTGAGGCTGTAATACCTGCCGAGTTAGGTCTCCCAACACACAGAGTGCTGAATTTCAATTCCCCAGTCAGCGACTTGATGAGAAGAATGGATTTGGATATGCTCGAGGAAGTCAGAGAAGAGGCAGCCATTAGGAATGCTGCTTATCAACAACGAACAGCTCTTTTCTACAACAAAAGGGTGAGGAAATGCGATTTAAAGGAAGGAGATTATGTGTTAAAGAAGGTAATTCAGAAGCACAATAAATTGGAGGCAAACTGGCATGGGCCTTACCGAGTTACAAAAGTTGTTCGACCAGGAACTTACCGAATAGCAACTCTAGAAGGAGAAGAATTCAAGAATGCCTGGAATGCTGAACACCTTCGCAAGTATTATCAATGATGTAAAATGTACAATGGTTCCATCAATATAAATAAAATGATGATGTTTTCACCATTTTCCTCTCCTTTGTTTGAAAGTTTTTCGGGGAATACTAGTGTTGTACACTACGCTGCTCGACAGCAAAAAGAAGACGATAGTTCAAACCCACGACCAACTCCGGTTGGTAAAAGTTCGAAAGAACCAAAAAATATACTCCTTTGGTTAGGAGGTGTACACTAGCGTGACCAACTAAGGTTGGTAAGATAACTAGTGGACAGAAAGTTCGAAAGAACCAAAAAATATACTCCTTTGGTTAGGAGGCGTACACTAGCGTGACCAACTAAGGTTGGTAAGATAACTAGTGGACAGAAAGTTCGAAAGAACCAAAAAATATACTCCTTTGGTTAGGAGGTGTACACTAGCGTGACCGACTAAGGTTGGTAAGATAACTAGTGGAAAAGATAGTTCGAAAGAACTTGATAGTTCAATAATCAACTACGGTTGAGGGAAGAACAATATCATTTTGAAAATAGGCCAATAAGTTGGTCGGAAGGTAAAATCATTCCAGAAAATACAAAGAATTCCAAACTGAACAAAGTATAGTTGGTCGGTGATCAACTATACTTGGTCGACGAGGATAAATTATCGACCATGGTTGGTCGGACACATTTTATGAAAAAGTTTACCAAGTATAGTTGATCGGGGATAAAAACCCATCAACTGTAGTTGGTCGACAAACACAATTTAACAACCTTGGTTGGTTGGAAACATTTTAAACATTTTATACTCATTACTTTATATTTAAGTGATTGAGCAACATTGATACTTGTAATTTTGATTGCTAAGTTGGTTGATGAACAGCACCATATTGTTATCTTTTTAACAAATACGTATACACAAATGTAAAAATGTTTGATAAACACAAGACAATCGCAATACAAATTTGCAAACAGAAAATGAAATTCTTTCATTAAGGTCAAAATATATTACAAGCTACATATATGTGCTAATTATTACATTGAAAAACCTATTCTATTGGTTTCTTTCCTTTAGCTTTTGAAACAGGTTCCTCGCCGGCAGGAGGATCCTCCAGGCAAAGAGGAGAATTGATGAAATTAATATCTCTGAGCATTCTGACGTTCATCACAGAAGGTGTATCCAAGAGATGCTCGGGATGAGATAATTCAGTCTGAGAATGAAGACTATAGTCGCCAAGATATTTTGAAATTAAACTCCGAGGAATGGAACGAGCTGGGATCCATTCCATGTCCAATTTGAAAGGTGGCACAGGCAAGTTTAGTAACCCTGGAGCATGATAATCCCATAAAAATGCCCTTGCTCCAATTTCAGTACACCCAGGGCGTTCAACCACCCCTGCTTATAACCTTCGTTATTGGCATGTTCAATACGAGCATCTAAATGAACAAGGGCTTCATTGTATCCTGCCATCCAAAATTCACTGGGCTGTTTATGGAATTGGAAGGTTAATCTATCCAATTGTTCGTGAAGGTTCCTTGCAAAAACATCTTTATCATTCAAAGCAGACTTCGTCGCAGTAAGTTGATCTTCCAAAGATAGATTTTTCTTGGACAACTCAGATAAAGCCCGATCTTTGGCGTTTAATTGGTATGCTTGAGTTTCCAAAGTAGATTGAGTACGAGCCTCTTCAATATTACGGCTAAGAACTCTTGATCGACTCCGAGCAGCGATTGGAGAACTTTGCTCCTCTGCAATATTTTGAACAGCTCTTCCTCGCCCACGAGAACCTCTTCCTCGTCCCCGAGCAGTCACAGGAATAACTGATCTTCTTAAGTTATCCAGTTCTTGCCTTAGTTTGGCATTCTCAACCTCTAAGAACGAGAAACCTTCATCGGTAACTGGTACTAAAGCAGTGGAAGATGACGCTGCAGATTCATACTGTGCCAACTTTTTTTGCAAATTATTGTTCTCCTGTTCCAGCAACTCAGCAATCTGCCTGTAAGCCTCGACTTCACCTTTTAAAGTTCTTTCCTAACATCGTATCCAGCAAGGATCTTTTTATGGCCTGTTTCAGAAGAAAGCTGTTGATATCTATTTTCATATTCCTTGTGCAACAAAGCCATTGATTCATTGTGCTGACCTTGGAGATCTTTAAAGGAATAATGAAGTTCCTCAATCAAGTCATAGTAGGCCACATTTTTGGCCACATCTCGGTCAAGTAAATCCTTCAAGTACCGATAAGCCTCAATTGCTTGTTCTGAGGCATCATGGCCAAGGATGTCAGCAATTTCTGATGTACTAAGGTCTGTATGACCAGCCTTATAATATTCGTGACATTATTGCATCAGCTTTGTATCATGTGCAGATATCAGTTCCATTCTAGCAACAAACTAAGGATGAGAAAAAGATAACAATCAACAAAAACAAATCATCAACAACATAGATGAACAAAGATGTATTTTATTAGATCACAAGAGGATTACACTGTTTGATTACAAATAATGAAAGATAGAAATGATACCGAACAACTTCACACCTTTTCCTTGTCTCCCAAGACTTTCTCGGGAGGCTGGGACGAGGAGCTTGGTTGCTCGGTGGTAACAGCAACTTGATCTGCAGGAGTTGAAATTTTTTCAGGAGGAGGAGGTATAGAAGAAATGTCCTCGTTGGCAGAAGATAGAGATGCAGGGACTTGATCACCTATGGCCATAGAAGATTCATCAGAGACAGGCTCATCTTCTTCTTCTTCCACAATTGGTGGAGGAGGACCAGGAATGTGTAGCTGGAATAGCTCAGAATCATCCTTGATCTTCAATTCCTGTAGGGCAGCTACCCAGCCATCTCGGAAGTATTTCAACTTCCCGTATTGAACTTGGGATGTCATCGCAGCAATCCCCTTGTCCCATCCTTTATCCCAGCCTGCGCTGAAGGATTTTTTAACTGCAAGCTTTCTTCTCAATTTCTCCGAGGAGAGCTTCGCATCCAATTCTTCTTTTTGACCTTTGATATCTCGCAGGGCAGACAACTCTTCCTCTGCTCTCTTCAGCTTATCTTCAAGCTCTCCAAAGTTCTTGAGCTTATCATCATATTTCTGATGCTCGACCTCTAAACTCTTCACCTTATTCTCCAAACTCTTGGAGGTCTCAGCTAAGTTCACCTTCTCGGCCTCAACTACGGATAATTTTTTCTCCCAAACAGCCTTGTCCTCATTATACTGTTGGCGAGATTCCTTCAAAGATTGGGTTAAACCCAGCAGAGCATCCTCTACACCTGACGAGGAGCTAGAAGCTTTAATAGCTTCGTCTTTCTTCACGATGTTATTGAAACAGTTCACCAGCTGAAAGATGAGAAAAACAGTAAAGTCAATACAAAAATGCAAGCATTCAGAGAAAGAAAGAAATTCAGAATGTGAGAAATTTACCGAAGCAAGGTGACGAGTAGCTAGGGATGTCAACATATCCTTAGAAATATTTTCATCAATTCCTTGGACCTCGGGTATGATCCAAGTTTTTACCGAGCTCATTGCAGAGCTCGGAGGAATGATGGTTGGAACACCAACAACACCAGATGGTGGAGAAGAGACAGTTTCAGCCAAATTGACTGAGGATGATTTCCTCAATCTCCTCAAAGGAACTTCATCAGTTTCAACCAAGGAAGAACTCTTGGTCGGAGAGACAGTAATCACTTCTACTGGAGCAACTTTCTTGCTCGGAGCCACTGGGGGCTTCTCGGCAGCTTTGGAAGGTGCAACATCCACCTTCTTAGTCCCTTCTGGGACATCAACTTTGCTTTTCTTGGCCCCAGCAGCAGAAGTAATGTCATCAAATAGAGCAGGAGGAGCTCTTTTCTTGACCATTCTCTGACTTAAAGGAAGATGAGAATCTGAAGAAGAATCCTCTGGAGTTGAAGCCGGCTCAACAGGGCGAGCAGTATAAGAGGTTGTATAACTCTTATACTGTAACAAATATGATGCAGACCTGATGTGCTCGTCTGCAACGTTCTTATGCAAACCCCAGATAAGTTTCAGATGCTTAATATTAACCTCTGATTCTTTTGGAGTTTTTCTTTTGCTATCAACTGCAAATAAATACATAATGAGATATCAGTCATACATTTTGTCAAACATGATGAAAGCATAATTTCATAAGTAAAATAAAATGAAAAATAAACCTATCCCATTGCCACATGGGGGGCATCTGGGACCGTTGTATACTCCATCTCCAACTAAAGGGGCATATTTCCAATTTTTAATAACCAACCCATGTTCAAAATAATCTCTATTTGAATCAGGGAGGTTAACTACAAGAGCTCTATTCAGAAACCTAGTTTTTAAGTAATAAATATTATCTAGAGTGGCCCATTTATAGCAATACATAATTTCAGGGATCCCTATACGAGTCCCATGAGTTAGATTTAATTTGTACACCCCATTAATTATTCTCCATGAATTGGGGGCTATTTTTGCAGGGACAAGATCAAAATACTGACAAAACTCAAGACACAACGGGTTTGGCGGAAAAGAAAATCCACATTCAGCAATGAATAGACTGGGGAACCAATGTCCCTCAGCCAATCGAAAATAATCTAAAGGCTCAGAAAGAACCTCCAGAGTTACCCAGGAAGGAATGGAAAAATCAAAACGAAATTTCTCAACAGACTCCACAATATAAACCATACTGAATAAAAGAGATACAGAAGAAAAGAAGAAGATCTTACAGGAAGAAAGGAGGTATGTTGACAACGAACGAAAACAAGGATGAATGCACAAGAGAGAAGGAGAGAATAGAAAGCTTGAATGCAGGAAATTGGAAAAAGAAGAAGACGGTATGGTTACCTAAGAAGTTTAAATACTTTGCCTTGGGAAGCGGCGAAGGAAATGATTACAAAAAAGAAACTGTTGAACTTTCAGCGGCTAAAAGGACAAAAAGGGCAATAAGATCGAAGCGCTCTTAAAAGTTCGAAAAAAGGCGGATTCTTTGAATTTGGAAATAAATTCGAATACGATGCTCCTAAAACCCAGGAAGATCATTCAATATTGCCATAAACCGAGAAAGAATGTTCCATACTCCTCAAAGTTCAAAATATGAAACATTGGGGGCTTCTGTTGATACCAAAATTAATATGCTGATGTGGACGAATCATACGATGACACTTGTCAATCTACGTGGTACAATAACAACGAGGAAGTTCATTTCCCCGACCAACTCATGTTCTCTCCAAGCAACGAGGATATACCGAGGAACTTCAGCATTCCGAGGTACTCTAGCGCTCCGAGGAACTCCTGAGCAACGAGCAACTAAGGCGGTCCGAGCTGCATCTCGATCGTAGTATTAATTGCCAGAATATCAACAGTTCAACTATTCATTGAATGTTTATCATCTTGACGCACACGCTGCATTAAATGTATTACCCTTTCATATGTATATCATTTAATGTATCAGCCCGTTCATGTACAACCTAATTGCTATAAATACCTTGTATCACCCTCATTCAAGAGGACGGGAATTTCTGGAGAGAACTTGTATTCGAGAATTCCCAAACATTCAGCAATAACATAACAGTGGACGTAGGCCATTCATATAAGGCTGAACCACTTTAAAAATCTTTGTCTTATTTTATTTATCTGTGATTGAATAATTAGAGTAATCTAGTTTTTTACATCAACAATAAGTCAATTTTCTTTCTAGCATATTAAAATGTTAAAACAACATCTCCAAAAATGATGATTTGCTTCCATCTTCCCTCTCCCCAAAATAGAACATAATTCAAAATCCAAACAACCATGTCTAATATTTAATTGCAAAAAAAATGAAGCATAACATATTTAATGAGAACCTTCGTGAATAATGTACAACAACCAAGTGAAAGGTATCATTTTTCTCCATATCTATGTTCATACTTGTTCAACATAACCTATCTAAAAGTTCATGATAAAATGCATATGCGCATCAAGAGTGGATGAACAACTTCAGCAATCTAAATATAAAAAACACTGAAGTAGTATGTGAGTATAAATATAGGCCATGCATTTTAAATTATAAAGATAAGATGTTACCTCATTGCATACTCTTTCACCCCAAAACCGGACTTTTTCTTCGTTCCTCTTTGTCATTTCTTTAATATGGCAATCTAAATTCTACAAAAGTACATCAATAACCTGATGTTAGGTTCATGTTATATAAAGTTCTTATTGGATAAAATATTTAAATTTGAATTTACCTTATCGAATAAGGCATGGCATCAATGAACTATAGACATGCATTATAATAGAGCATTATAACAGAACTTCTAGATAAACAATGTCAGTTGTAGAGTTACGTTCGTCTTGTGATAGAAGAACACTTACTTTATTGGAAGAAGTGCATCTTGAAAGTGTAACATATAATTGCCCATGAATAAACATTGGTGTATGCAAATCAATCCCAACATACTTTACCAACTGACCCTAAGATTTATTGATTGTCATTGCGAATGCAAGACGCACAGGGAATTGACGCCTTGACATTTGGAAATGAAGTTCTGAACACTACACCAAATATGCCGAATTATCACGGTCATTGACCTTGACAACTTCAACTTGTCAAGGTCAATGACCGTGACAATTCGGGGCGAGACAACTTTTTTTGTCACGGTTCGTTAGAATTGTCACGATCGTGTCACGATCCTTGACCGTGACAATTCTGGGAAGAATTGAAAAAAATTCTACTGAGCAGTATGGCCACTGCACTGTCCAACAATATATTTGTACCTGTTATAGCAACGTTGTACCTGTTCAAACATCATATATCCAAATAAAATAGAGATAATGCAAATATACATTCAAAATAGAGATAATATGCATCACCATATAATCCAAATATAATTCAAATGTAATAATTTAAAACAATTCAATTCAAACTTAAATCAATGTCACCAAATTTCTGGGTATGGTTAACACTGAGGAGGTGAGTAGGCCACACGATATACGAATTAACACATCCACTAATATACGTCGTGCCGCATTGTTCGCGCAACCACAATTGGGAGTTCATTTTCCCGGGCATCACATGCGTGACGAGCTCCCTGAACTCGATGTTTTGAAGCTCACGTTCACGAATATTGCACCCTGGACGATATTCGGGTCTTTCAACCCTTGCCCTATCCGCTGGCCATAAAATATGTCCAGTATAAACACGCTCGGCCAACCACGTATTGACATCGGTCTGTTGAAGGGAGCCGAATAGGGAAGTGGATCATTAAAATCCACACGTCTCGGCGATGAAGCAGCGAGGTCCACATTCTCGTCCTCGTCCTCCCACACCTCCTCCTCCCGCACCTCCTCCCACACCGCCTTCTCCTTCCTACATTTTTCGCCCAATGGACGCTTCAGGAATGAGTACATATCCTGGACCGTCGCCTCCAAATGGGACAGCTTCGCGTCATGTGAATCCACCGTTCGAGCCAACCCGGTGTCGCTCGTCTCCAATCCGATGATCCTAGATTTCTCCACCCGCTAGCTCACCCCCTTGTCCTCCCCTTGCGATCAGAGCCAAGAACTTGGCTGAGTGCGTTTGTGGACAAAGATGCCTTATCAGCATCAGACTGCGACTCATGCACTTCCTTAAGCTTTGCCTGAAACGATAAAAAGCACATGATTAGTAAAATAAGTAAATTAAAAAATTATAACGTAATTAACAAAAAGTAAACTGTCGGATTACTTACAATCGTGGTCGCGACGCTTGGGGACACCTCCTTGTCCTTCCCCTTCTTCGTCCGAAGAGACACATAAGTATCGAGCCTATGTGGCCTACTCCCAGGGCCACTCCCTGTGCCCTGAAATAAAATTAAGTAAAATTAGTATCGGCCCCGCAAAGTAAAATAATGCAGAATAATACATTTTATATAGTTATAGAAAAATTAAATCTTACCATCATCCTATGCTCCACCTCGGCGTAAGACGTCCGACCGGAGTAGTGCACGTCCGTCTTTTTTTCCCGGTTTTCCCTTCCCGATTGGCGAGATGCCAATTGTCGCTCCCCGATCTCATTATCAATGAACCTTTGCCATTGTGCCAATGAGATCGGCTCCTTCGGCGAGACGGATTCACGCTATTGGATAATGGACTCTCGTGTCTTCCCAAAGTACCGGGTCCGCATATTTTTCTTTCACGTCTTGTGTTTCTCCCTCAACTGCTCCAAGACGGAATCACGTAGCTTTGGATTCAGGTTGAATTGTTCCTGTCCAACAAATACAATGTTAGTTGCAAATAAATATAAATATAAATATAAAATGAAACTGAAATTGAAATTGAAATTGAAATTGAAATTGAAATTGAAATTGAAATATTCATATTCATATAAATATAAATATAAATATATTACCTGTAGTGCCACCCAAATAGCTAACTTGAGCTTATATGGAACCTCCTTCCAACTAATGTACCCTGGGCCGATGATCGTATTTACCAGCTCGAGGGATCTCGCTAATAGCCCCGACTTGGGCATCCCCAATTTGCCATATTTGGGGAGACTAGGGGCCGAGGAGCCCTCGTTACCTCCGCTACCACCGAGCCCAGACGAGATCATCATAACCATCATCATCATCCTCGCCTTAATACCTGAAGGAGACATTTGCTGTAAAAAAAATGTTATTAGTACATTTCAAAATGAATTAAAAGAAGACATGCAAATATGTACAATTACTACAAATAAAAAAGAATTTTTACTGTTAATATGTACAAGAGTGAAACATCCCCACCCACCACCCACCACCCACCACACACCACACACGCACACACACACACACACACACACACACACACACACACAACCCCCCCACCCTGCCCCCTCCCCCTACCCACCCCCTCCCCTGCCCCACCTCACCCCCACCCTACATGGTAGATCAAGTTGCACTGCATGGTAGTTGCATTTATGATCATAAAATGATAACGCTTTTGAAATCGCTAAAATAAATGTTATATGTAGAGTATTTTGGAATAAAAATATATATTTCTTAGTATTTCCCAACTTGCTGAGCGCTTTGTTCACCCCTACTTTTTATGTTAAAAACCCCCACCCCCAGGGGCTTCTGGTAGGGACGGAAGCAAGCATGTTGGTAAGGCTTCTGAGAGTTAGAATCGTTGTTAGAGTTCTACCATGACATTTGAAAAATTGTGTTTGAGGACATTTAAATTTATGGCATTTTGAAAAGAAAAAAATATTCGGGCCGTGGCCCATTTATTATAATAATACAGGAGTTGCGTGGTATATTTCCTTATTATTATCATTGTTGGATTTAATGGAATTTTTTCTAAATAAATATTGCTAATTAATTAATTTCCTTAAAGTGAAAGTCTTTTCCATAAATGAAAATTTGTTAATTACCTTATATTTCTTATAAAATGCTTCAAATTAGAGGCTTTCCCTATATAATAAAATTTAATATTCCCCCTCCACCCTTAACACCTAGACTCCGATTTTACCCAACGGTAGCCCAAATCCAAGTCGGGGCGTTACACATTCCGACAAAGCTTCACATAATTATGTATCTACCAGACTTCAGCGAACTTCGTCCCATCATCATTCACTATTATACATTTGAGGATGTTACTACTGGATTAATTTAAAGGACATAAATGACTTAGAATGCCCATGGTTTAACATAACAATAATATGATTTTATAAGATTTTCCATATAGAGAAAAACTTCCTCCTACCTTAAAATGGATAAGACTCATGTTTATTTTTAACAATTACATGGGGTGGGAAAAGAAGTATGGAGTTGGACTAAGTTGATTTCAATTGTAAAACTCATTCCTTTAATATGAAATTATTGTTTTGGACAAGAATTATACATTACACAAATGTTATGTAATGTGTGTATTATTATTATTATTATTATTATTATTATTATTATTATTATTATTATTATTATTATTATTATTATTATTATTATTATTATTATTATTATTATTATTATTATTATTATTATTATTATTATTATTATTATTATTATTATTATTATTATTATATGTGTGTGTGTGTGTGTGTGTGTGTGTGTGTGTGTGTGTGTGTGTGTTTTATATAGTTGTCTTTGGTTCCTCACGAACTCTAGTATGCCTCAATTTTATGCCAAGTAATCGATCAACTATCTCATCATGACTTAATGGTAAAACACACTCGAGAGTTGGATGGGAATTAAAATATTAACAACTCATTATCAAAATAATATATATGTATAAACACACACACACCAAACACACAAAATAATATATATGTATAAACATCCCCCACCCTGCCCCACCCCCCACCCCCCACACACGCACACACACACACGCACAGCCCCCCCCGCCCCCTCTCCTACCCCACCCACCACACATGCAGACACACACATACACAGACACACACGCACATGTATACACACACACACACACACACACACACACACATATATATATATATATATATATATAAATGGAAGAGAGAGAGAGAGAGAGAGAGAAGGAGGGAAGAAACGTCGGGGGAAAAAAAGAAGGGAAAGGGTTTTTTTGCTGCGACCTTTGTCACGGTCATTGACCGTGACAACATTATAAGTATTGTCACGGTCAATGACCGAGACAATCCTTTGTCACGGCCTTGTCACGGTCAATGACCGTGACACAAAACGCGTATTTGTTGTCACGGTCATTGATCGTGACAAGGCAAAACACTGGAAGGGTGCCAATTTACCCATTTTAGGGTAGTGGAAGAAGACGATGTCAAAGATATTTTGGGAATGAAGACTAAATTTCCCGCCTTATCTCCAGATAAAATTTTAGCTTCAATTATTCTTCTTCCACGTCGACTATTTGTTTATCCACATATATGTTCCTCCAAAGTGGAAAGCGTGTTAACAATGCACCAACTCTTTGTTCACGCACCCCCTTTGGTATAACTGGTAATATTCTGACAACTGCACATTTTCAGATTGCATGGTGACATTGACACCATGTGTTTGTTGTAACCAAACCTATATGAAAAAAACATTGTATAAATCACAAATACCGATTAGAAAAAAAAATATTGTATAAACATTATAACCAAACCATAAGAAATTATATCACAAATTCTGAGAGACTTACTGCTTGACTCAGTTATTCATCCATCTACATAGGTATTATATATTTGAAAATACTTAACAATAACCCTTTAAAATTTTAAGAAATAAGGATATACATACCTCTCCATAAATTGTCATTCTAGCATTTGGGGGAGCTGACCTTTTTTTCATATCACAAGATAAGAATATTTTGTAAATATATTAACCAAAAAAGCGAATATAGGTAAAATAAAAAAAGAAAATATATGTATAAGCATTTACAGAATAATGTAAACACAAATATAATTGCCAATAAGAAAGTATGGCTTGAACGTGTTTACATTCATTTTAGTAAAAACGAAATCGTAAGTTGAATACCAACCATTAAAACTAATAAAACTAAACTAACCAAAAACTTAATACTAATCACTAAAACTGTTATGTCTACTATTTATTAAATACAAATGTACAAAATTATAAATAATTATTATAATTACATAAATAAAACGAAATTACAGAAAATTAACACTTACTTGAATTTGCAGAAATAAAATTAGAATAGAGAAGAAATAATACGAGCCCTGTTTAGAACAATCTCCTTAAGACAAATTTATTCCCTCCACAACGTGCTAAAGGTAATGAATAATTGTCTTCCAAGATAGAACGAATTTTCAAATTAATCAAGTAACATAACTATGATTAATTTCTTCGAACACAATTCTATGTTTTATACTCAACCATACCAAAGAGATAATATGTATGAGATGTATGCAGTAGCAGCAATAGAGAAATTATTTTCTGGGAAAAGATAATGCATAATTTCAGAATTATGGGAGGGCAATTTTTCAGTAGTAAAAAACTGTAGGGGAAAGGTTTAATTTATAGCAAACGTTTTGACTGTTGGGAACAGTCAAAATCGAATTTAACTATCATTGACCCTTGGCAATTAACTGACAAACAATTAATTAATTATTAATTAATTAACAATTAAAGCCCAGAAAGTTAAAATAAAACGGACCAAAATATTTAAGAGATTATAAGCCCAAGCCCGAGCCGAGCCGAGCCGGCCGACCGGATGGACGGTGCGCGCGCGAGCGTGGACTTTTGGGCCAAGCCCAACAAATGAATAGTGTAGGCCATATCCCCTTCAAAGATTTGGGATACCCCAAGGCATCCAAGCCTTAGTCCACACTTCGGGTGTTATTAACTCATCAACTTTCCACTACTCTTCCAATATTGGACAAGAGTTAAAACATACCCAATTCATTAACTTTCATTGCTTTGTGAGTCACTTTGGAGACATATTTATCATTCATAACTTATTAAAATTGGACATATGAATATACTACGTTTATCTCCTTGCAGAGGAGAACGCGTTCGTATATGGTCAAATAATTATCGTAGTGTGGGTCCCACCTAAATTTGAGCTCAAAGTTGCTCAAAATTCTGTCCAGAAAATTCTGGACAACTTTTTAATTCCAACTTAAGTCCAATTTTCCAACAATCCCCCACATGAATGATATATCGCTATAAATAAAACAGAAAAGATGTTAATGCAGATGCAGACACAAGTTTAGTAAAACTGAAGACTTATTGCATCGGGAGAAGTAGCCTAGTGGCCTTGAACTATCCTTAGTGATATACTATCGAATTTACTTGGTTAATCAGTAGACTTCACGCCCTTGAACCGTCAACCATTTCTGTAAAACTAGACAACAATATTCACACAATAATTCTTCAACACAGTTGATTCTCACATTTATGTTCATTTTGTCCATGGACACCACTTGGTTCTGTGAGTATTTTAGAGAATATGCCTTTCATTATTCTCATAGAAGTGGACCCCTTCTTACTCACGTAGGCAGGGTCGGTCCCGAGACGTTAGGGGTCCGAGGCGAACTCTTGAAATGGGGACCCATATATAATAAGATATTTATTTTTTAATTTATAAATTAAAAAAATATTTACTACTCAAAACAAAACTACTTTTTTATTATTATCAAGCATAAAAGTCTACAAATCACTCTCTTATACTCTCTTTTCCAAAAGAAAAACAAATTAAGGAAGCATAACAACATATCATTTGATGTGAGCTCTTCTAGCATTTTTTGAAGCAAAGTGAGAAATTAATTCGGCATAATCAAGAATCTCCACCATGTCTTTCTCAATTGATAATATAGCCAATCCATTCAATCGTTCTTGAGACATAGTTGACCGAAGGTAAGATTTGATCAATTTCAACTTTGAAAAACTTCTTTCTGCAGAGGCAATAGTGACGAAAATGGTGAGTAATATTCGATAAGCAATCCACGCATTTGAAAAAGTACCATCCAGCCTTTGCAAATAGTTCAACACATCAACCGCACTTTTAGCCTCTTTTGGTAAAAACTCTCTCAACAACTTTAACTCTGAAAATAAATCCGTCCCCTCAATATCATAATGGCTGCCATGATTTAAAAAATCTTCCAGAGTGATACAATGAGTTTTCAAATCTTCAACAGATAGAGAGTTCAACTTCTTTATATCAAACAAAAACCCAAAGATTTTTTCATAATGTTGAAACTGTTCAAATCTACTAGTAAGTGAAGAAATAGTTTGATCCACTACATATAAGAAGTAATTGACTCTAAATGATTCTACGGATGAAAGTGTATCCTCTTCGCTTGTGCTCTCATCAAACTTCCTCTTTCTACGAATGATGCGCTTTTCTCTAAAAATAGCTTCAATTCCCATTTCAGTTGCAATCCCTGTAGCTTCGCCCATGGCTTCCTGAAAACCAGTGTTTCTATAATTTCCAAAATATGAAATAAGTCCTTTCAATTGAAGTATAGCAACATCAATCTACATGTCCTCCTTCTGTAAAAATTTGCTAGCAGAATTAACAGCAAATAATAAATTGTGCCAAATAACCATGCCTAACAAAAATTGAAAATTCTCCATCTCATTTGTTGCTAGGGACCCAGCTTCACTTTTAATTTTTGGATCTCCATCGATATTGGACAAGTGAATTAATGCCTCTTTAATCTTCATAGGCTGATATCTGATTGCTTTAACACTTTCAACACGACTTTACCCACGTGTTTGTGACAATGACTTAAGTGTGATACCACCTTGTACATGTTCTTTGAAAACATCCCACCATTTTGTAGAAGAAGAAAACAATGTATATAAACGTTGTACCACCCCAAAAAAGATATAGCTTTAGTACAATAATTTGCCATATCACAAATCGCAAGATTAAGACTATGGCAACCACATGGTGTGTAAAAAGATCTCGGATTTACATTAAGTAGTCTATTTTGCACACCTTTATTTTTCCCTTTCATATTGAAACCATTATCATAACCTTGTCCTCTTACATCACAAATATCAAGCCCTAAAACCCCCAAAACACGTTCAAGTTCATTGAAAAGTCCTAATCCAGATGTATAATCAACCACTGAAAATTCTAAAAAGAATTCTTTCACCTTTATTGGTTTATTTGAAACATCGACACATCGTATTACGAGTGACATTTGTTCTTCATGACTTACATCATGAGTACAATCAAGTATAACTGAAATATATTTCGATTCTTTAAGAGTTTTAATTATTTCACCTTTGATCTCACTTGCTAACAATTGTATCAGTTCGTTTTGGATATTGTGACTTAGATAATGCTTATGAACTTCACCACTTTGGTATCTCCTGACGTGATCTTTCATTGTTGGATCAAATTCGGCAATCATTTCAATTAAGCTTAAAAAATTTCCATTATTCTCTTCGTAAATCTTCTCATTATTGCCACGAAAGGCCAACCCTTTTTTAGAAAGTGTTTTAACAACCAAAATAATACTTAAAAGTACTTCTCTCCAATGTTCTCTCTCTTTTATTATTAACTCTTGCACACTCCTATCAATGACTTCAATCTTTTGCAATCGCATTTCCAATTCAATCCAATTTGTCATGCAACTTATGTGTTCATTACTTTCTTCATGACTTTGAAGCCTATGACTAAGATTCTTCTAGTATTTAAAACCCTCATTAGACAATTGACTGTTATTCCCATCTTTCTTGAACAATTTACAACAAAAGCAAAACACTCTATTCAACGTGGTTGAATGTATAAGCCATCTCCTATCATGCTTTTTCCCATTTAACCAATGTCGAGTGTAGTGTGTAGAAGAAAAATATCTTCCATCATTGTCTTTAGGAAAATCAATATGAACTCTGAAAGGCCCTTTTTCTACCAAAAAGTCTATCAAATTTTGATCAATCTTGTCCCAATTCACCCTCTTCACTAGCCATATTAACATTCTCACCCCCAAGTTGATTATCTTCATCAACTATCTCTTCTAGTTCTTTTTTTAATTCTTCTTCATTATCATCATCATTATTCAAACTTTTTTTCGCCAAAAACTTATAAAGGGCTCCTTTTTTAGATTGAGAATTTTTTTTAATTTCTTGTTTTTCTTTCTTTTTGCACCCCCAGACTCATACTTTGTAGGAGGCATGACTATACACTAACAATTAACACCCAATTGATAACAGATAAAGTTGAACAATAAAACCTGATTGGCGAATTATGCAATATTCCAAGCACGAAAAAAACAAATTAATCAGCTTCTCCTTCCAAAAAATTTATTTCATAATAAACCTGTGTCAAATAGTAAAATATCAATCAATTGAAATAAAAAAATATAAATTCTAAAACATAAAACAAAAGTAAAATGAATTTATAAAATTACTAAAAAAAAATTATTTCAGAATTTCCTCACCTCAAGTTGTTCCCATTTAATCTCTGCCTTGCCGCCCTATTTCAATTTATTTCCTCATCTGAGTTGGGTTTGGAATTTTTCTGCCACTTATTGTGTTTCAGATATGATATATGTTATGTGGCTTATGGGTATATATAATAGCCTATATAAGTTGCCAGTTGGGTTTCTCTGCCGCTCCTATGCTGTTTGTGTGGGATTTTGTGGGTTTTAAAGAGTTGCTTTGACTTGTGTGGGATTTGAAGAGTTTGGTATCTTTGGAAATTGAAGAGTTGGCAGTGGCAGTTGGTTGGTACTTTCTTTGGATGTCGATTGGTGTGTGTGTGTGTGTGTGTGTATATATATATATATATATATATATATATATATATATATAATCGGTGGCCCCTAAAATTCGTCAAAAATCGGGGGCCCTTAAAAACCGGCTCTGCACGTAGGTGACTACTATAAAGAGTATCATGCAATACCCCACTTAGACATACTAAGATATAGATGTCATTAAAAGCATAACTTATCCTAATTTCGTGACAGATG
Organism: Sambucus nigra; assembly: GCA_949130495.1. NCBI lineage: Eukaryota > Viridiplantae > Streptophyta > Magnoliopsida > Dipsacales > Adoxaceae > Sambucus > Sambucus nigra. Next base: position 76,919,023 of record OX422208.1, read on the forward strand.
TGCACTGTCTCGTCTTTGGAATGGATATGATTAAATATCCTCCAGTGCTTACTGAATATAACGTAGTTCGGTTTGCCCATTGAACCTAGATCTTGGGATCTCCAGTCAGCTAGGTTGGGTTGCCACTATATTGATTCTTATTTATTTATAGGCTTTAGACCCATTCCTCTCGATGATCTTTCAACTTGCTCTCGATTTAAACCTTTCATTAGTGGATCCGATATATTATCTTTTGACTTTACATAGTCAATTGAGATAATTCCATTTGAGAGAAGTTGTCTAACAGTATTGTGTCGACGACAAATATGTCGTGACTTTCCATTATACATGTGATTATGTGTCCTTCCAATCGCTGATTGGCTATCGCAATGTACACATATTATGGGCACAGGTTTAGACCAATTTGGAACATCCTCTAAGAAATTTCGAAGCCATTCAGCCTCTTCTCCAACTTTATCTAGAGCAAGGAATTTGGATTCCATTGTCGATCTAGCAATGCACGTTCGTTTTGAGGATTTCTAAGATACGGCTGCACCTCCAAGGGTAAACACATACCCACTCGTAGACTTAGAGTCTTTTGTATCTGATATCCAATTTGCATCGCAATGTCCTTCAAGAACATCGAATATTTTGAGTAGTGCAGTCCATAGTTTTGAGTATATTTCTAATAACCCAAAACTCGCAATATTTCTTTCTGGTGATTTCTCCTTGGATTACTCGTAAATCGACTTAGCTTACTTATTGAGTATGCTATGTCCAGTCGTGTACAATTCATGATATACATTAAACTGTCGATAATACGAGAATATTCTAGTTGAGATATGCTTTCACCATTATTTCTTGCTAGATGTAAATTTACATCTACAAGTGTCTTGGTAAGACTAATATCAAGCTTCTTGAATTTTTCAAGTACTTTTTCTATGTAATGAGATTGAGATAATATAAGTCCATCCGATGTTTTAGAAATTTTAATTCCTAATATAACATCGGCGATTCCCAAATCTTTCATGTCAAATCTACTACTCAACATTTGTTTTGTAGTTTTGACAATTTCCAATTTACTACCCATGATAAGCATATCATCAACATAGAGGCATACAATGACATATCCATTTTGAATGTATTTAAAGTAAACACATTTATCGCATTCATTAATTTTGAAACCATTTGATAACATTGCATTATTAAATTTTTCATGCCATTGCTTAGGTACTTGTTTTAATCCGGAGAGTGATTTAACAAGCTTACATACTTTTCCTTCTTGTCCAGGAGCCTTAAACCCTTCAGGTTGCTCTATATAAATTTTCTCGTCTAGTTCACCATTTAAGAATGCGATTTTTACATCCATTTGATGTATTTTAAGTCCATTAGTAGCAGCTATTGCTATTAACATCCGAATGGACGTTATTCTTGTTACTGATGAATATGTGTGGAAGTAATCCAATCCTTCCTTTTGCCTATAGCCTTTAGCTACAAGTCTAGCTTTATATTTATCAATTGATCCATCGCTGATGATACGAGAAATCGTACACAGGTAGATCTCGTACCAGCAGATCAAGTGTAAGTGTAGAATAAGTTGATAAAGCAAGTAAATAGATAGAAAACAAGGTATAGAGTGGTTCAGCCCTTAAAATAGGCCTACGTCCACTGTGTTGCTCCGTTCTCATTATATACGATGCACTTTACAATATAAGCCTGCCTAGAGAGGCGTACAAGTATGAGAAATAGGGAGAATACATGGCTGTCGAGGTTCCGGGTGTGCCGGAGGTCAGGCCACGTAGCCCCCAAGTCGTATGTTGAGGTCGTACGGGGAGAGCCGTGCGAGGCTTAAGCAAGCGTTGAAGAGAGTGTTCCAGAGGAGAGGAAATCCATGCCTTATTTCGAGGTGCGGTCCTCTATTTATAAGAGTGATGTGAGGTGTCACGTGCTATGAGCACATGGTCCGTAGTTGGTTGCAGTGGAGAGGGATGCGGCCTATAAGATAGATGATAAGTGCGGCACCATATGCTGAACAGAAGGTGTCGGGCCCTCCAAGGGAGGGGCCGCGGCCTGTGTATGTAACGCGAGTTGGTTAGGGCCGCACCCAGTTGGTTAGGGCCGCGCCCTGTTGGTTAGGGCCGCGCCCTGTTGGTTAGGGCCGCGGCCTATAAGCCCGCCCATGTATGAGTACCTATCCGTGGCGGGGTGCTATATGTCATATCAATAAGCCCCCAAGCCGTAGTGCCAATTGGTAGAATGTTGGGGCTGCGGCTGAATTATGTACCAACCGCGGATGCTGAGAGATGTTTCGTGCTTATTGAATTATGTTGCGGCCTGTTTGATCCCAGGCAGCGGTGTTGCATGACGTGCCGCGGCCTGATCAAGGCGACGTTTCATCTTCCGCGTTCCCTTATATAAATGGCTTCTGGCCGTGGACTTCTTTACATTTTCGAAACCTTGAGAGAAAATTCTGTTCCTCCTTGTTCTTGCGTTTTCCGGCGACTTTCGAAAGCGGTGTGTGGCGGTTCCGTGGTGGTTGAAGGCTGAGCACCGCCGGTTTCTTCATTAAAAGGTAACTTTTCCACCCATCAACCTTTTAACAGTTCTTTAACTTCTGCATTCGTAAATATCTCAACCTAGAATCATGTATTCTCCTTCGTATTAGATTTGCCATGCTCTTTTCTGCATAGTTGTTTTGGGATTTGTACTGGGTAATAGGTTTTGAATAGAACATCAATGTTGCAGTTTAGGGTTAAACTTTAGGGCTTCTGAGTTCCCATTGTGTTCTTGAGTGTTCTAGGGTTTTGATCTTCGGATTTACAACTGCTGAAGTAATTACCTGTTTGTGTTTGAGGCCGCGGAGTGAAATAATTTCTTAAATAACTTAGAGCTGCTCAGTCAACATATCCTTCATTGCTTAATAAAAATCATCTGCGGCATGTAGTAAATAAGGGTTGTAACCAGTATTAAATAAAGGTTGCAGCCTGTAGTGACTCAGTTTTAGATTAGATTCCGCGGCTACGCAGAATTTGTCTTTATCTCAATAACTTTAGTCCGCGGCTACAAACATCCTTTAGGGCTCTAGAACCCAACACTTGGCATGTTTAGCCCATCTTGCTACTCCACTTTAATCAGATTAATAATCCTGCCGCGGCTTCCTAGGAGCTTTTTAGGACCATATTGGCTGCGGCACCTAACTGCGGTCTGCTTTTCAGGTACTGCTGCAGCCATATGAGCTTTGACCCAGACAACTTTCTGAAGGGCTTTTGGGCAAAGCACTTTGGGACTTCTCCTCCTGAACTCTCTTTCGTGCCCCCCTTAAGATCAATAGGGTCTTGCCAATTGAAGGATTGCCCCAACTGCATAACATTAGATTCTGATTCCGCGGACTCTGATTCTAAGCTTGATTCTCAGTCCGTGCCGATGGAGGAAGAAGCCAGTTCGAGCAATCATCCACTGGAGGCAGGAGGTACTGCCGCGGAATCTAGAGACCCCCCAGCTGGTACGTCTGGGAGGGCTGAGCGACCCTTAGCTGCTCTTGGCATCCACAGCATCATGACCCAAGATTGGGTCGACCAGGTAGCGGAGTCCTTCGAATTTCCATTAAATTTGATATGCTCAGCTCCTGCCGCGAACCAAAGGCCGTGCGCGGCACTCACTGATGGGATATGCTTTCCACTTCATGCATTTATTTACGGGCTGCGGTTGCCTGTTCCTGTTCCCATCCGTCGACTTTTTCAAACTATGAAACTGGCCCCAGCCCAGTTAGATCCCAACGGCTGGAGAGCTGTTCTTGCCGCGGTCGTTCTTTGGGAGAATTTGTTCAAAAAGGACATTACTCCCGCGGAGTTTTTCCATTTCTACCGCCCGAAAGAGAACTCTGTAAAGTTCGCGGGCTACTACTACCTTTCCATCCGCGGCAGGGATGAGACCCTATATACTGGGAGGCCAACCAGTGTAAAGAACTGGAAAGGGAAGTACTTTTTCCTTTCTGGAGAGGGGTGGGAGTTCCACCCTGAAGAGAATGAGAGGGAGAGGTCTTTTCAAATGCCGCAGCGATGGGGGACCCCATCCAAACTAGGTATCTTTTTAATAGCCGCGTCCCCTATTTATAATTTGCCACTTTTTTATACCAACCCTTGTAATGTCTTCTGCAGTCCTTGACAATTTGCAACTCAACCCGCGGCAGGAGAGGAGAGTTGCCGAGGCCGCGGCTGTTTCTGCTGATAAGAAGAGATTCAGCACTCTAGTGACCTCTGCCACTATATTCAACGCAGGCTTCTTCCCTAATAAGTCGATCCCCCTGAAAATGGCCGTGGAAGGTAACTTTTAATCTGCGGATTACAACTTGATTTTTGAGTTCTTCAAATGCTTGTGCTTAACATTGTTTCTCCCTTTCAGGTGAGGAAGTGGACAGGGAGTTGCTGAACGCACAATTGGCGGAGATGGACGAGGACGCGGTGGTCCTCAATAATACTGCGCGGAGCAGAAAGAGGAAGAGGGCAAAGACAAAGGCCCCCACCGCGGAACCTTTGGGGGAACAAACTACTGAACAAACTACTCCTGCCGCGGAGAAGCCAACCACTGCTCCCGAATCTCAAACATTTGATGACGATATTGGAGCCAATCTGGCTGCGGCAGGATTGATTCCTGATATGTCTGCCCAACAATCCTCACCCCCGCCACCACCAGTTGTGGCCATTAATGCCAACTTGCCACCTCCACAATTTCGTGGAGGAGCTAGACCTGATGGTAGGCCGCGGCCACAACTAAGACAACCTGATCCCAACTCTTCCTGGGATACCACCGCGAAGGCTGCCAGAAGAATGAAGAGAGCCTTAGATGCCGCGGACCTTGACAGATTGGTCGAGGAAGATCAGGACGACCTGGAGGACTGCGGCCTCCACAGCCTTCTGAGGGTACGTACCTGTCGTCATTCTTTCAACTTTTACACCACATGTATTTTTCATATTTCCTCTTTATTTCAGGCCGCGGATGTGATTGTTGTTCAGAAGAGGAAGTACGAGGCCTTGTACAGGCTGAAGGAGATCGAGAAGAGTGCCCATGCCGCGGACTTGCAGGCTGCACGGACCTCTTCATTTGAAGCTGGGAAGATGTCATCTGCCGCGGCTCTTGAGGCAGCAAAGATGGATTTGGAGAGGGCTAACAAAGCCAGGGAGGAGGCAGAGCTCAACTTTAGCCAGGCCGCGGAATCTCTCAAAGCCTCCCAGGCTCAGACCGTGGCCGCTTCCCAGGTCGCTGAAGTGGCCAATAGCAAGCTTGCCCATCTGCAAAAAAACTATGAACTGCTGGAGGCCAACAATGTCGCGGCCATACAGAAGATGCAGGCGGACCATAAAGACGCCCTTCAAATGGCCATTGACCAAACTGTGGAGTCCTTCAAAAACTCCAAGGAATTCTTCCTTATAAATAACAGGGCCTACCTCCGCGGCTTCCAGGAGCTGCGGCAGAGGGTTATCAAGAATTTCCCTGAGGCCAAGGAGATTGTCCTTGGCTGGAAGCTAAGTGATGCAGAACACCAGGACTGCATTGCTGAGCTTAAGGCTGCAGCTGAGGAAAGAGCCAGGTTGAGAGCCGAAGCTGAGGCGGAGGCCGCGGCAGATGATGAAGAGACTGAGACGGCCGGGGAAGGTGATGAGGTTGATGACAACGACGACGCAGCATCTTGAACTTGTAATCTTTCATCATTCATAGGGCTGCGTCCCTTTTGTCATTTTATCTTTGTTGTGGCTGCGGCCCAGTTTTGTAAACATTATAATGTTAAGGCTGCGGCCATATATTCCGCTTTATATAAAGTTTATTTGTTGCATCTCTTTGCCCACTTTCCTTCTCATGCCTTGATGAATGGTTGAATGTACTTACTTTCCACTTTGCAAATTGAACTTACTCATAGGACTAATAATAGCCGTGGCAACATAGCATAATAAATTAGCAATTTGCCTTTGAATAAACTTGCATGAACTAATAGTGATGGCCGCGGCAGCCTAGCATAATAAATTTGCAGTTTGCCTTTGAATGAACTTGCATGAACTAATAGTGATGGCCGCGGCAGCCTAGCATAATAAATTTGCAGTTTGCCTTTGAATGAACCTGGTCGAACTAATATTAATAGCTGCGGCCCCAACTCTTTGTTGAAACAAGGATTAGATACATGCCGCGGTGCTTTAGTCGCCAGTATGATGACTTGCTTATGATGCAGAGTGTGCCGCGGCTTCATGGCATGGATTCTGAAATCTTGACATCTTTAAAATGCTTCTATAACTGCCGCGGTATTATGACAAATTTCTTCAATAACCGCTTACTGAACCGCCAGTCCAATAATTGATGACCATAGCCATATCGACATGGAGGGGCTTTTGAATATTAAACCCTTTGGACACAAGGCTGCAGCACCACTTTATGTGTGTATTCTTCGTGAAGTCCGCGGCCTGTTGGGACAATTTCATGCTGTAGATGATCGCCTAGGCCGCGGTGCCAATGAAGTATGGCTTTAGGGCTGCGGATTCTCTTCTAGTCTTGTAAGAGTGCCTCAGATGTCTTCAGCCATATTGATGGGCTGCAGCAATTTTCCAGGCTCCATTTTCCAGGCTGGGTTATGTTTTCAAGCCACCCACAGCTAATATACGGGATACTATCAAGCCTCCCCAGGCTGGGCTATGTTATTAAGCCGCCCACAGCTAATATATGAGACACTATCAAGCCTCTCCAGGCTGGGCTATGTTATTAAGCCGCCCACAGCTAATGTATGAGACACTATCAAGCCTCTCCAGGCTGGGCTATGTTATTAAGCCGCCCACAGCTAATATATATGAGACACTATCAAGCCTCTCCAGGCTGGGTTATGTTATGAAGCCACCCACAGCTAATGCGTGAGACATTATCAAGCCTCTCCCGGCTGGGCTATGTTATTAAGCCGCCTACAGCTACTGATATACACAAAGCCCTCCATAGCCAGAGATTATAAGCCTCCCGGCTTGATGACGCGTCCCAAGAGATGAGAACAGGCATTGTAAGCCCCCGTGGCTAATAAAAGCTCCTTGAATCCCCGGACGCTTTCATGATTGTAATCATCATATGATAAGATACAGTTGCACATCGTGAGGGGAACTTTTGAGCTAATTAAGACCGCAATCCCTCCATAGGTGCATCCCAAAATAGTAATAATCTTCCAAGATAATGTGTTATTCTTCCCTTGGAATCTGTTTAAGACAAAAGGTCTTCTTGTGAGATGACAAATTATGAAAACAAGAGAGGAATGAGATATGGCAAAATTTGCTAATCCATATATTTATATATGTATGTTTCAGCTGATGGCTTTGCTAATAAAACATAAAATCTTGAAGATAAAGGCTGTAATGAGCTTCCTCAAACATAAACAGAAAGATCTGAAAAACAGAAAAACTAAGGGAGAGATGTGGCCTGCGGCCTATGTTAGGTCTGGCTGCAGCCTTTAATCATTCTTGAGGAACCTCCTCAGCATCCCTTGCCCAATTAGTCTTTCGATCTCATCCTTCAGAGCATAGCACTGCTCCGTTTCGTGGCCATGGTCCTGATGGAATTGGCACTGAGCGGCTTTGCTTCTCTTGTGGGGCGGAGTTTTCAGCTTTTCTGGCCACCTCAAAAGTTGATCTTCCTTGATGTACTCAAGTATCACTTCAATCGGGTAGGCCAGCGGGGTGTAGGGCCCTGACTTCTTCTCTGCCTTCCTCTTTTGGCCGCTGATTGCCTCTACAGCTGCATCCTTTGAAGATGCCGCGGTCGTCAAGCACGCGGGTGCTGCTGAGATGAGTGCCGCGCCCGTATTGGGTGAGGCCGCGGCTTCTAGCATGAGTACCCTCTGAGTTATGTAGTTGACCTGGGTCTGGAGCGAGGCATGGCTGTCATACAGATGGTTGAGATGGCTGTACAGCTGCACAATTTCGTCTTTGACTTCTGTGCTTTGACTGGACTCTCCTTCCATCCTCTGCTTTTGTTAGTCTTTTACAAAATATATATATAATCTGAGACAAAACTAACAGCAGTAAGTAATCTCACAAATAGTGGAGTAACCAAGTAGAAAAATGGGGATGCAGCGTTTGCACTGTCACATGGGCTTACTGCCGCGGCCGCGGCCAATAAGGCACATAAGTGCACTGCCGCGGCCTTGTATGATATACACCAAGGTTGAGCTAGAGACCACCTGAGTCCATCCCCTGATGTTTTGAAGCTTCTGTATTACAACTAACCCAGTAGAGGTCGCGGTATGTAAGGTAGTTGAACTACCACACCGCGTCCCTACCTAGGCAGTGAAGGCACAATCCCAAAATTGAAGCCCGGGAACTGAGTTTTTCTCCCAAAACTTGTGGAGAGCATACCTACTAGGGTCTATCCATGAGGACATAACCTCTCGATGCACAAAGTGGCACAGCTTGAACGATAAACCCTAGATCACAGGCCATGTACAATAAAACAGGAATAGGTACAATCCTTCCCTAATCGTTCATCTTTTTGGGGTTAAAACCCATCGTGCTTTTCAGCACCATCTAGGTGGAACGATATCATCGGGGAATGCAAAACAGATTTAAAGTTATGAAACAGAGGTCCAAGAGTAGGTCTGGACTTGAGAAATAACCATCAAAGGGGTGAATATGAAGCAGAGCTCAACTAACCAAAATTCACACATGAGATTCTGATCCAAAAGATCCCCATGTGTAATATAAGGTGTTTATGAACTCAAAATGTAGAGAAACAAGATTGAAATATCTCGTTCCCACAGACGGCGCCAAACTGATGATACGAGAAATCGTACACAGGTAGATCTCGTACCAGCAGATCAAGTGTAAGTGTAGAATAAGTTGATAAAGCAAGTAAATAGATAGAAAACAAGGTATAGAGTGGTTCAGCCCTTAAAATAGGCCTACGTCCACTGTGTTGCTCCGTTCTCATTATATACGATGCACTTTACAATATAAGCCTGCCTAGAGAGGCGTACAAGTATGAGAAATAGGGAGAATACATGGCTGTCGAGGTTCCGGGTGTGCCGGAGGTCAGGCCACGTAGCCCCCAAGTCGTATGTTGAGGTCGTACGGGGAGAGCCGTGCGAGGCTTAAGCAAGCGTTGAAGAGAGTGTTCCAGAGGAGAGGAAATCCATGCCTTATTTCGAGGTGCGGTCCTCTATTTATAAGAGTGATGTGAGGTGTCACGTGCTATGAGCACATGGTCCGTAGTTGGTTGCAGTGGAGAGGGATGCGGCCTATAAGATAGATGATAAGTGCGGCACCATATGCTGAACAGAAGGTGTCGGGCCCTCCAAGGGAGGGGCCGCGGCCTGTGTATGTAACGCGAGTTGGTTAGGGCCGCACCCAGTTGGTTAGGGCCGCGCCCTGTTGGTTAGGGCCGCGCCCTGTTGGTTAGGGCCGCGGCCTATAAGCCCGCCCATGTATGAGTACCTATCCGTGGCGGGGTGCTATATGTCATATCAATCGCCCTTCAACTTCTTTTTTAAGATCCATTTATAACCTAACGGTTTTGAACCTGGTGGAAGATCCACTAGTTCCCATGTATGATTTTGTAATATGGATTCAATTTCACTATTATTTGCTTCTTTCCAATTAGAAGCATCGGGTAAGGATACGACTTCTTTATACGATTGAGGTTCATTTTCTAACAAATATGTTAGAAAATTCGGACCGAAAGAAGTCGAGGTTTTTGCTCTTTTACTATGTCTTGGTTCATCCTCTATTGGTTCAATAGGTTGATGACTACCACTTATAGTAGCTTAATTTGTCCTTTTAGAAGGACCAGATTCTCGGGTCATGTTCTACGGGAATTCATTTTCAAAAAATAAAGCGTCCCTCGATTCAATAACCGTATTTACATGAATATCCGAAATCTCAGATTTACAAACTAGAAATCGATATGCACTGCTATTAGTAGAATAACCGATGAATACACAATCCACGGTTTTTGGCCCTATTCTTACCTTTTTAGGTTTAGGAACCATCACTTTGGCTAAGCACCCCCACGCTCGTAAATATTTATAGGAAGGTCTTCGACCTTTCCATAATTCATAAGGTGTCTTGTGAGTCTTCTTGTGAGGTACTTTATTGAGAATGTAATTAGCAGAAAGTAAGGCTCCCCCCCCCCCCCCCCCAACAAGTTTTGTGGACCTCCTGAACTTAATAATATTGAGTTCATCATCTCTTTCAAATTACAATTTTTGCGTTCTGCAACACCATTCGATTGAGGAGAATAAGGAGCGGTAGTTTGATGAATAATTCCATTTTCAGAACAAAATTCCTCAAATGGATATTCATATTCACCTCCTCTATCACTCCTAATAGCCTTTATCGTTTTGCTTAATAGATTCTCAACTTCATTCTTATAATGTTTAAATGCATTAATAGCCTCATCTTTACTATGTAATAAATATACATAGCAAAATTTTGTGCAATCGTCAATAAAAGTAATAAAATACTTTTTCCCACCTCTAGTTTGAACAAATTTTAAATCATAAATATCAGTGTGAATTAAATCTAAAGGTTCAGTTATCTTTTCAACAGAATGGAAAGGTAATCTAGCTAATTTAGATTCCACACAAATTTCACACTTATGATTTTTATCAATATTAAATTTTGGCAAAATTCCAAATTAATTAATCTACGCAATGTATCAAAATTAACATGTCCCAATCTAGCATGCCAAATATTGGATGACTCAATCAAATAAGAAGAACTAGCAACTTCATTTATTGAAACAGATGTTTTAAGGAGGTTACAGTAAGAACATTCAGTTTAAAGAGCCCCTCATTTAGGTAGCCCTTTCCTACATACATGTCATTTTTAGACAACACAAAGCGATCAGATACAAACACAAGCTTGAAACCATTCTTAGTAAGAAGAGATCCAGAAATCAGATTCTTTCGGATATCAGGCACGTGAAGAACATTGTTTAGAGTAAGTTCCTTTCCAGAAGTCATTTTCAAAGCAATCTTTCCTTGTCCCACCACCTTAGAAGTGAAAGAATTTCCCATAAAAAGGTTCTCCTCATTTTCCAAAGGCTTATAGGTGGAGAACATCCATTTGTTTGCACAAATGTGTCGTGTGGCTCCAGTGTCCACCCACCATTCCTTGGTATTTCCAACCAAGTTACATTCAGAGACAACGGCAGAAAGATTCATATCCGCCAAATCATTGGTGATATGCTCACCCTCAGTCACATTTGCTTGAGAGTTATTTTTATTTTGCTTCTTAGGCTTACGACAGTCACTTGAGCGGTGTCCCGGTTTACCACAATTGTAGCATTTGCCTTTGAACTTTTTCTTGTTATGTTTTGAAGTGCCTTCCCCATCATACTTTCGTTTGTTCTTTTTAGGACCTTCAACGACATGGACCTTTGTTTCCATCGGATTCTTCCCACTTTTCTTTTGAGACTCACGGTTGTCTTCTTCGATTCTTAGCCGAACCACCAACTCCTCCACATTCATCTCCTTACGCTTGTGCTTGAGATAGTTTTTGAACAAAGTCCAAAAAGGTGGCAACTTTTCAACAATTGCAGCAACTTGGAAAGTTTCACTAAGTGACATTCCTTCAGCATGAATGTTGTGGAGGATCATTTGGAGTTCTTGCACTTGCGGGATCACTGATTTAGAGTCAACCATTTTGAAGTCTAGAAAATACCCGACGATAAATTTCTTCATCCCAACATCTTCAGTTTTGTACTTCTTTTCCAAAGAATTCCACAATTCTTTGGGTGTCTTGATCGTGCAGTAGACATGATACAATATTTTGTCCAAGTAGGCCAGAATATAATTCCGGCATAGGTAGTCCGAGTGCTTCCAACCATCACCAGCAACAATCTTTTCAGAGTCATCTCCCTCTTGAATAGAGGGACAATCTTCATATACAAACCTACCCAGTTGGCAGGTAGTGAGATAGAAATACATTTGTCCTTGCCAACGTTTGAAGTCAGCCCCATTGAACTTTTTCAGTTTCTCCCGTGTGGCATAGATACGGTTGAGTCACATTTGTGTTGGTGACCGTCACATTAGTAGGAATAGTGTGCGTATTTTGTGATTCCATTTCCGTTACAAAAACAGAATTTTTATCAATGATAAAATTCATATATAAATGAATTAATCGAAATAGAATACAAAATTCTGTGCACCAATTTCCTCCAAATATAATTTCCAATAAATGAATTCCAAAAGAATTCTAAATAATATTCAGAATTACATTATAATATAAACATAAGTTTATACACAATAAAATATGTGTCACACTATTTTTTAATAATAAAAAGAATTCCGTACAAAACAAAATTTTAATTTTAAGATCAATTTTTTTTATATAAACAGATTTAACAACAAAAACTTTACAAATAAAATTATTATTTTCTAAAACAGAATATATAAACACTGAATAAATTAATTTCTGTACGAAAACTGTTTTATTATACGAATAAATTTTTGTAATAAAGAATTTCTGTACACTACAAAAGAGTAGAACAAAAATAAATTTGTTTTAAGATTGTTATGTCTACTATTTATTAAATACAAATGTACAGAATTATAAATAATTAATATAATTACAAAAATAAAACGAAATTACAAAAAATTAACACTTACTTGAATTTACAGAAATAAAATTAGAATAGAGAAGAAATAATCCGAGCCCTGTTTAGAACAGTCTCCTTAAGACAAATTTATTCCCTCCACAGCGTGCTAAAGGTAATGAGTAATTGTCTCCCAAAATAGAACGGATTTTCAAATTAATCAAGTAGCACAACTATGATTAATTTCTTCGAACACAATTTTATGTTTTAACCAGACCAAAGAGATAATATGTATGAGATGTATGCAGTAGCAGCAATAGAGGGATTATTTTCTAGAAAAAGATAATGCATAATTTCGGAATTATGGGAGGACAATTTTTCAATAGTCAAAAACTGTAGGGGAAAGTTTTAATTTATAGCAAACGTTTTGACTATTGGGAATAGTCAAAATCGAATTTAACTGTCAAAACAATTAATTTCGTTAACTTTTGACCCTTGGCAGTTAACTGACAAACAGTTAATTAATTATTAATTAGTTTCATAATTAATTAACAATTAAACGCAGAAAGTTAAAATAAAACGAACCAAATTATTTAAGAGATTATAAGCGAAAGCCCAAGCCCGAACCGAATCGAGCCGGCCGGACGGACGGCACGCGTGCGCCCAACACATGCATAGTGTAGGCCATCTCCCCTTCAAACAGTTGGGATACCCCAAGGCATCCTAGCCTTAATCCATACTTGGGGTGTTAGTAACTCATCAACTTTTCATTACTCTTTCAACATGGGACAAGAGTTAAAACATACCCAATTCATTAACTTTCATTACTTTGTGAGTCACTTTGAAGACATATTTATCATTCATAACTTATTGAAATTGTACATATGAATATACTACGTTTATTTCCTTACGGAGGAGAACGCGTTCGTATATGGTCCCACAATTATCGTAGTTTGAATCCCACCTAAATTTGAGCTTAAAATTACTCAAAATTCTGTCCAAAAAATCCTGAACAACTTTTTAATTCCAAGTTAGATCCAATTTTCCAATAAAAACTATTAACCAAAACAAAAACCGAATAGTAACCAAAACGCGTACAAAATGAATACTAACCAAAACACACAGATTTATGGATAAAACGGAGATGTTAACTACATAGTTGATTATTCATAACGTATGAAAACGGAAGAAGAAAGTATAATGTTGTTAACCTATACATCTATTTAACCTCTAAAGAAACTCTAGAACTGAATGACTAACCCAGCTACACATTATAACACAAACTCTAGAGCTTGTGGGAAGTTTTCATTTTCATTTTCGTTCAGTAACAGATTCTATCTCAGTTTCTGTAGAGGACTTTTCTGAGCAAAACGGATATTACTTGTTTGACCTTTTATGAGCAACAACTGATTTTACTTGTTTGGCATTTTTTTCTTTGCACGTTTCTGTTTGGGCTGCTTGTAATCATGAAAACCTATGTTGTTGAGACATCCCCGGATTATCATTATATACAGTACGTCAAAATATTAGGTAATGGATCATTCAAGGTTGAGATTGCATGGAACCAAATTTCATTCTTTGATCGGGATATATTCAAAACTTGTTCTGAGGTTGCTTTGTTGCAATCATTAGATCATGAAAATATAATGAAGTGTTATCACTATTTGATAGATGAAAAGAATAAAAACACATTTGGATAGACGAAAAGAATGAAAATATAATGAAGTGTTATCACTCATAAAGACCATCAAGAACTGGGCAAGACAAATCCTCCAAGGTTTACACTTTCTTCATAGTCGCAAAAAGCCTATTATTAACCGTTTACTGACCCAGTAAACTATCAATGTTAAGCTAGTATACCGAACCCAAAAAAATGTGAAGGTATGAGTTTTGAGTTCTGAGTGCCAAAGTAATAACTCTAAAGCCAAAGTAATATCAGTTCAAAAAAATGGTGGGATCAGTAATATCAGTTCAATAAAATCAGTTTAGTTTTCTAACTCTGGAGTTGTTAACATATAGCGTGGCAACAGTAATATCAGTTCAATTTTTTTAAAAACTTACACCACGATGGATCTTATCAGTTCGAACACACAAACCATAGAATGTATACCCATATGTATGTATAGACTTTTGTAGCAGTTCGTAGTTTAGTGTTTGGTTTCATATTGGAATAAAAACATGGAGTCTTTTTTGGCGTTCAATTCAGCCGACCAAACTAGGTTTTACCGTTCTTAAAATTATGTTATTTCAACGCATGTTTTATAGTCCTCAAATGATGTTCAGTTAAGATTGAACTTGGATTTTATGACTGGATTTTAAAGTCCTCAAATAATGTTTGGTCAACCTAGTAGTACCCGAAATGAAAAAAGTTCAAGCACATTTAATGGATACAGTGTAGATGTACTTGAAATGAGTTAGCTTGGTCGTCAGTTGGTTAAAACCACGATTTCGATTGAGACCCTTGTATTCGTTCGAGACAAACTTAAGATGTAATCTGAGCCATTAGTTTGATAAGACCAAATTCATTAAATTTAATCCCAATCGTTAGTTAGTTGGGAAAGACATATATATATATATATATATATATATATATATATATATATTAGAATTAAGGGACATATACCAAATAGTCCATCGGACATTTTTTAATACCCATTTAGTCCAAACTTTTTTATTTTGCCTCAAAAAGTCCTTTGCCACATATTTTGGAGAGGGAGTGCCGCTGGCGCGGCCCTCTAAAAATAAGAGGATATTGAGTGCTTGAGGGATTAAATGGGTTAAACTAAAAATATGTGTCATTTTTAAAAAATATATATTTATAGTAGGGACTATTTAATAATTGACCCTAGAATTAATTACACTTGTCCCCTAAATTTTATTATCATTTCACTTCACCATTAGAACTTTCATTTTCTGGACTTGATCCCAACTTTCGAAATGGCTTCAAGTTACCCCCTACAATTAACTAGGGGTGTTCACGGGTCGGTCGGTTCGGTTTTGATCGGGTTTTTTGGGCCGAACCGACCATGTCGGTTTTTGGAGGAGGAGAACCGAACCGAACCGAAAATGCTAAAAAACCGAACCGAACCGAACCGAACCGAACCGAATCGAGTCGGTTTTTGACAGGGCCGGTTCGGTTTGCCCTGTCGGTTTTTGACAGGGCCGGTTTTATACAGGGCCGGTTCGGTTTTTTCCTTTATTTTAATAAAAAATATATTTTTTTAATACCTAATATAAATATAAAATTAAAAAATATAATATAATATGTCAAGACTAATATAAATATAATATAAAATATAAAATTAAAAAGTATAAAAATTAAATCGGTTCGGTTCGGTTCGGTTCAAAATCGGTTTTTTTATGCCAAAACCGAAAAGCGAACCGACCCTGTCGGTTTTATACCTGATTAAACCGAACCGAACCGACCCTAAAAAAACCCGGCCCGAATATTTCCGGTTCGGCTCGATTTTGTCGGTTTGGTCGGTTTTTTTGCACACCCCTACAATTAACAATAATATTTTTGGACAGAAAGTTTGGGTCACTTGCATGGCACAAAAGGGAACTTTTTTCAAAATAATATAAAAATATTTTTAAAAAATTACAAAAATATATTTTTAAGTTTTATAAATTGCAAAAACAAAAAATAATCTAAAAATTACAAAACAAAATATTTAAAAAATCTAAAAAAAATATTGATCTTTTTACATCCGAAAATAACGAAACAATAATTTGGGATTTATTAATAAAACTTTCAAAAATTCTAGAAATAATATAAAAGGTATTATAAAATTTCAAATAAAACTGAAACTTTTTAAAAATCTAAAAAATATTGAAAAGAAATTTTAAAAAATCTTTAAATATTAGAAAATATATTTAAAATATTGGAATAATAATGAAAAAAAATAAAAATTTGGAAAAAAAATTGAAACTTACGGAAAATATAAAAGAATTACAAACAAACTGAAAGTTAGAGAAAATACTCCAAAAAAAACATTTAAAAATTCTAGAAAAAAAATAGAAAAAGCATTTTTAAGGTATAAGTAAAACTTAAAAACTTTTAAGTTGCTTGAAAGATATTGAAAAAAGATTTGGTATTTTAGATATATTAGAAAATATATTTTAAAAAATTAATATTATTGAAAAATAAATAAAAATTTGGAAAAAAAACTGAAACTTACATAGAATAAAAAATTATAGAAAAATGAAAATTACAAAAAAAAAGTTTGAATGAAACTCATTTTTTTAAAAATATATGAAAAATCTAAAACACTCAATGTTCATCCAATAAATTTATAGTAAACCAAAATTTTTAAAAATCTTAGACTTTATTTATGAGTTATATTTTGAAGAGAAAAGAAAGGAACGCGTTTCATTTCATTCGTTTGAGAATTTAAATAGGAGAGAAAAGAAACACTTTCTCTCATTTTGGAGTTTAACATGAGAGAAAAGAAAGTAAATTTTTTAAAAAGATTTCTCTTCCTTCCTCTGTAAAACTTTCTTTCCAGATAGGAAAGAAATGGAGGGAAAGAAAGGTTTTTATAATGAATTTTACGTTTTTCCTTTAAAAAAATTCATTCATGAAGATGGTGAAAATCCCTTAATTGTATCATAATTAACGTTAAGGGCACATATTTTTTGGACTAATTAAAGGACACATTTTTTGGACTAATTAAGGACACGCGTATCACAATTATTAATATAGATGCAGTTATACTGATGAATGTGGATACAATTATACTTACTAATATAAATACGGTTACACTTATTAATGTAGAAAGAGTTACAATGACGAATACAATTACAATTGTAGTTGTATTTACGTTAATAACTGTAACTATATCGCTTCGACTTATCGTTAATTAATTGGAAAGTTTTGGGGTTTAATATTATGGGGTCAAGAATCAAACTGGCACGTGCTCGGCCACGAGCACCTCAACTCACATGAAGACTCTAATATGGAATAGACTTCTTCAACTTAATTAATTGCAACGGGTGATCAAGATAAAGTATATGTGTTGAAGTCTTAAGGATGGCTATCAGTAAGGGCTTAAGACTCACTAAGTTGACTTGTAAATGTAAAACTGCCCCACATGAGAGGTGTATGAAATATTGTAATGCCGAGCAGTACTACAACTCTATTGACCAGTTTTTTTGAGCAATAAACAACAAACTCTAGCACCTCGTGAACGGAGGCACGTTAGTGAACCACATACATCTTCAGTTGTGTATGTGATCTCAGTACTTTATGTCATATTCATTCTTATTTGGCTTGAGTGCATTGAATATCATCTCAAGTACGAAATTACTACCTACAATTGATGCCGTCTCTGGGAACGATCCAAGTTCTCTATCACTACCTAACTTTCTAAGATGTCTCATTCACCCAGTCAAGATCACCAAAATCTCGATGACTATGAGGGGCACACTAGCATATTCATGATGACCAGGAGGGTCATCGTGTGGACTTTAATAACTATGATGACTAGTAGGATCAACAGCCTTCTCCCATGCCCCAGAGGATCAGGTCAGAGAATGGTGACTATCATCAACCTCATGACGCATGTTACTATCCTCGGGAGGAGGGAACTGAGGAAAGCGATGAACCTCAGCAATCTAACTAGATCTCAAGGCTCAATGACAACTATGATAAGCTCCCGTAAGATGAGCGGGCCACTACTAAGAGTTAACAAGAGTAGAATGTTATGCTCCAATGATGTCTAGAAAAGTTAGAAAGGTAAAAGTGAAAGCGTGGCCATAGGCCACGAAACTCCTAGCCCTTCGGCGAGCAGAGCTCGCAGCTGAGGAAAGAGTACTCAACAACACAGAGAATCACCTCCTCGTGAGAAGTCATATGGGAGGAAACCATGCTCGAACGAGCATCGAGGAGAGAGGGAGCTCTACGATTTTATCAGAAAAGATGTATATAAGCATCCCGCTTATCAGGGAGTGCTTACAACGAAGGAGCTCGTGAGAAAAACCCGAATCTGCCAGATAAAATCGCCCTTCATTCGGGATATAAAGGAGTTTGAACCTCCTTGGAAAAAAATTCGCCCCACGATTCAAAATCTATGACGGGAAGACAGACCCCACCGATCATGTCAAGAGGTACCATCAGTCAATGACACTGTGGAATAAAAATGAGGACTTGCTATGTCAAATATGTCCCCCTATCCTTGGAGACATTGCCCATAAGTGGTTCGAGAAGTTTCTACACCGGTTGATCACCTCCTTCAAATATCTAGTTGAAGCCTTCATAAACAGGTTTATCATTAGCAGCACCCATCTTAAACAGATGGAATCGCTTCTCACGATGAAGAAAAAGCCCCATGAAACACTATACGAGTACGCTAAAAGGTACTAGGAGATGTATAACGAAGTGAAAGATTTCACTAAGCCGATTACGGTTGCTTCCTTCAAGATTGGTCTGTTGAGCAGCTTCCTGCTTTATCAATCTATCACTAAATGGGAGGCCATTACGATCAAAGACATTATAGTAAGGATTGAGAAGTATGACTAGGTTGAAGACATAGTATCCAAAGATGGTCAAGAAGGAGATCGATAAAAGTAGTCCGAGAACGAAGACAAAGAAGGAAAGAGTAAGAAAGAAGGGAAAAAGAATAACGAAAAGCAACAGGGAACCAAGAAGAAGGATCCTCAGAAAGCGTTTAAAGCCATCAACACGATTTTCACCGAATCGATTTGCAAGATCTTCTATAAGATTAGAGGTTTACAGTACTTTAAATGGTCCGAGAAGATGATCGATGATTCTAATAAGAGAAACATGACACTGAGGTGTGCATACCACAAGGATCACGACCATAAAATTGAAAATTACAAGGCCCTCAATGATTTTTTTTCCAGAAGAGGGAAGGTCAAGCACAACTTGTGCACTACCAGAGACATAAAAATGTATTGGATAAGGGCTTGGTCACGAGTTCGTAATAATCCATAGGGGCATAGAATTAATGTGCAACCTAAAGCGAGATAATATTTTAGATGAATGTCTGGGTCATGAATTCGCATTGATATTTAGAGCTTCAAACCCAAATCAAATCAAGGGGAATTACCTAAAAATGGAAGTGAAGAAACTGGCAGTAGTGATGAAGGGATTTCAAATTTACCTAGCTAATCCCATTTCAGGCAAACACCGATGATCTGAAGATATTAATTATTCAAAGAGCATAGTATTCAGCAATGCCGATCTGGTCAGTGTGAGGATTCCACATCATGATGCTCTTATAATCACTCTAAAGGTCGCTAACTATGATGTGGATGAGATATTGGTGGATATGGAGCTTCTCGAAAGTAATGTACCTCAAGATGTTCAACTATCTGCATTTGGATAAAAGACCTAAAAGAAGCCATTGTTCCCCTGGTCGGCATTATAGGAAGGATGACCTTCCCCCTTAGGAAAGTTTTTCTCCATGTCCGAGCAGGAGAAATCTCTAAGCTCATTGAGTTCCTCATGGTATATAGAGATTCCCTTTACAATGCTGCACTTGTCAGAGGATGGTTGCATGCTAGAGGTCAGTGCCATCCACTTACCACCAAATGGTAAAATGCATTATTGATAAGGGAATCATGTATCCGGGTGAACCAAGCCTTAGCACGGAAGTGATTCATAGTTGTCATTCAAACAAAATAAGAGAAAACGAAAGAGGCATTTATAGAGTAAACAGAAGGCTATGTGCCTTCCAAGTAGAAACTAAAGTATGGGGTGTTGAGGAAACCAGGTTTGTCCCTGTCGATCGGGTCATAGTGCCTCTTTAAGAGGTGGTCTTTGACGACGACTATCATGAGAAGAAGTTCTTGATCGGCAAATCACTTAATGAGAAAGAGAAACAAGAGCTAGTTGCTTTCCTTAAAATAAACCAGTACATTTTTACCTAGTAACCATACAACATACCAGGAATAGACCCATAAGTAATGTGCCACAAGATATATATGGATCCGTCACATCCACCAATGACTCAAAAGGGGCGACAAACTTCACTCGAGAAATCTAGGGAAGTCGAAAAGGAAGTTGGGAAACTTCTGGAGGTGCAGTCCATCGAGGAAGTTCAATTGTACAAATGGCTATCAAACCTAGTGCTCGTTAAGAAGAGCAATAAAAAGTGGAGAGTCTATATGTAACACCCCGCCTAATTAAATACTGAGTGCCCAGTCTCATACCAAATTAAAACAGAATATACAGTTGGCTCATTCTTAGCATCACTGTCGAAAACATTTACTAATCACCCAATACCCAATTAAGCCGGTGTTAAAAACTTTCCAATTTTTAATTTCAACAAAAACCCATTTTTTTTATGAATAACACTACACATATTATTTTACAACACTATTAACCGAACAGATAACACAAAAGAATTTAAATGCAATTGAAATAAACATTCCCAAATAATTATCCAATACAGTAATCCCAACAATAACAAATATATTAAAATGACACAAATACAATTTGACTTCGATAGAAAAGAGATAACTGAATTCCTTTTGGGCGACATTTCCTAACTAAAAGAATATTGTGAATCAAATGAAGATAGGCGTCTAAGCAATACTCCACAGCTCCATAACTCGTCATAATCCTCTAAGGTTGGCGTCCCTGCTGCTGGACACCTGATATAGAAGGTACAATAGAAAAGAAAATATGCAAGGAAACAGGTTAGAGCCCAATGTGAAAATGATTTTGAAAACATCAAGTATTTAACAAGTGCAATAAATCATTTATAATGTACATGTTAGTATCCATACTCTCACTTGCTATTCTCACCTCTCATCTAGAGTGCACACTTAACATTTCCTATTAACCTCCTAGTTAATGGTTCCTCTTTACAAATTTCCATAATATGATTCCATCCCATATCATAACCCCATATGTCCATACCATACGTCATATAATCATTCATATACGTTTCTCATTAATATGAATCATTTCTCATTAATATGAATTAAGCTCTTCAATAAATATTCATTAACTTATTTCAATTCTTTTTCTCTATTCACCTTCATTTACAATTATAACACAGTAGGTTGATCCAACCACTATACATACATACATTAAATCCATTATATATATACATATATAATACGGCACCCCGAGTCACAGCTGCGGTGCATGCATTACTCTGCTATCACGTCCCAATATCGCTGGTCTCCAAATAAGGGACTAAGGGTTCGGTAAAGATTCCTCGAACCACAAACATCAACACATATATTGGAGGCGAACATAGTCCTCGTATCAATGGCTCACGCACATACCTACGTACCCATAGTCAGCGGACTTATCAACTCCAGGATAAGTCTTTCATAGACCTATGTTCTTGAGCGACAAATCAAAGATCCCATGGATTCATCAGGATATGACTGCCCTCACGCGCAAACGTCCCGTCGATAGCAAGTAAGCTAGGTATGTCATACACATAAATCAATAGGCATTATCATACCTATAATATAATATCAACAAGGTACTCACATTACCCTAAGATAGTTCCCATACGTAGTATTATATCTCTCAAATCCTATGTATTAAAATATTATGACTTTACTTCCTTAATTTAATTATCCCCGAGCCTCACTCATTACTCAAGGTTCAAATAGGTTTTCCTCAACATTTTATTCAGTAAGAAATCACTAATATCCTACTGGTCCATATCATCTTATCTCCCGAATTATCACGAATTAAACTCTCCCTCAATTAGGGTTAAAACCAATTGTTTCTAATCTCTTATATACACATCTTCTATCAACTAGGGTTGAATACCATCATCGCATGGCTCGTAGTATATAGTGTTTCATTCACACTAGATGACTTATCAACAAAATCAACATCCTTGCATCCTATAACATCTCTCCACTCCCGACGTCGTTAAGGTTCATGCACAGAGCGTCTCGCAAAGCGAAATCCAAACAAGGAACCCCTCCAATAAACTACTACTTAACTTTGTCGGTCATGTAGGTCCGTCAACTTCAAATGCGCAACCGGGATAACCTAATCCCCTCTTTCAACCAAATGTGGTCTGAACTCCCATCTCTATCCAGGAGCCATACCACTAAGCGCTTGTACTACACTCAGTCCTTGCGCAATCAATAATGAGCTTAAACTCAGTCCTTGATGTTCAAATTGTAACCCTAAGGCTACCTAGGTGTTATATTCAATCTCCCCTACTGGGCCTATCCTTAATCCTTATGCATACCAATTAGAATCCAACACATGAATCTAGCAACCGAAATTTCTTTCAATTTAATTCTCATTATTCTAATCCATTAAATCCCAATCACATTAATTCGATTCTTCTCTATGGCCTACCGATCTTCCCTAAGTCCCATAATATCCAATTAATAATCACCAAAGACTTACAAAAGGTTTGGGATAAGAACAAGCATTAAAAATAAACAACTTCAAAGATTCTGGGGAGGTCGATCGAGCGAAGGCAGGGGGTCGATCGATCGATCGCCTAGATATCAGCCCAGTTTTTTGCATTTCTTCTACTACGGGTTTAATCACTTTTGATCATTCAAACCTTCATATTAACAACCCAAATTACTTATAAACCTTACTACATGATATATCAACATATGTTTATGATTTCTAATGCTCTAAACATCCTAGAATCATCAAGAGTTTGAATTAAAAACATATATTCATCCTATTTTTCTAGAAAATTATCAACATAATATCTTCAAGAACACATCAATGGTTTTCAGAATTTCTTCAACAGATTTAATATTTATTTCGTGGATTACTATCTACCTACAACATGAGTTTGATTCCTATATATTTCCATTTTTCAAAAATCCATTAACAACTCTTCATTATCTTCCAAACATGAAAAATCTCATCTTTTTATAACTATCCTAACATGGACAATATACAAACTTAGATTACAATCATCAAATACTTGCCTCTAATGAAGGTCTGATACTTTGGGGTGGTGTATCACAGGTGGTTCTCCCTTCTCCGGCCAACTTTCGGTGGTGGTTGGTAGTGGTGGCCTTTGGTCTTTATTCTTCTCCTTCCCAAGCAAACTTCTCTTCTTCCAAGCAACCTTCCACTCTTTCTCACAAGGTGACCTCTCAAGTTTGTGTAGAAGAGATGAATGAACCCATGTACAACTAATCTCCAAATACTCATAATAAGAAAAAATCCAAAACCACTATTCATCCCCCTTGTAAAAATGACCAAAATGCCCTTTTGGGTTGTCTTTTCATTTCCAAATGACCCAAAACTCAAAATTAACATCCAAATAGACTTTTCTGACTATTTTAACCCTTTCGGATGCAACGACGCAGTCGAAATGAATTTAAGGTTGATAGAAAAATAAGTTCCCTTTTTAATTTAACATATTAGTCCCGACACGTCCCATACCGCGTCCGATGAAAAATTCAAATTACTGAATTAATATCACACAACCATATCAATAATCATCACATTCATATATTACCTAAATATCTTTAAGTAATATTCAGAATCATTCATTTTAATATCCACAATTCGGATTAAACCCAAATGAATTAATTTATAATAAAATCCAATTAATCCATTAATTTAAAATATAACCCATTTTAAAAGTCATTAAAATCACGGGGTATTACACTATATAGACTTCATCAATCTTTGCCCAAGATAGACCAATTGGTCAACGTGATCGCTAATAAATGTATGAGCTTCCTAAACGCTGTAACACCCCGCCCGCCCGGGGAGAGCGAGCGGAGCGCTACTGTCGATAAAACTATACTACATCCACAAATAACAAGGTATAGAGCATCTAAAAACCCGTAAAGAACCAAAACCACTAATTTCAAATTTCTTCAATTAAAACAACAAGTCTCTTAAATTAAAACAATAACTATCTAACTCGAAAAATACAAATCTCCAATGCTCTATACATCAAAATAATACAAGTCTTCTCATTTCTTGTATAAAAATTCTTCCCAAATAATCCACGCTAAAATCATCCCAATTGGTCCATAGCACTCAAATCCGTGCTCACCTGCCAACTAAGAAAAAGATAGGGAAGTACACAATACGACAGGAAAGATGCTCAACAATAATATGTTAGCGATGAATAAAGCGCAACAATACGAATACGAATATTCAAATCAGATGCGAATCTCAATAGCTTTTTATCAATAAATTTCGCAACAACACATTAACCGGGTCACCATGCCTCACCCCATCCGCATATGCTTTATCAAGTCATAGCCCTTGGAAGCAAGAATTTTGGTGTGTGCCCAACGTCCGTGCCATATTAAAATCTCATGATAACGTGCTCAACGACAACATAAATAATACCACATGAATAAAAATAATTCCAACAATTATTTTTCCAGATTTCAAAGAAATTAACAATTCAAATATGAGTTCAATTAAACATGAAATCAACGGAATAACTCTCGAGAGATTTAAAGAGCATATTATGTAAAACCCCATACCTTAAAATTATCATATAATTTCAGCCTCAAAATCTAAACACACCATCACGTTCCTCTCGTAAAAATAATCAAATCTTGTTCTAGCCAAAACTCGAGAAAACACCAAATAAGCCTTCTAATCTAAGGTTGAAATCTTGAATAAGTTTGGGGCTATGGTTTGTATATTGAAAGGAGTAATTTTGGAGAGGTCTTCTGGTTGAAAAGTTTGAGAAAAAGTGATTTGAAAAGCCAAGCCACGAATTAGTTGATATATAAAGAATTCAGAGTTTGATTAAGAAAAGAGTTCTAATCAGATACAAACACTAAAAATTTTATTCCGAACGATCGGACCGTTGGAATCGCTTGAAATTTTAGTATGTTGTAGAGAATGGCGAGACAGAACTTCTGACAAAAATTCAGCTTGATCGGACGGTCGGATTTCTAAAAATATTATTTTTACTAGAGAGTTTTATGTTCCGAGGACTCTTAGAGAGTTTTATGTTTTGAGGACTTTTCTATATAATAAAAATTCAATTAAAACTCCATTTTAATTCCGATTTCAAAACCGTTTGAAATTCTCGACTTTAAAAATAATAACCAACATATTTGAGCAATAAAAATAATTTTATCTCAAAATTTATTTTTTCTCTTTATTTTGAAAATACCCCAAAATTACGCGGGTTGTTACAAACGCCTACTCAGGGTATCACCAAATCCCACTATTTTCCCCCAACTAAGAACATTCTTCCTTCATCACCACATTGGGGCTATACTTCTATAGTGTGATGCCGTTCGGATTAAAGAATGTCGGAGAAACCAATCAGACACTTGTGATGAAGATGTTCAAGCATCAATTTGGAGATACGATGGATGTATACATATAAGATATGCTTTTAAAAAGAATGGAGAAGGAGCACTACCTTGCAGACCTAGAAAGAACTTTTGAATTCCTTCGCTATTACATAATGAGACTGAATGCAACCAAGTGCTCCTTTAGAGTACAATAGGGAAAGTTCTTCGGCTACTTGGTCAGTCGAAGGGTTATTGAGGCAAACTTTGACCAAATCAAAGTAATTAGAAAGGTGCAACCTCCAAGCACTGTGCGCAAGGTGCATAATTTTATCAGCATGCTCGTTGCACTCAATCGATTCATATTAAGATCTTCAGAGAAGTGTCGACCTTTCATCCAAGAAGTGAGGAAGGAAAAAAATAAGGAATGAAAAATATGCCTAAAAACTTGAAGAAATAAATAAGTATTTGAGCCTACCACCGCTGTTGACGATCTTAACGAAGAAGGACCCTTGCACTTATATTTAGCGGTGTCCAACAATATAGTTAGCTCGGCTTTAGTTTGCAAGAAGAACGGGAGTCAAGATCCCATCTACTATGTGAGAAAATCCTTACTCGACACTGAGAAGAGGTACCTCCATTGGATAAGCTTTCATATGCATAGGTGATAGCCTATCGCAAGTTAAAACATTACTTTGAGGCACACACGATCACTATTCAGACCTCATTACCTCTGAAGGCAATAATCCGTAAGGCCGACCTATCTGGACGGATGTACAAGTGGTTAGTGTAATTAAGGCGGTTCGACATTCAATTTCAGCCAATGACCTTAATCAAGGGGCAGGTCCTAACTGACATCATTGTCGAATTCTTCATAAGCACTGAAAGTGAAGAATTTATCCAACAACCGATTGAAGAAGGGGAGAAATAGACCCTCTATTTTAATAGAGCCTCAAACAAGGGGGGCAGTTGGCAGTTGGGATAGTGTTGGTATCCTCGGAGAAAACTTTCTTCGATCAAAAAATTCGCTTGGGGTTTGAAGCCTCCAACAACGAAGCAGAATACAAGCCTTAATTGGCGGGTTGAGGAAAGCACTCTCCCTAGGCGCTTGTTACCTTAACGTCGTTTGTGACTCAAGGTTGGTATCAAACCAATTATCATGAGACTATAATATTAGGTACGAATGCATGGTTTCATACCTTGAAGAGTCCTAGCACCTAGTCATTTTATTCAATCCTGTACAAATGTAACAGTTGCCAATAGGGATCAATAGTCATGCAGACGAACTATCCACACTCGCTTAAGTTATTAAGGGAGAAGTGTAGAGAATGATCCAAGTAGAGCATCTTGATCATCCCAGCATCAACAAAGGGAAATTAGCCGAGAAATTCGTGGTCATTGATAGAGCCCCAAGCTTGATGAATCCAATAATAAGTTACCTAAAAGAAGATGTCCTGCCAGACGATAAGAGGGAGGCATATAAAATTCGGGTGAAAGATGCTCGCCTCCACTTGTCGACAGATCAAAATTTATATCATTTCTCTTTCTCCGGACCTTACCTTCAGTGCATACACACATATGATGTCGACAGACCCTCTATGAGTTAAATGAGGGGATATGTGGGAGCCATGGAGGGGGCAGGTTAGAGGCATTTAGGGCCATGAAATAGGGGTATTGGTGGTCTTATATGCAGTAAGACGTGGTTGCCTATGTTCAAGAGTGTAAAAACTGTCAACTATTTACCCCTTTAGTGCATCATCCCACCAGTAACCTCAAGTCACTCACAAGCCCTTGACCTTTTGCACAGTGGGGGTTGGACATCGTCAGTCCACCACCTCTTTCATCTGGCAAAAGAAAGTATATGTTAGTCGGCATGGACTATTTATCTAAATGGCTCGAAGTAGAAACCTTGGCGAACATCCGAAATATCGACATGACTAAGGTTTATATGTAAGAATATCATAATGCAGTTTAGCATCCCGTGGATCACTATTACTGATAATGGAACTCGGTTCAAAAGCAGTATTTTTTAAAAAAATCAACGAGCACAAATGGCTTATCCCCGGAGTAATGGAAAAGTAGAAGATTATAGCAAAACATTCCTCGACAGAATAAGAAAGAGATTGGAAAAAGCATAAGGTGTATGGGTTGACCAACTCCCCCATGTTCTCTGGACATTCCGAACTACACTTAAGATATCAATGGAGGAAAGGTCCTCTGACCTAGCTTATGGAATGTAGGTCTTCATCCTACTGGAAATAGGTCAGTCGACCATGAAGTCCACCTTAGTTGACCAAGACCACAACAACAAAGCAATCAGAGTAGATCTTGACCTAAACAGCGAAAAGAGGGAATTATCTCTTGTGAATCTTGCCTCCTACTAGTAATAGTTGTGTAACAGCCCCCATTTTCTCACCTAAAGGTTGGTCAGGCACAATACGTTGAAGATGGGGCTTGTTGATCAATTAATAGCATTCTCAACACAACATAATATAAATATTGTTATTTAAAACGGCCGATACTTTAAACTTTATGAATATCTCAATAATAAAAATTAAACTCAACCAACACCAACTAAATAATAAATTTAACAATAAGTAAACATCACAACACCACATAATGTAAATAAATAAATAAATCTTGGGCTTATGCCCTTACAATGTTTCTCAATAATAGTAACTAAACTCTCGCAGAAAAGCACCTATACTAGAGTCAATTATCTGGAACACTGTTTCTCATTTGGCAACTAATAATTGAACATCAACTGTAGGCTAAAGCAAAGCAAAAAGGGATTAAGAAGTCAAAATCCCTGGCCCGTCACTCAAACGACTTAGGGGTTTATTCGCACGACAGGGCATATCTCTCGAACGACCTGGCACGTCGTTTTTAGCGACTCCTCATCTTCTTACTTATGCCTCTTTCTCTAATCTGTTATTCTAGTTCAATATTTCAAACCGAGAAACAATATACATGAAATTAGAAAATTCCTTCCCACGGTAGCCTACATCCTCATTCAAAGTTTACCCAAAATTTATGTTCGTTCAAGACCTAAACGAATTAGAAAGTTTTCCTAACTTATGCCCATTATTCGCAGCAATGAATTATTCTTCGTGGAATCTACATCAATTTCAGTCCACAATTTACAAAAACATCATTTACATTGGTTATTCAATTATCGCTAATTGACTATCGAAACTTAAAGAGATCTAACATCAATATTCAGATTTACGATACCTAATATATAGGATAATTTCTACATATAAATCAGTCCTCTACAAGAGTCATTTATCATCAAATCCAACCTATTCAACCTTAAATCCTAAAAATTTAAAAGGAACAAATATGATGCATTGAGAAAAAAATTGGAAACACAAATTAAGCAAGAGAATTCTTGCTTTTAATTTTGTAGAGGAGAAGCCCTTTGAAAACTCCCTTGAATTCCCCTTTGTTCTTGTCCTTTTTTCATTCTTTGGCACAAACTAATCTAGGTTTTCTCTAATGATAGCGGGGTAGTGGTTTACCCCGACTTAAACACTTAATTAGTGGTTAATCCCGAGTTGGGCCTAAAATCCAACTTTTGGACCCCCAAACGGTCCCGAATCCATAACCCAACTAGCCCAAAAGTTCCCCAACTCATATACATATGACCCGAGACCATTTCTAAATATTTAAAACACTAAATCGAGTCTCTAATGCTTCCCAAAATGCATCCCAATTATTTTATTTCACTTAGACATTTTATTATGTTCCAACGACACGCGCCCATAAATTTATTTACGTGTGATTTATTTTTCACTAGCAAGCCCATTATGTCTAGTTGGGTTTTATATTTATAAAATCACAAATAATAGTTTATTTTAAATTTAAATCTCACCAAAGAAATCAACAATCCTAAACATAGGGCTCTATATCAAAGAAAACTATGCTAGAAGCATAATAAGCGGCATATATCCTAAAGGACACTAGAACCTGATGCTCTGATACCACCTGTGACACCCTGCCTAATTAAATATCGGGTGATCATTCCTTTATTAAATTAACTCAAAGTGTCCAGTTGGTTCATTCTTAGCAACACTATCGTAAAATAATTTTCTTTATTAATCACCTAGTAAATAATTAAGCTGAGTGTCAAAACATTTCATTTTACAAATTAAGTCCGATTGTTATTATTAACTATGAAACCATTTTCACGAATACAAATGATAGTATTAAAACCAAACCATCCAAATGAAAGAACATGCTAGTTAAATCAATTCAATTAAAATATCCCAAAACGCAGGACAAGGAAATAAATAGAATAATCTCAACTAAACTGAATACTGACATGAATAAAGAATACAAATCTCTGGACTAGATAAAAACTGAAAATGGGCGGCACATGCCCTATCTAATGAGAACTAAATAAAAGACTGAGAAGACAAGGATGAAGTCGTCTACTGCAAAGACCTGCAACTCCCACACTAGCTGCAGCAAGTCAACAGTCCAAAGATCCAAGGATGACGTCCATGTGGATGGGCACCTGTAATATATATATATAAGAGAAAGAAAAATGACAGGAAACGGGTCAGAGCCCGAGTGTAAAACAACTTTAAAAATAGTTTAGCAAGTATTTAAAATGCTTACCGGTTGATATTACATACATGTTGGTACTCGACACCCTCTTGAGAATTCTCACCTCTCATCTAGTGTGCACGCCTATCGTACTACTAAAATGACTCATAAGTCTAACCCTATTCTCCTCCCATAGATTCTGATTCGCGAGGCCGTATGTCTATGATTCATTAAAATAACATCTCATTAAGGACTATTTAAGTCAATTATGTATATTTCAACACTGCTATGAAATCTCAAGCATTTACTATGATTAGGAGCGTTTATTTAATAATTATCTACTTACACACACATTGTAGAAGAACTCCAGGTACATGTATATATATTAACCACTCATACAATATATATACTAATCGGCACCCCACATAAAATCTATTGTGCTGGCTTACTCTGCTATTGAGTCCCTGTACCTCTCGCACAAATGAGGGAAATACTAGTTCGGACTCCATCTCGAACTATATTAACACAAAATACAAATATTGGAGGCGAATCATAGTTCCAAGTCACTAAGAGGTCAGCACATACGCTCACGTCTCTTAGAATCGGTTGACTACCATTCTCAGATATCACGTACCAAGGAATCCTATGTTCTAGGGTACAAGTCAATATCCCCCAGAAAGGTCACATCGAGATAAGACTGTCCCGGCGCGAAAACCTCCGTGATAGCAAGTAGCGCGGGTATGATTAACTACACATGATATTCTGACAAGCATACACACACACAATTGTGTATTTCCATAATTCATATAGGCACCCTCACGACCCATAATATTTATATACTAACCATACATGGTGCTCACTCTCAAAAGATACGTATTATTAGCTTATCCTTTTTCTCGTTTACCACACGTTCTCAATTACTTCTCAACCCCCGAAGTGTATCATTTCGATAACCATATGTCAGTAGGTTAACACTCTCCATCCTACTAGCCTGCATCATCAATCATGCTTACTGAACCTAACGTATCGCACATACAAACACATTTTTATTATTCTATAGCCCTCATGACACCAGGGGTAAGTCTCGTATTAATCCATATTATCCGGACCAAAATCACAACCATACTAGTCCCTCAAAAGTCCTATTATAATAATATCATCACATGCAAAGTTCCCTCGAAGCGGTGCTACATCATCATTAAAAAAGAGGAAATTTTCCAAAAATCAGCAGGAGTCGATCGATCGACATTCATAGTTCGATCGATCGACCCTTCAGGTCTCAGCCCGGATTTCCTTATGACAACTACGGATTCCATCATTATAAATCCTCAAAACCTCTATAATTTCATCCTAAACTAACAAACCAAGTAATCCAAATGTAAAAGAAATATATATAAACAAATTCTAACGTAACAACATCAATAAATTCTCAACGAATCAATCAAAAAGGGGTTTAATTCTAGATTTCTTTATAAAACCTAAATATGCATGAATCATTAAGAATCTCTATTTTAATCCAGATTTCCTTCCTAAATATCATTATAAGTTCGTGGGTAATCCTCTACATATGATCAAGATTTCAGACTACATGGATTCTCCCTACAATATATAAATTCTCTTCAAATACATATAATTCTTTAAATAAAATATGTGATTTTCATTCCTAGGCTAACATGGAAGGGATATCAACTAGAAATCAGCAAGATAAATACTTGCCTGGGAATCAAAGGTCTGATTTGTTGGTGATAAAGGTAGGGTTGCGTTCCTCGTCATACAATCTAATCGAAGGTCTGATTTTTTGGTGCTGAAGGTATGGTTGTGTTCCTCGTCTTACGATCTATGCCCCGGTGGTGTTATTCTTGAAAAAGGTGTTACGGATTGTGATCTATTCTTGAAGAACTCTCTTCCTTTCTTCTCTAATGGTCGTTCTATATTTTTGTGATTGATAACCCTAAAAACTGAACTATAATACCTGATATAACTTAGGAAAATTCGTGGGTTTAATTATCCAAAAATACATAATGACTATAATACCCTCCCGGGATGCCAGTTAGGACTAAAAATGCCTCGGAACCCAAACTAAACCCCCGGGTACTCTTTTCTGACTGTCTCGACCTTTTTGGACGCGTTAGCGCACTCGAAATGACCGTGCGAGTGACTGTAAGGACACAAATTTTCAATTGAGTCCTTTGTTATTTTGGATCAATTCTGGTAAAAAACATTTGAGTCATAGGATAGAGTTTTTGACCATCCTTCAAGCCTATGACATACTAAATTTGAAGACGTAGCGGCCACGATTAAAGCTTCATCAAATGCCGAGTTTGTTGTGCCTCGTTTCTACGTCAACAACATTGGTTCCATTACTCCTAAGGTATGAGTGCATGTTAAATATATATATATATATATATATATATATGAGCATGGAACAATATCTATATGGGTGTTTTTTTTTTTATACTTTTGTTTATTTTCAGAAGGATACTTTAAAACTTTAAAATAAAGTTTCTGGGCTAAAATCAAAATTTTAAGATTTCTGGATTTTTGTTCGATATTATCGTTCGAATGAGTTTTTCGTTCGAACGAGAATATCGTTCGAATGAGGTTTGCCAACGAATTGCCTTTGAAACTTCGTTCGATATTGTCGTTTGAACGAGTTGGTTTGTTCAAACGAGAATGTCGTTCGAACGAGTTTGGCAACAAGATTTCCCCATTGGCCACTGGAACTTCGTTAGAAGGGTCATTCGAACGAGACTTCATTCGAACGAAAATCTCGTTCGAACGAGATTTCAGGCGGAAAATTTGTTTGGCAATTTTGAGCAGTTTTTCCCACTTTTCACTACTCTTCCCCACTAACTTTTGACAGACTTATCAAGTGCGGGAACCAACTTTAGAAAACTAACTTTTTCATACTATTCCATCTCCTAGAGAGAGTTTTGAGAGTTCAATTTTTCAAGAAAAAGTTCATGTTTTGAGTGTCTATTTTTTCAAGAAAAATCATTAAACACTCTTGTTTTCACCCATATTGTTTATTCCCAGTTTCAATATATATATATCATTGCTTGGAGTGTTTGGCACTGATTTATCTCTACACCTTGAAGCAGAGAAGTTTGGGTTTACTTATATATCCCACAAAGAAGAAGTTCATGTTTTGCTGCGGCGTTCTCATATGGTGAAAGGCACCATGTGTGGTTGATGATGGTTCCTAGAGCCTCATTGGTGGATTCCAAGGTTCCGGTGAAGTACGGGATTGTCAACTAAGGAGAGGTCAGTACAAGAAGGAGCATCGGGGCTTGAAGGGAGTCGAGTCGAGTGTTGTAAGTCTTTTTGCTTGTACTTGTAAAATACCATACTTAGTGGAGTTATGGCTCGGGTCGTCTGAGGTTGTTTCCCGTTTGTGGGTTTTTCCTCGTACATCGCGACGTAGTGGTTCTTTGTTTATTTTATCTTTTACAAAATCACCTAGAATGCATGCTTAGGGAAGAAGATAAAATTTGGTTTAAATCACTACTTACTTAATTTGGTGCTAAATTAATTTGGGTAATGTTTATGTTAATTTAATTCAAGTCATCACTTAATTTGATAAAATTGGTTTGGCCTAAATTGATTATATTGAAAATATGTTTTAGGCAAATTTCTAGGACTTGAGTTGAGTTAATATGTTAAAGTGAAATATTCATTTGTTAACTAATTTAATTTCACTTTAAGTTGTGTTTAATTTAATTTGGAAAGAAATTAAAATTTGTTAATTTGTTTAATTGAACAATCTCGCTTCCGCATCTAAAAGGAAAATACTTTTAGTAAAGATTTTAAAATTGGGGGCCCTATCATTTTCAAATTGGTATCAGAGCCGGAGCGCTAATTTATCGTGTCAAAGATCCGTTTTTCGACTTTTTTAATTTTTGTGCTCCTTGTATTTTTAGGTGGTTCATTTTTTACTCACTCTAATTTTTTTTTGTATCTCTCGATGGGACGTCTTAATGATATTTTGTCCTTTTCTATTGATAATGAAGTTTTTTCTATTCGAGAGGAATTTAATGGGCTTAATAAGTATAATGAAAAATTAAGAGAATTAAATTTGAGATTTGCAAAAAGAATTAAATTTCTTGAAAATAAAAATTCTTGTTTTAAAGCTAAAATTGAGTTTTTGCAAATCTCCCTATCTCAAAAAGATATTTTTCGTGAAAAGCTCATGGACATAAATTATAATTTTAATATTTTAGAAATGTCTAAGAAAGAGAGTGATTGCCGTGAAAAGACTCTTAGGGGCATGTTTGCTCACATTGAGGGGGAGCATGATATTTTTCTAGGAGTTATAGAAAATTTAAAGAAGGAGTCCCGTAAAATTGAGGAGTTTAATTTATTACTTGAGTCCAAAATGTTAAAAATGAAAAATGATCTACAGGACTCGAGTAGTAGTTGTAATGGTTCTAGCTCATCTAGTTCAAATATTTCCGTTGCTAAAGCTAAGACCATCATTTGTTTTAGAGGGTCAACTTTATCCAAGGACTTTAGAAAAGGTCACACCTTAGGTAACATTCCTCGTGTTACACATGCTTGCATTTTGGTAGGAAAGGTCACCTTAGGTCATTTTTCTTTGATCTTAAAAGAAGCTCTAGGAAGTCTATGTCTAGCATTTCATTAGTTCCCAAATCCCATCAGTTTAAATATACATCTATATGGGTTAGGAAATTATTTTTAGACGCGCTAGATATTAGATTTGTTGATTCTCATTTGCTTTCACATGAAACCTCCCTTGCTAAATTTAAATGTTGAACGTGTTAGTTTTGTTTGCATACTCTAGATTTTGTGCTTCATATTATACATCATTGCTAGGTGTATACATGTTTAGTCATTTTCTAGTCATTGCTTTATTTCATATCTAATGCTAGAATTCATGACTTGTTTATCTGTTGAATAAATATTTTTTTGTTAATTTTTTTAAAAAACTCAAAAAGATTTTGTTTATGTGTTATTTTAGTTTGACACAATATATGTGGCATACACTTGTGTTAGAATCCCATCTTTTTCGCTCCCATGTGGCTAGAACTTTTGGTTTAGATTGACAATCCTTATTATGTTCTTTACCACGCTTACATGGAATAGTTGGATTTTGTGTTGATATAATGGATTCTATTTTTATATGCCTCTATTAACATATGCACGAGCACTTTTGAAATTTAATCATCACATGTTATACTTGAGCTTTGTGAGGTGTTCTCCTACCAATCTTGTCATCTACATATTTGTGACCTAGGAGGACTAGTGCATGTCAAAATTCGTTGCACGTGAGATTTGTGAGATATAAAAATGAGATATATAATGGTGCACGGGGAAGGGCTCCGAAAGGAATTATTATCAATTGCGAAAAGCAAGCCACCGTTTGCTTGGACCTAAAAGAAATACGTTGTCCAAAGGCCTAAAAATAAAACATGGGACTAAAAAGAAAAATAATTGCCAAGGCTTATGTTTAATTGATATATTCATTCAAAAATTATATGCCTATTGAGGGAGATTGGATGGTATATCAACGATTTGCACAATGTCCATTTATCTTAGTTGTCCTTTCAATGTCATAACTATATTGGTTTGTAGAATCATCAAAACTCTAGGCTTGTATGCATTGTGTATGTTTGTTCATTGAGTTCAATTTATATTGTCACATGAGGTTATATTCAAATGTGATGAAGTTTGCAATCAATTGAGAACTCCGTGAACATGTTTTAAGTGATTGGGTCTATATTTAATTGTTGCTAGTTCACACCCCAACACTTTCGTTTCCATATGACACATTTATGCTATAAGAGTGTGGAAAAACTTATGTTATTTAGTTTTGTGTCACTTCGGTGTTTATATCTATATGTGTGTACTTATGCTCAGTTTGAATCTATTGTGTATACATATATATATATATATATATATATATAATATTTTGTTTGTTTTTTAGTCTTTGCCATATTTCGCTAATTCATCTATGCTTTTAATTCATAATTAGTATCTATCTTGTTGCATTCTTTGTTGATATCACATGCTTAATACTTTATGTATCATATTGGTATCATTTTCTTGCATCCTAGTTGGTATCCGTTATTATTTGTTGGATTAGTTATGATTTTGTTTCCCACGTGCTTTAATGGTCTCATCACTTTATGCACATTTGCATGTTTAGCTTGTTATCCCATTCTATTTATCTCTTGTTTAGTTTAAGAGGTGTATATGCTTTAATTGGGGGAGATAAGTTAATTTTTTTTAATTCTTTATCCTTTGTCTATTCATGAACAAAAAAGGGGAGAATGATAAGGGAGAAATGGTATATAATCCTATTATAATTGTATCTTAGTTTGGAAGATTTAACTTGGGGAGTAGCGACCTTCTTAGGTAGATCATAGTTGATAATGGGGAGAATTAATTTAGGGGGAGTAATTAGTCAATTGCATTTAATATTTTGATATTCTCTATGCGTTTGATAGTTTGCTTAAGTGTGCAGGAAGTCTTCTAAGTGGCAACTTTCATCATCGGCTAAGATCTCCATCCTTGGGTTGTTTGAGTCAAGATATTGTATTTTTATTTTGGGTGGGACATTTTGTAAGTCTAATAGAGCTTGATGGCCCTTTAGGATTTTTGTTGGTTTTTGTCCCGGAATAACCAAAGGGGAGATCTCTAAGGACACAAATTTCCAATTGAGTCCTTTGTTGTTTGGGCTCAATTCCGATAAAAAACGTTTGAGTCATAGGATAGAGTTATTGACCATCCTTCAAGCCTATGACATACTAAAGTTGAAGACGTAGCGGCCACGATTAAAGCTTTATCAAATGCCGAGTTTGTTGTGCCTCATTTCTATGTCAACATAATTGGTTCCATTGCTCCTAAGGTGTGAATGCATGTTAAATATATATATAAGAGCTTGGAACAATATCTATATGGGTGTTTTTTTTTTAAATTATTGTTTATTTTCAGAAAGTTACTTTAAAACTTTAAAATAAAGTTTCTGGGCTAAAATCAAAATTTTAAGCTTTCTAGATTTTCGTTCGATATTGTCGTTCGAACGAGAATATCGTTCGAACGAGGTTTGCCAACGAATTGCCTCTGGAACTTCGTTCGATATTGTCGTTCAAACAAGTTGGTTTGTTCAAACGAGAATGTTGTTCGAACGAGTTTGGCAACGAGATTTCTTCAATGGCCACTGGAACTTTGTTAGAAGGGTCGTTCGAATGAGACTTCGTTTGAACGAAAATCTCGTTCGAACGAGATTTCAGGCGGGAAATTTGTTTGGCAGTTTTTTCCACTTTTTTCATTACTCTTCCCCTCTAACTTTTGACAGACTTATCAAGTGCAGGAACCATCTTTGGAAAACTAACTTTTTCATATTATTCCATCTCCTAAAGAGAGTTTTGAGAGTTCAATTTTCCAAGAAAAAGTTCATGTTTTAAGTGTCTATTTTTTCAAGAAAAATCATTAAACACTCTTGTTTTCACCCATATTATTTATTCCAAGTTTCAATACATATATCATTGCTTGAAATGTTTGGCACCGGTTTATCTCTACACATTGAAGAAGAGAAGTTTGGGTTTACTTCTACATCCCACAAAGAAGAAGTTTGTGTTTTGCTGCGACGTTCTCATATGGTGAAAGGCACCATGTGTGGTTGACGGTGGCTCTTAGAGCCTCATTGGTGGATTTCAAGGTTCTGGTGGAGTCCGGGATTGTCAACTAAGCGGAGGTCGGTACAAGAAGGAGCATCGGGGCTTGAAGGGAGTCCAGTCGAGTGTTGTAAGGCTTTTTTCTTGTACTTGAAAATACCATACTTAGTGGACTTATGGCTCGGGTCGTCTGAGGTTGTTTCCCGTTTATGGGTTTTTCCTCGTACATCGCGGCGTAGTGGTTCTTTGTTTATTTTATCTTTTGCAAAATCACCTAGAATGCGTGCTTAGGTAAGAAGATAAAATTTGGTTTAAATCACTACTTACTTAATTTGGTGCAAAATTAATTTGGGTAATGTTTATGTTAATTTAATTCAAGTCATCACTTAATTTGATAAAATTGGTTTGGCCTAAATTGATTATATTGAAAATATGTTTTAGGCAAATTTCTAGGATTTGAGTTGAGTTAATATGTTAAAGTGAAATATTCATTTGTTAATTAATTTAATTTCACTTTAAGTTGTGTTTAATTTTAATTTGAAAAGCAATTAAAATTTGTTAATTTGTTTAATTGAACCATCTCGCTTCCGCATCTAAAAGGAAATTACTTTTAGTAAAGATTTTAAAATTGGGGGCCCTATCGTTTTCAGTGACTTATAATTTTATTCACTTTTTATAATAATAATTTAGTCCCGACACGACACAGGTGCGTCCTAACTTAATTTCCATAATTGCCATATTATTCACTCGTGACAATTTTAATAAATTCAATTCTACATACTACTTTACTCATTAAGTAATATTCAACAAATTTCCAATAATTAGTAACTCTCGTCACGCTAGTAAATATTTATTTTAAAATTCAGATTAATATTAAATTAATATAACCCAATTTAATTTAATTAATCCCATAATTTAAAAGCCATAAAAATATGGGGTATTACATACATCCCCCTAATACTGGAATTTCATCCCGAAATTCGAAAAAGTAATGGATCCCTGATAAAAACAGGTTTTCTCTAGTACTCAAAACCAACTTCAAAGTAAGGCTCAATCAATATAGCCCCCGTTTCACAACAAGCTTGTTTAACATTCTCGACACTTTATCAGTCATAGGGTCACACCTTAATAACGACACCTCAATCGTGCTCCTACCGAACAACATTCGAATAAGACTAGCCCATACGTCATTGGCCCCAATGTCTCAATATTATTGGGAGGTCGCACCTCACCTCGTATCAACTCTCGTTTTTAACTAAACACAAAAATCCCATCCTGAGAGAAACCATATGAACGTCTGACTACTCTTATTAGTTCTTCAAATCTTAATTCCCTACGACGTAGCTCTTACGATAGTTAAATGGTTACCTAAGATAGTATGTGGTTATTACACTTTAGTCATCAGATCTAACTCGACCAATCCAAAATTATGATTATCCGCTCGCCTCTAAACAACTCGAGGGAGAATAATTAAAGTTTTTCCACACAAAACTTCAATAAGCAGTTTTTCCACAATAAACAGGTACGAGTGCTTCCACGGAACCCTACCGCACTATACTTCACTTTCTAGCTATATCCGTTGTGGAAATGAAATGAACACAATGAATCCAAAATTACTTTCACACGGCTCCACAAATCGTTAATCACCATTCGCCTACTCCCCGGCTATGGGTGATACAACCCGCTCAAAACGTAACGTTATCCCCTCTACTTCCTGAAATTCCATATTGAAGGTGAGATTCAAAAATCTCATCCTAATTCAGAAAAATACTGTGTAGTACCACGTACCGGTTTGATTCTTCTTTTCAAAGGAAGACTGGGGTACACTAGCTAATATTGTAAGTCACCCCAAAGGAATATCAATCACTTCCTTATTGGGCAACTTATTCCATACGTTCGAAGGAACCCTTGATCTTACCTTGAGGTTGACAACCCATCAAAGAAACTTTACCGACTTGATTGCTCTCTTCCACTATCGGAATCGTCGGCTTGATAAAAAAATTTCTGGTTGAACCTCTTGTTCCAACCGAATTCTATCCATGAGTGGTGCATGCGGAGACTACTCACTATGTCCGGCTCAACATCGACTTCCACTTCTAATGTCTCACATTAAGTAATACTTAATACTCCCCTTCTTTCCTTGGCGTATACCGAAAGTTCCAACCCATGCACTATTCTCCACGATGTGCACTTCTGGACTTTTTATACCTTACTAACATCATCATTCTACCCACGCGTAAGTTTCTCTCAACATTCGACTAGGAAAAAATCCGCTTCGAATGTTTTCCCTAATAGTTAAATTTTGCCCTTCTCAAGGAATACCCCTTCCTAAATGGCTTCCCACGGCCTTTCAACTAAATTAGGGCGTGTTATTCTGATTGTACAAATATTTATCGATTATTGTCCTTCTCACATGATACTTAATCCACTTTACTACTTCTACTTCGTTATATTAGTCCCTTAGGCATATATTCCACCCATATGTTCCCACGTTCCTTTAACCCGGACGATTATGACCTCAGCTAACCAGGATGCCCAAACAGCCTACAAGCCTTGCAAATCGGCATAAACATCACATACGCTTCACACATAACACTCAATTCTTTATTTCCCCTATATTCACAACGTGGTTACAACACTGGGGGTACTCTCAATCACTCTAGAAATTGAATTTATAAATCCTTCTTAACATCGTTCCACCCCTCACTCGTGGTGATAAGACAAAATTTTCAGTGCTTCCTTACTTCACAACCGTCTCTTGTCATAACATGTACCCCTATATTACCGTCTCTTGTCATAAAAGTTACATCTCCTCCCACAATTACACTTAAACAAATAACTTTTCGCCAATTGCACTACCGCTCACCATTGGTGGCAATCACATTCCCCAAACCTCGTACACATACAATCGAGACTTTCGAGATCCTGTCCCCAAACATATCAATATAAATTTTAAATCCCACGTCTCTAAAGGATTGATGTAACTGCTTAATGATAAACCAAATACACATCGAATCATGGCAATAAAGTCCTTACACACACCGGGATCGAATATCTCGAGACCACTATACCCTCCGAAGTCTCTATAATATATAATATAAGTGCGAGCCCGACCCTCTCGCAGGTGAGGCATCGCCAGAACAAAACATGTTGCACTAGGGCAACCACCCCAATAGCCTTGTAATAACTGCCCACTATCGTTCTAACCATTATTATAAAGTCGTAAGTAGGATGATATCATACTCGTATATCACATCACTAAAATGAGTAATCTCAATAAAGTATATACCACTAACAATGCACCCATTTATCCCCCGCGGGTAACACTAAAGATAACCCCGCTATACCAGAGAAAACATACACATAATAATAACGTTATCTATATACGCTCTAAACTCGTCTCACCTGCGAATCTCTCAATAATCAAAATGTAGTGACTCGCTCGTGTCACATAAAATACGCCTCATCCTCTGAGGATAAAACTCATATTCCTACCTTGCTAATTTCTCTGGCTGCTCAAATGGTTTTTTGGACATAACACGCCTGTCCGAACCAAATCAAAAATTACACTAACTATTTCCCTTGCAAGCACCATATCCTTGTACCTTTACTTGCTTTAGGGAAAATTAGCGTATGTGGTTTTACTCTCCATAAAATACCTCAACACATAATCCACTTATCTCTTGTCATACTGACCATGTTAAGGTTGTCCTTATCTTAGACTTTGGTAGTCTCGATTCTGATGGCTACCTCGTTGTTCCCTTAGATTTGTTGACCCTAAGGAACATGATACTTGCTTCAATAGCCCTTACTAAATTCACCATCTCTTGTTAAGAATTCAGTTATCTGAATCATTTAAATGGGTCTCCCCCTTGTGATGTTTTACCAACACCATTTCGTCCAGTCTTATTCTCTGACTAAATTACTAGATTCTTTTAGCTTCCCACACAAGGAAGCGTTAACATCTTCATTGACCAAACGCGACATTGTCTCCATTTGGACCGACCGTTCAGTAGAATATCTTTTACGTGTTGTTAAATTTTTCTTACGAGTCGATCTCTCACTTGAAATCTTCTCCTCTATTTGTATCTACATCCTCCGATACAACATTTTCTAACATTTTAGATTCATATTCATAAATGGACCTCTGTCCGGCCTTCCTGTGATGAGTTTAGAACAACGTTCAGATCTTATCTGGAACATCTGGTGAAGGAATCCTTCTATAGATATAGCATTCCTCTCCTAGAAGTGGTGGTTAACTTCCACCATTATAACTTCGTTCTGACGAGCCAAGAAAATTTTACCCCAAATTTTAGCTTTCAGTTAGCCACACTCCCTCATAGGCCCAAGCCTTTGAATACTTTACCTCATTTGGCTAACACACACAATCCCCGCATTTCTAGAATTTCCACCGACGATTCTCCTAAATGCTTCGTCTGACTCTTTCCCAGTCATACCACGTTGGGTGAGTCTACTTTAGCACCACTTTCAAATATAGCAACACTTGGAAATCATAGGTTGCGCCCCAGACGTCTTCACAGTCATGGCTTCTCGTGCCATAATAGGGGTGACCTCGACTATGGTCATCATCCTTGAATATACTCTACAACCTCAACTAAGCCATGCCTCATGTTGTCTGCCCAATGGCCCTCGCCCGTCATACTTCATTGTTCGGCACACGAACACGTCCAAATGTAAATAATATTCACTAAAATATACGTTATAGCAGGAGAACAAAATCTCACCAAAGAAATCAACAATCCTAAACATAGGGCTCTATATCAAAGAAAACTACGCTGGAAGCATAATAAGCTGCACGGATCCTAAAGGACACTAGAACTTGATGCTCTGATACCACCTGTGAGACCCCGCCTAATTAAATACCAAGTGATCATTCCTTTATTAAATTAACTCAAAGTGTCCGGTTGGTTCATTCTTAGCATCACTGTCATAAAATAATTTTCTGTATTAGTCACCTAGTAAATAATTAAGCTGAGTGCCAAAATATTTAATTTTACA
The DNA here is from genome assembly GCA_949130495.1 of Sambucus nigra. Taxonomy (NCBI): domain Eukaryota; kingdom Viridiplantae; phylum Streptophyta; class Magnoliopsida; order Dipsacales; family Adoxaceae; genus Sambucus; species Sambucus nigra. The sequence goes on from OX422208.1 coordinate 76,961,961, forward strand.
AATTAAGTCCGATTGTTATAATTAAATATGAAACCATTTTCACGAATACAAATGGTTGCATTAAAACCAAACCATCCAAATGAAAGAACATGCTAGATAAATCAATTCAATTAAAATATCCCAAAACGCAGGGCAAGGAAATAAATAGAATAATCTCAACTAAACTGAATACTGACATGCATAAAGAGTACAAATCTCTGGACTACATAAAAACTTGAAATGGATGATGATAATATGCAAATATTCATCCTCCGAACCGACGCATTTTATCCCCCTCGGGTATTTTATTCCCTATATTTATGCTCGTTAACCAGACAACCTCGGATCTCTATGTTAACATGTTTTGCAGGGGTTAATTGAGAATTTATAGGTATTCGAATGCTAAGTGTGAAGTTCAGACGCTTTCCGCTCGATTTTCGTACACGATCGCACGCTCAAGGGCATTTTAGTCTTTTCACATCTTGGGCACTGGCCCATTTTGATTAGACCGCGTGAAAGGTGTGTTCGTGTGAGGACACAGTCGTTGTTTTCATTTCATCGCGATAATACAAACAAATCTAAATTACAACTACACTTGCGATACAAGTATAGCGGTAAGTCGGGTATCGAAAATCCACAGAGACGAGTTGCTATAATTTATAGGATGTAGTACTCCTAAATAAAAGGGAAAAAGGTGATTTACAAACTAAAAAGTAAAAGATGCATAAAAGGGAAATGATTAATCTAGGCGAGTGTATTGAAACTAGATTAACAAAGCGAGTAAAACTATAGGTTGCGTCGAATATCCCTCACCCGATTTAATTAGTATAAAATGGTCACATGAGTTGACGAGTTATTACAAATGCGTCTCGTTTCGACAGTTAATTAAATCAAGGGTTGTCATGCCCCTAAATTCGCATAAAAGCCTAAAAAGATTTTGGCGTCAACAAATATCCCAGAAATTACACACGAAAGGTCGTAAGCACGGGACATACATGATATGCCCCGTTAAATCTCCTAGGCGTAATAACTAGGACAACGCACCTGAAATAGACCCGTAAACACCATCACCAAAGCCAAGCAACACGTCAACCCGAGTGAGTTCCATTCAAACACAACCTAGACTAAATTAGCTAGAAAGCAAATTAAAAACGCAGTAAAGAAACGCGGTAAATAAACGCGATAAAGTTACACTAGAAAGCAATTAAATCAAAGCATGTAAATATAAATTAGAAAGCATGTAAATTAAACTACAACAATGGAAATAAAGGAAAATACAACTTGAATTAAATGGAAGGGATGATGAATAGTTCAAATTACAAACCCAAATGTTGTCACACCAAATGAGGAAGAAAAATGAGCTCTCACCCTCCAAACCCTAACCTAAACTATCTACAATCGATTATATCAGTTTTTACAACAAAAATCCTTTAAATAGTAAAAGGAATTATTTTAGAAAAGAAAAGGAAAAAGAAAAGAAAAGCCAAAATATCCGTAGAAAACAGGGGATCGATCGATCGATGGTAAAAATATCAGCCTATTGTCTCATCTTGATGGCAAAATTCTGAAGGATCGATCGATCGATCGATTATGCAGGGCTGCTTCTACTTTCCTCCTATTTTGATGTGTTTGGTTTTCTTCTCCGCTAAAATCGTCGTAACTTATTCGTTCTAAATCGTAATCACGCACCGTTCACAGCCACGCGAAGTTTATGAGGAGGGCTACAACTTCCGTGTAGATGTTGTGCCAGGTGCCCAAGCTGTGAAAAGACTAAAATGCCCTTGAACCTGCGATCGTGTACGGAAATCAAGCGAAAAGCGTCCGAACTTCACACTTAGCATCCGAATACCTATAAAAGCTCAATTGACCCCTGCAAAACATGTTAACATAGAGATCTGAGGTTTTCTTGTTAACGAGCATCAATATAGGGAATAAGATACCCGGGGGCCTAAAATGCGTCGGTTCGGAGGATAAAATACGTAATATTTGCGTATTATCACACCCCCTAACTTACACATTGCTAGTCCCTAGCAATGAAATAGAATGCAACAAGAAATACAAGCAAACCAAAAGCAGGATAAGTACAAAAGTATGGTATAAAAGCATAAGGCCATTTTCGTGGGCGATTCGATTGCATTTATCGTATGCAATAAGCCGTTAAACCCTCAAGTTACCCTGGTGGACGAGTGTCGTCTCGTGAGGGTTTTCAGGGATGATACCCACAAACATCACATGGTTTCCTCAAAATATGCCCAAACTAACATGCGACAAGCCCAACAATAACGAACAAGATTTCATACCCATTATTATCAAAGTGAATGAATTCAAACAAAAGTCCAAATCATTAACATTATAGAATGCACCTCATAGAATTGAAACCTTAAAATGTGGGAGGGGAGCGAGCACATGCAAAGTATGATTTGGTGAAAACTTATATAAATCGGATACTAAATATTAAAGCATGCATATAAGTCAATCCTCACGGGCATTACACTCATCAAATGAAATCACTTGAAACAGGGAGGTAACACACGGGACATGCGGGCATAAAGAGTAAATGTAAAGGGAAACTAGGCCGCGCACATGTCACAAATGAAGAACGCTATATATAAAATGAAAAATTGTAATCTCAATGAAAGGATACCGCATATTAAAAGAGGCGAAATGCATTTTCACATATTATCAAAACTATTATGACCTTTGAATTACATCAACCAAAGATCACATAGGACTTTTATAGGGTTGTAATGTAAGTTTGTCTAGGGTACGAAATGAAGGATATGTATGTATGGATTCAAAGTGTTCGGAATGAAAACTCGGGATAATGGGAAAATGCGGGCAATATCAAAATTGGAAAAACAAGTTCCAAACAAGCATTAGATATATCATCGGGGAGAGTAATCAAAGCTTATTGAACACTATACAAAACATATACAACTTTCTCTTTCTTTTCTTTTCTTCTTTTTCTCATGCTTTCTTTTGTTTTCTTTTGCTTTTTTATTTCTCTTTTTATCTTTTTCTTTTCTTTACTTATCACACTCTCATATGCCGAAATTGCAACCGCAACACAACACACATCATTCAATTCCAAGTAACATTCCAAACAAAGGTATGGAAGGTGTATGTATGGTTTAAAACTCCAATTTGGAGTTGGTTATGGGATTGGGGTTATGAAACGAAAGGCTAATATTTAGGCTCAAAGGGGTTGACGAGGGAAAACATATAAGGTGAGGTCAAGGCTAATATGAGTGATATAACAAAGATGGCCTATGATCATTTCACAAAGTTTACGCAATTCTTGAGTCAAAACAAACTTCGAAAATCTTGCTCAAGTAACACATTTCAAGTATGAACTCAATTAATGAACGATCAAATGAAAGAATAGAGAGATTACCGACGAATTCAATGTTTTCAAAGAGGAAAGAATAGTGTATACACTCACAAACGACGAAAGGTACAAAGCTTACTTGGTGTAAGTATATACAATGCAACAAAATATTATCGAGTTATAAAAATCTTAAACCAAATCAATAAAACAAGAAAAATGCATGTGCTCATGGGATTAAAGTTTAATTCATGAAGTTATTCATAATATCAATAATTGAGACTAAAGTCTAATAACTTCTAAAATCAAGAACATGCATCATTGGGTTGTCTATTGGATCGGCAATTATTGAAATTTATCATCGGAAACAAAGGCAAAATGCCCAATAAAGGAGAAAAAAGAAAGAAAATCTTTTTTAATTTTTCTAAGAAAAGAATACTAAGTAACTAACATGTGAGCAAAAACATAGACTAAATAAAGAAATGGATAGAATATCCCACACCCCCTAACTTAAAACCTGACATTGTCCTCAAAGTTAATTAAGAATCAAGTTAAAGAGAGGAAAAGAGCGATATTACCCAAAAGTGGAGCGATCCCCATAAGAACAAGTCCAAAGAATCTACAAAACAAGTTAGTACCGAGCATAACAAAAACAAATAACAAAAAGTTAACTAATTACACTAGACTAAATTAAAAAGGAAAGAAAGAATAAAAAGCTAACTATATACAACCTACTATTTAGACTTCAGACTAACTATACACTAGAAGTCTAAATAGTTGAGAGTCCACCATGAGAACGATTTGACTTTGGAGGATAACTGGTGTACCCTCACACTCAATCATTCCTTTCGAAAAATATGAATTCCGTTTGAACAACGGAAGGCATGTGTAAGGCGTAAGAAATGAACCATCGTCAATTAAAAGTTTTGGAGGGACAATGGGGGGTTTGGATTGAACGGGTGACACAAACATGTGGGGACCGAGAAAAGCTGAATATCCTCACAAGGATTTTGAAATTGGAATATGAGGTGCCGCACACAAAGGCAAAGATGTAATCGTGGAAGGCGACTCGAACAAGTACTCCTCATCGGCGAAAAGGTTTAAAACATTAAAGTTTGAAAACGAATCATCGGGTACTTGTGACGGTGTGATAACAGAGAAGGAAAATGGGGATGAAAGAAATTCAAACTCATGAGATGAATCATCATCGCATAAAGATTGAGTTTCGAAGGAAATAATATCATTTTCAATGAAATGTTCTTCTTTGGGGGCCAAAGAAGAAATCATTTCATTGCAAATAGATATTACATCATTTTCATCCTCACTTTCAATATCTATTGCGCAATGGGCCAAGTGAAGAATGGTTTGTTCCAAAGTAGGCATAAAGTCCTCATTTGGTTCAAAACATTCTTCGACTTCAAAAGTCTCGGAAGCGAAATCGTCGTCGGACCTAAATAATAAATCCAATTCCTATTCCCACAGACGATTTTCTTCACGATAACGATTTTCAATTTTCTCATTCTCAAGCATACGCAAGCCCTCACCAAAAGTCATAGGTCGAGGTGCGGATACTTGAAAATGGGAACTTTGAAAATTACCATCAGACTTAAACGAAAACTCATTATTGTAGGAATTTTGAAAGCTATTGCAATTCGTTTCAAAATTCCTATTATAAGGAGGCAAAGGCCCAAAATCATTATCATCAACATCAAAATTCCAATAACCCAAGTTTTGACTTTCGTAATACTCGCCCAAAGTCATATTTGAATTTTTAAATTTCTGGGACTCTAAGTATTCACTGAAATACAAAGGATTATGAGAATTTTGAGAATTATAACAATGATTACCGAAAGAATTGGAATAAGACATGCTTACTCCAAAAATGGCTCGAAGTGGCGAATTCCACAAAGATATGCGCACGCGAGAAATTCAAGCGTTTCTAACTGCTCAAATGTGGAAGTCCTGCAAAAAGGTTAGCAAATAATACAAATAGAAAGAAAATACTATGAAATACTAAATTAAATAAAGTCTAAAACAAATAAGTCCCCGGCAACAGTGCCATTTTGATTAGACCGCGTGAAAGGTGCGTTCGTGTAAGGACACAGTCGTTGTTTTTATTTCACCGCGATAATACAAACAAACCTAAATCAAAACTACACTTGCGATGTAAGTATAGCGGTAAGTCGGGTATCGAAAATCCACAGAGACGATTTGTTAGAATTTATAGGATTTAGTACTCCTAAATAAAAGGGAAAAAGGTGATTTATAGACTAAAAAGTAAAAGATGCATAAAAGGGAAATGATTAATCTAGGCGAGTGTATTGAAACTAGATTAGCAAAGCGAGTAAAACTATAGGTTGCGTCGAATATCCCTCACCCGGGTTAATTAGTATAAAATGGTCATATGGGTTAAAAAGTTATTACAAATGCGTCTCGTTTCGACAGATAATTAAATCAAGGGTTGTCACGCCCCTAAATTCGCATAAAAGCCTAATAAGATTTTGGCGTCAACAAATACCCCGAAAATTACGCACGAAAGGTCGTAAGCACGGGACATACATGATAGGCCCCTTCAAATCTCCTAGGCATAATAACTAGGACAACGTACCTGAAATAGGCCCGTAAACACCATCACCAAAGCCAAGCAACTCGTCAACCCGAGTGAGTTCCATTCAAACATAACCTAGACTAAATTAGCTAGAAAGCATATTATAAACGCGGAAAGAAACGTGATAAAGTTACACTAGAAAGCAATTAAATCAAAGCATGTAAATTAAACTACAACAAAGGAAAATACAACTTGAATTAAATGGAAGGGAAGATGAATAGTTCAAATTACAAACCCAAATGTTGTCACACCAAATGAGGAAGAAAAATGAGTTCTCACCCACCAAACCCTAACCCAAACTATCTATAATCGATTATATCAGGTTTTATAACAAAAATCCTTTAAATAGTAAAAGGAATTATGTGACAACCCGAATATAATTATGATTAAATATGCTTAAAGCATGCTTAGCTTATGTGATATGAGTAGTGTGTTATTAATATATATGATGTTAAGTCATTATGTTTAGTTTAATCCTACCTTCATAAAGCCGAAAATATCGAATTAGTTACAAATGTGAAATTTTAAAGTTTTCGGTAGGAATGTTCCTGTTGGAGGCTAGTTTTGACCTTTATGACATAACAATGAACTTAAGGTGTAAACTAGATATTTGTAGATATATGAGTTAGGTTTGTAACACAATAAACGGTGCATCAAACGGACAATCGAGTGAGAATATATCATCTTTTACGAACAGGGGGTAAAGTAGTCATTTAGCCTTAAATGATATGTTGTCTTATATGGAACCACATGTTATATTTTGATTGGACCAAGAGGGGGTGGCCTTATGCCGACTTAAAACCCTTGAATTAAGCTCTCCCTTCAGAATATTTCAGCCATGGAAGAGTTTTAACTTAAGGAAAGAGAGTTTTGAAGTCTAGGAAGAAAGTGTGAGGAGAAATTGAAGAAAAATTCATAGAAAATTACATAAAATCCACTAAGGTAATTCCATCAATAAATCCTGTTTGATTTTTTTGTATTGATGATTTAAATGATAGAAATGATCATTTGTTTACTGAAATTCCATGTATTGATGTGTACTCATGGATAGATGCATGTTTAAGCAAACTTGAATGTGTAAATCCTTGAAATTGCCTTGTTTAGAAACCTTGTATATTCAAACTATCATATTTTTTTGTATACTTACTGAAATTGATTGATTCTAGTTGGATATTAACCTATACTCATATAAGTATGACATATCCGAAAAACATGTGAAAATACCAATAAATGAGTCTTTGGTGAGAGTTTGAAGTTCGGGAATGAAATCTGCCCCAAGGGTACCATATGTTTGATGTCTTACTTGACATAACAAATGAACTCTGAAAATTATGAAATTTTAATCTTGTATTGTTAAATATGTTTACTGATGTTGGGTTAAATATCATATAAATTTATGATGTAGAAAAATTATGAAAATTCTTGGAAGTTGAATGAACGATAAAAAAGCATATAGGGAAGATTTCCTATGTGGTAAAGAAATGAGCATATCCTGCTCTAGGAGACTTGAAACAACGTACCGTCTTTTGTATTGGAATAATAATATGATAAGTATTGAATTACCAAGAATAAATGAATATATGTTTGGTCTATGATTTGGATATAACAATTATATTAACATGAATTTGGATGAAACTTCATTTGTGACAAATTATTTGAATAGAATCATGTGATGCTTATGGATTGAATTATGTTTAAATCATTCTTTGGATTATTGATATTCTTATGATGATACTAATATTTTATGATTCATAGTAAGGGAAGAAGATCTGATTGAACAAGTACCGGATAAAGGCAAGGGAAAAGCCAGTTAAACTGTCAAGGTGAGTGTACTTATGATTTGTTTCATATATAAATATGAATATAGCTCTAAGAGCGTATTTGTTTGAATACTTCAATATTCAGGATTTGCTTGGATATTAAAATATCCAGGATTTGTTTGGATATTAAAATATCCAGGATTTGTTTGGGTCTCATGATCCAGGATTGGTTTGAATACTTCGGTATTCCGGATTTGTTTGGCTATTAAAATATCCAGGATTTGTTTGGGTCTTATGATCCAGGATTGGAATTGGACAAAGATCCAATAATTTGTTGGAACTTATGTTCCAGGATTTGTTATTGCCAATGGGAAAACTTATTATTGCCAATGGGCAGAATTACTATTGCCAATGGGCAGACTTCTTATTGCCAATGGGCAGAATTATTTGGGCTTTATGGTCCAGGATTTGTTAGTGCCAACGAGCAGGATTGATTGGATTTAATATCCACAGATTTGATATATAACTGTTAATTCATTGTATGGCAGGATTCGTTGGATTTAATATCCACATATTTGATATATAACTGTTAATTCATTATATGGAAGGATTAGTTGGATTAATATCCACAAATTTGATTCATTATATGGCAGGATTGGTTGGATTAATATCCACATATTTGATATATAACTGTTAATTCATTGTATGGTAGGATTGGTTGGATTAATATCCACAGATTTGATATAGAACTGTTATTTCATTTCAGGGAAGGAGTACCTCAGTAAGCTTAATGCTTATGGTTTATATTTTGACATTTTCAGGGTTGTAAGCTGCCAGTTAGGATGTCATATGATCAGTGATTTGAGAGTTGCACCGTTAGAAAAGAGCTGGGGATTAGACATGGGGGTTTTGTGATTGTCACACTGAGATTTTAATACACTCACATATTGTATATATTGAGTTAACATGGATTGAGTTGATCATAGTTAATCACATTATTGTATGCCTGCTTAATTACGACTCTGATATTGATTTCGGTATTGAATAAGAATAATATTATGTTCACTGTGCACATTATGTAGGAAAATATTGATAAATGAATTATATTTCCAATGGGCTGAAGATTATGATCTAATTATTCTAATAACAAATGATTAATATGGATATTGGGTTTGGGGTGTGACAAATTAAATCAGAAAAAGAAAAGGAAAAAGAAAAGAAAAGCCAAAATATCAGTAGAAAACAGGGGATCGATCGATCGATCCCTTTGATCGATAGATCGATGGTAAAAATATCATCCAACTATCTCAGCTCGATGGAAAAATTCTGAAGGATCGATCGATCGATCAAGCAGGGTTGCTTCTCCTTTCCTCCTGTTTTGATGTGTTTTGTTTTCTCCTCCGCTAAAATCGCCGTAACTTCTTCGTTCTGAATCGGAATCACGCACCGTTTACGGCCACGCGAAGCTTGTGAGGAGGGATACAACTTTTGTGTAGATGTTGGTCCAGGTTACCAAGATGTGAAAAGAGTAAAATACCCTTGAACGTTCGATCGTGTACGAAAATCGAGCGGAAAGCGTCCGAACTACACACTTAGCATCCGAATACCTATAAAAGCTCAATTAACCCCTGCAAAACATGTTAACATAGAGATCTGAGGTTGTCTGGTTAACGAGCATAAATATAGGGAATAAGATACTCAAGGGAGCTAAAATGCGTCGGTTCGGAGGATGAAAGACGCAATATTTGCGTATTATCAGACGACACATGCCATATCTAATGAGAACTAAATGACAGATTGAGAAGCTAAGGATGAAGTAGTCTACTGCAAAGACCTGCAACTCCCACACTAGCTGCAGCACATCAAAATTCATCAGATCCAAGCCTGACGCCCCTGTGGCTGGGCACCTGTAATATATATATATATATAAGAGAGAGAGAAAAATGAGAGGAAGCGAGTCAGAGCCCGAGGGTAAAACGGATTTAAAAATAGTTTAGCAAGTATTTAAAATGCTTACCAGTTGATATTACATACATGTTAGTACTCGACACTCTCTTGAGATTTCTCACCTCTCATCTACTGTGCACGCCTATCGTACTACTAAAATGACTCATAAGTCTAAACGAATTCTCCTCCCATAGATTCCGATCCGCCAGGCCGTATGTCTATGATTCATTAAAATAACATCTCATTAAGAATTATTTAAGTCAATTATGTATATTAGCGTTTATTTAATAATTATCTACTTACACACACTATAGAAGAATTACAAGTACATGTACATGTATTAATCACTGATACAATATATATACTAATTGGCACCCCACATAAAATCTATGGTGCTGGCATACTCTGCTATCGAGTCCCTGTACCTCTCGTACAAATGAGGGAAATACTAGTTCGGACTCACTCTCGAACTGTATTAACACAAAATACACATATTGGAGGCGAAGCATAGTTCCAAATCTTTAATAGGTTAGCACTTACCCTCACGTCTCTTAGGACCGTCTGACTATCATTCATTCTCAGATAGCCAGTACCAAGGAATCCTATGTTCTAGGGTACAAGTAAATATCCCCCATAAAGGTCACATCGAGATAAGACTGTCCCGGCGCGAAAATCTCCGTGATAGCAAGTAGCGTGGGTATGACTAACTACACATAATAATATGATAAGCATACATATACACAATTATATATTTCCATAATTCATATAGGTACCCTCATGACCCATAATATTTATATACTAACCATACATGGTGCTCACTCTCAAAACCTACGTATTATTAGCTTATCCTTTTTCTCATTTACCACATGTTCCCAATTACTTCTCAACCCCCGAAGTGTATCATTTCTATAACCATAATGTCAGTAGGTTAACACTCTCCATCCTACTGGCCTACATCATCAATCATGCTTACTCAACCTAACGTATCGCACACACAAACACATTTTTATTATTCTATAGCCCTCGTGACACCACCGGTAAGTCTGGTATTAATCCATATTATCCGGACCTAAATCACAAACCTACTGGTCCCTCATAAGTCCTATTATAATAATCTCATCACATGCAAAGTTCCCTCGAAGCGGTGCTACATCATCATTAAAGAAGAGGAAAATTTCCAAAAATCAGCAGGAGTCGATCGATCAACATTCATAGGTCGATCAATCGACCCTTCAGGTCTCAGCCCAGATTTCCTTACAACAGCTACGGGTTCAATCATTATAAATCCTCAAAACCTCTATAATTTCATCCTAAACTCCCAACCAGGTAATCCAAATGTATAAGAAATATATAAACAAGTTCTAACGTAACAACATCAATAAATTCTCAACGAATCAATTAAAAAGGGGTTTAATTCCAGATTTCTTTATAAAATCTAAATATGCATGAATCAACAAGAATCTCTATTTTAATCTAGATTTCCTTCCCAAATATCATTATAAGTTCGTGGGTAATCCTCTACATATGATCAAAATTTCAGACTACATGGATTCTCCCTACAACATATAAATTATCTTCCAATACATATAATTCTTTAAATAAAACATGTGATTTTCTTTCCTTGGCTAACATGGAAGGGATATCAACTAAAAATCATCAAGATAAATACTTTCCTGGGAATCGAAGGTCTGATTTGTTGGTGACGAAGATATGGCTGCATTCTTCATCTCACGATCTATGCCCCGGTGGTGTTATTCTTGAAAAAGGTGTTGCGGATTGAGATCTATTCTTAAAGAACTCTCTTCCTTTCTTCTCTAATGGTCGTTTTATGTTTCTATGATTGATAAACCTAAAAGATTAACTCTAATGGATGATATAACTTAGGGAAATTCGTGGGTTTAATTACCAAAAAATACATAATGACTATAATACCCTCCCGGGATGCCAGTTAGGCCTAAAAACGCCTCGAGACCCAAACTAAACCCTCGAGTACTCTTTTCTTACTATCTAGACCCTTCCGAACGTGTTAACGCACTCGAAATGACCATACGGGTGACTTATAATTTTATTCACATTTTATAATAATAATTTAGTTCCGACACGACACAAGCGCATCCCGACTTAATTTTCATAATTGCCATATTATTCACTCGTGACAATTTTAATAAATTCAATTCTACATATTACTTTACTCATTAAGTAATATTCAAAAAATTTCCAATAATTACTAACTCTCGTCGCTCTAGTAAATATTTATTTTAAAATCTAAATTAATATTAAATTAATATAACCCAACTTAATTTAATTAATCCCATAATTTAAAAGCCATAAAAATACGGGGTATTACAACTGTTCCTCTCGGCAACCGTCATAATCGCTTCCCACCATTGAAGTGTGGCCCCCACCAATCGAAATGACGCTAACATCTGCTTCTGCACGGGGGTGAACTCTACCATCCTTAAGTGTCGCTGAATATCTCTCTTCCACCTACTCGCCACTAGAATATCCGAATTATCGGCAAAATTTGGCGGCTGGACTTTAGTAAAGGCCTCCCTCGCTCTGTCCCGTATGTAACCTGGTGCTTGTGCTGGTATAGCACCTGCTATAGTGGTGGCTGCTGAGGTGCCTGTAGCGGTTGAAAGTGGTGAAGCATGGCTACCATAGCTGTAGAGATCGCCTGATACACTATGGTGGCTATCTCAGCGTGGGTAATAAGGTGTGGGGAATGTGGTAGCTCCGGGTGAGCCTCCTCCTCCTCAACCGGTGGAACCACTCGCCTCGGTCTACCCCTATGTCCAATTTCCATCTGAAAGCAAGCAAAGTTCGCATTAGTAACTGATCGAAAAGAATACATTGATTCCTAAACATAGGGCTCTACATCAAAGAATACAACGCAAAACGAAACGAGCACAAACATAGATCTTAAGGACACTAGAACCGTGCTCTGATACCAACTATAACAACTCTCATTTTCTCACATAAAGGCTGGTCATGCACGATACGCCGAAGATAGGGCTTGTCGATCAATTAATATCATTCTCAGCCCAATGTAATATAAATATTGTTATTTCAAAAGGTCGATACTTTAAACATTATGAATATATCAATGACCATAATTAAACTCAACCAACACCAACTATATAATAAATTCAACAATAAGCAAACATCACAACACCAGCATAATGTAAATAAATAAATAAATAAATCTTGGGCTTATGCCCTTACAATTTTTCTCAATAATAATAACTAAACTCTAGCAAAAAAACACCTATACAAGAGTCAATAATCTGGAACACCGCTAAGCACGAGATATTGCAAGGCTGGTACACCAACAATCTTGTTATCCCTCTCTAGAAATAACATGGGGGGGAAACATTTATAATTTGGGTCAGAGCACGAGGTGTGGAAGAATTAACTTATTCAATTTATGATGCAATAATACAGTCAATGCACAATAACAATTCCCCGTTCGTCACTCACATGCATATAACACATCTCCCCTCATCCAAGTGCGATATGCATCGCATCCCAAAAGTCCCCAAGTAATGACTACGACTACGTGTCAATTAATAAAATGGTTAAATGATTTAAGTGTAGCGACTACATTTAATTATAAATACCCGTATTATCCAAATCTCATAATTTTCACATAAGAAGCACAAACGTATATTATGCATTAAAGAATCACAAATGTAATTTATGTCCACGTCCTTAGTCATTTCAGTTTACCTCATATAAAGTTCGGGTAATTATATATATGTCATTTATATCTATATGACACACAAGGGCATCTACCGTTGGTGTCTAATTAGTGCTCTATCGATAAATCCGGAGGAATTCCTTATCTTAAGCGGGCATCATAAAACACACACAAGTTAGGGGCAGTCCCTACGCAGGACACCTGTACACGGCCCATACCCAACGTGATACAGGAATGGTCAGTGCCAACACCTACCTCTCATAGGTGGAGCCTCCATGTTGTACCTATATGGCCTAAACATCGTCAAGCCCACCTATGCCGACGTGTGGTACGCGACCCGAACGCGCGAACACCCGAGCCGATAAAACGGTCCACTGGTATGTCCACCAATACATAATAGTACATATTATTATCCCGTATAATATGTATAGGTATTTACTCTATAATTACCATTAAAAGTCCAACCAAAGTCTACAGTATTTCTCCCATTATTAATAACGTATCATCTCATAAGTTATTAATTCCATTCCACAAATTAACTACTTAACAATTAATCAATTTAATTTATTCCTAGCTGAAATCCCAAACATTTTCATTTAATTAATAATTCACCATCTAATAAAATTATTAATGTAAATCCATAAATAATTACTTTAACTAACTTGACAATTGTAATTATTATCAATTTAAATGTGGGCGTAACATTATTCTATTAATTAACTAACTCACGATTTAAATCTCCTTTCCTTATTGTTATATCACTGCTGCTCATTTGGCAACTAAAGAATTGAACATCAACTGTATGCAAAAGCAAAGAAAAAAGGAATGAAGAAGTCAAAATCCCCGGCGCGTCGCTCGAACGCGACATGGCATGTCACTCGAATGACCTGGCATGTCATTTGAGCGATTCCTCGTCTTCTTCCTTACGCCTCTTTCTCTAATTTGTTCTTCCATTTCAATATTTCTAACCTAGAAACAATATAAACGAAAATAGAAAATTCCTTCCCACAGTAGCCTACATCCATATTCAAAGTTTACCCAAAATTTATGTCCGTTCAAGACCTAAACGAATTAGATATTTTCCCAACTTATGCCCATTATTTAATTTCAAGTTATGAATTAATCTTTGGGGAATCTACATAAATTTTAGTCCACAATTTACTAAAACATCCTCTACATTGGTTATTCAATTATCCCCAATTGACTATCGAAACTTAAGGAGATCTAACATCAATATTCAGATTTACGATACCTAATTTCTTGGACAATTTCTACATATAAATCAGTCCTTTACATGAGTTATTTATCATCAAATCCAACCTATTCAACCTTAGATCCCAGAAATTTAAAGGGAACAAATATGATGCATTGAGAAATAAATTGAAAACACAAATTAAGCAAAAGAATTCTTGCCTTTAATTTTGTAGAGGAGAAGTCTTTAAAAACTCCTTTGAATTCCCCTTTTTTCATCCTTTGGCAGTTCTTCCTTTTTATTCCCTAGCTGCTAATCTAGGCTTTCTCCAATGATAGTGAGGGAGTGGTTTACCCCCACTTAAATACTTAATTAGTGGATAATCCCGAGTTGGGACTAAAACCCAACTTTTGGACCCCCAAACAGACCTGAATCCATAACCCAGCTAGCCCAAAAGTTCCCCAACACATATACCTATGACCCGGGACCATTTCTAAATATTTAAAACACTAAACCGGGTCTCTAATGCTTCCCAAAATGCATCCCAATTATTTTATTTCACTTAGACATTTTATTGTGTTCTAACGACACGTGCCCATAAATTTATTTACGTGTAATTTATTTTTCACTAGCAAGCCCATTATGTCCAGTTGGGTTTTATATTTATAAAATCAAGAATAATCATTTATTTTAAATTTAAATTTTACCCATCTAGATTTAAATTCTTTTGATTTAATTTATTCCCAAATTAATATTAAATTATCAAATTTAAATTTGTCGATATATTTTATTCTAAAATTACGGGGTATTACAAGTTGGCCAAGCAGTACAATAGGGGGGTCAAGGGGAGGATATTTAAGGTTGGAAACTACGTACTTAGAAAGATTGTGGTTAATGCCAATAAGCCCTCAGATGGAAAACTACGGCCCAATTGGGAAGGCCCATTCAAAGTCATCCGGACGACTTGTAGGGAACTTGCAACCTAGAATAATAGAGGGTAGAGAAGTAACCCGAGTATGGAACGCGTCCAATATCAACAAGTCTAACTCTTAAGTCTAAGTTTATTTCAATTTTGAACTGTTTTTCAAACAATCTTTTAGATTTCTCCCACGTATTTATTTATGTCAGAATTTATCTCTATGCATTATTCAAAGTGGCAGGCAAATGAAAATTTAATAAAGAAGATCGAATAGTCAAATAAGTTGTGTTTGGCATATTACCTGATAAGCACCCAAAAGTGTTAAGATAAAACCCCAAAAAGACGTTTTTTAATTGCTAATTCTAGGTAAAATTGGTCTTATGCGCGTTCATGTTTATCTTATAGGTCAAATGCCTCTTGCAAAGTTTAAAGCATTAAATCAAGGCAAAATGTGGTAAAGATGCAGTTAAACCATTCTAACATATCCCCTGACCTATACCTTGTCCCGTACCAATTACCCAAACCTTAACCGAGCCCTATCCACCCCTAGCGTGTCTTATACATCCTCAGTGTGTGTGTGTGATATTATTTCTTTTATTCTTATTATAGATATATATTTTATTTAGGTTGTGCCATTTTTTTGGTTCTTTTTATTTTATTTTCTTTTTATATTATTATTTTTATTTTATTTTATTTTAGGGTCTTTATTTTATTTTAGTATTTTATACTATGTGTGCGTCTTGGGTATTTTTTATGTTCTTATAGTTTTATAGGTGTGCATATTCATTAGATTTTTAGTCATTTTATTTTATTTTATTAGTCTTGTTTATTTTTCTTATTTTTATTTTAGTCTTTTATTAGTTTATAGGTTAGAAAGTTAATTTTTAATTTTAATAGATTTTATTGTTTTTAATCTCATATTCTTTTAGTGAATTGTAAATATTTAGAATGTTTTTAATTTTCAATTTTTTTTATTATTCTAACTAGGTACATTTCTAAACACACATTCACACCTAACTACCATACACCCCACTACACCCAACCAAACACCCCAATCTTCGCCTTCCCTTCACTATCCACACATTCTCTCTTCCCCATTAACCCAAAACCCATACCCGATTCCACCATGTCAAACCTTAGACCACTAGAAACTCATGACCCATTTTAGCAGACCCGACAACCCAGTTGACCCGCCGACGACCTACTATAACAAACCCCACTCACCAAACCTTTCCCTTGGAACCCGCTGTCAAATCCGTCAGCCCACCACTTGCTACCTACCAAACCCGGTCGTGATCCAGCCTCGACTGCCACAACCGGAGCACCATTCCGGCCCCAATACGGAGACCCCAAATACCCAACGCCAACGACCTCCTAAACCAGGCAAACCTGAAAACTCAGTTCCAAAATTCGGATCTGCTGACCTCTACGACCCAGACCCGGAGCGACCAACCCGAACCAATCCCACTGACCCGCTCCCCTTCTTCCAAACCCACTCCGTCCCAAATTCTGACCATCTCCTGAACATTCCGACGAACCAGACCCTTGTACCCGTTGCTGACCCATAAACCTCCTACCTAGATATGACTCGGATCCCAACTTCGACCCATCTACCGACCCGAGTCCGGTTCTAACTCATCTCCCATCCGAACTCACCTTAACCCAGTTTGAGAATTATGCATAAACCAAAGACCAAAAATAAAAGGATCAAATACCAAAAAGTCCCTCAAATATTTTTTAATACAAATTTAGTCCAAGCCTTTTATTTTGTACCAAAAAGTCCCTCAAACACTCATTTAACTAATATTCTCTTATTTTTAAAGGTTCGCGCCAGCGACATGGTGAAGGACTTTTTGGAACAAAATAAAAAGGCTTGGACTAAACGTGTATTAAAAAATGTTCGATAAACAATTTGGTATATGCCCCAAAATAAAACCCTGTAATACCCCGTACTTTTGGCTATATTTATTTTTGGGATTAATTAATTAAATGTGAATTATTTGGAAATTAATCCGGGTAAAATACTAGCGAGATGTGAGTTGGTATTTGACTATATTAAGCATATATGATGTTATATGAATATTGAATTATGAAATTTGTCGTGAGATTGATATACGGCAATTTGGTCATTTTATTGGGACGCGTGTGACAGTCGCGTCAGGATATAATTATTTTAAGTATAAAAGTGATTTTAAATTCTATTAACCGTATGGTCTTTTTGAGTGCGCCAACACGTCCGGAAGGGTCGAGATAGTCAGAAAACACTAGCCGGGGGTGTAGTTTAGGTCCCGGGGTATTTTTAGACCATACCAGCAACATAAAGGGTATTTTGGTAATTTCGTATTTTTAGGAATTAAAAATGACGAAAATTAGAGAAGTAAATCTGATGTGAGTTTGACCCACTAAGCCACTAACCAACCCTTAATAACCCAATAAGCTACGGAGGTTATCAAATTAGGTTTCCAACTTTCCCAAAGAAAACCCTAGCCACCATAGCCATTTTGGAGAAGAAGCTTGGAGAAAGAGAGAGAGAGGGGATTCTGCAGAAAGAGAGAGGAAATCACCATCAAAATCAGAGATCGAATCAAGGCAAGTGATTTAAATTACATTCTTTATGCGGTGAATGCTTCTTCCATGTTAGAAATCTTAATAATCATTCTTATTTAAGAGATAAAGGAAAACCCATGAAATTGGAAGTGATTAGTTTAATTTTGGGTATAGGTTTGCATGTAGAAACGTTATTGGAAGATTGAATTCAGAGATTTCATATTTATGTGATGTAACAACGGATTAAATTCTGGGAATTGATGATGATAAAAATCTAGGGTTTATGTTCTTGAAGAAAATTGGGAAAAATGTAGAAACTTGTGATTTAATGATGTTTAGGATGTATTAATTCCTTAAAAGATGTTAGTATATGACCTTAGCATGTTTTAGGATGATTAGAGAACTTAATACATTGTTGGAACGAATTTTAGAGGAGATTTGAGGAGTAAGAATTGATGAAAAACGTAACTAAGAAATTCTGGGCTTGAAACTGGTCGGTCGTTAGAAGGCCTCCCCAGGTCGTTCGAACGAGCTTCTAACGAGTTGACCAGT
Organism: Sambucus nigra; assembly: GCA_949130495.1. Taxonomy (NCBI): domain Eukaryota; kingdom Viridiplantae; phylum Streptophyta; class Magnoliopsida; order Dipsacales; family Adoxaceae; genus Sambucus; species Sambucus nigra. Next base: position 76,980,490 of record OX422208.1, read on the forward strand.
CGCTTCTAACGAGGGGAGACTTCGTTCGATACCTTCGTTCGAACGAACTGTATTTCGTTTGATACATTCGTTCGAACGAGATCTCGTTAGAAGGTACAGTTCGTTCGAACGAACTGGAATATCGTTCGAACAGCCTCGTTCGAACGAGACTTCTAACGAGCTGGCAGTTTAGGCCTTTTTGGCCTGTTTTGATTTTGGCAGTCCCGTGATCTTGTTCGAGGATATGGATAACCTTCCTTTGATGATGTATTGATAGGTTTGGTACGTTTGTGTTATTTTGAGGAGCAAATTATATATGAGCGATTTAAATTAAAGGGATAGTTGGGTTGAGACGTGAGTGTCTACTACGACGTGAGAATAAATTAAGGCGCGTATGATTATAAACCGGAATCGTATAAAGTGTATAAATTATATATTGGTACTAGAATGAGAATAGTACTTCAATTAAACTACGGGATTACTAAGATGTGTGTTTACTTAGTATTGATATATGAATTGTGTGTATGACATACCTACCATACTTGCTATCACGGGAGGTTTGCGTTCGCTTAGGGCCCTCTAATCCTTGTGTTGCCCGGATTTAGACTGGTTACCTCGATGAACATAGGTCAGAGAAAGACTTATTGGTATGTTAATAAGTCCGCTGATCGTGGGAGCGCAGGTATGTGCGTGACCCATGTGATGTGACTGTGTTCGCCTCCACTATTTGTGATTTGTGTTATCTGAACTATTCCTGAGAGATTCGGAATATGTGATCCTTATGTACGTGATGTACCGGGATGGATAACAGAGTATGTGTGCACCACAGCTTAGTCTCGGGGTGCTTATATTGTATATTTATGTTGTGGAAAATATACGCTTAATAAGCTGGGAACTTTCATATAATGTTATGTGTATAACTATGGAATAACATAGAGGGATAATCTATAACGAGTTGTATTACTTCTGTATGAGAACCTGAATTTACGTTAAGCCCTATTTAATTGAGATCGTTATATTGTTACTGGGAACCGAGTAATAACGGTAGAACCTATGGCAGTCTAGCTAGATATAATGTCACTTAGCTAGTGTTTGTGTCATTTTATATGGGTACTTACGTTAGGAGTGCACAGTTAGACGAGAGGTGAGAATTTCATGTGAGTGCACGTCCTAACATGTACTTTGCATTTAATGTTTTAAATGTTTTTAAAGCACTTGCAGGTTTTTTTTTAAAATATCTCCACATTCGGGCTCTGACCCGTTTGCTTTCAAATCTATTTTTTTGTAAAACCATTTTAGGTGCCCAGCCACAAGGACACCATGCATAGGATACTCATTCAGGTGACGAGTTGTAGCTGTTTGTGGAAGCTACATGGATTTGCTTTTAGACGCTTCTATCATTTGGATTCCGTATTCAGTATTCTTCAGTTTTTGGGCATGTTGCCCAGTTCCATTAGAGTTACTTTTCCATTACAGTTTTCAGACTTTGGCATGTATTGATTCAGTATTCGTTACTTATTTCAGTTGTGGGATTTGTAGTGAGGAGTTTTCCTCCAGACTTTATTTACATTATGTGATGGTTATTCTATTTACTTCATTATGGTGAATGGTGTATTTATTCTTCATTACACTTGTTGCATGTTAATCAGACTTAAATTAAAATTTGGCAACTTACTTTTTAAATACTAGGTGGTTAGTAATCATTAAAATGTTTTCGACAGTGATGCTATTAACTGGACCAACTTGGCATTTTGAATTAATTTAATAAAGGAGTAGCTACCGGTATTTAATTAGTCGGGGTGTCACAAACCCCTGTGTTTAAAATGCCTCTTTACCCCTTATTCCCAAAATACCCTCCAGCTACCCCCACACTTTCATCAACTCTCCCATGTGAACATTTATTCACTACCTAATATACCTTTACCCACTTATTAAATACCCAATTCAGTCCCACACCTTTAATTCTTCCAACTTTACCCCTAGCTCCATGTTTTGCCATATATGAATGAAGACCATGCCCATTTGAGAAAAGAGGAGAAGACAACAAGATCTAGAAGCTAGTAGAGAGAAAAAAAATAGTTTAGATTTTTTTTTTGTTTTTTTAGTTTAGAAAAAAAAAATAAATGTTGTAATTAAATTTGAGAGATTGTAATTGAAGATTTCATTCCAATTCAAGGCAAAATTTGGGTTTGATTTAGTCCTCTCTAATTCATCTTGTTTAATCTTTGCATGATTTTAATTGTTTATCTTATATCTTGGATGATGATTATGGAGGTATAATCTCTCATTAAGGGGTGAATTTAAGCCCTCATGAATCCAATTGATTTAGTTTGTTGATTTTAATTTTGTTGATTTTCTTTGATTAGTAAATTTAATTCATACTCTTATTTTCTCATTGAGAAATGGAAAATCATCCTTGAAAAAGGATTGAAAATTGTGTTATCATTTTATCATTTGATTCAAACTAGAGATATATTTATCAAATAGATTAAACTACTAATATAATTTTCTTCTACTCTTATTTTTATTTCGTTTAATAAAAATTAGTTAGGTGAATCGTTCATAGCGGGTGATTCATTTGATTGGTTTTAATTTATTTTGAGTAGTGTTGTGGGAATTAAAATTACTTTTCTAAAAGAATATTTAATTGATTCATTAGTGTAATGAGAATTACCTATTGAATTAAATGAATATTTTGGGAATTAATCAAATTAAAAGAGTTCAAGTTAGAAAGTTATGTTAAATTGCATGGAAGAGGGGTGGATCTACATTCCTTTATCTTTCTCTCTCATTTAGTTATATTTCACTCACTTTCATCACACACTTTTTAGTATTTTTTTTACACTTTTCTTCTAGTTTAATTACTTGTTCTCGTTTAGTTTAATTAATTCACCATCATCAAAAAAATATTTTAATATTAAAAAAATCATAAAAATAGAAAACAAACAAAAAGCAAAAAAAATATTTTGAAATAAAATAACTGGAAAAATTGAATTACATGACTTTTCTTGTGTTTCACTCCTTAGAGGTGGATTGATACCCTTGCTTACCTCTATACGAGTTTTTGTTATTACTTTTTGTAGGTAATGAAAGGAGTTGATTAGCTTAGATTTTGACAACGACTCAATACACAAAAGTCCAAGCTATCATTACCTATCACTATGATGATTATCTTCTTTCAAATGTCTTCTTTTAAGACTGTTTAACCGGTCGACCATAGACTGTCACCCAATGAAAAGTCTACACATAGACTGACTGGATGGTCTACCGTTGACCGACCAGCCTCGAAATGTTTTAACGAATAACAAAATATCAAAAATTTATCATATCTGCTGAAAGGCCTACTGGGAAACCTTAGGCACCGATAGCCGACTAGGTCAAAAAGTTCCTAGCTGGAAGACGACCCCACAAACAGGTGCATTCTTGTTTTTTTGGCTCTAGGCTTCAGGTTTAATGTGACAACATCACCTAAAAGGTAAGACTAGGAACCACACAGTTTAAAGGAAAGAAAAATGCAAAACATTTCATTAACACTTTGAAGTTATTACAAGGAAATTGAAAAGTAAATAATTTAAATAACTAGCTTGGCCACGCTAGCGGTACAACACGCCCTCTAAGGTTCCAATTCCAGTAAGCGGAACATCCCAACACATGGGGGTAAAAGTCTCACACAAATCTCTGATTCTCGATGGTCCTCTAGGAGTTTACCTGTTGACTAAGTTTAGAGGTCACTAAATTCCATCATCTCCATCCAGACCATAGTCGCTGAGGTACTTCCTTATTAAGCTGATAGGAATACCATCCATCGAGATCCATAAAATATCATGCTTATAAGGAGGTTTTGGTTGATCAAGACAACCTGGGTCATGATAGTATCATAATTCTCTTTTACCACTGCCAATGAATTTAGCCGTCCATTCTTATAGCCAACATTATGAGAATCATTCAAGGTATCATCCATATTGAGAAGAGCCTCATTGTAATCATCCATCTATTCTTGGCGAGGTTTCTTGTGAAATTAGAATGTAAAGTGATCAAACTTCTCGGATAGGCTTTTGATGGTCATCACTTTGTCGTGCAAATATTTCTTGGTCTTCTCTATATCTTTGATCACACAACCACTACCTTACTCTTGGGAGGAAGATAAACCTCTTATGGTCACATCTTTATCACTCAAAGACTTTTGGGGCTTCTCTAACTTTTCTCTTAGCTGAGCATTTTCTTATTCAAGAAAGGAGGATCCTTCTCCAGCTTGATCTCTTGGTCGGGACTTGCTAGCTCTCCCAATATCAGCCTTTAAATAATTATTCTCTTTTTCGAGAAGAGCAACGACTTCTCTTGCACCTATGAGGTCAGCCTGTAAAGAAAACCTCTTCTTTGCATGGGCAAACTCAATGTCGGTTAGCTTCTTCTCAAATCATTTTCCTCTAGTCAACTCGGACACCTCTTGGCCAAATCTATCCCTCAGATTGGCTAGCACTTCCCTATGACCACTCTGAGTGGTGAGAACTTTATCATGATAAACTGTATTTTCGGCCACAACTTGGTGGAAAAGTCGATGCCAATCCAAGTAATCCTCTTTTGCTCGTACGGACACATGAGAGGGACAAGTATCTGGTCGAAATCATCATCTTCATCATAGTCGATGGTGAAGATTCTTCCACATCTTTCCTGAAAGCCATGCTGAGCAGCGACGAGCGCTGCAAGTCTTGCATAAAACTGCTAGGACAAGTGGTTGGTTATATGAGCTTAGTAAATGGAGGAAAATGTACAAAATATTGCAAGGAAATGATTAAGAAATAATTGAATCAAACTATTAATTTCATCAAAAGATGGAAAATGGGGAAGTCCCCTTCACCATTGATTGAAAGAAAAAGAAATAAAATGCTTCCTAAAAGACCCTAAGGAGCATTCTCATCGGCCTTCTTTTTCCCGAAAGCTTGAACAGTGGTTATCACTTACAACTAGTTGGCCCCAGTAGTATCATCTTTTCCTCCAGCCACCGCCTCTTCCTCATCACCGCCCTCCTCCTCAATTTGAGCAGGGGAGCCTATTTTATTCTCTTTGAAAAGGTCGAAGTCATCAACAATATCGGTCCAGATAAGGGCCTCATCCCAACCCCTCTTACAAAAATACCTTCATCAGGTATCCGATCTCCTCTTAGGCCTTGGCAAAGGCCTTGTCCCAACCACGAGTGTAGGTGTTAGACTTGGAATGTTTAATGTAATACTCCATACTTTTATAGATATTTAAATTACAAGTGGGCGTAATTTGATAATCAGAGGAATTTCTATGAATAGTAATTTTTTGGATTAATTAGTGTTAGATTATTACCGATGTATGTTACATATACTTTTAGGACTAAGTAAATGAGTCAAAATATTTTTATATCATGTCGCAGTGGGGTAAAGCGACGGGTAATATTTCACTTGGAAGAAAACGCGTGTCGAGAAGTGTTTGGTCTGAATAGTGAATTTTACTTAAGTGACTCAGATGGAGATTTCAAGTGCACGGTTGGTTTCTGAATAGCTGAGATAGTCAAAATAGAGTATCCGGGGGTAGTGTTTAAGTTTTGGAAACTTTTGGACTAGTGAGGACTCGCAATTGAGTATACATGTCAAAATTGGGTTTTATAAGGGGTAACCCTTATCTCTTCTCTTATAACACACGAGAGAGAGAGGGAGAGAGAGAAAAAAGAAACAAGAGAAATGAAGAAGGAAGAAGGAAAAGAGGAGAGAAAAAGGGATTTTCGGCCAAACTCCGCGGAATTCGACTCGAGGTCGTTAGATTTTATCCAACGAGGCATATGTTTGAACATGCTTTAATTATCTAGTGTGATGATTTTTCATATTATAGTTGGTAATGAAAATTATGATTTTGGGTTGGGATTCTTAAATAAAAATGGGGTTTTTGTGAAATGAACTCATAGAAATTGAGAAGGCCCTTTAGTGTGTACTTTAGGCAAAAATAACTTTGTTGCAATTTTTAGTTATAACCAATTTTAACTTCTTAAACCCTAACCATGCATCTAAATGATTAAATCCATTCTATGAATAAAGCATGCGGTAAAAGAAACAATTTCAGGAAAAATCCCCGAAGGGCAAAACCTTTTTATTTCACTATAATTTGTAAGACACAACTTATACGGATTTCAATGGAATAGGGTGACATACGAAATACCCGCAGGTTTCGGTTTCGATGTCGTCGGCTGAAATCTCCCGCAAGAACTTCAGATGGTCAGCAATGGAAAATAAACGGCTTCTCCACAAGAGTAAACTTCATAAGGGCTCCCTCCATAATAGCACGCATCTGTCGATTGTAGAGTTCTCCCCACAAAGAGCAAAACGGTGTAGTCAATGAATGAATTGTCTTCCGGTAAACACGTTTCAAAATCACAGACTTTGGAATTGAATAATTTGACCTTGAATAAACTCCGGATGATGAAAAACTACAAGGGAATGTATTTTTCGAAACTGTTCTGCTATTAAAACTTTCGCAGAGACGTTTTATTTATATCTAAGCAACACAGAGTCCAAGAAAACCAAAACATGAAAATTGAGGCGACACGTCGTTCGAGTGAGAAGTGGATCTCGTTCGCGCGACAAGGGATTGTCGTTTGAATGACCCACTGTCTCGTTCGAGCGACAGTGTTTAAACAAAATTATTTTTCTTTAAATAATTCCTCAAATTTTCTTTTAACTTTTAACTCAGAAATATTTTAAAACGTTTTCGCACAAAAGATTTAATTCCCAAATATTTAAATCACCTAGATTTTAATCAACATACTAAATTACCCAAATGCTCACAAGTATTCATACCTGAGTGATCTTAAACATATGCAACACGTCGTGGCTTGAAATCTTCTTCAAAGTTTTAATTTGCACATTCTTGGACTTGAACTTTGTCGTAGGCTCTAATTAAACTCCATAATAAAACTAGCCTAGACTTAATTTATTTTGTCCGGAATTAAGCCAATTACAACAAATGGACATGATAAGAAATATGTTCTTACAAATCTCCCCCTTCGATTATTCCGGGACAAAACTAAACAGAAATGCTATATGCCGTAAAAAGTACATGTCCTATCTCAAAATTCAAAATGATAAAAATACAGGACATAATGAAACTGAATAAACGGCAAGCATCTGAATCTGATTTTGTCTCTGAATGTGAGTATCTGAATCTGAATCTGTAACAAAATATACCTACACACACGAGACACAAACAAATACCCGAGTGAAGTATGGAGGAAGAAAATAAATATAATATCATAATAAATACTCCCCCTACATCACATACCTCCCGCCCCCCCTTTTTGTCTCGAATAGACAATCCAGTGAAAAGATAAACCAATCAAAAATTATCTAGCATGAAGATATACCAATTAAAATGGCTAGATAATCATGAAACAACCAACTAAATATGACCAAGTAATGACAAATCAATAGCTAGTAAACCAATTAATCACACAAAGAATATAGCAATCTAATCAGGTGTGATAAACGGAATCATATGCAAAATATCAATTTTGAAACAATATAACCTGCATATAAATCAGTCAGTCCAAAAAGCTTCCAGCAGTACCAAAAATATCACAAAACAAACCAGTACTGCAAACAAGAAGAAGCAAAAAATTTCCCAGACTATCGTTCGAACGAGCCAGGGACGTCGCTCAAACGAGATGAAGACGTCGCTCTAACGAGTCTTCTCGCGACATGGTAATGTCGCTCGAACGACTTCTCGCGACAGGCCAAATTTTCCCAGATTCGCAGCAATATCATATATTTTTTCCCAGTGAAAAAATTTCCAGAAAAATCACACTGGAAGGGCTTGACAGCAGCAAAACAGTGCTAAAACAGTAAACTTTAACCCTAAAATGCAAAAATGCATAAAAACGAACAATGCGAGTTACATAAAAACATAGTACCGATGTGCTCAAACGTGAATGTGGATTGTATGGGCGTGAGCTACAACAAATGAGTCACCATTTCAATACGTCGAACTGATCAAGAAGTTCTCATTAATAGGAAGAAATCATCAAACTTCATCAAAGCCATTTGTGACAAAATAAGTGCGAGTTTAATGAACTAAACTAACAATATGCACCATGAATCCTACGTTGAAACATCGTATCATTGTGGAGAAGCCGTTTCTTTTCCATTGTTGACCATCTGGAGTTCTTGCAGGAGATTTCAGCCGACGACAACGGAACCAAAACCTGCGGGTATTTCGTATGTCACCATATTTCATTGCAATCCATGTAAGTTGTGTCTTACAAATTATAGTGAAATAAAAAGGTTTTTCCCTTTGGGGATTTTTCCTGAAATTATTTCTTTTACCGCATGCTTTATTCATGGAATGGATTTAATCACTTAGATGCATGTTTAGGGTTTAAGAAGTTAAAATTGGTTTTAACTAAAAATTGCAACAAAGTTGTTTTTGCCTAAAGTACACACTAAAGGGCCTTATCAAATTGGTATCAGAGCTTATTTAAGCGATCACCAATTTTACAGAAATCTAAGCTTGAATGGATGAAAATGGTGTAGTTTTTATGAGAAATGAATTTAATGGAATTAGGGTTAGACTCTTGAGTGATTTGATAAATCCCATAAAATTAATGTCGTGTTGGTCAAAAATAGATGTTTAAAGAATTATATTGTTGGTTGGTGAAGTTAAAAACCATAAATCTTGAATTGATTGGGTGTTGGTTTGATTTGGAGTTGGGACGACTAATAGTAACCCAGCGTCCTTTCCGAATCGATTCGGCTAGGAAGCGAATCGATTCAGCTCTTTGTCAAAAAAAATAAAATTTATAGATCTTTTCGATACAAACGCGTGGGTGTCGACCGCGTATTTTTCTGATTTTTTTAATTAGTAATGATTTTTCTACGAAAGGGTGTCCGAGATCGAAATCGTTAGTCAGAAATCATACCTGATATTGGGAGAATTAACGCTATAATCGTTTGGAGATAAATATTAGGGGTTCCTAAATAAAGTTTTAGGACTTTTAAATGGCTTGAGGAGATATAAAAACCTTGGGTTCGTAGAATTAAATCAGGGTTATACTTTAAAATGAATGTTTAGGACGAGTAACATTCGAGAGAAGTCTTCGGCAAGCGTGTATAAATATATTTATGCGGTTAGAATAAATATGGGCCGATTACATTTGAGTAAATCCTAGGATGTGATTAGGAGGGAATTTAGGATATGGGCTAAAGAGGATTGATCGGCTATCCGGTACATCTATTGACGACTATTGTTATAGGTGATGCGATACCAATGGAATTAAAATAAGTTGATAGTATACTTATTTAATTATTACGAATTGGTATATTTGTATTTTAGAGGCTGGTTCCACGGGCATAGGGATGGAAGACAAATTATACATATATCTCTAGTGTTATCCAGGGAGGTTATGCGATGAAGGTGAATCCCCTAGCTTGAGGAGCATGGAGAGTATATCCCCAGGTCATATCGTCCCGAATATGGGTGGGATGATGATTCCACTTTCAGGAGGGAATATGACTGCCTCCACCTTTTAGTTTTTCTACCATGATCATGAGTGAGTCTGACTTAGTACCTGGGTTAATTTGAGCATGTCTGGATGGTGATAGCACTTTGGGACTACATCCTCGAGTTATAGCTCGGTGGGATGGTTATTACACTTATGATTGTAATGTAGGCATAAATACACTTCTTGAGTATAATACATTGCTTGTATATGAAAATGAGATATCATATGACTTTGACTGGTATAAAGTGTGAAATGAATAAGAGGTTATTCCTCTTCCGGTTGAGTTATATCCGGGCTAATACAAATGCGAATCTTAGGTTCAAGTGAGAACTATATATATAAGGGATATTATATGTTAAAGTGAAAGTTACGGAACATGAACGGTATAGTTATATATAGAACGAGAACTATATGTATATATAATATTGATGCTTATTAACTTAAAAACTATGCGATAGCTTATAGTATAACTTATATTATATCATGCAGGGTAGGTGATAGTTATGAGGATTTAGAGGATGGGTAAAAGAATTTAGTTAGACGGGGTAACTTAACTAGTTTGCTTAAAATATATACGATAGGTGTGCACTATTAGAAGAGGGGTTAGGTCTGTCTCATGAGAGTGAGATACCAGTTTAAATATGAGAGATTTTATATTTTAAAAATATGGCATTTGAGCACTTGCCAAATATTTTCAAAACTCGGGCTCTGACCTGTTTCTCTATTTTTCCCTCGCTTGATATATATGTATATATATTAGGTGTCCAGACACAAGGACGCCTGGATGATGATTCTTTCGAGTCAGATGTTTGCTGCAACAGCTGTGGATGCAAGTGTGACACCCCGACTAATTAAACACCAGGTAGCTACTCCTTTATAAAATTAATTCAAAATGCCAAGTTGGCTCAGTTAATAGCATCACTGTCGAAAACGTTTTATTATTTCTAACCACCTAGTATTTAAAAAGTAAGTGCCAAATTTTATTAAATCTGATTAACATGCAACAAGAGTAATGAATAACTAAATAACACCATTCACCATACTGAAATAGAATGAATAACCATCACAATATGTAAATAAAACCTGGAGGAAAAACTCCTCAATACAAATCCCACAACTGATAAGTAAACTGAAGTAAATAACTAAAAACTGAATACTGAGCAATACATGCTAGAGTCTGAAAACTGAAATGTAAAATGTCTAATAGAATTGGGCAACATGCCCTACAACTGATAGATGCTGAGACTGGAATCCAAATGAGAGAAGCGTCTACATGCAAATCCCTGTAGCTTCCACAAACAGCTACAGCTCGTCACCTGAATGAGAATCCTATGCTTGGTGTCCTTGTGGCTGGGCACCTAAAATGGTTTTACAAGAAAATATATTTGAAAGCAAATGGGTCAGAGCCCGAAAGTGGAAATCATTTTAAAAACCTACAAGTGCTTTAAAAACATTTAAAACATTAAATGCAAAGTACATGTTAGGACGTGCACTCACATTAAATTCTCACCTCTCGACTAACTGTGCACTCCTAACGTAAGTACCCATCTATAACGACCCACATTACTAGCTAACTGACAACATAACTAGCTGAACTGCCAAAGGTTCTACCCATATTACTCGGTTTCAATTATCATAACAACGCTCGAAATTAAATAGAGGTTTAACGTAAACTCAGTTACTAACTATGTCATTGATATAAGTATCAGCTAACTCATTATATATCTCGAAACAATACCGTAATATTTTCACAACATTAACATGAGGATTTCCATATTTTTAAGGTATATTATTCACATCATAAATATACGATACAAGCACCCCGCAATCTAAGCTATGGTGCACACATACTCTGCTATCTATCCCGGTACATCACGTACATAAGGATCACATATTCCGAATCTCTCAGGAATAGTTCTCAAATAACAACATCACAAATAATGGAGGCGAACATAGTCACCTTCACATGGGTCACGCACATACCTACGCTCCCACGATCCGCGGACTTATTAATATCACAATAAGTCTTTCAATGACCTATGTTCATCAAGGTACCAGTCTATATCCCCCCCGTAGGCACACAAGGATTAGAGGGTCCTAAGCGAACGTAACCTCCCGTGATAGCAAGTATGGTAGGTATGTCATACACATAAACTATATACTAAGCATTCACACATCTTAGATATCACCATTTTAATAAGGTATAAGCTACATCATAATACCATTATTCCAAACTTATATATTTCAAGTCTCCCGTTAATATAAGGTTAAATTGCCGACACGTCTCACGTCGTAATCCCTTATCCTTAAAATCTATCTTAAATAGACTATTAAGTTCCGATTATTCCCAAATATAACATCTTTATTCTTAAGGTCTTTACTTCTGCTCTAAACCTTATTTCATCAAATTACACAATTTTACACTATTAACCCAAACGTTACCTCACTAACGAATTTCAATAATCTAGAATAATTCCTCGAATTGTATTCTAATTAAAGTCTACTATAATAATCACCCCTACTGGTCTTCCTCAAGGGTGAGGGTATTCATAAGGTCTACAAACGTATTCTCCGAGGATTTCCACCATTAAAATCAAATTAAGGAATATTTTACTCATTCTGGGAAGGTCGATCGATCGACCTAAGAATGTCGCTCGATCGATCTAGTCGATCGATCGACTGATGAATGTCGATCGATCGATCGAACAGGTATGGCTACGGACTGCTTCGTTCTGCAGATTTTAATCCATCCCAAAACTAATTTCTAACGTATGATTCTCAGATATAACGTCATAGTAATGCCATATAACAAACCTACAGTATTACTAACGTCCATAAATCAATAATTCAACATCTAAAGGCTACATATGGATCAATCTTCATAAAAACCTAGTTTTTCCAGATTTTCTCAAGAACATGAACCCTAACATAATATCATCATCAAATCCCAGAATTTAATTCGTTTTTCTTTCAACCCATCATGTATTCACATCAGATTAATCGTCACCAACTAGTCTACATGCAATTTATCCTCAAAATTCAGACCTAAGTTCAATTAATCATGGGTTTTTCATTCATCTTCCAATAACAATTATAAATCTTCAATTTGCTAACATGGAAAGAACATTTGCTGAAGTTAAACATAATTAAACCACTTGCCTTGGTTTGATTTCGAATTTGGTGTTGATTTGGTGAAGAATCTCTGCAGAATTCTTCTATCTCTCTCCTTCTCCAAGCTCTCCTTCAATGGTGGCTCAAGGTGGCTAGGGTTTGGTTTGAGGGAAACTTATGAAAACCTAATATAATAAACCTCCGTAGCTTGTTGGGTTAATAAGGGTTGGTTGGGTCAATCCTTATCAGATTATAACTCTCCATTTTCGTCACTTTTAATTACCCAAAAATACCAAATTACTAAAATACCCTTTATGGTGCCGGGATGGCCTAAAAATACCCCGGAACCCAAACTATACCCCCTGCTAGTGTTTTCTGACTATCTCGACCCTTCCGGACGTGTTGGCGCACTCAAAACGACCATACGGGTTATAGATTTTTAATTCACTTTTATTATCAAAATATTATACCGTGACGCGGCGGTCCCACGCGTCTCAACAAAAATTTCTAAAATGCCGTATAAAAATCCCACGACAAATTTTATAATACCAAGTACATATATAATCATATATGCACATAATCAAATACCAATTCGCATCACATCAGTATTTATAACCCGGATTAATTTCCAATTAATACGCATTTAATTAATTAATCCCAAAATAAATATAGTCAAAAATACGGGGTATTACATACTTCCCCCCTAATAACTGAATTTCGTCCCGAAATTCGAAACTAGAAAGTACCTGCTAAAAACAGCTCTGGATAACGTTCGCGCATCTCATCCTCGCGCTCCCATGTGGACTCCTCGACATTGTGATGTCGCCACTGAACACGCACTAACGGGACTATCTTTGACCGTAGTTTCCTCTCGCTTCGGTCCAAAATAGCAATCGGCCCTTCCTCATAAGAGCTATCCGGCTGGAGATCGATGTCCTCCACAGCAATGTGAGAATGAGCCAAATCATCCCTAAGGTATTTCCTCAGCGAGGAAATATGGAACACGTCGTGAATCCGATGCAAATGCTCCGGTAACCCGAGTCTATACGCAACCGGTCCGATCCGCTCAATAATAGGAAACGGCCCCACATACCTCGGTGCCAATTTCCCCTTCTTCCCGAATCGCATAATCCCCTTCATCGGAGAAACCCTGAGCAAAACCTGGTCCCCCACTTGGAACTCCCTGAAAAACCTCTTCGCATCCGCATAACTCTTCTGCCTGTCTTGAGCTACCCGAATGCGACTCCGAATCAGCTCAATCCTTGCCGAAGTGTCCTGAATCACTTCCGGCCCAAGTAGTTTGTTGTCCCCCACTTCTAACCAACATGCTGGGGAACGACAAGGCCTACCGTACAATGCCTCAAACGGAGCCATGCCAATCGTGAACTGATAGGAGTTGTTGTAAGCAAACTCCACCAGTGGAAGGTACTGCTCCCATCCACCCCCGAAGTCAATAATACACATGCGTAGCATGTCTTCCAACATCTGATTGGTGCGCTCGGTCTGCCCATCAGTCTGCGGATGATAAGCCGTACTCAACCGCAATTCCGTGCCCATGGCCTCCTGGAAACTCTCCCAAAACCTCGAAACAAATATCTTGTCTCTGTCAGACACGATATTTAGGGGTACACCGTGAAGTCTCACAATCTCTGAAATGAAAAGCTGGGCATACTGTCCCGTAGTGTAGTCAGTCCTTACGGGTAAAAAGTGAGCGACCTTGGACAACCTGTCCACAATTACCCAAACGGAGTCGTGACCCCTCTGCGACGTAGGCAACCCCGTGATAAAGTCCATGGATATGCTCTCCCACATCCACACCGGAACCTCCAATGGCTGTAGCAATCCTGTTGGTCTCTGATGATCCACTTTTACAAGCTGACAAGTGGCGCATTTCGAGACAAACTCAGCGATATCTCTCTTCATACCGCTCCACCAATATTGCCGCCTCATGTCTTGGTACATTTTGTCCCCTCCGGGATGTACCGCGAACCGTGAGCCGTGCGACTCTGCCATAACATCGTGTCGCAATTCCTCTCCTTCCGGAACTACCAATCTCCCATTGAAGCGTAATCCCCCGTCTGAGCTAACGGTATAGGATTCAGCTCCCTCTGCTAGCAATCGAACTATCTGCTCCTGACAGAACGTGTCATTTGCCTGTGCCCGTACAACTTTCGTGACAATCTGCGGTGTAACGGTCATCACAGACATGAAAGATCGGGCCACTGCATCCTGGTGTCCCAATTCCTTCCACTTCGCTTTCCACACCTATGCCACCTCATCTGCTGGCCTGTGGCTCAACTCGTCTGCTACCACGTTAGCCTTACCCGGGTGGTACTGGATGTCGAACTGGTAGTCCTTCACAAACTCCAGCCACCTACGCTGCCGCATGTTCAACTCCTTCTGCGTGAACATATACTGTAGGGACTTGTGGTCCGTGAACAGCTGAAACTTCTCCCCCAAAAGATAGTGCCTCCAAATCCGTAAGGCAAATACCACTGCTGCCAACTCCAAATCATGCGTGGGGTAATTCTTCTCATGAGGCTTAAGCTTACGGGAAGCATAAGCTATGGCCTGTCTCTCCTGCTGCAAAACACCTCCAAGCCCTTGCAAAGACGCATCGGTGTAAACCAAATACTCAACCCCCGGTCTCGGCAATGCTAACACAGGTGCTGAGGTCAATTTGTCCTTCAACTCATCGAATGCCAACCGACAGGCATCACTCCAGATATATGGCACACCCTTACGAGTAAGATGTGTCAAAGGACCTGCTATCTCCGAGAAACCCCGAATAAACCTCCTGTAGTATCCTGCTAAACCCAAGAAACTACGAATCTCCGTTGGTGTCGTGGGCTGTCCCCACTCCCTCACCGCTGACACCTTCCCCGGATCAACAGATATTCCCTGATCGGAAATAATATGACCCAAGAACTGGACTTCCTTCAACCAAAACCCGCACTTCTCGTATTTTGCATACAACTCGTTCTGACGAAGTGTCTGCAAAACCTGCCTCAAATGCTCGGCGTGCTCCTCCTCTGTCTGAGAGTAAACCAGAATGTCATCAATGAAGACAATGACAAACTGATCTAGGAAATCTCTGAACACCCTGTTCATCAAGTCCATAAACACTGCTGGAGTGTTGGTCAAGCCGAAAGGCATAACCCGAAACTCGTAAGAACCATATCTCGACAAGAACGCAGTCTTCGAGACATCCTCCTCCCTGATACGCAACTGATGGTATCCCGACCTCAAGTCAATCTTTGAGAAGAAAGAAGCTCCTCTCAACTGGTCGAATAGGTCATCGATTCGAGGCAACGGATACTTATTCCGTATCGTGACCTTATTCAACTCTCGGTAGTCCACACACAATCTCAGTGAACCGTCCCTCTTCTTCACAAACAAAACTGGAGCGCCCCAAGGTGAGGTACTCCTACGAATAAAGCCCTGCCCTAACAGCTGCTCTATCTGATCCCGTAGCTCTCGCATCTCAGCTGGAGCCATACGGTACGGTGCACGTGCTATAGGTCTCGTACTCGGTAGCAAGTCAATAACGAAGTCTATCTCTCGACTGGGTGGTAAGCCTGGTATTTCCTGGAACACATCCGAATACTCCCTGACAACCGGGATCGAATCTAAAGGAATCACAACCTCCTTAGAGGTATCCTCCTCTATGTAATATAGATGAGCGGTCGATCCTCCCTCTGGGCGAGGCATCGCCACTATAAACATCTCCTGCCCGGGAATGGCAAAAACAATGCTCCCGCTGAAGCAATCAATCATGGCCCTATATGCTACGAGCCAATCCATACCGATGATCACATCGTGAACATGCATGTCTAATACTAACATGTCCGCAGGTAATACCAAACCACCAACCTCTACTCCCACTTCCCGGCATATAAAGAAAATAAGTGACCCACTCCCTAATGGTGAGTCGACACACGTCACTGTGCTCTCTGCCGTAGCTAACAATCCTAAAGCTTTCGCGAAGTGTGTAGCAATAAAACAGTGTGTAGCACCCGTATCAAATAACACCCGACCCATAGTGCCATGGATAGGAAACGTACCCTCAATCGCGGGCGGTGCCTGTGGAACTGCAGCCTGGTGAACGTTGTAGACACGTCCATACTGTAGCTGCCCCTGCTGAGCTGGGACTGCTGGAATGGGTGGCAATGCTGCCATCTGTGGTGGTGCAGGAAGAGCGGCGGGAAACATGGGTCTTTGTGGCTCCTGGCGAGCACCCTGCTGCTGCTGTGGGGCCCTGCCCCTATCAGGACAATCCTGCTTCTTATGGCCAGTCTTGCCACAAGTAAAGCACTTCCCTGGGAAGTTCCCTCCCCTCTGCCCCTGCTGTCCCCGGCCCTGGTGGCCGTTACCATTCCTCCCTTGGCCCTGCTGGCCCTGATGGAACTGCTGCCCATTCTGCCCCTGTTGGCCCTGCTGGCCGTTTGGACCCTGATGGCCCTGACGGAAACCTCCCTGTCCCTGCCTGTAGTTCCCTGACCGGAACCTCTTATTGTCCCCCTGCTGGGTACCCTGCTCAGTCTGTCTCTGCCCCTGACCGGTTTGTGCCCCGCTGGCACCATGTCCTCCAGTCCTGCCCTGATGGCTAGACTCCCCTGACCGCTTGCCCTCGGCCATATGAAAACGGTGGTCCTGGCAGTGTAGTAATGCAGCGTTAACCACATCAGAATACGTGGCCAACGATAGGTTCCCTAGCAGATGCTGACGGATCCTCCAATTCAACCCATCAGTGAACTTCTCTATCTTCTTCTTCTCTGTTGGAATCTCGTCTGGAACGATGTTCAACAGGTTAGTGAACTCGGCCTCATACTCGGCCACAGTCTTGCCTTCCTGCTTCAGACTCATCAGCTTTCTCCTCATCTCTGTATGAACTGCGGACGGAAAGTACTTGCGGTCGAACCGCACCCAGAACTCCTGAATTGTGAGGGTATTCCTCTCCTCCGCGGTGGTAATGGACTCCCACCACTGCAGTGCAGATCCAACTAGCTTGAAAGTAGCTAGCACCTGCTTCTGAACATCTGTGCACTCATGCATCCTCAAATGCCTCTGCATATCCTTCCTCCATTGGCTCGATACAATCACATCTGAGCTACCTGCAAACTCTGGCGGATGCGCTTTCTGAAAAGCGTCTCGTACACGTTCCCAAGCAGACGGGAATGCATTAACCTGTGCTGGCGCGACAACTGGCGCCTGAGGCGGTGCCTGCTGAATCACGGCAATCGCGGCATTTACCGCTTGGGCTACAATAGCGGCAACCTCAGCGGCGTTCAACATACCCTGAACTGGAGCGGGCTGGGGTTCGGGCACTGCATTCCTGGGAACTCGTCGTGCACGTCGTGGAGGCATCTGAAATAAGAACAAAGTTTATAAGTCTACAGTTATAAACTTTAAAATAGCTGAAGAACGAAACGTACACACAAAAAGAGTACAACAGTCCTAAAATATAGGGCTCTATATCAAAGAAAACGTAGCGGAAACATAATAGCCGTACAGATCCTAAAGGACACTAGAACCTGATGCTCTGATACCACCTGTGACACCCCGACTAATTAAACACCGGGTAGCTACTCCTTTATAAAATTAATTCAAAATGCCAAGTTGGCTCAGTTAATAGCATCACTATCGAAAACGTTTTATTATTTCTAACCACCTAGTATTTAAAAAGTAAGTGCCAAATTTTATTAAATCTGATTAACATGCAACAAGAGTAATGAATAACTAAATAACACCATTCACCATACTGAAATAGAATGAATAACCATCACAATATGTAAATAAAACCTGGAGGAAAAACTCCTCAATACAAATCCCACAACTGATAAGTAAACTGAAGTAAATAACTAAAAACTGAATACTGAGCAATACATGCTAGAGTCTGAAAACTGAAATGTAAAATGTCTAATAGAATTGGGCAACATGCCCTACAACTGATAGATGCTGAGACTGGAATCCAAATGAGAGAAGCGTCTACATGCAAATCCCTGTAGCTTCCACAAACAGCTACAGCTCGTCACCTGAATGAGAATCCTATGCTTGGTGTCCTTGTGGCTGGGCACCTAAAATGGTTTTACAAGAAAATATATTTGAAAGCAAATGGGTCAGAGCCCGAAAGTGGAAATCATTTTAAAAACCTGCAAGTGCTTTAAAAACATTTAAAACATTAAATGCAAAGTACATGTTAGGACGTGCACTCACATTAAATTCTCACCTCTCGACTAACTGTGCACTCCTAACGTAAGTACCCATCTATAACGACCCACATTACTAGCTAACTGACAACATAACTAGCTGAACTGCCAAAGGTTCTACCCATATTACTCGGTTTCAATTATCATAACAACGCTCGAAATTAAATAGAGGTTTAACGTAAACTCAGTTACTAACTATGTCATTGATATAAGTATCAGCTAACTCATTATATATCTCGAAACAATACCGTAATATTTTCACAACATTAACATGAGGATTTCCATATTTTTAAGGTATATTATTCACATCATAAATATACGATACAAGCACCCCGCAATCTAAGCTATGGTGCACACATACTCTGCTATCTATCCCGGTACATCACGTACATAAGGATCACATATTCCGAATCTCTCAGGAATAGTTCTCAAATAACAACATCACAAATAATGGAGGCGAACATAGTCACCTTCACATGGGTCACGCACATACCTACGCTCCCACGATCCGCGGACTTATTAATATCACAATAAGTCTTTCAATGACCTATGTTCATCAAGGTACCAGTCTATATCCCCTCCGTAGGCACACAAGGATTAGAGGGTCCTAAGCGAACGTAACCTCCCGTGATAGCAAGTATGGTAGGTATGTCATACACATAAACTATATACTAAGCATTCACACATCTTAGATATCACCATTTTAATAAGGTATAAGCTACATCATAATACCATTATTCCAAACTTATATATTTCAAGTCTCCCGTTAATATAAGGTTAAATTGCCGACACGTCTCACGCCGTAATCCCTTATCCTTAAAATCTATCTTAAATAGACTATTAAGTTCCGATTATTCCCAAATATAACATCTTTATTCTTAAGGTCTTTACTTCTGCTCTAAACCTTATTTCATCAAATTACACAATTTTACACTATTAACCCAAACGTTACCTCACTAACGAATTTCAATAATCTAGAATAATTCCTCGAATTGTATTCTAATTAAAGTCTACTATAATAATCACCCCTACTGGTCTTCCTCAAAGGTGAGGGTATTCATAAGGTCTACAAACGTATTCTCCGAGGATTTCCACCATTAAAATCAAATTAAGGAATATTTTACTCATTCTGGGAAGGTCGATCGATCGACCTAAGAATGTCGCTCGATCGATCTAGTCGATCGATCGACTGATGAATGTCGATCGATCGATCGAACAGGTATGGCTACGGACTGCTTCGTTCTGCAGATTTTAATCCATCCCAAAACTAATTTCTAACGTATGATTCTCAGATATAACGTCATAGTAATGCCATATAACAAACCTACAGTATTACTAACGTCCATAAATCAATAATTCAACATCTAAAGGCTACATATGGATCAATCTTCATAAAAACCTAGTTTTTCCAGATTTTCTCAAGAACATGAACCCTAACATAATATCATCATCAAATCCCAGAATTTAATTCGTTTTTCTTTCAACCCATCATGTATTCACATCAGATTAATCGTCACCAACTAGTCTACATGCAATTTATCCTCAAAATTCAGACCTAAGTTCAATTAATCATGGGTTTTTCATTCATCTTCCAATAACAATTATAAATCTTCAATTTGCTAACATGGAAAGAACATTTGCTGAAGTTAAACATAATTAAACCACTTGCCTTGGTTTGATTTCGAATTTGGTGTTGATTTGGTGAAGAATCTCTGCAGAATTCTTCTATCTCTCTCCTTCTCCAAGCTCTCCTTCAATGGTGGCTCAAGGTGGCTAGGGTTTGGTTTGAGGGAAACTTATGAAAACCTAATATAATAAACCTCCGTAGCTTGTTGGGTTAATAAGGGTTGGTTGGGTCAATCCTTATCAGATTATAACTCTCCATTTTCGTCACTTTTAATTACCCAAAAATACCAAATTACTAAAATACCCTTTATGGTGCCGGGATGGCCTAAAAATACCCCGGAACCCAAACTATACCCCCTGCTAGTGTTTTCTGACTATCTCGACCCTTCCGGACGTGTTGGCGCACTCAAAACGACCATACGGGTTATAGATTTTTAATTCACTTTTATTATCAAAATATTATACCGTGACGCGGCGGTCCCACGCGTCTCAACAAAAATTTCTAAAATGCCGTATAAAAATCCCACGACAAATTTTATAATACCAAGTACATATATAATCATATATGCACATAATCAAATACCAATTCGCATCACATCAGTATTTATAACCCGGATTAATTTCCAATTAATACGCATTTAATTAATTAATCCCAAAATAAATATAGTCAAAAATACGGGGTATTACAGCAAGCAGGTTTATTGTAGACGCTTCTATCCTTGAGATCTAGATAGGAGGTATTGTAGAATCATTCGGGTTGATGGCCCAACTGTATTCATTTATTCTTTTATCGCATTTTAGTTTGCGGCATTTCGATTTGGTTGTATTATATTGTACCGAGAGTTCGATTATTTTATTTCATCTCAGTTGTTGTATATAAACTATTATGATTGTTTTACTTGGTTGGTTTGATTAAAAAGATTAGTTAAATAAAATTTTGACGCCAGCCTAATAAGTTATTAGTAATTAAATTAGTTTCGACAGTGATGCTGAGAATGAACCGTATGAGATTTATGTTTTAATCTGGTAAAGGATTGATTACCCTATATTTTATTAGGCGGGGTGTCACAGATGGTATCAGAGCATCAGGTTCTAGTGTCCTTAGGAATCTGTGCAGGCGTA
The DNA here is from genome assembly GCA_949130495.1 of Sambucus nigra. Lineage (NCBI taxonomy): Eukaryota > Viridiplantae > Streptophyta > Magnoliopsida > Dipsacales > Adoxaceae > Sambucus > Sambucus nigra. Next base: position 77,002,051 of record OX422208.1, read on the forward strand.
CTACGCTTTCAGCGTTGATTTCTATTTGATATAAAGCCTTATCATTAGGATTGTTGATTCCTATTGGGAGATTTCGTTCTCCTGCTATTATGTAAGATTATAGTAAATCTTTTGCATGCTCGGGTGAGATTCGTGTGCTGATCGACGAAGGGTGACCAGGGAAGGCCATAGCGAGGGCGGCAGGAGGAGGGGCTTAGTTGGAGCTGTAAGTTGAAGTTGGGAATGAGGATCGCAGTAGAGGTCACTCCCCTTATGGCATTGTTAAGGATTGCTGCAACGACTACTAAAGTATAGTAGTTATAATTATCCATGTACCACTATAGTAGAGAGTGGTGATAAACTTGATTTACCCAGTGAAGTTAAATGGGGAAAAAGTTTGAAAGGTATTCGATAAGGACCATACGTTGAAGTTTAAGTTATACGGAGTCAGTGTAACGCTATCTAATGGAAGTAGAATGATCAGAAGCTTCGGCTTAGAGCAGGGTATGGAAATACTCAAATTTTCACATTTGGAAATGCCCAAATGTGAAAATTTGAGTAAAAATATTTCACTCGTTAGAGCAATATACAGATGGTGGTAACGATGGGGAGAGTGCATTTTCTGAATTATTCACATGAGGATCAGTTTCACATGAGGATGCCGACAGTGAATAAAGAGCTACATGGATAAGTGAACTTTGTACCGAATTAAAGTAGGTACAATGAAGAAAGAGTCCTTCAGTGGAATGATAGGCTCACTCGTAAGTGTTGCTAACGCTTATGGAGATTTTACCCGAATTTCTTGTATATATGAGGGCAATGCCGTACCTCTTATACAGGGAATGTTAATTGCTTCCATGAGAGTGGAGCTGGAGGAGTTGAAGAATTAAGTCCAAGGGTAAAGAGTGAAATTATTTGTATTCGTGAGACCCCACATGTGGAAATCCTCCTAGGGATTCATTGAAACAGGGTTGTTGAGGTTGGTAGTGTAGTTTTCTTTTGACGAAGAATTTAAATGAACTACGAAGGCGATTGTCAGGATCGAGGCTATAGAGTTCGAGATACTGATAACGTTAACATGGTCAGGGTGGCCAAAAATAGGGAATGCTGTAATGTGGAGGGTACAACCACACGTTTTGATCTTGTCCAATATAATTTAACGGACAAGCGTAGGGTGTCTAGATGGGGCATTGATTAAGAAATTTTTTGTTCGGTTAACACAAGTGTGCTACGTCTGAGAACCATTTGGAACAGCCAGGGTGATTGGCAAAGTTATTGTTATGAGTTTCACCTCGGATGAAGGAGGTGTATTTTGTGTGGCAAGATTGAGTCACAATATTTTGTTAGCCCTACATTCGTGTATGTGATTCGAGTTTTGTGGTAATATTGGTAATATTATAGAGGGTATATCTATATGTTTTTTCGCGATAGCGAGGTTTTATTTTTCTTCATTCGTTGTGAAAGCGAGTGTTGGTTTATTAAGCTTATACTTGGCTTGCACTACTGTTCTTGTGTGTATTATATGAATATAGTACTATTCTGAGTATAACATGTTCTTGGTTGATCGGAGCGATAGCAGGCTAATGATTGCAAGGCTATCGTATCCACGGTTCCAAGGTGGAACTGGTTGTTTTTGTGATATCTCACCTGGATGCAGGTTGAGCTCGCCTTTATTATATGTTTAAATGGGACTTCGATGAGTAGATGTTTCACTATCAGGATTTTAGGGCGTAGGGACCTTATAGAGATGATTTAAGGTATGCAGGATTATTTGTTAAGCTATGAATTTAAGCCCGTTGTTGTTCGCGCAAAGGAGTTAGTGTTAGTACAAGCGCTTTGTGGTTTGGCTCCTTAAGAGAAGTACGAGTCTTGACCATATTTTGTTGGTAGATGGGATGGGAGTATCCCGGTTGCATGTTTTAAACTGTCATACCTCCACGACCGACAAAGTTAAGTAGTAGTGTATCGGAGGGGTTCCTTATTTGGATTTTGCTTGCAAGACACTCCATGCGTGAACCTTAACGATGTTGGCAGTGGAGAGATGTTACTGTATGCTAGGACGTTGGTTTTGATGATAAATTAGCTGAGAGTCAAGTGATGATTAGGGGATAATGAAAGTGGAAATGCTGTGGAAACGTACTGAAATGGTTCTCTCACCATAAGTAATGGGTGAGGTAAGATTAGGAGAACTGATTTGAGGCTTATAGCCAGACCTTGATTAGAAGGCAAATTATGAGGTAATATGTTTTGGGTATGATGTTCGTAACACTTGTCCAGAGTGTAGGAGCCCCGATTAGTTAGACTTTCCATTTCGCCGAATTGGAAAGATATAGTGGTAGAAATGTGTTAGTCTGTTTATGAGGTAGGATTTAGAATGTCCCAGTTGTGTGCCTTAAGCCTTTATATCTTGATGACTGACGATGCGAGGAAGTAGTGTAACGAGAGGGTTTCTTGTTTGGATTTTTCTTTGCGAGACGTCCCACGCATGAAACCGAGCTAATATCAGGAGTTAGGAAAGGTCTTGACCGCTAGGGATATAGTTAGTATAGTACTCATTTTCGTGTGTAGGAAAACACGTCGATCTTAGGATTACTAGGAAGTAAGGCCAGTGGGGTAGGTGGCCCTGATATAGGAATATTGTAGAGAGTTAACCACGAGAAGATAGGCGGATTAACCTTGAGAAGGATTAAATTTCCAGGTTTTAGGAGGAATTAAATTTCGAGTTATTCGGGTTGGGAGTAACCAGGTGTTAGCACTAGGCTGAGGAAATGTGTTGATTTTATACACCGTCCGAGATAGAAAGGGTGTAGTATATAAAGTCGAAGAAGGTTCTTTGGGGCAGTTATAAACGGAATTGGAGTGTATTAAATTGAATGTCGTACAAGGTACGCAATAATCCAATTATATAGGTGCAACAAGAGTTAGCACGACTGAGATAAGGGATAAGACTGACGGGAGTAGTCAAGTGCCAGTGTAGTTTCCTTTGGGGGGGAAATTCTATGTCATGGTGTAGACGAATAGATCGCTTACGGTGATGCGACTTTTTAATACGATCGATACGTTAGAGTTGTGATTATAGGCTCGTTATATTTAAATACGATTATATAAGCACTAGGTGCGATGTGTCGTCATTTTCAGCATGTAGAGACTTAGTCAAGCTTGTTGTTAAGCTAGTGAGTTAGAGCATAAGCCTTGAGATAGGTGGGTACCGCGAATAGGTATATGGGAGGGTACCATTGTGTTAGTACCATTCGACTACGGTATACTAGGATGTAGTATGATTAGAGATCTTAGGTTGGCGGTACAGGTTACATCCGAATTTCGGGGACGAAATTCCATCGTAAGGGGAGAAGTATGTAATACCCCATACTTTTACAGATATTTAAATTACATAAGTGGTCATAATTTGATAATTAGAGGAATTTTTGTGAATAGTAATTTTGGAATTAATGAGTGTTAGATTATTACCGATGTGTGTTACATTTACTTTTAGGACTAAGTAAATGAGTCGGAATATTTTTACATCATGTCGCAGTGTGGTAAAGCGACGGGTAATATTTTACTTGGAAGAAAATGCGTGTTGAGAAGTGTTTGGAGATTTCAAGTGAACGGTTGGTTTCAAAATGGTCGAGATAATCATAATAGAGTATCCGGGGTTAGTGTTTAGGTTCCGGGGACTTTTGAACTAGCAGGGACTTGCAATTGAGTATACGAGTCAAAATTGAGTTTTATAAGAGGTGACCCTTATCTCTTCTCTTATAACATACGAGAGAGAGAGAGAGAGAGAGAGAGAGAGAGAGAGAGAGAGGAAAGAAATAAGAGAAAGGAAGAAGGAAAAGATGAGAAAAAAGGAGATTTTCGGCCAAACTCCGCGGGATTCGACTCGAGGTCGTCGGATTTTATCCAACGAGGCAAATGTTTGAACTTGCTTTAATTATCTAGTGTGATGATTTTTCATATTATAGTTGGTAATGAAAATTATGATTTTGGGTTGGGATTCTTGAATAAAAATGGGTTTTTTGTGAAATGAACTCATAGAAATTGATGTGGTAATTGCCCCATAAGAAATCTAAGCTTGAATGGATGAAAATGGTGTAGTTTTTTTTAGAAATGAATTTAATGGAGTTAGGGTTAGATTCTTGAGTGATTTGATGAATCCCGTAAAATTAATGTCGTGTTGGTTAAAAATGGATGTGTGAAGAATTATATTGTTGGTTGGTGAAGTTAAAAACCATAAATCTTGAATTGATTGCGAGTTGGTTTGATTTGGAGTTGGAGAAGACGATGAATAGTAACCCAACGTCATTTCCGAATCGATTCGACTAGAAAGCCAATCGATTCGGCTCTTTGTCAAAAAATAAAATTTCTAGATCTTTTCGATACGAACGCGTGGGCGCCGACCTCGTATTTTTCTGATTTTTTTTAATTAGTAATGATTTTTCAACATAAGGGTATCCGAGATCGAAATCGTTAGCCAAAAATCAAACCTGATATTGGGAGAATTAAGGCTAGAATTGTTTGGAGATAAATATTAGGGGTTCCTAAATAAAGTTTTAGGACTTCTAAATGACTTGAGAAGATAAAAAAACCTTGGGTTCGTAGAATTAAATCCGGTTTATACTTTAAATGAAAGTTTAGGACGAGTAACATTCGAGAGAAGTCTTCGGCAAGCATATATAGATATATTTATGCGGTTAGAATAAATATGGGCCGATTGCATTTGAGTGAATCCTAGGATGTGATTAGGAGGGAATTTAGGATATGGGCTAAAGAGGATTGAGCGGCTATCCAGTACGTCTATTGACGACTATTGTTATAGGTGATGCGATACCAATGGAATTAAAATAGTTGATAGTATACTTATTTAATTATTACGAATTGGTATATTTGTATTTTAGAGGCTGGTTCCACGGGGATAGGGATGGAAGCCAAATTATATATATATCTCTAGTGTTATCCAGGGAGGTTATGCGATGAAGGTGAATCCCCTAGCTTGAAGAGCATGGAGATTATATCCCCAAGTCATATCGTCCCGAATATGGGTGGGATGATGATTCCACTTTCAGGAGGGAATATGACCGCCTCCACCGTTTAGTTTTTCTACCATTATCATCAGTGAGTCTCACTTGGTACCTGGGTTAAGTTGAGCATGCCTGGATGGCGATAGCACTTTAAGACTGCATCCTCGAGTTATAGCTCGGTGGGATGGTTATTATACGTATGATTGTAATGTAGGTATAAAAATAGTTGTTGAGTATAATACATTGCTTGTATATGAAAATGAGATATCATATGACTTTGACTGGTGTAAAGTGTAAAATGAATAAGAGGTTATTCCTCTTCCGGTAGAGTTATATCCGGACTAATACAAATGTGAATCGTAGGTTCAAGTGAGAATTATATATATAAGGGATATTATATGTTAAAGTGAAAGTTACGGAACATGAACGGTATAGTTATATATAGTACGAGAATTATATGTATATATCACATTGATGCTTATTAACTTAAAAACTATGCGATAGCTTACGGTATAACTTATATTATATCATGCAGGGTAGGTGATAGTTATGAGAATTTAGAGGATGGGTGAAAGAGTTTAGTTAGGAAGGGTAGCTTAACTAGTTTGTTTAAAATATATACGATAGGTGTGCACTATTAGAAGAGGTGTAAGGTGCATATCATGAGAGTGCGATATTTGTTTAAATATGAGAGATTTCATATTTTAAAAATATAATATGGCATTTGAGCACTTGCTAAATATTTTCAAAACTCAGGCTCTGACCCGTTTCTCTATTTTCCCCTCTCTTACTATATCTCTATACTACTATAAAATGCTATACAAGTCATTTATTTGTGCTTATCAAACAACCTATCCACGTGGCACACCTCATATTTACTTTTCTTTTTCTCTCCTCCTTCCTTGTAACCAACATTTCACGTATCTTACACGGCCCAATTATTTCTCTTCTTTCCTTTCATCTTCCTCTTCCCTTTTCCTTTTCATTTCACTCTTAAATACCCATCTCATATATTCTCTCTCCCCTTAGCCGCATAAGCAAAAGTTTTAGTCTCTCACTCATTATATAACCCAAACGTTTACCATACCAAAGACATCCCAACCGTTTCCAATCCCTGCCCTGTTTCTTAATATATTATCTTCTTTTGTCATAATGCAATTGCCCAATCTCAAAATTTGACTGTTTATTTTCTAGACTTTAGTCTCTCTATCTCTCTCTCATCTTCAGCAAAGGTAAAACTGTTTCAAATATACTCCTTTATCAAGTTGCTCATATATCTATTTTTTAGATGTTTGTATGCTGCATTTTTTGTTTTTTATTAGATCCATTCATTTGTTATTTTTTATATGTTTAAACCCATCTCAACATTGTGGTTTTTTTGTTGCTCATTTTACATCTTTCTTTGTGTTTTTGTTTATATTCAACTATCATATTAATTTTTTAGTTGTGTTCCTCTATACAGCGGTGGCAGCTTCATTTTTCTGGGTTCAGGGATTGGATTTGGTTGGATGGGCTTGGATGTTTACCGGGGATTGAATGAAAGTTATGATGGCCGGAGTTTATGGAACTGTGATCGCAGGTCGCAAGAGCAATGGTTTAGGGCATCCAGGTTTGGGGTCAGCCATGGCTTAGACTAGAAGTGGGTAGGAGAAGGAACCAGTGACCCACCGACTCGTGACATCCGGTCAACTTTATATCTCCCCGTCGACGACCTTGCTACTCCAGCCAGCCCGTAAACCACCCCCCAAGCCACAAACCCGTTGCCTAACCCAGTGCCATCAACCCGGCTATCCGCATGGCAGCCTCGACCGATGATCAAAATCCAACCCAAATAACTGCTAAAACCCAAGATCCCACACCCAAACCCATTATCCATCCACAACCCATAACTCGAAACCAGACACACCAACCCGAACCCATTCAACTCGGTTAAACCAATACCCACTGCCATTTAACCCACGACCTTTCTTCGCCTAGACCAACTTCCACCTCCATTTATCCAAATACCGTTTTAATCCACATGACCATAAATGTTAGGTCATTGAAGAAATCACATCCACCACTAAACTCCAACCCCACGTTGCCAATTTTCTCAACATCTTAATCGACACCAAGCTGGAAATTGTCACATCTGTGGTCAAATTGGAATCTCAACATTTGGCTTAGATTGCTAAGGGAGTACAGAGGGTGACTGGGTCCAAGAGTGTTAAGATGACAGTCATCCATAAGTGGATTGTTTGAGTTTTAGTAAGAGGGAATAATAAAAATTGATTCTTGTATTGCCTTACCTATGTATGGTTATGTGATTGTTGTTTGATAAAAGTTTAATAGTTATGATTTTTTATTCATAAGCCCTTTCTTGCCAATTGATTTCTCTACAAAATAAGGGGGCAAAGAGATGGGTATGATGGGTAGACATAACTGTTCATTTTGGTGTTGGGTAGATTTTTGAAGTTCGAATGGTGTAGAGATTGAAGGTTAAAGATGTTTGGTTTGATGGCTTCTGAGAATGGGAATAGTGTAAATGTTTTGTCTTGTGGGTGGATTGATGCACGTATTTTGATTAGTTGTGTGTACGGTGATTGACGCTTGGTGATGTGGGCAGAAAATGGCAAGTGGTGGATGACTTAGCGTTGTTGATGGTTTTAAATATCTGTGTGCTGGTTTGTAGAATTGGATCGGGTGCTTTTATTTGTTGGGCCGTTTGGGTTAGATTTCTATGGATTTTTTAGTGTGGGTTTCGGTTATTGATTTGTGTTCTTTGTTTTAGTTGGGCCTGCATGCCTAGGTGTTGTGGGTCTGTGTGCCTTGGGTGAGTTGGTGTGAAGACTTCAAAGTTGTATTTCTTTTGGGCTTTGGCCCTTTGGTTTAATATATTACATTTTACCAAAAAAAATATAACTTTTCATGTAAGAGTTATTTACTTTGTGAGACCTTAAATTTTCAGTTTAATATACAGCATAATTATAAGGGGCATATACCAAATAGTCCCTCGAACATTTTTTAATATACATTTAGTCCAAGTTTTTTTTATTTATTTCAAAAATTCCCTCATACCTTGTTGTCGTTTGGAACTATATTGTTTGAAATCGATCCATAATGATTTTCAACAGTTATATATCATTGAAAATAACTATTGATTCTTAACATATATTTGCATTATGTTTTTTAAATAAAATAAATATTAGTTCTCTATATAAATATTAGCTCTCTATTTTATTATCACACTCACTAATCTTATTATCTAAATATTTTTTTATATAAGTTGGAGTGATTTTGTTGTATAATTTTGATCCTCATCCTCTGTTTCGTAGGACTCTGTTATAATATCATTTTACTACTCTCATGCTTTGTTTTATAATTATGCTCTCTAAATCTAGAATTTTTTTAGTTTGAATTTGGAGTGATTGAGCGGTGTTATTGTATTAAGCTGAAACAATGTGTTTAGAAATTTAACTCCCATAAAATATGTTATAAAAGCATATGTGTTCAGTCATATGTCGTCAAAAAGGAGTCTAAGCCATATCTTGAACATGATGGATGGGAACAAGAACTCTATAGGCTCTCAAGCTGGTGCTAATGGGATGTTGGAAATATCACCACAATGCTCAATGAGATGTTGCACTGTAATAACAGTGTGGGTATTGTCCCATCAACTACTTTCAGTTTAATTTTACTCTAACCCCATGCTGAGAATCTCTATTCTCACTTTCATATTAGTTTATCATTTTCGTTAATATTACCTCTACAACTTCTTAAAGGCAAGCCAATTTTTTTTCCTCTTAACTGTCTTCAACTTTTTTTGGATTCGTTAGTTTATCTTTTTCTTTGAATTTGTGTGAACAGTAATTTGAATGCCTATGTTAAGTTTATAGAGTGTGTAGATAAATTAGTTGTTTCCAGTTTGTTATATCATTTAGTTTATGTATTATAATGTGAATTTGTTATTTTGGGTGTTTATTTTATATATTTTTGTAAGTGATATTCAATAAAATCTCTAAAGGAAATTAAGGCATGCGATGAAATCTCATTTTGCTAGTGTTTTTCTACAGATCATTTCCGGTTAGAAGCTATATTCATTTCTTTTGTTTATTCTTGAGAGGTTTTCATAGAATTTATGTGATGTTGAGTTGTAAATGTTAATTTTTATTTGTGAATCTATATTTAAATTCACAATACAAGTCATTTCTCTAAGACTTTTTGGCTTATTTTAAGTTAATGTTTCAATGACAATGCGAAAATTAAAATGGGTGTGTTGTTAGCCAGATCTTGCTGCAACTTTCTAGGCCTCTGATTTTTGCAAATATTTTGAAAGAATGATTTGGATTGGCATTGCATTTTATTTGTTTTTTTTTATTTTTTTAGTAGGTTTGATATATGTATAATAAAAAAAGTCATATGTGCAAGTAATAGCGATTTTTATATAAGGTATAGGTATGCTTTTTACAAAATGACTATGAGAATAGTATGGCCCGCGCATCACGCGGGTTTATACCTAGTATGTATATATATTAGTTGTCCAGACACGGGGACGCCTGGATGATGATTCTTTCGAGTCAGACGTTTCCTGCAGCAGTTGTGGATGCAAGCAAGTTTATTGTAGACGCTTCTATCTTTGAGATCTAGATATGAGGTATTGTAGAAACATTCGGGTTGATGGCCCAACTGTATTCATTTATTCTTTTATCGTATTTTAGTTTGCAACATTTCGATTTGGTTGTATTATATTGTACCAAGAGTTCAGTTATTTTATTTCATCTCAGTTGTTGTATATAAACTGTTGTGATTGTTTTACTTGGTTGGTTTGATTAAAAAGATTAGTTAAATAAAATTTTGACGCCAGCCTAATAAGTTATTAGTAATTAAATTAGTTTTCGACAGTGATGCTGAGAATGAACCATATGAGATTCCTGTTTTAAAGGATTGATCACCCGATATTTTATTAGGCGGGGTGTCACATTTAACCCCATCAAGGGCCTCATTAGCTTTGCCCTAAGCAGACTTGGCTTCAGCCTTAGCCTCCTCGGAATCCTCCTTAGCCTTCTCAGCATCGGTGACTAAGTTAGCCGACTCAATGACTTTCTTCTGGAGGTTGGCCTTTTCAACCTCTAAAGCCCCGACCTTATGATCAAGATCTTTCTTCTCAATCAATGTGACTGAGTGATCCGACCGAGTTGCATCCAGGGACTTGTTCAGCTAATTGAAAATTGCGTCCATGACCTGGGAGGACTTCTTCAACACAGCATCTCTCCCCAACAATTTATCATAATCAATTATGAACTGCAAGGAAGAATAAAGAAAAAAAACTTAGTCAAATTCCACGAAAAAGGAGCACGAGAAGATATACGCATGAAAAGGCGACTTACGAGAGAGAAGTTATGGTTGCCACGCTCCACCAACCGTCCATGAGTTAAGATAGTAGCCCTGTCAACATGAAGGACCACTAACCGGATCAAACCCCGAGAAAGCTTAGGGTGAGTAGCAATAGATTAGGCAATAGCAAGCTCAGGGTGAGTAGCAATAGATTAGGCAATAGCCTTGCCCTTGTCAGTAACATTCTTCCCCCCAGTAGAAGGTGGGGAAGAATAGTGTGATCCTTCTTCATCCTTTTGGAGAGGAGCTTATGCTCTTTAAAGGGGATCCATCAACGTTCAAGGGATTGATAGAACCCCGTGCTTAAGCTTTCTTTCTTGCTGGTCAGGCAATATCTTTATCTTTACTCGGTGGGCAAGCAGGGGGAATTTGGTATCCAAGTTGACAGCTATCAAGTTTACAACTTTCCTCCGAGGGGCCATGGCGTCGGGGGAAAGTTCACTAGTTGGGACAAAAGAAACATCCAGATGTTCAAAGGAAGATGATGTTCCTTCCTCGTTTGATCCCTCTCCTTCTAAGTATTGGAATGTGTAAGATTTTAGGTCGTCCAAAACAATGGGGATGATTAGAATTTGCTCAATTGGTTTTGCGATAAAGGAAGTAGTCAATCTCTTATAGTTGAGGAGCACAGCAGCCGACCTAAGATGGTCAGCAGGTATAAGCCTCTGCTGGATTGCCCAAACCTTCTGAAGATATACAAAGTTCGCATCGTTGTCATGAGGCCACTTTTTCTTGCTTGTAGCTTTCATAAACAGAGGAAAAAGAAGTTAGAATCAGTCAAATAAAAGAAAGCACGACAACAAGATTACAATCGTGATCTAACCTATTCATTTCCCCTCCAAAGGGATCCTTGTCCCTTATGTGCTTCGCCCTCAAGAAAGTTGGCGTGTTGCTAATCTTTTAAAATGACCCCATGATCCCAGTAATCTTTCTTGGAATTGGAAAAATTCACCACCGAATCCCGACTGGCCACCCTCTTCTTCAATTAATGAACATCTCCATGGGTCGCTAGCAATACATGATGTCCGTAATATAAAAATAGGTTCCATACAAGTCAATAATGAGGTTAACCCCATTAACGTTCCTTCACGTGTTTGGAGCGACATGGGCAGGAACCACATCGAAGTATTGACAAAACTCATGAAAGAACTAGTTTGAGGGGAATATTACCCCACGCTTAGTTATGAAGATTGAAGGCAGACAATAGCCCTCAGGAAGCACATAGATCTCACAAGGGATCTCTATTAATTATAGTTTAACCCACTGGGCAATATGATAATCAAGTTTAAATTTTTCAATAGTGCTCTCTTTAATAATGTACACCATTGTTGAAGATGGCAAGTCAAAAGGAATAATTGATAAAAGAAATCAAAGAAATGCAGTAAAATGACATAAATGGGGTCATTGTGAAAGCCCTCCTCTAAACTGCACAGGTTTTGAAATGAGAAGGAAAGAGAGGAAACGGTTGTTTTGTAGTGAAAATGGCTTTAAAATTCCCAAAAAAGTGATCATAACGTGCGTGAGACAGCTCCCAAAATGACAATTGCATTCCCCCATGGCTAAGTAAATGTGTCGTATTTACAAATGTTCCCCTAAGGCACTCAGCAGGCAAAAAGTTCCATTTGGTTTCCCTCCGAACAACGCGAAGAGATTACAAACAATTCTCAGCCTCCGACCAGCGAGGAACCTTGCAGAAGCACAAAGCCCAGCGACCTCGAGGAGACCCTGGAGTTTGGAGGCAATTGTGGGGTTAAAAATCATACATGCATGTGCTCGTTCATGTGCGCCTCAACTCACATGAAGACTCCAACACGAAATAGACTTCTTCAACTTAATTAATTCTAACGACTGATCAAGATAAAGGATAGGTTCGAACTCTTAGGGATAGCTATCAACAGAGCTTAGGAATCTCTAAGTTGCCTTATAAATGTAAAACCACCCCACATGAGAGGGGAATGCAATATTGTAACGTTGAGCAGTACTACAACTTTGCCAATCGGTTCTCTTGAGCAATAAAGAACAAACCCTAACACCATGTGGACGTAGGCACGTCGCCGAACCACGTACATCTTGAGTTGTGTGTGTGATCTCATTACTTTGTGTCATATTCATTCTTGTTTGGCTTGTGCGCATTGAATATCATCACTGTAGAAAATGACCACCTATAAAGATACCGACAAGATTACCGCTTGGACTAATCGTTTATAAATGGACTTTTAAGGGATTTATTAGTTAATTCCCCAAAATTATTTTCCTCCCAACTCCCAAACAATAAGAAAAAAAGTTGTTTTATCTTCTCCCTTAAACTCTCAAACAAAGGTAGGAATATTACTTTCTTTTCTCTTCTCTCGTATTAAATTTCCTTTCTTTTCTTTTCTTTCCTAATAAAACTTTCTTTCCTTTTCTTTTCTCTCCTAAACTCCCAAACATAGCCTAAAAGAAACTAAAACACTGAAATTTCAACTCGAAATAGAACACTGAAAAAAATTAAAAAATCTAACCCAATAACTCTCCCAAATAAACCCCCAAACTAAAAAATCTTCAAACCAATCCAATGCCGCTTGCCAACATCCAATACCAACCTTTTGCCTCTTGACAACATCCAATCCAACCCAATACAAATCGAATTGCATACACCCACCAGTTGTCCTGGCCCCTTTTCTTCTTCGTCGGCAAGGAACAATACGAGGAGCGGGAAATCCAAGAGAAATATTTAGATCTAGATGTATTTTCAAATCTAGATCTATGTGTATATTTTCGTGTATATATGTGTGTCCATGTGCATGTGTTCGTGTGTGTGTGTGTGTGTTCGTGTGTGTGTGTGTGTTTGTGTGTGTGTGTGTGTGTGTTCGTGTGTATGTCTTTATGTGCGTGGTGAGGGAGAGGAGAAGAGGAGGAGAGAGAGAGAGAGAGAGAGTTGGTGGGAGGGGGAGGGGCGGTGATGGGTTGTTATGGGTGGGGGGTTGTAAGGGAGTGGGAGGTGGGAGGTGGGTGGGGCAATCATGGCTCTTGCGTTTAGTGTGTTTAGTGTGAGAATGAGAGAGATGGTGGAGTTAAAGTAGGTATACTTATTTATTACAAAAATGTCACTCTGAGTATGAATGGACTAAAACACCCTTATTTTCCCCATGTGCATGGCACATGATCCACTTTCCATCCAAAAAATTAACGGTTTTAACGGTACGAGGTTACTTAAAGCCATTTCGAAAGTTGATGGGATTAAGTCTAGAAAATAAAAATTAGGGCGGTGAAGTTCAAGGGTAGGTGTAATTAACCCTATTTTCTAATAGGACCTACTGGAGAAAAATGTTTTTTAATGGGATCTATTAGAACCAAAAAAAAAACATAAGACCTATCTGACTACATACGTAACAAAAAAGACCGTTGGGTAAAAATCCCAAAATTTCTCTCCCCTCGTACATATCATGTCAATCCTTAATGCTCCCTTTTAATCAAAAAATAGATTAATAATAAAGAGAATTAAGGAGCTTTTACAACAAGTCTCATTGACTATTCAAATACTAAATTGGTCATATCCTTAATTTTGGGGGTTTATTTGACATATATACCCTTTTACGACCACTTACCCTGTTTTTTACACTTCAAGGACTCGTTACTTATGGTTTACAAACTTGTTTTTCATAAAATTGATATTTTGAAACCTTGTCGTTGAGGTCTATCAAACAAGATTCATCACCAATATAAAATTTGGAAGAAAAAAATTACGAATATACTAATATTTACTGTCTCAGCAACATAACAGTTACCAAGTCACTTTTCAATATATATATATATATATATATATATATATATATATATATATATATATTGCTTGAACAACGTAGCAGTGAACCAAGTCACTGTTCACGATCTCCCTAAACCATCAACCCTCCCCCCCCCCCCCCCAAAAAAAAAAAAATTGATCCCAAACGAAACACCAAAACCCTGCTCCTACCTTTGTCATCATCATCTCACATCGCCCCACCACCTACTCACAACCATCCAACCCATTCCACCACCTCGTAATGACATCAGATCACCAAACAAAACACCAATAGTCGACGAAAAGAAAACCCAAAGTGGGAAAGAGAGACCGAGAGAAATCACACTGTCGCATTGGAACCGTAAATTTGTGTGACGTGTGTGGGAGGCTAGGCAACGACCAGAGATAATGGTTGCACCGGTGGTGAGAAACAAAGATGAGTGAAAGTTTGGACAATGGTATGGTGAGGGGGGGGGGGGGGGGGGGGGGGGGGGCGAGAGCATTATCTCATATGGATTAGGTTTGGGGTATTATGATAGATTTACGATTAAAAAAATTTCAATGGGATATAATCAATGGAGCTTAGATAAGGAGAATTTCAAAACAGGACCCACGTATAATAAGTCCTAGAATTACTGGGAATTTGACCTCTTCTATAATTTTACACCACCATCATACGGTATAAAACACAGCACATAAACCAAGTAACATTCTTCTATTAGAACTTTGCGCAATAAAGGTATCATGGCAAAAGCATTCGTGTGGATTAACAACCATAACCACATTAGATCTCAAATTTAATTTACGAGTGGTACAGAACTTATGAGAAATGCTACATGACTCACATTTGTCATCATATGGGGTGCGTCACGTGATAATCTAAATCAAAGACAAAAGGGCCTACACGTATCTTCAAGCAATGCAACAGAATGCACACCAAATATTATTTCAATACAACATTGATGCTAAGCAGTCTTACAAATAAAGAAACATATCTACACAAGCAGCACCTGTAACAATGTAAAAACCCATTCAGTGCACAAGTCAAGAAGTACAAATTTAAATGAGCAAACTCCATGTCAATTCTTATAGATTAATATGAGATCATGATCAGAACATATCTAACCAGAATCGTACTGTTTTCTCTCTTCTTGTATAGATTGGAAAATCCGGGCCGCGGACTCTGTCGCAGATCTTGCATTGTGAGGCACAACTCTGATAACGCGTGTCGGCGGGTCTGTGTCGTGCGGCGGAGGTACTCCATCCGGGACCGGACCTGTGGGGAAAAGAGAAAGCGGGTTTTTATCCTCCGCAGTGGGACCCACGCGGGTTCTCTGTGCTCTTACACTCGGGCTACTCGCTGTACTGGCTTGCAACTCACCATCTTTAGAAGTGTGCGTATTCATCGCGCCTGAATCGGCTCCGTTCTTTTGAGTCGGAGCATTACACGAGCTCTGATACTGCATGTTGAAGTCGGGCCCTGCTGGAACCAAGTCAGACGGGTTCATAACCGGCATGCCATACGGGGGGAAGTAACCGTGACTGCCGGGAGGAGCGAAATGAGGAACTCCTAGTCCTTGATAATGATGAGGTGGCGGTGGGAGCCCATAATATAAGAAGTTACCCATTGTGGGTGGTGGTGTTGACCCAGGAGGCCCACATCCTCCGCAGGCAGGACCCGAAAATCCAGGGCCCGGGTATGGCTTGTACACAAGCCCTTCTGAAGGAGTCATCACGGGAATCAACCATTGGTGACCCGGGGGTTGATTGAAACCCCACGAACCAATTTTTGTATCGCTAGTTACACCCGTGGGTGATGGGTCACTGTAATTTGGATGCTTGCTACCGTTTTGCACAGAAGATAGAGACGCCTTCTCAGCAACTGCGTTTTCAGCAGAGCATTCCGATGTACGGTTTGACTTTTCAGAAACAAGTTTCGGCTTTTCAATATTAGGAGTTGCTTTAACGATATACTCCAAGGGAAGTTTCTTTGCAGGAGAGGCCTTTGGAGGTTTTCCCAAGTAAGCATTATCTTCCAGCAAAAGATGTGGTGATGCGGCAATCAATCTTTGGACCTGTTTAAAAAAATCAAGCAGCGAGTATAACAGCTTAATATGACAGTAATGGAATACAGTTTGACTGTGATGTGGCATGAGTGCATTTATCATTCATATTGTGTCAACTAGACAAACTCAACAGGGTAAAGAATGCATTCCAACCACATCAGTGTCAGTTCTAAAATTATTATAATATGGAATTGAAATGAATGTGATGTACAATAATTATGAATCACAATTGTGACTAAAAAGCTAGTTTAATCTCAAAGGTCACTTTACCTTCATCAATCTATGCAACTCGAATACTTGAACTGCAAACACTCTTTGTTGGCTGTATAAAAGAGGAGGGATTAGTCAAAAATTAATATTAAATTTAGCATTCAATAACATAAAGCCACTGCAGGTTATACATAGCTAACATTAAATTGTTGGCACGCAAATCATAATGTTTCCAGAAAATTGACCATCTCAATGAAAAAAGAAACACCATCTTCTATGTAATATTGAGTAAAGTGACAGAAAGAAAAAGTTATAATGTGTTGTGTGTTGTGTGTGTTTGTGTGTGTGTGCAGTTTTTTGGCACAAAACCCCTAAACTGTGCAGTGCATTTTGTTGAAAAAGACCTCATATTTGTTGTGCAGTTTTTTGGCAAGAAACCCCTAAACTGTGCAGTGCACTTTGTTGAAAAGACCTCATATTTGTCCCAAAACTATCAGCAGTTTGTGAAACTTAGAAGTCCCCGGATGGGGTTCTGTGCAACAAAATACAAAGTGTCCCAAACAAGTCTCTCAGTTGAAAAAATCCTTGGTATGGGCTGATGCAAGCCCATCAGTCTTGGAACAAAAGGCTTGGTACAAAAGGCTCACTTCTTACCTTGTGGAGCATGACGTCAATAGAGGGGGAGTGGATAAGATTGTGCTTGTCTATAGAGAGTAGAAGTACATCTTGGCTGCCCAAGTCTGTGTTGATGATTATTCGTTTTTACACATGAGATTTGTACTCATGTTTGTGGAATTAATGACTTGAGTTTAAGATAATTATGGTAGGATACCTCACATTCTTCATAGGTCACGAGGTTATTCAGTTGAAGAATGGGATATTTATACCTCCATCCAGGTATTCAAGAGACTTTGTGAAGAAATTTGGGCTTCTACTAGGCATGTGGGCACACCCATGTATGTTACTACTAAGCTTATAAAAGACACTAAATCCAAGGATGTAGGTTAAACACTATCATAGTATGATACGTAATTTTTTGTATCTTACCACAAGTCGATCCAACATTGCCTTTAATGTAGGAGTTTGTGAAAGGTTCCAAGTTTTCCCCAAGGAGTCTCATTTATTAGTTGTGAAGCGTATCATTAAATACATGAGTGTCACCCCGAAGCAAGGGACTTGGTAAACCTTTGATACCAACACCTCATTGTATGCATATTCCGATGTCGACTAGGTCAGAGATGCCTACGATCGTAAGAGAACTTTGGGAGGGTATTTCAATTTGGGGAGTGCGCTTTGTTGTGGAAAATCAACAAATAAAATTCAATTTCTTTGTCTACCTTCAAGACGGAGTACATTGAGGCCGAGAGTTGTTTTACTCAATTCCTTTGGATGAATCAAATGATTTATAATTACGGGATATGTTATAGGATAACATGCTGATATATTATGATAGCATGAGCACATTTAACATTTATTATAATCCCATTCATAACTTTAGGACAAAACATGTAAACATTTGCCATCAATTTACCAAAGACCTAGTTAACAAGAGTATTGTGTCTTTTGAGTTACGTTCCGTCTACCAATATTCTCACTAGGAATGAGGACCTGAGGAATCCATAGGGGTTTGCATAATTTACAGAGTTCAAGTTATTTATCTAGGTAAGAATTCGCATGTTGTATTATGTGAATGATTTAGACATGTACTTTATGTACATTTGTTTTCATTTGGTTTTAAAAAGGTTAAAAATACAAAAAGATATTGTTTTCTCTAGAGTCTTTTAAGAAAAAAAAATCCTTTCTGAAAGTTTTTGATACAAATACAAAATATTTTTGATATTGTGATTTTTGGGATAACTAGTGTTAAGAAAATTTGAAAAATTGTGGAACAAATCTTGGTATATATTTTTTTATTCTTGGATGAAAAACTTAGAAATGTAGGGAGAACCTATGCATGTTTTGCTTAATTATTCCTATTAAGTTTTCCAAGAACAATTCATGTTGAATATGTTGCAGTCTTTACCATATCACACACACGTAAACAAGTTGAGCTAGAGTATATTTTTTATTGCAATCTGAAAATTTTTCTTAAACTTGTTTTCACTCAATTGTGTTGTATATTCTTCGCAATATTTTTTACTATGTGCATGTAAGATTCATTGTTTATGAGTTTATTATAAAAAATTATTAGAATCATCCATGGTCCCAAGGCATATTCTACTCAGGTGGTAGACATGTCTCTCTTTTCCATCAACATCCTGCGCCAACAGTGCACCAATGGACCTCGTGGTGGAGGTTAGATAAAGCAACAAATGTCGGGACTACCTCCGACTCACTCAATTGATTATGGGTCAACGGATGAAACCATTGCCTTTGCCCTCGTGGTGGGTGATGCCCATGTAATCCATGCCCCCGCTCCCTCCAATTATTAGCCGATCGATCCATAACTTGCTGGTGGCTCTCCCTCCGACCATGGCACTAAATCTGCCCATTTGAACTTTGTGGTCTTACACAAGAGCTCCATCAACGGATGAGTTATCTCAAATAGACATAGAACAAATCTCCTCAAGTAAGAGATCTTTCCGAGGAAACTTTCCAGCTCTTTTTGGGTTTGGGGACAAAGCTCTTTTTGGGTTTGGGGACAAGGCATATTAATACTTACTTTGGTCCATCTGCACTCTTTGTGGATCAATCACAAAACCCAACAATTTTTGACTCGTTACACCAAAAGCACACTTGAGTTGGTTCATCATCGGCTTGTACTTTCTGCATCTGTTAAAAGCTCTTCTTAGATCAACCAAGTGAGAATAGTCATTTGATTTAAATGACTATATCATCCACATAAAATTTCATAATGTCATGGAAAAGGTCGTGAAAAATAGACATCAATGTCCTCTAGTAAGTTGTTCTCGCATTTTTCAGACCAATCAACATTACATTGTACATGAAATTGCCCAAAGGAGCTCTGAAAGTTGTCTTCTCCGCATCATCAGAATTCATCTCCATCTGATTGTATCCAACATAACCATCCATAAAGCTATACATTTTATGACCAGTAGTTGAATCAATCAAGCTGTCAATTGAAGGTAGGAGAACTCATCTTTGAGGCAATCTCTATTGAGATCGCTAAAACAAATACAAATGCGAATTTGTGTTGTATCTTTCTTTCTCGCTGACACAATGCTGGAAGGCCAAATTAGATGTTGAATTGGTTTGATAAATCCAGCTGCCAGCAACCGTTCCACCGCAGCCTTGTTTTTGAGATCCAACCCCGGCTCGAACGTTCCGGTTGACTGCTTGATCTGTATTGCTTAAGGTAAAACGTTCAACTTATGGTAGCTCAGTTCTTAATCTAGCCTTAGCATCCCAATGTATTTCCATGCGAAAATATCTTTGAATTCCCGAATGAGCTCGATCAGCTCCAACTTCGCTTCGTGTCCTCCAAGTCTTTCGAAATGAAGATGGGCCTTGATTCATAATTTCATCGCTACTCACAGCTTAATCAATCTTCTTTAGCTCTTGAACTTGAGTTTTAGGATGGCCTTGCATACATTCAGGCTCATCTTCAATCTTATCCAAAAACTCTTGGATGTTTGACATCAATGACAAGACATTATCCTAAATTATCAATCAAAAAGTTTACATATTCCGAGTCAGCTTCTTCAGGATCTTCAGTTGCCCGCTCACACCATGAAAGGTGATATATCACCCTTCCATCATTGAGCACCACTTTTTTGCAGTGTCGTGCAAAGGTTGATGGCACCTTCCTTTTCTTGCAGTTTTTCAGGTGCTCCATCGCTGGTCTGTTAGGTCGGTTCAACGCACTCTGTCATTTCACCTCTTATTCCATCGAATCTATCCGTTACTTCATTCTATCTCTAAGTTGTTGTGAGATAAAATGAGCTTCAGGAATAACCTGCCTCTCCGGTTCAACTTCCAAAACTTCTCCGAACTCTTCCTCTTGATCTCCCACAGGTCCAATCTGTCCTTGACTGAGGGCACTCGCACCCCTTTGATACACCTTGTGAGGATACATGCTTCCTTGTTTAACTCAGTATAAAATGCAGCATCCACCAAATGTGCTTCCTCCTTTGCAAAAGGAT
Organism: Sambucus nigra; assembly: GCA_949130495.1. Classification (NCBI taxonomy): domain Eukaryota; kingdom Viridiplantae; phylum Streptophyta; class Magnoliopsida; order Dipsacales; family Adoxaceae; genus Sambucus; species Sambucus nigra. The sequence continues at coordinate 77,022,566 of OX422208.1, forward strand.
TTTTAATTGCTCGAATCACAATCTCTGGTCCTTTAACATTTGCTTTTGCACACTGATGGTATGTTGAAGGAACTAAACCATGGTTGTGCATCCAAACACTCCTAATTAACAAGTACTATAATGTAGTTGACTCAAATCACGTGAAATTTGATATGTGATGTGAGATTGCCCATTGTTATTCCATCATTCACATAACCAATGGATTCGGAAGTTCGGTTATTGTATCCTGAGATTGAAAGAGGTATTGAAACCAACCTTGTCTCCGAGATATTAGCAGCATAAAATGATCTAATAAATATGATATTCACCGAAACACCTCCATCTAGTAAATCTCTAGAGAAACTCGTTCCATTGATGGTTGTCACATACAAAGGCTTATTGTGAGGCAACCTGATTGATCTATCTGAATGACAAAGTGATCTCAAACATAAATTTTCGAATCAGCCTGGCCATAGGTCCTCTCCACTTTAACGATGGAACAACATTTGGTACTCTAATCTTGGATCCACCTCATATTCTTCAACCTGATAAGCTTGTTCGTTGTCTCTGCCACTTGATTCATCATAGGCAAGAACCACGCTAGCCATCCCTTGCAAATAGCTATTATACATATCTTGGAAATCTTCTTCTCTCGTTCGACCTTCTTCTTCCTCATCAAAAGAAACAACCACGTGAGCCCCAGGGGCTGGCAATGGATTGTTAATGGCATTACGTAGAGTAATCTGCAAAGTCCTTATTGACCTATGCTTGACAATGATCTTCCTCAAGATAAAACATGAAACCATAAGATGACCGATGCGCCAATGGATATAGGAGTAATTTGGGTCTTGAACGTCTGCCCCAACAAAAGCACAAGGTGTAGAGTTTCTAAGAGGAAAAATTAATCCATCGCCCAACATGGTATTGTAGCAACTCATTGCCTCTTCTACACTACAAGGCAATGGACGCGGATCCTCGTGATCAAACTTCCTTTTATTATTATTCCCAATTTTTGCTTGTTTCTTCTCCCTCAACGTAATTAACCCGTGAAAACTGGGCCCCTCTAACTACTTGGCCAACTAATTATTTCCATGCGACGTTTATGATGACTGGGAGGGGTCGATTGATCAGTGCAATATTTTGAGCGGCTCTTGTGAAGACTTTGAATGTGCCTTCTCTAGTCTCATTTATCAAGTGACAAATGAACTCTGGTAGCAAACCTTCTGCACAAATTTGAAGGAGCTTGCTCTCCGCTGCAGCTTCTCGTACGTCTAGATATCTTTCTCTAAACCTCTTGATGTAAGCCATCAACTCCTCACCTAGCCTTTGCTTCTCTCGAACAACCTGAGCCATGGTAAACTCACCATCTGCCAAAAAGAATTTTCGAAGAAATGCACACACATATCTTCCCACGTAGCTACACTCCTTGGGGCTAAGTGAGAATACCATGTGTAAACTTTGTCAGTGAAGGATTTTAAAAATTCCCTTATACGTAGCTTTTTATTGTTGCAATGAACACCAAGATTGACGCAGGTGCATCTAAAATGATGCAAGGTGCTAACAAGCAACCTAACATGCTCCCTCCTATGCATGGGCCAAAGCTGGTCAAGGCTCTCTAGGCTTGAACTCATGAAGCAGACTCACCCTTTGTATATGGTGAATTAAGTTTCACCATTACTATCAGCTATGGATTTTGATACAGCGGTACGCGCTTGTTCACATCATTTGGTATCAGAGCAAGGTCATGAATTCGAGTCACAAAGAGTGGCAACCCATGGGGGGAAATTTGATGCAGGTGCATCTAAAATGATGCGAGGTGCTAGCAACCAACCTAACAGCTCCCTCCTATAAATGGGCCGAGGCTAGTCGAGGCTCTCTACGCTTGAACTCATGAGGCAGACTCACCCTTTGTGTATGTCAATTAAGTTGCGCCATTACTATCAGCTATAGCTTCTGGTACAGCGGTAAGCGCTTGTTCGCATCAAAGATGAGCAACAAATTGTTTCAAATGTTCCATCCGATTGCCCCCTCTTTCATTAAACTTCTCAAAAATTGGAAGAATACATCCCTGCCTAAGGGATGGCGCCAACATCTTCAATGATTAAAGAAGGCGAAACAGTTGTTTCCACTGTCTTGGTCTGTGGTGGAGTGGCCACAGGTAAAGGTGCAACTAGAACTTCAACGGTTGACATTCTAGCAGGAGCAAGATTGATCATAATAGGAACAGCTAGACTGAGAGGTGTAATGAGGATTCCTATTAAAGGAGCGGCAGGTTGTGCCATTGGTGTAACAAAGGAACTTGAATCCGTTGTGGAAACAAACATCGTCATTCCTTGTTGACTTTGGAAGAATTCCATGAATTTGACCATGAGATTTGTCATTTGGTTGGGCACCAAAACAGTGCTCATGGAAGCTTGCCCCCATGAACATTCCTCGTGGCAGCAATGACTTGAACCTCAGTAGCAGGTGTAATAACAGCATGTTCTTCCCCGTGCTGAACATCATCGAATGCAAGAGTACGATTTATATTTCCATTCACCATCTCTAAGAGAATACCTCCCCAGCATAGTCGACAAATGTAAAAGAGCACTTCTCACTGGGTTGTAAGAAGAAGTGGTGATTTCTCTTATCACCTCAGTGTTTATAATAAAACTGAAGCGTAACCCGTATTAATGGTGATGGGAAAATATACTTTGCAGAAATGATGATGAGCAAACTTAATAGTGAAAGAAAATATACTCGAGGGAGTAAATCAACTGCAAGAACACAATAAATAACATAGTTCACCTAACTTGGCTACGTCCACCGGAGCTCGAGTTTTATTTCACTTAGAGAGTGAAAATCAATGTTTACAAACACTCAATCTCAATAATAAAACTTTTCCTCTCAAAGTATATACAATGTTTAAACTCTCTCAAAATCTCTTCAAGTATGTTGAAGTCTCTTCTCAAATCTGCCTTGTGTCGTGTTTGTCTCTGTGTCTGTCGTTCTTCAGTGGAATAATGTAGCATATATATAATCTCAACATTAATCTCGTGGGACCTTGAGTGCTTTTTCCTCGTTTGGATCCTTCTCCTGGTAAACCACCATCAATCATTTAATGGGGAACAGATTCATTAAGCATATTCTAAAAACATGGACGAAAGTATTACTATAACTAAAAGTGTCCCAGCTTTAAGCGCACTGCCCAATACATAATATAAAGTCTGCACGTCTGGGATCATGTGCAAAAGGAATATTCCTTTATGTGAGATAATGTTCTCTACGTCAGCACTTTTTTACAGCTCATTGATACTTTAGTCGAGCAAGCTGATGGTTGCTTGCAACATGTTCAATCGGGTGAGCTATTTCGCAACATTCTTGATCATATAGAGTTGTTTCGCACCCTGCTCAATCGGGTATAGCAGTTTCCTTGAGAACCTTCCCAAAAGGTCGATCGATGGTGCATAGAGCTTCCTCGGTTCTGCCAGACTTGGTTTTTCGAGTGTGATGATTAACCTCTTCCATATAATATCGAATGAACTCCCATTTGCCTTGGTGAGGTAATTTATCTCTAAATGGGGAGTTTTACAAACAAACCCCTCTTACATGATGAATTTTGTCAAGCCTCTTCTCCACAGCCACTAGATTAGTCACAAGGGACATGAGGTATATTGAAGGCCTCGACGGATAAATCGTTATGAGAGTAAGTCGAAGGAGATGTGTTACAGCTTTTATCTCGATAATGACTTTTTTTAAACCTTTAAACAGTTTGCTCCTAAGCGCTCTTAGAATTGAGAGGATGCTCAAGTCCAATGGTATCCATGATATATCACATATACTTTAATATATTGAAGCGGATCAAAAAAATGTTGAAAGGATGACAAGAACAACTATAAAGGCAAGAGATACACCAATAGCCATCTCAAGAGTCATTGCACATAAATGTGGGAGTGTAAACTTATGTGAGTGCAAGAGTTATCACAATGAGAAATCTAGAAAGCAATATCGAGATGAAAATAATTGATTACACACACAACACCAAAGATACGTGGTTCGACAACTTGCTTACGTCCACGGAGAGGTTACTGTTTTCTATTAGTGTCTCAAATAATCGAAGTTCCATCCCCTTTGTCCCGGATCATTGTTTACATGTTATAGTTGTGATTCTAAGTGATTGAATTGTACAAATAACTCAACCAGCTTGTAAATAGCTCGTACCGCGATAACCAATTTGAGTCTATCTCCATGCATTTAAGCACATGTTAAATACAAGGGTCTAAAATAAATATTCAAGTTGGGTCAGGCAGTCCATTTCGCTGGCCTGGCCGGCTGTATCAGTGTGCTTAAATAAATACGCCCCCACGCTTTATATCTCATGCAATGGACATTAAAAGAGTACCTATGCATGGGTAAAAAGATTTTTCACCCTACATTAGCAAATTTTTTGTATATGAAATGAACCAATGAGCATTGAAGATTATTATACTAGAATGGGCATTAAAAGAGTACTCATGCAGGGGTAAAAAGATTTTTCACCCTATATTAGCAATTTTTTAAATGAAATGAACCAATGAGCATTGAGATATTGTGTTGTCAGTGTTTGATATTTTTTAGGCCATAGAGTGAGAGAGATGACAATGATTTCTTCTTTACATACGTATTCCAATAAACATGTAGTTTATTATAACAGATTTTTTTAGTCTCACTAGAACTTCGTATAACATATCCTATCAAAAGTTTCATGATAAGTGAAAAAGCATAATCAGCAAGTGGTTAAGAGGCTCAACTAGTTTATAGTAGAGTGAATATTGTGGTAAAGTAACCTCAAATCTGATGCCACCAACATGCTACATCATTGAGAAGCTATAAGCATATAGATAATATAATAATAAATATATAAAAACTTACTTGACAATAGCTCTTCTTGCTTTCCAAAAATGTTTTTGACCTATTATTCCTACAACATCATCGGGCGATATATCCACCGCAGATATAGAATCCACCATCGAAGTCTCCGAGAGATCATCACCGTTATTATCAGTAAGATTTCTCTGCTCTTCTTCTTGAAGATTTCTTATTGGGACAGAAGAATTTCGGTAATCTAAACTCCTAGTAGACTCATTTGCAACACCATAGCTTGAAGGTGCATTGCTTTGCTTCAATGGACCTTCAACATTTTCTCTCGGCGATTGATTCGAGGCAAAATTAACTTTATTGTGATCAAAGATAGGAACCTGGAAATCATCTTCTTCTCGACTGTTTTGTTGCTCTAGTTGCATTAATGGGGCGTTCAAATCAGCATAGCGAGTATATGGTTTTTCAGCTGGATTCGTTGAAGGAGGCCGCTGAAGAGGAACAAACATACTCCTTTCACGTCCATTTGCCTGCAACCATTAGTTATTAATACTCGTACTAATTAGCCTTATAATGTGCTTTTCTAAATGAATTATATTACATATTGAGCTTATTACTCAAAAAGAAAATAGCTAAAAAAATAAGTTAATAGATACGATTGTGTAAATTGTTAATTAACCTTCGCAATATGCAAAGCACTACATTACATATTGTGCTTATTACTCAAATGCGCACACAAGCAGGAATTAGTATAAGAAAAAAAGGGGTATAATAGAGGAAACAGCAATGTGAGTGCAAGGGGTCCTGTAATGATACAATCATATTAACTGTCAGTGATGATTCAAATTTGGGTTATTTGGCATTACGTCCTTTTTGTTGCGCCATATATCACTTTAGGTTCTAAAGTTTAACTCATTATCCCTTTGGGTACAATTTTCACGACACTTTTGTGAAGGAGAAAAAAAGTGTCAGACAATAGAAAATAAAATAAGTGTCCCATAAAGTGATCATATGTTAAAACTTTGGCACCATTGGTGATATACAACATAAAAAAACAGAGATTAAACCTTATATTTTAAGTAGAAAAGGAACACTGTTAAGTCAAACCCATTTAAAATGAGCAGATACATGAGTGTTTATGGAAGCATTGTTACTTTGAAAATACCCTACTTCACAACATCTCTCTCTTGAATGCACTAGCAACGTATGCATACATATAATGGAAACAAAACCCCAAACTCTAAGTCAAAGCATCACTGAAGACTGGAATCAAAAAAATTGCAAAAGATATAAAAGATTTCCAGTAGAAATCGAAAGAAGAAGGCATAAAACCGAAGATTCGCACTAAAAGTCACTTTGGAAACCAAAGCTTCACATGGTGTGTTGTATATAATAAGTATCATTATCCCACTGAAATCTATATATATACATATATCTAGATTTTTCTGGAAAGATTCCGGTTGCGTGTGTAGATTTGTGTTTGTAAATTTGCTCCTCCTTCAGCACCATGGTTCAAAGTCAAGGCCGATACCGCGACGATACGGCCGAGTTGACTAGGTATCGGTGCCCACCGATTCCGAGTTGAGTTTTCAACTATTGATGTGAATCGACTCTATATCGGTAATTTCTCGGTAGTATCGGTGATATAGCGGTAGCATCGGCCCATATCGGCGATATCGCAGTAGAATCAGCCCATATCGGCGATATCACAATAGTATCGACCGACCCATATCGGTGATATATCGTCTCTCTCCAGTATTGTGTTGGTAAGCGTGGTTTTTTTGGGGGGTTACGAAATGCTAATTGTTTTTTTAATTTAGTGTGTTGTGTGTGTGGGTTATTTGGTCATCGTGTGGATTTAATTTAGTGCGTTGTATATGTGCCAATTTTTTTTTTTAAAGAATGCAAATGATCCAAATGTTATTTGTTAATTATTTTTTATAATAATGTTCCCAATGTTATATTTTAATATGTTATTATTTATAAAAAAAAACTAAATTTTATTCTTTTACAAGCAAATATACTACTATTATTATTGTAAAAATAATATTTTATTTGTATCCTCTAAACATTTGTAAAAATAATATTTGCATCCTTTTATGTAAAAATAACATTTGCAACACAAGTAAAAAAAGAAATATTTGCATCCTCTTTGTAAAAAAATAACATTTCCATCAATTTAAAAAAAAACATTTGCAACCCAACAACAAAAAAATAACATTTACATTTCTTTTATAAAAAAATAACATTTGCATCATTTTTTTGTAAGAAAATAACATTCGCATCCTTTTTGTAAAAAACGATTGTAAAAAAAATGTAGTGTTTTGTCAAAATCATTATTTGTGTCCTCTTTGTAGAAAAATAACAATACTAAAAAAGAAACATTTCTATCCTTTTTAGAAAAATATAACATACTTAAAAAACACATTTGTATCCTCTTACTAAAAATAATACTAAGAATATAATAGTTGTATCCTCTTTGTAAAAAAAAAATTAGCCTCTTATTAAAAAATTAACATTTGTTTTTCTTTATAAAAACATAATATTTGTATCCTCCGTGAAAAAAACATTGATTTATTATGGAACATTGAATCTGGCAAGTTCGCAGGACGTCAATATAATCAATTGTATAATGTTATGCATATTAAATGATAGTTTTAAACTTATCTGATTGGTCCACATTGTTAATCGTATTTTTTTAAAATTTTCTAGATTTTTTTCGGAATTTTTTGCTCTCTCTAAATAGTGTATCTTTGCGTATCGCCCGATACCGTGCCCGATACCGCGACCGAGCTGAAAATCGAGTGGCTGATACCGGGACCGATACCGAGACTTTGAACCATGTTCAGCACTATACAAAAACAGCACCCGTCGATCAACCGACCCCTGCCTCATACAACACTGGCAAAATCCTCAAACCTTAATCTTAACAAAATACACAGCAAGTGGTCAACTGACCAGTGCACAGTCCTACTTGAGGGAGAGGAGGGAGATATTCAAGAAACAAACTTCCCGAGTCCTTAAACAACACAAAGCTCCCATATATGTAGTTGGAAAATCACCAGTATTTGTTTGGGGAATCAACAAATACTTAAATAATATATGCTATCGCTGAGAAGTACGGGACAGTCTTGAGAGACTGAGAAGGCAGTGAGTCCTCCCGGACACATGTCAGAGACCTCCACCTCTTTTCAGGTGTCAGAAACTTAAATATAAAATTAAAGTGTCCAATACTTCTTCAAATATCCAACACTTGTTTTCATGTGTCCATACCTAATGCTCAAGTACAAAAGTTAATTATGGTATTGTTTTGGGCAACATCCCATTTGCTCATGTTGCTACATGCCCACATCCTACATTTTAAGAATTTGTCGTGTCATCCCGTCCGTGCCCATGCTTCATAGGCTACATGGATGATCACCACAGTCACTTGTTGCCCTTGAAACAACTCCCATCCAGACAAAAATTCACAACTTCAATAAAAGTATGCATTCAATTTTTTTTTTCTTCAGCAACAGCCATTAAGTGAGCACACACAAAATATGGAGGGATCACAACTATAACCTTATTCAACATACAAAGAGTTGCATAATGAATACAAAAAAAGAATGAAAAACAATAATAACGAAACTAAAGAAACTTGTAATTAAAAAACAAGTTTCAAATTCTAAACTCACCTGGCTAGATGATGCAGGAGGGACCAAATTAGTAGTGTTATTAGGATTAGGAGGCAAAACCCCATGATTGAATCTTTGAGATGGGATACTTAGTTGCTCATAGAGAGCCATCTTGTTCCTTGGAGGTGCTCTTGGCCCTCCTTTCTCTGTATCATTAACATGTAGCCTTGGGAACATGGGCCCCATAATCTTCTCCTCATCCTTCCCTCTCTTCATCTTGTCTCTCCTAATTCAACAAAAACTCAAAACAATAGATCAAACACCAAAATTGGACCCTTTATTTAACAAACCCAAAACAGCTAAAATTGGGGGGAAAGTGTTTTCCAACTGAAATTGATAAAGAAAAACCAAACCCACTTGCAAAAACACAAAATCTCCCAACCCCAGAAACCAAAATTGAATCTTGCTACTTTTTGGTTGAAATCAAGTGATTTGTGAAGAACCCAGATACAACCCAGCTGGGTAAACGAGAGAATGAAATGAAAATGGGGGAAAAGTGTTTTCCAGTTGATATTGATCAAGAAAAACCAAACCCACTTGCAGAAACACAAAATCCACCAAACCCAGAAACCAAAATTGAACCTTGCTACTTTTTTGTTGAAATCAAGTGATTTGTGAAGAACCCAGAAACAACCCAGTTGGGTAAACGAGAAAATGAAATGACAAAAATTGAAGTGTATCAAATTAATGTAATAGAAAGCGATGAAATAGATTCGCTAAAGTATAGCCACTAGCCAGGGGCGTGTAACGTGTTGTTTGCTAGGGATTTTGCCTAAAAATATCCGAGAGTACGGATTGGGAAAGGGCAAAAGTGGTGTAGTTGTGGACCCAGTTCGGATAAAACCAGAATCTAGAACCTGATTCAGGAAAAAAAAAATGTTGATTAAATAAAATAAATGAAAGTAAATAGTGATAAATGGGCGGTTATGAAGGGGCAAAAATGGATATAGATAAATTTGGACGGGTCAAAAGCGGGTTGGACATAATAATTTGGGCAGATTTGGTCGGGTTAAACCCGGGTCGGGTTGGGTTGACCCGCTTTTTTTTTATTGAAAAAATAATTATTATACCATATACAAATAAATATGGTATAATAATTTTGAAAAAAAATATACAAGTAAATACTTGAATAAAAAAAAAATTTAACTCTTTAGTAATTTGAGTTTTATTTTTGTGAGGGTCCAAAACCATTTTGATCCGCTAATGACCCGCCAACAAACCATCTTATTGGATCGTTCAAACCATTTTGACCCACAAACACAATTAATGGGATCCAAACACATTATTTTGGGTGGATTATGGGCGATTTCATCCTCAAGAACCTATATTCCCTGCCCTAGCTATTATGGATACTTGGTATCGAAAGAGTTTAAAATATTCTTCTATCAAAATAATATCTTAAATTAACATGATGTTGAAACATTTAAAATTTATTGCATAAAAAGATAAAATTTTATACGCATTAGCATATAGGTCACGTGATGCGTGATCGAATTTATTAAAATTTATTGTTATGTTGTTGTAATATATTTCACACTATATTCTACGAATGAAAAGAGATTGACTCGTGTTAAATTTATTATGTGAAACACGCTACAATACAGTTTAAATAATAAATTCATAATCTTATGTACGGACGACATCAAACACCCCTTCATCTAATATTAAACATTTCTAATTAAAACACCAAAGATCTTTCAAAATGAAAAAATTATATGCTTGTGACATTAGAAAATTTATCTAAATAGAATACTATAAAGTATTACAAAACTTTTCAAATACTTAAATACCTAAATTCTTACAAAGAAGAAGAAATAAATATAAAATATAATACATTAAGACCTATAACTTTAATTGATAAAAATTTAGAATTCGAGTAATAATCTAAAATAAAACTTATAAGTATTATGGCAATAAATACACAATTGTGACCATTAATAATATGTTGTACAACAAATGATAAGCCAAAAGTAAGCTTTATCCATTACTTAAAAAGGCAATATGAGTATAGTGAATTCATTTATAAAAGTAATTACATAATATTAGGATGAATTTTTTAACCCATGCGTATATGGAATGGCCACCACAAAACACAATCATTTGAACCTCAGTGAAGAACTTTTCCATCCCCTTATCAGCCATCTCAGCATGAGTTAACTCTTTACTTCAGAAATTCTCGAGTCCAAGAAATTTTGATGTCATTCCATGTTATAACCTGAAAAAATAAATTACCAAATTGGGGAAAAAATAACTACATTAATAATCAATTTTCAGTAAATTAAAATAGTAGTCAAAAATTGATAACTTAGATTAAACCCCATTCCAATCAAGTACTGCTCTATAGGTCGTATCTAGCTCGACTCCATTGTTAATAATGGTCGGTTTACTTTCAGTTGCGTCTTGTCTTTGGACCTATTACATGGTATTGTTGGATGGAAAGTCAGAGGTCTATTTGGTCTGCATAAAGCCTTGGAACGACTGTGAAGTACACTTAGATAGCTGTTGATAAGAAATGGTAGGTGGTTGTCTTGTATCCTTTTCTCCAAAAAAAAACTCAAAATAGGTTGATAATTCAGTAGGTTCTTCATTGATATTCATATACATGTCAGGAATGACATAAGGTAAAACGGATTCATAATCGCAAATTGAAATAACATAACAATTAGAATAACAAGGCTAAAAAATGCAAAAATATGAAGATGAGATGGAAGGGGTAAATACCTTGCCTCTATGAGGACTAATTTATGCGTGATGAGATTAATTCAACTGGGTACACATGAGGAGGTTTATGTATCACTTCAGCCAAATATTTTCTTAAGTAAGGATACGAAATTGTGTAAATAAAAATAAACATGGAAAATCAGAGAGGTTGTGAGATGAAGAGATAGAGGGGGTATGGAAAGATAAAAAGGTGATGGGGAGAGAGAAGTTATGGGGAAAATAAAACTTCAAAAGCTACCTATTTCCAATAGAGACGTACCAATCTCCGTCAGTTGAAAAGCCTAAATGGATCAATGGTTATTAATTGGAGTGCACTCTAAAAAAGAAGAGTAGTGGAGAGAGAAATTCATTTTTAAATGCCATGTGACAAGTTAAGGTGCTTTCAAGCTACATTTTTATATATGTACATAGGTTTTGCATTTGATTATCTAGCAATCAACGGCAGATTCAAGGGGGACTGACGAGGGCTATAACCTAGGTCAAATAAAAAATTACTTGCGAGTGAGTGTATTAAAGAAATAAATAAACCTTAAGTTAATCATATTATCCAACTAACTAAGCTAACATCAAAACCAAAAAGAAGTAGCAAGGCCCATATATTCGAATCTTATCATGGTAGTTACTTCCCCCGCCTGTGTTGTTTTTTAAAATGGTTTTCTTTCTCTCCTTCTTTTTGTCAGGAGCAAAACGTATATTTTCAATATTTTACTTTTGACTTTATATGGTTGATTTAGTGACTTTCTTCCTCTCTATCCTAATTTTCGTAATGCTTATTGGGATAATAGAACATATATACTTGTTTTCCTGGTTTCATAAATGATTTTCATTTACTGATATTATGAGTTACTTTTAACACTAATTTTATAAACGCAACGTGATATTAATTCCAAAAGGAAAAAACATCAACTCAACTTTAATTTTAATAATTAGTCTTATTTTCATTTTGTTCTATTAGGGTTTGATTTTAGGGATTTTTATTTTTCTATTTGAGTAAACTATCAGATTGGTGAATATTTGTATATGTGTGGGATTGTGAATATGTGTGAATGATAATAGTGAATGACATTATTATTGAAAATCAAATGTCAAAGTTGTTTATATTTGTTGATTAAACTATTTTTTTATTGAAGTAGTTTAGTTAATGGGGAAATTATTATTTTATATTTCATTATTTATTAATTTTATAATTATTGAATAATTCTTCACTTGAAAACTCAAAAATAACCTTAAAAACTGGCCCGGGATATCCTTCCCTCAAACTTTCGAACTTAATAATTAACTACTCCCACACTTACATTATCATTATCCCACCCCTGTAAATAATCTTAGCTCTGTCATTGCTAGCAATCAATGTAAAAAGAAGTTGAATAAATAATTAAACCAATTATATTGTATAATGAAAAAGAACACAGCATCAGCATGAAGAACTAAGAACATTGTATAGATAATTATTAACGACGCTAATTTGTAACAATAAAGTAATAAAACTTGAATATTTTCTAGGTTGACCTTATATTAGGACATTGTTTGACAAATAATAACATCTTCAAAGTCCATTATTTACTCAATTTTTTTAATTAACGAAAACCTCACATGCTAACAGTATATATATAACACATCAATATCTCAATTAAATTATGATTAAAATGGTATCAATTATCTATAAAAATGAACCCATATGCCCTCACCCTCATTCTTCTTCTTTCCACTGAGTCAAAACCCATCAACACCCACCATGCTTTAACATGCCCTTTGAAACATTTAGAACCCACAAAAACTTTAAACTCTACCCTCCACCCCCCTCCATTCCACATCTCACTTATATAAACTTACAAATCCATTTAAATCGATACTCATTTCTCTCCCTTCCCAATACCTGAAACCCCCCAACAAAAGAAAAAGAAAAATATTATCGAAGCAAGTGTCCCTAACTTCTACCACAATACTTGAAACCAAATAATAAAGCACAAAAAAAATAATAAAAGAAGTATATAATTATAAAAATACAACACAATGGAAAATATATTATTAAATTAATTTAAACATATCATGTGATCAATAGTTTAACTTCATGACCAACATCTGAAAAAAAAAAACAGTTGAGCTTTTTTCTTTATCTTAAATAAATATAATGAATAAAAGAAACACTCTCACGAAAATAATATATATGTTATTAATCAGATATCAAGATTAATTTATGCAAATGGTGTCTATTTTATATGCCCGCACACACGCACACACGCGCGTGTGTGTGGAAAATTCTAGGGCGACCCACTTTGAGTGCCCAATTTTGAGACACGATAATGTGTCATCACCATATTAGGTGATGTTTTTAGTGAAACCCGTGTGACCCACACTCACCAACCAATGTGGTGATGACACAATATGTGTCTAAAATTAGGTCCAAAAATTGAGTATCCTTAACATTACTCTCTCTCTATCTCTCTCTCTCTGGAGAGAGAGAGAGAGAGAGAGAGAGAGAGAGAGAGAGAGAGAAGGGAGGGGTCACATAGAATAGATTATTTTTTACAGGGAGTGTGAATGAGGAGATGCATTAAAAGATTAGTGGAGACATTCAATTTAGGTGAAAAAGACAACAAACCTATTGAAGATAACCCATTAGCTTGAAAATGGTGGAGTGAAGAGAAGGAGTTTCATGACTCTAAAATCCATACAAACATAATAAGGCATGCCCTATAGAAAATCTCAAAATGAATTAATCCTTCCTCATAGAGTTTGCGAAGTATGTCGATTGGAGAAAGATATTAATGTGTGTCCTATATATACGTGCTTTTATTACACGTGCAATGTAGTTTGTGTAGTCCAAACGTCAATCTAATATAGGGAGAAAAGTTGCGTAGAAAATAAAGAAAAAGAGCATCCATAAATAATATGAATCGTTTATTGATGGAATCGGGTAATAGGGTTTACTATTAATTACAGGAGATGGAGGGGCGTGTGAAGTGGGTGTTGAAGGTAATAAGGGCGAGAGGGGTTTCTATTTATTGCAAATACAGTTTTAAGCCATGGGACAAAGCTATAATTAAGGAAAACATTTACATATATACAGAGAGAGAGAGAGAGAGAGAGAGAGAGAGAGAGAGAGAGAGAGAGAGAGAGAGATTTGGGGTATAAATTTTTATGTGAGATGCATGGAAAAATTGCAAATAATATGGGAAGTGCATAAATGCAAGTTTTACACTTCCATTACCCTAAAAGGCATATAAGGCGCGAAATGGAAATTTAGGTCGCATTTTTTTCATCTGAATTTGAAGTTTGAATCCGAACTCTAAAATGTGAATCTAAAATCAAAATTTGAATATGGACAAATATGTTTATTTATATGTGTAAATGGACCTATGAATGAATGTATTTTGATATATTCAGATTCGAAGTTCATATTCAGAGATAATTTTACCTTCTAGTCACTAGGACGCAAATATAGTCATTAACGTCTTAATCATTTAAAAAATAAATACCATTTTGTACCTCTTAAGTTTGAATTGTTCGGATTTAAACTTGAGAGGAAAAACATAGGACCCCCTACTAAATGAGGAAGGAAGACATTTAAATAAAAGTCTTAAAGAGGAAGGGGAGGACAGAGCAATTTTTAAGTTTAGTTTTATTGGGATATAAGAGGATAAATATTTTACAAATATGTTATAGGTTTCCCGTGAAGCATGTGCACTAGGCCCTGGAAGTGCAGTTTTTACTTGGTGAAAAGCCTAACTCAACATCTAGCATAGATTAAACACTTCAATCGTATTCGAGTTTTTTGTTGCGAGGTTTGATATGTGAGGGAGATTGGGGGAAAGCCTTTTAGATAAAGATAAACTCTTAGGAATGTTTGGTGATAAAGAATATAAAAAAATGAGAAAGAAAGTTAATAGAGTAAAGGATGAATAAATTTACAACAGTCTTAAAGATAAACTTAGGTCATAAGGAGATCATTGTCATGGGAGCATCCTGGATGATATTTAAAGGCATCCATATGGCATTTACTTAAGTTAAAGTTTAAGAATGTTTGAGTATGCTTCCATCACTAATTTTGATATGCAAATTATATTACAGTACTATAAAATAATTATGTTACTTTTCTTACTATATATTTTGAGTAAAAGTATTTTCATATGATAAAATTCATTTCCAATGTAAGTAAGTATTTGTAAGCAACAAAATTGTTCGCTATTCTTCTTTCGCTTAAATAAGCTCTGAAACGAATTTGTAAATACGGTGTGATACTGATTTAATCAAATTCGCAAATTTCCAATTTATACTTATTTAATTAGAGTCAATTTTTAAACCAATTAATTAAACCCAATTTTAATTCAACCCTAAACAAACATCTAGGTGTAGTGGATCATGCCAACACAAATATAATTGTTGATTCATAGATTTCAGGAAAAATCCCAGAAGGGCAAAACCTTTTATTTCACTAATAATACTCATAATGATTACAAGTGAAATCTGCAAAGAATTTACCGTAGCAAACTCTTATAGGCCGTAACCTAAATCAGGAATGAATCAACCTCACAAGATCCATACAGACACGCAGTTCAGTCAGCCCAGGAACACCCACGAGTACTCCATTTGACATGCATTCAAGTCAGCCCAGCACCTCCCTCAAGTGGCACCTAAATCAGCAGTAGGTTATCCTCCATATAAGAGAAACTCCAACAAAACTGTATCTTGGGTTCTAAAATAATTCACTAAAAGAAATTGGGATTTGTGAATTGAAAACAAAAGGATTTGAACCCTAAATGTAGAAGATAAAGGTAATCTGTTGTTAGCAGTTTATGCAGAAAGAAATTCGTCGGGTCTTCTTGATGAAAACAGAGTGGTTTAACACGCTTTATATAAAAAACTTAAGTCGACGCGTCACTCGAACGAAACCACGTGTCGCTTAAATGAGCTTCGTGCGACAAGCCCATGTTGTTTGAATGACGTACAGGTGTTGCTCGAACGACAATTTAAAATTTTTATTTCGTAAAAAAAAACTCTGCCTCAACACTTAGAAAAAATTCTTTTTGACGAAAACTAACACCTCAATACTTAGAAAATATTTTAGAAAAATATCCTGACACTTTTAAACGAACCGTTAAGTAACCAAAACACAACCTTACCAAAATTCATCTCGTGGAGGCTTGAATGTTAAGGAACGTTGATATTCGAATCCATCTTAGCGCATGATTGAACTTGAATAAGTCTTCGACGGTTGTAACGGTAAACGACATACAATAATGTAAACATGACAATAAAATAATGTCCTTACAAATCTCCCCCTATGTTTATGCCGATATAAAATAAAAACATCTGAATTATCAAATCAAAATGCCTATACAAATCTAATACTCTCCCATGAACCCAAAACTGAAAAGGTATAAAAAATGTAAGTTTGAAACTTTCTTCAAAAATACCTTCTTGACTTTAACATCAAATCTTCAAAGGGTGTGCGAAATAATGATCTTAAATTTTGTACCTACACACATGAGACAAAACAAATACCTTCTTGACGCATCGAGTTTGAAATGATATGAGAACAAATCAATCATCAATAATCAAATCTCCCTCATAATGCACACTCCACTATAATTCATTCCCCCCATTTTTATTTGTTCGAAATAGACAAGGAAGAGAATAAACAAAACAAAAGTGGAGTTGTCACGATAAGCAAAGCAAACATGAGTCAAACTACGCTCATGCAAAGGAGTAAATCAAAAGCTTCCATAAACTATTTTTGATTTTTCAATTTTTCAAACAAAAATAAAGTTACAACAAAAATCACACACCATGAATTTATACTAAAATAACCAAAACATGAAAACGAAATGAATGGGTGTGAACATATTCGATAGGCAAATCAATGCAATCACGCATAATATATGTGCACGATGAATATGTATACTCCTAACGAATGAATCTCAAAATCGTTGTTAGGTGTCGAAAAATGTGAATTTAGATGACATCGTCTTAATCAAATCGACAAATCAAAGTCATACATGATTTTCATACGAATAACGTCTAAAACTATGTAACGTTTTTTCATGACTTTGTTAGGATATGCAAACCCATTTTATATTTCATCCAAACTCCCTCATAAATAATAATGTTGTTTGTCTTTTGAGGTGATGAAACAAAATAAATTGGCCCACTGTATGGCATATTTTTCTTTTTATTGCCTTTAAAATTTTGGGCTCTTTTGATCCTAGCTTTTGTTTTTGTGCCATGAATTTTCTATGTCCAATTTAAACGGTGGCTTAATCGCAAAGAATAAATGAGTACCTTTCGTAGCCCTTCCCCATTTTTCAAATAAATATCACACAAACTCAGATCAACGGTTCTTACATACACTACTTTCATCGTCAAGTTTTATCTCATTTGGTTCGTTTTAAAGACAGAATTGAGATGAAAACACATCGACCAACATGTGATAGACAAGAAATATAGTCAAACAAGTATGTGCAAGTGTGCATTAAAGGAACTCGTGAGTTAAACATGTAGGTAGTAACAACAAATCACATCTCAATGACTCCAAACATTGTAAAGCACAAAATGAAATGATGACGCATATCAAAACACTATCAAATAGTCACATGGATATGGAATGAAATTGTGACTCGGTCATCATAAATGTCCATTCATAAACAGTGTAAACAAAATAGAAAACTCCTTTTGACCTTTTTCAAAAAAAAAAATCTCAAAAAATAGAAAATCTTTTTGTATATTTCAAAAAATTTCTAAAACAAAAATCTAACACAAATAGTATACAAGTCATAACACTAACAAGAATATATCACAAGGCACAACTAGCGTATGAAAAACAAACCATGCAAACACAATCATCTATAAGATATAGCAAGAGAAGAATCATGTACAAGCAACCGAGAATCAACTAGTCTAACATCTGGTGCCATTAAAAGTGATTTCCTAACCCAAATAAGTGTGCAACGACGCATGGGGGTTTTGGGAACCAAGGAAACACTAGACTTCAACTTCCTAGGACTTCTTCCAGGATCAAAATAAAAATGCTTAAGGTAACCGTTCCTACCACAATGTGAACATATGTAAACGGGTGGAACGACACCTATGGGTTAGCCTTTTATAACTTCATTGGGATTGATTGACCCTCTAAAATAAATAATGGTCTTGGCTTTAATACTCGAAACATGAGAACACGACGAGTCACTACCATTGCTACCAACGCTACTCGAGTTTGTTAAATCATTTTTTACTCAAGCAAAGAATTAGACTCTTCCAATTTTAAGGACTCCTTCTCTAAATTTTCAATTATTCCTTGAAGGTTATCACGTTCTCCCTTAAAATACGCACACTTATCCCTAAGAGTCTCCTCATGTACCACAAACTTATCGATTAAAATATTTATATCCTCTTTGGCACGAACATATATCCTAGCATTTTTAAAGTCCTCCAATTTTTTTTCCTAAAAATAGGACTCTATCATCACTCTTCTATTTGGACAATTCGAGTTTTCTAAAGTCTTGGTATAAGTCAACAAATTTCTCACGATAAAAATCTCTTTGAATTTGAACCGTTTGCAAAAGATCCATAGCGGATTTAAAACGACAATTTTCTTTTTTCGAAAAATCAATTCTTTTCGCAAACGTCAAATTCAAATTGTTTAAATCATCAAAACTCTGACTCGTGCCATCAAGGGGGGGGGGGGGCGGGGGGGGCATCTGATAACATAAGTGCTCCATCGAGAAAATTGCAATTTAAAAAAAAATCAATATCACACAATTTTGCAAAAAACGGATCAAGCGCAATAACTTAGAGTAACACGCTCTGATACCAATTTGTAAATGCAGTGTGATACTGATTTGATCAAATTCGTTAATTCCCAATTTAGTCTTATTTAATTGGAGTTAATTTTTAAACCAATTAATTAAACCCAAATTTAATTCAACCCTAAACAAACATCTAGGTGTAGCGGATCATGCCAACACAAATATAATTGTTGATTCACATATTTTAGAAAAAATCCCCGAAGGGCAAAACACTTTATTTCACTATTAATACTCACAATGATTACAAGCGAAATCTGCAAAGAATTTGTCGCATCAAACTCTTATGGGCCGCAACCTAAATAAACAATGAATCAACCTCAAAATATCCACACAAACACGCAGCCCAGGAACACCCACGAGTACTCCCTTTGACACGTAGTCAAGTCAGCCCAGTACCTCCCTTAAGTGGCACCTAGATCAGCAGTAGGTTATCCTCCCTACAAGAGAAACTCCAGCAAAGTTGTATCTTGGGTTCTAAAATAATTCACTAAAGCAATTGGGATTTGTGAATTGAAAATAAAAATTTTTTAACCCTAAATGAATAAGACAAAGGTAATCTGTTTGTTGATACCAAAATTAGTATGCTGATATAGACGAATAATAAGAAGACACGTGTCGATCTACGTGGCACAATAGCAACGAGGAAGTTTATTTCCCCGACCAAGTCATACTCACTCCGAGCAGCAAGTGTACTCCGAGGAACTGCTGAACGACGAGCAACTAAGGCGGTCCGAGCTGCATCTCGGCCACAGCATTGATTGCCAGATAATCAACAGTTCAACTATTCATTGAATGCTTATCATACAGACATATACTCTTAAAGGGCATTAATTGTTTACCCTTTCACATGTACAGCCTAAGGGCTATAAATACATTGTATCACCCTCATTCAAGGAGACTGGATTTTCTTGATAGAATTACATATCGAGAACTCCAAAACACTTGGCAATAACAGAAAACAGTGGACGTAGGCCATTCTTATAAGGCTGAATCACTTTAAAATTCTTTGTCTCATTTATATTTATCTGTGATTAAATAATTAGAAGCAATCTAATTTTTTACATCAACAGATTGGCGCCGTCTGTGGGAAACGACTGTTGTTATCGTTTTTCACCAAAAATCATTCATCATCAATGGCAGATAATCCGGAATCCAGCAATCGAAATGCTAGAAATGCTGGAAATCTTCCAAATCCCTCTGCATCTCCAGATTTGGCTGGAATTATGACGAATCTGGCTCAAGGACAAACCGCCATGCAAGAAACAATGCGGCAACTCATACAAACCCTTCATGGCGGTGCACCTGCACATTCGGGACAGCGAAGTGGTCAGAGGCAAACCTATTTACTTTCTTCACGATCCAGACGTACAGATGCGTATCATAATGAGGAATCTGATGATTTCTCTTATCAACCTGGGCGAACTTCATCAATACGGGCCACAGATACTGAGCAACGTATCACTCTCTCTCCAGAGAGACCCAGTGCCTTGGAAAGATTGAGCAGGGTATCTCCTTTCAGTCGATTAGGCCCTAGGAGGAATAGGAGTCCACCTAAAACCATGTCGAGGAGTTTTCGACAACCATCATGTCTAAGAGAGGGATCAGCACAATCACGACCGGTTGCTCGTCAAGATAGATCTCAGGAGGCCGCGTCAGAACAATCAATCGCTCGAACTAATAAGCCCGAGGAAGGAAATGATGCGTGGAAAGGTTCCATTCAGCGGTTGGAGGATAGATTGGGAGAAATGGCTAAGGCAAAGAATCCCCTACAACGAACTTTTGTTCAAGGGACACCCTTTGTCCAGGCCATTGTGGATTTTCCTACCCCGTCAAAGTTTAAAGCCCCTATGGTAACCCCAAATATGATGGAAAGACAGATCCTGTTCTGCACATAGAGCAATATCAATCTGCTGCCGACATCTATGCTGTCCCCGACGAGATGAGATGCAGAGCATTCTCAGGAACTCTTACTGGATCTGCCCAGATATGGTACAACAATCTTCCTCGGGGTAAGATTTCAACTTTCTTTCAATTGGCCGAGTTGTTCATCGGCAATTTCTATTTTGGAGCAAAGCCAGTAAAACGGGTAGCACACTTGTTAAGTGTTAGATAAAAATCTGGTGAGAGTACTAGAGATTACATAACTCGTTTCAATAACGAGAAGCTGGAAGTCATAGATTATGAAGAAAAGACAGCGATCACCGCCTTGATGAGTGGGTTGTTGCCTAACAAATTGTATTACACTTTGGCCAAAGATCCACCTATAACTGTGTCAGAGTTGATGGCAAAAGCGGCCAAAATCATGAATGTCGAGGAGGCTATGGCTGCGAAGAAGAATATGGATAAAGAAACCAAGGTGGAAGTCGACAAATCTAAGAAGAAAGAGCATAAGGGCAATGGCGGTGATAAGCATTCCAAAAATAATAAGTCGTCATGGGAAGTCCTGAAGAAATTCGATAATTATACTCCTTTGAAAATGGGTATTAATCATGTCTTGGAAGAAATCAAGAATAACGAGGAAGTAAGGTGGCCAAAGAAACTGAGGTCGGACCCAGACAAAAGAAATAGAGATAAATATTGCGAGTTTCATAAGGATCATGGTCATATGACTAAAAATTGCATAGCCCTCCAGAATGAGATTGAAACGCTCATTAGACGAGGAAAGTTGTCAAAGTATGTTGATCGTAGAAATGAAAGAGGAAATGAAGACCGAGCAAGAGAGAGATCCAGATCTCCTCGTCGGGCAGAAAAAAACAGGAAAAGAAATCATGAAGATGATACGGAGGATGACCCCGATCTTCCCAAAAGGCCAAGGCAACCAGAACGCGAGGTATTTTCAATACGTTTTGGAACATTTGATTGTAATGTTATTACAGACGGAGATGCAGGGGGAGGAGATCTTACTGCAGAAAGAAAAGCTTACCTCGGTGAGGCTCAGGCTTGCTCATACATTTAACGGATAAATTTGGCTGAGGAGGATCGCCCGAGGAAGATAAACAAAGAGAAGCTGGTTATTGGTTTTTCAAAAAATGACCTTGCAGGTGTTCTTTACCCTCACGACGACCCTTTGGTGATCAAAATGAGGATGAAAGAAGTAGTGATTTCAAGGGTTCTGGTAGATAATGGTAGTTCGACAGACATCATGTTCTACTCATGCTTTGACAGTTTAAATTTAAAATTATCTCAATTAGAGCCTTATCACAGACCTCTCCTGGGTTTTGCTGGCGAGAAGGTTTTTCCACTTGGGACGATCAAATTGGATATATTCATTGGAACTTGGCCTGCTTGTCGAACAGAAAGAATACGCTTATTTGTGATGGATAAGAATGTGCAATCAGCTTACAACATCATCATGGGAAGAGTTGGTTTGAAGAAGTTCAAAGCAGTTCCATCTACAGTACATCAGTGTTTAAAATTCCTAACAAATTTCGGAGTAGGAGTTGTGAAAGGTGATCAAAAAGTAGCTCGGGAATGCTATTATTCATCTGCCGAGCAAGAGGAGATTGAAGAGTCAAGGAAAAAGACTACTACCTACCAGGTGGATGAAGGTACAGAAATTGAAACACTGGATCCCAGAGATGAATCCCAACTTGTAAAAGGACAGGTGGTGGAATATATAGAAAATGTTATTCTGGACGACGAGCACCCTGAACGAATAACCCAGATAGGTTCGACGTTGGATGCTTCAATAAAACAGGAGTTGGTAACTTTCTTGAGAAACCAAAAGAAAACTTTTGCATGGAGTCATGAAGACATGCCAGGAATAGATCCAAACTTCTTATGTCATGAGCTCAATGCGAATAAGGAGATCAAACCCGTAAAGTAGAGAAGAAGAGTATTTAGTCCCGAAAAGAATCAAGATATACAAGAGGAGGTCGAGAAGCTCCAGAAAGCCCAATTCATTGAAGATGTGAAATATCCAGACTGGTTAGCAAATGTGGTGATGATAAAGAAGAAAAACAATAAATAGAGAATGTGTGTTGATTTCACCGATCTCAACAAGGCATGCCCAAAGGATCACTTTCCATTGCCCGGAATTGACCAACTAGTGGATGCTACCTCGGGGCACGAGTTGCTCAGCTTCATGGATGCTTACTCTGGCTACAACCAGATCAAAATGAAACCTGAAGACAGGGAAACTACTTCTTTTATCACCCCTAGGGGAACTTATTGTTATAATGTTATGCCTTTTGGTTTGAAAAATGCAGGAGCGACATACCAGCGGCGGATGAACAAGGTTTTCGCCGAACAAATCAGTTGCAATATGGAAGTCTATGTCGATGATATGCTGACAAAGAGCAAGAAAGTTGCTGATCATCTAGTTGACTTAGGTCAGACCTTTGATCAACTGGATAAATACCAAATGAAGCTCAACCCTACAAAGTGCACATTTGGAGTACGAGAAGGAATGTTCCTCGGGTACATTGTCAACCAGCAAGGCATTGAGGCGAATCCAGAAAAGATCAAAGCTCTTTTAGGGTTGCGATCTCCAACGACGAAGAAAGAGGTGCAGAGTCTTACAGGACGAGTTGCAGCGCTCAACAGATTTGTATCCCGAGCAACTGATAGATGCCTCCTATTCTTCAAAACACTTCGAAAAACTTTCGAGTGGAATGATGAATGTGAAAAAGCCTTTCAAGACTTGAAGAAATATTTGGGAGCACCTCCACTGTTGTCCAGGCCAGTAATGGGAGAAAAGTTGTACTTGTACCTGGCAGTATCAGAGAATGCAGTCAGCTCGACGTTGATCAGAATGGAGAATGGAGTCCAGAAGCCAATTTATTACACAAGTAAGGCTTTCCGAGGTGCAGAGATCAGGTACCCAAAGCTGGAAAAATTGGCATTGGCATTAATTGAGGCAAGTTGAAGAATGAGGCCATATTTCCAGGCCCATACCATCATCGTGTATACCGACATGCCATTGAGACAAGCCCTTCATAAGCCAAAAAAATCAGGGAGACTGATGTACTGGGCAATAGAGCTCGGTGAATATGATATTGTGTATGAACCCAGATCATCATTAAAAGGGCAAGCTGTAGCAGATTTTATAGTAGAGTTTACTTATCCTGATACCCTCGAGGAACAAAAGTTGTTCGTTGATCAACCTGTGGATGTTACAGGATCAACAAACACAAGCTCAGACCAACTCCGGTTGGTAAAAGAGCGAGTGGATGTTAAAGAATCAACAGACATAAGCTCAGACCAACTCCGGTTGGTAAAAGGGCGAGAAGAGATGGTCGACGAAGAGCGAGAAATACCAGGGGAGGATGAAAGGAAACAGCAAATATTTCACCGAGGAACTCTATCAGATAAGAAATTTGAAGACGAGTTACCTATATGGAGATTATACGTAGATGGGTCATCTTGCACAACAGGTTGTGGAGCAGGGATTATTTTGAACACCCCATATGAGATTGATATGGAATACGCCCTGCTATTCCAATTCAAAGCTTCCAATAATGAGGCTGAGTATGAGGCCATGATAGCAGGTCTTAATTTAGCAAAGATTATGAAAGCACAACAAGTGATAGTATTCAGTGATTCTCAATTAATTGTGAATCAGATGATGGGAACATATGCAGTTAAAGGAGAATTAATGGTCAAGTATCATGCAAAGGTGATGGAGTTGTTGGCAGAATTTGATGCCATTCAGTTGATCAGAATACTAAGAATGGAGAATGCACAAGCAGACGCACCGGCCCGACTAGCATCATCTACTCGTACCGAGCTGCGAAGAACGATACCAATTGAAGTATTAGAAAGTCGGAGCATAGATGAAGACCTGACGATGAATATTATTAACCTTGATTTAGGACCATCTTGGATGGATCCCATCAGGGCATATATTGAGGAAGGAGAATTACCAGGGGATAAGCTCGCTGCCAAGAAATTGAAGTTTAAAGCTGCTCGGTATGTACTAACTAATGGTGTTTTGTATAGACGAGGAATTATGGCAGGTTTACAAAGATGTGTACATCCCTCCGAGGTGAAAGGATTGATTGAAGAGATCCATGAAGGGTCCTGTGGAGCCCATGTAGCAGGTCGGACTCTTTTGCAAAGGGTGATGACGCAGGGATACTACTGGCCAACGATGAGGGCTGATTGTATAGCCTATGCTAAGAGATGTGATAAATGCCAACGTTTTTCCTCCATCCGACGAACTCCACAAGCATTGTTGACACCCATAACCTCCCCTTGGCCATTTGCCATGTGGGGAATTGATTTGGTTGGACCACTGCCAATGACCCGAGGAAGATTCAAGTACCTCATCGTCGCAGTGGATTATTTTACTAAGTGGGTAGAAGCTGAGCCACTTATTGATATGACATACGAGAAGGTATACCAGTTCATTTGGAAGAACATCATCTGCCGATATGGTCTCCCTCATGCCTTCATCACAGACCATGGAACATAATTTGATAACGAGGAGTTTGCCGCCTATTATCATCAGTCAAACATTTTGAAGGTTCATTCAGCACCAGGCCATCCTCAAAGCAATGGACAGACTGAAGTGACGAATAGAACATTACTAAATGGTTTGAAGAAGAGGCTAAGTGAGGCTAAAGCTAATTGGATTAATGAGCTACAGTCAGTATTGTGGGCTTATCGAACAACTCCCCGAGCAGCAACTGGAGAATCACCATATATACTGGCGTTTGGAAGTGAGGCCGTAATACCTGTCGAGTTGGGTCTTCCAACACAGAGAGTGCTGAATTTCAATTCCCCAGTCAGCGACTTAATGAGGAGATTGGATTTGGACATGCTCGAGGAGGTTAGAGAAGAGGCAGCCATTAGTAATGCTGCTTACCAACAACGAACAGCCCTGTTCTACAACAAGAGGGTGAAAAAATGCGACTTAAAAGAAGGAGATTACGTGCTAAAGAAGGTTATTCAAAAGCACAATAAGTTGGAAGCAAACTGGCATGGACCTTACCGAGTTACAAAAGTTGTTCGACCAGGAACTTACCGAATAGCAACTTTAGAAGGAGAGGAATTTAAGAATGCATGGAATGCTGAACACATACGCAAGTATTATCAGTGATGTAAAATGTAAGCTGTTCCATCAATATAAAACGATGATATTTCGCCATCTTCTCTCTTTGTATTGAAAGTTTTTCGGGGAATACTAGTGTGTAACACTACGCTGCTCGGCAGTAAAAACAACACGATAGTTCAAGCTCAGACCAACTCCAATTGGTAAAAGGGCGAGAACAAACCATACTCCTTTGGTTAGGAGGCGTACACTAGCTCAGACCAACTCCGGTTGGTAAAAGGGCGAGTGGACATGATAGTTCGAACTCAGACCAATTCCGGTTGGTAAAAGGGCGAGAACACGACATTCCTAAAAATACCAGCTCCGGTTGGTTAGGAAACCATACTCCTTTGGTTAGGAGGCTGACACTGGCTCAGACCAATTTTGGTAAAAGGGCAAGTGGACATGATAGTTTGAACTCAGACCAACTCCGGTTGGTAAAAGGGCGAGAATAACATTCCTAAAAATGCCAATGTGTTTGGCTAGGAAGCAAAATACTCCTAAAAATGCCAATCTCGGTTGGTTAGGAAACAAGATATGCTCTCAAATGCCAACTTATGTTGGTCGGGAGGTAAGATTATTACAGAAAATACAAAAGTTCCTCGAAGAACAAAATATTCCAAACTGAACCAAATATGGTTGGTCGGGGATAAAAATCCACTAACTGTAGTTGGTCGACGAGGAGATAATATTCCAAACAGTACCAAGTATAGCTGGTCGGGATAAAAACCCATTAACTATAATTGGTCGACGAGCACAATTATGACAACCTTGGTTGGTTGGAAAAATTTTAAACATTTTTATACTCATTATTAAGTGATCGAGCAACATTACTGATACTTGTAACTTTTTTGGTCGATGAACCACACGATATTGTTATGCAAGCACAAATATAAAATGTTTGACAAATACAAGACAATAGCAATACAAATTTGAAACAAAAATGAAACTCTTTCATTGAATTCAAAATGAATTACACAAATTTATTACATTGATATTAAATTGTGTACTAATTATTACATCAGAATTTCCTATTCTAGTGGTCTTTTCCCTTCTGCTTTTGAAATAGGCTCCTCTCCAGCAGGAGGATCTTCTAGGCAAAGGGGAGAATTAATGAAGTTAAGATCTCGAAGCATTCTGACATTCATTATTGAAGGTGTATCCAGTAAATGCTCAGGACGAGATAATTCTGCCTGTGAATGAAGGGCATAGTCACCAAGATACTTGGAGATCAAACAACGAGGAATGACCCGAGCAGGGATCCAGCTCATGTCAAGCTTGAAGGGCGGAATTGGTAGATCGAGCAGCCCAGGAGCATGGTAATCCCATAAATAACGACCTTTCTCTAGTTTCAATACACCCAGGGCGTTCAACCATCCCTATTTATAGCCTTCATTATTAGCATTTTCAATACGATCACTCAAGTGAAAAAGGGCCTCATTGTATCCTGCCATCCAGAATTCACGAGGTTGTTTATGGAATTGGAAAATTAGTCTCTCTAACTGCTCATGAAGGTTTCTGGAAAAAATATCCTTATGATCCAAAGCAGACTTCGTCGCAGCAAGTTGATCCTCCAAAATTTGAACTTTCTTGGACAGTTCAGACAAGGCTTGATTTTTTGCCATCAATTGGAATGCTTGGTTTTCCAACGCTAATTGAGTACGAGCTTCTTCAATAGTACGACGAAGAACTCTTGGTCGTCCCCGAGCAGGTTGAATACTTTGTTCCTCGTTAACATTCTGAGCAACTCTTCCTCGTCCACGAGAACCTCTTCCTCGTCCCCGAATAGCAGTAAGAAGGCCCAGCTCTTCTCAAAGCCTCTAACTCTTCTCGCAACTTGGCATTTTCCACTTCTAAAAATGAGAATCCTTCATCGGTGACCAAGGCAGTGGAAGATGAAGCAGCAAACCTCAGCTGAGCTAGTTCTTTTTGCAGATTGTTGTTTTCTTGTTCCAATAGCTCAGCGATTTGCCTGTGCCCTTCGACATCTGCTTTCAATGTTCTCTCTCTCACTTCATAGCCAGCAAGCATCTTGTTGTAGCCTTTTTCAGCACTAAGTTGTTTGATTTTCTTCTCATACCCTTCGTGGAAAAGAGCTGAAGACTCTTTATACTGCTGCTGAAGTTCATCGAGAGTACCTTGCAAGTCTTCAATCATTTCGTAATAAGCCACATTGTTGGCTACAGCACGATCAAGAAGACATTTCAAGTATTGATATGCCTCCACTGCTTGGTCTGGAGCATCTCGACCAAGAATATCTAGAATCTGGGAATTGTCTAAGTCAGTGTGGCCAGCCTTAAAATAATCATTACATTGTCGAAGCAGAGTTGTGTCATGGGCAAACAGCAATTCCATTCTAGCCATAAACTAGTAAAGAAGAGAAGGCAGGAGTTAATAAAAAGCAGATAGAACATCAACAACATAGAGGGACAGAAAAGGTGATTTTTTATTACATCATAGAAAGGAGTACAGTGTTCAGAGTACAGAATACAAGTGACAAAAGAAAAATAAATACCAAACAACTTCACACCTTTTCCTTGTCTCCCAAGACTTTCTCGGGAGGCTGGGATGAGGAGCTCGGTTGCTCGGTGGAAACAATGAGTTGGTCGGCTAGAGCTGGAACTTGTTCAGGAGGAGCAGGCAGAGATGAAAGCTCCTCGTCGGCAGGCTGAGTAAGGATTGGATCACCCACTACCATTGAAGATTCTTCAGAGGCAGCTTCGTCCTCTTCTTCATCTTCAATATTTGGGGGAGGACCAGGGAGATGCTGTTGAAACAATTCTGAGTCCTCATTAACCTTTAATTCTTGCAGGGCAGCCACCCAACCATCTCGGAAGTATTTCAAACTCCCATACTGTACCTGGGACATCATTGCTGCTACCCCCTTGTTCCACCCTTTGTCCCAACCAGTGCGAAAAGATTTTTTCACCACCAATTTTCTTTTCATTTTCTCCGAGGAGAGCTTCTCGGATAGAATATCCTCGGTGGCTTTCAACTTAGCTTCCACCTCCTCCTTCTGACGATTCACTTCTCGCAGAAGGGACAATTCTTCTTCTGCCATTTTCATCTTGTTTTCAAGCTCCCCAAAACTCTTGAGCTTCTCGTCATACTTCATTTTCTCTCCCTCCAAATCTTTCACCTTATTTTCCAAACCCTTGGAAACTTCAACGAGCTGCACCTTCTCTGCCTCAACTGCATCCAACTTCTTCTCCCATTCATCCTTATCCTCGTCATACTTTTGACGGGACTCCTTCAAAGATTTGGTCAAACCTAGTAAAGCATCTTCCACTCCGGACGAGGAGCTAGAAGCCTTGATCGCTTCATCCTTCTTCACAATGGTGTTAAAGCAACTCACCAGCTGGAAAAAGGAAATAATAATAAGTCAGCACAGAGATACATGTATTGAAGGAAAGAAAGAAAATTCAGAAAATGAGAAACTTACTGAAGCAATGTGACGAGGAGCCAGGGATGTAAGCACATCCCTATCCATATTCTCCTAAATTCCTTGAACTTCAGGAATGGTCCAAGTCTTCACCGAGCTCATTGCAGAGCTCGGGGGAATAATAGTTGGAACACCAACTCCACTAACTTGGAGCTGGGGAATGGTTTCAGCCAAATTGACCGAGGAGGATTTCCTCAGTCTCCTCGGTGGCATTTCAATAGTTTCAACCAAAGAAGAGCTTTTGGTTGGGGAGATGGTGATCATTTCCACAGGTGCATCCTTTTTGTTAGGAGCCACTGGGGGCTTCTCGACAGCTTTTTGGGGTGCAACATCTGTCTTCTTTGTCCCCTTTTGGACATCAGTTTTGTTTCTTTTTCCATCTCCAGCAGAGGTAGTCTCCTCAAAGATCGAAGGAACTCTTCTTTTGCCCATTTTCTGACTCAGAGGAATGTGAGATTCTGGAGAAGAGTCCTCAGGAACTGACACTGGATCACTAGTACTGACCACAGGACGAGCAGTGAAGGATGATGTATAGCTCCTATACTGCAACAAATATGAAGCAGACCTGATGTGCTCGTCTGCAACTTTCTGATGCAAACTCCAGATAAGTTTCAAATGCTTGATATTAACGTCAGCTTCTTTTGGAGTTTTTCTTTTGCTGTCAACTGCAAACAAATACATAGTGAAATATCAGTCACACATTTTATCAAACATAATGAAATCATAATTTCAGCAATAAAATAAAATGAAAATAACCTATCCCATTGCCATATGGAGGGCATCTGGGACCTTGATATACTTCATCTCCAATCAAAGAGGCATGTTGCTAGTTTTTGATAACTACCCTATGTTCAAAATAATCCCTATTGGCATCAGGGAGGTTGACTACTAAAGCCCTATTCAAAAATCTAGTTTTTAAATAAAAAACATTATCTAGAACAGCCCATCTATAACAATACATAATCTCAGGAATTCCTATACGGGTTCCGTGAGTTTGATTTAACCTATACACCCCATTAACTATTCTCCATGTGTTGGGGGCTATTTTTGCAGGAACAACATCGAAATAATGACAGAACTCTAAGCACAAAGGGTTTGGTGGAAAAGAAAATCCACATTCAGCAATAAAGAGGCTGGGGAACCAATGTCCCTCATCCAAACGAAAATAATTTGAAGGCTCAGAAAGATCCTCCAGAGTTACCCAAGATGGAATAGAAAAATCAGAACGGAATTTCTCAAGAGATTCAATAACATAAACCATGGCGAATAAAAGAAATGAAGAAGAAGGAAGAAGATCTTACAGGAAAAAAAGAGATCTGTTGACAACGAACGAAGAAAAGGATGAACGCACAAGAGAGAGAAAGACTATGGAAAACTCGAAAGCAGAAATTGGAAAAGGTAGAAGACGATGGGATTACCTATGAAGCTTACATACTTTGCCTTGGGGAACGGCGAAAGAAATGATTATAAAAAAGAAACTATTACGCTATCGGCGGCTAAAAGGACAAAAAGTGCGCGAAGATCGAAGCGCTTATAAAAATTCAAAAAGGCGGATTCTGCGAATTTGGAAGGACATTCGAATACGGAGAAAATGCTCCTAAAAACCAGGAAGGTCATTTAATATTGCCATATACCGAGAAAGAATGTTCCATATTCCTCAAAGTTCGAAATATGAAACATTGGGGGCTTCTGTTGATACCAAAATTAGTATGCTGATATAGACGAATAATAAGAAGACACGTGTCGATCTATGTGGCACAATAGCAACGAGGAAGTTTATTTCCCCGACCAAGTCATACTCACTCCGAGGAACTGCTGAACGACGAGCAACTAAGGCGGTCCGAGCTACATCTCGGCCACAGCATTAATTGCCAGATAATCA
Source organism: Sambucus nigra (assembly GCA_949130495.1). Taxonomy (NCBI): domain Eukaryota; kingdom Viridiplantae; phylum Streptophyta; class Magnoliopsida; order Dipsacales; family Adoxaceae; genus Sambucus; species Sambucus nigra. The sequence goes on from OX422208.1 coordinate 77,053,941, forward strand.
ACAGTTCAATTATTCATTGAATGCTTATCATACAGACGTATACTCTTAAAGGGCATTAATTGTTTACCCTTTCACATGTACAGCCTAAGGGCTATAAATACATTGTATCACCCTCATTCAAGGGGACTGGATTTTCTTGATAGAATTACATATCGAGAACTCCAAAACACTTGGCAATAACAGAAAACAGTGGACGTAGGCCATTCTTATAAGGCTGAACCACTTTAAAATTCTTTGTCTCATTTATATTTATCTGTGATTAAATAATTAGAAGCAATCTAATTTTTTACATCAACACTGTTGTTAGCAGTTTATGCAGAAAGAATTTCGTCAGGTCTTCTTTACGAAAAGATAGTGGTTTTATACGCTTTATATAAAAACTTAAGTCGACGCGTCGCTCAAACGAAACCACGTGTCGCTCGAACGACCTTCGCGCGACAATCATATGTCGTTTGAATGACATACATGTGTCTCTCGAACAACAGTTTAAAATTGTTATTTCGTAAAAAAAACTCCGCCTCAACACTTAGAAAAAATTCTTTTTGACGAAAAGTAACGCCTCAACAATTAGAAAATATTTTAGAAAAATATCCCAATACTTTTAAATGAACCGTAACGTAACCAAAACACAACCTTACCAAAATTCATCTCATGGAGGCTTAAATGTCGAAGAACGTTGATATTCGGATCCATCTTGATGCATAATTGAACTTGAATAAGTCTTCGACGATTGTAGCGGTATATGACATACAATAATGTAAACAGGATAATATAATAATGTCCTTACACTTTCATCTCAATTGAACATAGCAACGAAAACAACAATTTCATATAATAAATCCATTAGTAGAATTAAAGACAAATAAAATCAAAACCTAGTCTTGAAAGTTAAAAATTTAGTTATATTGGGATGTGAGAGGATGAATATTTTACAAATATGTTATAGGTTTCCTAGGAAGCATGCACACTAGGTCCCAAAAGTGTCCTCCCCCCCCCCCCCCCCCACAACCACCCTCCCCTCCTCAAGATCAATCTGGATCCGTTTTGACTTGGTGAAAAGCTTAACTAGACATTTATTATAAATTAAAGGGTAAATTGTATCTAGCCCCCTCCAATTATCTAAGGTTTATGGGTCCACCTCTTCAAAAGCAATACCCGACAAACTCACCCCCTCGACTATCAATTTATTGCAATTAAGTTCAAAAGTCGGGTTCCCTCCACTTTTAGAATAAATTGACTAAAATACCCCTCAGACAATTTAAAAAGTCAAAACCAAAATCAAACAATTCAAAACCACTTTCAAATTTCAAACCCTCCCTCTCTCTCACAAACACACCTACCTCCACCTCTACCTCTACCAATGCACACACATACCTCCCACCTCCACCAACACACACACTTTCGTAAAAAGACTTGTGTTGTGTGAATAATAAATTTCCCTCACTTTCTCTCTATCTTTACCATCCTATCTTTCACTTTTCGACCCGCCCATTTGGTAAATGCAACTTCCCAACAATAACCCATCAAAACCATTATGGTCCTGGTTTTGAAAAATCAATCTTTCGATCACGTGATTAGATGGATGAAGAAATCCATTAACCCATCATTCAACGGTGACACGGGCAAAGAATGTAAACTGATTTTAACCAAATCCTAAACCTGACAAACCAAAACAAACCAATCTGCTTCGCGGAAGAAGCACAGTTCATGGATCCAAATGTGGGTCACTCTTTCGAAATAGTGAAGTGATAGGCTTTTGAATCTACCCACGTTCCTATAATGATCGGGTTTATGGAAAAAGCAATATAAATGTCACAAAACCTGTCCCAAACAGTTATGAATGGCTTCAAGCTAAATGATATCCCAATTTTTCCACATTAGTTAGTGAATTGGCAGTTTTTTACCGTTGTTTTCTTCAATTCCAGGTCCAACCCAACCCAACAGATTATTTACTCAGCTACTTCTCACGAGTCAACAAGTTTGACGCCCTAATTTTCGGGGTTCAATGCAAAAAACCTTTTATACTTTGATTTCACTTGAGAAACTCCTCTTTTAAAGTAAAATATTTCTTTCACATTTTTTCATAAAATCCTTTTAATTTAATTAATGAAATGATGTACAGATTATGAAATTTATAAGAACGCTTGAAAGAAACGAGTTTTGCTAAATTCATAGAATAAATGACAATTTAATAAAGTACACATCATCCTACTTTATTACAAATTAAATTTAAAACACTTCCTAATAGTTCTAAATAAAAGTTCCATTTAGATTACACATTTTAAAGAGAACAGTAAACAAAACTCTACCAGTGCATATATCCTTCCTTGCCTCTAACGGTTTCCTTGCCTTTATCTTTTCCTGAAGTACCTGGGGGTGACAAATGGTGGGGAATGAGCGTGAGCGCAGTAGGAGAAATACAAGTAGAGTAATACGTATAGACAATATCTATCCATATAAAGGCGTTTAAACATTTTTACCAATGTCCATATTATTCCGCCATTTTTGCTATTTTTATCATTTCTACGGTTCATTTCACCATTTCAAACTGTTCACATGCTATTTTATCCACTTTATCCATTTTTTTCAAAAATTGATAGATATGATCTAATGAGGAAGTCCGACCACTAAGACTTTTAATTTTACCAAAATTACCAGTTTACCCTTTATTTATCGAAACCTTGCGAAAAATATATTAACTTTATTATGGCATCATAAATAATCATTTTACATCCAAAAACTATATTTTATCATTTTATGCTCAATCCACATTTCTTTATATTTCTTTAACGAGAAATACATTTAATCATCTGAAGGCCATTTTAGCAAAATTCCCATTTTAGCCAATTGTCATATGCAGTTTTAAACATCATTTTTCATTTTTATCGACATTTACAACACATTTAAGGGATGCTTTTTTAAACTTTCTTATTTTCTCATGAAACCCATTTTAAACTTCATATACCATGTTTATATATCTTCTACCGACATACTACAAGATTATACACATGTTTGGGAGGATTTCAAGACTAGAAATCCTTACATATGAATCTAAAGAGGTACTAACACGAGATTACATTTTGTGTGTATATTCCTCATATTTTAAGATTAAAAACACTATTTGTTCTTAAAAAACCCATTCAAGTCTCGTTTTCTCAAAAACTCGTTTTTGGAAGAAAACCTTAAATAAACATACTAGAAAATATTTTTATAACTTTATTTCATATTCTAACATGCATCCTATATATATCCATAGCCTTTAATCTTGAAAACTTAAAGAGAAAAACCCTACCTTGGATTTAAAAAGGAGAAACTAAAAGGAATAACTTGAAAGCTCCTAAAAGCTCCAAAGCTCCAAGAAAGCTCCAACTTTTTCAAGAGAGATCTAACAATGGCTTCTCAACCCAACTTCTTCCTCTCACTAGGCTTAAAATGGGTATATCTATATTGGAAAAGGCTAGGAAATGACTTGGAATGGTGGTGCCAACCTTTGGAATGGGTGGAAGGAGGTTGGAGATGGAGGAGGGAACTTTGAGAGAGAGGTAAGAGACTAAAAATCTGATGAGAAATGTTGGTAATGACCCCCAATACTCTCCCTTCTCCCTTTTATACCCTAGAATCCTTGAACCCATTAACCCTTGGTCCACCAAAAGTCCTACACTAGTTTGATCTGCTCTATTGGAAGCTTGGCAGATCACAAGATCTGAGGGTCCACGTGTTGACAACACTTTTGGAAGTGCAAAATTTTGATTTTTGTCAGTCTCGTTCGAATGACAATACACATCTCGTTAGAACGGGGTTTCAGTGAGGATCTAATGAAGCTGATAAAATGTAGACATGGACCTGTTGTTTTATGGTCATTTTAGCAAGTCATTTTAACGAGAATCCCATCTCATTTGAACGACTTCATCACTCATTCGAACGACCCCAAACTTATTCTAATTAGATTTTAGCCTATTCTTTCCCATCTTGTTTTCATAAAAGCCACAAGGACAATTCAAAGTAGATAACTTTCCATTATATTCAGTTCATGGCCCAAAGGCATATAAATTACAGGGAATGAGGTACGAATCTCGAGCATGAGTGTTACAAGGTCATAATCCTCTTTAGGATAATCTAGCTCATTTTTAAGTCAAATTACCCATCCTTAAGTTAGTTTAACCATGTTTAGGCTGAACCATTTGTAGGTTAAACTTCACATTCCTAGGTAGGTTTTAGCCCTATTTAGGCTATAAGGACCCATTTATATGTTAGACTACACATTACTAGGCCAGTTTTAGCCCTCTTTAGGTTGAACAAACCCATTATTAGGTCAAACTACCCATTTTTATGGAAGTTTTTGCTCTCTACTGCCTAACCTAACCCATTAATAGGTCGAACTACCATTCTTTGGTAGGTTTTCACTATAGTTGTTCTTTTGTTGTAGGATATTTAATTCTTATTACATAAAGATTTTTAAGGTGAGTGAGAGCCCAGTAATCATGGGACCCACGAACAATCGTATATGGTTGACAATTTCCAAATAACATAAATATTGTATTTCTTATTTTTTTTAAGATTTACTAAGCCATTTATGTGCCCAATATGTAGACCTGACGTGGCCATCCCAGCCTATACGTTCCCCCCGAAAAAAAGTGAAATAAGGATTAAGAAAGAAAATCGCCTTTCCACCACGCGCGCGACGTTCGTGAGCTCCCAATGACATAAAAACGTTGTTGCAAAGGGTGTGTGAAAGTATAAAGATTGGAGTCTCCAACCTTTTTTACTCAAAATGGGAAAAAATGTAGTCTCCCCTGAGGAGATGGCATAAAAAACTACTAATATATATGAAACCAAATGGAATACGAGTGAGGGGACTAAGTTATAGAATGGGAAGATGTTTGGCACCCATTTCGCCCTTTCTGTCTCTTATGGGCAAAAAAATGCTCTCCTTGAAAGTGTACATCCACATGAAAAATGTGTAATGAGTGATATCATCGTGTCGCGTCATGGAAAAGACAAGAACGAATCAATCTAAGGGGAATGAATAAAAGAAAGAGAAAAATATAAAATTGATAAAAATATGAGCGACGTACCAGATCGTTATTCACTACGAGAGATTTCATAAGCCGATTTGACAGGAGTGCTAAAATGGCAAATGAAATAAATATAAAGGGAAAAGCTATGAGAGATACATCGGATCGTGACTTACAATGGATAAGGGAGTACGAATGTCAACGGGAATACTCGAGAGTAAAAACATAAAATAATAATAATATATAATAAAAAATAGTCTATGAGGGATGAAGCGGATCGTAACTCACTATAAACAAGTGAGTACACATGTCAACGGGACCACTAATGAGTAAAAATAGATAGGTTAATATATGTATATAAATCTAACAAAAATGGTGTGAGAAAAGTAAAATAATGAGAAAATGGACTCGAATCCTAGGATAAACTCAAGAAGCCTATGTAGCCGAAAACTGGTATTAAAGTCCACATAGTTCGAAAAGAAAATAAAGGTGGGGTCTAACCCATAAATCAAAAAGGGGATTAAACCCTCTTGTTGGGTTTTTTAGTTTATGAAAATAGGTTTATGAGTGTATAAATAATAAAAAGGGGATTAGTGGTGAGAAAATCATTAATTAAGAAATTTGCTAAAACGAATAATACGTAAAAAATGACACTAAACTAATAAAGTTAAATGAATGGAATTTGGACCTTCTAAGTAAGTTGAATTCTGATTTTTAGGAAAGTGTATGCTGATTTTAATTGGTGGTGTGGTGGTGGAAAGTGGTAGTAAAAGGTGAGGTAAGGTTAGGGTAAGGGAATGTGGAGAGAATGTTTTGAAAGTGGTTCACAGAAAGGCTGTTGCACTAATTTTGAGGAAAATTTCCTGAACAATGAGGTCAGGGTTTCCGTAAATTGGAAACCTTAAAGAGAAAAATATTAGCTTGCCCATAGAGGGCATGGCATTTGGCCTACTTATAGGCAGGATTTCCAGACTTGATGACGAAGTAAAGTCTTCCATGCCTACAGACAGGGGGAGGGGTTCTTATAGGCAGGTTAAAAATGGATTTTCTGGGCAAACGGTTGTAAAATACACACCATAAGTCCGTTTTATGAAAAATCAGGTCTGTTAGAAATAAGATTTAGAGATCTATGAAAGTGCATTGATATATTCTCTGGTTTGAAAGTTGGTCAAAGTCAAACCTAGCTTGAGGAGAATTAGTGACTCTGATTAGGTTTGTTAGGTAAAAAGGTTGCTAAATGGGAATCGTGAATCTTTTTTCGCACATAGTATGGACCGTTGGAAAGAGGACTGGGAGCAATATGAAAGTGTGTTGACATACTCTTGGGTCTGAGAGTTGACCAAATTCAAACGGAGCTCGATGAGCGTCTGACGGACTTTAATTAGGGCTTTAAAGGAGAGCAAGGGTATATTTATAGCATGTGGAGGTGTACATGGGGCATTAGAATGGGGTGTCTACAGAGCCCCTCAATGAGCGAGCTTAGGATAAATGAAGCTTGTTGAAAGATAGATATCTTGATAGAAGTTTTAGATTGCTTGAGTTTCCATGTATCTAAACTTTGGCAGGGATGAGTAGATTTTGATCATGCTAGGGATAAAGGTGTGATTCTGAGATCCTTGGGAGTGTAAGCGGACGTTTTAAGGGATCATGACCAATTCTTAGGTCCAGGGTAATTTCTAAGGACCTAAAGAGTATATGCGACTGATTCAGAGGATTGCGGCCTAATTCTAAGGGCCTAAGTTAATTATGATGGCCTAAAGAGTGCTTGTGACCAATTCAGACGATCTCAACCTACTTATAAGGGCTGAGGTCAATTCTATGGGCCTAAAGAGTGCATGCGACTGATTAAGAGGATCGCGACCTAATTCTAGGGGCTTAGGTTAATTCCGAGAATATAAAAAGTGCATGTGATTGATTCAGAGGACCACAACCTAATTCTATTGGCCTTGGCAATTTTCAGGACCTAAGGGTTGAAAAAGGTCTTTACAAAGGATATGTGGTGACGTGAGAATTTTTTTTTATATAGAGACCTTACAATTTTTTGATGATTTATAAATGATTGAATACATTTTATTTTCGAAGATTTTTATAAAAAAAAATGTGTAGTCTTAGCAAATTTTGGTTTTTTTGTGATTTTGAGGCCTTTTCTTCAATTTTTAGGATTTTCCTGCATTTTGTGGGGGTTTATCGAAAATTTTGACGAATTTTTAAATGTATTGTGGAAAATTAAATTTGGATGTTTTTCATGGGAAAAAGTGATTTTGAGATTTTATTTTTGGGGGTGAATTTTTGGAATATTTTTGAAAATATTTTGGATTTTTTAGAGTTTTGTAATGAAATTTAAGGGGGTGTCGATAGGCACTGACTGACGTGTGCCATCCAGCAGGGCACATAAATTCAAGGCACTTAGGTTTCCCTAGAGCATAATGAGGGAGGTTCCAAACAACATACCCCCTAGCCTCTTATAAAAAGGGGGTTGAGGACTACCTCGTTCTCACACTTCAAATGAATTTTCTCTCTTTCTCTGGAAAACACTCTTAAGTGATTTTTATGAAAATTTTGAAGAAAATGGCCTTAATATTGTGGATGTTGATGACTTGGACAACATCAAGAGGGCCCGTGTGGCGGTGATTCTAGCGAGGGTTGAGAATGCGTACTGTCACTATAAAGCGGTGGCAGATGAGAGGGTTTTTTATTAAGCGTGAAAAGCGTGCTCGTGTAAGGGCACAGTCGTTGTTTTAGTTTCACCGCGTTAATACAAAAGAAACCTAAGTTATGACTACACTTGAGATACAAGGATAGCGGTAAGTCGGGTATCGAATCCACAGAGAGTGTTTGATAGATGTTAATTGGATTATTAATTTAGGAATAAAAGTGTAAAAGGGTGATGTGTAAATGTAAATAAAAGAAAAGAGAAGTTAAGTCTAAATCAAGTAAAAGCGAGGATCGGGATATCATCCAACCATACGGATCGAAACAACTACTAATCAAGATTCCGGCTCGAGAGAAATTTAATCGAGCATTATCAATTAAACATAAACTTCACACAATAAGGAATTTAAGCCAAAATTGCGAGAATAAACACTTAATCGAAAATTGGTCGCACGCGGATTAAATTCGGATTATCGCTATAATCACTAACGATGCATGACATAGAAAGTTAAACGCATAATAATCCGGCTTTAATTCGCTCGGATTCAATTAAATGCAATTTTGCACAAAACCTCATTTTCGGAGATTGGGGCCTGAACATGGCGAAACGAAATCCCGACCCTATTTATCTAGGGGAAATACATGAATTAAACTAAATTATGTTAATTAAACTAGGAAAACAAGAATTAAAGCAATTAAACTAACTACAAAGCATGAGAACTAAATTACAAATCAAGGAAAAATGAAGAACAAAGCTATATTAATGGTAAATGAGATGGAAAGTTCAATCTTACAAAACCAATTGGTTTGCATCCCAAGAAGACAAGAAAATGAGCTCTCTAAACCAAAACCTAACCTAAAATGTGTTCTAAAACTAAGTATATCTGATATTACAACAAAATTAGCTTATATAGTAAGTTGGAATAAAAGAAAAGAAGAAAGAAAATAAAGCAAAATATCTGTAAAAAATAGGGGATCGATCGATCGACCCCTTTGATCGATCGATCGATCATTAAAATCATAGAAAATATCTGAAGGATCGATCGATCGATCCTTTTGATCGATCGATCAATCAAGCAAGGCAAAACCAAGGCAGCTACTACATTGCAATTTCTTCTTCTCTTCTCCTTCTTTTGGTTTCAATGTCATTCCTTCCGCCAAAAATGTCGTAACTTCTTCGTTATGAATCGGATTCGCGCACCGTTCAAGGACACGTGAAGCTTGCGAGGAGGGATAAAACTTTCATGAGATGTTAGCCCAGGTGACCAAACTGTGAAAGGACTAAATTTCCCTTAAACGTGCGGATGCATACGAAACTTGAGCAGAATGCGTCCGAACTCCATTCTTAGTACCTAAATACCTACAAAGGCCCAATTACACCTCATATAGCATGTTAAAAATATAAACCGAGGTTGTCTGGTTAACGGGCTTAAATATAGAGATTAAGGCACCCGAAGGGGCTAAAATGAGTAGGTTCAACGGATGAAATACGTAATATTTGTGTATTATCACACCTCCTAACTTACATATTGCTAGTCCCTAGCAATGAAATAGGATGCAACAAGTAAACCAAAAGCAGGATAAGTACAAAAATATGGTATAAACGCATAAGGCCACTTTCGTGGGCGATTCGATTGCATTTAGCATATGCAATAAGCACCATTTTTTTTCCATTATCCCGAGTTTCATCCCCAAACATTTTGAATCCGTACATACATTCCTTTCATTTCATACCCTAGCCTAGCCTACATTACAACCCTAATAAAGTCCTATGTGATCTTAAGTAGATGTAATTCAAAGGTTTAAATAGTTTTGATAATTTGTGAAAATGCATTTCGCCTCCTTTAAATGTGCGGTATCTTTCACTGAGATTACAATTTTTATTTTCTATATCGCGTTCTTCATTTGTGACATGTGTGCGGCCTAGTTTCCCTTTACATTTACCCCTTATGGCCGCATAGCCCGTGTGTTACCTCCCTGTTTCAAGTGAATTCATTTGATGAGTGTAATGCCCGTGAGGATTGACTTTTATGCATGCTTTGATATTTAGTATCCGAGTTATTTAAGTTTTTGACAAATCATATTTTGCATGTGCTCACTCCCCTCCCACATGTTAAAGTTTCAATTCTTTGAGGTGCATTCTATAATGTTAATAACTACGGACTTTTCACGTGAATTCGTTTGCTTTGCTAATAACATACTGAAATCTTGTTCGTATTATTGAGTTTGTCGCATGTGATTGGGCATATTTTGAGGAAATTGTTTGATGTTTGTGGGTACCATCCCTGAAAACCCTCACGAGACGACACTCGTCCACTAGGGTAAATTTCAAAATTGGAGAAATGATTTTCAAACGAGCAATAAACATAACAATCGAGAGTAATCAAAGATTATTGAATCAATATAAACAATATAAACAACTTTCTCACTCTTTTTCTTTTCTTCTTTTTCTCACTTTTTTTTTCTTTTGTTGTTAACTTTCTCTTTTTCTTCTCTTTTTCACTACACTTTCTTCTTTTCTCACTCTTTTCATGCTCAAATTGCAACCACAATACACAACAATATCATTCAATCCCAAATTACTATCCAAACAAGGGTATGTAAGGTAATATGTATGGTATAAAACTCCAATTTGGAGTTGGTTATGGGATTTTGGGTAATGAAACGAAAGGCTAGTATTTAGGCTCAAGTGGGTTGACTAGGGAACATATAAAGGGTGAGGTTCAGGTCATATGGGTGATATTGAAAGATGGCCTATGATCATTTCAAAAAGTTTACGCAATTCTCGAGTCAAAACAATATATGAAAATCATGCTCAAGTAACACATTTCAGGAATGGACTCAATTAATGAACGGTCAATGAAAGAATAAAGAAATTACCAACGACTGTAACGTTTTCAAAGAGGAAAGAAAAGTGTATACACTTACAAATGAATATAAGTCTCTAATCTCACTCGGTGTAAGTGTATACAATGCAACAAAAGCTTACCGAGTTATAAAAATCTTAAACCAAATCAATATAACAAGAAACATGCATTTGCTAAAGGGATAAAGTTTAATTCATGAAGTTATTCATAATATTAATGATTTGCGGACTAAAGTCTAATAACTTCAAAAATCGAGAACATGCATCGTTGAATTGTCTAATGGATCGAGCAATTATTAAAATTTATCATCGGAAACAAGGGCAAAATGCCCCAAAAAAGAGAAAAAAGAAAGAAAATATTTTTGAAGTTTTTCAAAATTTTAACAAAAACACGCTTTGTAACTAAATTGTGGTCAAATTCAAGGACTAAACATGAAATAGATAGAATATCCCACACCCCCTAACTTAAATGTTGCATTGTCCCCAATGCGTCCATTAAAGAACACAACACAAAGATAGGAAAAGAATGATATTACCCATAATTGGAGCTATCTCCATAAGTACAAGTCCAAATGAATCTGCAAAATAAGTTAGTACAAAGCAGAGGAAGAATATATACCGATGTATTAAGTTAAAAGAAGTTATGTCACAAGTCACAACAATATAGAGGGGCTGAAGTGCAAATACTAAATAAATTGATGGTGAACTTTTTGATTTTATAAAATGAAAGGTCACACACATCAAAATCTAATAAACAACCACAAACTACATTCTCATTTCTCATTTCATAAGTTTAATACAAAACAACTTAATACATTACAACTAACAAAAAGAAAGAAATAAAAATACAACATACAACATACTATCCGACCCAGAAATGCCAAAATAGACCCAATACAACAGTAGCCTAGTGCCCGGAACCACTAGGATTAGAAGGGTCCTGAAAATGAGGAGGTAGCGTTGTGTCTGAATCATGCCTCTGCAAATAAAGATCTCTCATCATCCGCTGCATCATCCGGTACTCATGCCTGTGCTGCGCTCTAGCCTGCCTCTGCTCGGCCCACTCCTGCCGCTGCTCGACCTGATACTGTCACTGCTCGGCCTGCTGCTGGTCCAGGCGAAACTCCCATGTAGCCCACCTGAGTTGGGTTTCCTCCCAACGCTGGTCCTGCACGTCCTGAAATGCCTCAAAGTGGGCATTATAATCTGTGTGTGGCACGTGAGAACCCTCACCCTGCTCCATCCCTCTAATCTCAGCCTCCTCCGCTGCCATGTTAGCTGATAAGCACCCAAAATTGTACAATTTATACCCCGAATAGATGTATTTTAGTTGCTAATTCTCGACAATATGGGTCTTATGTGCTTAAATGTTAATTATGCAGGTTTAATTGCAGTTGCGGTGTCAAAAGCTCTATTTTCAGGAAATTTACAGTTAAAATGGAGCTAAATACCCAATTTTCTGACCCTATCCGAGCCTAAGCCTAGCCTAAACCTACCATAAACCCTGTGTGTGTTTTGTTTGTGTCTTTTTATCATTTTTTAGATTTTTAGTTTGAGTCATTTTTATTTTTAGGATTTATTTTGTTTTTATTTTATTTTATTAGTATAATTTTATTTTATTAGTTTTTAGTGTAGTCTTATTTTATTAGGATTAATTTTAGGAGTTTATTATATTTTATATTTTTTTTAGGACTTTGGTTTTCATTTAGATTTTAAATTTTATTTCTTTTGTTTTATTTTAGTTTTTATATAAGCTTAGGATTTTAATTTTTAATATTTTTTATTGTTTTTAATTTGTTTTATTTTTAATTAGATTTTATATTTTATATTTTATTTTTTTAGTTTTAGTTTTATTAATTTTATTTTGAGTCTTTTATTACGGGTCACAAAATACACACACATACACCACACACACACCACTTATCCTACACCTCCCTAACCCTCACCCTACTTTTCCTACACCCTCACCACACACAAACTATTCCCAACCATCTTCAACCCCCAACTCACCCCATTCTCTCTCCTCTCACCCAAACCCATCTTCACTCTCACTCTTCCCACCACTAAATCTTCCTACCACCAAAACCTCATCTCTTATACCCCATTAAACCCACAAACTCAAACCAATCTACCTCCTCACTCCGTCCCGACCTCAACCCAAACCCATTCGCCTCCTCACCCCTGCCGGAGTATCTCCGACGACCTCCAAAAAAATCGAACCCGATCTCTCTCTCTCTTCGCGACCCTCTCAACCCATGCTAATCTCTGGCGACGAAAACCGTCGTCCAGCCCCATTCCTGACCCCCTTCCTTCCATCTCCGGCGCTGGCGAACCACAACCTATGGTCTGACCGCCGAACCCATCTAACCTCCGACGCCGCGACCTTATCCCAGATCCGCCTAAACCCGCCAATGACTCGACCCTACCACCATCCTGCCAAACCCAAACCCATATCATCCAAAACCCATTTATCAATATGCCTTGCACGATTTTTCTTCACCTGCCAAAAGATCCAAAACCAAAAATAAACCAAACCAAATAACAAATAACCCACATGTGCACAAATAACCCATTTAGCCCCAATACCCATTTTACCCCCCAACTAACCACTCAAAACCAATTTCCAAAATTACCTCTCACCATATCAGATTTTTATTCTCATTCACATGACCTCACACCATATCCATATGCACCTCCTAGCCATTTACCCAATATACCCCTTAGCCCCATGCCTATTATAAATTGAAGACTCAAGACCCCATTTGAAGAAGCTTTTAGATAGAAAAATTCTAGAGAGAGAATTGTAGAGAAAAATACCATTTGTAAATAGTTTTATTTTATTCTTTTTATTTTTGTTAGATATTTGTGAGATTAAATATTGTAAGAGAGTTAATTGCGTGAATATTTAATTTCAAATCATTTGGATGCTCAGTTGGAGGGATTGTATGCTTCAATTTGGAAGAGTAGAATTCAACTTTCTCAAAGAGATTTGGTTTGCTTGTTCTATTCCCTTCTATTTTATTTTAGTAGCCTTGATTATTAATTTGTCATATTTCATATCATGTTAGGCTAAATCCCCTTTCAAGGGGTGGGGTAAAACCCTTATTTGATGTTATTTTATTTGTATTAGTTTGATTACTTGAAAAGTCCCTTTGAATGTTAATTTTGATCACTCACCCTTAAATTTACGCCTCGAGAGAGGGTAAATGATTTTCGAGAGAAAATCGAAATTCTAATTATAATACCCATTTTAGATTCAAACTAGAGATATGGGTTTCTTATGTGGGGTATTATAACTTGAATTTCAACTCTAAATTTATTTTCTAAGATTTACATAAATTTTAATTGATCGATCCTAGTGGGTGATTAATTAAAAGGAGTGTAGATCTATTTTTCTAGAGTTGTGGGGTGTTAAACTTAACATTCTAAAAGTTTACTATTATAATTACACTGGCAACGAGAGTTGGTTTGTAATTTTAATATTAATTTGGGAGAATTCAAATAATTAAATTAATTAATTAGAATAACTAAAATTTGTGGTGTAATCCCACTTCTTGATTGTTCTCACAATTATTTACCTCACTTTATCTCTTATTTTAGTGTTAGCCTTTATTTTCCATTTTAGTGATTTTCTAGTTAGTTATTATCATATCATATTTAGTTTAGTTTAGTTTAAAACCTCACCTCACCCTATTGTTTTAATATTTAAAAAGCTAAAAAAAAGTAGAAAAGTGAAAAAGAACAAAAAGAAAATAAAAAGTGAATTACAATTGAATTTGTCTCTTGCTTACTCCTTAGGAAGTGGATTGATACCCTTACTTACCTCTATACTTGAGATTGTTATATTTTGTAGGTAATTAAGGTTTTTGACTAACTTGGCTTTCAACAACGACAAACGACATACACGCAAAAAGTTTAGTTATCAAATGGCGCCGTTGCCATTCTTGGGAGCGTGAAGCACTCGAAGCGGATTCAATTTTGTGATTCACTTGTATTGCATTTTTTTTTCTTTTCTCATTTTGAGTACTATTTTTCTTTATTTTAGAAGGCTTGTATTTAGGATTTTTATTATTGCTTGTATTGCGGTGCTTAGAGACACCATTTATTTTTCATTTAAATTTGTAATAATCGAAGAAAGCGTGATTGGGAAACCGAACAAGGTAGAGAGAAGGCGTCCAATGGCGAGGATTTAGAAGCCTCTCTATCTTGGATCGGTAGGACTCTCGGGGATGACTGAGATAGGCGTGATCTCCCCCCGGTTGACTCAAATTTTTTGGCACCCTACGGCGTAAAAACCGTTGCCTCTGTCTTTTGTTCCCCGGCTCCCCCCAAGCATGAGTCAACATCTTAGAGATATTGTCCTTTGTGAGAAGCCCTAGTGGCTCATGCTTGCGATCAGCGTCAAATTCTGGGCAAACGTGAGAAGTGAAGATCCTCGTGATGAGGGCAGAAAAAGGAAGTGAAAATCTCCAGGCAATCTCCTTTGTGGTCACGAACATCGTCTCCAAAAGTATTTTGGGCAAACTGATATCGCCCAAATCATGAAGCATGGCGTGGATGAATACTGGGTGCTTGTGACGAACCTCTGATCGGTTGTTCGTCACCATAAATGAGTGGACGTTGATGTAGTGTAGAAGTCTCGGTAAGTCTGCCATTTTCATCGATCTGAAAGAACCCTTCTTCCAAACCTTACCCGGCGCAAGTGCCTCTATCAGCGTTGCATGACCGAAATTATCGCTATCCATGAAACTGACAGGATCCGTGTGGTCTAGCACATCAATAAAAGCTGCCAAATCAGAACGTCGGAGAGGTATCCGCACCCCACGGACCATGGCCGCATACGTGGTAGGCCCCTGCCCCCTCACCTCTACCAATGTCGCGTAAAACATACCGACGAGCTCTTCATTGATGCTCCCATTGGTAGCGAGAAAGGGCTCCCATCCCTATCGGCGCAATAAAGCCCGCGTCTCCTGCGGTATGTGATCAAGGTTCCAGGCAAAATGATAACCCAAAGGTCTCTCAGATGTCTGAAATAAGGCCTGGTACCAATCTCGCTCCTGTTCACAGCGAAACCCCTTGATGCGCTGGTGGGGCATATGCACCTAGTGAATTTGTATTTTTTTAGCTGTGCCATTTCAACCTACGAAACAGTAATCAAGCAATACAAAAAAATTGTAAGCACAATTAATGGTTAGTTAGTGTACAAGTTGAAATGGTGGGTGCACGTGCGCAAAATCGAGGGAAAAAAATCAACATTGCGATAAAAGTTATCGGAATGTGATAAGGAGTGAAAATCACCCAAGTGTGCCCCAAAAAATGGATTGAAAACTATTTGTGGCATTTCAGCGAACACTTGGCGTGCGCAATGTGCAAAGAGGGTGAAAAATACCATTTTGAACCAACAAATGAGCCCCATTCATGAACACAACAACAATGCAACAATATACAAGTGTTCATGAATGGATATTAATCAATTATCGCAGGTTAAATCAGTTGGCACAACACAAAACAGAGACAAAACCACAAACAATCAAACATGTCAAAAATTGGATAAAACATGGAAAACAAGACATAAATCAACCAAAATCTACAAATACACAATAAAATAGGAAGGATGATACGTTGTAAGTATAGAAATAGGTTGAGATTTGAAGGAAATTGTGGTAGGGGATTTTAGGGCACGAAATTGGGAGAAGAGAGATAAGAGAAATGAAGGAAAAGGGAAAAAAATAAAACAGATCTCAGTCTTTTACTGGTCGATCGATCGATCGATCAAGCAGTAAAAGGCCACTGAATGCTGATTTTAAATGAGGGGGGGGGGGGGGGGAATGCAATTCTGGAGGTATGGGGGGGGGGGGGGGGGTATAAGTATATATATATATATATATATATATATATATATATATATATATATATATATATATATATATATAATTATATCAACATAAAAATACAAATAAAAATTAAAAAAATTAAAAATTAAAAATTAAAAATTAAAAATTAAAATAAAATAAAATAAAATAATCGAAGAATTAGACTAAGTATGCACATATATAGACATATACTAACCAAAAAAATGAAAAATATGTACAACGAGCGACACACACACATGTTCACAAAGAAATGAAAAAAAAAAATTTAAAAACAAAAAAAAACAAATGCAAATGCGTGAGAATGAGTGTGAAAAATAAAGAAAAAATATTTTTGTGAGTTTTTTAATTATTTTCTTAACAAATGTGTGCCGGGGAGCATAGTCTCCCCAAATTCAAGTCCGTTGAACCTACAAAAGAGTTAGAACCAAGCATACAAAAAAAAATAAAAAGAGATTAACTAATTACACTAGGCTAAATTAAGAGAAAATAAAAATGAAGAAGTTAGTATATACAACCTACACATAGGATATCCAATTAACTATATACTAAAAGTTGAAATTTTTGAGGGTCCATCCAAAACACAATTTGACTTTGACGGATCAACAGTGGACCCTCCCGAACATGCATGCCTCCCGGAAAATAGGAATTCCGTTCAAATGATAGAAGGCATGTGTAAGGCGATAAAAGTGAACCATCCCCGATTGAAATTTGGGGGGGGGGGGGGGGGAGGATGGGGGATTTGGATAGGAGGGGCGACAAATACACGTGTGAGCCTAGAAAAATTGAATCATCTCTCAAGTATTTTAAAGTTGGAATGGGAGGCGACGCACATGAGGGCAAAGATGTCGTCATGGAAGGCGGCTCAAGCGAGTACTCCTCGTCGGTGAAAAGGTTTGGAACTGTAAAGTTTTGAACCGATTCATCGGGGATGAAAGAAATTCAATCTCAGGCGATGAGTGATCATCGCCAAAAGATTGAATTTCGGAAGAAATAGGATCGTTTACAATGAAACTTTCTTCTTTGAAAATCAAAGAAGAAACGAATTCATTGCAAATGGATACTATTCCCTTTTTATCCTCATTGTCATTCTCTAATACACCATGGGTCAAGTTAAGGATGATTTGTTCCAAAGTAGGAACGAAGTACTCATTTGGTTCAAAACAGTCCTCGACTTCGTAAGTCTCCGAAGAAAAGTCATCGTCGGATTCAAATAGTAAATCCAACTCGTGTTCCCAACAACGATTTTCTTCTAGATAACGGTTTTCAATCCTCTCATTTTCAAGCATGCGCAATCCCTCACCGAAAGTCATAGGGCGAGGATCGGATTTTTGGAAATGGGAAGGTTGGAAATTGTTCTCGGGACTACACTCAGAATCATTAACATAAGAATTTTGAAAGTGATTACAATTGGATTCAAATTTCTTATCATAAGGATCTTGCGACCCAGAATCAAAATGATCACGCCAAAATTGATGTAATCTAAACTTTGACTTTTGTAATACTCACCCAATGTCATTTTAGATGTTGCAATTTGTTGGGCTTGTAAGTACTGACGAAAAGTCAATGGTTTACCGAAATTTTGCGAGTTATCATTAGGATTCCCAGAAAAGTTAAAATAAGACATGCTTACCCCAACAAAGGCTCGAGAAGACGAATTCCACAAAGAAGATGTGCGCGCGGGATAATTCAAGCGTTTCTAGGGGCTCAAATGTAGAAGTCCTGGAAAAAAGGTTAAAAGAAAGAATTCAAATACAAAAGAAAGAATACTACAAACTAATAAGACAACTACAATCTATAACAAAACACTCCCCGACAATGACGCCATTTTGATTAAGCGTGAAAAGTGTGCTCGAGTAAGGGCACAGTCGTTGTTTTAGTTTCACCGCGTTAATACAAAAGAAACCTAAGTTACGACTACACTTGCGATACAAGGATAGCGGTAAGTCGGGTATCGAATCCACAGAGAGTTTTTGATAGATGTTAATTGGATTATTAATTCAGGAATAAAAGTGTAAAAGGGTGATGTGTAAATGTAAATAAAAGAAAAGAGAAGTTAAATCTAAATAAAGTATAAGCGAGGATCAGGATATCACCCAACCATACGGAACGAAACAACTATTAATCAAGATTCCGGATTGAGAGCAATTTAATCGAGCATTATCAATTAAACATAAACTTGACACAATAAGGAATTTAAGCCAAAGTTGCGAGAATAAACACTTAACCAAAAATTGGTCGTACGCGGATTAAATTCGAATTATCGCTATAAACACTAATGATGCATGACATAGAAAGTTAAACGCATAATAATCCGACTTTAATTCGCGCGGGTTCAATTACATGCAATTTTGCACAAAACCTCATTTTCGGAGCTTGGGTCCCGAAAATGGCGGAACGAAATCTCGACCCTATTTATCTAAGGGCAATACATGAATTAAACTAAATTGTGTTAATTAAACTAGGAAAGCAAGAATTAAAGCAATTAAACTAACTACAAAGCATGGGAACTAAATTACAATGCAAGGAAAAATGAAGAACAAAGCTATATTAATGGTAAATGAGATGGAAAGTTCAATCTTACAAAACCAATTGGTTGTCACCCCAAGAAGAGAAGAAAATGAGCTCTCCAAACCAACCCTAACCTAAAATGTGTTCTAAAACTAAGTATATCTGATATTACAACAAAATTAGCTTATATAGTAAGTTGGAATAAAAGAAAAGAAGAAAGAAAAGAAAGCAAAATATCTGCAGAAAATAGGGGATCGATCGATCGGCCCCTTTGGTCGATCGATCGATCATTGAAATCGTGGAAAATATCTGAAGGATCGATCGATCGATACTTTTGATCAATCAATAGATCAAGCAGGGCAGAACCAAGGCAGCTACTGCATTGCAGTTTCTTCTTCTCTTCTCCTTCTTTTGGTTTTAATGTCATTCCTTCCGCCAAAAACGCCGTAACTTCTTCGTTATGAATCGGATTCGCGCACCGTTTCTTGGCCACGCGAAGCTTGAGAGGAGGGCTACAACTTCCGTGAGATGTCAGGCCAGGTGCCCAAACTGTGAAATGACTAAATTTCCCTTGAACGTGCCGATGCGTACGGAACTTGAGCGGAATGCGTCTGAACTCCATTCTTAGTACCTAAATACCTACAAAAGCCCAATTATACCTCATATAGCATGTTAACAATATAAACCGAGGTTGTATGGTTAACGAGCTTAAATATAGAGATTAAGGCACCCGAGAGGGCTAAAATGCGTAGGTTCGACGGATGAAATACGCAATATTTGCGTATTATCAGTTTTGTTACTGTAACCAGGGCTCCACTGTTTTGCTCAATTGAAAACTACCGATGACCATGTGGGTATTATTTATTTATTTAGATTTGGTATTTATTCTTTTATTTTTATTATTCGCTTATTTTTTAATTTTGATTAATTCTTCCACTGGGGACTTATGTTTTTAATTCGAATTTTATAGACGGACATCGCTCTATTGAGTGTTCGCTCTCATGGCACGACTAGGGTGAGGGCATCATGGGATAATCTTACCAAAGGGGTGAGGCTGATGGTGGATGTTTCCGGGTTTGGCTACTTGGCAAGGTATTTGGATGATACTTTACACTCGACTGTGGTGTTGTGCGCCCTAGGTGAGCGATGGTGGGACACCATCCACATGTTCCATCTGGTTGTTGGTGAGATGATGGTGATTTCAATTGACGTGCACTTGAATTTAGAACTCGACCACGAGGGAGAGAAAATAATGGTGGACCGGTCACTCCTTCTGACCGAGGAAGTGATTCGAGAGGCATTGGGGGCCATTAGACAAATGGGTTCGAGAAAGGGAGATTGATGTTATGGATGACCACTAGTTGCATCAGGTCGCTCAGATGTTCATCTTCCTCTTGTTGGGGGAAAACTTGGTGGAGAAGAGTGGAGACAACGTCCATTTGTGGTTCTTTACATTTCTCTAGGTCGTCTTTGAGGTCGGTAAAAATGATCGGGGGATCCTGACGTTAGCTTCTCTTTTTATTTATCTCGACATCTTCACTCGAAATTATTGGTCGACTCAGGTAACTTTATTATTATGCCGTTTATTGATGCCAAATATTATCCACCTACGTGGACCAATCAGAAGTGAATACGTGTCCTCTTATAGGGCCAAAATCCTAGTCAGCAGATAATAAATCTGCCGACCAATATGAAGAATGCCAACCACTACAAAGAAGGCCGACCAACAAGACCAATAAATCACAAAATACCAACAAAAAAATATCAAACTCAAGTGTAGAGGTAAGTAAGGGTATCAATCCACATCAAGGGGGTAAGCTAGAGACAAACTCAATTGTAATTCACTTTTATTTTCATTTTGGGGTTTTGCTTTTTCTATTTTTTTTAGCTTTTTAAAATATTATAACAATTAAGTGAGGTGAGGTGAAATAACACTAAATTATATGGAAGATCAAATTACAAACTAAAAAGTGAGTAAAACGAAAAATAATGTCTAACACAAAAATATGAGATAAATGAGGTAAATAAATATGAGAACAATCAAGAAGTGTGATTACACCACAAATTTTAGCTATTCTAACTAATTAATTTAATTAATTGAATTCTCTCAAATTAATATCAAAATTACAAATAAACTCTCGTTGCAAATGTAATTTTAATAGTAACCTTTAAGAAAATTAAGTTTAAAACCCCACAACTCTAGAAAAATAGATCTACACTCCTTTTAATTAATCACCCGCTAGGATCGATCGATTAAAATTTATGTAAATCTTAGAAAATAAATTTAGAGTTGAAATTCAAGTAATAATACCCCACTTAAGAAACCCTTATCTCTAGTTCGAATCTAAAATGGGTATTATAACTTTGAATTTTGATTTTCTCTCGAAAATCATTTACCCTCTCTCGAGGCGTAAATTTAAGGGTGAGGGTTCAAAATTAACATTCAAAGGGAATTTTCAAGTAATCAAACTCATTAAACTAAAATAACATCAAATAAGGGTTTCCCCCCACCCCTTGAAAGGGGATTTAACCTAACATGATATGGAATTTGACAAATTAATAATCAAAGGCATAAAATAAATGAGAAGAGAAGAGAACAATTAAACCAAATCTCTTTAAGTGAAATTGAACTCTTATTTCTTTGAAATCAAGCACAATCCATCCAATATGAGCATCCAACAATAATCAATTCAATATAATACTCAATTGAATTACTCACAATTTATCCTCACAAATCTCTAAAAATAAAAATAAAAACTATTTACAAAGTTTTTTCCTACCTAATTTATTTTCTACTCTAACTCTATCTCTCTAGAATTCTCTCTACTAATTTTCCTTAGTCTTCAAATGGGGTCTTCCATCCTTAAATAGTAGACATGGAGCGTGGGGGTAAAAATAGGAGGATAAAGGTGCAAGAGGTTATATAAGGTGTGGGTGAGGGTCAATTTAGGAAAATGCACAAATGTGCATGGGTTGTGTGAGGCCATGTGGGAAGTGGGGTAATGGAGATAAAAACAGATTTGGTTAAAAGAGTGTTTGGGGGCATTTTTGGAAAGGATTAAAAGGGTTATAAAGCATGTGGGTTTAATTAGTTATTGTCTTGGTTTTGTTTGGGAATTTAGAAGCAGGTAGAAGCACGATTTTGGTTGCCTTGGCTGGTTTTGGTGAGGTCTGAAGGTTTCGGGTATGGGTGGTTCCGGCGCCGGGTTCGATTTCGTGAGGTGGCGGAGTCGCGGGTCTAGGTTGGGTAGACTGGATAGGGCTTTGGGTTAGAGCAGGTGGTGGAACGGGTCAGGGTTCCGTGGCGCTGTCGATTTTAGAGGGAGGTCGCGACCTGTTTTAGGAATGGGTTGCCACGGGTTAGGCTCGTCGGCGTTGGGGCTGGTCCGGGTTTGTTCGTGGTGTCGGGTCGCTGCTGGGTATCGCGAGTTTAATGGAGGCAGGGGAGATCGGTTTGGTCATGGGAGAGAAGAGGGTCGATCTCGAGTTTGGTGGAGTGGCCGGAGTGGGTTTGGGTAGTAGGCGGTATGGTTCCGGGTTTGAGTCTCGGGAATGGGTCGCAGCTGGTTGTAGATAGGTGGTCGGAAATGGGTTAGTTTTAAGGTTTTTGTTAATGGAGTAGGAGAGAGAGTGAGTGGGTTTGAGGTTGAAGATAAAGAGGGTTAGATTTTGTGTGTGTGGGTGTAGGAAGTTTGGTGAGGGTAAGGGTTTGGTTGTGTATATGTAAAGTGTATGGGAGTGGGGTGTTAGTGGATTTAGGATAAGTGTGTGTGTGTGTTTAATTTGGATCCTTAAGAAAATAACACTAACTCACTAAAATAAAAGTAATAAAATAAAAACCTAAAAAAAAAAAAATCCTATTCTAAAATAAAACAAAGACTCAAATAAAAATTGAAACTAAAAAGAAATAAAAATAAAAATAGAATTTTATTTAACTAAAAACTAAAATCCTAAAAAAAATAAAATCTAATAAAACTAAAAAATAAATGAAGTCCTAAAAATAACTAATTCTAATAAAATAAAATAAAAATTAAAAACTAAAATAAAACAACATCAAATAAAAAGAAATAAAAAATAAATCCTAAAAATTAAAACGATTCAAACTAAAAATTAAAAATATAAAAAATACGAAAGGGAACAAATCAAATACACACGGCTCGGGACAAAGTTTAGGCTAGGTTAGGGCAGACTAGGGCTACGGGATTGGTAATTAGCTACATAATCCGCACAATTGCCTTGAAATACGTGTTTGGACACCGCAACGTGCATTCGACCTACAAAATATACAGTAAAGCGCATAAGACCCAAATTACCGAGAATTAGCAACTAAAGTAAATCTATTCGGGGTATAAAATGTACAGTTTTGGGTGCTTATCACACCACCCCCAAACAGAGCGTTGCTAGTCCTCGAGCAATAAGATAAAGAGAAAGAGAAAGATAAGTAACCAAAAGTGTACCACTTTCGCGGGCACTTGCGATTGCACTTAGCATGTGCAACAAGCCTTTAAACCTATAGGTTGCCCTACAAGACGAGTTGTGTCTCGTGAGGGTTTATAGGGAATATACCCACAAAATTCTTATTTGTAACGGCAGTCAATATCTTATTAGACGTAGAATAATCGCACAATCCATCATGAGATAAATAATTTCATAAATACAAGCTAGAATGTGTAAAAAGATTAAGCTAAGTAAATACACAAGGCACATCCTTCCTAGAACTCAACGTGTGTAGTGTGAATCAGTCAAAACGGGTCGAGTATCACAAGAGTAATTCCTAGATTGCCTCTTCGGAATCAACGCTTCAACTTCAAATCTCACTGGATATAGCTCCCTCAAACGAACTCTCAAGATTAGGGTTAGTGTATCGCTCGTATATGTGAGGAGGTGAGTAAATGTAAGTAAGTTCAAACGTCTCACATACACATAAGAAAGAATGACCATTTAAGAAAGAAAATGATCTCATGAAAGGAATGCTAATCACTATAGTGAGAAAGTCGAGTTATTCACTACGTTGACTTTCATTTGCCCGAACACCTAGGGGAAATATGGATGTTTAAGGGTGAGGGGAAAATGAAATGGGAAAGATGGTATAAGGTAGGATGGAATAGAATGGTGATGAATATGCGATGTGAAATGGATGAAAAATGGATGTGATAGAAGAGTGTATATACTTTAGGCACAAATGTCTTTATTACTTACTACAAAGTCTCTTTATTTTCTTTTCTCTCTTTTTTTTTTTTCGATTTTTGTTTTCTTTTTCTCTGTTTTTTATCTCTCTCTCTCTCTCTTTTCAAACCAACAATGAAGACATTTACATTTGAAATCACATTCTTTTCTAAAAAATGATGATGGATGATATATGAATGGAGTGGGGAATAAATGGGAATATGGGTGAAGTAAATGGTAAATGGTAAATGGTAGGTGTATGGATGAAAATCTAGTATTCGGGACAAATTTCGAGACACGTGTTTCTTACAACTCGAAAGAGATGTCATTCTCAGTGATCAAGCCAAATTTTAATGAAGGATAATGAGATCATACAACAATTAAAGTGCGGACCCAAAAGAAGTTGAATCAAATTGTGACTCGGAGATTGCGTAAAACACTCTGAAAGGGTGAAAGACACAAATCTCACAAGCTAAAGTCTCTACTAGTGATCCTTAAGGTTCTCTTGAGAATTGTAGTACTCTTCAACTCTAAACCGTAGTGACGTGATAAGTGCGTAAATTTTGTTGAGTCTAGAAATTCATGGTGCAACATGCCTTGTTATGTATTACATAAGCTATTTAGAAAAAATATTCTCTAGCTTGATTCCTAGACTTTAACAGATGGATGATTGAAAATTCACATCAACGAGTGAGATGAAAGAAACTGCACGAAATTTTAAAAATCAGGTTCAAAAATCAAAATTTTTCAAAAGAGGTACGATTTTGATAAAATTCCCCACCCCCAAACAAAAGGGAACATTGTCCTCGATGTTAGGTAAAATGATTTTTAAAATTGAGAGCATAAGGTAAGAAAGATACTACCAGAATATACCGCTAGTGAAGTGGACCGATTAAGCCGAAATGAAACCTGAATAAGTGATACGAGAAAAAAATGTGTACAAGTCCATAACATGGTAAAGCATAGGGTGGTGTGAAACACCCCTCCCAAATAGGATGAGACTAGTACAAGAAACGCGGGCTGCCTCCCGGTAGCGCTAAGTTTAATGTCTTCAGCCAGACCGATGGAATCTCACCCTAAGGATAAGAATGAGGAAAGTGCTGGGCGGAAGAAAAATTGGGTGATGATAATCACCCCCAAACAAGACTGAAGCGTCAGTCTTGTTGGATAGAGGCTAAAACGGGTCCATGCACTTGTATGGAAAAGTGCATCACACGATGCAAAGCATCTGTGAACCAAGGACGGGTGGGAAAAAGGGCAAAGGTGAGGGTGGAAAGGGTGAAGAGGTATCGGCCACGGGCCTTGTTGAGGTTAAAGGTGAGGGCGACTAGGGCCCTGTAAGCATGGTGCTCAAGTTGTATGGGAAGGCAAAAGGGTTTGGTAAGTGGAATGGGTTGGGACTCAGAGAAATCACACGATCGTTCTATGAATGGACGATAATAATGGTCGCGCCGTGACACGCCAGGGAGCTGTCTCGGGAAAAAATCAACACCACAAGAGAGTGGCGGGTATAGAGGAACAAGCTCGGTGTCACGAAAGTAAAGAGTAGCACCACAAATACTCTCATGGGTGGTGGAGGATGGTTTCAGGTGAGGATCTAAAAATGTAGAAGAAAACTTGAAATGTGTAAAATCAAGATCCAAACCAGGTGGTGGGGTGGAAAGGACAATGGGTGGGTCGGGTGGGATAAACGGTGGAGGAAGATGATCCAACTCGAGCATGGGAGATACACACCCATTGGGAGGAGTAAAGAAATACTCACAAGGGAGTGTGGTTTCTAAAGATGGAGTGATCAACTTCTCTATGAGAGTAGCATCGGTAAATGTGGTGGGTGGGTAAGACGAGGCACCAAGATCAGAGATAGAGAAATCACTAGAAATATTAGGCTCAAAGGGAGCCATGCATGGTGGGATATCATCCATATCCGGATAGGTAGGAACTATCACGGATTTTATCTCGAGAAAATAGTGAGCACTCATAGCCGGAGCTAACCTAGGATAAATTGGTTCCTCGGGAACATAAGGGTGACGCTCGATAGGTGTAGACTCGAGCATTTTTTTGGATTCAGCGGGAAAGGGAATAGGAACCACAAGTGTGGGTTCATTTGGATATGACGGGATTTGATCAGGCTCACTATTGATGGAAAAGTCAACACAAGTGTCAATTTGAGGCCCAGATCATGGAATGGTCTCAACTTCGAGATTCTCGGGGTGGTAGGGATGGTCACACTCAAAATTCGTGTCACAAGACGACACATCATTATCACACTCGGGTGCAACAATGGGTGGATCCATGGGAATATCCAACTCTCTCGCACACTCCAAATCATTTAATCGTTGTTCAAGCCTTTGGAGAGCTTGAGTTTGAATTTGAGTGGCTTGCTCTTGCTCGAATATGAACTTTTGCAAGAGGCTTTCGAGAGCGGATGTGGATGGTGGTGTTGGTGGAGTGACGGGTGGTGGCGGTGGTTGAGGTGGACACAACTCTCTATTATTATGACTGTATGGAGAATACACAAATAAAGTGTGTGGAGTGGGGCCAAGTTCATCATACACAAAAGGATCGCTTTCGTGATGGACAAATGGTTGATACTCATGGGGTGCGTAGTGAGGGAACTAATCGGGATAGGGTGCACAAGGTTGCCATGACGACTGTGGGAACGTGTGAAGATCCACAACATCGGGTTGGGATTCGTATTGCGTGGAAGGGTGATCAGGCCTCCACGAATAGCTCGGGTACTCACACAACTCATGATTAGGTATAATGGGATAGTAGGCCGAGGTGGGTTCCGGAATAGTGTAATATGGATACACATGTTCCAAGATGGGTTCAGATGGATATGAAATGTAAGGGCACTCATGGGACATGTGATTGGCATAATAACAGTGGGTGAACAACAAAGGATGAGACACGTCGACACTTGACACCGAGGGTGATGGAAAATGAGGTGCGTGCATGGATGGGTCAAGAGTATCTACGGTACTCGTGAGAGAGCGGTAACCACTAAGGATATCATAAAGAGACGGTTCAATCACTCTCACACGTGTCGCGTGACAATGGAAAATGACCAAAGTAGTCTCGAAAGGGACGTTCTTCAGCCATGTGGATAGTGATATTTTTTGGAGTTTTTTAAATTTTTTCAAAAGGAGTGAAAATATTTTTGGATTTTCTAAAAATAATGGAAGAAAATATTTTTGGATTTTTTTAATTAAAATGAAAGAAAATATTATTGGACTTTTTGGAAGAAAAAGTGGGGAGAAATATGGACTCTTGATTTGGACGAACCAACTAAAATTGACTACCGAAAAATGAATTGGACACACACACAAGTTAAGGAGAATTGCTAACTAGCACATAGCCAATTTTTATCTTTAAATTTAATGAAAGGGGTAGTTAAATTTTAATTAAGTCCGCGGGAGATAAAAAATCACGAAAATCTGAGTGATCGCCTTTGCAAAATTTTCTCCTATTGGGCTACCTAGTTGATTGATTTTAAATTTAGTGATGGCTAGGGTAGCACACGATTGGTAAGCGAGTGAGTCGGGTGATGAAATCCCTTCTCGTGAGTGACCGGGTGTAGGTCTTAGTTAATTAATTCATCACACCATTCGAAAATAAATGCGAGAATAAAATCAAGTAAGAGCACACAAAAGAATTGACTCGCTAACAGGAGAGGCGTGAGGGTTTAGAAATGTACCTCCCACGGTTTTTAGGTCGTGGGGTGCCGAAAAACTTGAGTCAACCGGGGGGAGATCACACCAATCTAAGTCGGCCCCGTGAGTCCTACCGACCCAAGGTAGAGAGGCTTCGAAATCCTCGCCAATGGACGCTCTCTCTCTACCTTGTCCGGTTTTCCTATCACGCTTTCTTCGCAATTAATTATTACTAATTAAAATGAAAAATAATTTGGTGTCTCTAAGCACCGCAATACAAGCCAAGGATAAAAATTCTAAATACAAGCCTTCTAAAATAAAGAAAAATGGTACTAAAATGCAACAAACTATAGGAAATAAATGAACTACAAAATTGAATCTGCTCCGAGTGCTTCACGCTCCCAAGAATGGCAACGGCGCCATTTGATAACTTTAATTTTTGTGTGTCGTTGTTGAAATCCAAGTTAATCAAAACCTTAAAATACCTACAAAATAATATCAAACTCAAGTGTAGAGGTAAGTAAGGGTATCAATCCACATCAAGGGGGTAAGCTAGAGACAAACTCAATTGTAATTCACTTTTATTTTCTTTTGGGGCTTTTGTTTTTTCTATTTTTTTTAGCTTTTAAAAATATTAAAACAATTAGGTGAGGTGAGGTGAAATAGCACTAAACTATATGAAAGATCAAATTACAAACTAAAAAGTGACTAAAATGAAAAATAAAGTCTAACACAAAAATATGAGATAAATGAGGTAAATAAATGTGAGAACAATCAAGGAGTGGGATTACATAACAAATTTTAGCTATTCTAACTAATTAATTTAATTAATTGAATTCTCCCAAATTAATATCAAAATTACAAATCAACTTCGTTGCAAATGTAATTTTAATAGTAACCTTTTAGAAAATTAAGTTTAACACCCCAAAACTCTAGAAAAATAGATCTACACTCCTTTTAATTAATCACCCGCTAGGATCGATCGATTAAAATTTACGTAAATCTTAGAAAATAAATTTAGAGTTGAAATTCAAGTAATAATACCCCACTTAAGAAACCCCTATCTCTAGTTCGAATCTAAAATGGGTATTATAACTTAGAATTTCGATTTTCTCTCGAAAATCATTTACCCTCTCTCGAGGCGTAAATTTAAGGGTGAGGGATCAAAATTAATATTCAAAGGAAATTTTCAAGTAATCAAACTAATTAATCTAAAATAACATCAAATAAGGGTTTCTCCCTACCCCTTGAAAGGGGATTTAGCCTAACATGATATGAAATTTGACAAATTAATAATCAAAGGGATAAAGTAAATGAGAAGAGAACAATCAAACCAAATCTCTTTGAGTGAAATTGAACTCTTATTTCCTTGAAATCAAGCACAATCCATCCAATATGAACATCCAATAATAATAAATTCAATATAATACTCAATTGAATTACTCACAATTTATCCTCACAAATCTCTAAAAATAAAAATAAAAACTATTTACAAAGTTTTTTTCTACCTAATTTATTTTGTACTCTAACTATCTCTCTCTAGAATTCTCTCTACCAATTTTCCTGAGTCTTCAAATGGGGTCTTCCATCCTTAAATAGTAGGCATGGATCATGGGGGTAAAAATGGGAGGATAAAGGTGCAAGAGGTTGTATAAGATGTGGGTGAGGGTCAATTTAGGAAAATGCACAAATGTGCAATGGTTGTGTGAGGCCATGTGGGAAGTGGGGTAATGGAGATAAAAATATATTTGATTAAAAGAGTGTTTGGGGGCATTTTTAGAAAAAAGATTAAGAGGGTTTTAAAGCATGTGGGTTTAATTAGTTATTGTCTTGGTTTTGTTTGGGAATTTAGAAGCAGGTAGAAGCACGATTTTGGTTGCCTTGGCTGGTTTTGGTGAGGTCCGAAGGTTTCGGGTATGGGTGGTTTTGGCGCCGGGTTCGATTTCGTGAGGTGGAGGAGGCGCGGGTCTAGGTTGGGTGGACTGGATAGGGTTTTGGGTTAGAGCAGGTGGTGGAACGGGTCAGGGTTCCGGGGCACTGTCGGTTTTAGAGGGAAGTCGCGACCTGTTTTAGGAATGGGTTGCCAAGGGTTAGGCTCGTCGGCGTTGGGGCTGGTCCGGGTTGGTTCGTAGTGTCGGATCGCTGCTGGGTATCGCGGGTTTAATGGAGGCAGGGGAGATCGGTTTGGTCATGGGGGATAAGTGGGTCGATCTCGGGTTTGGTGGAGTGGCCGGAGTGGATTTGGGTAGCAAGTGGTATGGTTCCGGGTTTGGGTCTCGGGAATGGGTCGCAGCTGGTTGTAGATAGGTGGTGGGAAATGGGTTAGTTTTAAGGTTTTTGTTAATGGAGTAGGAGAGAGAGTGAGTGGGTTTGAGGTTGAAGATAAAGAGGGTTAGATTTTTTTTTATGGGTGTAGGAAGTTTGGTGAGGGTGAGGGTGAGGGTGAGGGTTTGGTTGTGTGTGTGTAAAGTGTATGGGAGTGAGGTGTTAGTGGATTTAGGATAAGTGTGTGTGTGTGTGTTTAATTTGGATCCTTAAGAAAATAACACTAACTAATTAAAATTAAATTAATAAAATAAAAACCTAAAAAAAAAATCCTATTCTAAAATAAAACAAAGACTCAAATAAAAATTGAAACTAAAAAGAAATAAAAATAAAAATAGAATTCTATTAAACTAAAAACTAAAATCCTAAAAAAATAAAATCTAATAAAACTAAAAAATAAATGAAATCCTAGAAATAACTAATTATAATAAAAAAAACTAAAAACTAAAGTAAAACAACATTAAATAAAAAGAAATAAAAAATAAATCCTAAAAATTAAACTAAAAATTAAAAATATAAAAAATACGAAATGGAACAAATCAAACACACACGACTCGGGACAGAGTTTAGGCTAGGTTAGGGCAGGCTAGGGCTACAGGATTGGTCATTAGCTCCATAATTCGCACAATTGCCTTGAAATACGCTTTTAGACACCGAAACGTGCATTCGACCTACAAAATACACAATAAAGCACATAAGACCCAAATTGCCGATAATTAACAACTAATATACGTCTATTCGGGGTATAAAATGTACAGTTTTGGGTGCTTATCAATTATGCCGTTTATTGATGCCAAAAAATATCCACCTACGTGAACCAATCAGAAGTGAATACGTGTCCTCCTATAGGTCCAAAATCCTAGTCAGTAGATAATTAATCTGCCGACTAATATGAAGAATGCCAACCACTACAAAGAAGGCCGACCAACAAGACCAATGAAGCATCATTATACCAAGGGTCATACTACACTTGGTTTATATAACCAATCGTCACATTCATTATGTAAGGATGTAAATGCTTAATTATATAAAAACTTTCCATCCCTTGACATTTTGACCCTTGACCTACGGGTCACTATAAATACATTGTAGCCCTTTCATCAATGGCACAATCGAACGGACTCTGGGATATTCTTGTCTATAAGAGTACCTAGATTTCTGTAACCTTTGAAATCAATAAAACAACAGTGGACGCAGGCTTTCTTACGTAGTTGAACCACTTTAAAAACTCTCTCTATTTATTTACCATTACATATTTTATCTGTGATTATAAAGTTAGATCAAGTCTAGTTTTTCGCATCAACAAATTGGCATCGTCTGTGAAAACATGTTTCTAATTGACGTTCTTACTCTTATATACTCTTGTTAAAAGTAAGATGAATGACCCTAAGTTCGGTGCCATAATTGAAGGCAACCCGCTTGTTCCATCTACTCAACTATTGGCGGCAGACTTAACGGGAATCCTTGCTAGTATTGTCTGAGGATAAGAAGCCATGTAGGAAACGGTGAGGTAATTGGCTCAATCACTACAAATGGCTCCCTTTTCTAGAAGAGAAATGTCGCATCCACCTCCAAGATCCATCAGACAAAATTATTTCAGATCTTTATGAGATACGTCCTATTGTCTAGGAGCAATTTCATCACTGAGGTCCACAGAACCCTATGATATCCATTCTTTTTCTCCTAAAAGGCCAAGTGTCTTGGAAAGGCTAAGTAGAGCTTCTCCCTTTGTTCATCTGGGACCCGAGCAAATAAAAACCCTCCTAGGGCATTATTTAGGAACACTCAACATCTAACCGCCCAATATGAGGCCTTAGTTATATCAATATCAAGATCAATATCAAGCGTCCGACGATCTGTACGCGCCGAGTAAACCTCTCAGGAGAAAAGTTCAGCACAGACACATGGTTGGAACAGTCGAGCTGCTTCGCATAGATCTGAGGCAGTCAATCCTACATGGAAAGGATCAATCCAAAGGTTGGAAGATCGATTTTGTGAAATGGAGAAAGAAAAGAATCCTTTGCAACAGAGTTTTATTAGAGGATCCCCGTTTGTTCAGGAAATTATGGACTTCCCTACTCCATCTAAATTTAGAGCTCATGTGGTTACTTCCAAATATGGCGATAAAACTGATCCAGTTCTCCATATTGAGCAATATTAAGCTGCAGCTCATATTTATTTAGTTTATGATGAAATGAGGTGTAGAGCATTTTCAAGTACTATTACGGGTGAACCCAAATATGGTATAATATCCTGCCCCGAGGATGAATTTCCAACTTCAATTGTCATGCCGAGTTATTCATTAGTAACTTCTGTTTCGGAGTTAAGCAGTGAAAAAAGTAAATCATCTTCTAAATGTAAGGCAGTAAGTGGGGGAAAGTACCAGGGAGAACATTATGCATTTTAACAATGAAAAGTTGGAAGTGATTGATTATGAGGAAAAAACAGTCGCCATTACTTATATGAGTGGTTTACTTCCCAAGAAACTATACTATACTCTGGCTAAAGATCCTCCCAAAACTATGGTTGAACTCATGGCGAAAGTAGCAAAAATAATGAATGTCGGGGAAGCGATGGTCGCAAAATAGAGTCCAACCATAAATCCTAATATGAAGCCTAAGAAGAAGAGGCAGAAGCCAAAGAAAGAGGACAAGCTTAAAAAATATGGAACATATACCCCATTATGTGTTAGCATTCACTATATCCTAGAGGAAATCAAGCACAATAAGGATTTGCGATGGCCTGAGAAATTGAGGTCACCTAATAAGAGCGATAGATCCAAGTATTGTGAATTCCATAAGGATCATGGTCATACAATGGACAACTGCATCGCTTTGCAAAATGAGATAGACTCCCTCATTCGCCGAGGAAAACTCAATAAATTTATTAATTGGCGTGATAATAGAGAACCTAGAAGAAAGTCGAATTCTCCATGAAAGTCTAGATATGCAAGGAAGAGAAATCATGAAGATGATTATGAAGATGATCCGGACCTGCTGAAGAAGCCCAAGCAACCAGAATATGAGGTAGCTATGATCAGTTTTGGTTCATTTGATTGTCATATGATTACAGGCGACGATGCATGAGGATGTAATCACTCTACCGCAAGGAAAGGTTAATTGAATGAAGCCAAAGCTTGATCTTATATCCAGAGGATTAATCTGAACGAAGATGACTGGTCGAAGAAGGTCAACAAAGACAAACTGGTGATCAATTTTTCAAAAAATGATCTCTTTGGGGTACTTTATCCATATGATGATCCATTAGTTGTCAAATTTAGGATCCAGGATGCTGTCATAGCCATAATTTTGGTGGATAATGGGAGCTCGACATATATTATGTTTTATCCTTGCTTTTAGAGTTTGGACTTGAAGCTCAGCCAACTGGAACCCTGTTACAAGCCATTAATAGGTTTTTCTCGTGAAAAAGTTTACCTTTTTGGGACGATCAAGCTAGAAGTGTTGTTCGACACCTGGCAAGTAAGTCGTATAGAGAAAATACATTTCTTCTTTATGGATAAGAACGTTCAATCTACCTATAATGTGATCTTCGACAGGTTAGGGTTGAAGAAGTTTAAAGCCGTACCATCAACAGTCCATCAATGCTTGAAGTTTTCAACTCAATTTGGGGTAGGTGTTGTGGAAGGCGACCAAAAGGTGGCCAGAGAGTGTTACTACTCCTCAGCTGAGAAAGAGGACTTTATTGAATTGAAGAAGATTACAACTTACCAGGTGGATACTACTGAGCCTAACGGTGAATCTGAAGTTGAAACCTTAGATCCACAAGATGAAACAGAGTTAGTCAAGGGACAGATTGTGGAAGTTACTGAAAGTATCATTTTGGACAACGATAAGCCAGTTTTAACTACACAGATCAACTCAACACTGGATCCCGTCCTTAAGCAGGAATTGATTTTGTTCCCGAGGCAAGGAAAAATGTATTTGCTTGGAGCCATGAGGATATTCCTGGGCACTACACCCAAAATAGCAATCTGGCATGGTTTAAAACTGTGCCAGATCAAATCTGGCACGATTTTGAACTGTGCCAGAATCAGGTGTTCCAAAATGGCCATTTTTTTCTGACACGGTTTAAAAGTGTGCCAGATTTGGCCAGATAGAACACTTTTGGCACACTTTTAAACCGTATCAGAATTTGATATTTCTGGCACACTTTTGGCACAATTTACAACTATGCCAGATTGAATACATTTTGGTACACTTTTGACACAGTTCAAAACCATGCCAAAATTTGATACACTTCTGGAATGATTTTGAACTGCGCCAAATTTTTGGATCAAAGAAAACAAATATTTGAAAATAAGAAAATTCACAAATTGCGAATCTCGCACGTAGTTGATAAACTAATGTACATACAAGCTTCAAAGTATTACAAGTATTAATAGTTCGCAGAATAAAAAAATTGGGCAGAGTTTCCTCTATTTTCTAAACATTCTAAAATCTGCTAGTATAAAACTCGCGTAATGTAAAGCCCTCCCAGCCATAAAAGTTAACAATAAAACTACAGAAGCCCGTACGACCATAACAAAAAAAAATAGAACCCTGAACATTTAACGATATTAAATAAACAACCCTCGTTTTGTAAGCTATTGACTTCTTCGCGTGTTTCCCGTGGATAAAAGTTAACGATAAAATGTTCTCCTACAAAAAAATAAGATACAAAAAGGAGATGATATCAGTAACCAAGTAATTTTAAAAAAAATCGTATTCAAAATGAAAAATTGCATATACGAGTTATAATTATCATCATATTTTCAAACTACGAGTCCCGTGACCACATGATTAGTTCCTACGAGTTACATTGATCCCGTGCGAGGTGTTCGTGCCTCTCACGGGATCGTTTGGGGATATTTTGAAAATTTTGCCTTCTAACGACATGTTTTTAAGTCCAAGTCTAGATATTTTCAAACTATCGTCATATTCTCAAGCCAAGAGTCCTATGATCATGCGGTCAATTCCTATGAGTTATAATGGTCCCGAGCGAGGTGTTCGTGCCTCTTACGGGGCCCTTGGGGGTCTGTTTTGTTTTTTTGCCTTCTAACAACATTTTTTAAGCCTAAGTCTAGATATTTTTAAATTATTGTCATATTCTCAAATCGGGAGTTCCGTGATCACGCGATGATTCCTATGAGTTACAATGGTCCTGTGTGAGGTGTTCGTACTTCTCGTGGGGCCGTTTGGGGGTTGATTTGTATTTTTGCCCTCTAATGACTTGTTTTTAAGCCTAAATCTAGATATTTTCAAATTATCGTCATATTCTCAAACCGGGATTCCCATGACCATGCGATTAGTTCCTACGAGTTACATCGGTCTCGTGCTAGGTGTTCGTACTTCTCACGGGACCATTTGGTGGTTGTTTTGCATTTTCGCCCTCTAACGACTTGTTTTTAAGCCTAAGTCTAGATATTTTCAAATTATCATCATCTTCTCAAATCAGGAGTCTCGTGACCACGCAATCACTTCCTAGGAGTTACAATGATCCCGTGCGAGGTGTTCGTGCTTCTCACAGGGCTGTTTGGGAGTTATTTTGTATTTTCGCCCTCTAACGACATGTTTTTAAGCCCGAGTCTAGATATTTTTAAATTATCGCCATATATTCTCAAATCGGGAGTCCCATGGCCACGTAATCAATTTCTACGAGTTATATTAGTCCCGTGCGAGGTGTTAGTGCCTCTTACAGGTCCATTTGGAGGCTGGTTTGGGGTTTTGCCCTCTAACAGCATGTTTTTAAGCCTAAGTCAAGATATTTTCAAATTATCATCATATTCTCAAATCGGGAGTCTCGTGACCATGCAATCAGTTCCTACGAGTTACATTGGTCCCATGCGAGGTGTTCGTGCTTCTCAGGGAGATGTTTGGGAGTTGTTTTGTGTTTTCGCCCTCTCACGGCATGTTTTTAAGCCTAAGTCTAGATATTTTCAAATTATCATCATATTCTCACATTGGGAGTTCCGTGACCATGCGATCAGTTTCTATGAGTTACATTGGTCCCATACGAGGTGTTAGCGCCTGTTACGGGTCCATTTGGGTGATGGTTTGGGGTTTCACCCTCTAATGGTGTATTTTTAAGCCTAAGTCTGGATGTTTTCAAATTATTGTAATATTTTCAAACCAGAAATCTCGTGACTACGTAATTAGTTCCTACGAGTTACGTTGGTCCCGTGAGAGGTATTCATGTCTCTTACGGGGCCGTTTGGGGGGTAGTTTGGGTTTTCACCATTTAACGATAATTTTTTAAGCCTAATCTTTATATTTTCAAATTATCGTCATATTCTCAAATCGAGAGCCCCGTGACCATGCGGTCAGTTCGTATGAGTTACATTGGACCCGTGCAAGGTGTTAGTGCCTCTTACGGATCCATTTGGGGGCTGGTTTGGGGTTTCACCATCTAACGGTGTGTTTTTAAGCCTAATCTATATATTTTTAAACTATCGTCATTCCTACAAGTTATATTGGTCTCGTGCGAGGTGTTAGTGCCTCCTACGGGACCGTTTGGGGGGTTGTTTTGGGTTT
The DNA here is from genome assembly GCA_949130495.1 of Sambucus nigra. Classification (NCBI taxonomy): domain Eukaryota; kingdom Viridiplantae; phylum Streptophyta; class Magnoliopsida; order Dipsacales; family Adoxaceae; genus Sambucus; species Sambucus nigra. Next base: position 77,090,529 of record OX422208.1, read on the forward strand.
TCAAATACATATTTACAAGAGCTTTTATTTTTCAAATACATATTTACCCCTCCCGTGCCTGTTTTGAATCACTATTATATAAATAGGCAAGTCATTTTCAAGATGTGGGAATTATAAATAGGCAAGTCATTTTCATGGGTGGATTATTTTCAAGTAATCAAACAATATTATCCGAACACATACTTTTAAGGCTGCTTGGAGGACTTTCTTATCAAAACCAAACATTAAGTCTGAAAATGCTCACGTATGGCCCAGTTGATGGTTCCTACAGGAGTATTATATATCCAGTTACAATATATATATACATAATTATGTACATGATACATAGCAACATTTTATTACGGATTGAGAAAAAGGAGAGATCGACAACGTAATTTACGGGAGTGGGAGTATGCTTATGAGTGCATGAAAGTGCCGACCTGATATTAGCCTTCCTTTGATATACCTTGCGATTTAAACCCCAACGTACCCAACACCAGACCTGAGCAATTATAACATCAATTAACAAGTGATATACATATTTAAAAGGAATTAATGTTATCTGATTAATATTAAGATATTAACTCATATGTAATCTATTCAACAATACAAGAACATCTCGCCTACCCCATGAACGTTTCCATAAGTACCTCGATAACTTCTATAATGGAAGAAAGGTACTGATAATAGTAATGGCGCAGGGTATCTGGTACACGTGCAGGTGAGTTCTTCCAAACATCAAGGTTTTATTCGGGTACCTGCAAAAAACATGAAGAGAAGTTACAATGATTCCTATAATATTTAGTTACGTTTACTCACATTTGGATTAATTTCCCTAATCTACCAATTCATTTCTATGCAAATCTTCCTTGTATTCTTTTGCACAACTGAGAGGAAAACCTCTGAAAATATATGCCTCTACACCCACAATTTCAAGACAAGCATTGCAAGAGTATGCGTGGAATTAAACCTCCTAGAATACAGGCCTAACATAATTTGGATAGGTTGGGGTGGAAAAGGATTTTGGAAATAAGTTTCTTATGAAAAATAGAATGAATTATGGCAAGCAGCACAACATATGCTTAACAACACCACCAAAGCAAAACAACCAATATGAAGAGTCGCAGACATAAGAATTGGACTAGAACACTGAATATTTGTCTCCAAAATCTCCACATATTATGTATTCATATAAAGTGATAAACCACGTGAAGATGGAAAAGTAAATGGAAAGAACATTCGTGCATGCATATGGCTCTGATAGTGAACTATGGAGTTTTACAAGAACAACTCACTATTTCTGTCAAACCTTATTCATCGTGGATTTATTTCAACCATTTTGACCATCTTGGCATTTTGCTACACTTACTCTGCTGCGTCCATGACATTAAACAATAGAAATGGAAAGGACCGGAAGATTCATCTAGTGCTTAACCACAAATAAACTATAATAGAGGTGGAAATTGTTTGGACGTTGTCTAAAGATGGGAATTTTTCATTTAAATCTAATTTTCAGTCTGTTAAAATGTGCAGACCTGTTTCTGTTATTGCCAAATTAGCTTGGTGTCCTATTCCATTAATTGTCAATATTCATGTAAAGATGCCTTCATAAAGTGGTGCCTTTGGATAATATGAAGACTTTGGGAGTAAATCGAGCTTCCATATATAGATGTTGTTATAAAACTGCGAATCCATGGATAACTTATTTATCTCAGGCCTTATATCAATAGCTACGTGGAAGTATTTTGGTGGCTTCGTCGGTCTTAAAATTTAGTGTCATTCGTTTAAATCTATGCAAATGAGCCGGTGGATCAGAAAATCTAATAGTTTTGCTATTAGTTTTCTGACTGAAGTGTTACCTGGTTGTATTATTTGGGAGTTATGGAAGAGCAAGAAAGGCTTTATATGAAGGCATCCACATTAATGATTAATTTATCATTCAACAAACAAGTAAAATTGTTAAAGATATCAGTTATAATAAGATGTTCATAATCAATGGAGATTCAGATATATTTAAATTATTTGCATATAATTAGTCCAAAATGGATCCTACTTATCTTGAAGTTTATTTGTTGGCATAAACCAATTTTAAATAGGGTGAAACTCAACACAGATGTTTCTCAAAAAAGCAATCCAGGGGACTGTGGGTATGGTGGTATTTTAAGGAACTCAACTAGTTCTTTTATATGGGGATATTCTGATTATGGTGGAGTTAATACTAATACAGTAACTGAAGCCTTAGATATAAGAGAGGGGTTGAGACTTTGTAAAGAGAGGAATTTTACGAAAGTGTTATGTAGAGTAATACTTTTTTAGGTTTTTACGGTCTAGTCCTTGGACTAAAAATTTTGGAAAAAAACCAGGCCCAACAAATTTTAAACGATTAGGTCCAACATATAAATACCCCGAAATTAAAAAAATCATAAACCTAATCGGCTATTGGAGTTTTCTCTACAACTCACGATTATTCTCCGAAATCGAAAATAACATCAATATTATGCCTTTTTCGTCTGTCTTATAATCGATTACAGTGTTCTTAATCGATTCTACCTGTATCACTTGGCTCTATCATTTGTAAGTTTATCTTTCTCAACAGTTGGTTTTTCTATTTTCGATCGATTACAATAAGTGTATGTCCTTTGTTTTGATTCTAGAGATTCATTGTAATATTCATTCATGTGATTGAATAGCTTTTTATATGTTATATATGTATTTGTTTTGATTTTGTGGTTTTTATGCATTTATGTTTGGATTCTTCATATATAAGTTATATTTATCAATATTTGTAATTGTTAGTTGAATGTGCTGAATGAATATTATTGACGTTTCATTCTAATTTTAAGAGTCCTTGATTTTGATTTGGTATTGAATCACTTATTGATATAGGTCCGCGCCAGCTAAAATAAACTGTTCGATACCAGTTTTCAAAGTACACGCAGTGTTTATAAAGTACACGTGATTGTTTTTTTGAAAATATGTGTCTGCTTTATTGCTTTATGTATGGATTTTTAAATAGTGCCTGTAATTTTATATTAATTATAAATAAATATTTTGACATCTCATGCATTAAATTATTGCACTCATTTTTAAAATTGTTGACCTTGAAGTAAATGTTTTTCGTCTCTGTTTTACTGCAGGACATTATGGTAAGTAGTGTAACAGCAAGGTGTTGTTATTTGGATAATATGGCTTGTATTGAAATATTTGAAGATAGCTCATTAGATTTCATATGCAATGAGTTGTGTATTAGGTTTACTAATTTGAGAAGTGGGAGTTTTTCATTAAGGTATTCATTTGGTGATGAATGTCGGTTCATGTTGGTTTGTGACAACGATGTTTGTTGTATGTTGCGGTCCTAATTGATCGTGAAAGCTAATTTCATTTGGATATATGTCATTGATTCATTATCATTTCCATGTAATACATGTTGTGAACGGGTTGAATGCTCTAATCAAATTTTTGAAGGGGTTGACTGCAGTAATACAAGTTCTGAGAGGGTTGACAGTGGTGATACAAATACACAGAGGTTAGAGTCTTTATCATCAGGCACTGCAAAAGATTTTAATAGTTGCATTGAAAATGAATTTTATCTTGGAGGTGTGGAGCCAAGTAAGTTGAAAGTCTATCTTTCGAATGATTGGAAGACTTATATAAGTTATGAGCAGCAGTGTTTTGAAGGAGGTGTAGTGGAATTTCGGGATAAATTACGAAAGTATGCCGTTGAGGTTGGGTTCTAGTATGTGTATTTGAAGAATGATAAAACTCGAGTGATGGGTGAATGCTCTAAAAAGACTACTGAGAATTGCATGTGGAGAATTCATGCTTCATTATCTACAATAAATGGATACTTTTACATACGTGCAATGAATAATGAGCATACACGTAGAGGTGTCCTTCGTAGTCCGTCAGCTAAAATGATAGCCTCCAAGTTGGTTTCAACATTGGTAGCTGATGATCTTAGAGATAACCCGCTATTGAGACCAATTGATGTAGTTAGAGATATGAAGAAGAATTATGGTCTTGATATAGCTTATCAACATGCATGGCATACGAAAGAGATGACTGCTGTTGATATACATGGTGATGAAAAGGTTTCTTATGCATTAATGAATAATTATTGTGACCTTCAATTGCATTATAATCCTGGGTGGCATTGCATCCTTGACGTGGAACATGAGAGTAAAAAAATCAAGAGAATATTTGTAATGTTTAGAGGATGTATTTATGGATTTCAATACTGCAGACCTATTTTATTTCTTGATGGTGCCTTTTTGAAAAGCCGTTACCGTGGAACAATACTATCAGCTACTGCAAGTAATGGGAACAATGGTAAATTAATTGTAAATATTTTATTTTGTGTATTGCATTGACATTTTGTTTGTTCCATTCCATATCATCAAAATACAAGCATAAAAATATAAAATACCTTTGAAGGTCTTTGTTTTAGTTCACGCGTACTTTTCATTTTTCTGTGTGTATTTTCATGATATGTCTTATTATGTGTAATACTTAGTAAAGTACACGCATAGTACATGTCAAGTACATGTGAATATTTTTCTTAATTTCACGTGTCCTTTTCATTTTTATGCGTGTACTTTGATGATAATGATGTTATGTGTAATACTAAGTAAAGTACACGCATAGTACATGTCAAGTACACGTGAATGTTTTTGTTAATTTCACGTGTACTTTTCATTTTTATGCGTGGATTTTGATGATGATGTTGTTATGTGTAATACTACGTAAAGTACACGCAAAGTACATGTCAATTACACGTGAATGTTTTTGTTAATTTCACGTGTACTTTTCATTTTTATGCGTGAATTTTGATGATGATGTTGTTATGTTGAATACAAACTAAAGTACACGCATAGTACATGTCAAGTACACATGAATGTTTTTCTTAATTTCACGTGTACTTTTCATTTTTATGCGTGTACTTTGATGATGATGATGTTATGTAGAAATAATAAAGCCAAGTACATGTTAAAAATGTAAAGTACCTTTGAATTTTTTTGTTTAGTTCACATGTACTTTACATTTTTATGCATGTATGTTGATGTTGTGTTGTTAATAATAAAGCCAAGCAAAAGATTGCAAAGTAAACGCGCATGTCTTTTTATCTTTATCATGTGTACGGTACATTTTTATGTTTTGTCTTGTTATTTACAAACAATTTAAATTAAACACAATATATTTCCCATGTGTTTTAGGGTCTGCGCCAGTAGCATCAATTTACAAAGTGTTGTACATGGATATGCTATTTATTTTAATTTTGATATATTTTTATATTTCAGGCCTTTTTCCTGTTGCATATGCTGTTGTTGATTCTGAAACCGAAGATAACTGGATGTGGTTTCTTATCAATTTGCATAGTGCAGTAGTTGAGCAATATCGAAACATAACATTTATATCAGATCGAAACAATGGATTACTTGAAGCTGTTTCGAGGGTCTTCCCGTTGTCTGCACATTCCTACTATATACATCATTTACAAGGGAATATAAAAAAGAAAATTCGTGGGAATTGTGCTGGATTTCGAAAGAAAATTGTTAAAGATTTTTTGTCTTGTGCATATGCTGTCTCAGTAGATGTATTTCACAAGAATATTGAAGCATTGAAGAAGGAAGGAGGAGCTGCTATTGCCGATTTCATTGATAGTTTGCCTCCCGAGAATTGGTCCTGTGCATATTTCCCTGGTAAACGGTATGGTGACATGGCATCTAGTGTTGCGGAGTCATTCAATTCATGGATATTGGAGGAAAGGCATTTACCAATAATGAATATGCTTGATAAATTGAGAGTGAAGATTATGAATTTGAATGCAAACAAACTTGTTGAGTCTAACACTTGGACAAATGAGCTATGTCATTTTTTTTAAAAGTTACTGAATGAAAATTGGTATAAAAGCCGACATTGGACTATTAGTCGCTCAAGTCAAAATGTATTTGAAGTTCATTCAGAAGTGCGAGCAACAGTTGACTCAGGAGAAAGGACTTGTTCTTGTAAGAGTTGGAAGATTAGATGTTTTCCATGTTCTCATGCTGTTTGTGTTGTGTGGAGGAAAGTGACCAGTATTTATGATTATATTGAGGAGTACTATAAGGTATCTTTCTGCAGAAAATCATACTCGATACCTATAGTTTTCTTCCAGATTTGATTTTCTTAAATATTCCTATTCCTGAAAATCCATCTGTCCTTCCACCAATGACTAAGAGACCGACAGGCAGGCCAAGAAATAAGAGAATAAAGTCTTCTGGTGAGATCACAATAAGGGAAGTTACTTGCTCGAGGTGTAGTAAAACGGGTCATTACAGGTCTACTTGTAAGGAACCCATTTGAGTATTTTTAAAATTGTTGAATTCATTCATTTTAACTATTTGATTGAATAAATTAATTAATAAGCCATTTGTTTCACATAAATGAATGTAATTTATTTTTAAGTCTCATTTTTTAGTTTGTTTTTGTGTAGCTGTACACATATTTTTCATAAAACATACGTGATCATTTTTCCTGATGTTCACGTGTACTTTACATTTTTATACGCATGTTATGTACAGAGTACACGCGCATTTTGATGCCCAAAGAAATTTTATCAATGCCTGTACTTGATGAAATATGTGTGTACTTTATAAAGTACACATAGAATACATAAAGTAAACACATTTAAAAATGGATTTGGTCAGTTCAATATGCGTGTACTTTATAAAAGCATGCGTGTACTTTATTAATGACATTTAATTTAGATTAACTTGATGAAATATGCGTGTACTCTATGATGTACATGCATGATGTACACGCATAATATAAATATAATATGCGTGTACTTAATTAAATATGCGTGTACTTTATAAAGTACACACATTGATAATTAAAGTACACGCATTTAAATATAAGTGTACATGCATGTTTTAGCAAAGTACACGCATATTGATATGACAAAATCTAATTCAATATACGTGTACTTTATGTATTATGCATGTAATTTTATCAAGTAGACGTATATAAATGCATGTACTATTTGGAAAATGGTTTTGGACATTACAATGTGCTTGTACTTTATAAAAGACACTTGGGTCACTCATATTCTTAAACTCCTATGTGTATTATGGTCCGCGCCAGCAGCATTATTATACAAGTATTTCAATAGGCGTGTACTTTATAGACTACGCGTGTACTTTATAAAGTACACGTGTAATATATAAAGTACACGCATTTATATAATGTTTTGGGACAATATCTTGTTTGTGCATTATAAAAATTTGCGTGTATTATAATTTATAATACACGCAATCATATTTTGACATACCAATTTTTTTACATGAAATGATATTAATGTTTACATTTTTTACAATACACGTGATCATTTTTATATGGGTTCACGTGTACTTTACTATATTTGGTGTATGACATAAGTGAGAATACATGCATGAAAGAAATAAAAATTTTATTAAAAACAAAAAAATAAAGTACAATTTTTTCACATAACAAAAGATGAAAACACTAAAGAAGGCTTCTATTAGGGAAGTTTGTCAAAGGCATTTAGGGTGTCAGGAAGAGAGTCAATTAAATTCGACCAGTGTCAAATTTCTTCTTCTATGACAGCTATAAGGCCTTCATGGAGAGCCTTCTTTTCCTTCAACTTGGCGATTTTCATGGGAACTTCTTGTGTATAGAAAGACATGAGGTCTTCATGTGTTTGAGGAGGGTCCTCATCCACATTAAATAAATATATGGAATTGGGTGAAAGTCCATAATAGCCTTCCCTCACATATGTTTGAAACTTCTCAAAGGCAGTTTCATATGAGGAAATATTTTCCTCAATTTGCCTTATTTTTGTTTTATTTCTTTCATCTCTCTCAAAAGTTTCTCGCAAGTTTTCTGCTGGAATAGCCATTATGTTATCTTTACCCTAGATGTAGTGGTTAAGAAATGAACAAATATTACTCTTTTATAGGAAAAGTTAAAGCTATTTATTTATTGACCAGAAGTAGTTGGGAAGTGAGTAGTTGAGCTTAATAAATTGATTTTGGATTTTGTGTCCTGAATGAATTCTTCAAAGTAGTTTTCAATTAAAATAATAATAAATTATTATATTAACCAGTGCGTGTACTTTAGTCAAAATGCGTGTACTTTGAAGAATTTATTGGCGTAATAAATATTGTAAACAATAACCAATATAACACAAAACAAATTACAAATATGTTTCGTATTTGAATCACAATTTATAGAAGTTTTTTCTCCTTTCGGGGGAAGAAATATTTTGATAGAAGAATTTTTCCGAGTACATATGCTCTTTGTTTTAGCATGTCAGGGTCTTGAAACAATTTTTGCATTTCCTTATTTCTGCTTATTTGTTCAATGTAGTACATGCAGAACACCCCACAGTCAACCCTGAAATTAAAATAAAATAAATATACAAATTAGTATGACGTGAATGAATTTTTTTGAAAAGATACAAATTAGTAATTTTTAGAAATGAAGTTTTTCTTACCCATTATATTGTTTATGGCATTCATGATCTCTTATTAGGTCAAATTTGATATCATTTTCCAGCAAGAAATCTACCGTCCTTTTTTCTTGCTCTGTCAATGGATCATGATCCAATGTAAACTCATTTGGTGTACATTCATCAAACTTCCTCTGAATTTTGAAACCATTATTTTTCATTGTTTCTGCTTCAGTCTTCAATAGGTACAGTGTTTTTTGGAAGATAGAAAACTGTTAAGAAGACAAATATTTAGTGTATACAAATAAAAGAGTATATGAAGATTAAAGAGTGAAAAGTACACGTATTATATTAATGTACACGTATATTTTATTTTTTCATATCACGTGTATTTTAAAATATGATGCATGTACTTTGCCTAATGAGTTAAAAGTACACGCATAATATTCAAGTACACGCATATTTTATTTTTTCATATCACGTGTATTTTAAAATATGATGCGTGTATTTTGCCTAAAGAGTTAAAAGTACACGCATAATATTAAAGTACACGTAATTTGTATTGGTTCATTTCACGTGTATTTTAAAATATGATGTGTATACTTTGATAATCTGGGTAATTAAGTGCAACTAATACAAACTACACACATTATATTATACACGTGTAAACGTGTATAATATAAGTACATGTAACATTACTAATTAAGTTTAGGCACTAACCAATTTTTTGCATCATCGAAGAATATTGTGTTTTTTCCTTGTCATTCGGTCGAAGGGAATCCACGTGGACCACTTTATTTTCTTTTTTGTATATCACAAGTAATGTGAAATGTCCTACACTATGTCTTAGTACAATGAACAAATTATTACAAGTGCCTAAGTATTCAAATAAATCTCTGTATAACTCCCCCTTCTTATTGACATCATTTTTGCTACAAGCTTCTATCTGAATAAAAATTATAGACATTGTGTTAATAAAAAAAACTGAAATTTTGTTTCTCAAAACTTTCGGTTTAATTGTACTTACCCAACAATAATCAGAAAAAGTGTGTGAGTAAGAGAGCCCTTCCTCTGACAATTTTAACCTCAATACTTCACTAAAGGCAAGTATTATCTGTTTCACACAATATAAAATGGTGAGGAAATAATAATGTTGAAATTTAATGGATGTCTAATATTTGGACTACATACTTGGCTTGAAATTTCTTGATTGTTGAGGACTTCAACAAAATCTTCCCATGGGACATACGAAACCAGCCCTTGGAAAATAAATTCCCTGCATTTTATATAATCAATAAGAATTGTATAATAATAATAACCTTATTCTTTTGCACCAAAAAAGATATAAATTAGCGAAGTAATAAATCATAAAACAATAAACTTTACCTTGGCTCAGCCTTTTGAATAAACTCTTCAATCTTTTTCTTCGAAGCTTCATCGAGATATTTGTATACTTCGATTGCTTCAAGCTTGAAGTGAGTTTCTTTCATTTGTTGAGCTATTGTTAGACGGCCTTTTCTCAGTTTTGACTCTTTTTGTTTCTTAATTGGTTCATTCTTTTCGGTTTCGTTGTCAGCTTTTCTTTTCTTCTGTCCTCTAGTAATAGGTCCTTTTGTTTTGGATATTTTGGGGGTGCCCTGAACTGTCTTTGAGGCTAGTTCAATCTTCAAACTCGAAATTTCGTCCATGAGTTGTTTATTAATGTTTGCCTGATATATTTAACAAGGAATGTTGTATTGTAAGCATTTTTTGAAACAATGATTCATTTTCTCTTACGTGTATTTTTTAAAGTACACGCCTGTATTTTAATACATGCGTGTATTTTATAATATACACGCATGTATTATAAAATACGCGTACTTTATAAAATTTATAATATACACGTGTACTTTCAACATAATTTGCGTTTACTTTAGAAAGTAAAGCGTGTACTATATATTTATTGTATTTTATAGATACCTGATAAGTTTTTTTCTATTCTGATTTATCAAGCATTTTCTTCAACTCTGAAATTTCGTCATTAAGGATTTTATTATTGTTTTCCTGTTATACAAAAAAAATGTTACATTATAAGCAATACTTGAATAAAACTGCATTATTTTTAATCAAATAATGCATGTACTCTCCATTATTTCTAATATCAAATAAAACTGCATTAAAAATACAATGAAATAAAACTGCGTGTACTTTAGGAAAACTGCGTGTACTTTATGGAAACTGCGTGTACATTAGGAAAACTGCGTATACTTTAGAAAAACTGCGTGTACTTTTAACGTGTACTTTAGGAAAGCTGCGTGTACTTTGCATTCAAAAGTACCTGTTGAGTTCTTTTCAATTCTGACTCCTCATGATTCTGCCTTAATGTCATCTTTTCAATGTCAGCATCTTTCCATTTTTGCAATGTATCATCATATTTTTTTTGAGATCTTCATTACTCAGAGACAGATATCCATTTTTTTGTTCCAAAATTCGTGTTGATTCTACTTGTTTTTTCAATGATTCATCCAATTCTTTAATTCTATCCGAGTCACTCAAGCTTTTCTTTTAAAGAATTGTTTAACTTAACTAGTTGGGCATTTTCTACCTCCAACTTATTTAGTAACTCTTTTTCCTTCAAAAGGTTGGAATTCTCCACCTTTAACTTCTTCATTTCCTCATGGGCTTCAAAAAGTGAATCACGATCTATCTGCAACTGTACATTCAAAATGGCACTCTCCACCTCCAAAGAGGTCACCTTCTCAAGTGCACCATTAATGTCTTCAGCTGCTTTAGATAGTTGGTTATTTTTTTTCAACAATTCCCTTTTACAAAACATCAATTTGTTCCTCCAAATTAACCTTTGGTTGATCTTTTCCCTTCTTTTTTTTTGGAGTCACAATGTTTTTAAGGGGAATATTCCAACCATGTGAAAACTCATTGTCATTAATATCTTCAGCAACTTTTTCTGATGATGAATCAACATGTATAGGACTTTCTGTAGAAATGTTCAAAGGGTAACTTGGCCCTTCAAACTGAGATTCCTTTTGTACAGAACTATCCTTACAAGCTGGTTTATTTGTAGCCTGCTTCAAAGTTGCTGTTGCGATGTCATTCTTCACAAACCATTGTCTCAAAGACGACAATTTCCACTTCAGGAATTTTGGAGTATTTTCTTTAAATTCTTCAACAGGAGAAATAATTTCAAATTTCTCACATGCCCAATACTGTGATCATACAAAAAACAAAATGAATTTAATACTTGTATTACCTAGGGATTTATAATGGAAAGTACAAGTGATTTGTTCAAAATACACGCAAAATTAAACGTATACTTTACAAATTTTACAATTGTATATTGAAAGTACACGTGACTTTTACAAATTTAATGTGTACTTTGTCAATATAAGTTCACGTGTACTTTCTAAAGTACATTTATAATATTGACAAAAAATATAACAAGAGTATTTTGAAAGTACACTGGTTATATTTACAAAACATAGTACAAGTGTACTTTGTAAAATACAAGTGTACTTTCATGTGATATACGTGTATTTTCAAAATACACGTGATATAAGACATGTATTTTCAAAATACATGTTAAATATCAAGTGTATTTTGAAAGAACAAGAGAAAATATCACGTGTATTTTAAAAATACACGTAATATTTTCAAAGTACAGGTAAGTATTGGTATGTAAATTTTGAAATATCAGGAATATGAAGTCTATTTTGAAAATACACGTGAAAATATACGTGTATTTTCAAAATACAAGTGAAAATATCACGTGTATTTTCAAAATACACGTGAGTATTGGTATGTAAATTTTGAAATATGAGGATGTTTTTTTTGCTCACCAATAGGAAAATGACACATCCAGTAACTGTGCTAGGTTTTGAACTTACTGATTTGTCAAGTGAATGTATGAGAAACTCATGCACAGCGGATTCCCAATCATACTTATTCATTTCCTCAATATTGTCGATGTATTTCAACCAAAATTCTCTAAGGGTGAAGTTTGAGTTGGAGAAAAACAACGTGTTCAAGAAGTGGAGACACACAATTTTAACAAAATCAGCAATTCTTTCATCTGTTTCCAATTCAACTGATTTCTTCAAACCATTCAATATTTTTGACTTTTCTATTCTTTTTGCGAAGTATCGTGCTTGTAATCCAGATTTTTGAGCAGAATTCGATCGCTTTTTCAGTTCTATTGATTTTAAACCCTCAACCAGGGGTATGCCAAATATTTCACTTATATTTATTGGCATTATTGGAATCCTACTCTTCATACGAAAACTTTTGGTTTCCGTATTGTACAGCTCGATAAGTGATAACATATTTTTATCCGTCTTCTTGTGGTCCACTTATACTACTTTCTCACTGTAGTAGGCATTGAAAAGCTCCCAAAATGGAGTCTTCTTAAGAAGTTCAATACGGCTATTGTTTATTTTATCTTTAATCTGATGCAAATTATGGAGAAAGCTAACAATATATGACCGATATTGGTCATTCTTCTTTGCAGGACGATTAGATTTCAATGCCAGACTAGAACTAGAACTGGAACTGGATGAAGAACTATCATCAGAACTGCTCTTTTTTTATTTCTTTCCTCTTCTTGCCTTCATCTTCATCCCCATTATATACTATAAACAAAATTTAAATTACTAACCTATAATGATATGTACAAAAAATAAAATACATGCGAATTAGAATAAAACATAGACTAAAATAATAAAATACAAGCGTATTTAACAAAAGTACATGCAATATTCTCACAAACAATTTATACAAGTCTCAACAAAATACATGCTAAAGGCAATAATATATATCGTCAGTTTCATGGTAATACCTAACAGAGGTTGTTCGACAAGTCAAAAATCAAGATTCTCTACTCCTAACATATTCAGTAAAGAAGTGATACAATAGCTGAATGCTAAAAGCTTCAACATTATCAAAACCCCTTAAGAAATACTGTTCAATTCGTTTAGCTAAATCCTTCACTTTCGATTCAGTTACTTGAACCTGTTGCACATCAAAAGTGCAGTAAATGTCTTCATAGTAGTAGTAGAAACCAAGTAACCTTTTAGCTCTATCATTGATGCGAAGGAGAAAATGAATTTCGTCATCATTAGTACTATTGACTGTCAATGTGAAAGGTTTTGTATTGTTAAGATCTTCGAACGTGCAAGCAACCGTTTTGTAGTTGAACATGCTTGATCGTATGATTCCTAAACAATAACACAACAATACAAAATAGTAAACTCATAATACACATTAGTACATGGATATTGGATTGAACAAATTAAATTTCAATGTGCGTGTACTTTATGAATTTTTTGCATGTACTTACTTTATGAATTTTTTGCGTGTACTTTCAACAAAGTACACGCAAAAAAAGAAAAAGTACATGCAATAATACTGATTACAAGCTAATAACATATCATTCAAATGCAGCTGGCGCGGACCAAAAACACTCCTAAATATTAACAAAATAATAATACTTCTTACAAACTCATGGAATATCATTCAAATGTCGCTGGCGCGGACCAAAATAACATAGGATTCATTAAATATGGATTTGAAATAAATATTTTATAGAGTACATGTATAAAACATAAAAGTACACGCATAATGAATTGAGAAATTCAATTTCAATGTGCGTGTACTCTGTGTATTTTGCGTGTACTTTTTGATAGTACACGCAAAATACACATAGTACACGCAAAACAGGGCTTGTACATGTACATATTCCAATCATGTATATATTCCTAGTCCTTGATAAATTCTCGATAAATGATGTATACAGGAGGAAAAGTACAATGATGAAATACATATATCTAACATGCAAAAAGTGTGTTTTGCAATTAAAATGAGGGAAACAAATATATTTTTTCATATCATGAAGAAGAAGAATGTGATTTCATCAGTCCATGTGTCTACAAATTTATACATATGAGAACACAAAATACACAAGGACAAAAAGGTGATAAGAGAATGCATACATACTTGTTAGTGGTGTTTGGAAGAATTTGATTTAGAATGTAAAATGTAGAACTTCAACGATTAGGGTTTGATCGAAGAGAGCTAGGGTTTTGATCGAAGAGAGTTAGGGTTTTGATCGAACAGAGTTTTTAACGCTTCGATCAAGAGTATTTATATGTTGTTGTTGACCAAAATTTGATTGAGAAATAGATTCGTTTTGGGGTTTTGATCGAAGAGATGGTACGATTAAGGTTTTGATTCAAGAGAGAATACAATGTTTTTGGCGCTTCGATTTCTGAATAGTGCGTGTTTGTTTTAATTTTGGGGTATTTATATGTTGGACCTAATCGTTTAAAATTTGTTGGGCCTGATTTTTTGTCCAAAATTGTTAGTCCAAGGACTAGACCGTAAAAGCCCCTACTTTTTTTTCCCGATGGAAAAAAGCATTGATTATATTAATATTCAAGGGAAGGTAAAAATAAAGTAGAATTCATATCCTCCAAATAAAAGAAAAACAGTTGCAGCATCTTGTACAATAAAATTATGCAATTTGCAGGTTTAATTGTGACTATTCTGGAAGGTCAAAGTTGGAGGGGACAATTGGTTTTGAGTGAGTTGAAAAAAATAAAATTATAACAGGCGTATCCATTTCACGTCACTCTCTGGGACATTTGCATCATTTTCATTACCCTCAACAGAAGTGACCGTGAGCCCTTGGATATCATTTTCATCATCATCAGGAACGACAACATATCTATCAGATGGTGAGACGAAAATTTTCCCTAATGATAGATAAAGTTTAGAGGATTCTATTTGTTGTCCACTAGATCCATCCGCACTCAACACCTCTATAATCTTGGGAACATTTCGATCGATAGACTCCATGTGCCCAAGTTGTACATTTATACCTCTTCCCCAAGAAAATAAATTGTCTCTTTCGGTAACAACTAGGGTGTGCCTCCATCCGCACGAAATCTGAATCATTTTCTGGTTATGAGGAAATTGAACATGCATGGGAGAACAACCATTTTTGATAGATACTCCCTGAAAGGCTTTAATTTTTTGTGGCACAAGAGAGTCCTTAGTGGTTCCTAGACCCAATTAACTATTTTGATTCTGTCCTCAACTCTGCACCTCTCCCTCCATAGTCATTGCCAAACAATGGTTATCCCCGCAAGCAATTTGCCTTATTCGTAGACCATATAATGCTTTGATGGGCTGAGGAGTAAACAAGTCACTAGAGTTTCCATGACTCAGCCTCCCAAAATCACCCTATCCCCAACTATATGCTTGCACCAGCGACTCTGAATATGCAGTTGTATGGTCAGCTCCACAAGTAACAGACACTATTTCCTGATCATCTAAGGCACTCACTTGAGCAGGAGAAAGTCGATCTTCAGCATCCCCATGGCCTAGTTAGCCATCTTCTCCCCGTCCCCATGAGGAAACAACATTTCCAGAAAGGAGAGCAACGGAATGAGTAGCACCAGCGGAGATGAGAAGTAGTTGTCATGTACGCGTGGGCACACTATTACTTGCTCCTTCCCCTCCCCATCTCTCTAATACGATAGATTCAAAACTATCTACACTCTTTCTCCACTCCTACTACTCCTACTGGGGCATTTATACTGTGATTCAGATGTAGAGTAATTTGTTAGATAAAGAAATTCGTGTAGGCTGATATTTTCAAAGAAGATAGAAGAGCTGAGGATAATTTGTTTGCTAAATAAATTGATTTTGACCTTGATCCCAATGAAGAGAACTTGGAGAAGTTAGCTTCAGAATAAGCTTGTAACATCCAAAAGCTCAATGTGGAGGATACATATTGGAAGCAAAAATATCATGATCAATGGCTTAGTAAGGGATACAAAGATAATTATTTTTTCCTACATCTAAGTTAAAACTAAGAGAAGAAAACTTATAATCAACTTGATCAGTGATAGTCATGACAATCTTAAGTCTGAGGAACAGGACATCAAGCAAGCCACAGTAGTTTATTTTGAGGAGAAATTCTCTACAGAATAGGACATCAGGATAGAAATCATCTTTTAGAATATGCTTCTTCTTCATGGTGAGATATTCTACTCACTGAAAAGACATTCTACTCAATTTCCTCAATCACGCATTCCCCTTGGAAGAGGCATGTCAGTTTTCTGGACTTGAAAACGAAGTAGGCATGTAGTTGAGGTTTGTACAGTTTGATTCATAAAAAATGGAGTTTTAAAATGTGCTTAGTTATTAAACTTTGAGTTTATCTTAAATGAATTTGTCATTGAGTCTGAGATCATGAATTCAAATGTAGGTTCGTAGCATTTATGACCTTCTCATATGAAGCTAAGAAACTATTGAGTTTCAAAATAAAACACCCGAAATCGAATACTTGACCTTTTACAAAGGTATAGAATGTTCATGAGATAATGAATTATTATTAGTCACTATAGCATTATTGCATCAATTACGTTGCATCATTTATATGATAGCTTTGTAATAATTTCACATTGAAATAAAAATGTATGAGTCTCAAATACACCATTAGGTATGCATTGAGTATAGCATTATGGCATTGACTATAACATTATTGCAATGAGTATAACATTATTGCCATACTAATAGAGAAGCAATACATAAACATATCGACATCATAGAGCGGAAAGAAGACAGGGTATAGAGAAATATTGAGCATGAGGGAGGCATCTTAGCTCACGTTCGGTGCTAATGCGCCTAAATCACATAAAATGATTTAGTTCATTAGCTTAGGTACAAATATAACATAAACAAATAATTATCACATTTAATTTGTAAACATTAAGGTAATAAAACTTACTGATCAAATGAAATTAGAAGATTATGCATCAAAGTTGGTGTTGTTGTATACATAAGATTAATTCTAATGCAATGGTATACATAAAAAGCCTAAGAAAGAGAAACGAGTTGCAAGAGTACATGTGCTTGCAAACCATTTCAAAAATTTCCAATGTTTTAGCCTCTCCAAGCACCTGACTAGTCCTTCAAAGTGATAAACCCCACGAAGAGGCATTTAAGATATCATCGTATTCTCAAACCGGGGGTCCCATGATCGCGCGGTCAGTTCGTACGAGTTATAATGGTCCCGTGCGAGGTGTTGGTGTCACTCACGGGGCCGTTCGGTGGCTGTTTTGGGTTTTCACCCACTAACGCCATGTTATGCCTAAGTTTATATACATGCAAATTATCGTTATATTCTTAAACCGGGGGTCTCGGGATCGCGCGATCAGTTCGTACGAGTTACATTGGTCCCGTGAGAGGTGTTGGTGCCACTCACGGGGCCGTTCAGGGGCTATTTCGACTTTTCACCCACTAACGCCTAAGTCTTAAAATATGAAAATGATCATCGTATTCTCAAACTGGGGGTCCCATGATCGCGCAGTCAGTTGCTACCGTGTAAAAATTATTGAATTTAGATGACATCGTCTTATGCAAATCAACAAATCAAATTCAAAGTGATTTCCACCCCAATAACGTCCAAAACTATTTAACGTTTTTTCAAGACTTTCAAGGACGTGCAAACCCGTTTTAAATTCCATCCAAACTCCCTCATGCATATTTTCCTTTAGAGGTAATCTAAAATCTCAAACATTGGAGAATTTGTGCAAAAACCTAATGGCCCCTTTTTGGCATGAATTTCCTTTTATTGCCTTTAAATTTTTTCGAGCTCTTTAGACCCCGGATAATAAAATTCCTCAATTTTTAGGTCTGATATAACGGTGGCTTAGTATTTGCAAATGCCAAATGAACCTTTCGCAACCCTTTCTCATTTTCAAATAAAGCACACAACCTCGCCAAACGGTTCTTACATGCACTACTTTCTTGTCAAGTTTTTATCGTGCTTGGTTCGTTTTAAGGACATGATTGAAGTGAAAACACCCAAAAAACATGTGATAAGACAAGCACAATAATCAAACAGATCCCTGCATGTGTGCAATAAAGGAAATCATGAGTCAAACATGTAAGAAGTAACACTTAATTACATCTCAATGACTCCAAACATTATAAAGCACAAAGATGACATGATATATTGTCTCAAAACACTATAAAATAGTCACATGAAAAATGGAATGATGTTGTGACTCGGTCATCCTAAATGTCCATCCATAAACAGTGTAAACAAAATACAAAACTCTTTTTGGATTTTTCAAAAATTTTATCAAAATAAAATCTTTTTGTCTTTTTCAAAAGCTAAAATTTATGCAAAAAGTACATGTCAACACACTAGCAAATATATATCATAAAACCACAACTAGTGTGTGACAAATAAGCAAACACAATCATCTATATGATATGGTAAGAGAAGAATTATATGCAAGCATGTGAGAATCTATAAGTCTAAAATCTAGCGTATCCAAAAGAGATTTCCAACCCAAACGGATGTGACATGATGCGTGGGAGTTTTGGGAACCAACAAAATACTATACTTCAACTTCCTAGGACTTCTTCCAAGATCAAAACAAAACCTTCTAAGGTGACCTTTTCTACCACAATGTGAACATGTGTATACAAGTGGAACGACACTTATGGGTTTACCTTTTCTAACATCCTTGAAATTGGTTGACCCTCTAAAACAAACTATGGTTTTGGCTTTAACACTCGAAGAATGAGAACAAAACTAGCCATTACCATCACTATCAAACCTACTTGAATCGTTTAAATCATTTTTCAACTTCAAATTATTTGATTCAAGCAAAGAATTAGATTCTTCCAATTTAGGGGACACCTTTTTTAAATTATCAACAATTCCTAAAAGGGTATCTCTCTCTCCCTCAATTAAAGCAAACTTTTCCCTAAGCGTCTCTTCACGTGCCACAAACTCATCGATTAAAATAGTTTTATCCTCTTTGGCAGAAACAGGAACCCTAGAATTTTTTAAGACCTCCAATTACTTTTCTAATGATAGGACTCTATCAACACTCTCCTTTTTGGATAATTTTAAAGCATTAAATTCATGGTCCGAAGAAACAAATTTTTCACAATAAAAATCTCTTTAATTTTGAACCGTTTGCAAAAGATCCATCGCGGATTTAAAACGAGAATTTTCTTTTTCCAAAAAATCAATTCTTCTAGAAAACGTCAAATTCAAATGATTTATATCATCAAAACTCTGACTCATGTCATCAAAGGAGGGCATCCGATTACATAAGTGCTCCATCGAAAAATTGCGATTTTTCGCAAAAGTGATTTTTCAAAAAAAATCAATATCACACAAATTTTGCGGAAAATAGGAATACACAATAAATTAGTGTAACCTGCTCTGATACCACTTTGTAAAATATGAGACCGTGTGATAATTGATTAAATTCACAAATTTCTAATTTGGCACACTTATTTAATTAGAGTCTATTTTTAAACCAAATTAATTCAGCCCCTAAACATGCAATATGTGTGTGCGTGTGCAAACCATAAATAAATAAAGCATGCGACATAAATTTTAGGAAAAATCTCCGCAGGGAAAACCCTTTTATTTTTAGAACTTTGACAAGTTTACAAGACCATTAACTTACATACCATCTTGCTTTCTCCGACAAGAGTAATGCACGGTGTCTTCGTCAAACCTCCAAAGGAACGGCTAGAAATCAGAAGTGGTTCACACGCAGCAATACCACAAGGACGCACAGTCCAGACACGCAGTCTAAAATCTTCAGAAGGACTCCCTTCACAATAGCACGCAACTCTCTGGTTGTAGAGTTCTCCCCACAAAGAATGATCAAAAGCAAAGTGTGTTCTTGAACACCAAAATAACTCACCAAAGCATATGGGATTTTTGTGAATTGAAAACAAAAACGGATTAAACCTTAAAAAAAGAAGTAAAAAAGAATTCTACAGTTTCGCAGTTTTCTGTTTTTCAAAACACTGTGACTTCTTAATGATGAAACCATTT
Source organism: Sambucus nigra (assembly GCA_949130495.1). Lineage (NCBI taxonomy): Eukaryota > Viridiplantae > Streptophyta > Magnoliopsida > Dipsacales > Adoxaceae > Sambucus > Sambucus nigra. The sequence goes on from OX422208.1 coordinate 77,110,829, forward strand.
AGTGAGTATTTATAGAAAAGCGCACCATCTCGGTCGTCCAGCTCGTTAAAACGAAAGATAGATCTTGCTCGAACGAGATACGCGTGTCGTTTGAACGACATCGTGCAACAATGCTTTGTCGTTCGAATGATAGAGAAAAGTCATTTGAACGACTGGAACGTCAGGAAATATTATTTTAATATCCGCTCCAACACTTAAGAAAAAAATACTCATTCTTAAATTTTGACGAAAAAGTTCGCTCCAACACTTAGAAAATATTTTGTAAAAATATCCCAAAAGCTCTAAGTGCAAAGTTAAGGTATTTAAAACATAACCTTACTAAAGTAAACTTTGCGGAGTCTTTTGATGAAGAACCTTGATTTTTTCGAATCCGTCTTGATATAGATTTCTCTTGAACTTCTTTGACGGTTGTAATGGTATACGACATAATTAATTGGCACGGACATTTATAAAAATATGTCCTTACAAATCTCCCCCTATGTCTATGGTGGTATATACATAAAACCATCCGAATTATCAAATACCAAATGACCTATACAAATCTACCCTCCCATGAATAAATTTGCAAGATCTCAAACTATTCTTCAAAAAATCTTCATCAAATCTCAAAGCTTTTCTCATCAGGGTGTGCAACATAATGATCATCAATCTTTGTACCCACACACATGAGATAAAGCAAAAACCTTCATGACGTATCGAGTTTGAAATGATATAAGAATAAATCTGTAATAAATCAAATCTCCCCCATAATGAAAAAACACCCCCATAACATGATAATTCTTTCTCCCCCTTTTATGATGTCCCCAAATAGACAGATAAGTAGAAACAATCAAAACACAGAGTGTCACGATAAAATGCATAGCAAACATGAATCAAATTACACGCATGCAAAGGTATATCCCAAAAACTTTCACAAACTATTTTTGATTTTTCAAATTTTCCGTACAAAAATAAGATACCAAAACACACACCATGGATTTATACTAAAACAACCAAGTCATGGAAATGGAATGTATGGGTGTGAACACATTCAATAGGTAAATCAACTCAGTCAATCATATGTGCACGATGAATACATGTACCCCTAATGAATGAACATAAAAAATATCCTTAGGTGTAAATATTGTTGAATTTAGATGACATCGTCTTATGCAAATCAACAAATCAAAGTCAAAGTGATTTCCACCCCAATAACGTCCAAAACTATTTAACGCTTTTTCAAGACTTTCAAGGACGTAAAAACCCGTTTTAAATTCCATCCAAACTCCCTCATGCATATTTTCTTTTAGAGGTAATCTAAATTCTCAAACATTGGAGAATTGATGCAAAAACCTAATGGCCCCTTTTTGGCATGAATTTCCTTTTATTGCCTTTAAATTTTTTCGGGCTATTTTAAACCTCTTTGGACCCTGGATATTAAATTCCTCAATTTTTTAGGTCCGATATAACTGTGGCTTAGTATTTGCAAAGGACAAATGAACCTTTCGCAACCCTTCCTTGTTTTCAAATAAAGCACACAACCTCGCCAAACGGTTCTTACATGCACTACTTTCTTGTCAAGTTTTATCATCCTTGGTTCATTTTAAGGAAATGATTGAAGTAAAAACACCCAACAAACATGTGATAAGACAAGCACAACAATCAAACAAATCCGTGCATGTGTGCAATAAAAGAAATCGTGAGTCAAACATGTAGGAAGTAACACTTAATTATATCTCAATGACTCCAAAAATTATAAAGCACAAAGATGACATGATATATTATCTCAAAACACTATCAAATAGTCACATGAAAATTGGAATGATGTTGTGACTCGGTCATCCTAAATGTCCATCCATAAATGGTGTAAACAAAATACAAAACTCTTTTTGTATTTTTCAAAAATTTTATCAAAATAAAATCTTTTTGTCTTTTTCAAAAATTTCAAAAGCAAAAATTTATACAAAAAGTACATGTCAACATACTAGCAAATATATATCATAAAACCACAACTAGTGTGTGACAACAAGCAAACACAATCATCTATATGATATGACAAGAGAAGAATCATGTGCAAGCATGTGGAATCAATAAGTCTAAAATCTAGCGTATCCAAAAGTGATTTCCTAACCCAAACGGATGTGACATGATGCGTGGGAGTTTTGGGAACCAACAAAATACTAGACTTCGACTTCCTAGGACTTCTTCCAAGATCAAAATAAAACCTCCTAAAGTGACCTTTACTACCACAATATGAACATGTGTAAACGGATGGAACGACACCTATGGGTTGACCTTTTCTAACATCCATGAAATTGGTTGACCCACTAAAATAAACTATGATTTTGGTTTTAACACTCGAAGAATGAGAACAAAACGAGCCATTACCATCACTATCAAACCTACTTGAATCCTTTAAATCATTTTTCAACTTCAAAATATTTGATTCAAGCAAAGAATTAGACTCTTCCAATTTAAGGGACTCCTTTTTTAAATTATTAACAATTCCTAAAAGGGTATCTCTCTCTCCCTCAATTAAAGAAAAGTTTTCCCTAAGAGTCTCTTCACGTGCCACAAACTCATCGATTAAAATATTTTTATCCTCTTTGGCAGAAACAGGATCCCTAGAATTTTTTAAGACCTCCAATTCCTTTTCTAACGATAGGACTCTCTCAACACTCTCTTTTTTGGACAATTTTAAAGCATTAAATTCATGGTCCAAAGAAAAAAAAATTTCACGATAAAAATCTCTTTGATTTTGAACCGTTTGCAAAAGATCTATCGCGGATTTAAAACGAGAATTTTCTTTTTCCAAAAAAATTACTTCTTTTAGCAAACGTCAAATTAAAATGATTTATATCATCAAAATTCTGACTCATGTCATCAAAGGAAGGCATCCGATTACATAAGTGCTCCATTGAAAAATTGCAATTTTTCACAAAAGTGAATTTAAAAAAAAAAATCAATATCACACAAATTTTGCGAAAAATAGGAATACACAGTAAAGTAGTGTAACCTGCTTTTATACCAATTTGTAAAATATGAGACTGTGTGATAATTGATTAAATTCGCAAATTTCTAATTTGACACACTTATTTAATTAGAGTCTATTTTTAAACCCAATTAATTCAGGCCTTAAATATGCAACTACGTGTGTGCGTGTGTCAAACCATAAATAAATAAAGTACGCGACACAAATTTCAGGAAAAATCCCCACGGGGAAAAACCTTTTATTTTTAGAACTTTGACAAGTTTACAAGACCATTGACTTACATACTATCTTGCTTTCCCCCACAAGAGTAACACACAGTGTCTTCGTCAAACCTCCAAAGTAACGGCTAAAAATCAACAGTGGTTCACACGCAACTATACTACAAGGACGCGCAGTCCAGACACGCAATCTAAAATCTTCACAAGGACTCCCTCCACACTAGCACGCAACTCTCCAATTGTAGAGTTCTCCCCACAAAGAATGATCAAAAGCAAAGTGTGTTCTTGAACACCAAAACAATTCACTAAAGCATATGGGATTTTTGTGAATTGAAAACAAAAAGGGATTAAACCCTAAAAAAAGAAGTCAAAAAGAATTCTGCAGTTTCACAATTTTCCGTCTTTCAAAATGCTGGGACTTCTTAATAATGAAACCATTTAATGAGTATTTATAGAAAAGCGCGCCGCCTCGGTCGTCGAGCTCATTCGAACGAAAGAGAGATCTCGCTCGAACGAGATGCGCGTGTCGTTTGAATGACATCGCACGACAATGCAATGTCGTTCGAACGACAAAGCAAAGTCGTTTGAACGACTGGAACGTCAGGAAATATTATTTTAATATACGCTCCAACACTTACAAAAAAAATACTCATTCTCAAATTTTGACGAAAAAGTCCGCTCCAACTCTTAGAAAATATTTTGTAAAAATATCCCAAAAGCTCTAAGTGAAAAGTTAAGGTATTTAAAACATAACCTTACCAAAGTAAACTTTACGGCGTCTTTTTGATGAAGAACCTTGATCTATTCGGATCCGTCTTGATATAGATTGCTCTTGAACTTCTTCAATGGTTGTAACGGTATATGATATAATTAATTGACACGGACATTTATAAAAATATGTCCTTACAATGAATAAGTTTTAGCCGACTAAGTTCAATGCAGGAAGACATGTAAAAATTCCTAGATACTGAAATATAAACATACATTCCTCATACACTTGTTCACCACTGATAAATAATGCTAAATTTTGATTAATATATCTAAGTGCATTAAAATCAATGGCATCACTACTGCTAACTAATACTAAATTTGGATTAATATATCCAAGTGTATTAGTAGAACTAATGGCTTTACAATCACAGGTTACTTGATTGATTAAAATAATCATTAGTTAACAAAAGCAAACATATTTCATATAAATTGTATTACATTAAAATGAATAAATAAATACAAGAAAATCATTCAGTTGGATGCTTCCCTTCAGCTTTGGAAGTGGTATGCACTCTCTCCATCCTTGCAGGAGGATCATCCAATGTATAAGGAGAATTAATAAAGTTGAAGTCTTCCAATATTCTTCTATTACTGCTGCTCGGGGTATTAATCAGACGTGAAGGACAAATTATTTCATAAACATCATGGAGATCATAATCCCTTAAGTATTTAGTGATTAAACACTGAAAAATGGTGTCAGGAGGGATCCATCATTTATCCAAATTGAATGGAGGATTGTCACAATCTAGCAGGCAAGGTTCATTATAATACCATAATTTACTGTCCCGATCATGCTTAAATGAAGTTAGACAATTGGTTCATCCCCACTTATACCCTTCATCACGACTCTGGGCAAGATGATCATCAACATGGCCGAGAGCCTCATTGTAGCCTTACATCCATACTTCTCGAGGTTGCTTGTGAAACTGAAAAGTTAATCTCTTAACAAGATACTGAAGTCTTTTTATTACACCATCTTTGGCCTTTAATTGGGAAGATTGTTCAGTAAGAGCCTTCTCTTTAGCTTTCAGTTGTGAAGACAAATTAACAAAATCCCGACTTAAAGCTTTTAACCAAGAAGCTTGGTCATCTAAAGTCTTCTCAGTACTATCATCCTCAATAATTGGTTGGCTTATTCTGGATCATTTGGAGGATTTTCTAGGGTTGAATTTATTTAGAGTCTCAAGTTCCCCCATAAGCTTAACTTTCTCCTTCTCTAAAAAGGAGGCCCTTTCATCAACATTAGTAGCAGAAGATTGTTTAAAGTATTAATCTCATTCCAGAGTCTGTTGTTCTCCTATTACAAGAGCTTGGCAATTTCTCGGGCTTCACCTACCTCTTTGTTCAGCAATAATTCCCTTTTTTTTGTAGGCAGAGGCGTATTTTTCAAGTTTATCATCAAAACCCCGTTCTTATCTTAAGGCCTTGTATTTGGCCTCATAGCTAGCGTGCAATAATGCTTTGCTCTCATTATGCTCTGCCTATAAATTCTTAATCATCTCGTAGTATGTAACATTATTGGCCACAACTCGATCAAGAAGAAACTTGAGATAAGTGTATTCATCCCTTGCCTGATCAGAAGCTTTTGCGCCAAGCAATTCTGTTAATTCTTCATCAGTAAAGTCCAAGTAACCAGCTTTGAACAGATTGTTATAGCGTTTGAGTAAGTCGGAGTCAGTGGAGGAAATTTGTTCTATCTTGGCCATAAACTATAAAGACAAAGTAACAATTGATCAACAATAAAAGAAGAACAAAGCAAAAACTGAGCAACAATAAATGACATGTGAGTTGAAGGAAAAGTTCTTTCATTAATAAAAGGCAACGTTACAAAAGATTACACCAGAACAACGAAAAAAGAAGACAAAAAGGGAAAAATATAAAGACTGGAAGCCGAACATGTCTACACCTTCTTCTTATCCTTATCAACTTCAGGGTTTATACTTTGGTCGGCAGAAGGGGCAACTGAATCAACAGGAGAAATATCTTAGTCGGTTGATGGAACACTGGGCTCAATGGCTAAAGAGGATTCCCCTGAGCCAGCATCATCATCAATCTCATCATCAAGATTAGGGGGGATCCTGGATTGTGCCACAGAAATACCTTTGAGTCCTCAGTAGTGCCAACTTCTTTCAGAGATGCCGATCAACCCTTTTTGAAGAATTTCTTCTTGGCATAAGAAATTTGAGCAGAAGTGGCAGATATGGCCATATCCCAACCCTTATTGAAGGAATATTCCTCAAATTTTTTTTGCCTTCTCAGTAGTAAGGTCAGCAGATACCTTGATCACCTTTTCTTCAGCAGCCTTTGCCCTGTGCTCAGCTTGAATAGAGGCCAAAAAATCCATAATCAGAGTTGTCTCAGCCGTCTATCGAGCTTCTTCAGCCACTTTGATTTTGTCCTCCCAAGCCTTTTTCTCTATCTCCAAAGCTTGTTGAGAATCCATCAAAAATTTCTTAAGACCTTCAAAGGCCTCCTTTATTTCTCCCGAAGAAGAACGTATCTAATCGTCTTTCTCCAGCATTTGATTGTAATCAATTAGGAACTGCAAGAAAAAAATCAAAGTAAGTATAAATTAAAGAAAACATGAACAGTATACGACCAACTTTAAATACGAAAATTGACTAAGGCCAAACTTTGAGTAGTTCCTTCTGGTAATTGTCATCAGGACATTGAGGCAGCAACAACTTGATGGTCTGGGAGGGTGTTAGACTTTATCAACTTCCTATCCAAGCTAGGAATAAAGGATACAGAAAAGCCAGTAGCATATATGACCTTATCAACTAATCCCAACTGGGCGGCCTCAATGACCGGCTCAACCTTCTTATCCGCAGGACCTTTCCTTAATTTTTTTGAAAAAAGACTCATCACCTTTGGGGACTGGGGGCTTCTTACTAGCCTCAACCCTCTTCTTCTGGGCAGCAGCATCAAATGGTTTCTTGACATCAGCTGCAGGGTCATCCTCCAAAAGGTTGGGAATTTTCCTCTTGCCCATGTTGACAAAGAGGGGAAGGTCGAAATCAAAGAAAGAAGATGTGCCAACTTCAACACCAACACTAGAAGATTCAGTGGCCGAAGAAGTAGACACCTGATCCCTCTCTAAATTAATTACAATTGAAGGCACAACAGTTGATGGCTGAGTTACCAAACAAGTGATCGAAGTTTTATACTCCAGCAACACAGAAGCTGATCGGGGATGCTTTTCTCATATTCTCTGATTAAGACCCCACAAGAATTTCAAGTCCTCCAAATTTACTTCAACAAGTGTTAGGAGCCACTCGTACTGGAACGATGTTAAAATATTTACAAAAATGAAGAAGAAAAGGGTTTGGTGGAAATAAAAAACCACACTCTATTATAAACAAAATGGGGATCCAATGACCTTCACCCAATGAATATACAACTAAATCCCATGGGGAACTTCTAAATCGAACCAAGAGGGAATTTTATGCTACCTTCTAAATTCTTCTAGAGAATGAGCATCAACTATATAAACCATGGTTCAGAAAGAAGTAAATGAGGAAAAATAAGGAAAAAAGAAATAATTCTTATAAAATATTAAGGATTCAAAAAGAACTGTCAAAAGAAAGGAGGAACGATGGCAAATGATCGCACAAAAGTTCAGAGATGGCTACTACAGTTTGAAAATTTGGGCTAAGTCAAAACCTGCAAAAGCCTCTCCCCTTTTATAGGTTGCTTAAAAAACAACGAACTTAATGATTAAATGTACCAACGATTAACATTCCGACGACTTTGCGAATTAGAAGGTGAAAAATACCCATTTACCCTTTGGCGGTTCGCAAAAAATCAAATTATTTACAAATTGCCATTTTCAAACAGTGCAAGTAAATTTTACAATTGTGAGAGGTCAGCGGCTGACCAAACATCATGAAAATACTCCGAGATACTTCCATAATCAAATGCTCCATACTTTCACGCAAGCATCAAGCATGGAACATTAGGGGCTTCTGTTGATGCCAAAAATTATCCACCTACGTGGACCAATCAGAAGTGAACATGTGTCCTCCTACATGGCCAAAATCCTAGAAAACCGATAATAAATCTGTCGACCAATATGAAGAATGCCTACCAACACAAGGTGAGAGTGAAGTGCAACGAAATAAAGTGTTCTCAAATTAAACGAAATTAATTAATCCTAAATTTTAGTTAAACCTTAAATCATGCATCTAAGTGATTTGAAAGCATTAAATCAGGAAGCATCTAAAGGAAACCAATTTTCAGGAAAAAATCCCCGTAGGGAAAAAACCTTTTTATTTCACTAATAATTTGTAAGTCCCAACTTACAACATTACAAGTGAAATCTGCAAAGAATTTACCGCAGCAAACTCTCATAGGCCTCAACCTAAATCAATAATGGACTCCTGATTAGGCATAAATTCTTCGTATTTATCCCCTTAATTTAAAGGTTTTTATCATCTTGTGCGGTGTAAATCGAAATCGAGTTAATTTATCTCATATAATTGCTACTGACCTTCTCTATGTAGTGCATCGAGTTTCGTGTATTTCTCTTACATTTTGCACATACTTTACACAACTGGAGAAAAGAGAAAACTCAAACTCAAGAAAGTTACAAGTAAAGGAAATTCAAGGGCAAACACGAAACCTAAGGAAATTTTAAGACCTCGAGTCCACAAGCACGTAGGAAGAAACGACATCCATATCCGAGTCCCGGGTGAAACGTTATGGATATTTGAAGTTGAGAAAAAATCAAGGAGAAAAGGAAGAAAAATAAAAAGTCACAGAGCCGAACCGATGGAGATTTTATCGGACCGGTCCCCAACATGGGGAAGATAGAACCGAACCGATAGCAAAGCATTCGGACCGGTCCCCTCAACTGGCAGAAACCGAACTTGTTCGCCCATTAAACAAGAAGAAGTCGGACCGGTTCGGCTGGGCGAAATTTTGATTTTTATTTTCTCTTAAAAAGAGTTGTGCATGGTTCAAACTCTAAAACTAACGTGATGTATTTATTTTTTTGTCATACGAGACATTGGAGAGCTTCTTTTTAGTTAGTTTCAAAAGGGTTTTGAAGCCAAGAAGTGTAGGATTCACATTGTTCAAGAATTTGTTCATGTTCTTGCATTAATTCAAGGCTTCTATTCATTCCAATTAATTTCTTCTTTATTGCTTTCAATTGCTTTCATATTTGCTGTAAGAAATTCATTCTTCTTAGTTAGAATTCTTCCTTTCATGTTTCATTTTAATTTCCACGCAATTATGATTTCATGCATCATAGAATCCTTGGTTAATTGTAGTTTCATCATGCCTAGCTATATTTCTAAGGGTTGAAATGCATGAACCCAATCCGATGTGGTTTGCATTGAAATAAAAGTAATTCTTTGAATTAAATAAATGATTGAATCGTGTTGATTAGTTGTTACAACCTTGGTAGGGATTTTAACCTCAATTGCCATAGGTAACCGGGGTGTTTAAGAGTGCAACGTGCTTGTCAACTATGTCGACACCGCTTTGTTTCTATTCATGATTATGTATGATGCGGGCTTGTACCCTCATATATGTAATGCTTGAAATTAATAAAGTCTGGGTTTGATTAATTATTTAATTTATAATTGATTTTACATCCGGTAAACATACTAGGGTTCGGGGGATTGTATTCCAACCTATTTCTCTCATTCATATTTATTTAGTCACAGTAGTTTACTCCTACATACGTAGTTTAATTATTAGATTAATTAATTTGCATTTAGTTAGTAGATATAAAATTTCAAAATTTCATCACCTTTTCCATTCCTTTTTCTGAGTCAACCTTACAATTTGTCATCTTACCTATCGTCGTCACCATCTGCGTCCTATTACACTGAGAATTCAACCCGTATTACCGGGTTCATTACTTACGCTATCGATTTGCACTTGAACCGTAATTAGCACGCACTAGAGACACATTTTCAGTAGCGTCAATTTTTTGGCGCCGTTGCTGGTGATTTAGGTTAGGTCGATTTTATCCAAAATTGATTCCAAATCTTAAAATGTCAAAAAATTTATAAAATCAAAAATAAAAAAAATCCAGAAAAAAAAGAAAAGCAAATATTTTTTAACATCTCTCAAAGTACTTTCATGTAAAATCAGCAACAAATGCCTCAATCAACTCCCACTTGCATTCACGAATATTTGATAGTTGAGTACGATCCTGATATCCCACACACTTCTAACGCACCTCACTCCATTTCAAGTCACATTTCTAGGACACCGAGTGAGGATACTGAGTCAATTGGAGAGAGATCCATGTTTGAGGACGCTAGTTTTGGTACGAGTGAGGGTGAGATGCCATATCGTCCCATGAGAGAACTCCTCTATCCCGAGAGAACTGTCACCCCAGAATGTAAATTCTACTTCCGTAAAATGCGGGACAATTCCATTTTCATAATGGGATGATACAAATTCTTCCCACATTTCACGGGTTAGATTTGGAAAAGCCTTATCTCCACATTCTTGAGTTCGAAGAGGCATGCGATACATTTAGCGATCAAGATTGCACACAAGATATCGTTCGCCTACAACTTTTTTCTTTTTCCTTAAAGGATAAATCTAAGACCTGGCTTTGGTCTTTATCACCAAACTCAATTTGATCATGGAAGGAAGTGAAATCCAAATTTATCTTAAAGTTCTTTTTCCAACAGTGAACAAATTCCCTCATCATGGTTTTGAGAAGTACCATCTCATATCTTTCTTTCACCATGGGCTAATCATACCTTCTAAACAACTCGCTGAGACTATGTGCGAGAGACTATTTTGGTAATTAGATGAATATGATGCAAATGCCCACCTTAAGTTTGTCGTCGAGACAACTCAATCGTGGGACACATTTGATCCTAATACCCAAAATCAGGTTCGACAAACTCCCACCCCTCCTTCAACGCCAGGCCTTTATTATGTGGGAGATGTAGTCAGATCAAGGCTAAGAGAACCAACTCGACTCATGAAAGAGATGGTGTGTGATATTTATAAGGCGGGCCATTCAAAGAAGGAATGCCCGATGATACCTGTCTACAAAGTGATGTTACATGAGCAAGTAGAGGCGATAGGAGGATTTAAGTGTAATTTCAATGCCCCGCATGGGAATTCTTATAACCCTTCGTGTAAGAACCATCCTGGTTTTAGCTATGGGCAACAACATGCTGCGTAGAATCCTTATTCACACGTTTCCCCTCCTCCACCATCGCCTCCACATTTTAAACAAGCTCCACATGTGCAGGAACCACCTCCCGCACCATATATCACCCCATCGCGGAGAAATCTCAAGGATACTACACACTGATTCATTCAATCCCAAAATGCAACCAATGTTAAGTATGACCGTATGTTTACCAAAATAAATGGTAATATCTCTAGGTTGCATTCATCTTTAAGTATCCAAGATAAGGTTAAGTTTCCGGCCCAAGGTCAAACTAATGTTATCTCTACTTCCAATGAACATCAAGAGCAATGGCAAGCAGTTACGACTCTACGTAGTGGGCGAGTTATTGATTTATCACCTCCCTCATACGACTCACCTAAGACAAGGAGGTTTCTCCCGACACAAAAGATGCCAAAGATGCCCCTTTGAAGGAGAGTGACAATGATGACACTAGTAAGACTGAAGTTATAATGAAATCACCCACAACGTGCTGTTCCCTCAATGGTTGGTTCCTCCTAAAAAAAGAATCCCCCGTAACGACGTGTTAGATGTCTTTAAGCAAGTCAAGTTGAATTTACCTTTTCTCAATGCTATACAGCGAATTCCCACCAATGCTAAAGTCCTTACGGACTTATTAACGGTGAAAAGAAGGCTAAAGGTGAAAAAGAACGTATAGCACAAAATGTGAGCTCCATTCTACTTAATGACCTCCCACTAAAATTTAAAGATTCGGGTGCACCTACCATTTCGTGCGTCATTAGGGAGAATCAAATAGGAAAGGCCTTACTTGATTTAGGGGAGAGTGTCAACATCTTCCCTACCCCATATATAGGCAACTCTATTTAGAGGACCTCAAGCCCACAAAAATCACTCTCCAACTCACGGATCGTAACATGAAGATACCATGAGGCATTATTGAAGACGTGATAGTCCAAGTTGACACCATCTACTTCCCGGTAGATTTTATGATTTGGGACACGAAACCCTCTATCACTCCAAGTAATCATGTTCCCGTCATTCTCTGTCGTCCATTCTTAGCTACGGCTAACGCCCTGATTAACACTCAAAATGGGCAATTACAACTCACTTTCGGGAACACGACCTTAGAAATAAATATCTTCAATATCACGAGTCAAGTGGTTGATGAGGATGATTTTAACTCAGTGGATCTTATAGAGGAGATAGTATAGGAGCACGTAGAGGGAAATTTTAGTGGGGATGTCTTAGGAGCATGCCTTATTTCGAGTGGTGAGAGCGACGGGATGTACACCAATTTTGAGAGAGAGGTAGGAGAGTGGATAACGACATTAGATGAGATAGCATCGGATGAGGACGTGACAGATACGAGTTGGGTTTAAGATTCGAGGAAATACCACCGAGGGAGTCCCGCACGGTTCCCTCCGATGAAAAATTTCCCACCCTTGAATTAAAGAAACTTCCCTCCAACGTTAAATATACTTATTTGGGAGATGATAAGACATTTCCTGTTGTTGTCTCCTCTAGCCTAGATAAAGAGAAAGAGGGTAAACTATTGGCGATTTTGAGGAAGAAACTAAGTGCTTTTGGTTAGTGCATAGCGGATTTAAAGGGTATATAAGTCCTTTGATTTGTACCCTTAAAATCCACCTCGAGGAGGACGTGAAGCCCTCGAGGTAAATGCAAAGCCGATTGAACCCCACCATAAAAGAGGTAGTACGAGCAGAAATAATTAAGTTATTGGACGTCAGGATCATTTACTTAATCTCGAATAGCAAATGGGTGATTCCTATCCAAGTCATCCCAAAGAAGTCGGGAATGACTGTGGTCGAGAATGCCAAGGGTGGTTTAATTCCCCAACGTACCACCACCGGGTGACGCATTGCATTAATTACCGAAAACTCAATGCAGGCACTAGAGGTATTCTGGATATAACCAAATAGAGGTAGATGTACTTGATCAAGAAAATATGACTTTTACATGTCCCTTTGGCACGTTTGCCTACAAGCATATGCCATTTGGATTGTGTAATGTGCCCGCGGCCTTTCAAAGGTGCATGCTTAGTCTCTTTAGCGACCTGGTTGGAAGAGGCCTTGAGGTATTTATGGACGACTTTAGCATTTTTGGACCCTCTTTTGACCTTTGTCTTGCAAATCTTGAAAAAGTACTTTCCCAATGTGTGGAAAAGAGCTTGGTTTTAAATTGAAAAATGCCATTATATGGTAACAGAAAGAATAGTTCTTGACCACATTGTGTCCTCCAAAGGAATTGAAGTCGATAGGGCAAAAATAAATGTCATAGCCGAGCTTCCCCCACCTAAATCGCTAAAGGACGTGCGCTCTGTCTTGGGCCACACGGGCTTCTATTGAAGGTTCATTAAGGATTTTAGTGCTATTTCTAGACCTTTTAGAAACCTTATCATAAAGGACGCCCCTTTTGAGTGGAATGAAGCATGACAAAGTGCTTTGGAAAAAGTAAAAAGCATGCTTATTTTCGCCCCCATCATGTAAGCTCCGGATTGGTTCCTTTCATTCGAGCTTATATGTGATGCAAGTGATTACGCTAGAGGGGCTATTTTTGGCTAACGAAAGGATAAGAAGGCTTGTATCATCTGTTACGCTAATCGGACTCTAACTGGACCACAACTCAATTACTCCACCACGGAGAATGAATTAATAGCGGTAGTTTTTGCCCTAGATAAGTTTTGCTCCTACCTCATCGGTTCGCTCATCACATGGTTTACCGACAACACGATGCTTAAATATCTCCTTTCCAAGAAGGATGCTAAGCCGCTCCTCATAAGGTAGATCCTACTCCTACAAGAGTTCAATCTCTCTATCAAAGATAAAAAAGGAATAGAAAATGTCGTTGCCGATCATTTGTCCCGGTTTTCGTCCGACGTACCTAGTGATCCCATACCCATAGACGAATACTTCTCGAATGAACAATTATTTGTCACTTCTTCTCTCTCCTGGTTTTTGGATTTAGTTAACTACCTTGTCACGGGGCACCGTAAGAGAAGAAGAAGTTCATTACTTGGTCACGCATGTTTTTCTATGATAATCCACTACTATTTAAATATTATACGGACCAAATCATCCGACGTTATGTATCGAATGATGAGACTCATAGCGTCATCCATTTTTATCATACGAAAGTGTGTGGAGGCTTTTTTCATGAATAAGACGACCGCTAAGATTCTTTAAAGCGGCCTCTATTGGTCCACGATCTTTCAGGATGTGAACACTTATTATAAATCTTGCGATAGATGTCAAAGGATGGGAGTTATCACCAATCGAGACAAGATGCTAATGACCCTTATACTCGTCATCGAGATATTTTATTGTTGGGTTATTGACTTCATGGCCCTTTCCCCTTCCTTTGGCTTCTTATACATCCTCGTTGCAGTAGATTACATGTCTAAATAGGAAGAGGCAATAGCTACCAAAACGAATGACAATAAAGTGGTGATTAGGTTCTTGCAAGAACACATACTCTCTCGCTTTGGTGCTCCGAAGGCAATTATTAGTGATAACGGTAAGCACTTTTGTAATAGGCCATTTCAAAATCTTATGAGAAAGTATGGAGTTGTTCATAAGGTTGGGATGACTTTTCACCCTCAAATGAGTGGGTAAGTCGACCTAGCGAATCGTGAAATAAAAAAAATTCTCGAAAAAGCCGTCAATCATAACTGGAAAGATTGGTCGCTTCGATTGAATGATGCATTATGGGATTATATAACCACAACTAAGAACCCCCTCGGGATGTCCCCATTTTTCTTTTTCTATGACAAGCCATGCCATCTCCCCATGGAGTTAGAGCACAAAGACTATTGGGCAATCAAGATGTTGAATTATAGTTTGGATAAATTTGGTGAAGCTCGCAAGCTTTAGATGAACGAGTTGGAAGAGATGTGAAATGATGCATACGAGAATGCTAAGATATCCAAAGAAAGTATGAAACTTGCAAATGATAAAATTATCCGACGCAAGGAGTTTCATTCAGGGCAAAAAGTTCCTCTATAATTCACGTCTACACTTGTTTCTCGGTAAATTGCATTCGCAGTGGATGGGCCCATTCGTCGTTAAAGAAGTGTCCCCCCCCATGGTGCCGTTAAATTGGAAGACCCAAAAGGGGGAGACACATTCAAGGTGAATGGACAACGCCTAAAGCCATAGTTAGAGGCGTGCGTCGAAGAATCAGACACCATTTGTTTTTCGAACCCCATTTATGGGGATTGAGCGAGAAAGAATTGAGAGGTCGTCACACCCTCGAAGAGTATGGAGTGATTCTTTTGTATATTAGTTAGTTTAGATTATGGTCGTAGGGTCGTAGGAAGCAAGTTCGTTAAAGAGACAAATGCAAAGGAAAAGAGTGTGAGTGTGCGTAGAGTGTTTCGAGAGGAGTTTCGTATATTTCGGAGCTAAATAATGGGCAGGAACATCTTTGGGAGGGTCGAAAAAATCGCGCGAAGAGAAGTCTAAGTTTAGAGAGAAAAAAAGAGGGGAAGAACACCTTTGACAGTGTCCTGAATCGGTTCGTCCCCAAGACCACCGATTTCGTTCGCTGTTACAAAAAATAAAATAAAAAAAGGACCGAACCGATTTGTCCCAGGCATCGATAAATTAAGATATCTGTAGCAGTTTGCAGCTTTCCTATGATTCATCTCCCATTTCCCAAAACTCTTCCTCCCAATTCCCAAAACCTTTCCCTCCAACTTTTCCCTCCAAATTCACACCCACCCCTCCACACTCCACCTATAAATCCTCATCATATTCCCCCCATTTCATCTCACGCCACCATTTCCCTCTCTTACTCTCTATCTCTCATATTTCCATAAATTCATGTTCTCGTCAAAATGACCCCTACAGGAGTAAGACAACTCCCCGTAAAATACGCCTTCACCGAAATTCTCCCCGACGGTAATAACGAATACCGCTCCCACAAAGAGATAATGTCCTGCGACGCCTTATTCTCCCCATCCCGCTCAATGCATATTGAGCGCGAAGTCAAATGGGCGCAATTCTCACAGTCAGTCAACAATTTATTTGCCTGAGGGGATGGTGTTAATTTTTTTAGGAGCCTTATGCCGAATTTTGGGAGGACGAGGTACGAGTTTTTTATGGCACTCTCATCCGAATGGGGGAATTTCAAGTGGAAGCCTCTGTTGACGAGAGGCGCATCTCATTTTCACTCGATATCGTCATTCAAAAATTGCGCACCATGGACGTCTCGAGCCCCAACCGTTAGGACTAACCAATAAATGTCGAACCCGTTACGAAAGGTGCATGCATCACCCGCCTTGCCCCCGGACACTCGTGGAATCAAGAAACTTTTTTGGTGGGGAGCCTTCCCAAAAAATCCCGAATCGCATTCCATATTGTGTGTGCCAACATCCTTCAAACCTCAAATGATTCGACAATGCGTCCCAGGCAAGCCAATTTCCTCTTCCACCTTTTCGATCCCCGCGCCCCAATCCATCTCGCACGCGTTTTCTACACGGATATCATGAATGCGGCTATGGATCATAAAGGCTGAGCTCCCCTACCATAACCCCACTTCATCACCTCCCTCATTGCCGTTCTCGGAATTCAGTCCCCCAAGCCTTTCCTCACCTTCTAAAGGAAATTGGGCAAGAATCTCGCACAGCGAATGCCAACATGAGGTGATACAAGTGACATCAAATGTGGATGAGGATGTGGAGATGAAAAAAGAGGAAGATACCGAATATAATGAAGATGATGGTTCAGACTATGAGCCCGTGGGAGCGGATATTACTCGTCGCGTTGAGAACTTGGAGACATATTTCCAATACTTTTTCTGGGATTATCGGGAGGACCAAGAAGCATACCGACGCGACACTAGCATAATGGTCCGCCTCCAGGATGAAATGTACAAGATCCATGTAAGTGGGGGGGGGGGGGGGGGTACCAATCCACACTTACTTCTATGACCCCTATGATTTCAACGCACCCGACCCTTCTCACCCTCCTCCACAATGAGCATTGTTAGGATATGCTGCTATCTTTTACTTTCCTTATGTATTTCTCTTTTTAACTTCTTGTAATTCTTGTTTGGTAATACAAAAAAGTTGTATTTTTCCTTTGTTTATTTTTATGCACTCTCCTTTTATTTTAGATTTTAGTCTTTTTGCATAGGGACTTAGCAAAAGTCTAAGTTAGGGGGAATACGAATGCGATTCAAAATTTCACAAAATTAAAAATTCCAAAATTTAAAAAAATATAAAATTTGAAAAATTTTGAAAAGCCAAAAATATTTTTCCCTCAAAATAAATGAAAATTGAAATTTAAAATTTTCAAAAATGCTACAAAATTTTGCTTGAAGTCTCAAATTGTTAAAATCAAGACCACTAAGCCGAAATTGACCAGAGATGGAAAATGAGCGAAAATTGACGACTTTACGAATAAGTGTGGAGATTAATCAACCCGGTGAGATTTCGAGCCTAACACTTTTTGAGAATTTTATAAATCAATCCGAGTTAAAATTAGCTTAAAGTTCAATTTTGCTATAAAAAAGTCGTTGAAGATCTCAATTCCTTTGTTTTGATCGGTTACGAAAAACGAGTGTGATGTTGTTTTGAAAAGCGTGCTAAAAATATTTCTAAACTAAATGATTCTCGAGACACATATGGCAAAGTAATGAGTAATTCGGACATATGAAGTTAGGCCCTCGTTTGTTACCCAAAAATATTAGCCATATAAAGTATGAAACAAATTCCCTTTCAACCCAATTTGTGCTTAATAAAAATTTTCCTTTTCGTTTTAACCGGAAAAACACAAATAGCCCAGAATTGTGAAAAATGAAAATTTCAGAAATTAAGTCTAAATGGTGCAATAAAAAGGGGCAAGAAAAAATAGAAAAGTGCTCAACAAAAATAGCAAGAAAAGAAAAACGTGAAAAATAAAAAAAATAGAAAAAGAAGGGAAAAATGAGCAAAAGTCCGAAAAAGAACTAACGGACATCATAAGGACATTTTCAATTTCGAATTTCCCAACCATTCCCAATTTATCAAATGCACCTTAAAACTCGAAAAATTCCTAACCGAGTCCGAATTACGAAATTAATTACCATGTGGAGAGCTAAAACACGAAAAGAGAAAAAGTGAGATTTATTGGTGGGAATAAGAGGCGATGTTTCCCATTTTTCAATGACCGTATTCAGACGAAGCGATCTTTTCACTATAAAAATTTCGTCTTTCAAAATTGTGTGCGTGAACTTGTGTTCCATTATATTTACTCTTATAAATCACGCATACCGAGAGCATATAGACAGTATCTGAGTGATTCATTTATGATCGCATCACGTGAGAATTGAATCAAAATGAATTTTTGAAAAGTAACGTAATGATCAATCGGTGGAAATTGGCAGTTTAATTTTCAGCTTCGCACACACACAGCACGCATCGAGAATAATGAATATAAATTTATGGTGGCTATTTTTAGAAAGGTTTAAATTGTACAATTTTAAGTATTTTAAATTTTTCTTTGAGTCGAAAACGAATTTTGTGGGTATATTCACTACAAACCCTCACGAGACACAACTCGTCCTACTAGGGTAACCTAGGGGTTTAAAGGCTTGTTGCATACACTAAATGCAATCGCTTACCCGCGAGAGAGGTATTCTACCCTAATAACACGTTTGTTGAGTGTTGGACCCTGCTAAGATTCTTTTAAATTGCTCGGGACAATCAAAGTTCTAAGTTAGGAGGGTTTGATTAGGCATAAATTGTTCGTATTTATCCCTTTAATTTAGAGGTTTTTATCATCTTGTGCGGTGTAAATTGAGTTGATTTATCTCATATTATTACTACTGACCTTCTCTATATATTGCATTGAGTTTCGTGTATTTCTCTTAAATTTTTTAGACACTTTACATAATTGGAGAAAAGAGAAACTCAAACTCAAGAAAGTTCCAAGTGAAGGAAAATCAAGGGCAAAGCAGTAATTTTACACAAGGAATTCAGACAGAGAACCCAAAAGAAAGTTAAAGACCTCGAGTACACAAGAACATTGGAAGAAACGACATACAAATTCGAGTCTAGGGTGAAAAGTCATGGCTCTTTTAAGTTGAGAAGAAATCAAGGAGAAAAAGTCATAGAACCGAACTGATGGAGATTTCATTAGACCGGTCCCCAACACTGGGAAGACAGAACCAAACTGATAGCAAAGCATCTGGACCGGTCCCCTCAACTAGAAAATACCTGGCCGATTCTCCCATTAAGGAAGCAGAAGCCGGACCGGTTCGACTGGGCAGAATTCTGATTTTTATTTTCTCTTAAAAAGAGTTATGCACGGTTCAAACTCTAAAAATAGCGTGATGTATTTATTTCTTTGTCATACCAAACATTGGGGAGCTTATTTTTAGTTAGTTTTGATAGGGTTTTAAAGCCAAGAAGTGTAGGATTCGTATTGTTTAAGAATTTTTTTTTCATGTTTTTGCATTAATTCAAGGCTTCTATTCATTAGAAGTAATTTCTTCTTTATCGCTTTCAATTGCTTTCATATTTGTTGTAAGAAATTCATTCTTATTAGTTAGAATCCTTCCTTGAATGTTTAATTTTACTTTTCACGCAATTATGATTTATCATAGAATCCTTGGTGAATTGTAGTTTCATCATGTTTAGCTAGATTTCTAAGGGTTGGAATGCATGAACCCAACTCGATGTGGTTTGCATTGAAATAAAAGTAATTCTTTGAATTAAATAAATGATTGAATCGTGTTGATTAGTTGTTACAACCGTCGTAGGGCTTTTAACCTCATTTTCCCTAGGTGACCGGGGTGTTTAAGAGTGTGACGCGTTTGTCAGCTATGTCAACACCTCTTTGTTTTTATTCTTGATTATGTATGATGCGGGCTTGTATCGTCATATATGTAATGCCTGAAATTAATAAAGTCTGGGGTTGATTAATTATTTGATTTATAATTGCTTTTACATTCGGTAAACATACTAGGGTTCGGTGGATTGTAGTCTAACCTATTTATCTCATTCATATTTATTCAGTCACAATAGTTTACTCCTGCATACATAGTTTAATTATTAGTTTAATTAATTTGCATTTAGTTAGTAGATATAAAATTACAAAAATTCATCACCTTTTCCTTTCCTTTTTCTAAGTCAACCTTAGGATTTGTCGTCTTACCTATCATCGTCATGTCCTGCGTCTTATTTCCCTAAGGATTCGACCCGGTCTTACCAGGTTTATTACTTACGTGACCGGTTTGTACTTGAATCGTAATTAGCACGCGCTAGAGACACAATTTCAGGCGCGTCAAGTTTTTGGTGCCGTTGCTGGGGATTTAGGTTAGGTCGATTTAATCCAAAATTGATTTCAAATGTTAAAAAGCCAAAAAAATTATAAAATCAAAAATCCAAAAAAAAAGAAAAGAATTTTTTTTAACATCTCCCAAAGTCCTTTCATGAAAAATTCGCAACAAACGCCTCAATCAACTCCTACTCGCATCACGAAAATTCGATAGTTAGTACGATCTTGATAGCCCACACTCTTCTAACGCACCTCGATTCAGGGTTCCGCCTCCTATACCTCCAAACTCCATTACGAGTCACATTTCTAGGATACCGAGTGCGGATACTGAGTCAATTGGAGAGAGAGACATGTGTGAGCACGCTAGTTTTGGTACGGGTGAGGGTGAAATGCCATATCGTCCCATGAGAGAACTCCTCTATCCCGAGAGAACTGTCACCCCGGGATGCATTCTACTTTCGTACAATGCGGGACAGTTCCATTATCGTAATGGGATGATACAAATTCTTCCCACATTTCACAGGTTGGATTTGTAAAAGCCTTATCTCCATATTCGGGAGTTCGAAGAGGCATGTGATACGTTTAGCGATCAAGCTTGCACACAAGATGTCGTTCGCCTCAAACTTTTTCCTTTTTCCTTTTTCCTTAAAGGATAAATCTACCCGACTTTTGTCTTTATTACCAAACTCAATTGGATCATGGAGGGAAATGCAATCCAAAATTCTCTTAAAGTTCTTTCCCCAACATCGAACAAATTCCATCCAAGCTCAAATTCAAACATTCCGACAACAAGAAAATGAGTACTTTGATCGATTTTATGAACGTTTCAACGAGATAGTTAGTACATGCCCCCATCATGGTTTTGAGAAGTACCGTCTCATATCTTTCTTTCACCACTGGCTAAGCATATCTTCTAAACAACTCATTGAGACAATGTGTGAGAGACCATTTTGGGAATTCGATGAACACAGTGCAGATGCCCACCTTAGGTTGGTCGTCGAGACAACTCAATCGTGGGACACATCCGATCCTAATACCCAAAATCAGATTTGATAAACTCCCTTCTCTCCTTCAGTGCCCGGCCTTTATCATGTGGGAGATGTAGTCGGATTAAGGCTAAGAGAACCAACCTGATTCATGACAGAGAAGTGTGTGATATTTGTGTGAAAACTTCAACAAGATTGTATCTTGGGTCCCAAAACATTTCACTAAAAGATTGGGATATTTTATGAATTGAAAAATTAGGTTTTAAACCCTAAAAGGAAAAGACTAAATGTTTATGCTGATTGTAGTTTTCGTACAACTGTAAACTCAAGTCTCCTCTGGGAAAATGTCTCGTTTAACACGCTATTTATAAAAAACATTAAGTCGGCAGATCGCTCGAATAAAGTCAGAATGTCGCTCGAGTGAGAGACGTGTCGCTCGAACTATCTTCGCTCAAGATCAACATGTCGTTTAAACAACATGCTCAAGTCGCTCGAACGACAGAGCGAAAATGAATTTTTTATATTTTCTTTAAAAATCTACCTCAACACTTTAGAAAAATATTTTGATGAAAAACAATGCCTCAACACTAAGAAAATATTTTTGAAAGATATACCAACACTTTTAAATGAATCATTAACGGACAAAAATACAACCTTACAAAAATTAATCTCGCAGAGGCTTGAATGTTGAATAACTTTTGATATTCGGGCTCGTCTTTATGTATCTTCAAACTAGAACTTTTTCTTCGACAATTTGTAGTGGTATATGACATACACCAATGTAAACAGGACTTATAAAATATGTCCTTACGAATTTCTCCATATGTCTATGCTGGTACAAAATAAAAACATTCAAATTATTAAATCAAAATACCTATACGAACCTAATACCCTCCCATGAACCTAAAACTGAAAAGGTACTAAACATGCAAGTCTAAAACTTTTCTTCCAAAATCTTCAAATCTCTAAGCTTTTCTCACCAGGGTGTGCAAAATATAATCATCAATCTTTTTACCTACATACATGAGACAAATCAAATACCTTCGTGATGAATTGAGTTTGAAATGAGATAAGCATAAATCAAAACAATGATTAAATCTCAATTCTCCCCCATAATTAAAACTCCCCCATATTTCGTTCTCCCCTTTTTTATTTGTTAAAAATAGACAAGGAAAAGTATAAACAAAACAAACATGGAGTGTCATGATAAGCAAAGCAACTACGATCATCAAGATACTCAAAATTCTTCCACAAACTATTTTTGATTTTTCAATTTTTTCAAACAAAAATGCAAAAATAATCTTACAAAAATCACACATCATGAATTTACACTAGGATAACCAAATCATGGAAATATAATAAATGGGTGTGAACAAATTCGAAAGGAAAATCAATGCAATCAATCATAACAAATGTGCGTAATGAATATGGATACTCCTAACGAATGAACTCAAAATCGTCCTTAGGTGTTAAAAGTGTTGAATTTAAATGACACCGACTCAATCTATCAACACATTAAAGTCAAGAATGATTTTCACACCAATAACATCTAAAACTATGTAATGCTTTTTCATGATGTTGCCAGGACGTGAAAACCCGTTGATTTATTTCCAATCAATCTCCCTCATAAATAGTAAATATTTATTTTTTCAATTGAGGTGATCTAAACTAAATGACCCCCTTTTGACATATTTATCTTTTTATTGCCTTTACATTTTTTCGGGCTTTTTCAAACGGTGGATTTCACGACGAGTTAATTTTGTACTCTCACAGCCCTTTCCCGTGCACTCATCATTTTTTCAATTTAATTCCTCACGGCAACAGTTCTTACATGCTCTACTTTCATTGTCAAGATTTATCGCATTTGGTTCATTTTAAAGACATAATTGAGATGACAACACTCCGATCAATATGTGATAGACAAGTACAACAATAAAACAAATCCGTGCAAGTGTGCATTAAAGGCAATTATGAGTCAAACATGTAGATAGTAATCTCAAATTACATCTTAATAACTCCACACATTATAAAGCACAAAATGAAATGATGAGGCATATCTAAACACTATCAAACTGTCACGCGGATATGAAATGAATTTGTGACTCGGGCATCCTAAATGTCCATTCATATACGGTGTAAAATAAAATAGAAAACTCTTTTTGTCTTTTTAAAAAATATTATCAGAATAAAATATTTTGGGTTTTTTAAATTTTTTCTAAAAATAAATGAAAATCTTTTGTATTTTTCCAAAACTCTTCAAAAACAAAAATCTTTTAGGTTTTTTGAAAAATATAACAAAAATGGAAAACATAACTACAAAAATGATACACACTACCAATAGGCATAAATTATCATCATAAAAAAACATCACATGCTAGCAAACAGGTCTAAACCTCATCCTTTAGGTGCAGTGGCGTTTTCCAAAGGTGGTGACATCCTATGAAAAACATCCATAAAGTCATGTGAAGTTTTGACTAAAAATTTTACCTGCTCCCTAAGATGTGCAAACTCTCTCATGTAGTCATCTGAAGCATCATGTGTGGGTACGTGTGTGTTGAAAATCCCTTACTAAGTCGTTTAATCAAAAGTTAAAACAGTTAATAAGGGTCCGAATATTTTATTGAGGAAACTCTTTTAATAACACCAAGGAAAACTCAAGTTAAGTTAGAAAATGTTTTTGAACAAGAAATTTCAGTAACATAGAAACTTAAAGGTTTAAAAGAATTTTAAACACTTACAGCAGTGATAGCAAAAGTAAAATAAGTATAAAAAACATTCACACAAAACAAAGATTTTAACGTGTTAAAACCCCTATCAAACAGGGGAAACATCCACGACTCCCTCTATAGAGTAAAAACAAAAATCCATTAAAATGAGTTATAGAGTACAAGCAAGCAACATATTATCCAACCAAATTAGGCCAAAAACTAAGTCAAGGAATTATACCAGCACTCATAGTTTTTCTCTGACTTTTCTGGCTTCTGACTGTTGTATTTAATGTCCTCCAAGCTTTACTCCTTAGATCATTCTTTACGTCGACTCTGGTGGTAAACATCTCTTTACCAATACAACTTTAGAGTTGTTGTGTGATAGTGATTTGGTGTACCTAACACATGCATGCAACTCACTCACACTTATACTGACAGTTTCTTATGAATTACAAATTAATTCTAAAATGACATGCAAGAGTCTGAATCAATTTTTCTTGAAATTATACTTCCTTTTTTTGTAAGCAGATCAGAAAACAATCCTGCTATATAAAATGGCCAAGATCCTATATGTCTCTCTTATTTATTTACAAAATTATTTCACAAAATGTGAAATATGAACTTGGAGACATAAACGTCTTTAGATCTGAAAATTTTGAAGTCTTATTTTTCAAGAAAACTTGAAAACAGAAAGAGGGATATGTTGGGAAAGATTTGATAAAAAAATATTTTGAAACTAAAAACCCAACACAAAGAGTTGATTTCTAAAAAGGAAATCAGTCCTAAAAGAACGTGACTATATCACTTAGTCAGATCTCAAATCTCAAATACGTGAAACGAGATCAAACTTAGTGATAGCGTTTGGACAAGAGATTTGAACCAAAAGAGGAGCTTGAATCACGAAAACACTCTCAAAATCTCAAAGTTTTATGGGAAAATTTGGCCAGAGTTTGGTTTATGGTTTGCTTTTTCTCTCTTATTTTCCTCTCTTTCTCTTATTTTCTCCTAACTCTCAGACTTGCCAAAAGTTAGAAACGATTAACCCTCAGTTTCTATTTATAATGGACAAAGGAAGGATCTGGAATGTTAAGGGTAGATCAATGATCAAGGTTAATTAGATTATTCGGTGATCAATCTAAGGACTCACATTGCACCTTTTCTAAATGTTCAGCGATTGGCTCAACAAGTATCACTTAGATTGAGTAATAATGCATGTAGATGATTGATTGAAACAAATGAACATTCCAGATTAAGTCTTAAGTACGCGTGTTTTTTTATCTTTGAAAGATCTTATTTTCTATCCCAAATATTTCTAGCGCTTTCGAATTCTACCCAAGGCATATTTTAGGTAGTTTAAGATATTATGAATTAGCCCCAAACAATTTTAAAACCTAATTTTAAATGTTTAAAAAATAGGTTTTAATTGTTTAAAAATTCTAAAAAATTGTTTAAAAATATTAAAAAATATTTTTAAGCCAATTGCAACACTCACACACCTCATACACACCAAATGCCAAATAAACGCAGTCATAGGTATTGTGTATTATGTTGATTACTACCTTTTCCAGCCTTGAATAGTCTTTGATGCAAATCATAAAGAGGCATGAGGCTTTGGGTTAGATATAGGATGACACAATTTTGTCTTTATTCCCAAACTAGATAAGCTACTATATTTTAGACTCAAGTGAGTCATATATATAGAGTGATTCAATCTCCCCCTTTGGAAATATGAGATAAAATATCCTTTGAGTCATCTAGGACTCGTAGGGATACAAAAAATAGAAAAACTTAATCCTATACAAAAATTCTATCTACACCATATCCTAGAAATGAAAAATACATAACTCAACTAATTACAAACCAATACCCTAAAAATATCTTTGATGCACAAAATGGTATTGATTCATGTTCATAAAACAACTAAGATCAAGATTTTTAGAATAAATGTTCAATAAATTTCCAAGATGGACTCAAATATTTCTCCCCCATTTTGTCTCAAATGGACAAAGGGAAAAATCATATAAA
This sequence comes from Sambucus nigra, assembly GCA_949130495.1. Classification (NCBI taxonomy): domain Eukaryota; kingdom Viridiplantae; phylum Streptophyta; class Magnoliopsida; order Dipsacales; family Adoxaceae; genus Sambucus; species Sambucus nigra. Next base: position 77,136,921 of record OX422208.1, read on the forward strand.
CAACTATCTGATATAAGTATAACATTGCAAATTTAAATGATGATATTCGATTTTGCCATAACCATACCCATGGATTTCCTTAAGGATTCAAAACGAGTGTGATCCAAAGGTTTTGTGAATATGTCTGCTAATTGAAGATCGATAGGTAAATAATTAATTTGCAATTCCTCAGATTCGACTAACTCGCGTATAAAATGATGTCTGATTTTAATGTGTTTTTTACGTGAGTGTTGGACAAGATTTTTGAAAATGTTAATCGCACTCTGATTATCGCAATAGAGATGTAATTTTTCTTCATTAATCCCATAATCACTTAACATCTCTTTTATCCACAATAGTTGAGCACAACAGCTTCCTGCGGCTATATATTAAGATTCAACTATGGACAAGGAAGTACAATTTTGTTTTTTTACTATTCCAACCTACTAGGTTATTACTAATGTAATAACATGCTCTTGACGTACTTTTGCTATCATCGGAACACCCATCCCAATCAGTGTCGGTGTATCCAATTATCGTACTGGATGTGTCACTTGTGTACCAAAGTCCTAAGTTGAGAGTTCCTTTCACATATTTTATAATTCTTTTAATGCACAGTAAATGACTCTCTTTAGTGGCATTTTGATATCGAGCACACACACACACAAATTTCATACATAATATCAGGTCGTGAGGCAGTTAGGTATGAAAGACTTCCTATCATGCTACGATATAGCGTAGGATCGATTTGTTGCCCATGTTCTTCTTTAGATACTTTTACTGAAGAACTCATGGGTGTCCAAGCATCTTTGGCATTTTTTAAGCCAAACTTCTTTACTATCTCTAGAGAGTATTTGGATTGTGATATAAATAAACCTTCCGAGTTTTGTTTTACTTGAAGACCTAAAAATAATTGTAACTTCCCCATAAAAGACATTTGAAATTCCTCGCGCATATCTTTAGAAAAAAAATTTAACCTTAGACGGGGAGGTAGATCCAAAAATAATGTCATCTACGCATACTTAGGCTATTATAACATTTTTATCAAAACACTTGACAAAAAGAGTTTGATCATTCCCACCTCTCCTAAAACCTTTATTTAAGAGAAAAGTAGACAATCGTTCATACCAAGCGCGAGGGGTTTATTTTAACCCGTATAACACCTTTTTTAGATGATATACGTGATTTGGATGGTGAGAATCAATGAATCCTTTAGGTTGTTCTATGTATGTTTCCTCGATTAAAATACCATTAAGGAATGCAGATTTTACATCCATTTGATATGAGGTGGATTTCAAGAGACATGCAATAGCGAGAAGAAGACGAACATTTTCGAGACGTGTTATAGGGGTAAAAGTTTCTTAGAAGTCTATTCCTTTAATTTTAGAATAACCATGGGCTACAAGTCTGGATTTATTTTTAACTACCATCCATATTTCACCAGTTTTATTTTCAAAAATCCATCTAGTGTCATTAACCCGTTTATTTTTTGGTCTGGGAACTAGATACCATACGTCATGAGTTTTAAATTGAATGAGTTCCTCTTGCATAGAACCTATCCAATAGGAATCATTTAAGACTTCATTCACATTCTTCGGTTCTATAAGAGAAATAAAGAATGGGAAATGTGCAGTATTATGTAATTGGGATCTTGTTTGAACATGCTCTTCTGGGTTTCCGACCACATTATCCGAGGGATGATTCTTTGAAACCCATTTTGGTACCTCAGGGGTCTCATTAGGTAAAGAATCAACTATATCTGAAGAGTCGTGGGTAGAAATATTTTCTGACTCATCAATAACGGTTGGTCCTATGTTCTTATTCTTTACATTGGTGTCACTTACTACTACATCGATGGATTGCATTAAGGTTTTGGTACGAAGGTTATAGACATGGTAGGCTCTGTTGTTTGGGGAATAACCTAAGAAAATTGCTTTATCTCCCTTGGTTTCTAATTTGGACAGATGTTCTATGTCCTTGCAAACATAGCATATACTACCAAAGGTTCTAAAATATTTTAGGTTAGGTTTTTTCCCGTACCAAAGTTCATAAGGTGTTTGTTTGGTATCTTTCCTAAGGCAGACTCTATTTGTTATATGAGAAGCTGTACGAATGGTTTCAACGCAAAAGTATTTAGGTAAATCCTTCGCATTACTTTTGCGTGGATCATAACACGAGCCATATCCTTAAGAGAACGATTTTTACGCTCATCTATTCCGTTTTATTAGGGTGTCTTAGGGGCACTAAATTCATGTTTATAACCATTGTAGTCACAATATTAGATAATTCATAAATTTGTAAACTCACCTCCTCTATCACTACGAATTCTATTTACTTGGGAGTCCTTTTCATTTTCAATTCGTAATAAAATTTTCAAAAACTTACGAAAAGTTTCTGATTTTTGTTTCAAAATGGCCATCCAGGTAAATCGAGTAAAATCGTAAACCATAACTAGGATGTAACTGTTGCCATAAAGACTAACAGTACGAGAGGGATCCATTAGGTCCATATGAATGAGTTCTAGAGGTTTGGTGGATAGGACTTTTTTAACTTTCTTATGAGGAGCTTTAATTATCTTTCCTTCTTGACAGGGTAGACATGGCAAAATGAGGCACGACACGATAACACGACACAAAGTTATAAGTTAATGGGTGGACCCTTAATGGGTTCAGATCATATCAGTTCCAACCTGATAAGATACAATAGTTAACATGTCGGGTTAGGGTTGACCCCATTCACCCGTTAATACCCGATAAAACCATTATGACCCATTAATTTAAGTAATTAAGATATACTTTTGGAACTTATAAATAATCTATGTAGCATAATGTTAATTTAATCATAATGAACTTTACCGAATGAGAGATTTAGTAATGTCAATGAATTAATGAGTTTATTTGGGTTCAAAATGAGATAATATGTCAACTTGTATTCAATTCAAAATAATTCATTATGTTAATGGGTATTAACGAGTGAACACGACACGACACGATAACATAACGGGTCGGGTATTTTTCACAAGATAAAAAAGTCACCCGTTTAGACACGAACCCAACCCGAACACGATAAAAACCAACACGAACACAACTCGACACAACCCATTGATAGGTCTAGGCCCACATATAATATTTGAAATGGGTTTAATTTTGGGCAGGCCTCTAACTATTTCCTATAAGCTTAACTTTCCAAGACTATCGTAATTTATGTGACCTAACCTATTATGCCAGATTTTATTATCTTCCATCCTGGCTATATTGCATATCTCAGTTCCTAAATTTACTGTATAACAGCTATCAGGTGTCCTGAGGCCTGTAATAATACAGTCTCCATTCTCATTCATGATATTACAACTGGATTTTGAGAATGTGACAATATGGTTTTGTAACACCTTGTAATTTATTGGTTATTATATTTATTTAGTTAATTCAGTAATTAGTAATTCACTTGTGTCGTGAATTAATGAGAATTAATTAATGAGACTATTGAAAAGTGAATATATTTAAATAAGTTAACAGGTGAAAATTAATTTTAGAAATTTATCCCGGATGGTGATTTTGAGCGCGCAGTTAAGTTTGTTTGGGTCGAAATAGTTCGAAAGGAGTGCTTATATGCATATATTGGATGTCGGGGTCTAATTAGACATGTTTGAGATCCATATAGAGAATATGGATAAAGCCCATAGGCCCAAAAACGTGAATATGGTTTTTAACCCCATATGGGTAAGGGGTAGGTAACATTAAATCACATTAGAATACTAAGGAGGGAAAAATCTTAAGGGGAGAGACAAAGAGAAGAGTAACTTGGGGATCTTGGAGAGATTGCTTCAATTCCAATTCAACACCTTCATTCAAGCCTTGGATCTTCATTTTTTAGGCAAGTGGTTTAAATTGTGATTATTAAATTGCATCTATATTTTCATACTTAAAGAGGTGGAATCCAATTGAATTATAGGGTTTGTTATTGAGTAAATTGGGGATTTCCTTTTAATGAGAGTTATAAATCCGTAGGGGTTTTGAGAATTGATGAATTGATAAAATTGTTAGGGCTAGATTTGTGATAATAAAAGAATGGATTTAGGATAAATCTTGAAAAGTTTTGATGAAGAAATATGTACAGAATTGAGGTATTTACTGTTCTAATAGTGATTCTATTTGAGTTGCCTTGTAGAAAATCGTGTTTTCTAACTTTTGTTCTCTCATACATTTTCTCCAAAAACAACTCCAAAATGCCCCAAAACGGCAATTTAAAAATCTGGGCAGAGCCGTGGGGCAAATTTTAAGAAATATTTTTTTAGTTGTTATTCAGTTGGAAATTGCCTAGATTGATAAATGTGACAAATTACCCTTGGATTAATTAGTTGATTAATTAAATTGGAGAGATTAAGGTTTATGATTGAAATATTGAAACCTTGTTAATTAAGTGGGGGAAACTTAATTACATGAAATTGAACATTGAATTGGGAATATTGAATTTCGGACCCAGAGGTAGAAAGTCTGGGTATACTTGAAAGCGTTACGCCACGATAATGGAAATTAATTAATATGCAATTAATTAAAATAAAATCGGATCGTATACTCAAATGTTTTAGGCTTGAGTATGGGCATAATACTCCAATAGCCCGAATTTCTATATATATATGTCGATGTGTAGTACATATATGATTTATATATATTTGTGTGAATAATATATAGTAAAGCCATACCAATATTAATGTTATCATAGGAGGTTGCGCGATGTGGGTGAATCCCCTGGCTTGAGGAGCAGGGCGAGTATAGTCCCCAGGCCATAGCGTCTGCGACTTAGAGGGGTGGGACTGTTATGGTATGGAGCGGACACTTTCGGCTGGAACTATGGCCGCCTCCTATGCTTTCGGTGATAACATTTTATATCCGACATGTGTGTGAATGTTGAGATATAGTTATACATATATATAGTGCAGAATTATATACGGGAATACACATGGTGTGAAATGTATAAATGATATAACTTGTGAAATGATTATATGGAATTAAATGAGAAATAACTTAAATAAGTTAGTATGAATGTTGAGTTATGGATACGTGTATATAGTGCAGAATTATATACGGATATGTATACATGGTGTGAAATGTATAAATAATATAACTTGTGAAATGGCTATATGGTATCAAGTTGGATATGGATGTAAATAAGTTAGTGTGAAATATAACTTATAACTCGTATACATGATGTGAATGGTATAGAGAATATAACTCATGAGAATGTTATATGGCATTAAATAGGATATGATTTAAATTGGTTAATGTGATTTATAACCCATAAAATGTATACGATACTCACGTGAGTTGGGATAGTGGGAAATAGTGAGATATATGAGACAAGACTAGTTACGGAGGGTTAGCTAGATGGGTCATTTATAGGTTCGATAGGCGTGCACATTAGTTGATGGGTGAGGTGTACTCAAGGGAGTGTGCGACACTAATTTAAATATGGAGAGCATTTGCATTTTAATTCCGTGCATTTAAGTACACTTGCTAAATATTTTCAAATGTTTTGGGTTCTAACCCTTGCTATAAAATCTTTTCCCACAGGGGCGCCAATCTTGTTCCTTCCTACAAGGTGTGCAGCTGTAGCTTATGTGGATTGCTTCGGGTTCTTTGTTTAGACGATTTTCTCATTCTATCTTTAGATAGGGATTTTTCCAGTTATATTATTGAGTTTGTACTTTCATATTCAGTATTGGCATGTATCGGTATTCTTGCACTTTATGAATTGCTTGTAAACGATGTTGCTCGACAAACACTTGTACTTATTTTGTGGCATGTTTAGTTTCTTTCTAGTAATAGTTAATTTGGTTTCCTATTATGTTGGTTGAGTTTGATTTGATTCAAAAGATAAAAATTTGGTATTAGCTTAATTTAAGACTAGGTGATTAGTAATTAAAAAGTTTTTACGACAGTGATGCCAAGAACAAAGCAGATGAGATTCCTGTTTAATTTGATATAGGACTAATCACCCGGTATTTTATTAGGCGGGGTGTCAGAGATGGTATCAGAGCATCATGTTCTAGTTCCTTAGGATCTGTGCGGATTTTCACGTTTCAGCGTAGCATTATTTGATATAGGGCCTTATTATAGGATTATTGTATTCTTTCACGTATGCGATTTATGTTCCTCTGCTATAGGGTATAGTTCATGTGAGTCATATGCGGTTTCAGTCAAGCGTGGTAGATCGGACATTATAGAACAACCAACGTGGGAAGTTAGAAGGATTTTAGGATGGAGGACTCAACAGAAGCTAGGGGGTATACTAGAAATATTGATGCGATAGGAGTCACGAAGATAATTGTTCGAATAATTAAAGTTGGAGAGACCGCTGGGGTGTAGTAGTTGCCCCAAGAACCGTCGGGAAGGAAAATGGTGCAAAGTTAAAATCCAAGTGTAGACGACAAGGGTTGAGGGTCGAAGAAAATTTTATTTTAGAAAAATAATCCGCTAGGATTCGAGGGAGGTACGAAAGAGTGATTTACGAGTGGGTAGAGAACATCCAATTGGGATGAAATATGGGGGGAGTGTAGTGTCACTCAAGTCAAAATTTTGGGCAAGGAAGTTTTCTTTTAGAAGCACTATGGGGTGATAGCAGCCAATCACCACATTCATGGGAGATACTGCAAAGAACGAGGAATTAGGGGTGAATATTATTACGAAATCTCTTACTAGTGGTTAAATAGAGAGGCAAAGAAAATTTTAGAAAATTTCCAAAAAGGGCCAGACAGTGGACGGATGGGAATGAAAGTTGATGGAATTTGTAAACTTCATAACCATTGAGAGGGATACAAAGAATCAAATAGGGTTTGTAAGTTGAGATTAGACCCGTTGGGTAAAGTGTACAAGCATGGATAGGAGATCTGTCTAGGATGGTTAGTGTCGTTGGTATCAAAGTTGTACAATTATAATTAGTATATAAGCACTCAAGAGAGGGGAGCTATGAGAGTTGGAAAATCTATCGAAGAGTAAGTTTGGATTTTTAGTGCTAGTAAGGTTTCAAGGAAATAGATACCCAGTAGGGGACCCAGAGTAATGATCAAGATCAATGGAATATCTACCGAGTGATGGTGAGTTTTAGTTAGGGCCATTAAGGCCAGTACCTAGTCATTGGATCATCGGATCCAAAGGGACATTTGGGTCGATAATTAGGATCAAGATTTCGAGGTCCATAAAAAAGGCAACCCCGATATGGCCGGTAGGACCAGAGAAAGGGGGGTGATACAGAGATGTGTCATATGTATAAAAGAGTAGAAACACATGGGTGGATTTTGTCCACAGAGAGTCAGGGTACCGAAGCTAGATGCCTAGTAAGAGCATTTGTTGGAGAATTTTTTTTGTTTCATTAGACGTGGGTGTTATTTTTATTAACCATTGAGCCAACCGTATTGTGAGTAACTAAAACTATAAGTCTTATTGCGAGATGATTGGGGTATGTTTTATGTGATGCACGCGGGTCACAATAATATATTAGTATTAGATTCGCTTGAGAATTGGATTTAGTGGAAGTGTCGTTAATGTCACTATTATGCGTATTTTTAGCATAGAGTAACGGAGTACTCTTCGGTTCCACCAAAGAGGAATGGGTGGGGTACATTGAGACGATGTACTTTTGGGGACTAGCTCCTTTGTGAGGTGATAATTGAGGTATGGTTTTATCTTGGGTACAGATGAGATCGCAATGGGGGAGGCGATCATAGCAAGGCTATCGTATTCGTTATTTCAGTACCGGATGTATATTCTCTTGAGATGTCTCACTTGGAAGAGGGTTGAGAAATACCATAGCGGCAATATTGTGTGAAGTAGGATTCATAGGGGGCAGTTGTCTAGTTATGTTGAATCCCGATGAGTAGGATTTTTACTGAGGATATTCAAGGGATGTATGGTTGCCGTGGAGCGAAGAGATTTTGTTCGTTATTAATATTTAACGTTGAGGGCTTAGTGATAGTACGAGCGTAGTAGTATATGACTCCTTTAGGGACGCGAGAGTCCATGATAAACTTGGGAGTATTAGGGAAAGATTCGAGAGTCCCGGGGATATGCTTTGGGTTCTGTGGAAATCAAGGACCAACGATGCTGAGGAGTAATGGCCTAGGAAAAGTTCTTTTGGGCTTTGCTGGGAAGTGTTATACGCATAAGCCCTAATAAAATATCGAAAGGTGAAGACGCCATTGGATTCTAGGTCATTGGATTTAATGATAATTAGCGAACGCGTGGAGAAAATACGTTAAGCGGAAAATACACTAAGTGATAGGGCTAGTGGAGCCTGAAGGTGTTGCAAAAGAAACACTGCTAGGTTTGGCACCACAAGTTGCTATGTTGTGCATATTCAGATGTGTTTTGTGTGATTTATTTTTGTCATTTTTACCATCGCAGGGACCCTTAGGTGTGGGACTAAAGGGGTATTTTGAGGATCTCACATCGATAATAAAGGTGGGGTAATGCCGGGAAGAATTGAATAAGTGATGAGTAAAGTCATCGAAAATATTTGGAGGATATAGCCACGTCAATAATGTGGGGGCCAAAATTAAGACAAATATGGTTACGTAATTGATGATCGGAGGTTTGTACAATTGGGCTCGAGTTAGAGGGGTATGCGCACCTCGGGTGGAGCCAGAGCCTCTATTGTGTAGATACTTAGTAGATTCGGGAAAAAGACGTAAAGGCAATAGTTTTGGATATATTTCGTAGGAATGGGAATGAGTTGTCTCCCGAATTATGGAATGTTTAAGCATGAGCTTTTTTAGAAGTGACATTAAGTGCGTCACAACCTATGGTGTGCTATCATTAGGATTTGTGAGTGAGACGGATATTAGTGGATGTGTAGACCGTAATAGATATAAAGTACCATGGAAGCGGGGTTCTTTGGTGGTAACCACGTGGGAGTGGGGGGTCACATTAAGAGGATGGCTGCATTATACGAGAGATTCCTATTTTCGAGGATTATGGGAGTAGTGTGGACGTTTTTCCAAGTTTTGACTGTGTAGCTATAGTTTGGGGTGTTCGCTGTACTAGGTTATGAATTATCGTTGTTAGGTTTTACCTAAGATAGGATCTAGCATATATATTCGGTAATGCGTGTTAAAATGTGTTGCATGTTAATGTACTAATATTGTAAAATTGAAATCCCGGGGAGTAGGGACATCTCTGATGTGATTCAGGGTGGTTGGACTTAGTGTCGAGCGGGAAGATATAGCTCGGGTTTTACTTTCGTGCAAGGAAACTAGTGATGGTAAGGGCGCGGTAGTAGGTATTGTATTTTTACATAAGAGTGGATATGTATACTTTCATGCCGAGAGGAGGGTATTGGGAATGTTATAACCGTGGGATAAGTTATATTACAGATTAAAGGATAGTAAATGTCGTATTTCATTTAGTGCGGTTAAGCACGGGTACAGGGTAGGTGGGCGCTCTGGTTAAAATTACATTCTCTTAATAACTTTGTGTAGCAATGCTAAGGGTAAGTTATTGCGGGTCTAGTTGAGACTAGGAGTACTAGGCTTATCCGAATTTTGAGGATAAAATTTCGTTGTAAGGGGGGAAGTATGTGTAATACCCCGTAATTCTGCTTAATTAGGAAAATACGTTTTATTTAAATTACGTGAGTAGAGTAATTTAATGTGATATGTTTTATTTAAATTACGTGAGTAATTTAGAGTCCACAGATGAGATTAGAAAAATATTTTAGGAGACTTAAACGATAATTTAGAGTCCACAGATGATTCCGAAAGGGTCAAATTAGTCAAAATAGTGTACCCGGGGGTACTAGTTGAGTGTCGGGTCATTTTCGGGCTAAATCGGGACCTTCGAGGGAATTTTGGTCTCTTTACATTTATGGGTAAGTAGACCTACGAATTTTGTAACCCTAGATCAGATTATAAGAGTTGAGGCTAGGGTTAGAAAGAAAGAAAATACACCATAGCCATTAGAGAAGAGAGAGAGACAATTTTCTAAGGCAAAAGAAGGAAGGAGGGGAAATTCTAAGGAGATTTCACCACAAAGTTGTTGGGAAGGAGGATTGAAGGATTAAAATCATCAACCATCATCAACAACCACGAAATCAGACCCTACAAATCATAAGGCAAGTGGTTATTTGCAAAATAAATTGAGTTATAATACCCATAATTAAGCTTGATGAAGAACATGGTTTTTATGGTATTTTTGGGAGTAAAACACATGATTATGATCCATGATTGATAGGGATTGCATGTAGAACGTTTTTGGATTTCCAAATATTCTAATATCATAGAAAACTAGATGATTGAATCGAACTAAAAATCTGGAATTGTGATGAAAGATGTAAAGAATGTATTTTAGGGTTCTTGAATATTAATAAGATTTTTCGTTAATTTGGCCAAGATTTATAATGATTTTGTTGTTTTAAATCATTAGTAATCATTCTAGAACATGTAGGAATGATTAGAAATTGTTGGTTGCAAATATGGTGGATTATCATGAGAGATAGATAGATAAAAATGGTGAAACCCGCATGAGGAAGATGAACTGGGTTTGTCACTGCTTGATCGATCGATCGACCCTTGAATGTCGATCGATCGAGCAGTCGATCGATCGACCCTGGCTGGACTGTAGAAAATTTTGTGAATAAATTTCCTGTAATACCCCGTATTTTTATTGATATTTATTAAAGGGATTAATTAAATTAAATATGAATTAATTGAGAATTAATCCGGATATAAATACTAACGAGACGTGAGTTGGTATTTGATTATGTTGTGTATATATGGCAATATATGAATATTGAAAATATTAAAATTGTCGCGAGACTGAAATACGACAATTTGGGAAATTTAGTTGGGACGCGTGTGTCAGTCGCGTCAGAAATGAAAATTTTGAATTAAAAAGTGAATTTTATTTTTATAAACCGAATGATCATTTTGAGTGCGCCAATGAGTCCGAAAGGGTCGAAATAGTCAGAAAACACTAGCCGGGAGTTTAGTTTGGGTCCCGGGGCATTTTTGGGCCATACCGGCAACTTAAAAGGGTATTTTGGTAATTTTGAAATTTTGGGAATTAAAGCCTACGAATTTTAAGAGTTAATTATACATTATTAGTAACCCACTATGCCCATTACCAGCATTTGACAAGTTAGAGGGCTACGGGAGTTATAGGAAGAGTTGGAAGAGGTTCCCAAGAGAAAACTCATAACCACCATCTTCAACCTTGGGAGAAAATCTGTAGAGAAAGGGGAGAGATCAACCCTCAAGCTTCAACATCAAATTCTGAAGAGCAATCTAAGGCAAGTGATTTAGTATCCTTAATGCATTGAATATGTCTTCCATGCTTAGTGTAGGAATTATCTTATATTGAACTTTTTGAAGAAAACCCATGAAATTTGTTGAAGGAACTTTGAATTTGGGTTAGGATTTGCATGTAGTATGATAAAGGACTGATTTAATACTTGAATGGTTACATATGACAATTTAAAAACGGATTTATAATGAGTATTGGGCATAAGGAAAATTAAAAGTTCATGTACATAGGGTTTGGAGAAATATTTGAAGATTCATATTAATTCCATGAAAAATTGTAAGGTTTGACCCTTTAAATATGATAAGGAATGACCTAGGGTGATTAGAAATGGTTTATATACGTTAAAAAACAACTTGGATGGTCTTAGGGTGGATTTAGAGGAGAGAAGAATTGAGAAAAATGGAATGGGGATTTTCTGGGCTGAAACTGCCATCTCGTTAGAAGACCTGCCCAGGTCGTTCGAACGACCTCGTTCGAACGAACTTCTAACGAGATGACAGTATGACTTCTAACGAGTTGGTAGTTCGTTCGAACGACCTCGTTTGAACGAGATTTCTAACGAGTTGATAGAATGGCCATTTTGGCTTGAATTGATTTCTAGTATCCCGTAAACTTATTTAAATGATGAGATAACCTTCCCTTATTAACTAGTGGGTATAGTTGGTAGATTGGGGTACATTGAGGAGTAAAACTTATAATAGTGTCTTGAGCCGGATGACATTTATGGATTGGGAAGCGAGTAACTAATCACGAAGTGAGAATAATTGATAACTTAAATACATATAAACCGGGGACATGTGATTTGTATAACACTAAGTGTTGGTATAAGAACGAGAAGTATACCACTAATCAAATATTTTAATATCTAGGATGTGTGAATGCTTAGTATATGTAGTTATGTGTGTATGACATACCTATCGTACTTGCTATCATGGGAGGTTGGCGTTCGTTTAGGGCTATCTAATCTTTGTGTGCCTACGGGGGGGAATTTAGATTGGTACCTCGAGGACATAGGTCAGAGAAGGGATTATTGAGAAGTTAATAAGTCTGCTGATCATGGGAGCGTAGGTATGTGCGTGCCCCATGTGATGTGAACTATGTTCGCCTCCACTATTTGTCATTATTGTTAATGAAACATTTCCTGAGAGATTCGGAATACGTGGTCCTCATGTACGTGATGTACCGAGATTTGATAGCAGAGTATGTGAGCACCGCAGCTTAGCCTCGGGGTGCTAGTATTGTATATTTATGGTGAGAATAATATACTGTTGATTGAAATGAATAGTCGTGAATAATTGTGGGTATAAGTAATAGCAACGATTTGTAAAGTAAAAAATGTAAGATTTATAATATTGGAATACTAAAGTGGGGAAACGATGTAATAAGGTACAATACTCTATTAAATAGAAGATGTTGGGATTTGAGTTGGATATCATATAGAAATGTTAGATTTAGTATTGGACTAGATAGATATGAGAGCAACTAGAAATGGGCACGGGTACGATAGGAGTACACAATTAGTTGAGAGGTGAGGAACTCATGTGAGTGCACACACTATCATGTACTTTATATTCATTGTTTAATGATATTAAACACTTGCATTTTTAAAATTCATTTTCACATTCGGGCTCTGACCCGTTTGCTTTCAAATCTATTTTTGTAAAAACCTTTTTAGGTGCCCAGCCACAAGGACACCATGCATAGGAGTTCTATTCAGGTGACGTGCTGTAGCTGCTGTGGAAGTTACAGGGCCTTGATAGTAGATGCCTCCATTTCTGATCTTGACTCCATTATCAGTTTTTATCATTTGTTGGGCATGCCGCCCATTCCTTTTAGAGACATTTTACTTATCCAGTTATTTCAGACTTTGGGTTGTAATTAATTTTAGTGATGTGGACTTTGTATTTAATTATTTCGGAATTCGGTTTGTTGTGACGAGTTTTCCTCCAGACTCATTATTTAATGGATGATTATTCTATTGTGATTATATTGTTGGTTATGTTAACTTTTCATAATTCATTTATTGCATGTTAATCGGTTTTAATTAAAATGGAAAACCTACTTTTAAATACTAGGTGGTTAGTAATATTAAAATGGTTTTGACAGTGATGCTATGAACTGAACCAACTTGGCATTTTGTATTAATTTAATTAAGGAGTAGCTACCCGGTATTTAATTAGTCGGGGTGTCACAGGTGATATCAGAGCATCAGGTTCTAGTGTCCTTAGGATCTGTACGGATTGTTATGTTTCCGCTGAGCTTTTTGATGTAGAGCCCTATATTTTAGGACTGTTGTAATCTTTTGTGTATGTTTCGCTCTTCAGCTATTTTGAGATAACAACTGCGAACTTATAAGACTTTACTCTCATTTCAGATGCCTCCACGACGTGCGCAGCGAGTTCCTAGGGATGCACAGCCAGAGCCACAGCCTGTACCAGTTCAGGACACTATGAATGCCGCAGAGGTGGCAGCTATTGTAGCCCAAGCGGTAAATATCGCCCTAGCCGTTGTACAACAGGCACCACCCCAGGCGCCGATAGTTGTTCCAGTTCAGGCTCATGCATTCCCGTCTGCTTGGGAACGCGTTCGTGATGCTTTTCAGAAAGCACACCCTCCGGAGTTTGCAGGTACCTCCGATATTGTGGTATCCAGTCAGTGGAGGAAGGATATTCAGAGGCACTTAAGGATGTACGAGTGCACAGATGTTCAGAAGCAGATACTGGCTACTTTCAAGCTAGTAGGATCTGCTTTGCAGTGGTGGGAGTCCATTACCACCGTAGGGGAGAGGGACACCCTCAATATACAGGAGTTGTGGGTGCGGTTCGACCGCAAATATTTTTCGTCAGCTGTTCACACGGAGATGAGAAGGAAATTGATGAACCTCAAGCAGGAGGGGAGGACCGTGGCCGAGTATGAGGCTGAATTTACTTACCTCTTAAACATTATTCCCGATGAGATACCGACTGAGGAGAAGAAGATTCAGAAGTTTATGGATGGATTAACTTGGAGGATCCGTCAACACTTGTTGGGTAATCTCTCGTTGGTCACTTATTCTGATGTGGTTAACGCTGCATTACTTCACTGCCAGGATCATCGCTTCCACATGTCTGAGAGCAAGAGATCAAGGGAGTCCAGCCATCAGGGCAGGACCGGGGGAAATGGTGCCAGCGGGGCACAATCTGCTCAGGGACAACACAGGCAGGGTGACCAGGGTTCCCAACAGGGGGATTCTAATAGATTCAGATCTGGGGGTTTCAGAAGTGGACAAGGAGGTTTCAGACAGGGCCATCAGAACCAGCAGGGTCAGAATGGTCAGCAGCAGCAGTTTCAGTAGGGCCAACATGGACAAGGGAGGAATGGTAACGGCCACCAGGACCGAGGACAGCAGGGACAGCGAGGGGGAAACTTCCCAGGGAAGTGTTTCGTTTGTGGCAAGACTGGCCACAGACGCCAGGATTGTCCTGACAGGGGCAGGGCCCCACCGTAGCAGCAGCAGGGTGCTCGACATAAGCCACAGAGGCCTATGTTTCCCGTCGCTCTCCCAGCACCACCACAGATGACAGCATTACCACCCATTCCAGCAGTCCCAGTTCAGCAAGGACAGCTTCAGTATGGGAGAGTATATCAGCTTCAGCATGCCGCAGCCCCACAGGATCCACCAGCCATTGAGGGTATGTTCGCTATTCAGGTGACTATGGGGCGTATTCTATTTGATACGGGGGCCACACATTGTTTCATTGCCATGAGATTTGCACGCACTATTGGGTTATTAGACACCGCCGAGAGCACGGTTACTTGTGTAGATTCGCCGTTGAGTAGGGGTTCCGTGATTTCCCTTTTTTGTAGAGGTGTGGGTATAGAGATCGGGAGGTTTACTTTATCCGCGAATATGTTAGTGTTAGAGATGACTGAGTATGATGCCATTATTGGTATGGATTGGCTAGTTGCGTACCGAGCCATGATTGACTGTTTCAGTAGGAGTATTATCTTTGCCATTCCCGGGTAGGAGATGTTTTTAGTGGCGATGCCTCGCCCTGAGGGAGGATCGTCCACTCACTTGTATTATATAGAGGAGGACACCTCTAAGGAAGTGGTGATACCACTTGATGCGATTCCAGTTGTTAGGGAGTATGCCGATGTATTTCAGGATATACCTGGACTACCTCCGAGTAGAGAGATAGATTTTGTGATCGACTTGACGCCGGGCACTCAGCCTATTGCCCGCACACCTTACCGTATGGCTCCAGCAGAGATGAGAGAGTTACGGGATCATATTGAGCAGTGTTGGGTCAGGGGTTTATCCGGAGGAGTACTTTGCCGTGGGGTGCCCCTGTGTTGTTCGAAAAGAAGAGGGATGGATCGTTGAGGTTATGTGTAGATTACCGAGAGTTGAATAAGGTCACTATACGGAATAAGTATCCGTTGCCCCGAATCGATGACTTATTCGATCAGCTGAGAGGATATTCTTTCTTCTCAAAGATTAATTTGCGATCAGGATACCATCAGTTACGTATCAGGGAACATGACATCTCAAAGACTGCTTTCCTGACGAGATATGGTTCCTACGAGTTTCGGGTTATGCCTTTTGGCTTTACCAACGCTCCAGCCGTGTTTATGGACTTGATGAATAGGGTGTTCAGAGAGTTCCTAGACCAGTTCGTCATTGTCTTTATTGATGACATTCTGGTTTACTCCCAGACAGAAGAGGAACACGCCGAGCATTTGAGACAGGTTTTACAGACGCTACGTCAGAACGAGCTTTATGCAAAGTATGAGAAGTGCGGGTTTTGGCTGAAGGAGGTTTAGTTTTTGTGGCATATCATTTCAGACCGGGGGATATCGGTAGATCCGGGGAAGGTATCCGCGGTGAGGGAGTGGGGACAGCCCACGACGCCGACTGCGATCCGTAGTTTCTTGGGCCTAGCAGGATACTACAGGAGGTTTATTCGTGGTTTCTCGAAGATTGCGGGTCCTTTGACACATCTGACTCGCAAAGGTGTGCCATTTATCTGGAGCGATGCCTGTCAGATGACATTCGATGAGTTGAAGGATAAGTTGACCTCATCACCTGTGTTAGCGTTGCCCAGACCAGGAGTTGAGTATCTAGTTTACACCGATGCGTCCTTACAAGGACTCGGAGGTGTGTTGCAACAGGAGAGTCATGCCATAGCTTATGCTTCTCGTAAGCTTAAACCTCACGAGAAGAATTACCCCACTCATGACTTGGATTTAGTGGCAGTTGTATTTGCCCTTCGGATTTGGAGACATTATCTCCTAGGGGAGAAGTTTCGATTGTTCACGGATAACAAGTCTCTACAGTACCTCTTCACGCAGAAGGAGTTGAATATGCGTCAAAGACGGTGGCTTGAGTTTATGAAGGATTATCAGTTTGATATCCAGTATCACCCGGGGAAGGCTAACGTGGTAGCAGACGCGTTGAGCCGTAGGCCAGTAAATGAGGTGGCCGCGGTGTGGAAAGCAAAGTGGAAGGAGTTAGGACACCAGGAGGCATTAGCCCGATCGTTCATGTCTGTAATGACTATTACACCACAGATTGTTACAAGAGTGGTAAAGGCCCAAGAAAATGACTCGTTCTGTTAGGAGAAGATAGTTCGATTACTAGCGGAGGGAGCCCAGTCCTATACCGTTAGCTCAGACGGGGGATTACGCTTCAATGGGAGACTAGTCATTTCGGAAGGGGAAGACTTACGACACGAGGTGATGACAGAATCGCACGGATCACGGTTCGCGGTACACCCTGGTGGGGACAAAATGTACCAAGACATGAGACGTCAGTATTGGTGGAGCGGGATGAAGAGAGATATCGCCGTGTTTGTTTCTAAATGCGCCACTTGTCAGCTAGTAAAAGTGGATCATCAGAGACCGGCAGGAATTCTACATCCATTAGAGGTTCCGACGTGGATATGGGAGAGCATATCCATGGACTTTATCACGGGGTTACCTACGTCACAGAGGGGTCACAACTCCATTTGGGTAATTGTGGACCGTTTGACCAAAGTGGCTCATTTTCTACCCGTAAGGACAGACTACACTACGGGACAGTATGCCCAGATTTTTATTGTGAAAATAGTGAGACTTCATGGTGTGTCTCTAAATATCGTGTCTGGCCGAGACAAGATATTTGTTTCACGGTTTTGGGAGAGTTTCTAGGAGGCCATGGGTGATGAATTGTGGTTGAGTACGGCTTATCACCCGCAGACCGATGGGCAGACCGAGCGTACAAATCAGATGTTGGAGGACATGTTGCGTATGTGCATCATAGACTTTGGGGGTGGATGGGATCAGTACCTTAAACTGTTGGAGTTTGCTTATAATAACTCCTACCAGTTCACCATTGGCATGGCTCCATTTGAGGCGTTGTACGGTAGGCCTTGTCGTTCTCCAGCATGTTGGTTAGAGGTGGGGGATAACAAACTCCTTGGGACGGAAGTGATTCCGGACACTTCGGCAAGGATATAATTGATACGGAGTCTCATTCGGGTAGCTCAGGATCAGCAGAAGAGCTACGCTGATGCGAAGAGGTTCTTCAGATAATTCAAAGTGGGGGACCAGGTTTTACTCAGAGTATCTCCTATGAAGGGGATTATGCGTTTTGGGAAAAAGGGGAAACTGGCACCGAGATATGTGGGGCCATTTCCTATCATCGAGCGGATTGGGCCAGTTGCGTATAGACTTGGGTTACCGGAGCACTTGCATAGGATTCATGAGGTGTTCCATATTTCCTCGCTAAGGAAATATCTTAGAGATGATTTGGCCCATACTCACATTGCTTTGGAGGACATCGATCTCCATCCCGATAGTTCCTACGAGGAGGGGTCGATTGCTATTTTGGACCGAAGCGAGCGGAAACTGAGGTCGAAGATAGTACCGTTAGTACGTGTTCAGTGGCGGCATCAGAATGCTGAGTAGTCCACATGGGAGCGCGAGGATGAGATGCGCGAACGTTATCCAGAGTTATTTTTATCAGGTACTTTTTAGTTCCGAATTTCGGGACGAAATTCTGTTATTAGGGGGGAAGTATGTAATATCCCGTATTTTTATTGATATTTATTAAAGGGATTAATTAAATTAAATGTGAATTAATTGAAAATGAATCCGGATATAAATACTAACGAGACGTGAGTTGGTATTTGATTATGTTGTGTATATATGGCAATATATGAATATTGAAAATATTAAAATTATCGCGAGACTGAAATACGACAATTTGGAAAATTTAGTTGAGACGCGCGTGTCAGTCGCGTCAGAAATGAAAATTTTGAATTAAAAAGTGAATTTTATTTTTATCAACGGAATGGTCATTTTGAGTGCACCAACGAGTCCGGAAGGGTCTAAATAGTCAGAAAACACTTGCCGGGGGTTTAGTTTGGGTCCCAGGGCATTTTTGGGCCATACCGGCAACTTAAAAGGGTATTTTGATAATTTTGAAATTTTGGGAATTAAAGCCTACGAATTTTAAGAGTTAATTATACATTATTAGTCACCCAATAAGCCCATTACCAGCATTTGACAAGTTAGAGGGCTACGGGAGTTATATGAAGAGTTGGAAGAGGTTCCCAAGAGAAAACCCATAACCACCATCTTCAACCTTGGGAGAAAATCTGTAGAGAAAGGGGAGAGATCAACCCTCAAGCTTCAACATCAAATTCTGAAGAGCAATCTAAGGCAAGTGATTTAGTATCCTTAATGCATTGAATATGTCTTCCATGCTTAGTGTAGGAATTATCTTATATTGAACTTTTTGAAGAAAACCCATGAAATTTGTTGGAGGAACTTTTAATTTGGGTTAGGATTTGCATGTAGTATGATAAGGGAATAATTTAATACTTGAATGGTTACATATGACAATTTAAAAACGAATTTATGATGAGTATTGGGCATAAGGAAAATTAAAAGTTCATGTACATAGGGTTTGGAGAAATATTTGAAGATTCATATTAATTCCATGAAAAATTGTAAGATTTGACCCTTTAAATATGATAAGGAATGACCTAGGGTGATTAGAAATGGTTTATATACGTTAAAACACAACTTGGATGGTCTTAGGGTGGATTTAGAGGAGAGAAGAATTGAGAAAAAAGGAATGGGGATTTTCTGGGCTGAAACTGCCATCTCGTTAGAAGACCTGCCCAGGTCGTTCGAACGACCTCGTTCGAACGAACTTCTAACGAGATGACAGTATGACTTCTAACGAGTTGGTAGTTCATTCGAAGCCCTTAGTTCGAACGAACTCGTTCGAACGACCTCGTTCGAACGAGATTTCTAACGAGTTGACAGAATAGCCATTTTGGCCTGAATTGATTTCTAGTATCCCGTAGACTTATTTAAATGATGAGATAATCTTCCCTTATTAACTAGTGGGTATAGTTGGGAGATTGGGGTACATTGAGGAGTAAAACTTATAATAGTGTCTTGAGATGGATGACATTTGTGGATTGGGAAGCGAGTAACTAATCACGAAGTGAGAATAATTGATAACTTAAATACATATAAACCGGGGACATGTGATTTGTATAACACTAAGTGTTGGTATAAGAACGATAAGTATACCACTAATCGAATATTTTAATATCTAAGATGTGTGAATCCTTAGTATATGTAGTTATGTGTGTATGACATACCTATCGTACTTGCTATTATGGGAGGTTGGCGTTCGTTTAGGGCCATCTAATCTTTGTGTGCCTACGGGGGGGATTTAGATTGGTACCTCGAGGACATAGGTCAGAGAAGGTCTTATTGATAAGTTAATAAGTCTGCTAATCATGGGAGCGTAGGTATGTGCGTGCCCCATGTGATGTGAACTATGTTCGCCTCCACTATTTGTGATTGTTGTTAATGAAGCGTTTCCTGAGAGATTCGGAATACATGGTCCTCATGTACGTGATGTACCGGGATTTGATAGCAGATTATGTGTGCACCGCAGCTTAGCCTCAGGGTGCTAGTATTGTATATTTATGGTGAGAATAATATACTGTTGATTGAAATGAATAGTCGTGAATAATCGTGGGTATAAGTAATAGCAACGGTTTGTAAGGTGAAAAATGTAAGATTTATAATATTGAAATACTAAAGTGGGGAAACTATGTAATAAGGTACAATACTCTATTAAATAGAAGATGTTGGGATTTGAGTTGGATATCATATAGAAATGTTAGATTTAGTATTGGACTAGATAGATATGAGAGCAACTAGAAATGGGCACGGGTACGATAGGAGTGCACAATTAGTTGAGAGGTGAGGAACTCATGTGAGTGCACGCACTATCATGTACTTTATATTCACTGTTTAATGATATTAAACACTTGCATTTTTAAAATTCATTTTCACATTCGGGCTCTGACCCGTTTGCTTTCAAATCTATTTTTGTAAAAACCTTTTTAGGTGCCCAGCCACAAGGACACCATGCATAGGAGTTCTATTCAGGTGACGTGCTGTAGCTGTTGTGGAAGTTACATGACCTTGACAGTAGACGCCTCCATTTCTGATCTTGACTCCATTATCAGTTTTTATCATTTGTTGGGCATGCCGCCCATTCCTTTTAGAGACATTTTACTTATCCAGTTATTTCAGACTTTGGGTTGTAATTAATTTTAGTGATGTGGACTTTGTATTTAATTATTTCGGAATTCGGTTTGTTGTGTGGAGTTTTCCTCCAGACTCATTATGTAATGGATGATTATTCTATTGTGACTATATTGTTGGTTATGTTAACTTTTCATAATTCATTTATTGCATGTTAATCGGTTTTAATTAAAATGGAAAACCTACTTTTAAATACTAGGTGGTTAGTAATATTAAAATGGTTTCGACAGTGATGCTATGAACTGAACCAACTTGGCATTTTGTATTAATTTAATAAAGGAGTAGCTACCCGGTATTTAATTAGTCGGGGTGTCACATTTCCGTGTAATTACCGTCGCTTAATGGGAACCTTAGTGATGATATTTTACCTATCAGGAGACTTCATAAATACCAGTAGGTGTACCGTTAGATTTCTTCATAAATGATTGAGTGGGAATTTTGGAGAAATGGACCAACGAGGGGAACGATCGATAGTCGTATGTTGGGATTGTGGAAATTTAGCTATGTAAAGAGTAAGAGTAAATTCTTGTAAAATATCAGGAGGTTAAAGTTAACTTAACTACTGAATTGAGGGAGGGGTAACTAGGACCCTTAGAGTTGCGTGAATACTCGAATAAATTACAATAGTGAAATAAATTGTAAATTAATGAGTACGGTGAATATAAGTAAAATATATTACGTACGGGCATGATTTGTTAGGTCGGGTTTGTACCTACTAAACTATATAAAAGTTTGGGTTAAGAGAATTTTACCTAAATTAATTATGTTAGGGTCGATGAGACATTCCGAACTAACATAAAGTTATTATATGTTTGGGGTCAATGTGAAAAGCCGAACCAAACCTTAAACTGGTGTCGCGATGAAAGAGTCCCGAACCAGAATATGTGTATATAAATATTTTTTTAAATAGTTGGGGTCGATGGATAATTTCGAACCAACTCTTACTTGGGGTCGATGAATCATTCCTAACCAAGAGTCCTTTATGTGTGGTAAAAAGGATATGTTAGTGATAACTGATATTAAATACATTATTATGTGATAAAATGTATCCTATGTGCATAATCTACAGATTGAGAATAGTAGATAATGAACTGAATTGTAAATATCTTAGTAATAATTTATAGCATGATGTAATTATTACAAGAATAAGGATAACGAGCAGTAAATAAGTTACCTATGCTTATGGGTAGTATAACTAGGTGAACTAAGTGTCCTCGTTCGACATGCACTATAGAAGAGAGGTGAGTAAGTTCAAGGGAGTTGTGCGAAACCTTAATCTGTGTAATCAATAACTCAATTGTGATAACTGCTTGCAAAATATTTTCAAATGTTTTGAGTACTAACTCTTGCTATGTAAAATTTTTAAAAACCTTTTAGGTGCCCAGCCACAGGGACACCCAGCATGATTTCATTCCAGGGATTTGGGAGCTGCAGCACGTGTGGATGTTGCAGGGATTGTTTTGACGCTTCCTCTTTTTTAGTTCTAGTGAAGGATTTTAATTTTAGTATTCTTGTTGGGACATGTAGTCCTATCTTTATTGGCTGTGGTTTTAGACAAGACTTTACCTGCATTTGCTTATTTATGCAAACTGTTTTATTAGTACTAGAATTGTAATGTGTTTGGATGAATTATTTATTCTGCTTAAGAAAGATAAAATTTGGCACTCGCTAATTTTTACTTAGGTGGTTAGTAACTTAAAAAGCTTTCGGCAGTGATGCTAAGAATGAACCATTTAAGAAACCTGTTTAAATTAAATTAAGGCTTGATCACCAAAGGTTTAATTGGGCGGGGTGTCACAGATGGTATCAGAGCATCAGGTTCTAGTGTCCATAGGATTTGTACGGCTTACTGCATTTCCGCGTAATGTTTGGTTGTATTAGAGCCCTACTATTAGGACTGTTGATTCAATACCCGTTTTTGCGTTATCGTACATCTGCTCTTAAATTTTGTATAAACTGTGTACTTATACAATTTGATCTTATTTCAGATGCCATCGAGGAAACAGAGAGCGGAGAGGGCTGAAGCCAGAAATGATGTGAGGGAGGCTCATCAGGAGCCACAGGTGCCGATACCACCACCCCCACCCGAGTTAATTTCCACTACTCAGGTTGCAGTGATAGTGGCTCAGGCAGTCGAGACAGCTATGAGGGCCATGGCAGCCCACTTTCCTCAGCCCCAAGTACCTCCTCCCGTGGCACTGGTAGTTCGGGCTCTAGCAGGGCCATTTACTTGGCAGCGAGTCAGAGAGACATTTCAGAAAGGACATCCACCCGAGTTTCAGGGTAGTACCGATGTAGTAGAGGCGTGCAACTGGAAGAAAAATATCCAGCGCCACTTGCGCATGCTAGAGTGCACCGAGGTACAAAAACAAATTCTAGCCACTTTCCGTCTGTCGGGAGCGGCCTTACAGTGGTGGGAGTCAGTTACCACCACCGAGGAAAGGGACACTTTGACAATTTCGTAGTTTTGGGTGCGGTTTGACCGCAAGTATTTCCCTCCAGCAGTGGAGTCAGAGATGAGGAAGAAATTCAGCGAAGTGGTTCAGGGTGATTGCTCAGTCACTGATTATGAGGAGGAGTTTACCCACTTGGACAACTTTGTGCCAAACGAGGTGACCGATGAGGAGAGGAAGAAGTCAAAATTTATGGAGGGCCTAACCTGGAGAATCAGACAGCATTTGATCGGTAATCCGGCATTGGTAACCTACACAGATGTCGTCAATGCCGCTCTACTACACTGTCAGGATCACCATTTTCATGCGAAGGGAAACAAGAGAGGTGAGCCTAGCCAACCGGGCTAGGTGGATGGAGGTAGTAGCAGCAGCGCACCACAACAGCAAACAGTGGGCCAGTTAGGGCAGGATTCCCGACAGGGGAACCCTATCAAGAAGTTTAAGCACGGGAGGCATCGCTTTGACAGACAGGGCCAGCAGGGTCCCCAACAACCAGTCCCTCAGGGCCGACAGGGCCAAGGGAACCTAAATGGAGGACAGCAAGGCCAAGGTCGACAGGGCCAATGTCAGGGCCAAGGGCAGAGACAGTTTTCGGGCCAGTGTTTCACTTGTGGCCAACAGGGTCACAAGAGCAGGAATTGTCCACAGCCAGACAGGGCACAACAACAGGGTGCCCAACAGGGGCAGCAGGCTCAATTAGACCCAGCAGTAGCACAGGCCCCACAACCAAGACAGATGCAGTACGGACGTGTGTTCAACGTCCGTGATATTCCTTTTCAGCCAGCACCTCCTGCACCGCCGGCAGTCGCGGGTATGTTTCCTATTCATGGACTTGAGGGTAGTATTTTTTTTGACACGGGGGCGACGCATTCGTTTATTGCCACTAGATTTGCACGGGAAGCCGACCTATTAGGGACAGCTGACACTCATCTTATGTGCGTGGAGTCACCGATGGGTAGTGGGTCCCTTATACACTCGATTTGTAAGGGTGTGGACGTTATGGTCGGGAGTTTGAGTCTAGCGGCGGACCTCCTAGTACTGGATATGGAGGGATATGATGTCATCCTAGGCATGGATTGGTTGGCGCATTATAGGGCAATGGTTGATTGTTATGAGAGAACTATCGTGATCTCCATCCCGGGACAAGAGATGTTACTTGTGGCAATGCCACTCCCCGAGGGAGGATCGCGAACTCATTTATATTATATTGAGGAGGAGACCTCACACGGGGTTGTCGTATCTCTGGACTCAATCCCAGTTGTGAGGGATTTTGAGGATGTCTTTCAAGAGATACCAGGGTTACCATCCAGCAGGGAGATAGAGTTCGTTATTGACCTAGCACCGGGGACGAGACAAATTGCTAGAGCACCGTATCGTATGGCTCCTTCGGAGATGCGAGAACTGAGAGAACAAATTCAACAGCTATTAGGACAAGGTTTCATTCGACGGAGTACATCGCCATGGGGTGCACCGGTGTTATTTGTAAAGAAAAGGGATGGTTCACTTCGTCTGTGTGTAGATTACAGAGAGCTGAACAAAGTGACGATACATAATAAGTATCCGTTACTGAGGATTGACGACTTGTTTGATCAGTTGAGAGGGGCTGCATACTTCTCAAAGGTCGATTTGAGATCGGGTTACCACCAATTGCGCATTTGTGAAGAGGATATACCCAAGACCACTTTCTTGTCGCGGTACGGGTCATACGAGTTCAGAGTGATGCCGTTTGGGCTAACTAATGCGCCGAAAGTATTCATGGATCTCATGAACAGAGTACTCAGGGAGTTTTTGGATCAGTTTGTGATTTTATTCATAGATGATATTTTGATTTACTCTCGCACGGAGGAGGAACACGCTGAACATTTACGAATGGTTCTACAGACATTGCGGGACCATCAGTTGTACGCCAAATTTGAGAAGTGTGGATTTTGGCTTCGGGAGGTTCAGTTCCTAGGTCACGTTGTATCTAGCAGAGGCATTGCGGTTGACCCAAGTAAGGTATCAGCAGTGAGGGAGTGGGGACAGCCCACGACACCGACCGAAATTCGCAGCTTCTTGGGGTTGGCCGGTTATTATCGTCGCTTCATCAAGGGGTTCTCAAAAATTGCCGGACCTTTGACAAACTTGACGCGTAAGGGAGTTCCCTTCGTATGGAGTGACAGTTGTCAGTTAGCATTTGATGAATTAAAGGACAAGTTGACATCAACACCCGTTCTTGCCTTGCCTAGGAGCGGAGTGGAGTACCGAGTCTATACTTATGCGTCCTTACAAGGGCTTGGGGGTGTGTTACAGTAGGAGGAGAAGGCTATAGCTTATGCGTCCCGAAATCTTAAGCCACATGATAAGAATTACCCCACCCATGACCTCGAGTTGGCTGCGGTCATTTTTGCATTGAGGATATGGAGGCACTATCTTTTGGGCGAGCAACTCACTCTATTCACGGATCATAAGTTATTACAGTATCTGTTCACTCAGAAGGATCTGAATATGAGGCATCGAAGGTGGCTTGAATTCGTAAAGGACTACCAATTTGATATATAGTATCATCCTGGTAAGGCTAACGTGGTGGCTGATGCGTTAAGCAGAAGACCTACCGGGGAGTTAGCAGAAATTTAGAAGGCGAAGTGGAGTGAACTTCGACACGAGGATGAGATGGCGAGAGCATGCATGGAAGTTTTAGCTATCACTCCCGAGAGTGTTATGCGGGTAGTGAGGGCATAGGCTGAAGACCCATTTTGTCAGGACAAAGTCCGACAGTTACTAGCCGAGGGGGCAGAGTCCTACTCCATCAGCTCAGAGGGCGGACTACGGTTCAATGGTAGGCTGATAGTACCCGAAGATGATGATTTGAGGCATGCCGTTATGACGGAATCACACGGGTCAAAATTCTCGGTACATCCAGGTGGGGACAAAATGTACCAGGATATGCGACGATTGTATTGGTGGTCAGGTATGAAACGAGACATTGCAGAATTTGTCTCGAAGTGTGTTACATGTCAGCTTGTAAAAGTTGACCATCAGAGACCTTCAGGGATGCTACAACCACCAGAGATTCTCGTGTGGAAGTGAGAGAGTATCTCGATGGATTTTATTACTGGGTTACCAACATCACAGAAGGGTCACGATTCCATATGGGTGATAGTGGATCGGCTGACTAAGGTAGCTCATTTCTTACCGGTTCGTACGGATTTTGATACGATGCGATACGCGCAGGTATTCATTTCAGAGATTGTTAAGCTGCACGAAGTTCCTATTAATATTGTGTCGGACCGAGACAAAATATTTGTGTCACATTTCTGGCAGAGCTTTCAGGAGGCCATGGGCACCGACTTACGATTGAGTACGGCGTATCATCCACAGACGGACGGTCAGACTGAAAGGGTAAACCAGATGTTGGAGGATATGCTAAGGATGTGTGTCCTAAATTTTGGTGGAGGTTGGGAGCCATACCTTCCTTTGGTGGAGTTTGCATATAATAACTCTTACCAATTCACTATCGGCATGGCTCCATTCGAAGCACTTTACGGGAGGCCTTGTCGTTCGCCCGCCTGTTGGTTAGAGGTGGGGGATAACAAGCTATTGGGGCCATAGATGATGCAGGAGACTTCCTCTAAAATAGAGTTGATTCGAGGACGTATTCGAATAGCTCAGGATAGGCAGAAGAGTTATGCTGACGCGAATAGGAGACACGTGGAATTAGATGTGGGCGACCAGGTATTAATTCGAGTTTCTCATATGAAAGCAATTATGAGGTTCGGCAAGAAAGGGAAATTAGAGCCGAGATATGTGGGGTCGTTTCCTATCATTGAGAGGGTGGGACCGATAGCTTACAGATTGGGACTCCTTGAGCATCTTCAGCGAATACACGATGTGTTCCATGTGGCATCGCTGAAGAAATACAAGAGGAACGAGAGAGCCTTCTGGAACATTCCACTGGACGAGATCGATTTGCAGCCAGATGTCTCGTATGAAGAAAAACCCGTGGCTATTCTGGATTATAGTGAGCGCAAACTACGATCCAAGGTGGTACCCTTAGTGCGAGTACAGTGGGGACATCACAATATGGATGAGTCCACTTGGGAACGGGAGGAGGATATACGAGAACAATATCCAAAATTATTCAAAGCAGGTATTTTCTAATTTTGAGGACGAAATTCCTTTTGTAAGAGGGGAAGTATGTAATACCCCGTAATTCTGCTTAATTAGGAAAATACGTTTTATTTAAATTACGTGAGTAGAGTAATTTAATGTGATATGTTTTATTTAAATTACGTGAGTAATTTAGAGTCCACAGATGAGATTAGAAAAATATTTTAGGAGACTCAAACGATAATTTAGAGTTCACAGATGATTCCGAAAGGGTCAAATTAGTCAAAATAGTGTACCCGGGGGTACTAGTTGAGTGTCGGGTCATTTTCGGGCTAAATCGGGACCATTCGAGGGCATTTTGGTCTCTTTACATTTATGGGTAAGTAGACCTACGAATTTTGAAACCCTAGATCAGATTATAAGAGTTGAGGCTAGGGTTAAAAAGAAAGAAAATACACCATAGCCATTAGATAAGAGAGAGAGAGAGACAATTTTCTAAGGCAAAAGAAGGAAGGAGGGGAAATTCTAAGGAGATTTCACCACAAAGTTGTTGGGAAGGAGGATTGAAGGATCAAAATCATCAACCATCATCAACAACCACGAAATCAGACCCTACAAATCATAAGGCAAGTGGTTATTTGCAAAATAAATTAAGTTATAATACCCATAATTAAGCTTGATGAAGAACATGGTTTTTATGGTATTTTTGGGAGTAAAACACATGATTATGATCCATGATTGATAGGTATTGCATGTAGAACATTTTTGGATTTCCAAATATTCTGATATCATAGAAAACTAGATGATTGAATCGAACTAAAAATCGGGAATTGTGATGAAAGATGTAAAGAATGTATTTTAGGGTTCTTGAATATATATAAGATTTTTCGTTAATTTGGCCAAGATTTATAATGATTTTGTTGTTTTAAATCGTTAGTAATCATTCCAGAACATGTAGGAATGATTAGAAATTGTTGGTTGCAAATATGGTGGATTATCATGAGAGATAGATAGATAAAAATGGTGAAACCCGCATGAGAAAGATGAACTGGGTTTTTCACTGCTTGATTGATCGATCGACCCTTGAATGTCGATCGATCGACCATATCCCATCGATCGATCGACCCTGGCTGGACTATAGAAAATTTTGTGAATAAATTTTCGTGTAATTACCGTCGCTTAATGGGAACCTTAGTGATGATATTTTACCTATGAGGATACTTCATAAATATCAGTAGGTGTACCGTTAGATTTCTTCATAAATGATTGAGTGGGAATTTTGGAGAAATGGACCAACGAGGGGAACGATCGATAGTCGTATGTTGGGATTGTGGAAATTTAGCTACGGAAAGAGTAAGAGTAAATTCCGGTAAAATACTAGGAGGTTAAAGTTAACTTAACTACTGAATTGAGGGAGGGGTAACTAGGACCCTTAAAGTTGCGTGAATACTCGAATAAATTACAATAGTGAAATAAATTGTAAATTAAAGAGTACAGTGAATATAAGTAAAAGATATTACGTACGGGCATGATTTGTTAGGTTGGGTGTGTACCTACTAAACTATATAAAAGTTTGGGTTAACGAGCAATAAATAAGTTACCTACGCTTATGGGTAGTATAACTAGGTGAACTAAGTGTCCTCGTTAGACATGCACTATAGAAGAGAGGTGAGGAAGTTCAAGGGAGTTCTGCGAAACCTTAATATGTGTAATCAATAACTCAATTGTGATAACTGCTTGCACAATATTTTCAAATGTTTTGAGTACTAACTCTTGCTATGTAAATTTTTTAAAAACCTTTTAGGTGCCCAGCCACAGGGACACCCAGCATGATTTCATTCCAGGGATTTGGGAGCTGCAGCACGTGTGGATGTTGCAAGGATTGTTTAGACGCTTCCTCTTTTTCAGTTCTAGTGCAGGATTTTAATTTTAGTATTCTTGTTGGGACATGTAGTCCTATCTTTACTTTTACAGTTTAGTCTGATTCTGGATTTTGAGTTATCCTTTATTGGCCGTGGTTTTCGGCAAGACTTTACCTGCATTCGCTTATTTATGCAAACTGTTTTATTAGTACGAGAATTGTAATGTGTTTGGATGGATTATTTATTCTGCTTAAGAAAGATAAAATTTGGCACTCGCTAATTTTTACTTAGGTGGTTAGTAACTTAAAAAGCTTTCGGCAGTGATGCTAAGAATGAACCATTTAAGAAACCTGTTTAAATTAAATTAAGGATTGATCACCCAAGGTTTAATTGGGCGGGGTGTCACAGTATGTAACACCTCGTAATTTCAGGGTTATTATTTTTATTTAATTAATTGAGTAATTAGTAATTCACTTGTGTCGTGAATTAATGAGAATATTTAAAAGTGAATATATTTAAATAAGTTAACGGGTGAGAGTTAATTTTAGAAATTTATCCCAGATGGGGATTTTGAGTGCGCGGTTGAGTCCGTTAGGGTCGAAATAGTCCGAAAGGATCGAAAGGAGTGCTTATATGCATATATTGGATGGTCGGGCCTAATTAGACATGTTTGAGCTCCATATAGAGAATATGGACCCTTTTTATAAAGACAAAAAACATGAATAAGGTTTTTAACCCCAAATGCGTAAGGGGTAGGCAACATTAAATCACATTAGAAGACTAAAGAGGAAAAGAGCTTAAGGGGAGAGCCAAAGAGAAGAGGAACTTGGGGATATTGGAGAGATTTCTTCAATTCCAATTCAACACCTTCATTCAAGCCTTGGATCTTCATTTTTTAGGCAAGTGGTTTAAATTATGATTATTAAATTGCATCTACATATTCATATTAAAAGAGGTGAAATCCAATTGAATTCTAGTTGTTATTGAGTAAATTTGAGATTTCCTTCTAATGAGAGTTATAAATCTGTAGGGGTTTTGAGAATTGAAGAAATTGATGACTGAATTGATGAAATTGTTAGGGTTAGATTTGTGATAACAAAAGAATGGATTTAGAATAAATCTTGAATTTTTTTTATGAAGAAATATGTACAAAATTGAGGTATTTACTGTTCTAATGGTGATTCTTTTCGAGTTTCCCTGTAGAAAATTGTGTTTTCTAACTTTTGTTCTCTGATACGTTTTCTCCAAAAATAGCTCCAAAATGCCCCAAAACGGCAATTTAAAAATCAGGGCAGATTCGTGGGGCAAATTTTGAGAAATATTTTTTTAATTGTTATTCCGTTGGAGGTTGCCTAGATTGACATGTGTGACTAATTACCCTTGGATTAATTAGAGGATTAGTTAAATTAGAGAGATCAAGGTTTATGATTGAATTATTGAAAGCTTGTTAATTAAGTGGGGGAAACTTAATTGGATGAAATTGAACATTGAATTGGGAATATTGAATTTCAGACTGAGAGATAGAAAGTTCGGGTATACTTGAAAAAGGTTACGCCACGATAATGGGAATTAATTAATGTGCAATTAATTAAAATGAAATCGGACCGTATACTCAAATATTTTAGGCTTGGGTATGGGCATAATACTCCGATAGCCTGAATTATATATATATATATATATCGATGTGTAGTACATATATGATTTATGTATATTTGTGTGAATAATATATGTAGTAAAGTCATACCAATACTAATGCTATCATAGGAGGTTGCACGATGTGGGTGAATCCCCTGGCTTGAGGAGTAGGGCGAGTATTGTCCCCAGGCCATACCGTCTATGACTTAGAGGGGTGGGACCGTTATGGTATGGAGCAGACAGTTTCGGCTGGAACTATGGCCGCCTCCTATGCGTTCGGTGATAGCATTTTATATTCGACATGTGTGTGAATGTTGAGATATAGTTATACGTATATATAGTGCAGAATTATATACGGGAATATACATGGTGTGAAATGGATAAATGATATAACTTGTTAAACGGTTATATGGAATTAAATGAAAAATAACTTAAATAAGTTAGTATGAATGTTGAGTTATGGATACGTATATATAGTGCAGAATTATATACGGATATGTATACATGGTGTGAAATGTATAAATAATATAACTTGTGAAGTGGTTATATGGTATCAAGTTGGATATGGATGTAAATAAGTTAGTGTGAAATATAACTTATAACACATATACATGATGTGAATGGTATAAAGTATATAACTCATGAGAGTGTTATATGTCATTAAATAGGATATGATTTAAATAGGTTAATGTGATTAATAACCCATGAAATGTATGCGATACTCACTCGAGTTGGGAAATAGTGAGATATATGAGACAAGACTAGTTACGGAAGGTGAGCAAGAACGGTCATTTAAAGGTTCGACAGGCGTGCACATTAGTTGAGGGGTGAGGTGTACTCAAGGGAGTGTGCGACACTAATTTAAATATGGAGAGCATTTGAATTTTAATTTCGTGCATTTAAGTACACTTGCTAAATATTTTGGGTTCTAACCCTTGCTATAAAATATTTCCCCACAGGGGCGCCAATCATGTTCCTTCCTAGAGGGTGTGCAGCTGCAGCTTATGTGGATTGCTTCGGGTTATTTGTTTAGACACTTTTCTCATTCTATCTTTAGATATGGACTTTTCCAGTTGTATTATTGAGTTTCTACTGTCATATTCAGTCTTGGCATGTATCAGTATTCTTGCACTTTGTGGATTTCTTGTAGTCGATGTTGCTCAACAAACACTTGTAGTTTCTTTCTAGTAATACTTAATTTGGTTTCCTATTATGTTGGTTGAGTTTGATTTGATTCAAAAGATAAAAATTTGGTATCAACTTAATTTAAGACTAGGTGATTAGTAATTAAAAAGTTCTTCGACAGTGATGCTAAGAATGAACTAGATGAGATTCCAGTTTAATTTGATATAGGACTGATCACCTGGTATTTTATTAGGCGGGGTGTCACCGATGGTATCAGAGCATCAGGTTCTAGCTCCTTAGAATCTGTGCGATTTTTCATGTTTTAGCGTAGCGTTCTCTAATATAGAGCCTTATTATAGGAATTTTTTATTCCTTCACGTATGCGATTTACATTCTTCTGCTATAGGGTATAGTTCATGTAACGTGGGAAGTTAGAAGGATTTCAGGAGGGAAGACTCAACAAAAGCCAGGGGTATACTAGAAATAGTGACGCGATAGGAGTCACTACAATAATTATTCTAATAATTGAAGTTGGAGAAACCACTGGGGTTTAGTAGTTGCCCTAAGAACCGCCGGGAAGGAAAATGGTGCAAAGTTAAAATCCAAGTGTAGACGACAAGGGGTGAGGATCGAAGACAGTTTTATTTTAGAAAAACAATCCGCTAGGATTCGAGGGAGGTGTGGAAGAGTGATTTACCAGTGGATAGAGAACATCCAATTTGGATGAAATGTGGGGGAGTGTAGTGTCACTCAAGTCAAAATTTCAGGCAAGGAAGTTTGCTTTTAGAAGCACTATGGGGTGGTGGGATCCATTCACCACATTCATGGGAGATACTGCAAATAACGAGGAATTAGGGGTCCAGATTATTACAAAATCTCTTACTAGTGGTTAAATAGAGAGGCGAGAAAAATTTTAGAAATTTTCCAAAAAGGGTCGGACAGTGGTTGGATAGGAAGGAAAGTTGACGAAATTCGCAAACTTCGGATGGGAAGGAAAGTTGACAGAATTCGTAAATTGCTTATGAAAATTTCTTTCCCTTTCTGTTTTTTTTAAATCAAAATCAGCTTTTATAGACTGAAAATCTGGCAAGTTTCCATAAGTCTTTTTCCATCTGACACAAATTTTATAATTTTTTTTTGTGTGTCAGTGTTGAATCCAATACACGTTCTATCCTCAGAATTGGTTTTACTGGATTCTACAAAGCCTTCAAAAAAATTAGAATTGTTTTCAAATTTTACCAGCTTTTTGAAGATTGTTGAAGCCTTTTCTTTTAATTGTTCGAATTCTGACAACGCGGCCTTGTATTTTTTTCCAGGATTTCATTTGCTTCAGAAAGATCCTTATTTTTTTTTTTATAAAAAGCCTTAGTTTGAGTTTCATGGGCTAGACATTGATTAGTGTAATCTTCAGCATTTTATTTAACCACAAGGCAAAGAGGGAGATTCTATCTTTTTAGTCAGGTCTTTAATGGTTCTTTCAAATCTAGTGCTCTTCCTAAACGTCTTTGTGTACAGTGTGTGGATGTCTGTAAGGTCATCATTATAGGACTCACTAAGTATGGTGGGTGATTTATCCCCTATCAATTCATTTCTCGAACTCACACACACATTCAGTTCGTCATTCATACGATCCCTTTGACTCAAACACACGACAATATACCTACTATTATCAGCATAACCATTATTAACAATCTCAGGACATACAACGGATAAAACATTAACAGGAACAGGAACAGTCAAAGCATTATTAGGCAAACTCTCATTAGCATTATCAGAATATGCTATCTTTGTAAAGAATGACATACGAGGATAAAAAATGTTAGATGATTCAGTCTCATCATCATCTGGATAGCTTGAATCATCCCATGTTTTACACAAATTTTCCTTATTATATTTTTTCAAGTTGACCCTACAGTTAATGGCAATGTGATATATTTTACCACATCTAAATCATTCAGACTAGTTATGGTCTTTGTCAGGTCTGGTGTTGTTCTGGTGTTTCTCTAGTCTCCTTTCACGAGGTCTATTATTGGATTAATTTGAATAAGTAGCCTTTCCTTATTTAGCAGCAACATTATTTCCAAACTTTAGTATTTTCTTGCAATGTCTAGATATTAAGGCTATTTGGTTATCCAAATCATCCAAATCACAGTCATCATCAGATTGGATTTCAAGATTAGGCATAACTTTAGATTGAAACATCACATTTGGACTACTGTTTTTCTTATGACTTACAAGAAGTTGTCTCTTATAATCCAGTTCCATTTCCACAGTTCTTAATTTGCTACAGAGGAGTTTCGGGGTAAGCTTTGGATCTTCCATTTCCTCAATTGTAAATTTTTTACTGTTAAATTTATGTGGAAGTGATCTTAGGATTTTAGAGATTATTTCTCTTCTATCATATACAATGCCATTTGCATATAGCTTAGTTACGACATCAGTTTGTTTGATATAAAAATCATCGAAGGTCTCAATATTAGTCATAACTAGGGTGTTATATTGTTGAATGAGCATTTGAGTCTTGGCAGCCTTAACACGTGTATCACCTTCATGGATTGTGATCAATATGCCCCAGGATTCCTTGGAAGTGGTGCATTGGAGATTATTTTGAACTCATGCTCATTTACAGACATGAATATTGAATTATTGCCTTTATTATTGCAGAGGGAGGCCTGTTTCTCCTCTTTAGTAAATTCAGTGAGAAGTTTTCTGCTTCTTATTCCACTGCCTTCTGCTAAAGGTTTAGTAAGATAAAAATAGTCATTTTCTATGGCATCCCAGACTTCATCCCCTAGCGTTCCTTAGACGAAGGCAATCATCCTTACTTTCCATTAAGGAAAATTGTTTCCATTGAAGAGGGGAGGTCGGGATAAATTTCCCACTCTCAAATTTCTCGACCATGAGGTGTTTTTAAAACAGTTTCAAAAAATACAGGATTCTGAACAGTTGTTTTGAAAAACAAGAACCCGCTCTGATATCAATTGAAAATCCCTTACTAAGTCGTTTAATCAAAAGTTAAAATAATTAAGAAGGGTCTGAATGTTTGATTGAGGAAACTCTTTTAATAACACCACGGAAAACTCAAGTTATGTTAGAAAATGTTTTTGAACAAGAAATTTCAGTTACTTAGAAACTTAAAGGTTTAAAAGAATTTTAAACACTTATAGCAGTGATAGAAAAAGTAAAACAAGTATAAAAAATATTCACACAAGACAAATTTTAACGTGGTAAAACCCCTATCAAACAGGGAAAATATCCACGACTCCCTCTACGGAGTAAAAACAAAAATCCACTAGAATGAGCAATAGAGTACAAGCAAGCAATGTATTTTCCAACCAAATCAGACCGAAAACTAAGTCAAAGAATTATACTAGCACTCCTAGTTTTTCTCTGACTTTTCTGGCTTCTGAATGTTATCTTTAACGTCCTCCAAGCTTTACTCCTTAGCTCCTTCTTTACATCGACTCTGATGGTAAAAATATCTTTACCAACACAACTTTAGAGTTATTGTGCGATAGTGTAGTGATATGATGTGACTAACACATCACACTTATACAGACAGTTTCCTACGAATTACAAATTAATTCTAAAATGACATGCAATAGTCTGAATCAATTTTTCTTAAAATTAGACTTCCTTTTTTTGTAGACAAATCAGAAAACAAACTTTCTATATAAAAGATCCAAGATCCTATATGTCTCTCTTATTTATTTACAAACTTATTTCACAAAATGTGAAATATGAACTTGGAGACAAACGTCTTTAGGTCTGAAAATTTTGAAGTCTTATTTTTCAAGAAAACTTGAAAATAGAAAGAGGGATATGCTGGGAAAGATTTGATAAAAAAACGTTTTGAAACTAAAAACCCAACACAGAGAGTTAATTTCTAAAATGGAAATCTATCTTAAAAGAACGTGACTATATCACTTAGTCAGATCTCAAATATCAAATATGTGAGACGAGATCAAACTTGGTGACAGTGTTTGGACAAGAGATTTGAACCAAAAGAGGAACTTGAATCGGGAAAACACTCTCAAACTCTCAAAGTTTCTAGAAAAATTTAGCCAGAGTTTGGTTTATGTTTTTCTTTTTCTCTCTTATGTTCCTATCTCTCTCTCTCTCTCTCTCTTGCTCTTAATTTCTCCCAACTCTCAGACATGCCAAAATTTAGAAACGATTAACCCTCAGTCTCTATTTATAATGGACGAAGAAAGTTAAGTGTAAATCGACGATTAAGATCAATTCGACTATTCGGTGATCAATCTAAGGGCACATTGCACCGTTTCTAAATTTTCAGCGATTGGCTAAAACAGGTATCATTTGGAATGAGTAATAATGCATCAAACTATTGATTAAAACAAATGAATGTTCCAGATTAAGTCTTAAGTATGTGAGTATAAAGAAACACAAATCGGGTCGCTAATAAGACAACACATGTATGTTCGAGATCACTTCGAAAACGAGTGTTTTTTATCTGTGAAAAATCTTATTTTCTACCCCATATGTTTCTAGCGCTTTCAGATTCTTCCCGAGGCATATTTTAGGTAGTCTAAGATATTATGAATTAGCCCCAAATAATTTTAAAACCTAAGTTTAAATGTTTGAAAAATTGATTTTAATTGTTTAAAAATTCTAAATTTTTTTTAAATATTAAAAAATAGTTTTAAGCCAATGGGAACACTCACACACCTCATACACACAAAATGCCAAATAAATGCAGTCCTACGTATTGTGAGTTGTGTTGATTACTACCTTTTCTAGCCTTGAATAGCCTTTGATGCAAATCATGGAGAGGTATGAGGCTTAGGTTAGACATAAGATGACACAATTTTGTCTCTATTTTCAGACTAGGTAAGCTCCTATATTTTAGACTCAAGTGAGTCATATATATAGGGTTCTTCATGTGTGAAGACGTATAGTAGCAAAACGTGACACATTACCCAACTTAAAATGAAACTCCCTAAGGTGTCCTCTCTTCTTATAATGAGTGCAAACATAAATAGGCCTACGTACACTTCTCTCAAAACGTCTACGACACATTCTCCTATCACGTATGGGATGCCTAGGTGGGTTAGGTTGAGAGCCATATGGATCAATCACAAACTCGGGAATCGACTCTGGTGCAATGTGGGAAGTTGACGGACCGTCATGACCTGTTCCTAGTCTATCAATATTTCACCAAACGGGATAGAGAACCATCTTTCCAACCTTCTTAGATGCATTCTACAAAGGAACTTTGACCTCCTGAGAACGTTCGAGATCACTTTCAAGTTGGAATACACGTGTCGTCAGACTAGACACCGTGTTGGTCAAATCACTATTTTCCCGATCTAAAGCGATCAACGGTCAACTCAAATAAATCTTCACCATCTCGAGCTGACTTGCTTTCGCCTCAAACACCCTCAAAATCTCTAACTCTCTCTCCAAATATCTCACCCTAAGACCTAACTCCTTATTCAATTTCTTAGTCTTTAAGGTATCAGCGTACAAATCTCTAAACACAATCTGGATCTCACTTTCACCTTCGTTCCCACACTCACTTTCTCCTTCACTCAAAACACTCAAACTATCATCCTCGTCGGGGGTCTCACGTTCACAAGTATTCTCATTATCGTGGGAAAAACTAAGTATGCTCTCGTGACTAGCTAAAAAGGCGATAAAGTTCCCATATGAAAACTTGTCCCCGGAATCCTTCACCTCTTCCTCATTATCGTTAAAAGTGGTTGGCATGGCAATTTGTTTTCCCTTTCTCTTTATCCTAGTGGGACACTCAAAATCTCTATGCCCCCTATCCTCACACTCAAAACATCTCTCCTCTCCCTCTTTCTCTTTCTCTTTCTCACTCTCTTTTTCACCGCTCTCTTTGGCCGCATCTTTCTTTTTATTTTTCTCAAAAAACCTTTAATTGGAAGATTTTTTTTGAAAACTTGAGAAACTTTTTAAATTTTTTCCTAAGCATGGCCGTATCAAAATCAACCTCACCCTTCCTAGACTGGTCTCTAAGTACTATTCCTCTATCCTTAGGTTTGACAGTGTCAGGGAATATGTCTGGAGGTCTCCTACCAGCTCTTCCAATTTTAAATTACTCAAATTACCCAAGTAATTTAAAACAGTCACTTTAGGGATAAAACGTTTAGGCAACGATCTTAAAATCTTTTTAACCACTCGTGCATCAGGAATGTGCTCACCAACATTGAAACTAGTGTTGACAATATCAGACAAGCGTGCATAAAACTCAAAGTCTCATGCATGGTAATTATTTCAAATTGAGTAGTTAAATTTTGAATTTTAGACTCTTTGATCGCATTTGTGCCTTCGTGGGTAAGTTGTAAAATATTCCACGCTTCTTTTGACGTGGTGCATGTTATAATACGTCAAAACTCCTCATGAGTGACGGCACCATAAATTACACACAGCCCGCGTGAATTAAAAGTGCTCCATTTAAATTCGTCCTCAGTACAGTCTGTCACGGGTTTTAAAGTAGTGATATTATTTGCGGTGACAGTGGGAGGAGTCCAGCCTCTTTCACAACACTACCCAAATGCTCTCATCAATGGCCTTTAACTGTGATTTCATACGTGCTTTCCAATAGGCATAATTAGACCCGTCAAAATTTGGGCATCCGACAATATAAGTGCTCCATTGAAAAAATTGCGATTTTGCACAAAAAAAAAAAATCAATATCACACAATTTTTGTATAAATGGGAATACACAATAAATTAGTGTAATCTGCTCTGATACCAATTTGAGAGTGCAGTGCAGCGGAATAAAGTGATCTCAAATTCAACTAAATTAATTAATCCTAAATTTTAGTTAAACCCTAAATCTTGCATCTAAGTGATTTGAAAGCATTAAATCAGGAAGCATGTAAAGGAAACTAATTTTCAGGAAAAAATCCCCGAAGGGCAAAAACCTTTTCATTTCACTAATAATTTGTAAATCCCAACTTATAATATTACAAGCAAAATCTGCAAAGAATTTACCACAGCAAACTCTCATAGTCATCAACCTAAATCAACAATGGACTCCCGCAGTGATTCCATAAGATAGTAAGGAACACCCTCAAGCACTCCCAATGACCGTAGTCGTAGTCAACCCATCACCTCCCTCAAGTGGTACCTTGTCATCCAGCACCTCCTTCAAGAGCTACCAAGATCAGCCGTAGATTTACCCTTTCTACAAGAGAAAACTTTGACAAGATTATATCTTGGGTTCTAAAATAATTCACTAAAAGATTGGGATGTTTTGTGAATTGAAAAACAAGGTTTTAAACCCCAAAAGGAGAGGACTGAATGTTTCTATAGATTGTAGTTTTCGTAGAACAGTAAAAATCGGGCCTCCTCTGGGAAAAAGTCTCGTTTGACACGCTATTTATAAAAAATATTAAGTTAGTAGATCGCTCGAACGAAGTCAGAATTTCGCTCAAACGAGACATGTGTCGCTCGAACGATCATCGCGCGAGATCAACATGTCATTTGAACGACGTGCTCAAGTCGCTCGAAGGATAGAGCATGAATAAAAATTTATTTTTTCTTTAAAAATCTGCCTCAACACTTTAGAAAAATATTTTGATGAAAAACAACGCCTCAACACTTAGAAAATATTTTAAAAAGATATCCCAACACTTTTAAATGAATCATTAAGGGACAAAAATATAACCTTATCAAAATTAATCTCGTAAAGGCTTGAAAGTTGAAGAATTTTTTATATTCGGACCCATCTTTATGTTTTTTTAAACTTGAACTTTCTCTTCGATGGTTTGTAGCGGTATATGACATACACTAATATAAACATGACTTATAAAATATGTCCTTAAACAAGGAATTCCGACCACAACAAAGAAGGCCGACCAACAAGACCAATGAAGCGTCATCATACCAATGGTCAAACTACACGTAGTTTATACAACCAATCATCACATTCATTTTGTAAGGATGTAAATGTTTAATTATGTAAAATAATTCCTTTCCTTGACATTCCGACCCTTGACCTCTGGGTCACTATAATAGTTTGTATCCCTTTCATCAAGGGCACGGTCAAACGAATTCTGGGATATTCTTATCTACAAGAGTACCTAGCTTTCTGTAACCTCTGAAATCAATAAAACAACAGTGGACGTAGGCTTTCTTACATACCTAAACAACTTTAAAAACTCTCTCTCTTTATTCACCATTACATATTTTATTTATGATTATAAATTTAGATCAAGTCTAGTTTTTTACATCAACAACATTGTTATTGCTCATATTTTTTGTTCTTTTTAGTTCTTTTTGTTATTATTATTTTTTAAGGTTATTATTGAAAATTTTCAAACATAATTCTATGAGGTTTTCGATCACAACACGGTGTTAATGTCTTTGTTGGAGATCGAGGTCGATGCATGGACGAGGATGGCACGATGTAGGACTTTCAATAGGGAGGTGAATCAACCCTTATCCTTTAAGAATGTGAGATTTTTGCTAAACTCTCTCACGAGTGGCCAAGTTAGACTTTTTTTCTATTTTTGGATTTTGCGCTTCTTTTTATATTTTTATTTTCTATTAGGTATTGATAATTGACTTTATTTAGGGCACGTGACGTTCTACCCTTAGAGATAGGCCTCATGAGAGATGGGGGGACGGGCCTACATGCCCAGATGTGGAGTCTACTCACACATAAGTTCGATTAAAGGGTAGTTAGGTAGGTGATGGAAAGTGAGGTTGAGGTTCCATCGTCGGTCCCTCTTTTCTACACGAGCAGTGTCAGGAAGATGTCAGACGCAAAGCAAGGGGTGGCAATTAAGGGGAGCATTACACGGGTCGTAGTGACAAGACGACTCTATGTGACTACCTAGACTTCCTGGAC
The DNA here is from genome assembly GCA_949130495.1 of Sambucus nigra. Classification (NCBI taxonomy): domain Eukaryota; kingdom Viridiplantae; phylum Streptophyta; class Magnoliopsida; order Dipsacales; family Adoxaceae; genus Sambucus; species Sambucus nigra. The sequence continues at coordinate 77,177,806 of OX422208.1, forward strand.
AGCTAGTCGGTACTGATGTCAATCTACGACATGGACGTTATGCCCCCTCCATCGATAGTGGATAAGGGTGGAAGCAGTGTGTTGGGTTCTTCGGCCCAGATATTTGGGAATGGTGTGGGGGATGTGGAAGCTCCTCTACTCTAGCATTATGGTACACATTCGTATTATATTCATTTCAATGGGGTTCGCTTTATCCGGGTGCCTCATCATCCTTTTGTGGTGATTGATAACATCCGCCTTTACTTGAGGAGGACATTCAACGAGATGTGTTATTTATGCGCTTTCTCAATTTCTGCACTTTGACTTCCAAGTTCTTGATTTCTGTAGTTGTTACTAACTTGAATTTTTTTGTCCGATTCTTTCTTTTCAACAAACTGTGATTGTGTCGACCTTTTGGTTGTGGGACATCTGGGGTTGGATGGCCTTCATGGTCGAGTGCATGTGGATGATGATCTAGCCTCGTGTTTCACCATTAGCGACTGTAGAGGATAATGAGTAGAGATCGAGTTTTGGAATCGAATGTTCCTTTTCTTTGCTCATATCCAGAGAATCTCATTGATTGAGACCTTTGAGGTTATTATTAGGGTTATACTAGGCTTTTGAAATGTTTGGGTAATGCCCAATTTTTTTTATCTTTTTGTCCCTTTTATTTTTTTTAAATACCTAAAAAAATGTAAGAGCAACAACAAATATATATAAAATGATGCATTTTTCATATTTGATTAATTTGAGTTAAGTTTATACTACATGCACATTAGTTTTCAACTAAAGATTTGATTTGAATGATAAGGAAGAAAAAGAGTTTTAAAAGTTTTAAACATGTGCCTTTTGGACTCCTTTAAAGAAAGAATGTTGGGGAAACTCTTTTATAAAAAGTTAGTTTTGAATGGGTCTTATTGTGAAATGGGAAAATAAAAAGGAATGGAGAATCTTCCCAAATAAGGGGTGTCAACTGATATACCCCTTAGCATGCTAATTGACACACATGTATAGTTGCTTTTCAGACTCTATTGTACTCCTGTTGCAGCCTTGATACTAGAAATACTTAATTGCAGTTGTTGTTTCATTAATTCTATCATTTTGTGTAGAGCTTAAGGTATAAAAGGGGCTTATGGTGAGGGTTTGAATCACACCTCAAATTTTTCTATCATTTATTTCATAAATTTTTTTATTCTATCAAATGGTTGTTCCGATGTGAGAGATATTTTTCTCCTACCTCATAGGCCTGAAAACCATGTTTTCATACAATGTCAATTTTGAGGCTTTCAATTTTTTTCCCTTCCACTCTCTGGCATAACCACTCAATCAGCTGGAGTCTACTGGAGATGGATCTACAATTTTAGTACCCAGAGGACCACATGTTTCTCTTCGAGTTGGACGATATATGCCAACCTTATGAAGATTTCTCTGTCATGTTGGGTGTTGAACCTTGAGTTTATGCTATTATGATTGACTTTTCTATTCTACTCGGGAGGTGTTAGATGAATTACTGCATATCTCCCCGCCTATTGCTTGACCACTGATGTGTGAGGGAGGTATCAATCTGCCTATAGTGTTGGACTACATGCATCAAAGGTATTTTAGGGACTGCGACTTCGTTGGATTTATGGCTTGGGCTAAATCGCCAAAATGCTCTTAGTCACAGTTGTTCTCAGTCCAGACACCCAAGTAGCTATGATAGTATTATGGATGAGTTATTGCTGCAACCCTATACCATACTAGTAGAAATATTGAATGGACTTGATGAATAAAAGGAGAATCATTCTATTTTCTTAGTAGTTATCCCCATGATGTTGTACATGTGATTATCAAAGAGGCTTCTCCTAGTTCAATATCCCGAGTACCCTCTGACTGGCTTTACAAATTTCTTCTCGCGGTCTCACATGGATTTTAGCCCTTCTGAGGAGAACTGGATTGATTAGCTCTTAGAAAATGGAGCTAGATGTCTCCATTGGTCTGTATTTTAGTGGGGGGAGTTTCAGCTTATTTTCAATTGTATGAGTTTCTCTATGCTCGACTTTTAGGTCTCCGTCATACCTCCTTCTACTTTCGTTGATAACTTTTGTGTCAAGTGGTCTGGGTGAAAATTTCCCCTCCGCGTATAACTCTTTTTTATCTTATGCAGGACTTTCCTGAATTACTGAGGATGATTTTGGGGCCTTTGTATCATTGTCACAAACTATCTACTCATCCGACCAAATCTATAGGGGAAGGTGCAGTAGTGCCAAGTGATTATCTGAGGTGGTGTGGAAGAACTTGGGACATGAAGGTTGGTGTTGAGGAGACAGGTCATATGTGGCTTATGATGATTGAGGTTGTGGAAGGGGGTGTGGTGATTCCATACAAATTATTCAAGGTGCATCAATGAATTGATCTCATGAGTAAATGTAACCAAGATTGGGATTAATGGGTCCTCAAGGGGGTGATGGTAATGATGATAATGGGTAGGGCCTTCTGGAAGTGAATAGATTTTGTGAAGATTTTTTGAGTGGTGTAGGTTTTGGGTGTTTTGATGGTTTTGCTTGTATGTTTATGTGTTTGGGGTGTGGATTTGGTAAGCTATGTTATGGGATTAATAGGTTGGCATGTAGGTGGTAGGTTGGGGTTTATGCAAGCATTTAAGACTTTCTTATTACTGATAACTCGTGTAATCGCCATGTTTTAGAAAAGTGTTTGGAATATATGATGATTTTGACGTATTTTGTTGTGTCTTTAGAAGAATTTGTTTATATTTGAATTATCCATATTGACCGTTAAGGCATACATAATCCTTCTTGTTCATTTAAAAGTAATGAGAGAGTCTAGTGCTCTTGATGGAAGAAAATAATAGTATTTTGTGAAAAAGGAAGGACTGAGTCCAAAGTCACTTTATGGGTTGCTTACGTACCTATGCAGGAATAAGAAATTATTTTAGAAGTTTTTAAAGGTGTTTAAAAGGATCAAGTTCTATGTTGTTCTTTCTAAGGTAAGAAATATGAGTTTTTTTTAATATAATTGAGATGAGAATTGAAAAGGGGTATAATTTCTTGAGTCTGTCCAAGTTGACTGGACGCGCTATCTCTTCTCCATTAAGGTCTATGAGACTATGAGCGTAATGGCACCATCTGACATTACTTTTGTCACAGATACTATCCACTCCAATTAGGCTTGAATTTCCCTCTTGGACCCAGATGGGTTCTACGGTTTATTTCAGAGCTAGGTCAATTTCTCGCACACTGAAATCTTTGACCATTTTTATTGAATGATAGTGAAATGCTATGATGATACCCATGTATGTGGTATAAATATTTCAGTTTATTTTCATCTAAGAGTGCGAGCTTGTCGTAATGACTTTTCTTTCAATCAACTTCTCCAAGTTGACGCTCAAGCATAACCCACATGGATGGTATTTCATATTCAAAAAGAAGGATTGCTTCTATACCGTGTACTAGGTAGTATTGGGTAGCCCCAATAGGAATTATGATGGACGTGCGGAAGGCCCAGAGGGCATAAGGTATTCGATCAACCTAATCCATGCAACTCTCAATCATCTTGCTGATTATAGATTTGAGGATTTTTTTTGCAGCATCAAAGGCCCCATTGTTTTGCAGTTAGTAGGGAGAAGACTTGTATCTCTGAATTTTGTATTCTTCGGCCACTTTTATGAGACTTCAAAATTGAGCTTGTTATCTGATACTAACTCGTGAGGGACCCCATAGCAAAAGGTAATGTTCTTACGAATGGATTTAACTAACTTCTTAGCATTTAACACCACATATGATTATGCCTCAACCTATTTGGTGAAATAGTCAATGGAGACCAAGATGAATTCATGACCATTCGATGCTTTAGGAGTAACTTTCCCAATGATGTCGATACCTCAAGTTGAAAAGTCTTAGTAAACGTCATGTTGTACAACTCGTGGGGAGATAAATGCTAGAGATTGGCAAATTAATAGCATTTTAGGCATGCTTGGACATTGACTAGACATTGACAGCATAGTCTTAGATCGTAGTGGTCCAATAGTATCCATGTTAGATGATTTTCTTGGCAAGAATATGATCGTTCATGTGAGGTCCACATTGCTCTATGTGGATTTTTTGCATTACTTCTTTAATGTCAGCCCCTGCTATGCATTGCAATTGAAATTCCTCTTGAATAACGACTTTGTCACAGTTGATGTATTAGGATGAAAGTCTACAAGGGTCATAATGTCTTTACTATCATCCTTTTGGGGGGTATCCGCCATACTTGAGGAGGCACCAGATTTTGTAATACCATAATCCCACATTGTCTAAATTTTCTTCTGTATAAAGCTCGATATGATAGCAATAAGTCAACATGGATTAATTATAAACTTGAAAGGGGGCCATTGTTATTCCCTCACGTATGCTGACCATGGAGGCTATGGTTACTAGTGCATCAACAAAACTATTTTATGAGCGGGAGCGGTAATTAAATGTCATATTTATGAATTAGGAGGTCAACATTTCAAGGAGAGCGTGAAAGTGTAAGAGCTTCCATCCTTGACTTTCCATCTTTTAAGGACATGTCCTATGATGAGGGTTGAGTCTCTGTAAGCATTAAGGTATCGTATTCCTTTCACGACGATTAGTTAGAGGACTACCGTGCATACTTTATGTTATTTCATGTTGTTGGTACAAGGGAAGTCTAAATAAATGGAGATGTGAATGTAATAGTCATTAGGCGCAATTAGGAGTATCTTAATGACATATCATTTTTTTCAGCTTTACTAAATAACATTTTTCATAGGACCTCTTCACGAGAAGTACAGATAATATCCTCATCCGAGAGTTTAAAATCCATACATCTGTTTCTCCTATGGGATTATTGGCTAAATAATCCTAAATAACTCTTATTTTGACGTCCGTTTGAGTGATATAAGCGATGTTAAACTTGGCGATGTCAAACTTATCTTAACAACAACAGCAGCTGGGCCATGCAGTGTGACAAGGCATGATTTTCGAGAAGGTATTTCATGGGATCCATTCGAAACACTAGCTTGATGGGGAATACAGGCATGTAGTGTCAAAACTTCTGAGTGATCCAAACCAGGGCTATACCCGCTTTTTTCAATGCGGTGTAGTTCACTTAATACATTGCCACTTTTTTATTGCCATAATATATCTCTATCTGTTTGTGTGATTCTCAATGTATTGGGCCATCATTGCCTCAATTGCAGTGTACATGGCAGTTAGGTACATGAGAGAGGTTGACCAAGTTGTAGTGGCATGAGCATCGGAGGTTGGGTAAGGTATTGCTTGATCTCGATGAAAGTAACCTGACATGCCTCATTCCATATTTTGGTTGATTCCTTTCTAAAGAGATTAAAGATAGGCTCACAAATGGATGTGATTTAACTGATGAATATACTGATGTACTGAAGCTTCCCATAAAACTGGGAACTTCCTTCTTAGTCTGAGTTGGTGGCATTTAGAGGATTGCTTTGAGATTAGCATGATCTATTTTTATACTTATTTCGTTGACCATGAAGCCCATCATTTTACCTTTTCTAAAAGAAAAATTCACTTTTGTGGGTTCAGACACATCTGATACTGTCGCAATCATTCGACGAAATTCCTCAGGGCAAGAATGCGACCTTTTCGAGTTTTGTACTTGATGATCATTTATTGATGTAGAATTCAAATTCTTTATGGATAAGTGTAACAACCCGCCCTTTTGGAGAGGATTGAATTCCATAATTAAGTATAATTTGGAATTTGGAGAATTTCTCGAAATAGTGATTTTGGGATTTTTGAGGATTGAATGATTTTCGATGGGTATTGTAATTACTTTTGGGACTATATAGGTCGCTATAATTTAATTATATGTCGTCGTGGAGAAAATTGACGAAAAAGGTCAGATTTTAAATTGGAAAATCCGCAATTACTTTTATGGGTTGGAATAGTGATTTGCGGTCAAGTACCTCGGATGGAAATTTGGACTGCGCCATGAGTCTCGGAATGTCCGAGATAGTCGGAAAAGAGTGTCCGATTGTCGAAATTGAGTTTCGGGTAATTTTAGAGGTAAAAGTAACTCGTAATTGGGTAAACGAGTCGTTTTGGGTTTTTAGGGGTATAACCCCTTTTCTTCTTATTTAAAGAGAGAGAAAGGGAAAGAAAATAGAAGAGAAGGAAAGAAAGAGGGAGAAGAGAGAGAGGAAGAAGAAAGAGGAGGAGAAATGGAAACTCCGGCCAAACTCCGCGGGATTCGGCTCGTGGTCGTCGGATTTCATCCTCCAGACAAGTGTTTACTTGCTTTATTTACTTTTGTGCATTAATCTCATATCATAGTTGCTAAAAATATGATTTTGGGGTTAGAACCCTTAAAATAAAATTTGGTAAAAGTTGATTATGAGTTTACACATTGATGTAGTGTAAACTCTTAATGATTTTTAGTGTTAAAACCATGTTAATGGAGTATAACAATGGGTTTAAATGTTAAGTTGGGGTTTTTATGGTTTTAGGGTTTAAAACTAAGAGAAATGATTCAATACCCCAAAATAATTGTTGTGTTAGTTGTAAAACATAGATTAGATGTTTATTGAGTTATTGGGTGAGGTTAGAAACAATAAAAATGGAGAAAAATAGAGTTTGGGATTTTGGGGAGACAATGAATAGTAACCCGTAAGCTTGTGGGGTTATTTTGACTAGGAAAAAAATTGATTTATCTTTCGGTCAAAACTCAAAAGTTGTAGATCTTTTCGATACGGTCGCGTGGGTGCTGACCGCGTATTTTTATGATTTTTCTACGATTTGATATGATTTTTACAAGATGGAAGCTTCGGGTTGAAATCATCAACTCGGAAATCAAATCGGGAATTGGAAAAATACAAGCTAGGATTAGTCGTGTAGATGTTTTGGATAATTTTTGGGGTAGTTTAAAAACCCCGATAATGAAATTGGGTTGTTGGATGGAAGATTTGAAGGATTTAGTTTTGAGGACCTGGTGTGACCGGTCGACCGCGCCCCTATGGCCGGTCGACCGCGTCAAGGAAATAATGCCTACTGCTTTGTTTCGTAGGCTTATTTGCAACCCGCGGTCGATCGGGGGTCCAGGACCGGTCGACCGGTGCCCTATTTTCAGCCCAATATTTTGGAGATATCCAATAAATCCTTAAGAGGTGATTAAGGTAATTATTATTTGTCGAAGTAAGAAATATTTGGGTTTAGAATCATGCTTATATGAATGCATGATTATGATTCCTGGAGGGAATCTTTGGGATTATTGCTCATCGCTAGATGCTATAGGCCACTATGGTCGTTTATATATATTCTAGGAGGAATATATAGGATATGTATATACTGTGTGATTTAAGTATATATATATGTTATGATGGAAATGACTTTGAAAATATAAAAATGAATATTTTCAAAATGGAAAGAGAAATGTTTTTCATAATTGATAAAATATGGATTACACACCTCCCTAAATCGCTATCATAAGGGAAGTTGTGTGCGTTGTGGTGAAGCCCCCTGGCTATTGAGCAGGGTGGATATAGTCCCTAGGCCATATGGGCATTTGTATTACTGCGCTGGTTAGGGGATTTCGGGTGTGGTCCTGACTTTCCCGCAGGCAATATGGTCGCTTCCCGACGTTGGTAGGTTCCCAGGTTGTCTTGTATAGATAGGCCCTGGAAGATGATAGCCATTTAGGGGCGCGTCCAGTGGGGAAACCCGGAGGGGCGGTCTTAGATTTATTAAAGCAATTCATGCTAATGAATTGGCTTTATACTTACATTTCCTGAGTATAAAAATGGAAATGGGATAAAGGTTTGGCTTCGGTAACACTCCCGGATGGAAGAAGGGATGTGGAAGCATATGATTTGATCAAAGCATTTTCATGCTAATGAAAATGGTTTTGGGTACATTTCCTGAGTATAAAAAGGGAAATGGGATGATATATAAAGGAAAGGCATTTTTATAATAATAAAATTGGCTTTTAAAAAGTACATGATATGGTAAAGCAATTCATGCTAATGAATTGGCTTTTAAATACATTTCCTGGATATGAGAAGGGAAATGGAAGGTTTTGATATGAGTATAGAATACACCTCAGTCCGGGAGGTAGATCCGGATGTGTATTATATAGTTTATTACGTAAACCTCAGTCCGGGAGATATTATCCGGACGTATATTGTTGATGTATATATATATATATATATATATATATATATATATGTATTTATACATTTGTGTGTGCTACGGGCCTAACGGATCTCTACCATTAACCCTGCCAAGTAGTAGTGTATCAGGGGGGTTCCTTGTTTGGATTTTGCTTTGCGAGACACCCCACGCACGAACTTAGTGCAGTGTTGAGAATGGAGGGAAGTTTATCCCTTAGCACTTGGACTATCTGGGGTAGATAGTAGATGGGTAAATTAGACTAGTTAGGCAGGGATAGCTTGACTAGGGCATGTTGTTAGGGTGCATTAGGTGTGCACTATTAGGGGAGAGGTGAGGGGTATCCCATGGGAGTGCGATACCAATTTAAATATGAGATAAAAATATTTTTCTAAAAATAAAGCATTTATGCACTTGCAAAATATTTTCAAAATTCGGGCTCCGACCTGCATAACTACTTTTCCTCTCTTGTTGTATATATATATATATTATATAGGTGTCCAGACACAGGGACGCCTGGATGGAAATTCTTTCGAGTCGGACGTCTGTTGCAGCAGCTGTGGATGCTTGCGGGTTCTCGGTAGACGCTTCGTTCCTTGTACTCTAGATAGGAGGTATTGTACAAACATTCGGGCCCATGGTCCAACTGTTTTTATTTATTCTTCGCACGTTATTCGATATGGTTGTATAATTTTAACCGAGTGTTCGGTTAATTTAATTTATTTTATTTTCATTTCAGTTTAATTTACGCACTAAATTGTGGATGTTTTATTTTAATTGATTAAAAGAGTAGTTAAGTTAAAATTTTAACGCTCGCCTAATAGGATATTAGTAATTAAATGGATTTTCGACAGTGATGCTAAGAATGATCCATATGTAACTCCTGTTATAATTTGATATAGGAGTGATCGCCCGGTATCCCATTAGGCGGGTTGTTACAGATGGTATCAGAGTATCAGGTTCTAGTGTCCTTAGGAATCTGTGCGGACGTACTACGCTTTCAGCGTTGCTCTCGATTTGTTATAGAGCCCCAGGAATAGGATTGTTGATTTTTCTTGTGAGATTTCGTTCTCCTGCCATGTTAGAAGATTTTAATAATCCTTTGCGTGCTCGTTCTAGGATCGTGTGTGCCGATCGAAGAAGGACGACCAAGGAGGGCCTCGGGGAGGACAGCAGTTGGTAAGGCTTAGCTGGGGAAGCTGGTAGAAGATGGGGACGAGGACCTTAGTAGAGGCCACTCTCCTTGTGACAAATTGCTAAGGATTGTTGCAACGGCTACTAAAGTATAGTAGTTATGAGCAACCAAGTACTACTGTGGTAGAAAGTGGTACTCAAGTTGAATAACCCCGTGAAGATAAGGGTTCCAAAGGGATTTTACGGATAGTTTTAACCGTGAGTTCCCATGATTCTGCAAGGAGGAGAAGAATTCCGTTTCGTAATTATTCACATAAGGGTCTGCCAGAGACCGACAGTGAATAAAGAACATTATGGAGAAGTGAACTTTGTATCGAGGTGAGGAAGGTACAATGGAAAAAAATGAGTCATTTCCAGGAAGGATAGGCTCACTAGAGAAGTGTTGTTAACACTTACGGAGAATGCGGGTGTGTTCAGGTGCCCCTGAATGGACACCCACATGGGGAGATTTGCTGAAATAGGATTGTTGGAACCGGTGGTGGAATTTCCTTTTAACGAAGGAGTTAAGAGGATTAGTAAGGTGATTGTAAGGAGCGAGGCTATAGAGTCAGATTGTGTTGACAACTCCATGATGGTCAGGAAGACCAATGATGGAAATGGTGTTGTGGAGTGCAGAGCCACACGGATAGTCTTTTCCGATAGGAATAAAGGACAAGGTTAGGGTGCCCAGATGGGGCCTAGAGTTAAGAAATTCTAGTAAGAGGTGTGGCTAGATGAGGTTGTGGTGTTCGATAGCCCTAGACTCGTGTGTGTAACTTGAGCTTTGTATTCGGTCTCGATAACATAATAATGTAGGCTTGTGTGTTTTCCGCGATAGCGGAATTTTGTTTTCCTTCACTCGCCATAGAGGCGGGTGATTATATTTTATATATATATATATATATATATGTATAATGTATTTGGTTTATTGGAGCGATAGCAGGCTAATGATGGCAAGTCTATCGTGTCCAAAGTTCCTAGAGGGAAAAGATTGTGGTTGCGGTGTCTCACCTGGATACAGGTTGAGTACACCTTTGTTATTATGGATTGATGGAACCTCGATGAGTAGATGCTTCCTTATTTTGGTTGGTATATGTGGCAGCCTTATAGATAAAATTTAAGGCCCACGGGATCATTGTTGAGCTGTAAGATTTAGCTCAGTACTGGTTTGCGCAAGGACTTAGAAATAGTTTGAGCGCTGGGTGGTGTGACTCTTAGTTAGAGATAGGAGTTCAGACCACCTTTCGTTGATAAGGGATAGGATTGTCCCGGTTGCATGTCTGAAATAACGGGACTCCGTGACCGACGAAGTCAAGTGCTAATGAGTGGAGGGGTTCCTTGTTTGGATTTCGCTTTGCGAGACACTCCACACATGACTCTTAACGGCGTCGGGCGTGGAGAGTTGTTATAGGATGCAAGGATGGGGGTTAGTCTTATAGTGTGAATGAACCACTATAGACTATGAGCCCTGTGATGATGGTATGTTCATGGAAATATTATGCTATGGAAAAGCACTAAAGTGGTCCTCTCGCCACAAGTAGTTTGGTGGAGTAGGACTTAGAGAAATTGATTTGAGGATGATAGCCATGCCTTAATAAGAAGGCAAATTTGGAGGAAATCTGTGATCGGTGTGATATAAGAAGTGTTCCTACAGAGAGTAGGCACTTTGATTTGTTAGGTTTCCTTTCGTATGGGCGGAAGGATAAGATAGTAGGAATGCGTTTGTAGGTTAGTTTAGTAAGATTTAGGACGTCCCGCTGGTGTGCCTTAGGTCGTTATATCTCGATAACCGACAACGCGAGGGAGTAGTGTAACGGGAGGGTTCCTTGTCTGGATTTCGCTTTGGCGAGACGTCCCACGCACGAAACCAAGCAAATGTCGGGAGTTGAGAGAGGCCTTGGGCAATAGGGACATATTTAGGATACTCGTTTCGCCTAGGTAGGGTAACGCATAGATCGTAGCATTTTTAGGATGTAGGTTCTCCAGAGTTAGCGACGCCGAGGTTAGGAGGATTGAAATTTCGCGGGTTGGAAGGACCCATAGGTGAGTATTACACCGAGGAAAGGAGACCCTTATTGGGAGAGAGTGTTACGTGTCAGACGCTCACTATGGATGTGCATATGTGCACAAGTTAGAAAGGTGTATAGGCACCTTGTTGAGAGGGTTTTATATACCGCGTAGTTAGGGGTGGTAAACGGACGGATACGGATCGGATACCATGTTTTCCATATCCGTATCCGCTATCAAGATGCACTATCCGTATCCGTATCCGCCGGATAGTTAAAACAACTATCCATATCTGTATCCGCTCAGATACCTCGGATTCGGATAATATCTGTATCCGTTTACATTATTTAGCCATCGCAAAATATAACTATCAAAATATCCAATCCAACGAAATCCAATCCAATCCAAATAAATATATAACAAAATTACTCCCTCCTGGCTTCTATAATAATAGTAACATTCCATAATGATTATATGGCTTAAAGTCATCCATACTTTACAAACATGTAAGTTTCAAGCCATCCAAAAAAAAATAGCAGTATCATTCCATAACAGTAGAAATACATATGCACCTTTTAGATTAAATCAAATTTTATTGAGAATGATAACCTCATGGACCTTTTAGTCTTCAAAACATACTGATATATTTATTTTAATAAGTATACATTTTTATTTTGTATATAATATACCTGTTATTAACTTCACTTCTCATCATAATCAAAACCATCACTTTATTTTTTGTTTCTCTCCTAAATTTATTTATAATTAAGGAAACTAATGAACAATCACATAAACAACATATAAATACAGTTATATATTTTTATTTTTATTTTGAATGTACCTGTTGTTGCTAATTTTCTGTTACATGAGGAGGGAATGTGGAGTGACGTAGAGACAGAGTTAATGCGCAACTGATGGGTTGGTTAATGAGAAACGGTGGCAGGGTTGATGAGCAGCTGTGGGATGATGCGGCGGGTTGGAGGTGGAGGTGGAGGATTGAAAGTTTTTGTGGCGTGAAATGAGGATTTCTTTTCTCTTGTTTTGTACGAAAGAGAAATGAAATGAAATTAGTCTTTTTTAGTGGAGTATATGTTCTTTAGTGGGTGTATGTTGTGTGTGATAGGATGTATTGTAACTTTAATGTAACTCCATGATAATATACTCAATAAACTAATAATACATGGAATTTTATAATATACCCAATAAAATAATAACTGTAGGTTGATTTTTTTTTAATGGAGTATTGTGTTTGTTTTGTTTTAAGGAATAAACGATTAAGGTTTTTTCAATATTATTTTATTAGTAATACTAATACTAATATTATTAGTAATATTTTAAACATATGTTTGACGGATACGGATATCCGGTAAAACGGATATCCGGTAAAATGGATACTCCGCATCGGATACGAATTATCCATGTCGGATACTAGTACTATCCGTATCCGTATCCATTTTCTCGGATATTTTTATAGAGTATCCATATTCGTATCCGTTTCCATTTTTTCGGATAAATATCCGCAAATTCGGATTCGGATATCGGACGGATGCGGATTTTCGAATATCCGTTTACAGCCCTACGCGTAGTATATAAGGTTGAAAATTCATGCCAAGAGGCATTTTAGAGGATGGGTATTAAGTGACGTATTAGAGTCACTTTATGATTGCGGTAGCCGCATATTGTATGCTTAGGAACCATTAGGTTAGTATCTTTCCCTTGAGATTTTAGGATTTGTAGTAATCCTAGTTATAGGGTGTAAGTTGTATCTGAATTTCGAGGACGAAATTCCATTGTAAGTGGGGGAGTATGTAACAACCCGCCCTTTTGGAGAGGATTAAATTCCATAATTAAGTATAATTTGAAATTTGGAGAATTTCTCGAAATAGTGATTTTGGGATTTTTGAGGATTGAATGATTTTCGATGGGTATTGTAATTACTTTTGGGACTATATAGGTCGCTATAATTTAATTATATGTCGTCGTGGAGAAAATTGACGAAAAAGGTCAGATTTTAAATTGGAAAACCCGCAATTACTTTTATGGGTTGGAATAGTGATTTGCGGTCAAGTACCTCGGATGGAAATTTGGACTGCGCCATGAGTCTCGGAATGTCCGAGATAGTCGGAAAAGAGTGTTCGATTGTCGAAATTGAGTTTCGGGTAATTTTAGAGGTAAAAGTAACTCGTAATTGGGTAAACGAGTCGTTTTGGGTTTTTAGGGGTATAACCCCTTTTCTTCTTATTTAAAGAGAGAGAAAGGGAAAGAAAATAGAAGAGAAGGAAAGAAAGAGGGAGAAGAGAGAGAGGAAGAAGAAAGAGGAGGAGAAATGGAAACTCCGGCCAAACTCCGCGGGATTCGGCTCGTGGTCATCGGATTTCATCCTCCAGGCAAGTGTTTACTTGCTTTATTTACTTTTGTGCATTAATCTCATATCATAGTTGGTAAAAATATGATTTTGGGGTTAGAACCCTTAAAATAAAATTGGGTAAAAGTTGATTATGAGTTTACACATTGATGTAGTGTAAACTCTTAATGATATTTAGTGTTAAAACCATGTTAATGGAGTATAACAATGGGTTTAAATGTTAAGTTGGGGTTTTTATGGTTTTAGGGTTTAAAACTAAGAGAAATGATTCAATACCCCAAAATAATTGATGTGTTAGTTGTAAAACATAGATTAGATGTTTATTGAGTTGTTGGGTGAGCTTAGAAACAACAAAAATGGAGAAAAATGGAGTTTGGGATTTTGGGGAGACAATGAATAGTAACCCGTAAGCTTGTGGGGTTATTTTGACTAGGAAAAGAATTGATTTAGCTTTCGGTCAAAACAAAAAAGTTGTAGATCTTTTTGATACGGTCGCGTGGGTGCTGACCGCGTATTTTTTTGATTTTCCTACGATTTGATATGATTTTTACAAGATGGAAGCTTCGGGTTGAAATCATCAACTCGAAAATCAAATCGGGAATTGGAAAAATACAAGCTAGGATTAGTCGTGTAGATGTTTTGGATAATTTTTGGGGTAGTTTAAAAACCCCGATAATGAAATTGGGTTGTTGGATGGAAGATTTAGAGGATTTAGTTTTGAGGCCCTGGTGTGATCGGTCGACCGCGCCCCTATGGCCGGTCGACCGCGTCAAGGAAATAAGGCCTACTGCTTTATTTCGTAGGCTTATTTGCAACCTGCGGTCGACCAGGGGTCCAGGACCGGTCGACCGGTGCCCTGTTTTCAGCCCAAGATTTTGGAGATATCCAATAAATCCTTAAGAGATGATTAAGGTAATTATTATTTGTCGAAGTAAGAAATATTTGGGTTTAGAATCATGCTTATATGAATGCATGATTATGATTCCTGGAGGGAATCTTTGGGATTATTGGTCATCGCTAGATGCTATAGGCCACTATGGTCGTTTATATATATTCTAGGAGGAATATATAGGATATGTATATACTGTGTGATTTAAGTATATATATATATGTTATGATGGAAATGACTTTGAAAATATAAAAATGAATATTTTCAAAATGGAAAGAGAAATGTTTTTCATAATTGATAAAATATGGATTACACACCTCCCTAAATCGCTATCATAAGGGAAGTTGCGTGCGTTGTGGTGAAGCCCCCTGGCTATTGAGCAGGGTGGATATAGTCCCTAGGCCATATGGGCATTTGTATTACTGCGCTGGTTAGGGGATTCCGGGTGTGGTCCTGACTTTCCCGCAGGCAATATGGTCGCTTCCCGACGTTGGTAGGTTCCCAGGTTGTCTTGTATAGATAGGCCCTGGAAGATGATAGCAATTTAGGGGCGCGTCCAGTGGGGAAACCCGGAGGGGCGGTCTTAGATTTATTAAAGCAATTCATGCTAATGAATTGGCTTTATATTTACATTTCCTGAGTATAAAAAGGGAAATAGGATAAAGGTTTGGCTTCGGTAACACTCCCGGATGGAAGAAGGCATGTGGAAGCATATGATTTGATCAAAGCATTTTCATGCTAATGAAAATGGCTTTGGGTACATTTCCTGAGTATAAAAAGGGAAATGGGATGATATATAAAGGAAAGGCATTTTTATAATAATAAAATTGGCTTTTAAAAAGTACATGATATGGTAAAGCAATTCATGCAAATGAATTGGCTTTTAAATACATTTCCTGGATATGAGAAGGGAAATGGAAGGTTTTGATATGAGTATAGAATACACCTCAGTCCGGGAGGTGGATCCGGATGTGTATTATATAGTTTATTACGTAAATCTCAGTCCGGGAGATATTATCCGGACGTATATTGTTGATGTATATATATATATATATATATATATATATATATATATATATATATATATATATATATATATATATATATATATATATATATATATATGTATATGTATTTATACATTTGTGTGTGCTACGGGACTAATGGATCTCTACCATTAACCCTGCCCAGTAGTAGTGTATCGGGGGGGGGGGGGGGGGGGGGGTTCCTTGTTTGGATTTCTCTTTGCGAGACACCCCACGCACGAACTTAGTGCAGTGTTGAGAATGGAGGGAAGTTTATCCCTTAGCACTTGGACTATCTGGGGTAGATAGTAGATGGGTAAATTAGACTAGTTAGGCAGGGATAGCTTGACTAGGGCATGTTGTTAGGGTGCGTTAGGTGTGCACTATTAGGGGAGAGGTGAGGGGTATCCCATGGGAGTGCGATACCAATTTAAATATGAGATAAAAATATTTTTCTAAAAATAAAGCATTTATGCACTTGCAAAATATTTTCAAAATTCGGGCTCTGACCCGCATATCTACTTTTCCTCTCTTGTTTTGTATATGTATATATATATATATATATATATATATATATATTGTATAGGTGTCCAGACACAGGGACGCCTGGATGGAAATTCTTTCGAGTCGGACGTCTGCTGCAGCAGCTGTGGATGCTTGCTGGTTCTCGGTAGACGCTTCGTTCCTTGTACTCTAGATAGGAGGTATTGTACAAACATTCGGGCCCATGGTCCAACTGTTTTTATTTATTCTTCGCACATTATTCGATATGGTTGTATAATTTGAACCGAGTTTTCGGTTATTTTAATTTATTTCATTTTCATTTCAGTTTAATTTACGCACTAAATTGTGGATGTTTTATTTTAATTGATTAAAAGAGTAGTTAAGTTAAAATGTTAACGCTCGCCTAATAGGATATTAGTAATTAAATGTATTTTCGACAGTGATGCTAAGAATGATCCATATGTAACTCCTGTTATAATTTGATATAGGAGTGATCGCCCGGTATCCCATTAGGCGGGTTGTTACAATAAGATCATGAAATATGGTTATAACTTTTCTTTAATATTTAACCCTTATATTTTTTAAACCGAAAGCCATGATAATGTAGCAAAAGGTACCCCGTAGGGTGGTAAAAGTAATCTTTTCTTGGTGGCCGGGATGCATCTTGATTTGATGATATCCTGGAAAGATGTCTATGAATGACTTGAGGGAATTATTGGTTGTATTATTGATGATCTTGTCAATTTTGGGCAAATGGTAATTGTCCTTTAGAGAAGCTTTGTTCAGATCCCAGTAGTCAATGCACATGCAGACTTTTCCTCCTGATTTAGGCACAAGAATAATGTTAGCGAGACAAGTTGCATATATGACCACGCGGATGGAGCCTACATTGAATTACTTAAGAACTTATTCTTTCACTTTGTGGGACCATTCGAGCCATATATTTCTCAACTTTTGCTTGACAAGTCTGCATGCAGGATAAGTCGAGATCTCATATTACACGATCGATGTCATGCATGTCGATGTAAGACCATGCAAAGACGTCCACGAATTCTTTCATAACCTCTTCGAATTGAAACCGCTCATGATCATCAAGGTTTAATACTATCCTAGTCTCATAGGAGTTCTACTAAAACCAAGATTATAAAAATAGCCTTATCGTCAATAATTTGAACGTAATTATGTTGTTTGATTTTTTCCTTTTGGAGATCAACTAAGACTTTTTCATGCATTAGATCATCATCATCATCAACTGTTTGGATATAATCATTTCAATTAATACAAGGCACAATAAGATACTTAAATCTTTGTTTATTTCATTAACGACATTTTCAGGAAAGACAACATTGAGTACCTCGTAAAAGGAGGCCTTATCTACACTTGCATGAGTAAGGGGGGGATTCAGATTCATTATTTAAGAGGTACACAACTTGGTTTTGTATAGGCAAAGTTAGGTTGATGAGGATGCTTCACCTATTGAGGAGAGGCTTATCAATCGAGTGATCTTTGAGGAAGGGTTAGACGGTCTAGGCTCAAATGATTCATTGATGTTAGTGCTTTCAGTGCTTTCTGTGTCTTAGGAGCTCGATCGAGCACGATTTAGCATATTTAATGGTCAGGCGTTTCACCTCAAGCTTTGGGCTTTGAGCCAAGTAAATTTATCTTCAAAGAAGATATCAAATTCGGGATTAAATTTATTCTCGACAACATCGAACCATGGATCAAGGAAGATGCAATAGGGAGATATTCACCTATTTGATAAAATTTTCGTTTAGAGGGTCCTCGTAGATGACTTATTTCCTATTCAATGCTCTTTTCAGGTATAGCTGGCGGAGAGCATGAGCTCAACTGGATATTGTTGATACCCCAAACCACACGATGGGAAATCTTCCCTCAGAACAAGTGGCTCAAGGATTCCTTATTATTGATAGCCTATGTAAGATCATGATTATGATCACTTGCTCTGGCACATCCCACTACTGATTATGTCGAGCCGTCATGAAGAATCGAATTTCATCATCTCCAAATTAAGGAAGATCTCCACAAAATAAAGGTATAAATAATTTAGGATTTAAATTTATTCTCGTTTATATTTGGGAGTTTTTTTATTAAAATCGAGGCATTTTTTTAAACATTTTTCTAGCTTTAAAATTTTGCATGCAAATCGTTCTAACGAGATGCACATCTTTTTCTAACAAAGTTGATACCTCGTTTGATATGGTCGTTAGAAGGATTCTTCAATTAAATATTTAACGAGGGCTCACTGTTTTGTCTCATTTGAAGCTCGTTCAAACGAGATTAGGTTATCATTCAAACGACTTTAGTGTCGTTCAAACGAGAATCTATTCTAGTTCAATGAAGCCATATTTTTGTTCAAAAGACTTAATTGCCTTAAAATTTGTGCTGCTTTATAAATACCTATTTTGTGCAGAAAATTGTAGAGAGTTTTGTGAAAATGAATTCTGCAAAACTGCTATAGAAGTACTCACTTTCTTTAGGTCAAAAACCTATTTTGATTCACCATCATCACTCCCATCTTTATATGTGAATCAGTCTAAAACCCTAGATTTCTATATCTGAATTATACTTTTGGGGAGATTCTCTTCACTACCGACTCATTGTAGTTCTTGAGGGGATAACTGCTGGAAGGAAGACTAAGGATGATCGATGGATACTGAGGGTGGACCTTCACCTTTGGACGACTCTGGACTAAGTTATTTTCTGTAAAAGTTTTTGTAAGTAGCGTCATGTAAAAACTATCTATAACGCTGATAAAAGGTTTTACTCGCAAGTTTTTTTTCCTCAATTTGACTTTTTGTGTTTGCATGCATAATTTTATCTCCTTTATCACCTAGATTATTATTTAGGGTAATTAAGATAATTATAGAAATTATCCATTAAGACCGCAAGTGCACTCTCAAATTGATATCAGAACCTGTTGCACAAATTTACTGTGTGATCTTTTTTGTAAAAATATTTTTCTCCTGATATCAATTTTTTTTAAATAATTTTTTATCTTTGAAAATTGTGATTTTAATGGAGGATTTTTATAATCGAGTTCCCATCTTCGATGGTACTAATTATGCAAGTTAGAAGGCTAGGATGAGGTCTGCTTTAAAAGCCAAAGATGAATGCGTCTAGATTTTCTGTGAAAGAGGGTGGACACCTCCTACTGTCATAATTGATAATGTCGTCGGCCTAAAATCTGTCTCACAATGAACAGAGGACGATTTAAGTGGAACAAATTTAATTCCCGCGGTTTGAGTACCATCTCAAAAGTCATCATCCCAAACGAGTTTCTCCACATTATGACGTGTACTACGTCTAAAGAAGCTCGGGATACCCTCCAGCTCACTTATGAGGGTACCAATGCTGTGAAAGCCTCTAAACTGCAGAACCTTGCCACATAATTTGAAACAATAACAATGTTTGAATCTGGATCTTTCGATGTGTTTTATGCACGATTTTTCGACATAGGTAACTCGAGTTTCAAATTAGGTGAGAGGGTACTTGAGACTCGTGTAGTTAAAAAAAATATTGAGATCACTTCCCGCCTGCTTTATTCCTAAGGTTATGGTTTTTAATTCTCTAGGGATCTTAGATACTCTTAGGTTAGAAGAACTTGGAGGAGATCTTTAGATATACGAGATAGATATGTTCCCGAAAATAGTTAAGCCTAAGGATAAGGGGGTAGCACTTATAAACCAATTTAGGAAGAGAGAGGAAGTTTCTAAAAATATAGAGAAAACGTTTTCTGATTCTGATTCTGAGTTTGATTATGATGTAGATGATTTGGCCCTTTTTGCTAGAAATTTCTCAAACTTAAAATTAAATATAAGAAGAGTTTTGAGAAAGATAAAAAATTTAAAATTGGCATGAAAAACTTTCAAAAAGAAAAGAAAGATTTCCCAAAGAAAGATGAGGAGAGATGTTTCTAGTGTGAAGGAAAGGGTCACAAAGCTCACGAGTGTCCGACTAGATTGAAACGTTAAGGGAAAGGCAAAGTTGCCTTAAATGTCATTCTTAGTGATAGTGAGGATGAATCGGTGAGTTTGAGAGAAGAAGAATCGCATGGATGTAACTTTACCGCAGTCATGTTAGTATATCTAGTGCACCTCACAATAATGAGGAAGCTACTAAACAGGAACACCTCGAAAGTAAGTCTAGTCACTCCGGGGAGAGTGGGGGAGAGAATGATTTGAGTGAGAGACTTCAGCACGCCTATGCCGAACTTTACACCGAGTCCTTTAAAATGAATAAATAAAATAAAGTTTTAGCGATGATAGTTTTAGCATTATAGAAAGAGTTGCGTGAGGTAATAAAGATTGAATTCTCGGTGAGAGAAGCTTTGGGAGAGAGAGTTTGTTTAGTTGAGAAAGAGAACGGGGATTTGACTAACAAGTTGGCTAGTCTTACGAGAGATCTCCAAGCATCCTTAGAGACTCGTGAAAAAATTAAAGCCCTTGTATCCTAACTCAAGAAAGATCTTTAACGTGCCCGAAAGATCAAGGTAACTATCGAGGACACATTGAATAAGGTTGGTAAGATGCTCCTCAACCCCGCTATAGGAAACGTCGAGAGGCAAGGAATAGGCTACGATACTGCATCCACTTCCCACATTGCACCCAGGTCGATTCCCGCGTTTATGATGGATCTTTATGGCCCTCGATCGAATCCACCCAGGAGGCCTAATCCACCTAGAAAAGTTCCACCTAGAAAAAAAAACGAGGTAGACCCAAACTTGTCTATGTTTGCACCTATTACAAAAAAAGAGGTCACCTTCGAGAGTTTTGATATAAATAAGGTAGGACTACTCGTTCACATACTCCCATACACCACTTTAGTGACTTTGATAGTCTTAGGGAACAAGTTGAATTTTTAATCACGACTTCCCTTATTTTAATGGAAGAATTTCAAAGTATGTCTTTACCATTTGAGAATGCTTCCAACATTCTGACTAGAGTCAGCAACGACAAAGGCAAACAAAAGGTTACTACTACTTGGGTACCTAAGAGAGATGCGAAAGCCCTTGTTATTCATGTTTCTCTCAAGGATCAAAACACTTCCCAATGGTATTTTGATAGTGGGTGTTTTAGGCACATGACATGTAATGTCTCATTTTTTACCAACCTTGAGGATCGCAAGGAAGGTAAAGTTACCTTTGGAGATGGGAGTAGATCTAGAATTTTAGGACATGGTAGTCTTGAGTTACTCAGATTTCCTAAGATAGATAATATTTTGTATGTGAAGGGGCTGAAAGAAAACTTGATTAGCGTAAGCCAACTGTGTGACGCAAACTTTACGGTAAAGTTTGATTAGTCCGAATGTAATGTATATGATCAATCCAATAAAGTTTTACTATAAGGTGTGAGGATGGAAGATAATTGTTATGTGATTGTGCCCAAATCTTATTTTGTGTGCAACAGTGCCACGATCTCCACAATGGACCTTTTTCATCAATGGCTAGGTCACGCGAACTTTAGAGATCTTGAGAGGTTAGTTAAGAAAGACCTAGTCCGTGAGTTACCATCACTTGGAAAATAAACTTCCTCAATTTGTGTAGCTTGCCAATAAGGTAAATAAATTTGAAGTCCCCATCGAAAGTTGAATACTATTACTACTACCCATATATTGGAGTTGATTCACATGGATCTTATTAGTCCTACTTGCACGGAGAACTTAGGTGGTAAGAGATACATTCTCATGATGGTAGATGATTTTTCTAGATACTCAATTTTAGAATTTCTTAGAGATGTGGTTGAGCTCCTTACAACCAAGTGTTGTGTCCTACAAAACTAACATGGTGTCACTATTTTTCGGATGTGTAGTGACAACGACACTGAATTTAAAGAAGTGAAAGTGGATAGCTACTGTGATGAAGTGGGCATAAAGCATGAGTTTTTTCCTATTTGTACTCCTCAACAAAATAGGCTTGTTGAGAGGAAGAACTGGATGATACTAGAGATGTCTAGAACCTTGCTTCTTAGGAGAAATGTGCCTAGACATTTTTGGGCAAAGGCAGTGAGTGTCGCATTCCATACGGTGAATAGGGTATATCTTCATCCGCACACGCTTCACATGCCTTATGAGTTATGGTAGGGAAGAAGCCCATATTTTCATGTCTTTAGGAGTATATGCTACATCTTGTGAGATATATAGCCCTTAGAAAAGTTTGCCTCCCGGAGCGATGAGGGGATGTTTTTAGGATATTCATCGATAAGTAGGGCTTATCAGGTTTATAGTTTGTCTAGCTCTAAGGTTATGGAGTCAATAAAAATCACGACTAGAGATGATGAGCCACTGACATTTATTTCTCCTATCCCGCACTATGAGGATGATGTACCCCCTGATGACGATCCTATCATTCTGCATGCTAACAAGGTGGATCTCGTTTCGACTTTGGGGGAGACACCATCTTGGGTTCGAAAGAGTCACGACCCTTTCACTATACTTGGTAATCATGCATTAGGTATCAAGACTCGTGTTCAACTTGAAAATGTGGTTAGTTGTATGTGCAACACATCCCTAATCGAGCCAAAAAACGTGAAAGAATCACTCAATTATGAGAATTAAATATCGGCCTCGCAAGAAAAATTGCTTCCGTTTTCTCCCGACCTAGTGATACTAACGTAATAGGTACCAAGCATTTTTTAAAGAATAAGATGGATGAAAATAGTACCATAGTTCGCAATAGCGCTAGGTTTATTCGCTCAAGGCTTCAACAGATTGAGGGTGTAGACTTTGAGGAGACATTTGCTCCTGTTGCTAAGCTTGATTTCGTCCGTTACTACTCACCGTAGCATGTCATCTACAGTTCAGTTTATATCAGATGGATCTTAAGAGTGCCTTTCTTAATGGCATTCAATAGGAGGATGTTTACGTGGAACAATCGAAAGGGTTTGAAGCCCTTAAGCACCTAGGAAACGTCAATAATCTTAGGAAAGCCTTGTATAATTTGAAGTAAGCACCCCTTGCTTGGTATGAGAGACTTAATTTTTATCTCTTAGCTCGTGGCTTTAAGAGAGAGGAGTAGGTAAGATGATATTTGTGAGGAGAGAGAGTGATGCTATTTTGATTACCCAGGTCTATGTATACGACACAGTCTTTGGATCCACGTGCTCCCACCATGCTAACACTTTTGAGAAGGAGATGAAGAGTGAGTTTGAGATGATCATGGTAGGTGAGCTTACATTCTTATACGTCTCCAAGTTTGTCAGCTTGAGGATGGGATATTCATATCTCAATCCAAATATTCAAGAGTTCTTGTGAAAAAATTTGGTCAAGACTCCGCTAAGCACGCACGCACCCCTATGAGTTCATCGACAAAGCTTATCAAATACGCTTTAGACAACAACGTAGAGCATACTTTATATCGTAGCATGATAGGTAGTCTTCTTTACCATACCACTAGTCAGCCTGATATTGCCTTTAGTATTGGAGTCTGTACGCGATGTCGGGCATCCTCGAAAGAGTCAAACTTGCACGCTCTTAAACATATTATTAAATACGTGAGAGATTTTTTTCATATGGTATTTGGTATTCCTTTAATACCGATGACTGCTTGTCTACCTATTCGGATGTCGATTGGGCTGGGAATGTTTACGGGTATAAGAGCACTTCAGGCGGGTGTTTCTACTTTGTGAGTTCTCTTGTGTCTTGGATAAGCAAGAATCAAAACTCCATATCTTTATCCATGGCAGAGGCTGATTATATACCCATTGGGAGTTATTGCAAGAAACACTTGTGGATGAAGCAAATGTTAGAGGGTTACGACATTTCACAGGGCACGATGACTATTTCCTGTGATAATACGAGTGTCATTTACATTGCACGTAATCGAGTCCAACATTCATGCACAAAGCACATTAGGATACGCGAGCATTTTATTCGAGACCTAGTTAAGGAGAAGGTCGTGTCCTTGAGCTTTGTGAGCACCGATCATCAGTTAATCGATATTTTAACGAAACCTTTAGATGCACTTCATTTTACGGATCTTAGGAAGGCTTTAGGTATTTGCACCGTTGATTGAGATTGGATATATTATTCATGTTCATAGAATGTATTTCCATCGTATTATTATTGTATTTTTCTTTTGCAATTTTGATATATTTTTTAAAAAATCCAAAACGATTTTTATTGTTCTTGAAATTTTTTGGAAAAACGCAAAAAAAATAAAAAATTTATTTCTTTTTAAGAAAAAGTGAAAAAGCTAAAAATATTTTATTTTTGATAATTTTCTTTGAAAAATAAAAAAAGAGTTTTTTATTTATTTTACAGTATATGTGGATGAACATTAAAGATATCCGAGTCACCCGTTCATTACATATCCGTGTGATCATTTTGTAGTGTTTTGAGATGTCACATCATTTCATTTTGTGCTTTATAATGTGTGGAGTCATTAATATGTGATATGATGACTACTTGCTACATGTTTGACTTCTTGTCACCTTTAATGCACACGAGCACAAACTTATTTGGGTATCTCACTTACCTTTCACTTGTTGGTTGTAGTGTTTTCATCTCAATCCTACATTTAAGATGATCTAAATGTGATAATACAAGATAATAAAAGTAGTGCTTGTAAGAACCATTTCCCGGATTGGAAAAATTGAAAATCATATCTCTGGTAAATGTAGTACATATTTAAAGAAATGGAATTGAGCTTCGAGAGACAGTTTGTCTTTGCATTAATAGCCACTATTTGCAAAAAAGAAAAGAGCCTAAAATATGAAAGGCACATAAAAAGAAAAATAAAGTGTCAGACCAATTTCAAATAACATTGATGCTTCGCTTCATACGAGCTTTGATTTATTCAAAACAAAAAAGACTTGAGAGAAAAATTAAATATGTGAGTTTTACATAGTTTTGGCATTATTGAAAAGACTTCATATGGACGTCCTGAAACATTCTCCTAAAATCATTACATAGTTTTGGCATTATTGATTAGTTGAATAGGTTGAGTCGATTTCCTTGAGTTAGCCATTTTTTACACCTAAGGTGGACTTTGAGGTCTTGCGTTAGTGGTGTCTCATTTCTTCGTGCACATATGTTATGTTTGTCTTCGTTGATTTTCCTATAGAATGTGTTCATACCCCCACATTCCGTTTCTATGATTCGATTATTTTTGTGTTTCTCTATGGTGTGTTGTTTTTGTAAAATTATTATTTTTAATTAAAAAATGTGAAAAATTAAAAATAGTTTGTGAGGTATTTTGAGATTATCATTGCATGATTATTCATTTACATACTTTTGTGATGCTATCTTTCTATGCTTGGTGATGTTCCCTATATGTTTAATAATTAGTTTTTACTCCTTGTCTATTTCGAACAAAATAAAAAGGGGATAACAAATTACGACGGAGTTTGACTTATTGGGGGCTTTTTATGCTTATTATTTGATATACTTCAAACTCGATGCATCACGAGGTATTTGCTTTGTTCCACATGTGTAGGTATTTGGAATATCATATTTGGATTACATTCGATGAAGACAAAGTGTCCATGAGAAGAAAATGAAGAAGTGGAGATTTGAAGACTTTGAATTGAAGATAACTATATCTTTGTACCTATCCATTTTAGGGTATGGGGGAGTATTAGGATATTGTATTCGTCTTAGAGATTATTTTGTAATTTGTAACTTATGTTTTATGTTTGTACCGGAATAGCCAAAGGGGAGGATTTGTAAGAGCATGATTTTTATCATTTGATCATAGCTTAGGCTACATTTAGTTTCTGGCATATCCCGCTATCGATTGTGTCGAACCATCATGAAGAACTGACTTCATGATCTCCAGATTCAAGAAGATCTTCACAAATCAAAGGTATAACTAATTTAGGATTTAAATTTATTCGCGTTTATATTTGGGAGTTGTTTTGATTAAAATCGAGGCATTTTTCTAACTATAAAATTTTTCAAAAAACATGCAAATCGTTCTAACGAGAGACACATATCATTCAAACGAAGTTGCAACCTCATTTGATATTGTCATTAAAAGGATTCTTCAATCGAACATGTAACGATGGCTTACCATTTTTTCATGTTTGAAGATCGTTTGAAGCTCGTTCAAACAAGATTAGGTTGTCATTTTAACAATCAGTGTCGTTCAAATGAGTGTCTATTCTCGTTCAAACGAAGCCATATTTTTGTTCTAACCACCTTAATCGCCTCGAAATTTGTACCACCTTCTAAATAACTATTTCGTGCAGAAAATTGTAGAGTCGTTTGCGAAAATGAATTCTACAAATTATCTGTGAACGTACTCACTTTCTTTAGGTCAAAACCTATTTTAATTCACCATTATCACTCCCATATATTTATGTGAATTAGTTTAATACCCTAGATTTCTATATCTGAGTTATGCTTGTGGGAAAATTCTTTTCACTCCTGAGCCATTGTGGTTCTCGAGAGGAGGGTGGACCGCCACCTATTGACGACCATGGGCCAATTTGTTTTGTGTAGAAGTTTTTGTAAGTAGCATATTGTAAAACTCTCTATAGTGCTGATAAAAGGTTTTGTCCGCAAGGGGTTTTTCGTCAAGTTGCCTTGTTTGTGTTTGCATGCATAATTTTATCTCCTTTATCACTTAGTTAATTGTTTAGGGTAATTAAGATAAAATTTGGAATGTTGTGTCCCAAACACTTAATTATAGAAATTATCCATTAAGACCGCAAGCGCACTCTCAGCCCAACCTCATTCGAAGCATGAAATGCATGTTCTTGAACATTTAGATTACATTGATGTTTCCACATGGCTTTTATTTATGACTCACTTTTTCATTTAAGTCTTTTCCTTTTGAAAGAGGGAGTTGATAAATATTGATGTGGAGAGGAACATATCATTTGGAATGTGTTGGATCTCTAAAACTGGGTTACTTGTATCGTTGTCATCGAAGTTATCGTAATTTCCAATAATGGTGATTACCTGGTTATCTGCAAAGAATTTTAGATTTTGATGGAGGGAAGAGGCTACTCCTCTGATACTGTGGAGCTATGGTCCACCAAGGAGAAAGTTGAAATGGCAGTGATATCAATAACTTGGAATTCTGTTTGAGGTCATATCAGGCTAACCCTTAGTGTTAAATATATGGAGCCCGTGACTTCCTGTCGTGTGTTGTCATAAGCGAACATGACGACAAATGTAGGAGTGAGATCACTGACTTGTAACCCTAGGTAACTGAGAGTTCTCAATTTCAAAACATTCAAGGAAAAATCTTTATTCACGAGCACCAATGGGAATGTATTTTCCATGACTTCTACTATGATATTGAGGGTGTAATTATGATTCGGGCCAAACTTTAGGATTTCTTCATCGATAAAGCAGACGAATATTATAGTAGTAAGAGTTTTAACCTATAAATTACCTCTCTTGGAGGTGTAGTGGGTGGAACCATTTGTTGAGTGAGAAGATTAGTAAGAGTGTTTTTGTGGAGCCGGGAAAACTTGGAGTGTCCCTATAAGATGATGTTGACTTGAGTCGTCTTGAGTTTTTCAAGGATATTTCTCTCCACAATTAACATTTTGGGCACTAAATTTTTTCAGTAACCCCTTTTCCTTTGTCTATGGGTGCACTCACTGATGGGCGGATTGGATCTTTGTAGTCCCGGCTCGATCAGGTCATGTGGTTCACAGATGCTAGGAAGAACAAGGACTCGGTGTTTTCATATATTTCTGGAGTAATGGAAACTACATTGATTTCTAATAATAACTCTTCGAAAGATATTACTCCACATAAGGAGGCAATTGTATTGGGGTTTTCATCCTTGGATTCACCATCTGAGCCATCTGAGGGATCAAAGTCATCTTCTATCCATCGGCGACAATAATATTTTTCATTAAAAAATCGATCCATTCCATAACTTCCACTTCTTTGTTATATAAATCTTCCCATGCCACAAAGAAGTGTTGGGAGTAAGGAACTAAGTATCCTTTGAGTTTTAGTGTTCTGGCTAGCTCAAAGGCTTCACATACTTTATTCTTTTTATCACATTCCTCTTATCGATACCGAACAATACCGAACAATACCATCAAAAATAAATTCCTTTAGAGTTACAAATAAATTATTAGATTGTCGGGCCCACTTCCAGGCTTCCATGTATATATCACTGATTTTTTCATAATTTCTTTCATAAAGAGTCACTTCTAAGGGGAATTTTATCCCAAAACTTATGAATTGTTCTAGGATAGTTTACAACTCTATGCTTCCTATTTTTGGGTGGATTTGGACAATAATACAAGTCGTTATCATGAGAGAAAGATCCTGATCGAGAGTATTCTCAAGATGCTTTAGGAAAGATGGGAAAACTTTAAAAGAAACAAGTTAATTAGGAGAGTTTTTTGGTGAAGTGGGCTTAGAGATAAGTCGAATTCTAGTAAAATGGTCAAAATTTGGGTCTTCATCCGTAATGATGGCGTTTATGATAGCTTGGTGCATCGGTAGAGGATTTTAAGGAATGTTTGGCTTTAGATTTGGATAAGGGGCGAGGACACCTTTGTCGACGAGGCCTTGGACAACATTATTCAAATGATGGCACTGATCAATAGTGTTTCAAGTAGTCTGATGAAATCCTCAACGTATATTATGCTTGAAATACTTTGGAAGCAGGTTAAGAAGTGGAAGAGGGATCATAGGTTTAATGAGGTTATAGGATAAGAGATATCTATGAACTTTAGAAATAGGAAAATGGAGTTCGATATATTCTTTTCAGGTTACAATAAGACGGGATTCTTAGGACCATTAGGTAACAGGATGAGAGGAAATGTTGTTGACAGTATTGACGCCAGGCTTATCATATTTGCAAGGAGTAAAATGTCCAATGGGATTCTTTGATTCGGACTTAGCTTTTTGACTATTGGCACTTTTTTTAATCTAAACCCCAACCTCCAGAAGGTATCTAAAATAGTGATAGTATTGGATACCCATTAATGTTTGGATATGAGGTAAAAAGTAATTATTTATAATGGTGACCTGCTCTTCCTCGAATAGGCAGTTGGTCATAGTGGCTACCTTTTTTCTCCACATGTTGATAAAACTATTGACAGATTCTCCGGGGTTGTGTAATTAATTCAAGATCTCGTCGGGTCACCTCAAACTCTTAGTTATATTTATACTAGGCTATGAACTCCCTTGCTACATATTCCCAGTTACGGATCGAAGATTATTTTACTCATAGGAACTAGCGAAACGCGGTTTCTTTAAGATTCAGTTAGAATGTCTGAGCCATTATCTCCTCTGTAGTCTCGAGTAAACTTATAGAATAGTGAGGAGCTTATTGATACTCTTTTGGAGCCTATATCGGTTCAGATATATGTGGTCCCACAACACAGGGAAAATCAACATCTGGTTCTAGTACATCGGGGATCTGATCCCTATTTCCCTGCATCTTCTGGACATCACCTTATAGAATGTCAATTTTTACAGTAAGTTGAGTGAGTACGTCAATAAGATTTGGCTGAGCATTAGTGTTGTGATCAGGGTTCTCCATGAGAAATTTTTCGAAGGACCGTTCGGGTTTTGATAAAGTGGTTGTTGAAGGTGCAGAACTCTGAGGTGGTTTAATAGCTGATCTCAACAGATATGAAGCAAGGACAAGGAGTGCGGTCGCACCTGAGAGGGAAATACTTTTTATTTTGATTGAAAAAACATTTTTTTTCAAGGGAGAAAATATTTTTGATATTTGGAAAATGGAAGGAAGGAAAATTCCCCAATATATTTGTTATTATTAGGTTTCACTTGTAATTATGTTACGCCTAAGGTGCAAATAAAATGTCGGACATGATCTAAGTCTGGGAAATATTGGGGTATGTGATGCAAGACACGATTTGACTTGTTTCCAGACTCGCAAACAAGGTCATGTTTTATAAATGGGCGAAATGGGGCCAAATTTTGATGGTAAGATAACCCAAGATATCGGTAGAGTTTCACTTTAGCACTAACAATCTAGTTATGAGTGTTCTAGGATAAACATCTATACGAGGTTTATGCATGGGAGGTCAGTGTTAGGGCTCCCTATGGAACCATTCGATATACGTCGAAGATACTTGTCCAATGAAAGGTGGGAGTCATATAACTTAGGTCAACCACACCCAATAGGATCGACCACCCATCACAAAGTGACTCCTTAGTATGGGACATATATAGGGTCAATAAAACGTGAGAATATATGTGAGTGGCATAAAAAATAGTTAAATATAGAAGTGGGATAAAGTGTAATGAACATTTACAAGTAACATGAAGTGCGTACAAGTGATTAAAGCATGGTAATATGTACAAGATGTGAAACATGTGAATATATAGGAGTGAGATGGATATATGTACAAAATGGGAGTAACATGAGAACATGTGAAAGTGAAAAAAATATGGAGATATGTGAAGCATGTGACAATAAGTATGGGTATTTAAAATAAACATGGAGTTTGTTAAAGATGTAGATAAGTGAAGTGAAATATATACATGAAGCATGTGATGTATACAGGTGGGTGCGAAATATGAGATATATACAGGTGCTGAGGTGCATAAGGAAGGGATATACGAGTGACACGAAGCAAGAATATATAAAGATGAAATGGGGCATGTGATATAAAATATGACATATACATGTGATGAGAAGATAAAAATGGTGGAGAAAATAATATACATATGAGCATAGCACATATAACATGTGATCATGAGAGCAAAAAGACGAATATTCAAGTGAAGACATATATATAAATGTAGAAAAATGGTGAAAAACAGAAATATGAAAACAAAGACCCTCTAAATAGAGTCTAGTCCTTTAAAATAATATACTTAATGGAGTCTCCATTGTGGCCACCCCAACGTACGAGTTTGGCCCGAAACAAAATACAAAAATGGGGGTTAAGGAAGAAAATCCCTTTTCGACCACTCATGGAAAGTATAAAGATTGGAGTCATCAAGGGTGTGTCAGAGTATAAAGATTGGAGTCGCAACCTATTTTACTCAAAATAGGAAAAAATGTAGTCGCCCGTAAGAAGATGACAAAAAAGACTACTCATACATACAAAATAAAATGGATTTCGGGATCAAAGACTATGTTACGGAATGGGACGATGTTAGGCATCCATTCTGCCTTTTTGGTCTCGCATGGGCTATAAAAATGTTATCTTTCTCCTATAATGTGTATAATGTGGGTAAGATGGAAAGTGTATATATATATATTAAAATTGTGTAAAGAGTGAAATCATTGTGTTCGCATCACGGAAAAGACGAGAAAAAATCAATCGAAGGAGTATGACTAAAAGAGAGAGAAAAATATAGAGGCAAATATGAGCGATGTACCAGATTGTGATACACTACGAGAGAGTG
Source organism: Sambucus nigra (assembly GCA_949130495.1). Taxonomy (NCBI): domain Eukaryota; kingdom Viridiplantae; phylum Streptophyta; class Magnoliopsida; order Dipsacales; family Adoxaceae; genus Sambucus; species Sambucus nigra. Next base: position 77,209,213 of record OX422208.1, read on the forward strand.
ACTATGCATATCTAATAGAACCACTCAAAAGAAAAATAAAAAGAATAAAAAGGGATACACTATGAGCGATACATCGGATCAGGACTTTTCATGGATACGTAAGTACGCATATCAACAAAACTACTAAATAGTAAAAAAATCGTAACAATAGAAAATAATACATAGTATATGAGTGATGCACCGGATCGTAACTCACTATAAAAAAGTGAGTACGCATGTCAAGGGGACCGCTAAAGAGTAAAAAATAGGTAGGTTAATATATACTAACGAAAATGGGATGAGAAAAGTAATATAATGAGAATAAGGACTCGAATCCCAGGATAAACTTGGGATGCCTACATAGAAAAAACCAAAATTAAAGTCCACGTAATTCGAAAAGAAATGAATGTTGGTGTCTAACCCATACATACAAAACTAGAATTTTCTGTTTTAATTTGTAAAAAAACATGCACAAGTGGTGAAAATATAAAAAAGTGGAAGAACACTTTAATTAGGGGTTTAGGAATTAAACCCTCTTTCTGTTGTTTTAGTTTATGAAAAAAGGTTTATGAGTGTAAAAATAATAAAAAGGTAATTAGTGATGTGAAATAAAATTAATTAAGAGATTTTATAAAAGGAATAAAACATAAAAAAAATGACACTAAACTAATAAAGTTGCATGAATAGAATTTGGACCTTCTAAGAGACTTAACTTGTGTTTCTTAGGAAGGTGTAGGCTGATTTTGATTGGTGGGCATCTAGTGGAAAAGTGGGGGTGAAAGGTAAGGTAAGGGTGGGTAAGGGAATGTGGAGAGAATGTTTTGAAAGTGATGAATTGAAAGGTTGTCGCATTGATTTTAAAGAAAAGATCCTGAACAACGAGGTCAGGGTTTTTATTAAATAGGCACCCTATAGGGGCAAAATACTAGGTTGACCTTTGAGGGGGTGACGTACGAAATGGAACTTGGTCTGCCTATCGCCAGGGCTACCAGACTTGATGGCTAACTATAGTCTTCCCTGCCTGTAGGTAAGGGGAGGGTGGCCTATAGGCAAGATGAAAATGGATTTTTTCTTGGCAAAACGGTTGAAAAATGCACGTTGTAAGTCTATTTCGTATACAATCGGGACCATTGAAAAGAGGATTCAGAGATCTATGACAATACATTGAGATACTCTTAGGTCTAATAAGTCAAGCATAGCTCAAGGAGCATCCAGTGACCTCTGATTAGGATTATTAGGTAAAAAGGTTGCTAAATGCGGACCGTAAGTCATATATGCACATATGGACTGTTGAAAAGATGATTGAGAGCTCTATGAAATTGTGTTTATATAATCGTGAGTTCAAGATTTTTCCAAAGTCAAATGGAGCTCGATAAGATATTACTAAACTTTAGTTAAGGTTTTGAAAGAGGACCAGGGGTTCGATATTCGAGGGTCGAGGGTACTGTGTTTAAACCCTGTGGATGTGTACGAGGGGTAGTAGAATAGGGTGTCTACACCTTCAAAGAGTTGTACTATTAATTCAATAAGTCCAAGGAATAAGTTTAAAAGGGAAGTAAGGGTGTGTTTGATTGACATTAAATTTTTTTCCAAAGAAAATAGTTATATAGACTCATGTTTTCTCTTATAGTACCTTGATTGCAAACACTTAATATAGAAACAATCACCATTTAAGTTGTAAGTGCTTCATCTCAAACCTCATTTTTATTAAAAAATATTTCTTATCCACCCATCAAAGAATTGATTTTCATGAAAAATAAAAAAAAGTAAGACCAAAAATAAATATTTTTTCCGCTCATTTTCCAACTTCACATCCAAATGAACTATTTTCCATGTTTATAATCACACACACCCTAAGAGCAAGATCAGACCTTTATCCCCATTGGAATCGATTCCTTATAAACACCTAGGGGGTCGCCCTTCAAATCACGCTCGTCTAAGTTCTCTATGGGCGTTATATGAGTTTATTCAACACCTATGAATCTTAGGAAGTTATTTCTCGAGGCATTAATTGACTTTTGGCCTCCTTAACATAATCATAAATATTCCTCCAGTTGGAAAATGAAGATATGGTTAGTATGCTCATTCATTTGTCCCCTCAAGGGTGTAAGCATCTGCCACTTTAAATGGAGAGTTGCCTTAGCAAATATTATGGGATTTTATCTTGACCAAATCCTCAGTCTAGAACTCCTAACTAAAAGGATCCACTTTGTGGATCGTATAGTGAAAATATTTGAGCCGTCGGCCTTCTGAGACTGAAAATGGGCGTAAAGAGAACTCAGAGTAAGATTGTCCTAAATAAGAGCAACTCTGAATTCTATGACCGACATATTTTTTGGCTAAACATAAAAAAAAAATACAAGCTACAACATAATAAATTGACGAATGAAAAAAAATAATGTATATACTCAGAGATTATAGTATATGTATCTTTGAGACCCTATGTTCTCTCATCATGGAGATGATTGACATTTTTCTCTCTGACATCCTCTCCCCAATCTGTAAACCCATAAGCATTGACTTGATTTTGGTCACATCATTCACCAAAAATGACAAGCCTCATTGAGGGCATGCTAAACACTTCTTTCCGCTAATGGAAACGTCTTACAAAGATGAGCATAAATTTCATTATTTTAATAATAATCAGACAATGAAACGTATATGACCAAGTGTGGCAAGATGAAGACTCACTCAATTAGATATTTAATAGGGCAAACGAGATGCTAAGAAAATGACCCATCATATTATTCTAACTATCATGCTCCTAGTCTTCCCCTTTATAAAAAAATAAGTGGTGTCTCAAGGTATGGTTGGAGGATGACAGACTGTTAATAAAGACAACATCATTTGTGCAGTTAATAAAGGTTTATGAGATGCCCATATAATTGTATAACCAATACACATTAGATATTACGTCAAAATAAAAGGACCTTCAACCTCGAATAAGTTATAAAATTAGGCCATTAATCCCACTAATGTCCTCCAAACATTGGGGATCAACTAAGAAGATGCCAGAGTTACGAATGAAAGAATTCCTCCAAATAGTTTTGGTATAGGTATGTTAGTTCTTGTATATAGGCAATGTTTATATAAAAAACTTCTCCTCCCTAGGGAGTTGGTGCGCAATCACTCTCGTTGGTAAGATGGATCAAAAGTGATCAAGGGAGAGAAAGGATCTCCCCACTCGATCGTACCCTCTTCAAAAAGTTCATTTACGACCTTTTTATGGTCTGGGTGGAGCAATGAGGATATGGGACAAAGAGATTAAAAGAGTATCCATAATACTCAAAGTGCCCCATAGGATTAGGTTGTCCTATCCCATTGACTAAAACACACTTTGTGTCTCTAGTCCAAGAGGTCGTTCCAAAAAGCTTAAAATCGAGATTTATTCACTAGACTTCCCCAACTTCATGATGATTGTGACACCCCACCTAATTAAATAATGGGTGATCGGTCCTTTATTAAATTAAATCGGGATTTAAAAATTGGTTCATTCTTAGCATCACTGCCGAAACTGAATTAATTACTAATCACTATTAGTTAATTAAACCGGTGTGAAATTTTATCTTTCATTAAACAAAAACAATAAGTGGAACTAATATATAATCATACACCAACATTAGATAGTCTAAACACCTCAAGAATATAAATGAATAAAGTATTTTCAAATAAACCATCGACTAAAACCAAACCAAGTAAAACTCTAATAATGAAAACAAATACTATCTGAACTGAAATTGAATAAGTAATGAAGGACAGCATGTCCATACTGAAATACTGAAATCCTACACTAGATTAAAATGAGTATTGGAAGCATCTAAGCAAAATCTAGCAACATCCACCTGTGTCGCAGCTCCGTCTCCCTGGAACAGAATATCAAGTCTGGCGCCCCTGTGATTGGACACCTAAAAGGTTTTGAAAATATTTTTATAGCAAGAGTTAGTACTCAAAATATTTTGAAAATATTTATCATAATAAAATTCAGTTATCATGATCACGCATACTCTCTCTTGAGTTACCCTCACCCCTCATCTAAATTGCACGCCTAATGTTCTATACTTAGCCCACCTAGCTATACTACCCGAGATAACTAGTCTAAAGTATCCCACTGAACTCATCTACACCACTAAGTTCCCGTATCGTCCATACAGTACATAATTTTATTAACACTACTCATATGTTAATTATTTACCGAGTCACAATTCTTTTATGTTATCTTTTCATTTTTAATTAAGCCTCACTACTTAATTTATTCCTTAGATGTCCACTGTCTAACACTAAATCTTTAATTAAGTTTCTCCACATAATTTACCTTTAGATGTATACACGTCATCTAATTTTCTATTATCCCTCATAAGCGGATTATTCATAAGGTATATATTTCACTCACAATATATACTATAAGGATTATTGGTCCGGCTAATCAACGACCCCAATTATTCTATCATTTACATTCGTCTGAATACCCCTCGACCCCAATTGTAAATGTTATAAAAATGTATATTGGTTCGATTACTTCATCGAGCCCAATATAATCGAGATTTGGTCCGGATAATCATCGACCCCAAATTCGAGTCTAACGCATTGCTCCGGATAATCATCGACCCCAATGCTATGAAATACATTAAGCATTCACACCGCCTAAGTATTTATAATAATAGGTATTCACTCCACCTATAAGTAATTTAGTAGGTATACACATAACCCAAAAATTTACATTAGTACGTAGTATATTTCTCTCTAATACTTACCGTACATTTTGTTTTACGACTTATCGCACTATCGTATTCATGAGAATTCACACAAACTCTAAGGGTCCCGATCACCCCTTCTATTTATTTCAGTAGGTAAATCATTATTTACCCTACTGGTTTACTTATTATTTCATTCGTTGTTGTCATAATTTATTATCTCTTTCCCCGATAACTTGCGACATAACTATCCCAATTGATTCTCGTCTTAATTTTCTCACTAAGACTAAACTCCAAATACTAATTAGGCCTACTGTAGTATAAATGATCTCACTATAATATCTTAATACGCTTCTAAGAATTTCCATAATCATCGATTAGAAAAACTAGGTTGGAAATAGAAAGAACTGAAGTTTTCTGAAATTTTTCTGTTAACGAGCCGATCCGATGTGTTCAGGGCCGGACCGGTCCGGTCCGGTGTCTCCAATTCACCAGCTTCGTCTGTTCATGCATTCTTCGCCCATAATCCAGTACTAACTTACATTAATATACGATAAAGTCACAACTAAACATTCCTAACCATTTCGACATGCATTAGGAGGGTTTCTAACATTTTAACATATTAAATCATCACAAAATTCGAGCAAGAACAAATCGTAACCATGAAACTTCATCGATGCCCTAGTTTTGTGTTCTTCCCACATATCCAATCATAAACCCAAATTTATTTCGAAAGAATGATCAAGTCTCCTCTAATTATTAATCCTCTACATATTTTAAATCCTTCTACATACAAATCCCTAACTAACCTACATCAAATCTATTCTTTTTCTCCAAGAACATAGGTTTAATCATGGTTATCAACAAATCTCTACGCATTGGCCTTATAACTTCATTTAAATGTAATAAACAACTTGCCTTAATGATTTGATATTTCCCTCTTCAAATCTTCACTCCTTAGGTGCTTAGGATGCAAGAACTCTTTCAATCCTTCAAGAATCCTCCTGCATCTTTTGGGAATGGTTCCTCTCTTCCCTGTAATGGCCTCTCTAAGATTTTTATGTTGTGAACCCTAGACCTCACTTCTAATCATCAAATATAAGCCTCAAATTTTCGTAGGTCCTTTAACCTCTATTTTTAAAATGACCAAATTACCCTCCAAAGGTATCGGTTTGGTCCAAAATCGACCTGTGACTTAATTGACATCCCCGGATATACTATTTTGACTAGTTCGACCCTTTCGAACTCATTTGTGATCTCAAAATCATTATACGAGTCACTAAAAATATATTTCTCATTTCTCACCTGCAAATAGCCTACGCGCAACACTCGGTGAGATAAAATAGAATAGGCACATATCACTCGTTATGCCGTATAACACTAATTATTAATTATTTACTATTCACGCTTAATAAATATAATATCATAATATTAATCCGTATCTAGATCTTGATTAATATCTAACACTCACATTCACTCTTAAGTCACAATAAATTACTCCACTCGCGTAATTCAAATAAAATATATTTTCTCAATTAATTCACGAATTAATTAAATTATGAATACGCAAAAATACGGGGTATTACATACCTCCCCCTTACAAAGGAATTTCTTTCTCGAAATTAGAACATAATTGTGGTGAATAGCTCTGGATACTGCTCTCGCATGTCATCCTCCCGCTCGCATGTCAACTCATCAGTATTGTGGTGTTCCCACTAACTCACACTAGTGGCACCACTTTGGACCGTAGTTTACACTCACTACGATCTAGAATAGCCATGGGCATCTCCTCATATGAGACATCTGGCTATAAGTCTATCTCATCAAAAGGAACGTGCCAGAAAGCTCTCTCACTCCCCCTATACTCTTTAGTGATGACACATGGAACACGTCGTGTATCCGCTGAAGGTGATCTAGAAGTCCCAGTCGGTATGCTACCGGTGCCACTGTCTCTATAATAGAAAACTTTCCCACATATCTCGGTGCTAACTTCCCTCTCTTGACGAATCTCATAATACCCTTCATAGTAGATACTCGAACCAACACCTGGTCGCCAACCTATAACTCTATATGTCTCCTGTCGGCGTTGGCATAACTCTTCTGCCTATCCTGAGTCGTCCGAATACGCCCTCGAATTAACTCAATCTTGGTAGTAGTCTCCCAAATCATCTCGGGTTCCAGTAACTTGTTGTCCCCCACCTCTCTAACCAATAAGCGGTCGAAGAATAAGGTCTTCCATATAATGTCGCGAACGATTCCATACTGATAGTAAATTGGTAAGAGTTGTTATACGCAAACTCTACCAATGGAAGGTATCTATCCCATCCTCCCCTAAAATCTAGGATGCACATCCTCAGCATACCCCAAGCATCAAATTCATCCTCTCAGTCTGCCCGTCAGTCTGTTGGTGGTACATCGTACTCAACCGTAAGTCTATGACCATGGCCTCTTGAAAGCTCTGCCAGAAATGTGATACAAAAACTTTGTCTCTATCAGATACAATATTAATTGGGACTCCATGAAGCTTAAAAATCATCGAAATAAATAGCTTCATGTACTGCATCGTGTCATAGTCAGTGTGAACTGGCAAGAAGTGAGCCACCTTGGTCAACCGATCCACTATCACCCATATCGAATCGCGACCCCACTACGAAGTAGGTAGCCCAGTGATAAAATCCATCGAGATGCTTTCCCACTTCTATATGGGAATCTCAAGTGGCTGTAACATCCTCGAAGGTCTTTGATGGTCAACTTTCACCAACTGACAAGTAACACACTTTAAGATAAACTCTGATATGTCTCTCTTCATATCGACCCACTAGTACTGTCTCCTCATATCCTGGTACATCTTATCTCCACTGGGATGTACCACAAACCTGTAACCACGAAACTCAGTCATCACTGCCTGCATCAACTCCTCATCCTCGAGCACTACCAATCTCCTATTAAAGCATTGGCCTCCCTCTTAGCAGACTGAGTAAGACTCTGCACCCTGAGCTAGTAACTACCGCACCTTGTCCTGCCTGAGCCTTCACTACCCGTATAACGATCTCGGGAGTGATAGTCATAACTTCCATGTATGCCCTGGCCACCTCATCCGCCTGCTGAAGCTCACTCCACTTTACTTTCATACCTCAGCTAAATCCCCAGTTGGTCGTCAGATCAACGCGTTTGCCACCAAGTTAGCCTTACCAGGATGATATTGTATATCAAATTGGTAATCTTTCACAAATTCTAGCCACCGCCTCTGCCTCATATTCAGATTCTTTTGTGTGAAGAGATAATGAAGTGACTTGTGATCCCTGAAAAAAGTGAACAGCTCTCCTAATAAGTAGTGTCTCCATATCCTAAACGCAAAACGATCGCTGCCAACTCTAGGTCATGGGTGGGATAATTCTTTTCATGAGGATTTAGCTTTCGAGATGCATAAGCTATTTCCCTCTCCTCCTGCTGCAACACACCCCCAAGTCCCTATAAGGATGTATCTGTGTAGATCTGATACTCCACCCCTCTCCTAGGCAATGCAAGTACCGGTGTTGATGTCAATCTATCTTTCAGCTCGTCAAACGCCAACTAACATTGGTCGCTCCACACGAGTGGTATTCCCTTATGAATAAGGTTCGTCAAAAGGCCCAGTAATCTTTAAGAACCCCTTGATGAAATGATGGTAATATTCGGCTAATCCCAAGAAGCTGCGAATCTCTATCGGTGTCGTGGGCTGCCCCCACTCCCTCACCGTCGATACCTTACTCGGATCAACAGTTATGCCCCGTCGGACACAATATGACCAAGAAAATGTACCTCCTGAAGCCAAAATCTACACTTACTAAATTTGGCGTACAAGTGGTGGTCCCGTAACGTCTGCAGAACCATCCACAAATGCTCAGTATGCTCCTCCTCCGTCCGTGAGTGAACCAGGATGTCATCGATGAATACTATCACAAACTGATCCAGAAACTCCTGGAATAATCTGTTCATGAGATTCATGAACACTAAAGGCGCATTTTTGATCCCGAATGGCATGACCCTAAACTCATAGGATCTATACCGCGACAGGAAAGCGGTTTTAGGAACATCCTCCTCACGAATATGTAATTGGTGATAGCCTGGCCTCAAATCGATCTTAGAGAAGTACGCAGCCCCTCTCAACTGATCAAATAGGCCATCAATCATAGGTAACGGATACTTGTTTCGTATCGTTACCTTGTTCAGCTCTCTGTAATCTACGCACAGGTGAAGTGAACCATCCCTTTTCTTCGTAAATTACACTGGAGCACCCCAGGAAGAAGTACTCAGCAAAATGAAACCCCAATTCAAGAGCTACTGAATTTTCTCTCTCAGCTCTCGCATCTCTGAAGGAGCCATGCGATACGGTGTTCTGATAATCGGTCTCATCCCCGGTGCTAAGTCGATGAAAAACTCTATTTCCCTGCTTAGTGGCACCCCAGGTATCTCATGGAACACATCCTCGAAATCCCTCACTATAGGAATTGAATCTAAGGGAATAACTGCCTCCTACGAGGTCTCCTCCTCGATGTAGTATAAATAAGTGCGCGATCGTCCCTCGGGAAGAGACATCGCCACTAGGAACATCTACTTCCCCGGAATAGAAAACACAGTCATCCTCTCATATCAATCTACCATCGCTATGCTGCCTGCTAACCAATCCATACCTAGAATCATGCCATATCCCTCCATGTCTAACACCAAGAGGTCTGTCGCTAGAATCAGTCTCCCAATTAATATATCGACTCCTCTACAAATCGAGTGTATCAAAGACCCACTACCCATAGGTGACTCAACACACATAAGAAGACTACTGGTTGTCTCTAATAATTCAGTGGCTCATTCAAATCTAGTCTTAATAAATGAATGAGATTCCCACGTATCAAATAGAATCTTATCCTTAAGCCCGTGAATAGGAAACGTACCCTCAACTGCAGGCAGTGCTGAAGGTGGTGGAGGCGCGACTACATCTCGAATATTGTACACACGTCCATAATGCATCTGACCCTACTGTTGTGGTGGGGTTGGTGCAGGTTCTAGAGCTGGAGCTAAAGGGACCTGATGTCCCCAGTGGCCACCCTATCACTGAAACCTATCTCGTTGTGGGTACGCCGACTTCTTGCCATAAGTAAAACACTTCCCCTGGAATTATCTTTTTCCCTGGTCCTATTAACCCTGACGTTGGCCCTACTGGCCTTAGCCTTGCTGGCCTCCCCCTGGTTCCCCTGACCCTGACGGCCCAGAGGAAACTGCTATTACTGAGGACACTACTGGCCCTGCCTATCAGACCTGAACCCACCATATCTAAATTTCTTGGCGGAGTTCCCCTGTCGGAAGCTCTACCCCTGCTGGCTCGCTACCTACTACTGAGGTGGTGCCCCGCTGCCACCACTCCCCCCACGTATTGCTCGAATGGCTAGTCTCTGCTCCTCTCTTGCTCCCTTTAGCATGGAAGCGATAGTCCTGGAAGTGTACCAGTGTGGCATTAACAACATCAGTGTAAGTCATCAATGTTGGATTCCCATTCAAATGTTGCTTGATCCTCTAGGCCAAACCGTTCATGAATCGAGCCTTCTTTCTCTCCTTATTACTCACCTCGTCTGGCACAAAATTAGCCAGGCGAGTGAACTCCTCCTCGTAGTCAGCTACTGATCAGTCACCCTGACATACCTCCCCAAACCTCCTCTCCATCTCTGACTCAACTGTAGATGGTAAGTACTTACGATCAAACTGCACCTAAAACTCTAAAATGGTCATCGAATCTCTCTCCTCAGCAGTGGTCACAGACTCCCACCACTGAAGGGATGCTCCCGCTAACGTGAAGGTGGCTAACATTTGTTTCTGGACCTCGCTACAATATAATATGTGCAGATGGCGCTGAATGTCTTTATTCCATTGGAAATCTGTCACTACATTTGTACATCCCTAAAACTTGGGCGGGTGGCCCTTTTGGAAGGTCTCCCTGATGTTGTGCCAATTGGGTCACCCTGGATGGGCCTGAACAGCTGGTGCTGCGGGCTTTTGTGCCTAAGGTTGAGGAAAGTGGGTTGTCATGGCCCTCGTAGTTGTCTCAACGGCCTGTGACACTATCGCCGCCACCTTAGTAGCAAAATTCATCTCCGGTGGTGGTAGGTAGGGGTGTTCAGAAAACCGAATGGACCGGTGGACCGAACCAGACCCTGTAATTTTATCAGTTTTTTTTTATCGATTCAGTCCGAGTTTTTTTTACATACCAGTCCAATCAGTCCAGTAATGGGGAGTTGTTTTGTGCCTAAGGTATAACCTGAGAGTTTCTTTATTTTCCTTATGAAATTTCCAGTAATGGGCATGCTATCTTTCACTCTCCTTATGAAATTTCATCAGCTCCAGCTACTTCTCCTGCAAGTGAGTATATTCATACACATATACATAATATGTATTAATATGTGCTACTTTAGGAAAGTTATTTTTTTTATCTGTTTATACTTTTATACATTAATGCACTTGTCGTTTTGCAGAGATTATTAGTGGGATTTTCTCAAATTATGTTTCTAGTTTGATAAAATGATTGTGGTCACTCAAAGCTACTGCCAAAACAAGTAAATATTTGTCTGTTTTTTCTTTTTTTTTTAATTTCTTTAGCTGGGATTTATTAGGTGAATCATTTCATTATTGAGTTAGGTTTCTTCTATTAATTATGTTCGGTTGATGAGAAAGTTGGGTAGTTTTTATTTTTAAAAAGATTATTTCACTAAGATTAGGACCAACAAGTTAGACCGGACTGGCCATATAAAAAATTGGACCGAGTATGACTGAAAAATCGATTTAATCGGTTCGGTCTTGGTCCTTTTTTTAGGACCAGCTTAATCGGTCTGGTACTTAAAATTACTAAAAAATAGATCGGACCGGATCGCAAACAACCCTAGTGGTGGGGGTACCTGCTGGTCCTGAGGGTACTCCCTAACCTCATCTCGGCCTGCTGCCCTTTCGGCTCGCTCTTTCCTCGAGGGCATTATGAAATAAGAATTTAAATTGTATAAGTACACAGTTTATACAAAATACCAATAGTAGAAGAACGATATCGTAAGCACGCAAAGAATAAACAATAGTCCTAACAATAGGGATCTATAATAAAATGATAATATGTTGAATACGTAGTAAGATGTAGTAAGACGTACAGATCCTAAGGACACTAGAACCTCATGTGTTTAGGGCCGGATAGGTCTGGTGTCCGCAATTCACCAGCTTCGTCTGTTCATGCGTTCTTCGGCCATAATCATGTACCAACTTATATTACTCTAAAAAAAGTCACAAGTAAACATTCCTAACCATTTCTACATGCATTAGGAGGGTTTCTGATGTTTTAAACATATTAAATCATCACCGAATTCGACCAAGAACGAATCGAAGCCATGAAACTTCATTGATGCCCTAGTTTTGTGTTCTTCCCACATATCTAATCACAAACCCAGATTAATTTCGTAATAATGATCAAGTCTCCTCTTATTATTAATCCTCTACATATGTTAAATCCTTGTACATGCAAATTCCTAACCAACCTACGTCAAATCTATTCTTTTTTTCCAAGAACAAAGGTTTAATCATTGTTATCAACAAATCTCTACGTATGGGCCTTATAAATTCATTTTAATGTAATAAATAACTTGGCTTAAATACCGAAGGGTTTGATTTCATGGGTGAGGATGATGATTGAATGTTTCCCTCTTCAAATCTTCACTCCTTAGGTGCTTAGGATGCAAGAACTCTTTCAATCCTTCAATAATCCTCCTTCAGCTTTGGGGATTGGTTCCTCTCTTTCCTCCAATGGTCTCTCTAAGCTTTTTTTGTTATGAACCCTAGCCCTCACTTCTAATCATCAGATATAAAGCTCTAATTTTCGTTGGTCATTTAACATTTATTTTTAAAATGACCAAAGTACCCTCAAAAGGTGTCGATTTGGTCCAAAATCGACCCGTGACTCAATTGACATCCCCGGGTATACTATTTTGACTAATTCGACCTTTCCAGACTCATTCGTAACCTCGAAATCATCATACGAGTCACTAAAATATATTTGTCACTTCCCACCTCCAAATAGTCTACACGCGACACTCTGTGAGATAAAATAGAATATGCATAAATCACTCGCTATGCCGTATAACACTAATCATTAACTATTTACTATTCACATTCAGTAAATATAATATCATAATATTAATCCGTATCTATCTCTTGATTAATATCTAACACTCACATTCATTATTAAGTCACATTATATTACTTCACTCGCATAATTCAAACAAAACATATTTTCTCAATTAATTTCCGAATTAATTAAATTATGAATACGCAAAAATACGGCGTATTAGAATGATATCATTTAATTACACATCCATGATAATGCCACTTTTCGATAAGGTAATTGGACTTAGATGACTTAGTACACCCATGGTTTAACAAAACCTAAATTTAATTTTCTTAAATTGGAAAATGTGTTAAAACTTATCTATGAGTTGGTTTGGAAAATTGAACAAATACACTATCCAATACAACTTTCTTATGAAGAAACATATCTTCATAAAAAAGGCGTTCTTATGTGTGTATTTGAAGTATGAGTGTTATTGGTTGAGAATAAATATACTTCAAGTGTATTCTCAAAATATTTTCAAACACTTGGGTGGCAAATAGTCGTTCACGATTTATGGAAAAGGGCGCAACCAACCTCATCACAGTTTCTCCGTAGAGATGGTTTTCCTCATCATAGTAAAGTCTATCACTGGTGCCTTTGTAGATGTCCAACTCCTGTGATGCATTAGCCTGTCTAAAAGATTTCATAAAAAAATGTGATGATTCTCTTTAGCAAACATATCTTATGTTGTGTTGGGGAAGCAACCTATTTTTTTGGTTGAGAATGAGTTATAGGGTTTGATAGATTGTTTCCATAAGCTTGAAAACACCTATTTAATTCATCTTCGTCTTCCTCATAAAATAAGGTTGAAATGGTATAAGGTTTTCATAATTTTTTCAAGCTAATGAAATCAAATTTTCTTAAGAGAAAAACCTTCATTATATTTTTGAGATATCCATTATTATCATTCTACTTTAATGATATTTAAATTTTGATTACTTCTCTCGATGCCAGAACAAAACATTATGTAAAAATGGTTCTTCAGAAAAAATAATTATTTTTTATATCTAAAAATACTTAGTGAGTTTATTTTGATTTGCTAAACACTTTTTAAAACTTCCTTAAACCTTTAGGACCCTCACATCCTCGGAACTTATATTTACAAATTGTGACTTTTCACTTGTTCCTTTTATAACACAAAATTTTTATTTAAATTTTAAAAGAAGAAATTTGTTTTAATTCAAATGTGTCATTATCAACGTAAGTTGAGACCTGCGACATGGAGAGTTATCAGAGAGTGATCCGTGCGTTCTCTTCCAGCTAGAAGATGAAAAAAGTGACTTGTTTAGCTTGCTAATTAATGAGTATATGAGAGGCTTAATTTTGTAAGTAATTTCTCCATTTTATACAACTTTACCCATGTAGTGGAAGGTGCCGATTTGGGCCGAAGTTTTCTCGCAAGGGGATTTTCCTTATATAAATACTTGCCTCAAGTGCATGATTTACTTTTTGCATTTTGATTTATCTCATATGGTTCAGGAACACATATGGTTAAGTTAAATCAACTTGTAAATCACAATTTTTTCACTCAGATGATAGGATTAGCTTTTTCCCGAATTTGGATTATAGCAAACTTTACCTTCATTTTGGTTATAATTTTTAATTTGGATAGTTCCTTTCTACAAGCACTTTTACCTGGATTTGTAAGAGCATGAGTATGATAAAAATCTCCATAAGATTATATTGTCTTATCACAATCTAAAATATATTTTAGTCACATTCTAAGTTGTCTCGAAAAGCTCCATGTTCAAGATTTCAAGACCGAACTTCTTCGTCTTGATAAAAAAAGCTACATCATTCTATGACAAACGAGATCAACTAGATTTCTGCTTTAGGATGAAGGTAAAGGTATTAGAATGACTTACTTTTACCACCCTTTTTTTGACATAACTTGATTAAATTTTCTTAAATTGGAAAATGTGTTAAAACTTGTGTGTGAGTTGGTTTCGACAATTTGAACAAATACACTATGCAATATACTTTTCTTATTGAAAAGCTATGTTCATAAAAATTGCGTTCTTATGTGTGTATTTTAAGTATGAGTATCCTCGATTGAGAAAAAAATATTTAGAGTGTTTTGCGAAAATATTTTCAAACACTTGGATGGAAAATACCCATTCAGAATTTCTGGAAAATGGCGCGACTTGGCTCGTTGCAGTTTTACTGCAACATTGTTTTTTTCTCACTGCAATGAAAGTCAGTTGCTCTTACCTTTGTACAAGTCCAAAATTCTACAAAACTTCCTATGACCTGGATCGCTCTAGGCTCGCTCCAGCGACGCATTGCCTTGTTGCGATGACATTGCAGCCATAGTACCAGATTTGGCGCAAAAAGCAAATTTGTCCAAAAGATAGCATTGAAAATTACAAGGACTCTCTTTTACATCCATATATTTTGTTATGATTTAAAAACAACCGATTTTGTGTGGTTGATAATGAATTAGAGGGTTTGAGATATTGTGTACACATGTTTGAAAACACTTATTTAATTCATCTTCTTCTTCCTCATAAAATACGGTTGAAATGTTTAAGGTTTTCATTTTTTTTATCATGCTGAAGAAATTAGATTTCTTAAGAGAAAAAAATATCCATTATATTTTTTAGATAAATATTATTATCATTATAGTTTAAAGTTATTTAAGTTTTCTTACTTCCCTCAAGACTTCAACAAAATATTTTATAAAATTTGTTCATGAGAAATTTTAAATATTTTTTATATCTCAAAAATACTTTGTGAGTTTATTTTGAGTTTCCAAATATTTTTATACACCTCACCACATCCTAAGAAGTTAGATATACAAATTGGTAGATTCTCACTAGTTCCATTGGAATAACAAAAGTTTTCTTTAAGTTTTAAACGTAGAAGTTTGTTGGCATGGAACTTGACGACATTAGTTGAAGATCAAAATCGGTCGCGGTTTTGTAGAGTTCTCCAAATGTTGGCGCTCTCTAGGAGAATATAGTGGGAAAGAGTTTCAAGTCAGTCATATCATCGTGCATTTGTAAGTATTTGTCTTTTAGTTGTAATATTCTACCATAGTACATTTGTCATTTTGTCCGATCAAGGTTTTTTTCGTTGTGGATTTTTCCTCGTACGCATTGGTGTCGTGATATATTGTTTATCTTTTTCTCACTTAGATTAAATTGAATAATATTTAAGATAAAATTCGGTGTAATATATTTGGTAAATAATTTGTCACATAGACCTTAGGTGTTGTCTTTTACCCGTGATAAGAAATTAAAGACAGGCATTGTCTCTTTTTGACAAGGAAATTTAATTGGGTATTCTTCATTCATCTTGATTTTGAGCTAACGCACTCTGAACTGGTATCTGAGTTAGACCTCATTTTTGCATGTTTAATTCACTAGAGGTAGATCTGGTGTGTGAAGATGGAGTTTAGAATGTTTGATAGTATTCGTGATATAATTGGTGCACCTAATTGTCATGCTTTTACCGAACTAGTAACCTATCTGGTTTTATGAATCACTCTAATTCTAACATTAGAAAGATTTATGTTAGTACCGATAGTGAAGAAGATGATCTCCAAACTTCTTACGATAAGATTTACATAATATCTAAAATATTATTGGAAAATAATGTAATTTATCTTTCAAGTTAAAAAGATTTAAAGAAGAAAACGTCGTTGTGGCCATCCCGAAATCTCTTCTCTCCCGCGGGGCGGGTAAAAGGGGGGAGAAAGGTCTCATGCCCTCTTACTCTAGGAGCGCTTCGGTCGTTGTCGGTGTGGGGTGAATATAAAGAGTTGGAGTTGCCAGCCTATTTTACACAAAACAGGCAAAAGAACATGTCGTCGCTTCGAAAGAGCGGCATCAAAGACAAACTAATGCTTACGAAACCAATAGTTCAAGGGTTCAGGGGCTAAGTTATGGAATGGGAAAGTGCTAGGCACCCATCCCGCCCTTTCGGTCTCTCATGGACTTGTGTTATTATTTTACTTTATTTCTCCGTGCAGTGTGTGTGCGTGTATATATAATGGAGATATAAATCGCCCAACTCATACCATGGAAGAGATAGAGTGAGGTCATCCATAGGAAAGTTCCCAAAAATAATATTAAAAATATGATTTATGCGTTTATCGTGACATTGATCATTATAATGAAACGATAATATGTGTTGGATAAAACTCTTCTAAGGATCACAAATGCAAGAATATGACAAATGCAAAAATGGGGAATTTGAGAAAACTAGAAATTTAGAAAATTAAAATATTAAAAAATTGGAAAATTGGACTCGAGTCTCGAGTTTTAATACGAAACGCCTATGTAGCCTATGAAGGCCTCAAAGTCCACGTAGTTCACATAAGGGTGGGGTTTATCCCATAGATTCGAGCGGGATTTTATTATATGTGTGTGTATGTAGAAAATGTATTTTAGTTTTGATAAAGTGTGATGGATAATCTTGCTGGAATTTATAGGCGTAACCCTCTTTTTGTTTGTTTTGAGTTTTATATAGAAAAATAAAGTATGTGCAATATAACTAATAAAAAGGTGAGGTGTTAATGTGTATGAACTAAAGTAAAAGCTATATTATGAGTTTATGTAATTAATACAAAAATAAGAAATTTAAAGAGAGGGGGAAGGATTTGGACCTTCTTTGAAGAATTGAAGCTTTTTTCTTGATATTGGATGAACTCCCTTGAATGTTGAGATGAATGTTGGATGAGAGATAATGAATTGGGTATGAAAAGAATGGTAATGCAAGAGTCCTTGGTCAAACGTGAAGAGTCCTTTAGGCAGCTCCCGGGTCCGAGAGTTGACTTTGGGTCAAACGTGGCTTGGAAGCGCTCGTCGATCCTTTGGACGGGAGATCGTCGGACGAAAATGGATCGTCAGAACCTCCCAAGGGGTAGAACATTGGAAATTTTATGTGAGGTGATTATACATTTCAAAGGGCTTCGCTCGGTTCGGAAAGTTGACCTTGGTCAACAGGGGCTCGGAAGCGTCCGGTGACCACTCGAAGTAAAAAAGATTGTTCATCCGTACTGTAAGGATGATTCACACAGGGGGTGGGCTATTGAAAAGGGTATTCAATGACCTTTGAAGATTCATTCAGTCTTGTTCGAGTTGAAGAGTTGACATTGGTCAAACGGAGCCCGAGAGCGTCCGGTGGCCTCTGAATCCGTTTTTGGGGAAAATCAGATCGTTCCTTCGAATAGTTTTGTTGTTTTGTGCACATGATAGACCGTTAGAAAGGTTTTTCAGTTCCCTTTGAGGATTCAAATAGATTTTGTTCTAACATCGAAGTTGACTGGAGTCAAATTTGGGCCCGGGAGCGCCCGGTGGCCTCCAATTTGATTTTTGCTTGTATAATAGTTCATTTGTTTGAATCTTTATGCCGATTCGTGCATGATAAGGCCATTGGAAAAGAGATTTAGATCCTTCACCGATTTATTGAGCTTTCTCTCTGACGATAGGGTTGACCGGAGTCAAACGAGGCTTAGGAGCGCCCGATGGCCTCTAAATCGGTACTCAGTGCATAACCTAGGGTTTGTAATAAATGAGGGAGTGCTAAGGACCTAAGGAGAGACTTAATTGGTCTTAAAATGTGGTGTCAATCGATCCCCTTGACAAGTGAGCTTGGAACAGGTGAAAGTCGTCGAAAAGACACCACATGATGATTTACAAAGAGGTCAATTATGCGGACCTAAAAGGATAAAGATGATAATTTCAGAGATTCGAGTCCGATTCTGAGTACCTAAGGAAATTCTGGGGATGATCGATTCAGTGGGCCGAGGTCAATTCGGAGGACCTAAGGTAGGAAGTGACCGATTCTACTAGCCAAGGTCAATTCTGAGTACCTAATATGGGAGAGACTAATTATGTGGGCCGAGGTCAATTCTGGCGGATTAACTAGAAGTGGCCAATTTTGAGGGTCGAAGGCAATTCTAAGGGTCGAAGGCAATTCTGAGGACCTTAAGTAGCGGTGACCAATTTTGAAGTCGAAGCCAATTCTGAGGGCTTAAGCATAGGTGACAAATTCTACGGATCGAAGCCAATTCTACGGGTCAAAACCAATTTTAAGGGCTTAAGTAATGGTGACCAATTCTATGGGTCAAATCCAATTTCGAGGACTTAAGTGGAGGTGACCAATTTAACGGGTCGAAGCGAATTCTAAGTGATTAAGTAAAGGTGACCAATTCTACGGTTCGAAGCCTATTCTGAGGGCTTAAGTAAAGTTAACCAATTCTACGGGTCGAAATCAATTCTGATGGCTTAAGTAGAGGTGACCAATTCTGAGGGAATCATTTGTAATTTTCTTGGGGAAATTTGGAGACTCTACCGGGGAAATTATCTTGTGGTTTTCTGGGGATTTTGGGGAAGCATTTGATTTTGAGTTTTTGGTTCTGTTAGGGAAAATGAATTAATTCGAGGATTGGATGTTTTCTTGTTGAAGAATTTTTTTAATTTTTGAGATTTCCTTTGGAGACGTTGCTTGGGAGATATCCAATTGATTTGCGAAATTTCTTCGGGGAAGCAAGTGTTTTGCTGGGGAAGTAAGTGTGGTATAAATGTTTTACTTGGTGAAAAAGGTTCTAAAATTTTATTTTGCAATTTTAAGAATATTCTGGTAATTTTTTGGGTTTTCTCAGCATTTTTTGGGAATTTTTATACGAAATTTCAGGGAGGGTGCCGACCAGTAGGGTGTAAGAGGTGCCAAACGTCAATGGCACGATCTTTTGGGGTACCTCGACCAGGTGAAGGGACAATGTCGATTGGTATGTTGTTGGGAGCTGCAAATCGGCATGCCCCTTCGCCTCCTATAAAAAGCGGTGATATTTTCTCATTTTTCACAGCTTCTAGACTTACTCTATTCTACTCTTTCATTCTGAAAACTGTTTTAACTTTCCTAAACCATGAAATGGTTCATTTCTCAAGCATTGAGGTCCACATGGCGTGGCTAAATGTCGACGACTGGGCGAACTTAGAATGGCGGGTCAGGGTGCCCTTTGTGATGGGTAATGAAAGTTCTTTTCACTCATTCAAACAAGTTGCGGATGAGCAGATTTTTTTGCGCGAGCCGACGCATCATCGACCCTCTAGGGCGGTGAACCCTGGTGGCTATGTAAGTGTTGATGGCCTTTAGTATTCTTTTATTTTTTTCTTGGTGACATTTCCTTATTTCTTGAATTTTGACAAGGGTTTTTCCTTTTTGTCTTTGACAGACTGATATCTCTACATTGAACCTGCGTTCTCTAGGGATAACGGGTCTTAAGTAATCCTGGGATCACCTTCCATCGATGGTGCATTGAGTGCTGTCATCAGTCGATTTTGGTAGGTTAGCATCTGCGCTGGACAAGACACCTCGTTCGACGGAGATTCTTTGCACTTTGGGGGAGATGTGGTGGGATACCCCCCACACCATGCACTTTGGTTTTAGGGAAATAACTATGACTCCCATATATATGCAGCAGCTGCTGGGGATGGACTGCAAAGGGGTCCAGATAGAGGTGGAGCGGACATTATGGGTGACACCAGCGGCGGTGGAGGCGGCGTTAGGTGATGTGGTGAGGATAGTCTCTGAGGACCCTATTCATTTGTCTCTTTTGAGGGAGTTATTGTTGAGTCGACAGATCGACAAGACGGACTGGCGGTAGGTGCGGAAGATGGGTCGCCTATTTATTTTGCTTTTGTGGGGAGGGTTTTCCGTGGCGACGTCGTCCACTTGTGATTTTTGCCATTTTTAGGGTGTTTTCGAATGTCCCTCTTTTTGAACGGGTGGAGCTTGACTTTGGCAACCTTTTATTTTTCTTTGGACACATTCAGTCGGTGCT
This sequence comes from Sambucus nigra, assembly GCA_949130495.1. Classification (NCBI taxonomy): domain Eukaryota; kingdom Viridiplantae; phylum Streptophyta; class Magnoliopsida; order Dipsacales; family Adoxaceae; genus Sambucus; species Sambucus nigra. The sequence goes on from OX422208.1 coordinate 77,229,848, forward strand.
TCCGGCAAACCTTTATTGGCACCACATATTTTTTGGAGGTATTTTTTATTTTGTGCATTTTCCTTTATGCATTCGCATTTTCCTTTATGTATTTTCTTCTTATTGTTGACCCTTGTCCTTTGAGATGTGGTTCTATGAAGTGATTGGGCTTAATGCCCAACTAATAGCTTTGAAGTATGAGTCTGTTAGGGACTTCTGCCGGATGTACCGGTGGCGGAAGTCCAACTGGCAGCCGAGGTGGTCCCTCTCTTTAGAGGTGGTGCGTCAGGTCTTGAACGGCTTGACGAGTGATCGGGTAAATCCTTTTTTCTTTTTGAGACCATTTTTCTTTAATGATATTTCTAGATATTGATTTTGTATTGGGAATTTAACAGGTGATCTTCCATCCCTGGGGGACGGCCATCCAGCGCACAAGGGTGATCGGGTGGTAATGCGTAGCTGAGGCGTTTGCTGGCGCATGAGTTTGGCTACTCCTGGTATCAAGTGGAGAGAGTAGTCCGATAGGTGGTGGAGGGCGAGGTGATGGTTCCACCTGCGAGGCATCTGATGTATATGAGGTGAAAGCGGGAGATGTTAGAGGATGTGTGGGTGGCGGTGATGATCGACGAGCCTTATTCGTCATATACCAACACGGTGGTAACTTATGATTACTTGGATTTCATATTGAGCTGGTTGATGCTGCCCGGCATATATGATGTTATGCCTCTTCCCCCCACTGGATCGAGTCGTCCCGTGGGGTCTTCCCATAATGCAGGTGGTGCGTCGACATCGGCAGCGACGACGACCTCGGAAGTTACTTTTGTGCGATTGGCTCCTCCTTCTTATAACATTCGGCGAGATGATGAAGGGTCAGTGAGTATGCTGCATCGTCCCAATGCAATGGACCCAAAGGAGCTTGTGACAACCCGCCTAATTAAATATCAGGTGATCAGTCCTTTATTAAATTAAAACAGGATTCTCATTTGGTTCATTCTTAGCATCACTGTTGAAAACCACACTAATTACTAACCACCTAATAGTTAATTACGCAAGTGTTAAGTTTTATCTTTCATTAAACAGATAACAATATGCGAAAACAAAATAAACTAAACCATACACACAATAACTGTCTAAAATGATACTGAATAATAAAAGACTTACCAAATAAACTATCGGCTACAAAACCAAAATATCCAATAGCTAATAATAAATCTCAATACAAAATTTGAACTGAAATAAAATCTGATTAAGTCCTGAAGGCAACACGCCCAAAATAAAATACTGAGATAAGATTCATAATCTAGGAATGAAATAAAAGAAGCGTCTACTCCAACTCCTGCATGAATCCACATATTCCGCAGCTGGTATCCTTAGAATAGATAATTAAGTCTAGCGTTCCTGTGGCTGGACACCTAAAAGGTTTTGCTAAATATTCCCAAATGGACCGAACACCCCTGTGTGAGCCCAACTATGCCTAAAAATGTCCCGAGACCCAATTGCTACCCGGGTACTCTTTTTTTTTATCTCGACCTATTCAGAAATAACCGTGACCTCTAAAATATCATCCGATTTACTCTATATAACTTTTCTTATTTCTCTTCAAAGTATGTTCCATGTAAAAACAAATATCAACTTGAATTGATTAAATCTAACACACCGAATTAAATAAATTCTCCAAAGTAAGTAATTCTCCAAATTAAATAAATTCTCCTATGTAACACCCCGTATTGTTTAGGATATATTTAATTTGGAGAATCACTTACTTTGGAAATTTTTTTTATTCGATGAGTTAGATATAATTAATTCAAGTTGATATTTATTTTTACGTGGAGCATAATTTGAAGAGAAATAAGAAAATTTATATAGAGTAACTCGGATGATATTTTAGAGGTCACGATTAATTGTGAATAGGTCGATATGGTCAGAAAAGAGTACCCGTAGGTATTAAGTGGGTCTCATGACATTTTTAGGCATAGCCAGGCTCACACGGGGGTGTTCGGGCTATTTGGGCTTGGCTCATTAGCCTAAAATTGGGATTAGAATCATTTAACCTAAATTAAGAAATTTCGAATAGCCATAATTCCTTTAGAAAACCCTAAAGCTGCAGAGACGAAAAGAGGGAGAAAGTATGGAGGTTTCTGGGAGCTAAACCAAGAAGGAATGAGGGCGTTCTTCGTCAAATCTCCGTCTACATCAAAGGATCAGACCCTATGAATCAATAGAGGCAAGTGGTTAATTCTGCTTTCGTTATAAATCTATGATAATCGATTCATTTTATAGTGGTGTAATTGAAAATCCATATTTGGGAGGGTATTGATATGTTTTTTGATGATTTAATCATGTGTGGAGATTAATATGAAATTGTTAATGCTATATGATTCTAGGTTGTAGTAACTGAAATTATATGATTAACCCAGTAGATATTATTGTTTAATTTCGGATTTAGAGAATTTAATTTTTGAATGATTGAATGAAACTCGAACAAAAATCCCATTCATAATTTGATGGAGTTTGGTTGAAATCAATTGTATTTAAGGGTTTAGATAATGTTTAGAAATTGATTTAAGGGTGTATTATGTTGATAATAATCGTATTGAGGTTTGGGGAAAAACCAGAGAACTCAGAGATTCATTAATGGAGGAAAAATGAGTTGTAGACGAAGAGGATTCGAACCCAAGTACAGCGGACCGGTTCAGGGGGTTTATTGTGCCGAGGGACTTTTAGGATTATAAATAGAGGGGTCTCATTGTAAATTGTAAAAAAATTTAGTTGAAAAAATTGTTGAAGATATTGTATGGAGTTATTTGACCTCGATGAGAAGGGGAAATTATGTGGGGAGTTATTACTAGTTGAAAAATAAATTAGTGAATGCTTTTTATTAATAAAGTAAGGGGAATGAAATTCGTAGGACTTTAATACCGGGCCGAGTAGATATGTCCGAGCATCATATTTTGACTACCGAAATAATATAATGGAATGGCTAGGACTCTTCGAAAAAATGGGGGAAAATGCTCGGGAAAATATGGTGAATAGTTAAATAGTGAATTAATAACACATACGATATTCAGGTGTTATATATAAATTGCGTATGGTGTGTGTGTGTGTATATATATATATGTATGCATAATTTATGTGATTACCTATTGATTGATTGATTATGTGTAACATACCTAGGCTACTTGCTATCACGGGAGGTTTTGCATTGTGGACAGTCCTATCCTGATGAGCCCATTTGGGGGGATTTTGCTAGTAGATCAGAACATAGAACTTAGGGATTCAGCACGACTTGTGTGAATAAGGTTGTGACCAGTCATTTGGGTACGTTAGGTGTGTGCATAGCCCAAAGGCTTAGGATAATGTTCACCTCCAATATAGGTTATTTGATTTATGGTTCGAGGGTGATATCCGAACCGATGTCCTTATTTCGTACGTGATGTACCAGGACTTAATAGAAAAGTATACCCGCATCGCAGGTCTCCACCCACCAGGGATGTCGTATACGTATATATTATGATAGTGATGTGAATATATATATATATATATATATATATATATATATATATATATATATATATATACGTGTGATTTATTCTACTATGGGTGCTTTAGTAAACATTGTAGATAGTGATATCTAAAATTATTTCGGTATGTGAGAACTTTATAATTAGTTGGTGAAACTAAATAAATAATAAGGTATTGGAAATTTGGTATCGTATTATATGGACAATAAGGGTGGGCACAGTAAAATATTAGGAGGGGGAAAAGCCTTAAGTGTGAGAATATTATGGAGACTTAATTAAAGATGAGTAATTAAGTTAATGAGATAAATGACGTATGAATCAACTGTAAGATTACTCGGATAGAGTAGTGTGCCGATAAGTATACATAACAAGGCTAGTTAGACGGGGTAGTATAACCACAAAGGTTAGGAAGAAGCGTTAGGTGCGCACTTTAGATTGGGGGTGAGAATGGCCTCAAGGGAGTGCGACACTAACTTAAATATGAAGAGCATTCATGCATTTTATTTACTGCAACATTAATCACTTGCTAAATATTTTCAAAATGTTTTGGGTTCTAACCCTTGCTGCAAATATTTTCAAAACCTTTTAAGTATCCAGCCACAGGGACGCCAGACTTAATTATCTACTCCAAGGATACGCAACTGCGGCATATGTGGATTCATGCAGGAGTTGGAGTAGACGCTTCTTTTATTTAATTCCTAGATTAGGAATCTTATCTCAGTATTTTATTTTGGGCGTGTTGCCTTCAGGACTTAATCAGATTTTATTTTAGTTGAAATTTTGTATTGATCTATTGGATATTTTGGTTTTGGATTTTGTAGCCGGTGGTTTATTCGACAAGTCTTTTATTATTCAATATCATTTTAGATAGTGATCGTGTGTATGGTTTAGTTTATTTTGATTCCGCATATTGTTTTCTGTTTAATGAAAGATAAAATTTGACACTTGCTTAATTAACTATTAGGTGGTTAGTAATTAATGTGGTTTTCATGATGCTAAGAATAAACCAAATGAGAATCATGTTTTAATTTAATAAAGGACTGATCACCCAATATTTAATTGGGCGGGGTGTTACAGAGCTAGGGGTGATAGGGGATGTTCTTCAGCCAGCGGTTTACTTTTCATTTCCTTGTCTTTTGATTTTCTGATTTCTTTTTTGCCTCAGACTGACTGATTTGCTTTTTTCTTATTTTTTTGCAGCACATTCGAGTGTCGACCAACTGGCTGAGGGATATTCGGGATTGGGTAGCTTCTTTGACTGCTCATATTCGGGAGTCGATCCCGGTTCCTTATTGCTTTATGCCGTTTGCCTCGTCTAAGGAGCGGTCTGGTTCGGGGAGCGGAGGTACGTCATCTCGTCACTGGGGAAAGCGCGCGCACCGCAAGGACGGAGGTTCTTAGAGAGAGAGAGAGAGAGAGAGAGAGAGAAAGAAAGAGAGAGAGAGAGAGTTTGGGTGGTTCGAGCATAGTCCCGTTATTTTTGTATTTTTCCTTTTCCTGCAAGGCAAATGTAATAGAGCAATATTTATGCAATAAAGTTTTTATTAATTTTGTGTGTATAGAGGGGGCTTTAAGATAATCCTAAGATTAGAGATAACCTCACAACTTTACAACGGTGTTTGGGATTAAGGCAGTTCAGCATGGCAACTCAGCGTGGCAGCCCAGAGGGACCTTCCAGCAAAGAAGCTGATCGAAAGAGCTCGTCCTTTAGTCCTGCTGATTAACTTAGTCTTGTTGTATCTTTTGTTTATATTACTATGATCTATAACGGTTGTAAAAATGTAATGAGTATAATGATTTTGTGTGAGGACAAACGGTACTCGCGAGAGACCAGGCTTGGCAGGGCCTGGGAGAGCTTTCATGCTCTATCGAACGACCTCGCCATGGGAACTTTGGAGGGACTTGGTTTGGAGGATTGAGAAGTGAGGCACCGTTGGGGCTTGTCCTGACCATCTTAGATACACCTGGTAAAACACTAAAGGACCCTTACCGTGGAACCTCAGGCGGAGCAGCTTTAAGTTCCATCGGGCGTTGAGTTGTGAGCCAAACAACCCTCTACTTAATGTCACATCTATTGTAGGTGCTGTCACTAGCCAGCTAGACAATGTCAAGTCTGCACTTGAGTAAACCACCGTGGTATTTGGGGTTGTCAGACAGTTGGTGAGCCACCTCTGTGACGACGGCCACCGAACACACAATGGTTAGGCAAAAGCCATGTCTTGGCATTTAATGTTTATGACGTGAGTTAACTAGTGCATCACGCATTTAATGTTTATGACATATAATATGAGGGATGTCTTTCACAGGCATTAATGACTGAGTTGCATCGGGGGTAGTCTGGGGGCTGTTTAAGGACCCCAACCACCTCTGGGGAGAGATCATGTTCTTATTGAGAATTCAGAAGTTATTACTAGAGAGATTTATTACGAGCCAGGGAGTTTTTACTCACCCACCATTGTCATTTATTACGAAGCTTTAATATTTGACAGAGATCATTGAGAGTGGTGAGGATGTTTGGTTGTCTGCCAAGGTGTATCTAGGGTGCTCATTTTCTCTCTACCTCCAAACAAAGTGGCTTCTAAGTTCATTATTACCTTCTGAGTTATACACGAGAGATTTGTGAGTTCAAGCTGAGTCTATCTTCACTGAGTTGTGTGTGCATGTCTTATGGATAATCAATAGTGTTGTTGTTTAACTTATCATTACTGTACTCGAAAGGAGTTACGCCTCCATCTGATCTAAACCACCCTCTTACAGTTTGCTTTAGTGACTTAATGCATATGCACTTTTTACTTTGCTGCTGAGACCGTAAAAAGAATTTAAAATAATTTTGAAAGAATTTATTTTTAAAACGGGATAAGTAAAAACATAGGGAGCGAGAAACTCGTAATTTCTTAGAATAAAAATTATTTATTGATTTTTTTAATTTTGACCAAAAAGGAAAAAGGGTATTTTCCAAAAATAGGGGTTTGCCGATCGGCATGCCCCTTGTCCTGCCCATCGTCATGTCAGTCCAGTCTAATCAACCCAAGGCTTTGATTGCACTTTCTTTAATTGCTTGGCACTTGGTGGGGGAGGTTTGCCTTTGAGATTTTCTGGACTTCTGTCTTTGATTGAGGTTTTCAAAGTATAAATCGGGGGTAAGGGTGGAGCATTTTCTTCACCCTCCACATTTCCTCTTTTTTGCATTCTTCTTGTTTATTGTCTCATCTTTTTACGATATGGATCTTCTCAAAATTGTTGAATTTTCTACTTACCTCGAAAGCTTAAAGGCAATGTGCTCATACAATGTCGATTACGATGCTTTCAACATGCGTCGAATTTCATTATGGCACAACTGACCTATTGAATGGAATATGATGATGGCAGTAGTGGAATTCTAGTACCCTGAAGACCATGTCTTTCGCTTTGGCTTGGACGAAGTCTGTCCGACTTATAAAGAGTTATCTACCATACTGGGGATAAATCCTAGTGTTGCGGTAGCTATAACTGAATTCTCTCGGTCTCCTCGAGAGTTGTTAGCAGGACTTCTCCATATCTCTCCTTCGGCGGCTCGGTCACTAATTACGGGAGGAATGATCTCTCTACCTGCTGTGTTGCATTTTGTGTATTTGCAGGATGTTGGTGATGTGGACTATGCTGGAGTTGTTATCCTTATCTTGATTTCAAAATTACTATTAGTGACTGGGGAACTGTTGGTGGACCCACAACTCATAGCCATTGCTTTATGGATGTTGTACCATTACAATCCTGCGGTGGTGATACTGGCAGAGACTTTGAATGGTCTGGATGCTTAGTGAGAAGACCATTCTGACTTCCTGAGGGGTAGCCCCGTTATGCTATTCATGTGGTTATCGAAGAGATTTCGTATGGCGATCCCTACTGAATATCTCTTGAAAGTCGTGCCAAACTTCTTTTCTAACTATTTTATCAGCGTGGGCCTGGATATCAAGAGCTAGGAGAATTGGTTCATGGAGCATGGGGCTCAAGGTTTGCATTGGTCAGTGCCTTAGTGGGGAGAATTTCTACCCATTCCAGAACTGGGGGAGTACCAGTATGTTCAGTTAGTTAGCCTTCGACAGACCTCTTTCGACTTTTCTTGGTGACTCTTATGCTAATTTGGCTGGGATCAGATTGTGCCACCTCGAACATTAGACTTTTTTCCTTTGAAGGATTTGACAAAGTGCATGTGCAAGCGACTGGGCTCTCTGTGGGAGAATCTTTGACCATCGACGAGTCCTTCCTAATCTGTTGGCTGAGTCTAGCATATTTTCGGGGATTATATGAAGTGATTGTGGAGGAGAGTAGTTACCAAGATGCTGGCTGTGGAGACCGAGCAAAGGTGGTTCACCATATCTGACACCATGGATGGAGGTGTTTTTATTTTCCCTAGACTAGTCCAGGCTTACAGTTTCATGGAGTGCCTGCGGCATTTTATTCAAGCAGGGGAGGTTTGGGGACCCCAGGATGTGGATTATGATAGGGTCAGTTCCTCTGGCAGCTACAGGTAGTGTCCCTGGGGAAATTATTCGTGAAGATCTTGTGATGGGTTTGGTTATGTAGAGGAATATATTTAGGAAGGCTATTTAGGAGTAAGTGGTTTCTGTTTTTATTTGGTTTTAGGAAAGTGCGGATAGGTTGGCAAGGGAAGTTGTTTGACTCCCTATGCCGATGTAATTGTAACGTGAAATTTTATCTAAGAAATAAAGAAAATTTTAATTATATTATTGTGCCACTTGATGTATTTTTACATTTGAATTATCTATACCAACCGTTAAGGCATACATAATCCTTTTGTTCGTGCACGTGATAAAATAAACTATCGTTCTCGAGGATAAGAAAATAATAGCATTTTATGAAAAAGAATGGGGTCATGATCATGTGAAACGTATGAGCTGCCAACGTACCTCTGGGGGTTTTGAAAACATTTTGAGATTCATTTTTTAAAGCAAAAAGATTTTTAGAGGATCAGGCCCCCACGTAGTACTAAGTAGAGGGAAATGAAGATTTTTTTTAATATAAGGGAGATGAGAAGAGTCGTAGCGTGTCGAGATTAAGGGTAGAATTTCTTGAGAGGGTCCAGGTTGACTAGACGGGTCATTTTATCGCCATCGAAGTCGGTGAGCATAGTAGTGCCATCGGATAGGATCTCTTTTACAATGTTGGGGCCACTCCACCTTGCTATGAAGTTACTAATATATTCCCCAGGATTCTATTTGAGAAGTTATAAATCACGACGGGTAATCTTCAACTCTTCTTTGTACTTGTATTGTGACATGAATTCAGGGGCAACATCTTCCCAACTGCGAATTCTGGACTCCTCGAGAGATAAGAACCAGCGAAGAGTGGTGTCCTTCAAAGTTTGTTTGAACATTTGGTCCATTACTTCCTCGGAGGCTCCTAGGAGACTCATGGCTCGGTGGTAAGTTTGGATACGTTGGTCATCTTGAACTTTTTCGGCAGCCCTGCTTTAGGATAGGGAGATATATGGGTGTAATCCATGTAGTTTCCAGAGATTTGGACTTGGTCAAACTTCTTGGTCAACGTCTTGAGGTATTCCTTGACCTTGTTCAACTCTTCCTCCTTCGGATCAACAGTCACGGGTAAGTTAGCCCCTCGCTGGGTAAGATTTAGCATAGGGAGCTAGGATGGGGGCGACCCGTTTGTAGGAGGAGCATGTGGAGCGTGTTGATATTCCTCGGGGACCCAAATAGGCTTGAGTGCATGTGTACCTATAGCGCCAGGGAAGATGACCTCGGGCTCTTTGGGAACTGGGACCTGGTTTCGTTACATCTCATCAACCTTGATTTGAAGGTTGTCAATCTTGGCAGTGAGTTGGGCTAGTTTTGTCATCAAATTCGACTGTGCACATTCGGTACTTAGTCAGTGTTCTCTGTGGAAAGTGGATGAATGTGAATTTCTGAGTTGGAGGAAGTAGCGAGGTAACTGATAGAGCCTCGGGGTGGTTCGACAGAAGACCGAAACTAATAGGGAGTTAGGCCAAGGGTTGGATATGTGATCAACCTGAGAAATAGAAAATTTCTAATTTATTTTTGAAAGAGAAAGGGGAAACTATTATCTTTTAAAAGGGAGGAAAATATTTTTTACATTTTTTTGGAAAAGATGAGGGCAAAATGCCTTTGGGTAAAAAGGAGGAAAAATATTTTTGGTATAAGGAAGGGAAAATATTTTTGTATTTTTTTTATATGATAAAAAGGAAGAAAAACGTTTTTTTGGTATTTTTGATAAAAGAGGGAAAAAAAGTTTTGACACTTTTGGTAAAGAAAGAGGAAAATGGGAAAAGGGCCTCAGCATGATTATTATTATTATTATTATTATTATTATTATTATTATTATTATTATTATTATTATTATTATTATTATTATTAGGTTCTAACTTGTATTAGGTTTACATAAATGCAAAAATAAATGTCAAACGGGACCCGAGCCTAGGAAAATTGGGATTAAAAAATATGTAAAAACATGGTTGGACTTGTTGCCAGGCTGATGGACAGGGTCCCATTTTTAAAAAAAGACAAAATCGCATGAAAATTTGGGCGGTATGTCGACCCATCATTTCGGCAGAGTTTCGGGTCAAAATCGAAAAAGTAAATATGAGTGCCTTAGGTTTGACACCTATATGAGGTTATGCAATTGTTGGGTTAATTGGAAGGGTTACCTCCTTTGGCATGACTTCCACGATATACGTCTTGCTTTTTAGGGCAATTGGTACGTGTGGAGAAGCCATTTGATAAACTTAAGTGCACATGAATCGCCTCACTATATACCTAGTGGGGACAGTATGTGTGAAAGTGAATTCGATATACTCGATGTACGTAAACGAGTTCCCTGCGATATACCTCCCGCCATGACTTCGATCAAGAGGTACGATGCGGGGGGAACCATTCGATATACGTCGAAGGTATTTGGTCAATGGAAGGTGAGAGTCATATCGCTTAGGCTAAGTGCGACCTACCGAACCAGTGCCCCACGGGATAAAATTTGGTCAATAGCCATGCTTTTTGGTCATGTAGTGTGTAAAAATGCATGATTATAGATTAGTATATTATGGAAAGGGTATCTTTATTTGGCATGATGAGCATTAAGCAGGGGATAATGTACAAGTATAAAAAATAAATCTAACAAGAAGCATGAAGATTATACTAAGTATGGATATGTGAGAATGGGTGATGTGTGAATATCTATAAGTTAGTGTGTGGTAGTGAACCTAAGCATGGATCAACTACAAGTGGTGCGTGTCAAGTGTGAGTGAGCATGGATACATACAAGTGTGATAGGTGGTGGTGTGTGTTAATGACACCTAAGCATGGATATTCTAAGTGGTGTGTGAAACATGTGGATATAATTGATCCTACGTGCAAGTAGTGTGAAGTGTACATGGAGAGTATCTACAAGTGTGTGAGCGAGTAGTGATATAAACATGATGTATATAAGTGCAAGAAATCGTAGAGGATAAAAGAGGGAAATATAGTTAGGTGCATGCGCACACAAGAAAAACAAAACACCCACGCAAACAGAGTCTAGCTCGATTATGAAAAATTATCCCCAACAGAGTCGTCACTGTGGCTATCCCAAAATCTCCTCTCTTTTGCAGGGCGGGGAAAATGGGGGGAAAAAGGTCTCGCACCCTTTACTCTAGGATCTCTTCGGTTGTCGCCGTTGTGGGGTGAATGTAAAGAGATGGAGTTACTCACCTATTTTGAACAAAACAGGTAAAAGAATATGTCGCCACTTCGAGAGTTCGACATCAAAGACAAACGGATGCTTACGAATCGAATAGTTCAAGGGTTCGGGGGCTAAGTTACAGAATGGGAAGGTGTTAGGCACCCATCCCGCCCTTTCGGTCTCTCATGGGCTTGTGTAATTGTTCTCCATGAAGTGTGTGTGGATGTATATTTATTGGAGATCGGAATCGCCCAACTCATACCATGGGAAAGATTGAGTGAGGTCATCCATAGGAATGTTCCTAAAAATAATATTAAAAATATGATTTATGCGTTTATCATGACATTGATCGTTATAATGAAACGATAATATGTATTGGATAAAACGCTTCTAAGGATCATAAGCGCAAGAATATGACAAATGCAAAAATGAGGAATTTGGGAAATTGGAAAATTGGACTCGAGTCTCGGGTTTTAATCTGAAACGCCTATGTAACCTATGAAGGCATCACAGTCCATATAGTTGACATGCGGCATAAGGGTGGGGTTTATCCCATAGATTCGAACAGGATTTTATTATATGTGTGTGTGTTAAAAATGTGTTTTAGTTTCGAAAAATTGTGATGGATAATCCTATTGGAATTTATAAGCATAACCCCCATTTTGTTTATCTTGGGTTTTTTATATAAAAATAAAGTATGTGCAATATATTTAATAAAAAGGTGAGGTGTTAATGTGTATGAACTAAATTAAAAGCTAGATTATGAGTTTACATAATTAGTGCAAAAATAAGAAATGGAAAGATTTGGACATTCTTTGAAGAATTGAAGCTTGATCTTTATCTTGGATGAAATCCATTGAATGTTGAGATGAATGTTGGACGAGAGAGAATGAAATTTTTCCAAATTGAGTATGAAAAGGATGGGAATGTAAGATGGGATGTAATTTCACATAAGGAAACTTCGTTAATTGCAAGAGAATGTTGCTGAGATCACCGATGCTGATGGATTTGAGGTCTGCTTTGGGAGTGAGGTCATGCCCTCTATTTATAGGGTAGGGGTGTCGATTGGCATGGTCCCAGCCCTACTAATCGGCAGGTAACCCTAGGCACATTGCCGATAGGAAGGGGAATGGACCTGCCAATTGGCAGTCTCGTGCAGATTGTTTCAGAAAAACGGTCGTAAAACGCAATCCGTTGATCCAAATCGCACACGAGGAATACCGTTAGAAAGGTAATTCAGATACCTTCAAGATTCCTTGGGTTTTTCCCGAGTTTGGGAGTTAACTTTGGGTCAAACATGGCTCAGAAGCACTCAACGGTCTTTTGGATGGGAGATCATTGGACGAAAATGGATCGTTCACATAAACGGTAAGTCAGAAAAGCACACGGGGTGGACCATTGGAAAGGTTATGTGAGGTACTTTGACATTCAAAAGAGCTTCGCTCGGTTTGAAAAGTTGACCTTGGTCAACCGAGGTCCGAAAGTATCTGGTGACCTCCCGAAGTAAAACGGATCGTTCGTCCGTACCGTAAGGCGGATTCGTGAACAAGGCAGATCAATGGAAAGGGTATTCAGTGACCTTCGAAGACTAATTCAGTCTTATTTGAGCTGAAGAGTTGACCTTGGTCTAACGGAGCTCGGGAGCATCCGGTGGCCTCCAGATCAGTTTCTGAGGGAAAATAAATCATTCGTTCGAACGGCTATGTCGTTTTATGCACAGGGCAGACCGTTATAAAGGGGTTTCAGTGCCCTTCAATTATTTAAAGTGCTTTCTCTCTGAAGTCAAAGTTGGCTGGGGTCAAATTGGGTCCCGCGGGCGCTTGGTGGCCTCTAGATCGATTTTTTATAGTAAGATGGTTCATTCGTCCAAATCGTTATGCCGATTCGCGCATAGGGCGGACCGTTGGAAAGGGGATTCAGAACCCTTCATTGATTCATTGAGATTTTTCTCTGACGATAAAGTTTATCAGAGTCAAATCGGGCTCGGGAGCACCTGATGGCCTCTAGATCGGTACTCGGAGTATGACCTAGGGTTTATAATGAAATGGGGGAGAGCTAGGGATCTAAGGAGAGACTTAGGGGGTCCTTGAATGTGGTGTCTACAGTCATTAAGAAGAGTAAAGATGATTCCTCTTCCCAGTTGTCCATTGAAAGGGATATTTTATAAGAAAAGATCAAAACCCTTGAAAATGACAAAACCAGAATTTCCAATGAGCTTATTTTTTTAAAGAAGAAAATGAATTTTTCAAGTTTTGAAAACTCATGGACATGCCCTCTTTTCTAAAATCATAGACCTTGACATTGACTTTAGTATTCTCTTAGATTTCCTTGGTGACTTAAAAGACCAAAAGGAGGTTCCTAAGGCCATCCACATAGAGAAAATGTAAAAAGTTGCAAAAGTATATATTTATACACCGATTTCCATTGCGATATTTGCATTGAGAAAATGAGAATTTGGATTGGGCTATAAATAATTACTCGCCCAACCCATATGTGGAGTTGGGAATTAATCCATATGATTTTGTGCATATCACAAGTATACATTTAAAAATTATGGCATTTAAATTTTTTATACATTTTTTTTCATAATTGTAATTGTTTTTAACTAAATATATTTCATTTAGGAACTCCAATTAGAATGAGTCAAACTTTTCCCCCATTTCCTACATCAAGTGATTATACTATGGACAAAATACTAGAATTATATTTTCTTGGGATAGGCACTCTGCCCATTCAAGGACATAATATTTCATGTAGCACACTCAAAGCGTACATGTTATATTGGAAAGAACAAGTTGTCGAGGCGAGAATAGTGATCGCTGATCTTATTTCTCGCGCATTTATTGTATATGTCCGAGTTCAATATATTTTTCCACCAGCTATACTATGATATTTGTGGATTGGGACACCTATTTACACGACATGGATGACATAGCTCCGAAGGATTGGGGATTGACTATTCCGCAAGAGTGTATTATGCCCTATATGCATGTATTACAAATGTCCAAAAAATAGTGAATTATTTTTGGCAAGTAGTAGAGGTAAATATTTGATTAGTTTCAACTGTACACTTTTGTCAATGGTTTTTATATAGTTGGTTAATGTAGGTTACCCATTAATTAAACGTTATTCAAAACTGCAGTATTTTGGTTATGAGTATCTCCACACGATGCCTCCCTTTTTACACGATGAAGCAACCAAAATATGGCCTTATATTTTGCGATTGTAACCGATCAACAGGGTGCCATTTTAAAACAAATGCGGTTCAAAGGTTCAACCATGCAGGAGCAACTCAAAATAAGATCTCCCGAATCAATAATATGGCATCCATTTATTCAATTATCGCATAATGAGTTGGTTAGCGTAGGAGTTACACATGATTTATATTAGCGTCGTTATATTTAGTTGATTTGGAGATGGGTGGCACTTGGTATTTCAGAGATCGCAATTAACAAATAGAATTACTCTTCATGAAAATCTATCGTTCTTGATGGCATATATTCCCGACACATTTTTATGGAACAAATTAGCAACTAACAACCTACAACGCCTCAAGTCACAATGTCCCAACATAAATGGAGTACGTATTGGACAACTGTTATTAAGAGACCTATATTACCTCCCTTATTTTGATGACGCAATAATGTCGGGGTTGGTTTTGCCTCAATTGTACCATCAGATCTTCCGGTACCTACCGCTCCTACTAATAGATGGGAGGCCTCACATACATATGACACGCAAGGCCCATATTCATCGTCTGAATTGATACCTTTATCGTGGAAAGTTGAGGTGATAGATTTTATTTTGAATGGGACAACAAGTATGCAACTCGAACCTCCCATAAGACTAAATGACACCAGATTTATTTTGCTCGTGCTTGTAAGGGTATGCTATAGCGTTCTTTAAAGATGACTAACTTAAAAAAAAAGAATCTATAGCAATGTAATTGGAGCTTAGGTAGCAGAGGTTGGATAGGGAGAAAGAACAAGAAATGGTATACTACGAGGTGAGGGACAGAATAAGCATCCCGAATAATACCCGTTTCGTAAAACACACCATCGTACGTATATGGGGATAACTATTGCATGGAATCTATGGATACCACTCCTTTAATGAACCATGTACCCCCACAAGAATCCGAAGGATCGTCTACTCAATAGCCTTTCGTTGATGATGCTTTAAAAAAAATCCACGTTTCCTTATGATCAATGTTTTAATCAAGATCGTGGACCTAATTATCCATATTGAATGTAAAGTATGATGTAAATACTTTGTTTATTATCTCATTGAAATATTGAATAACAAAAATCAAATTAATATCATGAAGTTAAAGGACACATAACAACAAAATTATCTTCCCACTCTTAGGTAGAACCTGGTAGAGGTACAACAAAATGGTTTATCATGTTGAACTAAACATTTTTGAAGGTAAGATAGTTGACAGTTGGAATCAACATATTCCTTGTCTTAATTGGATATATTTGGTTCGTACTCTTCGTCGTCATTTTCATATTTGCATTATGAGAAGTATCCATAACCCAAATTGGTTTAGTCAGAAATTTCAATATCCGATGCCGATAAATTTGTTCAAATGTAAAGACTACATTTTCATTTTCATATTTGCTTCCGACATCTTGCTTCATCGTTTCCATTTCATTAGGAACCCGATAAATTTTTTGGAATATAAAGACTTACGTGTAATCATGAAAGCATGTGTCATATTACACAATATGATTGTCAATTATGAGTTGGGGTGGAACTTACCATGATGACCAACTTCTTCGTGAACCACCACCCTACCTAAGTAGGCAAAGTCTCATAGGATATTATTATTACCAGGTGCAAGTGGCGAAGATGAAAAACAAGGATGCCCACAATCAATTGATATGACAAATATAGCACCCTGTCGCTTAGAGTACTGCACTAAGCCTTACAAGTATATAATGCCGCGGCCTTATAATTACATACTACAGGGTGCGGACTTACATGCCGCGGACCTACATACTATAGGGTGCGGCCCTTTCTGCTACAGGATGCAGCCCATCTCATTCACATGTCACAGGGTGCGGTCGCTGCCTTACAGCATAGCTAGCCACATCCCCACTCCATTCACAGCAATAATACATCACCTACAACTCCTATAAATAGAGGGCCACACCTCGAGATTAAGAATCGAGATAAAACTTGACCAAGACTTAGCCCAGAGATCACTAAACTTGGGGAGGCATTGCCAAACACCCCACGCTCCTTCTATACAGCTTGGAGGCTATTCACCGGCATCACGATCATCTCTCCGGCACTCCCAGAATCATCTGATACATGTATTATTTTCTCTTATCTACATTGTACGCCTATTACGACATGGTAGACTTGTACTACGACGCATATAATGAGAGTGTGTCACCAAAGTGGGGGTATGCTCATTTTAATAGCCGAACCACTCTATATCTTGTCTTTTGTCACTCTTTACTTGCTTTATCTGCTTATTGCGTATTTTATACTTGATTTGCTGGTACGAGAACAACAAGTGGATGATTTCTCGTATCATCATCAATTACGTGATGACTTCATGGAACACATTTGAAACTGTCATGCGGAATTATTAAATTAATTGTCTAAATATCATGTGTGTTGTTCATTTCTATTAACTTTATTTTATGTTATTTTTGTTTTAATTTATGTAATGTTATGTTATTGCACTTACAATACGTGTACTCTCTTAATTTATGCGAAGGTAATATTTATATTTAAGGCTCAACTAAAATATTATTAAATATGCTTTAAACACATAAAAATTCATAATAGGAAATCCTTAACAAAAAATAAACAACTATTACAAAACTTGAAATATTTAATAATTCACTAACTATTGTCATGTTGTGGCGATTTTTTGTAAGCTTGATTGCATCGATGCATTATCTGATTCGTCTTCATTTCGTGAAAGGCATATTGTTGCCACGTAAAGTTACTAGTATCCTTTTATATAATTCGATCTTCATCGCATTGTAAATTTTCTTCGTCTTAACATAGTTGAGACTCGTACTCTTTAGTACGAATTTTAATTAAATCCTCAATTTTCTCATTTAAAAATCTTCTATTCATTTATGACTTGGTAGAATTTGCATTGTACGGTCCCCAAAATTTTCTAGGAGTGTCGTGTGTGTTTCCAAACTGTTGTTTGTTGTTCGTTTCTTCCATTTTAGTTTGTCAACTTTACGCCTTATGGGTTTTTCAGGTGGATTACTCATGTCCCCTAAATTATTGTATGGGTCGTTCGTATCTTGTGGAATCCGTGGGCTTGACTTACTATCATCATCCATAAATTATGACCCACTAGTGGACATGTTATATTTAGGTAAATCCTTTAGCAACTTGTAACAATGGTCGAACACAAGTACATGACCAACATTAGGGTGGAAGTATTCTCGGGATCAGATGATCTATAAATAAAAATGGGATGACTATTAGTGTTAAAAATTATTTATCAAAAATATAAATAAATGTTAATTGTAAATAAATGTCATTACCCAATTAATCTCTAGTGTCCCACTCTCTTTACCAGCTCTGCAAGCTCGAGACAACTTCGCAAAACACAACAACCAATCTTTGTTTATCGCTCTGAATTTTTCCTATATCTCATTATGAGTACATTTGTAAATAACGCTCTCGCTACAGTTATATTCGTGAATAATTTTATCCCATAGAGTACTACGATATTGGTTTGTCCCAACTGCGCCATCGATTTAATGTTTTATCTAAGCGTGACAAAGTATCACTTCATTGTATTGCGTGAAATTTTATAAACGTGTGTATTTTTTGGGAGTGGAGTGTGAGGGAAAAGCCATTTGTAGGACTGATATATAAAATGTAGAGATTTTTTTAGGTGTAAACAAGTCTGGGGTGCGATTTCTATTTATACAAAAATTATAACTATCTATTAATATCCTTTTGAAATAACCATTGTTGAATCTAGATGTTTATTAGGTCAAAATGACCGAGCGGTTAGTAAATTATCGCACACTGGCATTGGGCGGGTAATATTTTACCACCCACCAGTATGGGCCCCATTTATATAATGTCTAATCACAACCCAAATTTACACTGTCAATAGACTTTTGAATAGTGGCAGATGCATTATTTCTTACATATTGTGGGAAGAAACAATGGAAGTGTGTACATTTGCATTACACAATGTAGAAGACCTTGGAAGAGGATAAATTTTTGTCCACATTGATAAAAGAAAGAGATTAATTCGCCATTTCACTCACTACACCAAAATGGCCAAATTGTCACCTTTCAGCCGGCCACCCTTGTCAAGGTCATTGACCAAGACACAAATCTCGCGTTTTGTGTCACGGTCATTGACCTTGACACGACCGTGACACATAATTGTCACGGTCTTTGACCGTGACAAGGCCGTGACAAATTTACTTGTCACGGTCGTCGACCGTGACACGACCGTGACAACTTTTGCAGCAAAAAAAGCCCTAGGATTCTTTTTTCCCACCTCTTTTGGTTTTCCCCCTCTCTCTCTCTCTCATCCGCGATTTCTGCTCTCTCTCTCTCTAAGGTATATTTTTTTTCCTCTTTCTCTTTCATTTCTATATGTATGTGTATGTGTATGTGTGTATATATATATGTGTATATGTATATGTGTATGTGTGTATATATATGTGTAAATGTTAGTGATACTTAGAATGGTGTAAATGTTAGTGATAGTTAAAATTGTGTAAATGTTAGAAAAGTTCTAGAATTCATATGTTAAATTTAATTATATAAATATTTAAATTGATAATAATTTTATTCATGAAATTAATTCAATTAGGTAAAACCCTAGATAATTTTTTAACAGAATTTGATAATATTATATAAAGTTTAGTAAATTCACAAAATGTTGCCAATTGTATGTTTTTAGGAATATCATTAGTTACTTTCGTGCCCAACTATGTAGAATCCATACACATGCACGTTGTTAGAAAGTCTTAAATTTAATTCTCACTTTAATTTGTAGAATCTCTGTACTTGGTTGGATTTATCCCTTTATGATAATGAAATTTATGCTCCAATTATAATTATCTCATGTCATAATTTTATTGATAAACAATAAGTGTAGTTGTCACGGTCGTGGTGGAGGGAGGGGGTGGGGGTGGGGTGTGTGTGTGTGTGCATAGGTGTGTGTATGGTGGTGTGTGGTGGGGGAGGGGGGTAGTGGGAGTGGGGTGTGGTGGGGGAGGGGGGTAGTGGGGGTGGGGGTGGTGGGGGGAGGGGGTGGGGGTGGGGTGGTGGGGGTGGGGGTGGGGTGTGTGTGTGTGCGTAGGTGTGTGCGTGTGTGCGTGGCGGGGGGAGGGGGGCAAGGGGTGTGGTGGGGGTGGGGGTGGAGGGTGGGGGGGTGGGGAGGGGTAATTTTAACAATTGTATATCTTTAATTAAGAAATTGTATAGCTTTAATTGTAATTTTAATTGTATAGTTTTAGATGAAAGTAAATTAATAATTAGTGTCAATTTCATATGAAAGTAGGATTGTCCCTCATTGTAAATTAGTAAATTAATAATTGTATACTTTAATTGTTAGTTTAATTGATAAAATGTTGGGTTGGTTAGTTTTAAAAGTGGCATGACGTGTGCGTGTGCGTGTGTGTGGTGGGGGTGGGGTAGGGGTGTGTGTATGTGTACTATTAACATTTTTTTTATCTGTACTAATAACATTTTTTTACAGCAAAAATGTCTCCTTCAGATATTAAGGCGAAGATGATGATATTGTTTATGATGATGTCGTCTGGGCTCGGTGGTAGCGTAGGCGACGAGGGATCCTCCGCCCCTAGGCTCCCCAAATATGGAAAATTTGGGATTACCGTCGAGAACAAGTCGGAGCTATTAGCGAGATCCCTCGAGCTGCTAAAGACGGTCATCGACCCGGGGTTTATGAGTTAGAAGGAGGTGCCATATGAGCTCAAGTTAGCTGTTTGGGCGGCACTACAGGTAATATATTTATATTTATATTTATATGAATATTTCAATTTCAATTTCAATTTCGATTTCATATTTATATTTATATTTATATTTATATTTATATTTATATTTACATTTATATTTATTCGCAACTAACATTGTATTTGTTGGACAGGAACAATTCAACTTGGATCCAAAGCTACGCGATCCCATCTTGGAGCAACTCAAGTCGTGGAAAAAAAATATGCGGGCACGGTACTTTGGGAAAACAAGAGAGTCGATTATCCAATGGCGTGAATCCGTCCCGCCCAAGGAGCCGATCTCATTGGCACAATGGCAGAAGTTCATTGACAATGAGATCGAGGATCGACAATTGGCATCTCGCCAACCGGGGAGGGAAAATCGGGCAAAAAAGACGGACGTACACTACTCCAACCGGACCTCTTACGTCGAAGTGGAGCATAGGATGCAGGTAAGATTTAATTTTTCTATAACAACAGAAATATATTATTCTTCATTATTTTACTTTGCGGGGCCGATACTAATTTTACTTTACTTTATTTTATTTCAGGGGGTAGGGAGTGGGCCAGGGGGTAAGCCACATAGGCTCGATACTTATGTGGCTCTTCGGACGAAGAAGGGGAAGGACAAGGAGGTGTCCCCGAGCGTCGCGGCCACGATTGTAAGTAATCCGACAGTTTAATTTTTGTTAATTACGTTATAATTTTTTAGTTTACTTATTTTACTAATAATGTGTTTTTTGTCGTTTCAGACAAAGCTTAAGGAAGTGCATGAGTCGCAGTCTGATGCCGACAAGGCATCTTTGTCCACAGACGCACTCAGCCAAGTGCTTGGCTCTGATCGCAAGGGGAGGACAAGGTGAGTGAGCTCGCGGGTGGCCAAATCTAGGATCATCGGATTGGAGACGAGCGACACCGGGTTGGCTCGAACGGTGGATTCACACGATGCGAAGCTGTCCCGTTTGGAGGCGACGGTCCAAGATATGTACGCATTCATGAAGCGTACATTGGGCGGAGACCGTAAAGGGAAAGGGAAAGGGAAGGAGAAGGCGGTGGAGGAGGAGGTGCGGGAGGACGAGGCG
Organism: Sambucus nigra; assembly: GCA_949130495.1. Classification (NCBI taxonomy): domain Eukaryota; kingdom Viridiplantae; phylum Streptophyta; class Magnoliopsida; order Dipsacales; family Adoxaceae; genus Sambucus; species Sambucus nigra. Next base: position 77,251,085 of record OX422208.1, read on the forward strand.
CAGGATGACGAGTATGTGGACCTCGCTGCTTCATCACCGACACGTTCGTACTTCGATGATCCACTTCCCTATTTGGCGCCCTTCAACAGACCATTGTCGACACTTGGTTGGCCGAGCGTGTTCATAGTGGACGTATTTGATGGCCAGCGGATAGGGCGGGGGTTGAGGGACCCGAATATCGTCGAGGGTGGAATAGTTCATGGACGTGCGCTTCAACAGATGAAGTCCAGGGTGCTCGTCACGCATGTCATACCCGGGAAGGAGAACTCCCTATTGTGGTTGCGTGAACAATGCGGCACGACGTATATTAGTGGGTGCGTCAATTCGTATGTCGTGTGGCCTACTCACCTCCTCACATTTACCCAAGACATTTAGTAACATTATTTTTTAAGTTTGTCCATTTTAATTATATTTGGATTATATCGTCATGTATATTATTTCTATTTTGAATATTTGGATTATATCTTCATGAATATATATTTGCATTATCTTTAGTTTGTTTGGATATATGATGTTTGGAACAGGTACGACGTTGCTATAACAAGTACAAATATACTGCTGGGCAGTGGCAGTGGCCATACTGCCCAGCAGATTTTTTTAAAATTCTGCCCAGAATTGTCACGGTCAATGGCCGTGACAATTTTTTTAAAAAGGGTCACGGCTTTGTCACGGTCATTGACCGCGACACGACCGTGACACAAAACGCGAGTTTTGTGTCAGGGTCAATGACCGTGACACGACCGTGACAAAAAAAGTTGTCTCGCCTCGAAATGTCACGGTCATTGACCTTGACAAGTTGGATTTGTCAAGGTCAATGACCTTGACAAATGAGCAGATTTGGTGTAGTGACTGGACAATTTTAAAAGGGAATATTTAATTTGTGAAGAATATAATGTAAACCTTCTAACAAATGTTGAACATCTTAAATAGGACTTGGATTCTATAAAACTAGGTATTCTTATAGGAGAGAGAATTTTTTCATCAAATGAGACATCACCTATTAAAAATGTTTCCAAAATTTCTCAAAATAAAGGGAAACGTGTTGTCAATCATTTGAAAGGGAAGAATATTGTTCCTCCTATTTGTGCCAACAAAAATCACATGCTTAATCATAAGCATTATTTTTATTTCACCTCCATATTTCTTATGCTAGGCTATATACTTTTGTGTTATATGTGAGTTTATATTTGATATTTACCATTCTTAATAGCTCATATATGATTTTTTTTGTCTTCTTAATTTGCTCTTGATTCATTTTTTGAATAAATTGAAAGACTTTATTTTAGAAAATGTTTTGTTTTGTATTTTTAAAGATATGCTTATGATTGTCACATTGAGCTTATATTTTATTTGATTTATGTGTGTCAAAAGTATTTTTAATTTACCTTTGATATATATTCTTTGCATTTATTTATTATCCTTTGATTTTACCTAGTCTTGTACTTAGGTTTTACATGCTCTCTTAACCTTAACCCTGTTTTTCTCTAGATTGATTATCTTAGGATTGCCTCGGTTATTTTTGGTGATTTGAGTTGCTCGAAACATGTTTAGGATTATGTGCTTCATGTATATCTTTTGATTTTATATCATGCTTCTTTTGGTTGTACGTATTTTTTAACGAAAAATTTAAAAAGATATATTTTTTGGTACAATCACATTTTTCCTTGTTATTTGATCATTTTCCCATTATTTTGAGAATGTGAAACGTGCATCATGATATGAATTGAATTTTATTTTAAGTCTTATAAACTTTGAGAATGCATTATCATATCTTGTTGCAGTTTACACTGTAGTACACATTGAGGTCATGTCACTTTATGAGGAATGCCATATATTTTAGATTTTTTACAGAGTATTCAAAGCTTCAAAGAACATTTGAAAGTGTATATAACTCCTATATGTGTATGTGAGTATTTTTTATCGTCATTTGGAGAAGTTGAAAATGTTTATGTTATATCTTAAAAAATCACAAGTGGAGATTGGTTAGAGTTGCAACTTTGATTGGATTATGATACCTTTAAAATTGAAAATAATATCCCATCTTATTAATGGATAAGTGAAAGCCGCCCACATGCAAAACAATCTGAACATATTAATGTCTCAAAATTTTTATCTATCAAAAATTGGGTAACACCTGAGATATGAGACAAAAGGCTTTAACCAAAATTTACAATTGAGGGGAAAAAGTGGTAGTTAAAAATTATCCTAAATAGGGTATTGGAGATTTCACTTGAATCTAAGCTTTGAGTTCTTTGTTTTATGATTCGTTATCTTAACTGAACTTGAGTTTGGAACTTTCTCTCAATGGTGTTCATTTTATTTTTATTTTTTCACAATTGAGATATGATCTTATGTTCTTTGTTAAAGCTCTTATCATATTATTAGACTTTTAGGGATAATATTTTCTTGATTATAAACATTGGACATAGTACTCAAACTTTAGTAAGTGTAATAATAATGCTTATATCTTTTTTTATTACAAAAAAGTAGGTCTTGGTGTTGTTCTCTTGTCGCATAAGTATTGATATGCCATGTAAAACTCTTTATTTGAGATAAGATGCTAGAAATTTGATTTGCGCTATTTGCCTTGCGTCTTATTATCTTTCCCCGTGTAGTATGTTGAAGGTTCTTTAAAAAACTCATGTGTAGAAGGGTGCCTCAAGTTTGGCTATTATATTTTGGGAAGAGGTTCCTCAAATACACCCCCCTTTTAGCCTACAGCAAATATGAGATTGAGGAACCCCAGGGCCCCGGCAGAAACTCACACTCAGAAGGAACCCTTCTAAGGTCCCTTGACCGCAGAGAATTCATATTGGTGCAAGAACCTATCCCCCTTGGCCGCAGAAAATGACTTTTGATGAAAGTGCACCCAAATTCCCTCTACCACAAAGAATTCATATTGGTGCGGGAACCTAGCCCCCCTGGCCGCAGAAAATGACTTTTGATGAAAGTTCACCCAAGGTCTCTCTACCACAGAGAATTCATATTGGTGCGGGAACATAGTCCCTCTGGCCGCAGAAAATGACTTTTGATGAAAGTGCACCCAAGGTCCCTCTACCGCAGAGAATTCATATTGGTGCGGGAACCAAGCCCCCCTACCCGCAGAAAATTACTTTTGATGAAAGTGCACCAAATGTCTCTCGACCACAGAGAATCCATATTGGTGCGGGAACCTAGGCCCCCTTAGCCGCAGAAAATGCATAATTGGTGAAAGTGCACCCAAGGTCCCTCGACCGCAGAGAATTCATATTAGTACGGGAACCTAGGCCCCCTGGAGGCAGAAAATGAATTTTGATGAAAGTGCACTCAAGGTCCCTTGACAGCAGAAAATCCATATTGGTGCAGGAACCTAGGTCCCCGGACCGCATAAATGCATAATCGGTGAAAGAGCACTCAGGTCCCTAGAAATTAGAAAAGTCATATTGGTGAAGGAACCTCCAGGGTCCCTCAACCAAAACTCGGGGCAGAGACCCCAGGATGAGGGAGTGGAAACCATGAGAAACCCCTCACCATGAAAAGTTATTCTTTTAAAGAACAATAGTATTAATACTTTGTTTCTTATACAGGTAGCCTAGTTGAGCAGGCAGGGCTCAAATAGGCCAGTTGGGATCTCTTGGGAGTTTTGGCTTAGTGGTTGAGGAACAAGGTTTATTGGGCAAGATCAACCACTTAGCACTTTAGGATTGATAGAATACTAGTAGAAAGACCCCTTGGGTCACTCAAGACCACACACATCTCACACTTAGTCACAAGTGAAGTGAGCAGCCGAAGGGCTGCCCATAAGAAATAAGCTTTTACAAAATAATTTTTTTAGAAAAGAGGCCCCCGAGGCCCCTCTCAAGTAAAAATGATTTTAGAGGAGAAGGGTCCTCAAGACCCCCCCCCCCCCCCTCAATATTGACAGTTTTAGAGAAGGAGGTTCCCAAGGCCTCCTCTCTCAGGTTTACAAAGTTTATACCACAAGTTACCGTTTCAAAAGATATTTACTAAATGGGATATTTTGTCTCCATTAGGAGACATATTTGCTTTTTGACTTTTGTTGGCATCAGGTGGCACCTATCTGAGGGTACAGACTGCTACACACAGGTAGGGACAAATGGTACACTTCACACCTTGTCCCTCACCTACCCTCTCAATTTTGGTGCCCAAAGGTGCCAACTCAGCCCTAGTGCCCAAGTATAAATAAGACCCCTGGGCAAGGTCAAAAGGGATAGAAAAACTCAATATCACTGTTAGTCTGTCAAAATCACACCAGAACTTCCTAGTATTCTCTCCCTGCTCTCTCTAGTGCTAGTGCCTTATTCTTTCACTCTTCACTGAGATCCATCATTCTCAGGAGTTCTTCTTGAGAAAATTAGTATTATTATTGTGGAAATTCACCTTCTTGCAGGGAGGGAGTTCCAACTTAAGCTCCATTTTTACCAAAAGGAGAAGGTTTCATCAGAAGCTGCTCTATAATTTCTTGAGAACCTTGCAGACAGCGTCCATTGGAGTGGGTCATGTCTCACCCTTTTCAATTATTCATAGACCTCGGTCTCATTATCCTCCTACATTTGGCCACTCCGTTGGGGAGGTATTCTTAATTTAATGGACAAATAAGGTTTCAACATTTCTAAGTAGCTAGTTTTTGAAGACATTCCATCTAGGAATGGAGCTCACAGTGACCAGACTACCCAGGAAGAAGTGGTGGTGATCGGAGCCAAGGCGCCTTCTCCTCAAGGAGCACAGACCAGCTAGCCAGCAGCGGCTCCGATGGCAGGTATGAATCTTATGACATTATTTTTTGACTTATTGAAGCAAAATAACGTAAACCTATCAAGTTTGGGTCAAGGTTATGTAATACCAGCAGCTATCCCTTCTGGAGGGGTAGCCACCACAGTCGCGATTCTGGCAGAGATGATTCCGCCACGGAAGGTGGTGCCGGAGCAGGCCACGGCACAGTCAGGCTCACCAGCTGCTAAGAGCATGAGTTTAGAGAAGTCACCCTCCAAGGCTATTACCATGGAGGAGGTGAGGAAGCTGATCTCCTCCTCTGAGAGGGAGGAGAGTACTCATCTATATGAGGAGTTGCAAGACCCCTACTCATAAGAAGTAAATGAGAAGCCATACCCAGAGGGGTATATCCCACCAAAATTTATCAAGTTCAGCGACAAAGGGGAGAACCCTAGAAAGCACGTGAAGAGGTTTATTGAGTACTTGGGAGTTCATGCTGGTGACAAGAACCTGAGGTTGAGGGATTTCTCTAAGACCATCACAGGGAAGGTTTAAACATGGTATTCCCATTTGGAACCTAATAAAATCTCTACTTGGAAAGAGATGCATAGGCAGTTCCTTCAGAAGTTCTTCATAGCGAATAATGAATTCACATTAAGGCACCTAGCACAAGAGGTCCAGAAACCTAGGGAAGAGTTAATGTAGTACATTAAATGATTTTTTGAGAGAGACTTAGATGTCCATGAGGATGTGGCAGAGGCAAGGTTGCTGCAGATATGTGTCGAAGGACTCTTAGAGGAATACAAGTTACACTTGATCAACAAAACTAGAGATGGAAATTTTAAAGAGTTCACCAGGGCTACCAGTAACATAGATATGATTATCAAACCAATGGCCCTGAGTTGGAGGACGCAGGTGCCACTGACTTTCTGGAGGTTTCAAGTTTTGAGGAGGCAGGCAGTTAACTATGTGGATGGGAATCACAAAGGAAAGGAGGCAGACTCTGGGGCCAAGAATAATAGTCCCAGCAATAAGAGAAAGTTTAGGGAAGATGCCTCACCGCCACTACCCTACATCGTAGCTGAGGCTATGGATTATTACCGTACCTTAGTACGAGAAGGGGTAGCAGGGCCTCCTCACTTGAAAGGAGAAACCCCGACTGTAACTGACAAAGCCAACCCAAAGTACTGCGAGTTACACCAGCGGGTGCAGCACTCTACCAAAGACTGTTACTACTTGAGAAGGATCATTGGCGAGCAGGTGGACAATGGTACCTTATAGATCCCTCATGTGGATGTTAAGGATAACCCTCTGCCATCACATCACTTTGGTATTGCCAACATGGTAGTTGCTTATGATGAAGAAGCGGCGCAAGAGCTGATGGAGTGGGAGAGCGGTGATCAGTTATGTGAGGGATTGGAAAAGCTATCGTTGAGCAGAGTTGAGCTAGAAAGAAAGTGAGAGGATTGGTTATTCACTCTGGAACAAGAGGAAGATGAAAATAGGAAAATTGAGCAAGTGACCCCCTCAGAGGGTGAGGTGGATTTCATCCTTGCTCTAGATGAGGGAGGAACCTCCAAAGCAGAGTATGTTTGCAATGTCCAGACGCATGAGGTAGACCTAGATTCTGAGTGTGAGGTCATAACTAGGAGCCCCGAGTTCAAGTGGTTTTTTAACTAGATAGGGGTGAAATATGACACAAGAATAGCCATCACGAGAAAAGTCTTGGAAGTTGTGCACCAGTGCGGAGACCCCTCGCTAAATTGGTAGGGACCAATTGGAAGGTTGATTAAGAAGTATGCTTCTAAGGTGGTGTTTTCAAAAGCAGATAGGCAGGTGCCTTACTTCCACAATCGCTTACGACCATGATTAATTGAGTCTCATTTCACAGGGCATTAAGGGATGGGGGAGCATCTATTAATGTCATTCCCATCGGTACATTGTATGAAACAGTAATCGACCAGGGGAAGGTAGTGCCAGTACCACTAGTAATCTCCGAATTTGACAATGCTGGAATGAAATCTATCAGATATGTAAATGTGGGAATCAAGTTGGGAAATTTCACCTCCCACATTAAGTTACATGTTAACAATGAAAACACTTGCTACCAACTACTCATTGGGAGGGTATGGATGCACACCCACAGCATAGTGTCTTCCACCTACCATTAATGTGCAAAGGCCAACATTAGAGGTACAGAGATAGTGATTAATGCCACGCAGAGACCCTTTGCCATTGAGGAGGCCCATCTGGTAGATGCTACATTCTACAATGAATTAGATGAGGAAAAGAAGGCATCGATAAGAAAATTACAAGGAAAGCAAATAGCTGAAGGGAGTGTCCCACAAAAAAAGTTTGTTCATGATCGTTTGGGGGAGGGTGATACCCCACATAGCTAAGGGCAAGAGGAAAGTAGAGGAAGTGTCAAAGCCTCCTCAAACTTGCAAAAAGGTGGTCTTGCCTGACGGAAAGGTCATCTATCGCTTATAACGGTCTACGCGGGCAGTGTTCAGGGATGAGAGCATCAACCCAGCACCTGAGTGTTTTATTATTAATGAATCCCATATCGTTGAGCATGTCGAGGAACTGAAAGAAGCTACAGAATGTATTCAAGATGGACCCAGAGAGAAGCTCCAAGAATTAGAGGAGATCAATTTGGGGCCAGAAGGGGGTGAGAGCAATCCCATCCTAATCTCTAGGAGTCTGGAACCAAAACATAAGGAAAAGCTCATTGACTTACTCACGGAGTTCACTGATGTATTTTCCTAGAAGTACACGGAGATGCCAGGAATAGACCCAGAGGTGAACTCCCATAAATTGAACATCCTCCCCAATGCCCTCCTAGTAAGGCAAGCTACATGCACATACAAAGATGAATTAGATTTGAAGATAAAGGCAGAGGTAGAGAAGTTACTGGCAGCCGGGTTCATCAAGCCCATTCAACATCCTATATGGCTCTCTAGCATAATGTCGATTGCAAAGAAGGACAAAACCCAAATTAGAATTTGTATAGACTTCTGCAATCTGAATCGGGCATATCCCAAAGATAAGTTCCCTTTGCTGAATATAGACAACTTGGTTGATACTACCGCAGGACATAAGATGTATAGTTTCATGGATGGGTACGTTGGCTACAACCAGATCAAAATGGATCTGGAGGACGTGGAGAAGACTGCCTTCCATACACCATTAGGGAACTCCCACTAGACTGTCATGCCTTTCGGACTGAATAATGTCGGGGCCACATACCAGCGGACCATGATGGCAATCTTTCATGATCTATTTCATGATATACTAAAATTTTATGTGGATGACCTGGTAGTGAAATCCAAGAAGGAGAGCAAACATATACAGGACCTTAGGAAGGTATTCGAGAGGTGTTACATGTATAAGATGATAAATCCCTCCAAGTGTGCCTTTGGGGTTGCCGCAGGAAAGTTTTTAAGTTTTGTCGTGAATAGACAGGGGGTGCAAGTAGATGCAAAGAAGAAGAAAGCCATTATGATGATGCCACCTCCCAAGAGCCAGAGGTAGCTTAAGAGTTTCCTGGGAAAGGTATCCTACCTGAGGAGGTTTATACCCGCGCTAGCGGAAGTAACTCACATGTTCGCACCCTTGTTGAAGGACAAAGCCAAGTGGATCTAGGGAGAAGAGTAAAAGAAAACATTTGAGAAGGTTAAAGAAATTCTAGCCTCTCCGTCCACGATAATCCCGCCAGAGTCCGGAGCACTGTTGTTTCTCTACCTCACCTCAACAGAGAGATCCATAGGGGCACTCTTAGCACAAGAGAAGGAAGGGGTGGAAAAGGCGATATACTACTTGTCAAGAGTAATCTCCAAAATAGAATCTAGATATACTAGAGTGGAAAGGCATTGTCTAGATTTATTTTTATGGCTCAGAAGTTGAGACATTACCTGTTAGCCTTTACAATGCACATAGTAACCAAGTGTGACCCTATAAAGTATCTGCTAGCAAGAACGGTACTTGTGGGATGAGCAGCGAGATGGTTTTTTATATTGTTGGAATATGATTTAAAGTGTGTAGTGCCCAAGGCAATCAAGAGTCAAGCAGTGGCAGACCTGTTAGCCCATTTCCCAAGTGGAAATTTTGAGCCCCCCAGAGAGGAACTTCCTGGGGAGAACTGGGAAATGGAGTTCGAAGAAATGGAGAAATAGGAAATAGCGTGTATGGTAGAAGAAATGGAGAAATGAGAAATGGAGTTCGAAAGCTCTAGCGCTCAAGGCACAGGAGGTGCGGGCATCATACTCTTGAATAGAAAGGAAAAGATAACCTTCTCTTTCAATTTAGACTTCAAATGCTCAAACAATGAGGCTGAGTATGAAGCTCTCATTTTGGGTATGCTAGAGGCACTATGGAGAGGTGTCAAAGTATTATGCATTCTGGGGGACTCTAACGTGGTAGTAAAATAGGTTAATGGGGAGTTCTCCCTCAAGCATGCTAACTTGGCACCCTACAGGTTTATCATCCAAAGGTTGTTGAGACAATTCCTGAAAGTGACTGTTGAGAGACATACAAGAACAATGAACATGAACCCTGGCGTGCTGGCTACGATAGCATAGAAGTTGGATATGGATGAGGCAGAGGTGATAATCACAGTGCGTCGGAGGACAATACCTACTATGGTGAAATCTTTGTTCCCAACCAATGAGTGAGAAGACTAGAGACACCTAGTGGTGAAGCAGTTGGAGACAAGAGAAGGGACCATGAAGATGTTAGAACTAGCTAACTATCGCCTGTTGTAAGGTACACTTTACTTTAAGAGTACCAGAGGATTCCTAGCAAGGTGTGGGGGGGAGCAAGAAGAAAAATATAGGTTGCATGAAAAACATTGTGGGGATACTGACATCCAACTATACCGTAGGCTGCAGCGAGGGGGATACTATTGGCCTACCATGAGCACAAAGGTTGATCGCTTACATCAAGGCTGTTTAGAATGCCAAAATCACTTCGATCAGCCTGCAGAAGCTAATTTTTTAGAAGCCTTTGAAGATTGTAGGCAACCGTATATTGCATATCTGAAAGACAGTGAGTTAACCACAGAAAGAGCGGATGAAATCTATCTCAGGAAGAGGGTAGCCCATTTTTACTGGGTGGAAGGAGAGTTGTATGGGAAAGATTATAATGAGAAGGCACTTAAATGCATAGCTAAGGAAGATACAAAGGAAGTGCGAAGGAAGCACATGAGCCCTCCCACATAGGGGGGTGCCAAGCTATATGATTAGCTGATGACACTGGGGTATTATTTGCTAACCATGGAAGTTGATTCCATTGGTTACATAAAGAAGTGCAGGGCTTGTCAAGTGCATGGCAACATGGTGCACGCCCCCTCTGTCAGCTTGCAAAACCTAGCAGCTCCCTATCCCTTCCATACATGGGCATTTAACCTGGTAGGAAAGATTAGCCCAGCCTCTCATGGTAAAGCATTCATCATTGTAGCTACAGAGTTATTCACCAAGTGGGCGGAGGCCATTCCCCTGAGAAGGGTGACTGCCCAGGTGGTAACACAATTTATTAAGGAATACATCATATGCAGGTTTAGTATACCCAAAGTGATACTCACAGATAATAGAAAGCAGTTTGTATGCAAAGAGATGGCCCTCCTCATTGACAAATATAAAATCGTGCATAACAGTTCAACCATCTCCTACCCAAAGGGAAATGGACAGGCAGAGGCCACCAACAAAACCTTGGTCAATATTCTGAAGAAGATGTTGGAAGACATGCCAGGGGCATGGGATGAGAAGTTGCCCATGGTGCTATGGGCCTACCGTACTTCAAAGAGAAAATCGACTGGGTTTACTCCTTTCTCACTGGTATATGGAACTGAAGTCGTCCTACCGGTGGAATTGGCAGTACCATCAGCTAGGGTTGTTCAAAGCAATGGATTCATCCCTAACCCATGACACGTGCAGCTCGAGGCATTAGATGAACACAGAAATAAAGCAAGAGCGAATTTCAAAGTTTACCCCCAGCAGCTGTCAAGAGCTTATGAAAACTTAGTCAAGCCCGGATAATTTCAATTGGGAGACTTGGTCCTCAGAGCATCTACTCATTACCTTCACAGCATGTCAGCATCGAAGTTCAAACCCAATTGGGAAGGTCCTTTTATGGTGAGAGGAGTGGGGAGGTCGGATTATTGCCAGATCTTAGAGCCAAAGAATGATTGCCTCTAGTCCATCAATTACAAGTGGCTGAAGAGGTATTATGCTTAGTACTATTAACAATCTCTTCATTTCTGTAGTAGAATCTGAGGTTTGCTCTTATACTAGAAAAGTTCTTTTTTTTGTAAAAAATTGTAGAGCAATACCACATTGTAAACATCACACAACAGTAAAGAAATGAAATAGCAATGCTCTTGATTATTGTTGATGCTTGCCTTAATTACTCATCTATATGAGATAAGACCCAATACAATGTATATACATATATATATATTTCTTTTAAAAAAATATATATATATATACACACACACACACACACTCTCTCTACTAGGCTAGAAGAGGGTACATAAAAAAAATATAGGAACTTTGCTCACTACACAAGGGGGGTAGGTCCATCCTAAGAGAAAGTATACTGAGCAAAGTCCCCCCCCCCCCCAAACATAACAGACAGTTTTATCTCTAGTCACCTGACTAGTAGGAGGACAACCTCCAAGTAATAGATGCTTTATTTGATTAGATTAATAGAAATGTGAATAAGTGGGTCAAATTCCCCTCTTTAATATTTTGAGAACAGGAAAGCTCTTAAAAGAAAATATAGAGCAAGGACCCTAAAGACTAGGGGCTAGCTAATTAAAAAAAATTAATGAAATAAAACTTAAGGGAAGGAGACAGGGTTTACCCCCCCCCCCCCCCCCCCCAATCCATTCCTTATGAACACAAGTAATAATGTGTAGGAGCACCCCCCCAGACAAGAGGGGGTGATCCAAAATAGTAACAGGCAAACAACTCGCAGTCATAAGATGTGCATTTAAAAGAACAATGCATATACATACATAACTTGCTCAGATTAATGCAAGTACCCCGCAGTATATGGGGCAGCCTAAGTTGACAAAATGCTCACAGAAATTAGAGCAGGTCCTTACTAAATAAACGCCAAAAGTATAGATGGAGAACAAAATATCATTATTTTTCTCATGTATGAATGATCGGTGTTATACACATAGAGACCAAAATATTACAAGACAAGAAGTAGACTATCCACCAGAAATAACAAAAAATAAGTCATCACGAGCGAGGGCGCCTACGTATGACGGACCAGCCTCCCGCAAAAAGTGTGAAGTCTTACCATCTTTCGAAAGGTAACACTCAAAAAGTGGAAACCCCCGTATCAAGCCAATCTAAATGAAAATTATAGAACTGCTTCAAGTCGTAGAAAGAATCTAAGAATAGTAAAATAGAAGAGTTAGTTAGCTTATCAGGAGAAGTAGCTAAGAACTCATGAACATGGCTAGCAAGAGTTTTCAGGTTGAATGCTGTGAGATTGTCAATCTGAAGTATTCTCTGGGGAGTGAATGTCTCGGGATGATGCTCTAAGATCATATCCAAGAGTTGACGCTCATGTGTCCTGAATCATCCAGGTAGATCCTCACGCCATAACCTACTCACAAAGGTTGTAGGAGCCTCTACTTCAGTATCACCGTCGGAATAACGCGATCCTACCTCGGAGGGAAGGAAAAAAGACTCCCCACCAGAATCAGCATCACCGATCGTAGGAGTGGCCTCAAAACTATGATATCCCCTATCATCTACCACAGTGAACCCACCAATAAGAGCCTGAAAAGAAATATTCATGATAAGTCAAAAGAGAAGAAAGACAATTACGAGATAGGCCCTAGCAATAACTACGATAGAAAGCTTACCCCTGAATTTAAAGGGGTGACCATGCTGCCGTCGGTCTGAAAAGGGTTAGCCAAAGGGGGGCTAGCAGGCTAAACATAAAAAAATACAATTAAGGGTTATCAACACAAATCACAAATCAACAACTGAGGCAGGGTAATTTAGGAGCGATAGTCAAAGTACCTGAGAATGGTGCATCCTGACACTCTTTACTTGATCCGCAGATGCCTCTGGGGCAACAATCTCATTCACCTGGAAATAATAAAACAAAGGTGAAAATGAGAACACTTGCACAGTATACGCAAGAAGAAAAAGGGGAACAGTGAAAAGAGGGGGTTACCAGTTTAATACCTCTCTCACAACCACCCCACCGTCAGCCTCCACAGCCACTGGAGCAATCTCATTCACCTGGAAACAATGAAACAAAGGTGAAAATGAAAACGCTTGCACAGTATACGCAAGAAGAAAATAGGGAACAGTGAAAAGAGGGGGTATGCCAGTTTAATACCTCTCTCGCAGCCACCCCACCGTCAGCCTCCACAGTCATTGGAGCAATCTCATTCACCTAGAAATGATGAAACAAAGATGAAAATAAGAACACTTGCACAGTGTACGCAAGAAGAAAAAGGGGAATGGTAAAAAGAGGGGGTATGCCAGTTTAATACCTCTCTCGCAGTCACCCCACCATCAGCCTCCATAATCACTGGAGAAATCTCATTCACCTGGAAATAATGAAACAAACGTGAAAATGAGAACACTTGCACAGTATACGCAAGAAGAAAAAGGGGAACGATAAAAAGAAGGGGTATGGCAGTTTAATACCTCTCTCGCAGCCACCCCACCATCAGACTCCGCAATCATTGGAGCAATCTTATTCACCAGGAAAATGAAACAAAGGTGAAAGTGAGAACACTTGCTCAATATACGCAAGAAGAATAAGGGGAACAGTGAAAAGAGGAGGTATGTCAGTTTAATACCTCTCTCATAGCCACCCCACCGTCAGCCTCCACAATCACTGGAGCAATCTCATTCACCTAGAAATAATGAAACAAAGGTGAAAATGAGAACACTTGCACAGTATACGCAAGAAGGAAAAGAGAAACAATGAAAAAAGGTTAAAAATGAGAACACTTGCACAGTGAACGCAAGAAGAGAAAGGGGAACAGTGAAAATAAGGGGTATGCGAGTTTAATACCTCTCTCGCAACCACCCCACCATCGGACTCCACAGTCACTGGAGCAACCCCATTCACCTAGAAAGAGTGCAATGAGGGTGAAGATGAGAATATTTGCACAATATAGGCAAGAAGAAATAATAATTAAAAAAGGGGGAGAAAAGAAAAAGAGGTATGTCAGTGTAATACCTCCCGTGCCGATATTCCTCCCATGGATTCCGCCGTCACCAAGACGATAGTAGCACTAACCTGAGAATGAATAAACAAGTGAGTGCTGATAAACATTCGAACAATATAGGGATACAAGGATGGGCATAAAGAAAATGATTACTCTCACATATGATACATGTGTAACACCCTCCATAGCAGTCAAGGGTAGAGCTGCAGGTAATCCTAAAGGGGATGCCTCAGCAACAAGTGCTCCTAAAGGGGATGCCTCGGTAACAAATGCCCCTAAAGGGGCTGCCTCATCAACACTAGTCGCAGTGGTAAGGTTAGCCTATAAATGAAAAGGGGGTAGGAATAAGTAAACCAACTACCTCAAGAAGGCAAAATGCCAATGAAAAAACTCAAAACTCCGCAACAAATATGGTTACCTGGAGGGTCACGGTAACAGGACAAGGTGGCCCGCATGTAGCAGGGGCTGCCGAAGAAGTGTAAGCAAGAGCCACCAATGAAATAGCTCTTGTGGAAAACTACAAATTAAGAAAAAGGGGGTTTATTAAGTTCAAGACGGGTAGAGAAATGGCCAATGAGAAGATAATAAATCACCTGGGCCCCATCCAAAGAGGAAGCGTGAAAACTGATAATCGGTACAGCAGGGGTTGTGCTAATGACATGCAAATGTTAAAACATGTTATTATCATCACCCTAGAAAAAGAATCTACCAACGCTTGAGTAGAAGAGGAAACTTTAAGCGTAGGCTCAATAGTCATGGCCACAGTAAATACTGGATTATGAGAGAGGGCCTGAATCAAAGGCCTACCATCCATAGATATGCGAACTCGGGGAACATAGATCCTCCCCAAAGAGGATAACCCCAGGATAGTAACATCGAGAAAGGGAAGAGTCCTTCCCGTGGAAGAAACGCCAAAAGGTTCCAGGCCCTGAGAGATGAAGAATGTCAAAGGGCATGAAGTGCTTACTCCTAAAGCAAGAGAACCTATGAGATACATACCTCAGATGTTGGGGTAACCAGGGGCTCAATTATAGAAATGCCTACCACTGAAGCAAGAGAAGATGAAGTGGTAGGGCTAGAAGGCACAACCCTCTGCAATCATAAACAGATAAGAAAAAGGAAGAAAGAAAGAAGAAAAGAGAACAAGGAAAATTAAAAGTCATTTATAAAGTATACGTGGACAGAATGCGAAATCACATAAGTGGTCCTGGTACTGGTAGGATGCACAGATGAAAGCTGCAAGGAAGTACCAACGTATAACATATAATCAAAATATAATGGGTGGTTAGCAAATTAAATTTAATACCAAAAGAAATAAAGGAGTAACAAACCTCTCTGAAGAGACCTCGAAAAGAAATGAGCATAGAGTTCCTCTCTCACCGAAAAGGTGTCTGTCGTTATGGGGGTAACGGAGGACTGCTCGCCTTTATGGAAGTAGCCTGTAGAAATATGGCAAATTTTTTTAATAAACCAATAACAAAAGGACATGAAGATCACATGCATAAAACTTCTGATAAAAGAAATACTTACAGTAATGGGATGCATGGTCTGACTATAAGGAAGGGTCGGGAATGGGGTACCTCATCATCACTGAAAGACTCCCTTAAAATTGATAAAAAAGCATAAGTGTCAGTAGTGCTTTCACTACGGAGATCCAAGCCAGCCATATCACCCGAAGAAGAATTGTGATCATTATAGGAATGAGTGGTTCCATAGTCAATTAGTTCCTCTTCCAATGATGGGAAGGGGGAACCAACAAAGGAAACTCTGAGGGAACCAGTTCCACTAAGTAAAGAATGTGGGGATATAGTACTTTAGGCAATAGGGATAGATGTGAATTGTTCCTTCTAATAGGAAAGGCTCAATGCTTCATAACCCCTCTCATTCACAGTTATATAAGTCTCCTCCACTTCGAGATTATCGATATCAGACTCCTGGTCCAGCAAAGAGGGAGTAGCAATGTCAGCATTACTCCCTTTCTTCTTCTTCGTAACTCAGGTCCTCACATGAGAGGAAAGCAGAGAAGCAATGGTAGCAGGAATAAAATTGGACACATCCGTGTCAGGGTGCTTCCTCATGCCTGTTGCAGGGGCTTTCTCTTTTCCTTTGCTCTTAGATTGTCCTTTAGACTTCACAGACGACAACTCAGTCGATTGGAGCTGAGGGGACTCATCAAGAAGGGACTTCACTAAAATAAGGGTGGTCTACTCAAGAGGTGGTCTAGAAGTGGTGCTGAGAAATCGAGTATCCTCCTACTTTCGCCTGACCAGAAATTGGGCCTTAACATACTTGACAGGTTGGTCTCATGAGGAGGACCATTTACGCAACCTTGGATTAGAAGAACCTGCAGCTGGCAGAACAGTAACTAAGAAGTGGTGAATGATGGATGATAATCGCAAGGAGGCACGTAAAGTTCCCCCCAAGTCATTTACTTTGTGGAACAATCCTTGGAGAGTGAAGTTGGTACATGCCTCTGAAAACAACTCGAACTGATCGGTGCATACAGGGGGAGGAGGGGTGTGAATGCCCTGATCATAGCCAAATTGCCTTCTTACCCTCTCAGAATGATAGAACTCAACACATCGGCCTAACTCTGTCCAAGAAGGAAGGAGGCCCGGTAACAACTTTGTTACTACATTAATATGAGGACAAGTAGAAATAAACTCTACATCAGAAGGGAAATATAAGGTCCCACTGTCACCAGGAAAAGAACGCTAGCCAAAGACACCGCCAGGACGTTTGCTGTAAGGCCAAAACTAAAACTCTTAGATATTGTCAATCAAGGCCCCTATGGGATTTTTGGGGATTTTTATGTGCCATCTCAGGAGTCGGGTAGCATTATTGTGTTCAAATATAAAGGTCATTAAAAGTACAGCATTTATAAAATTATTAGCATTATAGCAACCACGGGATCTCTCTACATCTACATGTGCTCGATCTATCCAAGTATAAAGGGAACTAAGAGTTAGAGTGGCTCCAGGGACTAACCTATTGTGAGATAATCTTATAGCCAACTTGAAGAGGAGCTCATGAGGAGAATCTCCGAGCTTACCCGGTAGTAACAACGGAGTCAGAAAAGTAACCAGAAAAGCAGCTAAGTGTGAAGAAGAGTGGAGCTTAGGGCCATCTTGGATCTTGGGGGTTGTGCTGAAAGTCTCCTCTTTCTACGGTTGCTCAAAATCCCTAAGCCAGTACCTCTGCCACTTGGTAAAGGAGTGCTTGGTAGAACCTGTTAAGTTTATAGCTACATACTTCGAACACTCTACGAGAGCTGCCTGTAACTCCTCCACCATCTCCTGCTCCAAAGAATCTTCGTAGTCATCAGTAAAAATATGCTGCCTAAAGAAAGGAAGGGCATATAACTCACACACATCCTCTAAAGTGACAGTAAATTAGCCCCAACCCATCACGAATGTGTGAGACTCCCTACTCCATTGGGACAATAAAAGATTGAGAGAGGAATTGTGTTTAGATACCGTGCAAGACCTCAGGCCATCGACGGCAGTAAGAAGACCCAGATCCATAAGGGTAGCCACATAAGCAGGAATACTCAAAATATAATCAATCCAATTAGCCCATTCCTCTGTGGCACCCCCCACAGCCTTGATTTCAATGTTGGAGTAAGGAAAATCACCACGGTCGACCCTGACCCTGAGGATAGAATCTGGAAAAATAATAGGAGAATCAGTGGACTCACCTAACCCCATATGGGGTTGCTCAAGAATAGTACCAGCAAACTCCTCTTTGAATCGAGCGAGGGAGGCCATGAAGTTGTCAGTAGGGTTGAAAAAGGGCGCACGGCTATAGATGCCAAAGTCTCTCCCTTGGCGAGTGCGCATATAATCCTCCCAAGCTTGGGAAGAAGATGCAGTGGTGGAAGAATTGCCAATGGCTATGGGTTCAAGTGAGGAACCCACTATAAAAAAATGCTCAGACAAGGACCCACTCACACTTGACGCCATAACTTACGAGGAGCCCATAGCCCCCGAGGAACTCAAAGTGGGTAAGGAACTCATACTGTAAAAATTAAACTCTCCTTCACCAAAATATTTTTGTTTTGGCGAGGAACCCATAGGGTGTGAGATCTCGGCAGAAAAAAAGGGGTGTGGAATCTGTATCTTATGAGGAACCCACGATCCCAAAACCAAATTCCTCATCAGCAGCGGTGGGCAAGGACCCCGCACAATATGTTGTTTTTTTATGAGGAACCCCCATAAACAGTATTCATCGTCGAGGAACCCAATAGGAAGGAGGGTCATAAGGTACCCACGGTTGGAAGCGCGCTCCTCATAACTATAGCCGACGAGGGACCACTGTTAATGCTCGTCCTCGACGAGGAACTTGGTGTAGAAGATACATCACGTGAGGAACCCAAAGCCGTTGTCCGAGGAGCTACATCCAGCGAGGAACCCATCAACAAATACGGGCGTGAGGACACGGCAATCAGTGGACTCATCATGGTAACCATAACTGGCGAAGAACCTCGGGCAAAACCTATCATCAATGAATAACCCTCGACAACGGACTCTATATTTAAAATATCATTCAGGGAGGAACCCCTATACAAAGAACAATCAGTCAAGGAACCCACATCATGAAAACCAGTGGGCAAGGAACCCTCTCTCAAAACCCCCAAATTATGGGATATGGATACCGCCGATGAGGAACTCGTGGGAAATCTAAGGGATAGCATAAATGCTGATGAATAACCCACATACCCCAAATCATTGAGGGAAGCCTTGTCCATTTCTTGAACGGTGGTCGAGAAACCCGACTTAAATTGGGGTGTTTCGGTAGCGTGGGATAGGTTTCGAGGCGGTGAGGAACCCTCGCTAATTAAAGCAAATGATGAGGAATTACCACCCATATTGACCGCTAACGAGGAACCCTTGTTATTCATGAGCAGCGACGATGGGCCTTGTTTTTTTTTTTTAGATTTCAATCTGCCATCAGCAGAAGCCCCAATCAAGCGCGGCTCAGGCGTGGTTCCGACAGAAATGATGTTGGAGGTCGAATAACGATCAACGGGTAAGGGGGCGGTGGAATCACCTTGGATAGTGGCCATGGTAGTTATGTCAATCATTAGAGGTGGAGATATAGAGATGGAAATGGGAACACACTCTATCATAATGGTGGGAGAAATGTTAGAAGAGGTGTTTGATAGTGTTAAAGCCATTAATGGAGTATTTTAAGAAAACTTCAAAAAAATGGGGGCTATTGTGTATTTGATTTTTTCTCTCTCTCTCTTTCTCCAACTATAAGCTTGAAACTCTCTATGAATGTCTCTCAAGAAGATGAAAGTTTTTATTCAAAAAAATATAAAGGGCTTTATATTTTACATAAAAATGGGAAAATATGCAGGAATGCTAAAAGGTTATAAAAGATTTTTCCAAATGATGAGATGGTCCCACACTAACGTGTGGAATCTCGAAAACCTACAAACTTGGTATGAAGGGACAATACATTTAATGACCCTGGGGTAGGGTTGAGGAACACCGATGGTCCCTCAATATTTTTTTTTGAATTGAAAATTGAATTTATGGCGTACAATATCTTTTGGTATGCCCAACATAAAAGACTTTGCACGAGGGGATAATGTTGAAGGGTGCCTCAAGTTTGGCTATTATATTTTGGGATGAGGTTCCTCAAATACCCCACAGCCTACATCAAAGACGAGGTTGAGGAACCCAAGGGTCCCGGTAGAAACTCAAATTGATAAGGAACCCCACCCAAGGTCCCGGCAGAAACTCATACTAAGAAGGAACCCTTCCAAGGTCCCTCGACCGTAAAGAATTCATATTGGTGCGGGAACCTAGCTCCCCTGGCTGAAGAAAATGACTTTTGATAAAAGTACACCCAAGGTACCTCTACAACAGAGAATTAATATTGGTGCGGAAACCTAGCCCCCCTAGCCGCAGAAAATGACTTTTGATGAAAGTGCACCCAAGAACCCTCTACCGCAGAGAATTCATATTGGTACGGGAACCTAGCCCCCCTGGTCGTAGAAAATGACTTTTGATGAAAGTTTACCCAAGGTCCCTCGACCACAGAGAATCCACATTAGTGCGGGAATCTAGGCCCCCTTACTTCAGAAAATGCATAATGGGTGAAAGTGCACCCAAGGTCCCTCGATCGCAGAGAATTCATATTGGTGCGGGAACTTAGGCCCCTGGCCGCAGAAAATGACTTTTGATGAAACTAGGCCCAAGGTCCCTTGACCGCAAAAAAATCATATTGGTGCGGGAATGCATAATCAGTGAAAGAGCACTCAAGTCCCTCAAATACAAAAAAGTCATATTAGTGAAGGAACCACCAGGGTCCCTCAACCAAAACCCGGGGCAGAGACCCCAGGATAAGGGAGTGGCTACCATGAGCAACCCCTCGTCATGAAAAGTCATTCTTTTAAAGAAAAATAGTATTAACACTTTGCTTTCTTGTACAGGTAGCCTAATTGAGCAGCCAGGGCTCAAATAGGTCAATTGGATTCTGTTGGGAGTTTTGGCTTGGCGGCTGAGGAACAAGATTTGTTGGGAAAGCTCAACCACTTAGAACTTTAGGATTGGGAGAATACTAGTATAAATACCCCTTTAGTCACTCAAGACCACACACATCTCACACTTAGTCACAAGTAAAATGAGCAGCCAAAGGGCTACCCACAAGAAGTAAGCTTTTACAAAATGATTTTCTTATAAGAGAGGCCCCCGAGGCCCCTCTCAAGTAAAAATGATTTTAGAGGATAAGGGTCCTCGAGACCCTCCCCCTCAAGATTGACAGCTTTAAATAAAGAGATCCCCAAGGCCTCCTTTCTCAAGTTTACAAAGTTTGTACCACAAGTTACCGTTTCAAAAGATATTTATCAAATCAGATATTTTGTCTCCATTAGGAGACATATTTGCTTTTTGACTTTTTTTGGCATCAGGTGGCACCTATCTGAGGGGACAGACTGCTACACACATGTAGGGACAAATGGTACACTTCAGACCTTGTCCCTCACATACCCTCTCAATTTTGGCGCCCAAATGTGCCAACTCAGCCCTAGTGCCCAAGTATAAATAAGACCCCTGGGTAAGGTCAAAAGGGATAGAAAAACTCAATATCACTGTTAGTCTGTCAAAATCACACCAGAACTTCCTAGTATTCTCTCCCTGCTCTCTCTAGTGCTAGTGCCTTGTTCTTTGGTAAGGTTTTGTTTTAAATACCTTAACTTTACACTTAGAGATTTTGGGATATTTTTATAAGATATTTTCTAAGTGTTGGAGCGAACTTTTTTTGTCAGATTTAAGAATGATTATTTTTTTCTAAGTGTTGGAGTGTACCTCGATTTTGACGCCCAGGTCGTTCAAGCGAGATAGCCATCTCGTTCGAGCGACATAGGGATGTCGCGAGATGTCGTTTGAACGACATATGTAAGTCATTCGTGTGAGACCCTTATCTCGTTCGAAAGAGCACGGTTTTCGAGGCGGTGTGTTTTTCTATAAAAACTCATTCTATGGTTTCGTTTTGTTTAAGAAGTCCCATCGTTTTACAGAACAGAAAAACTGCGCAAGAAGAATTCTTTTGGCTTCTTCCTTTTAGGGTTTAATCCCTTTTTTTACAATTCACAAAACTCCCATTTGCTTTAGTGAATTATTTTGGTATTCAAGAACACACTTTTGTTATTGTTTACTCTTGTGGGGAGGATAACCTACACCGAGAAGACTGCGTGTCTAGGATTGCGGTCCTTGTGGTATAGCTACGTGTGAACCATTGCTGTTTTGTTTCTAGCCGTTGCTTTGGAGGTTTGTCGAAGACACCGTGCGTTACTCTTGTGGGCGAAAGCAAGATTGTATGTAAGTCAATGGTCTTGTAAACTTGTCCGATTTCTAGAAATAAAAAGGTTTTCCCCTTCGGGGATTTTTCCTTAAACTTGTGTCGCATGCTTTATTTATTTATGGTTTGACACGCATACACATAGTTACATGTTTAGGGGCTGATTTGATTTGGTTTAAATAGACTATAATTAAATAAGGTTTACTTGGAAACTTGTGAATTAATTTAAATCGTTATCACACACCGCATTTATTGGTTTTACAAATTGGTATCAGAGCTTATTTAAGCGATCACCACTTTTTCAAAATGGTATCAGAGCGGGTTACGCTAATTTATCGCGTGATCCTGATTTTTCAAAGATTTATTTTTTTATACAATTTGACTTCTCACATCGTCAAATTGGTATCAGAGTGGGTTATGCTAATTTATTGCGTGGTCTTTATTTTCCACAAAATTTGTGTGATATTATTTTTTTTTTTGAAAAATCAGTTTTGTGAAAAATCGCAATTTTTCAATGGAACGTTCATTTAATAAGGTGCCTATTTTTTATGAGAATAATTATGCCTATTGGAAAGCTCGCATGAAATCTAGTTTAAAAGCCATTGACGAGCGTCTTTGGTTGCTTTGTGAAAATGGGTGGACTCCTCCCACGCTCATCGTTGATAATATCACCTCTTTAAAACCCGTGTCAATCTGGACTGAAGATGATTATAAAATGTCTAATTTTAATTCCCGTGATTTTAGTGCTATTTCTGGAGCCGTCACTCCCGAAGAATTCCACTGAATTATGATGTGCATCACGTCTAAAGCGGCATGGGATGTTTTGAAATTGACACACGAGGGTACGAACGCGGCTAAAGAATCAAAATTACAAAATTTGGCCACCCAATTTGAGACTATCACCATGTCTAAGTCTGAATGCTTTGATAATTTTTATGCACGTTTATCGGACAGTGTTAACACATGTTTGAATTTGGGTGAGGTGATTGATAACACACATGTCGTTAAAAATATTTTGAGATCTCTTCCAAAATGCTTTATTCCTAAAGTCGCGGTTTTGAACTCTTTGGGAAATTTGAAATCACTTAAGTTGGAAGAACTTGTAGGAGATCTTCAAACCTATGAGATTGACATGTTTCCCAAAACCATTAAGGCTAAGGTTAATGGCGTTGCTTTAAAGACTCATCTTAAGAAAAAGAAAGAAAAAGTTTGTGAGTCTGATTCTGAGGAAGAGTTTGATTTTAAAGATATGGCCTTGTTTGCGAAAAATTTTAAAAAATTTCTCAACATGAACAAAAATAATTCTTCCAATAAGAGATTTTTTGAGAAAAATAAAAAGGCCAAAGAAAGCGGTGAGGAAGAGAAGGAGAGATAAAAAGAAAAGGAGAGTGAGGAAAATTTAGAAATTTTGACGTGCTTTGAGTGTGGGGGTAAAGGGCATAAGGCGTATGAGTGTGCCACTAGACTTAGGAGAGAGGAAAAGAAAGTGGCTATGCTTGCCACACTTAGTGATAGCGACATAAAGGTTTTTAATTCGGGTGATGAAAAAGAGCACAGTATGTGTGTTGGGTTAGCGAACCTAGTTTGGATAGAGGTGAGGGGAGTAGTTCTAGTGAGACCCCGAGGAGGAGGATTTGAGTGGTTCTAGTGGGGATGAGAATGAATTTGAGAGTGGAGATGAAAGTGAGCTCCAAAAAGCCTTTAGAGATATGTACACCGAGACCTTGAAAACAAAGATGTATAATAGAGATTTAGGTCGTCGGGTTTTAGATTTGGAGAGAGAGAAGGAAGTTTTAAAAAGGAAAAAGTGTGATTTGACCAACACGGTGTCTAGTCTGACGACACGTGTATCCCAACTCGAGAGTGATCTCTAACGTGCCCGGGAGGTCTAAGTCCCTTTAGAGAACGCACCTAAGAAGGTTGAAAAGGTGGTTCTTAAGGGTAAAGGTGAGTAGTTAGGAATAAGTCATGACGGTGCTTCTACTTCCCAATTAGCACCCGAGTCGGTTCCCACTTTAGGGTTAGATTCACATGAGTCTCACCCTAACCCACCTAGGCGTCCCATTCCTATTAGGAGAGCGCATCCTAGAGTTTTTGAGAAAGGTGTTCCTAGGCCTATATATGTTTCTTCCCATTGCAAAAGGAGAGGACACCTTAGAAAATTTTGCTTTAAGTTGGGTTATGTGTCACGTTTTGCTACTACACGTGTTTCTGCCACACATGCACCCACACATGATACTTTACATGTTCCCGGAGACTACATGAGAGAGTTTGCACATTTAGGTGAGCAAGTTAAGTTTTTGGTCAAAACTTCACAAGATTTGATGGAGTTTTTTCATAAGTTGGCACCTCCTTTGGAAAACCGCTCCGCACCTAACGATTGAGGTTTGACTTGTTTACTAGCATAGGATGATTTTCATGATGTCATTATTTGCCTATTGCTAGTATGTGTCAGTTTTGTATAAATTTTTTCTTTTTGAAAAATATAAAAAGATTTTATTTTGATAAAATTTTTGAAAAATCCAAAAAGTGTTTTGTAATTTGTTTGCACCTTTTATGGATGAACACTTAGGATGACCGAGTCACAACATCATTCCATTTTTTTCATGTGACTATTTGATAGTATTTTGAGATAATAGGTCAATTCATCCATGTGCTTTATAATGTTTGGAGTCATTAAGATGTAATTAAGTGTTACTTCCTACATGTTTGACTCGTGATTTCCTTTATTGCAAACATGCACGGATTTGTTTAATTATTGTGCTTGTTTTATCACATGTTGGTTGGGTGTTTTTACTTCAATCATGTCCTTAAAACGAACCAAGCGCGATAAAACTTGATAAGTAAGTTGTGCATATAAGTGTCGTTTGTGTGCTTTGTTTGAAAACAACGAAGGGCTACGAAAGATTTTCATTTATCCTTTGCGATTAAGCCACCGTTTAATTGGACCTAAAAATTGAGGAATTTTATTATCCGGGGTCCAAAGAGGTTTAAAAGAGCCAAAAAAAAAATTAAGGCAATAAAAAGAAATTCATGCTGAATTTGGGCCATTTAGGTTTTTGCACCAATTCTCCAAAGTTTGACAATTTAGTTTAACACCTCTAAAAGAAAATATATATGAGGGAGTTTAATTGAAGATTTTATAACGGGTTTGCACGTCCTTGAAAATCTTGAATAAGCGTTAAATAGTTTTGGACAATATAGGTGTGGAAATCACTTTAACTTTGATATGTTGATTTGCATAAGACGATGTCACCTAAATTCAACAATTTTACACCTAAGGATACTTTTGAGGTTCATTCGTTAGGAGTACACGTATTCATCGTGCACATATGATTGATTGAGTTTATTTACCTATCGAATGTGTTCACATCCATTCATTTCGTTTCCATGACTTGGTTGTTTGAGTTTAAATCCATGGTGTGATTTTTGTATCTTATTTTTGCTTTGAAAAAATTAAAAAATCCAAAAATTGGTTGTGGATGTTTTCTTTGAGATACTCCTTTGCATGCGCATAGCTTGATCCTTGTTTGCTATGCATTTTGTCGTGACACTCCATGTTTCAATTTTTTTTCTTATCTGTCTATTTGGGGACATCATAAAAAGGGGGAGAAAGAATTAACATGTTATGGGGGACTCTTTGCATTATAGGGGAGATTTGATTATATTGTCATTTTAAACTCGATGCATCACGAAAGTTTTTTCTTTATTTCTCAAACTCGATGCGTCACAAAGGTTTTTGCTTTATCTCATGTGTGTAGGTACAAAGATTGAAGATCATGATGTTGCACACCCTAATGAGAAAATCTTTGAGAATTGACGAAGATGTTTGAAGAACAGTTTTGAGGTCTTGCAAATTTATTCATGGAAGGGTAGATTTGTATAGGCATTTTGGTTTTTGATAATTTAGATTTTTTATTAATGTACCGGCATAGACATAGGGGGGGGATTTATAAGAACATATTTTTATAGGTCCGTTATCAATTTATAATGTCATATACCGCTAGACTGTCGAAGAGCATTCAAGAGCAATCTATATCAACACGGATCCGAATTAATCATGTTCTTCATCATTCAAGACTCCGCGAAGTTTACTTTGGTAAGGTTTTGTTTTAAATACCTTAACTTTATACTTAGAGCTTTTGGGATATTTTTATAAAATATTTTATAAGTGTTGGAGCGGACTTTTTTCGTCAAATTTAAGAATGAGTAATTTTTTCAAAGTGTGTTGGAGCGTACCACGATTTTGACGCCTAGGTCGTTCAAGCGAGATAGCCATCTCGTTCGAGCGACATAGGGATGTCGCGAGATGTCGTTTGAACGACATATGTTAGTCGTTCGCATGAGACCCTTATCTCGTTCGAACGAGCACGGATTTTGAGGTGACTTTTTTTAATAAAAACTCATTTTATGGTTTTGTTTTGTTTAAGAAGTCTCAGTGTTTTACAGAACATAAAAACTGCGAAAGCATAATTCTTTTGGCTTCTTCCTTTTAGGGTTTCATCACTTTTCGTTTACAATCCACAAAACTCCCATTTGCTTTAGTGAATTATTTTGGTGTTCAAGAACACACTTTTGTTGTTGTTTACTCTTGTGGGGAGGATAACCTACACCGAGAAGACTGCGTGTCTAGGATTGCATTCCTTGTGGTATAGCTGCGTGTGAACCATTGTTGTTTTGTTTCTAGCCGTTGCTTTGGAGGTTTGTCGAAGACACTAGGCGTTACTCTTGTGGGAGAAAACAAGATTGTATATAAGTCAATGGTCTTGTAAACTTGTCCGATTTCTAGAAATAAAAAGGTTTTTCCCTTCGGGGATTTTTTCTTAAACTTGTGTCGCATGCTTTATTTATTTATGGTTTGACACGCACACACATAGTTGCATGTTTAGGGGCTGATTTGATTTGGTTTAAATAGACTCTAATTAAATAAGGTTTACTTGGAAACTTGTGAATTAATTTAAATCGATATCACACACCGCATTTATTGGTTTTACAAATTGGTATCAGAGCTTATTTAAGCGATCGCCACTTTTTCAAATTGGTATCAGAGCGGGTTACGCTAATTTATCGCGTGATCTTTATTTTCCGCAAAATTTGTGTGATATTATATTTTTTTTGAAAAATCAGTTTTGTGAAAAATCGCAATTTTTCAATGGAACGTTCATTTAATAAGGTGGCTATTTTTTATGGGAATAATTATTCCTATTGGAAAGCTCGCATGAAATCTAGTTTAAAAGTCATTGAAGAGCGTGTTTGGTTGCTTTGTGAAAATGGGTGTACTCCTCCCACGGTCACCGTTGATCATATCACCTTTTTAAAACCCGTGTCAGCTTGGACTGAAGATGATTATAAAATATCTAATTTTAATTTCCGTGGTTTGAGTGCTATTTCTGGAGACGTCACTCCCAACGAATTCCGTCGAATTATGATGTGAACCACGTCTAAAGAGGCATGGGATGTTTTGAAATTGACACATGAGGGTACGAACGCGGTTAAAGAATCAAAATTATAAAATTTAGCCACCCAATTTGAGACTATCACCATGTCTGAGTCTGAGTGCTTTGATGATTTTTATGCACGTTTATCGGAAATTGTTAAAACATGTTTTAATTTGGGTGAGGTGATTGATAACATGCGTGTCGTTAAAAAGATTTTGAGATCTCTTCCAAAACGCTTTATTCCTAAAGTCACGATTTTGAACTCTTTGAGAAATTTGAAATCACTTAAGTTGGAAGAACTTGTAGGAGATCTTCAAACCTATGAGATTGACATGTTTCCCAAAACCATTACCGCTAAGGATAATGGCGTTGCTTTAAAGACTCATCTTAAGAAAAAAAAAAGAAAAATTTGGTGAGTCTGATTCTGAGGAAGAGTTTGATTTTAAAGATATGGCCTTGTCTGCGAAAAATTTTAAAAAATTTCTCAACATGAACAAAAATAATTCTTCCAATAAAATATTTTTTGAGAAAAATAAAAAGGCCAAAGAAAGCGGGGAGGAAGAGAAGGAGAGATAAAAAGAAAAGGAAAGTGAGGAAAATTTAGAAAGTTTGACGTGCTTTGAGTGTGGGGGTAAAGGGCATAAGGAGTATGAGTGTGCCATTAGACTTAGGAGAGAGGAAAAGAAAGTGGCTATGCTTGCCACACTTAGTGATAGCGACATAGAGGTTTTTAATTCGGGTGATGAAAAAGAGCACAGTATGTGTGTCGGGTTAGCACACCTAGTTTGGATAGAGGTGAGGGGACTAGTTCTAGTGAGACCCTCGAGGAGGATGATTTGAGTGGTTCTAGTGGGGATGCGAGTGAATTTGAGAGTGGAGATGAAAATGAGATTTAAAATGCCTTTAGAGATTTGTACACCGAGACCTTGAAAACAAAGATGTATAATAGTATACAAAGTGTTAGCACATAAACAGGTGTTAAATTACCATGTGTCAAAGATTGCACTTGAAATATTATATCAAATGAGACGATTTCATAATTAAAATCCATGGTATATGTATATTTTTTCCTTGTATTAGTATAGTATGATATTATTCCCCCTATCCGACTTCTACTCATTCCCCTATTTTGTAACTCCCCCCACCCCCCACACACACGCACACACACACATCGGGTAAAGATGCGAATAAATGGAAAGATAAGAGACGCCAAAATTTAAAATATCTTACTATCGAGCCATACCACCATGTGGTCACCCATTTATACATTGTTGTGAGTTTATTTTGTTGGACATTTGGAAAAATATGCGATATTATTGTAATGATTAGTTTAAATTAATGGTTTTCTATTATTCTGAAATCTTCCCTTAAATCTTTTCTCAAATAATGTAATTAGATAATTAAATAGCATGCACGTAATCATGATTTTGCAAATAATAATCAGATGGAAATTGCTATTTAACATAATATTTTTGGTAAAAGTGTTAAGTGTGACTCTCAGCCACTAATAAGGGTTCTGAATCCCCTAACACCTCAAAGATGTTGCGAATTAGTCCAAATGAATGACCCAAATCCGGGTCGGGAGCATTACATGTGTGATAGGTAATGGATAGTCTAGTGATTAAGACTTATTATAAGTAATGCATTGGGTTAGGCGACTGGTTTTGTTATTTCTCTTATGATGAGGAATGAAGTATCTCATGCATGTGCATATCAATGGGTTGAAATGTTTATCATAAATGAGTCACATGATTATGACTACATCGATATTGTGAGATATTTTTGCAATTTTCTCGGCTCTGACTCAAAATATATATATAAAACAAATTATGGCATTCTTAGACAAAAGTAGTACGACTGAGGAGATTCAAACTTGCCACTTCATCACTATCCAATCATTCAATTATGTTCCGAGATTAAGTTGTTGTTTCACTTAACTCTTTTAGTTTCAAACTTTTATTCAAAGATTGTATGGACAATGTTGGTCTTGATTATTTATTTAGTTGAGTTTATTTTTAGGACTTGAAGTTGTATTATTTATTTATGTTGGATGATGAGATATTTGTTTATATAGTATTTATAAAATTCATCGCAAGTTGTGGATGGTTTAAATTCAGTACACTTAATATTATTTTTATTGTTGATGATAAAAATGATATCAATTGATTAACGTGTCCTATCTTCGACGTATCAAAATGGCAATCAGCACGTGAGAAAATAAGGGATATCACACAATCATTCCTCTTCTCAGAACCATTGGAACTCATCTTTTATCCTTACATTAATGTCTATTCTTCATCACTCATTCTTCTCTCCTTCCTTATTTATTGACCACAAAGTCAATCTTTATCATAAACTTACCCAAATTAACTTTTAAATTCCTCATGAAATCTCTTCTCTCAATAATATTCTTTCTCATAATAAATCTTTGAATTCTACCAAGATACCATCAACGATTATGAATCATATGTCCCTAGATCATGAAATGTGAACAAAAGGTACATGTCTATGAAAATTTTATTTAGGTCATAATTTTTTTTCTCTTTCTTCCAAGTTTCTTCTTCTTGAAACAAAATTGTCCAACGTGGTTATCTTTACCATAAAATGAGCATCCAAAATACTCTGATGAATTTTGATCCTTTTGGCTTTGATTTTTTTGTCAAAGTTCTTCTTAGTTTGGCAACAACTTAGATTCAACCTTATCTATTTATTTATATTTTGGAGGTTGTACCTTGGTTGAGCTCTCAACACAAGACTTGGTTGTGAAAGATGATTTAAAATTTTCTCTTATTTCAACTCATTCGAATTTTTTTAAAATCAACCTTAAATCCATGTTATCCAACTCAAATCAATCCTTCTCTTTCATAACAATCCAGGTCTCTCTCTTAATTATAGATATCTCAATATTTAAGCCATTCACCAAGTCAACTAATTTATGATTTCCACGTTGAAATTTTTAAATATTTTTCAAAGCATTTCCTTTTTCAACTTGAAAAACCTTTAATTTTGCAAAGATTTATGATAAATATTTTTAATTTTAATGATTCCTGATACAATTCGTCAAAATCTGGACTAAAATTTTCATCATCGTTTTTACTACCACGTGAAGAATTAGAAGAGGATATACTAGAATCATCACTAGGAAGAGATAATTAATCACTGTGCTTTTTAAAGCTATACTCATCATCCAATGGACTATCAACATATTCAGTGTGACTGTCATTCACTTTCTCAACAAAAGTATCACATAACATTCCTTTATGATCACCAACTATGCATTTGGGTTCCACAAAACAACTTACACAAAGTTCTTGGGATTTTTGTGAATTGTAAAACAAAAGTTATGAACCCTCAAAAGTTACTTGGAGAATAGAAAAATGTATTTTGTGAAAACCAGTATTTTCTCCACACGAAATTTAGTAGCCCGACACCCTTATTTATATAAAAAAAATCAAGGCGGTGATGTGTAGGCATAAAACAGTTCTCCTTCGAACGACAAACGATGTCGTTCGAGCGACACTCCATCTCGTTCAAATGAGATGTGACGTCGTTTGAATGATAGTCACTGATCCTCCTTAAAAAACTTTTAAATATTAAATAACTTGGAATCCTTAAAAACCAAAACTGTTTACGAGATCAGGAGCATTTATCCAAAACTTTTTATGAATAAAATATTTTTGTAAAAATAAAAACCATTTTTTAAAATTTCCAAAAATAATTTTAGCTTTTATAAAAAATATCCCAACACTTTTAATGTGAAATGTAAATGAGACTTAAACACATTTTACCAAATTCATCCTTATTGGGCTTGAATGTTGAAGACTTCTTGTAATTCGGATTCGTCTTTGTAGATGTACGCTTATCAATCCTTTGACGACTTGTAGCGGTATATGACATACTAAAATGTGACTGACAATGTCCTTATAAATTTCCCCCTTATATCTATGCTGGTACAAAATACAAATATCTGAATATCAAAATCAAATGACCTATACATATCAACCCTCCTAAAAACTCAAACGTGGAAAAGACAAATTGAATAAGTTTTCAAACTTTTTCAAACTTCGCTTCAACAATCAACTTTTCAAAACTCCAAGCTTTTCTCGTCCGGGTGTGCAACATAATGATATTCAATTGTACCTACACTCATGAGACAAAGCAAAAATCTCATGATGTATCGAGTTTGAAGTGATATAAACATAAAACATGTAAGCATAATCAAATCTCCCACATACTTAAACTCCCCTATAATATCATAATTCGTTCTCCCCCATTTTATATGTTCGAAATAGACAAGGAAAATAATAAATCACATAAAGAAAACCAGGGTGTCACGAGAAACCAGGCAAATAACGTATTTTTGAATTTTTCAAAAAAATACACACCATGAATTTATACTAAGACAACCAAATCGTGGAAACGGAATGACTGGGTGTGAACAGATTCGATAGAAAAATTAACTCAACCATATCATATGTGCAAGATGCGTAAGTTTACTCCTACTGAATGAACATAAAAAATAGTCATTAGGTGTTGAATTTGTTGAATTTAGATGACATCATCTTAATCATATCAACAAATCAAAGTATAAATGATTTCCATACCAATAACGTCCAAAACTATGTAATGCTTTTTCATGACTTTCAAGGACGTGAAAACCGTTGAAAATTCCATCCAAACTCCCTCATTAAAAGATAATTATTTTTATTTATGAGGTGATGAAACAAAAAAATTGGCCCATTTTTGGCATAATTTTCTTTTTATAGGCTTTCAATTTTTTCGGGCTCTTTTAAACCTCATTAGACCCTGGATAATTTTCAATTCCTCACTTTTTTAGGTCCATTGAAATGGTGACTTAATTGTAAAGGATAAATGAGTACCTTTCGTAGCCCTTCCCCGTTTTTCAAAATAAAACACACAAACTCACAAACGGTTTATGTCATGCACTATTTTTTATCAAGTTTTATCGCATTTGGTTCGTTGTATAGACATTATTGAGATGGAAACACTCAACCAACGTGTGATGAATAAGCACAAAAGTCAAACAAATCTTTGCATGTGTATAATAAAGGACAAATAGAGTCGATCATGTGGGTAGTAACACTATATCATCTCAAAGACTCCAAACTTTATAAAGCACATGAATGACACGATAAATTGTCTCAAAGCACTATCAAACAGTCACGTGGGTATGGCATGAAATTGTGACTTGGTAATCCTAAATGTCAATTCATATAAGGTGCAAACAAAATACAAAACTCTTTTTGGATTTTTAAAATTTTCAAAATAAAGAAAATCTTTTTGTATTTTCTTTTTAACATAGTTCAGAAACAACCCAACAGTATCAAAAATATAGCAATATGAATTAGGGGACTGCAAACAGACAGGGTCGTTCGAATGAGACTCCATGTCGTTTGAACGAAAGGGAATCTCGTGAGAAGTCTTCGCGCGAGATGGGGTTTCTCTCGAACGAGAAAAAATAAATTTTTCCAGATTATTCAGATTATCATGCAGTTTCGTCCAGTGAGAAAATTTCATAAAAACAGTTTCTGGAATGGGTAAACAAATCTAAAACAGTGCTAAAATAGTACCAAAAAAATAAAGGCAAACAAGTAAAGCTAACAAAGTCTAAAACAAATGGTACATGCTAGAAATAGCTAAAAGTGTCATCATGTAAATCACCCTATGCTAGCAAATAAATCTAGACCTCATCCGTTAGGTGCGGTGGAGTTTTCCAAAGACAGTGGTATCTTTTGAAACAACTCCATTAAATAATGAGAAATCTTGACCAAAAACTTTAGTTTCTCTCGAATATGTGCAAACTCTCTATCATTATGTGCAAGCAAAGTATCATAGGTGGGTGTATGTGTGCGAACATGTGTAGGGGCAAGCGTGACACATAACCCAATTTAAAACAAAATTCCCTAAGGTGTCCTTTCTTTTTACAATGGGAGCAAACATTAATTGGCCTAGGTACACCTTTCTCAAAAACTCTAGGACGTGCTTTCCTAACAGGTATGGGATGCCTAGGTGGGTTGGGTCGAGAGTCATGTGAATCTAACTCTAAAGTAGGAATCGGCTTGGGTGCAACAAAAGAAGTAGACGCACCATCATGACTTATTCCTAAACTTTCACCACTCCCCAAAACAGGATTGAGAACCATCTTTCCCACCTTCTTAGATGCGTTCGCTAAAGTGACTTTAGCCTCCAGGGCGTGCTTAAGATTTGTCTCTAAATGTGACATGCGGGCTATAAGCTCACTCTATTCCTTATTCAAAGCAATCAACTGCTCACTCAAAAAAACCTTCACTTTCTCGAGTTGACTTTCTTTTGGCTCAAACTCCTTTCAACTTTCAATCTCTCTCTCCAAATATTTCACCTTGAGACTCAAGTTGTTATTCATTTTTTTGGACCTTAAAGTCTCGGCGTACAACTCTCGAAACGCAATCTGGAGCTCGCTCTCATCATAACTATCGCACTCGCTCTTAGACTCGCTAAAAACACTCAAAACCTCT
Organism: Sambucus nigra; assembly: GCA_949130495.1. NCBI lineage: Eukaryota > Viridiplantae > Streptophyta > Magnoliopsida > Dipsacales > Adoxaceae > Sambucus > Sambucus nigra. The sequence continues at coordinate 77,284,771 of OX422208.1, forward strand.
TGGGGTTATCACGTGCACACGTGTCCTCATCATCGTTGGACAAAGTGGGTGTGCTCTCGTGACAGGCTAAAAAGGCAACGCACTTTCCTTGTGAAGACTCATCCTCGGAATCATTCACATATTCCTTGCTATCACTCAGGACGCTGGCATGGCAACTTTCTTTCCTTCTCTCCTAAGTCTAGTGGGACACTCAAACGACTTATGCCATTCCCCCTCACACTCAAAACATTTTAAACTTTCAAACTTTTCTTCTCCCTCTTTCTCTTTCTCACCGTTTTCTTTGGCCTTGTCTTTCTTTTTATTTTTCTCCAAAAATCTTCTATTGGAAGAATTTTATTTTGAAAACTGGAGAAACTTTTTAAAATTCTTTGCAAGAAGTGCCATGTCAAAATCAGACTCGTTCTCAGACTCGGACTCACAAAAAATCACTTTCTTTTTCTTAGCTTGGGCTTTAAGCGCTATCCCTTTATCCTTAGGTTTGACAATGTCAGGAAACATGTCAATTTCATACGTCTGTAGGTCTCCTACTAACTCTTCTAATTTCAGACGATTCAAATTTCCTAAGGTATTCAAAATAGTTACTTTAAGGATAAAACATTTTGGATGTGATCCTAAAATCTTTTTAACCACTCGTGCATCAGGAATTGACTCACCAAGATTAAAACTAGTGTTGATAATGTCGGACAAACGTGCATAAAAGTCGTCAAAACACTCAGTCTCTAGCATGGTGATAGTTTCAAATTGAGTGGTCAAATTTTAAATTTTAGACTCTTTGACTGTGTTAGTGCCCTCGTGGTTGAGTTGCAAAACATCCCAGGCTTCTTTAGACGTGGTGTACGTCATAATACGTCAAAACTCGTCAAGGGTGACGTGTTCGAAAATTGCACTAAGCCCACGTGAATTATAAGTGCTCCACCTAAAATTTTCCTTGGTCCAGTCTGACAGAGATTTTAAATTCGTGACATTATTTGCGGTAATAGTGGGAGGAGTCCAACCCCTTTCATAAATTAACCAACCCCTTTCATCGATTGCTTTTAAATGGGATTTCACTCGGGCTTTCCAGCAAGTATAATTAGACACGTCAAAAATTGGCAATCGACTATATAAGTTTTCGTTTGGAAACATTGCGACAAACTTTCAAAAATCAAAATTTTCAAAACAAATCAATATCATAAAAAATTTTGCGAAAAATAGGAATGCACGATAAATTAGCGTAACCTGCTCTAATACTAATTTGAGAAACCTTATGTGCGATACTGATTTGAATAGTTGCACAAATTTCAATTACAAACTTATTCAATTAGAGTCAATGTATGAATCAAATCAATTCAGCCTCTTAAACTCAAATAGCAACATGCATGCAAGTGTCAAACCGACATAAGAAAAATATGCGACACAAAATTCAGGAAAAATCCCCTCAGGGCAAAACCTTTTATTTCACTATAATTGTAAATCGCAACTTACATCGGATTATAATGAAATACAGTTTGACACTCGAATACCCGCAGGCGTCGATCGATGTCATCAGCAATAAGTCCACACGCAGCGAACCTACATGAACCGCAGTCCAGTCTTCAACCCAGGAATACCGCAGCCCTTCCTTTTGACACGCAGTCACAAAACTCCAACGAGACTCACTCCACAATAGCACGCAGCCCTCGGTTGTAGAGATCTCCCCACAAAGTATGAACAGTAACAAACTATGCTTTTGGGTTTCACAAAAAGTACTTGGAATTTTTGTGAATTGTAAAACAAAAGTTATAAACCCTCAAAAGTTGGTTGGATAATAGAAAAATGTATTATGTGAAAACCAATATTTTCTCCACACAAAATTCAGTAGCCTGACACCTTTATTTATATTAAAAAAAATCAAGGCGGTGATGTATAGGCATAAAACAGTTCTCGTTCGAACGACAGACAATGTCGTTCGAGTGATACTCCATCTCGTTCGAACGAGATGTGACGTCGTTTCAACGACAGTCACTGATCCTCCTTAAAAACCTTTTAAATATTAAATAACTTGGAATCCTTAAAAACTAAAACTGTTTACGGGATCAGGAGCATTTATACAAAACTTTTATGATTAAAATATTTTTTGAAAAATAAAAACCATTTATTAAAATTTCCAAAAATCATTTTAACTTTTATAAAAAAAAATCCCAACACTTTTAACGTGAAATGTCAATGAAACTTAAACACATTTTACCAAATCCATCATTGTTGGGCTTGAATGTTGAAGACTTCTTGTAATTCGGATTCGTCTTTGTAGATGTACCCTTCTTAATCCTTTGACGACTTGTAGCCATATACGACATACTAAAATGTGACGGACAATGTCCTTACAAAAGATCCATGTACTCATCAATAAAAGAATTCCTCTTATTTCCACCTTTTCCATAGTTTTTTCTCACTTGACTTGGCTTTGGAAGTTAAATCTTTCTTTGACTCACAACTTAATTCTTCTCATACTCACATGTTTGAAGTGAATATACTAACTCCTCTAATTTACGCATGCACGTATCAAAAACTTTGTTAAGGATAGCCACATTCATGTCAAATCTTAAATATAGTTACCTAAAAAAGCTTCTTGACTACACAACTTTCTTATATCCTCTATCTAATATTAAAATAGGCATTGACCACCTTCACCAATATAGTGTATTACGCATCCAAACCTTATTCCTCAACCATTTTCATCATCTAAAAAATAGTTGCAAGTCTGTTCAACTTTGTCCAACTTACCATCAAGTTGACCTTATGAGTAACTCCTAGAATATCACAAGCCTCTTTGGTCATCTCACAATTAAGAATTCGATTGTACTCTTAGGTACGCATGGCGGCAAACATGGCAGTTAAAGAAACCAAATTGTAATTACGTGTTGCAAATCATGCTTCACTCCAATTAGACTTGTGCATTCTCTAAAGGACTACAATAAAGGATTAATGATGATATATCGCACGTCGAACCATAAATTTTACACGAGGGGTTCGATATATCGCAAAAAATAAAGAAAATGCTTCATGTATGCGAGGACGTGCTTCGCTGACTTGAAGGCTTAGTGATAAAAGTCACACCTAAAACCAGAGTTTCGATAATTTTGCATATTTTCACAAAAATGCATAGTTTTATCGTTCCAATTATAACCAATTAAATTCTAAATACAAAAGATGTATTTTCAAACACAATTTTTTATATAAGAAAAATATAATGCATCATACATTTGGCCACCTCAAAGACTACAGAGTTAAATAAAAATATTTTCCATTTTAGAAAAAATGATTTAACTATTGGAGTGAATCTAAATCCTATAGTCCATACACCTCTATCGTGTGTGGTAAAATCGGGATAGTGATATGAATGATCTAGCATAAGTTTGACGAAGATTTTTTTAGACTTCCTGGATAATACTCAAAGTGTGTTTTGAAAAACTAGAAAAAGACAATGTACGTTATATGAAGCACATGAGTAAACATATACTATTATAATATCCCCATTATCTATTCCGTGATAAAAGACACAAAAATAAAATTTACAAGTAAATGAATCAAACTTATCATTTAAAACTCGACTTGCTGGGCCAAATGCATATAGTATAGAACAATTACATTTAATGTTAAATCAAAGATAACACACACATGAAATTATATACGGAACTTCTTGTACCTATTTATATCACACACTAGCAAAACTAATTAAAATACCAATGTGTAATCTAAAGAGATAGAATGTTAGCAACAAGATGGATATTGTGAATATAACAATATGTATATGTAAGCATAAAACTACTAAAGTAACTCCCCCTCCACTATATGTATATGTGGCACATGGTATTTCAGGGGAAAAGACTGCACACATGAGAGTGATTATTAAGAAGAAAGTGGTTGCACATGATGCATCTCATGTTTTTTGGGTAATTACAAATTTCAATAAGGAGTTATCAAAATTTATTTTATTGTAGTGGTTTCACCTGGAATACTGTAAATAAGAAATCTGAGACCAAAATTAAAAAAGAGGACTCTCTAACAAAACCCATTTTGTTTATTTGTATTTTACCAATTTTATATGTTTTCTTAAGTAATTTTCAATATTAGGTTTTAACTTCGCTTTTGGTTTTTGTATCATCATACCTTTCAGAAATTTACTGTTCAGTCACTATTTATTTTAATTCCTTGAATTTCAAATCCTTTCTTTCACGACATCGGAACAAAAGTGTTATATTATTGAATCCTTATAACTAGAAATAAGAGAAGTGAGTATAGCAATTGATGATGCCAGAAATAGCACCACCAGTCAAGGTATTTGTAAGCTCAAACTAGTGATAATAATGGCAGTATATGAGTATACTATATATAAGAGATTGGGGTGAGGAGAAGAGAATGAACACTTGAACGTAAGTGGTTCAGCCAATCTGGCCTACGTCCACTGTGAGTGTGTGTGAGTAATATCACTAAATGAAGGCACTAACGACCATTGATACAATCTCTCAAGCTTTCTCTCTCTACTGTATATTTGGACTGAGTTTCAGCTAGGGTTGCTAATTTCGGGGATCCTTTACAAGGTAGAGGGTGACCTCTATATATAGTGCCTGGGGGGTGTAATGTACCCCCCAGGCATTCAATGAGCACGTGCATGAGGATTGAACCAGTATGAGAATGACACCTGACTAATCTTATGTAGATAATAATGACCTCGATATTCTCTCACGTAAGGGTAATGATTCGGTTATAACTGATTGTGTACACATGTTACCAAACACACATATGCGAATAAAGGCTCAGCTACCTGTGATTGGTCCTAACCTTGGCCTGGAAGAGTACGAGGTTGGTGAAGTCTGGTTGTCGCCCAATCCGAGATTAATAATGCTGGTCTCGGCTCATATGAGGCCGAGGTAAGACAAGTTCGTAATGTCGACCTGGGCCGAGGTTATGGAGGAGTGGTCCCTGCAACCTTGGCCTGCACCCATCCGTGGTTATGAAGGAGTAGTCCTTGCAACCTCGGCCCGGCCGAGGTTGCCAACCTTGGATGACCTGATGAATAACTTCCCCTATGGAACATGAAGACCTCAACTACTGTCTGACTGCGAGATAACTAGTAACGTCGACCATGGACGACCTAGCTTAGGACGGGACCGTTGGTTGCCAATCCAAGGCCCTTCTAACCACGGCCATCTCCCTGGTCGAGGTTGATGTCTCTGAGCTGTTGGGTACATATGGGGCATATCAATCACCCCTAGCCCTTAGTTGCCTGTGTGAGCAGGTGACTAAGGGGTATGCGCGTCCAAGGTTAGATTTCTGTTGATGCCAATGCTTTATTGACAAGTGTCAACTACTGAAGTATATGGCGTGCCAGGCAAGCTCAATGATGTCAGTTGTCCTTCGGGATCCCAAGGCAATAATGGGACTTGGGATGCGTGTGGGGTTGTTTGAGGGTTAAACCCTCATTTCCTTTCTTTCTCCTCCATTTCTTCATTCTCTCACCTGCATTTTCTCTGTTCTCTCTCTCTCTCTACAAGAGCTTGGTTAGCAATGCATTGGGTGGAGTTCTTTCCAATGTTTCCCTCCTTCTCCTCACATTCCATCAGGTATTGTCTTATTACCTTTTCTTCTTCATTTTTCCAGCCTTCAATTCTTGTTTCTTACATTTTCCGACGAGTTTAAGAGTTTTTCGGTGAGTTTATGCCTTTTCTAGTGAACTGTTCTTGATTGTTCTTCATTCAAAAACCTAGTTTGATCCTTAATTCAATTGCCAATCTTATTTATTTAGGAGAGTCACAAGTGTAGGGTCTGACTCATATGCTCATGTCCCTTTATCAACTCTTAGAGGAATTCCCCTCTCTTAGGGAGAAGACCTTAGATAAAATTAGGTAAATAAAAAGAGCCCAAGAGGAAGCTCGTAGGGAAGAGTCATTCCCCCTCAGACCTATCTTTCCACCCCCTATGAAGGTCATATACCCTGAGCCGGCCAAACCAGTTAAGTCAGCAGAGGTCCCAGTTGAACCTACACCCATGTATGAGTCTGAGTCATCCACCTCCAACCCTATGTCTGTGGACTCCTTTCAAGAGGACATGGACTTTTCCATCCAGTAGGATCAGGTCCCTAATCAAGCCGAGGTTTCTAGTCGGGCCTCGTCTCACAAGGGTTCAAGCACATCGCACTCTTCTTTCGATGTTGAGATTGTAGGACCTAGCGTGGTTGTTCCACCAATCCTTGAAGCCATTCCCCTGTCGGCTGTCACAGGAGCTGAGTTCGCTCAGAGGTTCCCAAGTGGTGCCCCATCGTCTGCTCAGGCCGACGTTGAATCGGATGATGATGATGATGATGATGATGATGATGATGCTGAGAGTGATGTTGACACCTCTGAGGCGGCCAAAATAGAGAGCACTGTTAATGAGGTCGACCTTTTGGCCTTCAGACATCTATATTCTATAAGTCCCTCTATAAAACTCAGGAGACCTCTGAGGGAAGAGAGGGCTTTCGACGGTCGAGATGGTGAGATCTGCCTGTATGAGCATATGTTCAAGTTAGGATTTCGTCTGCCCATTCATCTTATCATCATGGTTATATTATCCTACATCAACTTGGATCCTTCCCAGTTGTCACCCAATGACTGGAGGGTGATAATTGGAGCTATTGTCTTATAGAAGGCAGTCCATCATTCAGACCTTCCCGTCCAAGTCTTTACAGGGTGCTACGTCCCCTCCTCTGCCAGGAATCATCCGAGCTACTACCATTTCTTAGCTCGAAAGTCAAATAAAAAGATGTTACATGTTACTCAAACCTCGAACCATAATTGGAAACCACGCTACTTCTTTGCGTCAGGGCCATGGGAGTTTGGTCCCTGTGCCTCCTCTTCCTCCCTAGAGCCGAGAATACCCCTGAGATAGGGAAAGGTGACAATGGCTACTAAGGCCGACCCTGGGCTAAGCTAAAATAATCTTCAGAAGGTAAAAACCGTTCAAGATCAGGGGGAGAATGGTCTGCTAGTCAAGTACGAGCATTTGATGACTCCCTACTATCTCTCAAAAATTGGCCTTGGGGGGAGTCCTTTGATCGAGCTCCGTAAGTTGCTTTATTATTTCAACAAGTCATACCTCTAAATTTGTGTATCTCTGATTTTCTAACTCAAACCTTTATGTTTTGCAGAGCGTCCAAAAGGGATTTTCGACGACCTTTGGGAGATGGCAACCCCTAGTCTCACGAAGATGGTGAAGAAGGCAGGTCTTAATGCACCTCCTCCCCCTCCAACCACCTCAAGTGCTGAGGACTCCAAGAAGAGGAAACCTATCGACCCTGCCTCTGAGGATCAGAGGCAGAAGAAGAAAAACTAAAAGGGGGATCGTGCCTTCCTCATTTCTTTTGAGGACGCATTGATTGATCGCTTGGAGCAACTTAAGATTGGTGACAGTCTTATCGGCCATAGTCTGAAGGCCCTGGATGTAATCGGCGATGCCATGACCGACTTTGACAAGTGCTTCTGTTGGTCTCTGGATAGGCCTCTGTTGGCCGAGTTCTCCCTCTATCGCTCTATCCAAGTAAGATCTTGAACTTCTGCTGTTGCTACTCAATGGGTTTTGAACTATACCGGACCTTATACTGACATCTCTGCAGATATTATATAGGGTATCCTCACTATGCACCATTTTGTTAACTGGACCTTGGGGAAGCTTCCTCTGATTGAGAAGGGCCAAGAGGCCAAAAAAACTGAGGCCGCTTTGAACGCGGAAGTGGAGCGTGTGAAGGCCTCTTTGAAGAAGTCTGAGTCCAGCATAAAGGGGTTAGAGAAACACATGGACACGCTGAGAAAGGATTATAGCGATGCTCTGAAGACTCGGGCTGACTCTCTTCAATATAAGGTCGATGTGGCTGTGAAGGCTGCCTTGGATGATGCCTCCGAGAAGATCTTGGAGGAGTACAAGGTCTCTGATGAGTTTGTCAACTTCATCTTCAAGTGCCTGGAAAGGGGTGTAAAGGCTAGTGGCAAATGGGTTGCCATGAAGGATAAGGAATTAGGGAGCCTCGTAGCCTCTGACTTCATCGGTTTGGGTTATACCGATACTCGGTTTGCTCAGGCCTTACAAGAGGTAGAGGAGGAGGGAGGTGCTGCACCTATCGAGACTGCCCCCCCCAAGATGACACCAGGACCGAAGATGTTGGTGCTCAGGACGACGGGGTGGAAGTGACCACCCTCGGCCAGGAAGATGGGGGCATGGCAACTAACCCTGAGGCTGCGAACACTTGACTATTTTGTGAAGCTTTTTGTAACTTTAATTTCTATTTCGAACTGTAACATCTGATGACAAACTCTGTTCCCTTGTAGTTTATAACTCTCAATTTTAGTCGATATCAACCTCTGAGGAGGGTTTTACATCTTTAATTGCTGAATGTTTCTTGAATATTTTTCTATATCTGAAGTCTCAATATAATCGTCTAAGGTCTGGGGTCATCAAAGTATGATGTCCTACCTCAGACCTCGTCACCAACTTATGATGTTATAAGGTCTGAGGTCATCACCTAAGATTTTATCCTCGTAAAATATTCACCAAATTAATGATGTCTAGGGTCTGAGGTCATCACTAAGATGTTACCCTCATAAAATATTCACCAAATTAATGATGTCTAGGGTCTGAGGTCATTCAAGTTTGATGTCTCACCTCAGACCTTGTCACCAAATTATGATGTTGTAAGGTCTGAGGTCATCGAAGTATAATGTCTTACCTCAGACCTTGTCACCAATTATGATGTTGTAAGGTCTAAGGTCATCAAAGTATAATGTCTTACCTAAGACCTTGTCACCAAATTATGATGTTATAAGGTCTGAGGTCATCAAAGTATAATGTCTCACCTCAGACCTTGTCACCAAATTATGATGTTATAAGGTTTGAGGTCATAATCAAGATGTTGTCTTCATAAATAATTATTCAACAAGTTAATGATGTTAGGGTCTGAGGTCATCCAAGTATGATGTCCTACCTCAGACCTTGCCACCAAATTATGATGTTATAAGGTCTGAGGTCATAAACTAAGATGTTATCCTCATAAATAATTATTCACCAAGTTAATAATGTCTAAGGTCTGAGGTTATCCAAGTATGATGTCTTACCTCAGACCTTGTCACCAAATTATGATGTTATAAGGTCTGAGGTCACAAACTAAGATGTTATCCCCATAAATAATTTTTCACCAAACTAATGATGTCTAAGGTCTGAGGTCATCCAAGTATGATGTCTTACCTCAGACCTTGTCACCAAATTATGATGTTATAAGGTCTGAGGTCATCAACTAAGATCTTATCCTCATAAATAAGTATTCACCAAGTTAATGATGTTAGGGTCTGAGGTCATCCAAGTATGATGTCCTACCTCAGACCTTGTCACCAAATTATGATGTTATAAGGTCTGAGGTCATCAACTAAAATGTTATCCCCATAAATAATTTTTCACCAAACTAATGATGTCTAAGGTCTGAGGTCATCCAAGTATGATGTCTTACCTCAGACCTTGTCACCAAATTATGATGTTATAGGGTCTGAGGTCATCAACTAAGATGTTATCCCCATAAAATTCTACCATTCGAGCACAATGAACCAAGAATTGACATGGAAACCGATCTTCTCATTAATAATGTCTTCATAAGATGATATATTTACATGAAAGCCCTGGTAACATCATATGTAATACTTTTTTAGATGATCAGCATTCCAAGGGTTGGATAAAGGTTCCCCTTCGAGGTTTTCTAGCCTGTAGGTCCTGGGTACAACCTCCTCAATCACTTTGTAAGGACCATGCTAATTTGGGTGAAGCTTGTTCGCCTTCTGCAACGTCTTCTTCAACACCAGGTCTCCTACAGCTATGGGTCTTGATTTTACCCTTTGATTGTAGAATTTTGTTGTTCTCTGCTGGTAAGCTGCCTGCCTAACTTCTGCGTCTTTTTTTCTCTCTTCGATCAAATCGAGGTCAAGTCTTCTCTCCTCACCATTCCTCTCAGGGTCATAGGTCTGAACCCTATGAGTAGGAAGCCCTACTTCTGTCGGTATGACGGCCTCTGAGCCATGTGCTAACATAAATGGGGTTTCCCTCGTCGGTGTCCTAATCGTTGTTCTGTAGGCCCAAAGCACAATATAAACCTCTTCAGTCCATCTTCCTTTATCTTTTTCTAACCTCTTCTTGATTCCGTCGAGAATTGTTCTATTTGTGACTTCGATTTGATCGTTTACCTGAGGTCGGCCAAGAGAAGAGAAAAACTGCTTTATCCCAACTCTTTCGCAATATTTCTCTAAGTAAGAGTTCTTGAACTGGGTTCCGTTGTCCGAGATGAGGGTGTTTGGGAGTCCATATATGCATATGATGTTCTTCCAAATAAATTGGAAGGTCTTCTGCTCTGTAATCGTTATCATTGGCTCTACCTCTACCCACTTGGAGAAGTAATTAATGGCAACTATCAGAAATTGATAGTTATTTGCAGCCCTTGGCAAGGGACCCACTAAGTCAATTCCCCATACTACGAATGGCCAAGGGTAACTGATTGACGTCATAGGCTGATGAGGTTGATGGAGGATAGTGGAAAATCTCTAACATTTATCGCACCTCTTTACGTAGGCTGCAGCATCATTGGCCAAGGTCGACCACCAATATCCTTGCGTGATAATCCTCTTCGCCAAAGGTCTTCTTCCTATGTGACTGGAGCAAGAACCCTCATGTACCTCCTATAGGATGCGGGTAACTTTTGTGGGATGAACGCATCTGAGGAGAGGTAATAGGAATCCCTTATTATACAGGACATCTCCAACTATTAAGAACTTTATAGCTCTGTACCTCGGTTTCCTCCTCTCTAACTTTGATTCTGGTAGCGCTCCCTCTCAGATAAATCTGATAAGGGGATCCATCTATGAGTCCCTTAGGTTCAAATTTAGGCAATGGTTACTGAGCTCTTCTTTTTTAATGGTCGCCCTGGGCAATATCTCAACTGGGACTGTTCTTATGATATTTGTCCTTATCGTCGAAGTTAGCCTTGCTAATGCATCTGTGTGGCTATTGTTTTGCCGAGGTATTCTCTTCATTTTTACCTCTTCGAAACTTTCTAATGTCACTCTTACCCTCTTCAGGTATTTGGCCATCCTTTTATCCTTGGCCTTATAAACCCCCAACACTTGGTTAATAACCAATCTTGAGTCACTGTGAAGAAGGAGTCGTCCTATCCCAAGGGTCTTTGCCAAGGAGAGGCCTGCTATCATGGCCTCATATTTTAACTCGTTATTTGATGCCTTGAAGTTAAACCTTAGGGCATATTCGATGTTGGTACCATCCGGGGCTGAGAGTATCAGCCCCGCACCGCTTCCACTTTAGCAAGAAGACCCGTCGACAAAGAGGTTCCAGATGTCTTTATCTGATGAGAAACCCCCTTCTAACATGATTTCCTGCCTGAAGAGGTACCGGTCTTCCTTATTCTCGGCTATTCCATCTCTAGATCCCTTGGATATAACCTCTTCCGGGTCCCAAAAGACATTATTGTTTGACCTTTCCGCAGTATCTAGGTTATTCTCAACCTCGGCCTCTTCCCATGTCAACTTTGTAACAAAATCTTCCAGCGCCTGCCCTTTGATGGCCACCCTGGGCTGATAAGTAAGGTCATACTCTCCTAGCTCAATGGCCCATGCCATCAATCTACCCGACTTCACAGGTTTATGGAGGACCTTTCTTAGTGGGGAGTCAGTGAGGAGGACCATAGAATGAGCTTGAAAGTAGGGCTTCATCTTCCTAGAAGCATATAACAAGGCATAGGCTAACTTTTCCATCCGAGGATAATTCTGTTCAGATCCCTGAAAGGCCTTACTGTTGAAGTATACAGGCCTTTGAACCCTAACGTCCTCCCGTACAATGGCCGCACTTATAGCCGATTCAGAGACTGTTAGATAAACAAACAGCTTCTCTCCCGCTATTGGCTGAGATAAGAGCAAGGGAGATCCTAGGTAGGACTTGAGTTAATTAAAAGCCTCATCACACTCTTTGTCCCATTCGAAGGCCTTTCTAAGCACCTTAAAGAACGGAAGGCACTTGTCCGTCGCCCTGGAAACAAATTTGTTGAGTGCAGCTACTCTTCCAGTGAGCCTCTGAACGTCCTTGATACTTTTTGGTGTCTTCATGTCGAGCAAAGCCTTAATTTTCTCAGGGTTCGCCTCTATTCCCCTCTGATTGACAATGAATACAAGAAATTTCCCAGCTCCTATCCCTAAGACACACTTCGCAGGGTTGAGTTTCATTATGTACAAGTTCATGGTGTCTAATGTCTTTTTTAAGTCTGCCACATGAGTGCAGGCTTTTAAGCTCTTCGTTAACATATCGTCTATATATATCTCCGTAGTCTTGCCTATTTGGTCTTCAAATATCTTATTCACAAGACGTTGGTATGTTGCCCCTGTATTTTTTAATCTGAAGGGCATAACCTTATAGCAATATGTCCCTTTGTCAGTGATAAAGGTTGTCTTCTCTGAGTCTTCGGCATCCATGAAGATCTGGTTGTAGCCTGAGTGCGCATCCATGAAGCTCATGAGCTCATGTCCTGCTGTTGCATCTACCATCTGGTTGATCCGAGATAAGGAATAACTGTCTTTTGGGCAAGACTTGTTCAAGTCAGTAAAATTTATGCACATTCTCCACTTTTCGTTGGCTTTGGGCACAATGACTGCGTTTGACAACCACTCCAGATATATCACTTCCCTAATGAATTCAGCCTCTTCCAACTTTCTAACTTCTTCCTGGATGACGTCGTACTTCTCCCTAGAGTAGATTCTTCGTCTTTGTTTGATTGGCCTAGCATCCTTAGTCACATTCAGCTTGTGGCACATAACCTCAGGGCTGATGCCAGGCATGTCCGCGTGACTCCAAGCGAAGACACTATGCCTCTTCCTCAGGAAGTTTATCAGCTCTTCCTTGATCTCCTCTTTTAAGGCTTTGCCGACCTGGACGTTTTTTTTCCGATTCATCCTCATTGAGGACGATGGATTTTACCTCTTTCGCGGCCTCTCCTTTCTTCAACTTTGTTTCATCTCTAGGGTCAAGTGTATCGATGTTATAAGTGGTAGTATCTCTCTTATGTGCCTCTCTCTCTTCAGCCGAGTTGAAGTAGCATTCTCGGGCTATGATCTGATCACCCTGCACTTCCCCTACCCCATAGGGGGTCAGAATTTTAGCATTTGGTGGACCGTCGACGGCACGACCTCAAAATCCTTAAGTGCTACTCTTCCTATGACGAGGTTATAGGCCGAGAAGATATTTTCGTCCATAACAAAAAAATTTATCTTTCGGGTTAACCTCTTAGGCCACTCATCGCCCATTCGTACGTCCATCTCATACATGCCCAACGGATGGACCTTTTCACCGCTAAACCCCATTAACGGATGATGATAGGGTACCAGCCTAGTTCTGTTAAGGCCTAGGCTTTTGAATCAAGGCCAGAACATCACATCTGCTAAACTTCCTCCATCTACAAGAATTCTCTGTACCTCACATCCATGAACTCTTGTTCTGATTACCAAAGGGTCATCACGTGGAGCTAGGATGCCTTTGAAGTCGAGTTGGGAGAACCCGACTATGAGATTGTCCATGTCCACCTTCTTTCTCTTCTGCGTTGTCTTGGAAGATGTCAGATTTACTATTTCAAGTTTGGCCACTGACTTGGCCTCTGCCACATGAGCTTTCCGGTCAGCCACTTCAGAACCACCCCTTGTAAGTCCTCCGCATATGGTGTTAACACCAAAAGAGATCATACCAACCCTCTTTACTGGGGTGTTATCATCCTTTGGTGGGAGGTCAGGACCGTCTTCGTCATCACCATCTGAGTCACCATCTCTTCTTGCTGGGGTATAGTCATGACACCTGTCGTTTATCTTCTTTTTGGGATCATCTTTTCCCCTTTTGGGAGCTTTTCCATCAACATATGTCCTCAACTTTCCTGACCTCAACATCTTCTCGATATCATCCTTTAAGGCGAAGCTCTTGTTTGTGACATGGCCATGGTCTTGGTAGAATTCACACCATAAGTTCTGGTTCCTCTTATGTGGAGGAGCCTTCAGCTTCTTTGGCTATCTTAGGGACCGGTCATTCTTGATCTCATTGAGGATGTGTTCGCAGCTTACAGTAAGAGGGGTATAACGTGCAAACTTGTCATCAACTGACCTCTTATTTCCATCTTTCTTTTTTTGGAACTTTCTGCTGCTACCGCCGTTCTCGTCTTCATACTTAGTGGCCATGGCCTCTTCAGCGTTCATGACCTTCTCCATCTTCAGCGTTCAATACACTCTCTGACTCGAAAATGAATACATAATAAATAAACATGTTCTCTGAATAATTGAGTGTATATAAATATTAAAATATACAAAATATACTCGCTCAACACCTACATCCTAGGAATGATAAAAAGAAATGATGTTGGAGACACTCATCTAATGAAGGTAGCTCAAGTTTTTGGCAGCTTCGACCTAGGACCTGTAAAAATAAATTCACAAAGATGATTAAACCTAGCATGTATACAGTGTGTAAAAATATCATTACACTTGGGTCATAATAATAAAAAAACATATCTCTCCCCAATATTAACTCGATTAAAATTATCCGAGCCCAAACAACCTATAAACATGCTAAGCTAATCTCAATCCCGAAAGTAATCTATGTTGTCAAATATCATCTTTTAATTTAGAATTTTTTACTTTACACTCCCAAGTTATAATTCCATACATACGTACATATATATATATATATATATATATATATATATATATATATATATATATATATATATATATATATATATATATATATATATATATATATATATATATTGCATAATCCAAAATGCATGTGAGTGTACCCAACCCACATTTAATCACACAGGGTCATACACTATCCGCATCCAAAGTATGAAGGCCACATATAGCCTTAAAGCAACAATAAGGATATCACTACGCCATCACGCTTGACGTATATTTACACATGGCTATACAAAAGGATCAAGCCCCATTATTCCAACTAGGGATGCAGTTACCTCAACATGTAGGATTGGGGTAATAAGACCTAGGTACAACCCAAGCACTCACCGACATACCATCCGCGATCACGTCATACAAACCACATTAAATCCCTATTAGTATGTTATGCATCATCACACACACTAAGTATGTTCATTTAATTCAAATAATTCACCAACAAACCCTACTCAATGTGTTATTAAAGATATTCCCATTCATTTTATGTTTTGCGTAACGTTTTTCCTTAACCATCCATATAGACCTTAACTCGAACCCCAAGGTTCCTAAAATGGGTAAAGTCCCAAACTTTATTGTTCATATATTAATATTAATTTTACCTAAAATTCTTTGAGATAATATTTTATAACCCGTGATTTAAAATACATAATCTACTCAAAATATCCTAAGACTACAGGATCAGGTCGATCTTCCCCCAAGCCGGATCGATCTGATCTTGATCTGGATCGATCCGATGAACCCGTGTGACTGAGTTCATTCTAAGGTTTATAAATGGCGGCTATAACCCCTCTAAAAACACCATAAAGCCTCTAAACAACAACAAAAATCACAGATTAATGTTTGTAACAAGTTCCTATAAGAATTAAAGGGATTCTAACAAGATTAAAGATTCAAATTTATATATTATCAAACTAAACGTAACTTAATATTCTTTATTCAAATGGATTCAATTGACTTATGATTTTAGTTAAATTTATACCTTAATGATTAAGACATGTACATTACAAATATAATGTTTTCATTGACATATTACAAGGTTTTATACATCAAGTTATTCATTCAATCAACCAATTTCACGGGTTCATCAACTAATTAACTCTGGTTTTTTATTTAATTAAAATAATTATAAAACTAATTTCAATTACTAATTAAATCATATTATCTAATCTTGTCCAAATATTTCAATGGAATTTAAAATTTTAATAGACAATGTAAATACTCCTAGAGCGAGAATTTGTTAAGTTTGCTAAAAAATGGCTTGGAACTTAGGGTTTAAAAGAAGTTTGATGCAATAAAATTCGGGGATTTGGTATATTTAACTGCCAAAGCATTAAGATATGAGGCTATTTTATAATAAGAGCAAGAGATAAATAATTCATCTTTTAAAAATTATTATAAATACCCAAATTTAGAGGTAGATGTTGTAAGAACTGGGTTAATAGTTTATAAACCAATGGTTTAATAGGATAATATTACAATATACTATGTTTTATGGCAAATAGATGATTATAAATAAGGGAGATAAGATTTTTTATTATCTTTTGTGTGCAAAAATGTTGAAATTTCCTGATGATATACAATTGCTAACTTTTAATGAACTATGAGGGAAAAATATTACGAATGTCATAATGCCTTGTCTCATTTAACTAATGTGTGTTTTGGTTTTCGAGATAGGATTAAAGCTCTGATTGGGAACTTAAAAATCAAATACCTAGAAAAGGAAGGCAAGACAATGAGGATTGATGAAAACCCATGTCCTAAACTTAAGGAAGTTATAACCAACATATACTCAATCCATCTACTATAAAAAGGTGGAGAGATTGAATTCAAGGTCAAAACTAAGGCTGAAGCAAGGGTTTCGAATTCTGAAACCTCTACTACTGACTTAGATCCCAAGATAATGAAGCTCTTCTGCATAATATGTGAAGAAGAATAAAACGATTTACATGTCATTGGATGTACCCAACAAAACACAGTTTAGGGAAAAATCTCTAGTCGAAATGAATGATAAATATACTATAGTAGATAATAAAAATGGGCAAAAAATAACTAACACAACATGCTAACTTCACTATCCACTCTTTATCGCTATATTTTCGGGAGAGAGGGCCAACAAATGGATCAAACTATATAATTACGAACAATTTTGGCCTCTTTTAATGTCTTCAAATCGTACGATAATAAAATATTCTTTAACGTAGATGAATAATTTTTTTCGAGGCACTGGAACCATCGAGTAACCATCATTCAACACAAATGGTGTGTGCGGATATATTGAGGTTGAAAATATGTAGAAAACGGGTTGGTTACTATAAAAACTCATAAAGTGATTTTTAGGTTGTGAAAGAAGACCATGCTCAAGAACAAAAAAATTTAAAAATATATTTTTTGTTAAACTTGCATGAGTATGAAAGTATAACTTTCCTGATTGAAAGATAAACCCAAAACTTAAATAACGCAATGAGAAAGAAATAAGATCACTTCTTTTTCTCTTAAATTCTCACTCTTAAAGCAAACGAGAAACTCGAAAATTATATTTTCAGGTGTAAAAGACAAGTGGAGATATAGCTTGAGTGTACCAAAAATAAAGGTCAGTACATAATCTTTCCAGTTGCCCAATCCTGATACGAAGGCATAATGAGGCTAGGTCGTGCCTCAAACCAGATATTTTATATGAGGAGTTTAAAAGGTCACGAGCAACAAAGAAAATTCTTCCTGGTCACAAGGCATGCTTCGCTGATGCGAAGGCTCGTCAAGAAAACTCGCACATGGAATTAAAGTTTTCCTAGTTTTGTAGATGTTCACAAAACTAGGACTATAACATTGAGATATGTTGATACTACATAAAAATATCATACTCTTTGAGTTATGATGTAAAGTTATTCAGAGGCCCAATACATAATGGGGATCCAGTCATGGGATATGTGATCCGATAAGACCAAAAACAAATTTAGACACTTATGATAATTGATCAGGATATGTTATTGTTGTTGCAGTAATAAACAATTAGATGCAGAATTAAAATAAGGAACGAAATTACCCAATTTTTGGAGCAAATAAATCTGGAGCAGAAAAATATAAGAAATCCCGAACTGGACAGTCAAGAACACGGCTGAGTCGCGGACAATGTCGCTCTCTTTAAGGTGTTTCGCGGCTCTGCCCAAAGTGTGCTGACAGTCTCGAAGCCCCGCCACCCTCAGGATAAAACATCCTCCAAAATTAAATTACGGATTGATAAAGCACAAGAATCAATCTGGTCTGTATACACCCATTCTGTATAATTGCTCGATTCTAATAATAATTAATCTGTACAACGAACGAGATTAATTATTCTGGGAGAAGAAAAAAAAATTATTCTGGGAGAAGGAAATTGTTTTCAGAACTGTAGAAGAAATTCTGTGTTGAAAACTGTATTGAAAACGGAGGTCTCAACCTCTTTTTATGCAAAAAGAAATTACCGTTAGTGGGCTAAAACGTGGAGAGAAAAATGGAAACGTGGGTGGATTAATTCAATCAGTTAAAGGCCCACGTTTTTTTCGGAATTAACTACCGTTAAAAAATTAATTTTTAAAGCCCAAAAAACAGTTATGTATTTGTCCAAAAAATTAATTCTTAATGAGCCCAAGGCCCGGGCCGGCCGGATGGACGGCGGCGGCGGCGCGCGTGTGACTTAGCCCATTGGGTCTGCCCCACATACCCACAAAACATTGAATGCCCAAAATACTGAACCTTTATTCCCAAAAAATTGTATATATACTCAACTCAATTTAACCTCCAAACCGATGTGGGACAATCTCAACATCACTTTGCCATTTTTCTATGTTTTGCACCAGACGTCAACAGCTTTAAGCTTTGGAAAAGCAAAGCTGTTCTGACAGTTATGATCGAGCGTAGAGAGACTCAGGCTTAGATGATTAGTCGACAAGTTTCCTAGGTTGGGTCGTGAGCGTAGAAGACACCATAGAATATATAGTTGCGAGGGTATGCTGATGAGTGTATAATAGTTTTTTTTGCCTTTTATTGATAAAGTAATTACTATTTTATATCCACTCAACAAAATATGACATGGGAAAAAGTAGAAACCAAAAAATGATAAAATAACTGGGAACATGCGATAAGAAACCTACCACCTTAGTTTTTTGGGTAACAACTAAGATGTCGCTCTAATCAAGGGAACGCTCGCTCCCTCTATACCCATATTTTTTAGTAATATGTATCAAAATTTGAGTTGAAAATTAAGTTTTACTCATTAATATGGTCATTTGAAACCGTTTTTAAAAATTATGAGGCAAAATAATTAATTTACTCTTTATTTTATTTCAAATTCTAATAAATATATAACAATCAACGCTATAGAGGTGGTGTGGTGCACCCATATGAGGTTAAAACTCAAGGATATGAAACTTCTAATTCAAAATTTAAGAAAATAAAGTCCATACATATACCAATTGCACTATAGAGTGAGATTTTGATTTGCTTGGATGGTACGATTGCAATCACATGGCATCACCCCCTTCTTATTATCATATATATATATATATAAGGAGAGGTTCACAAGTGAACCTAAAAGATGAACTTTTTAATGAACCTTAACAAAATAACACCTAACAACTCATTACTTTTAATTTATATGTTGTAATTGGTTCGCGCCAGCGGCAACGAACACGCGTGTCGATCCATCCCCAACTCCCTCACCCCCCCCCCCGGCACCCCACCCCACCCCCACCCCTACCCCAACCACCACCATCACCATGGCAGCCCTTATGGCAGCAGGGCTTCCATGGGGGTAGGGGGGCTGGGGGGTGGGTTGGGACGGGGATGTTGGGGATCAATCGACACACGTGTCCGTTGTCGCTGGCGCGAACCAATTACAATATAGGAATTAAAATTAATTAATTGTTAAGTATTTTTTGTTAAGGTTCATTAAAAAGTTCATCTTTTAGGTTCACTTGTGAACCTCTCCCTATATATATATATATAAGCTAATTCAACGTCATCTAGAGCTTGGATGGCAAAGTAATGCAGGTGGAGTTAAGCTTCAACTATGATATATTATGGAGACATATGGTTATGAGACCACTGGTGCCACTTGTATATCAAGCGACCAAATACAACCTCATTAGTGTCCAGATGACATACCCAACCTATAAATTCCACAACTAATGTCACATTCAAACCGTCACAGTGCTTACCATACTAATATTTATGTCCTAAAGGCTTATATCCCAAAGGGTTAAACATGTTGGGTTACTGGGAATATTGGTGAGGTGGTGACAGTTCTTAGACTAGATGTCCATGAGAGCATCTTATTACGTTTCATGCTAGATTTTTATGATGTTAATATCGATCAGCTGGGATTGAGGCATACTGATACTACTCGGCGAGATCAGATTTTTTAAGGTACATTATACAACCATTTATAGGTTGAATTTATGGTGGTGAGCCAATAGTGTGACATGATTCGATAATCTTGGTGGACAATCCAAACACTTACAGTTGATTAAGATGTGTCATGATTTAGTGTAGATAGTCTCACGGCTCAATTGATTGGTGTTGAAACCAATGAGTTATCTTGCTTAGATCGTGATAATAGGAGATGCACCGACATGCTTTATAGTCAGGGCAAATCCTAGAGTTATGTGCTTTGTATTTGTACGTAATATATTATAATCCCTCCATCCTAAATTAAGAGTCCGCTATTACTTTTTTCTTTGTCTCAAAGTAGGAGTCTACTTAACTTTTTTGGACATAATCAATGAGTTGATATCCATGATAGTGAGCAAGTGTTGATCTTAGCTATTAATGGAGTGTATCCTTAAACCATAAAAAACATATATGGACTCTCAATTTGGAACAAAGGAAGTAGTTTTTTTTACTTTTATTAATAACATATTGAAGTGGGTTCAAGTCTCACCCCCTCCCCCTCCCCCTCCCCATCCCCCTCCCCAAGACTTGAACCTAAAAAAAAAGGAGAGAAAGAGAGAAAAGTTACAAGGGTGGTCGAAAGGTGCTGTAGCTTTAGCTCTAGCTCGGATATATCAACATCTTATGATTATGAGTACTGCTTGCATTGACATTATCTTAGGAAACATAGACTTACATATGAAAGAAGGTAAGAGTATGATTCCCCATATATTAGCTCAGACCATTAACGGCGTGTCTACTTATCGTTCCTAGGAATGCTCTTATCTTTGGGGAGGCCCATTGCTATTGTACATGTGGTTCTTAGAAATGTTAAGCTTAATTGGGGACCTTTTGTTTTCTTTGTGTCAACAAACTAAATTTGGTACGTGCGAGCCACATATTTATTTCGTAGAGACTGAGGGGGAGGAGGTTTATTAGTTGTTTGAGTCTGCTTATTCCTAAATTTCTTGGATATTTCCTAGGCGATCGATTGCAGTACCTGTTAAGTCAACTATATTGATAATAAAAAAGTACAGAATTATGAATAAAATTATAATTACAAAAATAAAAATAAATTACAAAAATAAAAAATGAATTACAGAAAATTTAATAACTTACTTGAATTTGCAGGAAAGTAATATAACTAGAAAAGAATCTGAGCTCTGTGTAACACAGTGTCCTTAAGACAATGTATTCCCTCCAATGTGCTCTGAGGTTGATGAATATTGTCTCCCAAGATAGAACGGATTTTACAAATTAATTATGTAGCACGACAATAATTAATTTCGACGAACACAATTTCTAAGTTTTTACTCAACCAAACAGTATGATAAATGATTATCAAATGAATGCAGGAGGGCAGAAAAATATTTTTGGAACTAATAGCATTTTGGATTGAAAGAAAAAACAAATTAGAGAGGGAAGCATTTATATTTATAGTAAAGTAAGTGACTGTTCAAAATAACTGTCAAAAGAGTTAAATGAATTTAACTGTTGATTGTTGGCAATAACTGCCAACAGTTTATTAATTAATTAATTAATAATTAAAGCCCAGAAAGTTAATTTAAAACGGACCAAAAATTTAAGAGGTTACAAGCCCAAGCCCGAATCGAGCCGAGCCGAGCCGGCTGGACCGCGCGCACGTGTGAGCTTTTGGGCCAAGCCCAACACATGCATAGTGTAGGCCATCTCCCCTTCAAAGAGTTGAGATACCCCAAGGCATCTAAGCCTTAGCGCATACTTAAGGTGTTATTAACTTATCAATTTTCCACTACTCTTCCAATGTGCGACAAGAGTTAAAACATACCAAATTCATTAACTTTCATTGCTTTGTGAGTCACTTTAGGGACATATTTATCATTCATAACTTAGTGAAATTGGACATGTGAATATACTACGTTAATCTCCTTGCGGAGGAGAACGCGTTTGTATATGGCCCCACAATTATCGTAGTGTGGGTCTCACTTAAATTTGAGCTCAAAGTTGCTCAAAAAATCTGTCCAAAAATCTAGACAACTTTTAATTTCAATATTAAGTCCAATTTCCAACAATCCCCTACATGAATGATATTTCACTATAAATAAAAACATAGTAGATGCTAATGCAAATGCAGACACGGGTTGTGTAAAACTGAAGATTTATTGCATCGGGAGAAGTAGCCTAGTGGCATTGAACTTTCCTTAGTGATATACTATCGGATTTACTTGGTTAATTAGTAGACTTCACATCTTTGAACTGTCAGCCGTTTTTGTAAACCTAAACAACAGTATTCACATAATAATTCTTTAACACAGTTGGTTATCACGTTTGTGTTCATTTTGGCCATGAACACCATTTGGTTCCGCGAGTATTTTAGAGAATATGCCTTTCATTATTCTCATAGAAGTGCCCCCCTTCTTACTCACGTAGGTGACTTCCATAAAGAGTATCCTGCAATACCACACTTAGACATACAAAGATATGGATGTCATTAAAATCATAACTTAACCTAATTTCGCGACAGATGTGCAATGTCTCATTTTTGTAATGGATGGGACTAAATATCCTCTAGTGCTTACTGAATACAATGTAGTTTGGTTTGCCCATTGAACCTAGATCTTGGGATCTCCAGTCAATTAGGTTGGGTTTCCACTATATTAATTCTTATTTATTTATAGGCTTTAGACCCATTCCTCTCGATGATTTTTCAACTTGCTCTCGATTTAAACCTTTAGTTAGTGGATCCGCTATATTATCTTTTGACTTTACATAGTCAATTGAGATAATTCCATTTGAGATAAGGTATTATGTCAACGACGAATATGTCGTGACTTTCCATTATACATGTGATTATGTGCCCTTCCAATTACCGATTTGACTATCGCAATGTTTACATATTGCGGGCACAGGTTTTGACCAATTTGGAACATCCTTTAAGAAATTTTGAAGCCATTAAGCTTCTTCTCCAGCTTTTTCCAGTGCAATGAATTCGGATTCCAATGTCGATCTAGCAATGCATGTTTGTTTTAAGGATTTCCAAGATACGACTGCACCTCCAAGGGTAAATACATACCCACTAGTAGACTTTGAGTCTTTTGTATCGGATATCCAATTTGCATCGCAATGTCCTTCAAGAACAGCTGGATATTTTGAGTAGTGCAGTACATAGTTTTGAGTATACTTCAAATAACTCAAAACTCTCAATATTGCCTTCAAGTGATCTCTCCCTAGATTACTCGTAAATCGACTTAGATTACTTATTGAGTATGCTATGTCCGGTGGTGTACAGTTCATGATATACATTAAACTGCTAATAATACGATAATATTCTAGCTGAGATATGCTTTCACCATTATTTCTTGCTAGATGTAAATTTACATCTACAGGTGTCTTGGTAGAACTGATGTCATACTTCTTGAATTTTTCAAGTACTTTATCTATGTAATGAGATTGAGATAATATAAGTCCATTCGACATTTTAGAAATTTTAATTCCTAATATAACATCGACGATACCCATATCTTTCATGTCAAATCGACTACTTAATATTTATTTTGTAGTTTTGACAATTTCCAGGTTACTATCCATGATAAGCATATCATCAATATAGAGGCACACAATGACATATCCATTTTGAATGTATTTAAAGTAAACACATTTATCACATTCATTAATTTTGAAACCATTTGATAACATTACATTATCAAATTTTTCATGTCATTGCTTAGGCCCTTGTTTTAATCCATAAAGTGATATAACAAGCTTACATACTTTTCCTTCTTGTTTGGGAGCCTTGAACCCTTCAGGTTGCTCCATATAAATTTCCTCGTCTAGTTAACCATTTAAGAATGTGGTTTTTACATCCATTTGATGTATTTCAAGTCCATTAATAGCAGTTATTGCTATTAACATCCGAATGGACGTTATTCTTGTTACCGGTGAATATATGTCGAAGTAATCCAACCCTTCCTTTTGCTTATAGCCTTTAGCTATAAGTCTAGCTTTATATTTATCAATTGATCCATCGGCCTTTAACTTCTTTTTGAAGATCCATTTATAACCTAACGGTTTTGAACCTGGTGGAAGATCCACTAATTCCCATGTGTGATTTTGTAATATGGATTTAATTTCACTATTAATTTCTTCTTTCCAATTATAAGCACCGGGTAAGGATATGGAATTTTTGTACGATTGAGGTTCATTTTCTAGAAATTATGTTAGAAAATTCGGACCAAAAGAAGTCGAGGTTCTTGCTCTTTTACTACGCCTTGGTGCATCCTCTATTCGTTCAATAGGTTGATGAGTCCCACTTGTAGTAACTTGTTTTGTCCTTTTAGAAGGATCAGATTCTTGGGCCATGTTATACCGAAATTTATTTTCAAAAAATAAATCGTCCCTCGATTCAATAACCGTATTAACATGAATATCCGATTTCTCATATTTACAAACTAAAAATCAATATGCACTGCTATTAGCAGCATAACCGATGAACACACAATCCACGATTTTTGGTCCTATTCTTACCTTTTTAGGTTTAGGAACCATCGCTTTGGCTAAGCACCCACACACTCGTAAATATTTATAGGAAGGTCTTCGACGTTTCCATAATTCATAAGGTGTCTTGTGAGTCTTATTGTGAGGTGCTTTATTGAGAATATAATTAGCAGAAAGTAAGGCTTCCCCCCACAAAATATGGGGAGCTCCTGAACTTAATAACATTGAGTTCATCATCTCCTTCAATGTACGGTTTTTGCGTTCATCAACACAATTTGATTGAGGAGAATAAGGAGCGGTTGTTTGATAGATTATACCATGCTCAGAACAAAATTCCTCAAAAGGAGATTCATATTCTCCTCCTCTATCACTACTTATTGCCTTTATCTTTTTACTTAATTAATTCTCAATTTCATTTTTATATTACTTGAATGCACTAATAACTTCATCTTTACTGTGTAGCAAATATACATAGCAATATTTTGTGCAATCGTCAATAAAAGTAATAAAATACTTTTTCTCACCTCTAGTTTGAACAAATTTTAAATCATAAATATCAGTGTGAATTAAATCTAAAGGTTCGGTTATTCTTTCAACAAAATGGAAAGGTAATCTGGCTAATTTAGATTCCACACAAATTTCACATTTATGATTTTTATAAATATTAAATTTTGGCAAAAAATCCAAGTTAATTAATCTACGCAATGTATCAAAATTAACATGTCCTAATCTAGCATGCCAAATATTTGATGACTCAATCAAGTAAGAAGAACTAGCAAATTCATTCATTGAAACATATATTTTTGGGGTTACAGTAAGAACATTGATTTTAAAGAGCCTCTCATTTAGGTAGCCATTTCCTACATACATGTCATTCTTTGACAACACAAAGCGATCAGACACAAACACAAGCTTGAACCCATTTTTAGTCAGGAGAGATCCAGAAATCAGATTCTTCCGGATATCAGGCACGTGAAGAACATCATTGAGAGTAAGTCCCTTTCCAATAGTCATTTTTAGAGCAATCTTTCCTTGTCCAACCACCTTAGAAGTGGAAGAATTCCCCGCAAAGAGGTTCTCCTCATTTTCCAAAGGCTTATAGGTAGAGAACATCCATTTGTTTGCACAAATGTGTCGTGTGGTTCCAGTGTCCACCCACAATTTCTTGGTATTTCCAACCAAGTTACATTCAGAGATCACATCAGAAAGATTCATATCCGCCAAGTCATTGGCAATGTTTTCACCCTCAGTTACATTTGCTTGAGGATTATTCCGATTTTTCTTCTTAGACTTACGACACTCGCTTGAGCGGTGTCTAGGTTTACCACAGTTGTAGCATTTTCCTTTGAACTTCTTCTTGTTCTGTTTGGAAGTGCCTTCTCCATCATGCTTTCGCTTGTTCTTCTTAGGACCTTCAACAACATGGACCTTCATTTTCATTGGCTTCTTCCCACTTTTCTTTTGAGACTCACGGTTATCTTCTCAAATTCTCAGTCTGACCACCAACTCCTCCACATTCATCTCCTTTCGCTTGTGCTTTAGATAATATTTGAATAAAGTCCAATACGGTGGCAATTTTTCAACAATTACAACAACTTGGAAGGTTTCACTAAGTGACATTCCTTCAGCATAAATGTCGTGGAGGATCACTTGGAGTTCTTGCACCTGTGAGATCAATGGTTTGAAGTCAACCATTTTGAAGTCCAGAAAATTCCCGACGATAAATTTCTCCATCCCAGCATCTTCCGTTTTGTACTTCCTTTCCAAAGAATTCCATAATTCCTTGGATGTCTTGATCGTGCAGTAGACATGATACAATGATTTGTCCAAGTAGGCCAGAATATAATTCTGGCATAGATAGTCAGAGTGCTTCCAAGCATCAACAACAACAACCTTTTTCGAGTCATCTCCCTCTTGAATAGAGGGACAATCTTCATATACAAACCTACCCGGTTGGCAGGTAGTGAGATAGAAATACATTTGTCCTTGCCAACGTTTGAAGTCGGCCCCATTGAACTTTTCTGGTTTCTCCCCGTGTGGCATAGATACGGGTGCAGTCACATTTGTGTTAGTGACAGTCACATTTACAGGAATAGTGTTCGTACTATGCGATTCCATTTATGTTAACAAAACAGAATTTTTATCAACGATAATATTCATATATAAATGAATTAATCAAAACAGAATAAACAATTATGTTATACTAATTTCCTCAATTATAATTAACAATAAATAAATTCCAAAAGAATTCTAAATAATATTTATAATTAAACAAAAATATAAGCACAAGTTTATACTAGTCTAAGATCAAAAAAAATATGTGTCACACTGTTTTTTTTTTTAAATCATTTCAAAGTAAAATCTTATATAACCAGATTTAACAAAAATTTACAAATAAAATTTTTATTTTCTAAAACATAATATAAAAACAGTGTAGAAATTAATTTTTTGTAACACTAACTATTTTATTAAATTTCTGTAATAAAACAATATTTTAATCCAAATTTTTTGTAAAAATAGATTTATTTTCTACGAATAAAATTTATGTACACTACACAAAACAGTAGAACAAAAAAGTATAATTGTCTTAAGATTGTTAAGTATACTATATTGATAATAAAAAAGTACAGAATTATGAATAAAATTATAATTACAAAAATAAAAATAAATTACAAAAAATTTAATAACTTACTTGAATTTGCAGGAAAGTAATATAACTAGAAAAGAATCTGAGCCCTGTGTAACACAGTGTCCTTAAGACAATTTATTCCCTACAATATGCTCTGAGGTTGATGAATATTGTCTCCCAAGATAGAATGGATTTTACAAATTAATTATGTAGCACGACAATAATTAATTTCGACGAACACAATTTCTGTGTTTTTACTCAATTAAACAGTATGATAAATGATTATCAAATGAATGTAGGAGGGCAAAAAAATATTTCTGGAACTGACAGCATTTTGGATTGGAAGAAATAAAAATTGGAGAAAGCATTTGTATTTATAGTAAAGTAAGTGACTGTTCAAAATAACTGTCAAAACAGTCAAACGAATTTAACTGTTGACTATTGGCAATAACTGCCAACAATTTACTAATTAATTAATTTCATAATTAATTAATAATTAAAGCCCAGAAAGTTAATTTAAAATGGACAAAAAATTTAAGAGATTAAAAGCCCAAGCTCAACCCGAATCGAACTGAGCCGAGCCGAGTCGGCCAGTCGGACGACGCGCGCGTGTGGGCTTTTGGGCCAAGCCCAATGCATGCATAGTGTAGGCCATCTCCCCTTCAAAGATTTGGGATACTCCAAGGCATTCAAGCCTTAGTCCATACTTGGGGTGTTATTAACTTACTAATTTTCCACTACTCTTCCAATGTGGGACAAGAGTTAAAACATACCCAATTCATTAACTTTCATTGCTTTGTGAGTCACTTTGGGGACATATTTATCATTCATAACTTAATGAAATTGGACATGTGAATATACTACGTTAATCTCCTTGCAGAGAAGAACGCGTTCGTATATGGTCCCATAATTATCTTAGTGCGGGTCCCACTTAAATTTGAGCTCAAAGTTACTCAAAAAATATGTCCAAAAATCTGGACAACTTTTAATTTCAATATTAAGTCCAATTTTCCAACAGTAACACACTTGTTTATTGAACTGTACGCTTATATCTTCCTATGTGCCTTACACTTTGCATCTTTTTATTTCCCTCAATTTGTAATGCATCAATATGGAAGTTGATGAGAAATTCCTCCTCCTCTAAATCATTTGCATCTTGTGGAACCTCTTTGCCCATACTTGGTAAGTATAATCTCTGACTTTTTAATGAATAACGTTCCTTTATTCCTTCTGGTTCCCTATGTATTATTCGGTGGCATGTCAATGCACTTATCTAAGGAGTATTTTTTTATTCTGGGATAAGGTTTGAGATGCATTGGTTTTGAGGGAGATAAGTCTTCATTTGCTCTTTGGGTTGACCAAATAAGGATCAAAGGATATTAAAGTAATTTCTCTATTTCAAGATCGGGGTGAAAATTTCTTCAGCCACGTTAGAGCTAACCAGGAGAAATAAGCAATAGTAGTGGTTCTCGTTATATGAGCATTTTTCTTAAAGAGGATTTTAGTTCTCGAGACAAAACTGGTAGTAATTCTTAGTAAGTACCATTGTATGACTTTTATGAAAGTTTGATGTTTTTCTTACGATGAATAATGTATCTTATAATGGAAAATTTTATTTTAATGAAAAACGAGTCCTCATGCAGGCCTCAAACATTTCTCTATCATCATGTGACTTTACGACTCATTTTTTAGTGATCTAAAATATGAGATGGAGTAAAAGGAAATTCATTAGCCCGAAGGGGTGTTATTTTATTGACTAAACCCATAAGGGCTGCCAATGTACCTCTACTATGTGGCGAAATTGAATTATTATGTGCCAAAAACTTGTGGTGATCTAAGTCCCATTAGTCTTTGCAACTTCTCATTCAAAATCATTACAAAAATTTTATCCACAAGGCTGGCTAAAGTTCTCCCATTGCTTATATCTCAAAATCAGAGTGGATTCCTAAAAGGAAGGGCTATTCAAGACAATGTGTTGCTTGCCAAAGAGATGGTGTATAATCTTGGGAAAAGAATTCATGGTGGTAATGTCATCTTTAAGTTGTATATGGAAAAGGCTTATGACAGGATCCACTGGGGGTTTTTAATTCAAGTTCTTCGTGCTTTTGGTTTTGGTGAATGATGGATTGATTATATCTAGAGGAGCATTTCCAACAACTGGTTTTCTTTAGTCATCAATGGTGGTCAATATGGCTACTTTTAATCTTCCAGAGGTTTTAGACAAGGGGATTCATTGTCCTCAAGTCTATTCATTATAGCAGCTGAGTATCTGAGTAGAGGTTTGAACAGCTTAATGTAATCTGGAGCAGTCAATCCTTATTATCTTCCTAGTGGCAGTCCGTTGATATCTCATCTAGCTTTTGCAGATGATCTTATTATTTTTTACGGAGGTGACAAGAGATCTCTCAAGACTATAGGTGACTGCATCCAGCATTATTGTAATTTATTTGGTCAGAAAGTGAATACTTCTAAAAGTTCCTTTACTGTGGATTCTAAAAGTAAACCTCAATTGAAATATAAAATTGCTTATATTTCTGGCCTTAACCACAAGGAGCTGCCCCCTAAATACTTGGGGTGTCCTTTATTTAAAGGTAGGAACAAAATCAAATTTTATGACAGTCTTATTATTTCATTGAGGTCGAAAATAGCTGGATGGCAATCTAAATTTCTTTCAAGTGGTGGAAGACTTGTTCTTCTCAAGAATGTTTTGTCTTCTATCCCCTCTTTTCTTCTGTCTTCATTATCTCCCCCTAAAGTTGTTATTCTTAAAGTTCATGCTATTCTTAATAAATTCTTCTGGGGAGGTTCTGCATATCTTGGTTGGAAACACCAATGGAAGAATTGGGAGGCTCTTTGCAAAAGCAATACCGCGGGAGGCCTTGACCTTCCCAATTTCAATTATATATCTAAAGCTTCTTTCATGAAATTATTTTGGAAGTTGAACACTGAAAAGTCTCTCTGGGCCATGTACCTGTCTAATAAATATATGAGACACGATGATCGTTATACTAATGGTTCTCATACCTGGAAAAGCTTAATGAGGGTGAAAGATATTTGTCTTCTTCAAATGCAATGTATTGATGGGAAATGGCTCTGGACTTCTGAAACTTTAGGTGTATTCTCATTCTCTTCTGCCTATGCCTCTTGCCTTGATAATCATCCTTCTTCCACTGTTTATAGCATTATTTGGGATAATAATATTCTTAAAAAATGCTCTATTAATATGTGGAAAATTATCAACAAAAGCATTCCTTTAGATGATATCATTCAAGGCATTGGTATAAAATTATGATCCAGATGTTGCCTTTGTAAGAAAGATGTTGAAACAGTTGACCATTTATTCCTTCAATGCCCAAGTATCACACTAGTTTGGAAGTTTTTCTCTAATCTCATGGGAATTGATATGAGCTCAATCAATATTCCCTCTATGCTCTTAAGGTGGTGGATCAAAAGTGGCCCAAGGGATTATTCCAAATTTCTTGGTAAATGCATCCCAATATTGTGTGCTGGGAGATATGGAAATGCATAAATAAAGTCTTTTTTGATAATTCTTCGTTTGATGAAAAAGTTCTTATTTCTCATTCCATTAACTTGATTTCTAGTATTTGTAAAGGGATTCAATTTAGACATAGTATATCTTGCTTTGATATTGGGATTCAATCTACTTTCTATCTCAACATCAAAAAATATATTAAATTGTCTATCCCTATCAAATGGATCTCCCCCTCCCCTCATAATTACAAATTAAACATTGATGGGGCTCTAAAGGAAATCCTCGAAGAAGTGGAATTGGTGGCATTTTAAGAAATCACAAAGGAGACATCATATTTGCCTATGCCCAACCTGAGAGATATGCTTCTAATTCATTTTTGTAAATCAAAAGTATCTGGATGGGGTCAAATCTTTGCTTGGAATACAACTTTTAGGAAGTAATGATTGAATCAGACTCTTCTTATGTGGTGAATCTGATAAATCGAAACTGGAAACCGCCTTGGATTCTTCTTAAATGTGTGGAAGAAATCAAAGAGAATCTCATCAATACCAAAAGTTCATTAGTTCACTGCTTCAGGGAATCAAATATGGTTGCAGATAGCCTTGCTAATTATGGGGTTAATATTCATTCATCTTCAATCTTCAATAATTTCTCGAACCTTCCAAAGATAACTCGAGGAGCTTCCAAGATGGACAAGATGGGATGTTGCTACATTAGATCTTCTTTCAAATGATCCTTCTTATCTCTTCTAATGGGACTTCTTTAAAGCCCCATATTTATTTCTTTTTTAAGTTTCCATTATCTCTCTTGTATCTAAGCTTGCTTAGTTGCCACCTGGGAGAGGCTTTTTCTCCTCAGTTTAATAATATCTAGGGGGGTCAGTCCCTCTTTTAAAAAAATAAAATGGTTTCGAAGGTTTTTCTTTGACTCGTGGATGATTAGGTCATACGTACTTTTGTTTTGAAAAGTAATTGGCTCAACACCTTACTTTTTCACACATAGTATTTCTTAAGATTATCTACATTAGTCGGTCACTGTCGCAAATTCCACCACCCTATCAGCCAGAGCAACCATCCCCACTTGTCGGAGAGCTATTTTTGTCATTTCCCTTTTGTGGGTCCAACTACCTCAGAGCACAATTCCTCTTATGGCCAAATATATCGCACGTGATACACAAACAAACACTGCATCACCAGCTTGAATGTTTAACACAAACTCATACTATACTTTCTATGTTGTCGGTACTGCCTACCATTTTCTCACTCGGAAGAGTCTGCATCTGAATTATAATGCATGTAGCCATTACAATGATCTTCTGAAATTGGGCCTAAACAACCCTCAGCCTAAAGAGATTGAGCTTCAATGTTTCAGGCAAAACTTCTTGGTATCTGCAAAAATAATCACAGTTTATTACCTACAAATATATTGCTTTCAGAATCAATAATAGAAATTTAAACAAAGTATTTAGCAACATTTTGAAAATGTAATGTATGACCTACAAAATTGCTCATGGTACGCCTTTTCTGCAGAAATAACAAAGGCATGGGAGGACAGTGTAATATAAGTAATCCTATAAATCCATAGCGCTACAATAAATGAAAACACCAGTGGGTTTGGTCAATTTCAAAAACTTCTATTATGATTGGAAATCAGTTACAATAAATGATACAATAATCCTATAAATCCATAGCACTACATTAAATGATAGAAAATATAGATAGGTTAATTAAAGATACGCACTTTCAACACTTAATAACTCACTTAGTGTTGATTAGAGAAGTGAACTCCATAGACTAAAGTTTTTGCAACTGTTTCAGATATCTATAAACCAGAGAGAGAGAGAGAGAGAGAGAGAGAGAGAGAGAAGTGAATTGAATTATCATGTGGATTGGGCGAGGGGGTGGAGGTTAGATTCTACGCACACATATTTGATCATGTGTACCTCGTTGATTTCATTATCTTGGAAGGGCGGATATTTCTTCCATCGTTGACATCTGTATTGTATGAATCTTGAGCCTTGGTCTTATTTGCGGCTTCGATTTCTGTAGATGCCTTTGTAACATGATTGAGTTTGGTGTCGATGCCTGCAGCTGAAGTGATGTCATCCTACAATATAGCATGTAGTATAGATTTTTAAGTTTGAGGCTTGTTAATTAAATGTATACATGCCATTTCTGTATGCGAAAAACATGTATTAATCCAAAGCAAGTTACATAAAACATATGGGGAAAATGAAATATTATATTGGATTTGCTGCATAATATGAATTTGAAATTATTAGCAGTAACAGTTTATCAATAGTAGATAATTAAGTGTTTTGGAAGATTAGTATTGCTCAAACCATTAACTTTGTCGCAGGAGGAATAAAAGCTTGAGTTTTAACTGTTTTAAAATTTTAGCTACTAACAAATGATTTAGTTTAGTTTGGGGCATTGGTTTGTGAATGGAATAAGAAAGTATAGCTCTGTATACATAGACATAAATGAAAAAATAAATAAGGAACACACATAGTTATGTAATTCTAAAAATTATCCATGCATTCCATTACCTATCATCTTCTGTTAAGATATGTTAGATGGCTATCTTGAAATGATAACTTGATTATGTCAATGTTTTATTTGAAGTGGGAGTTGTTTAATCTATGTTATAGTAGTATAAAAAAGTGTCAATTAATAATATATTTGAATAAAGTTATATTAAACGACTTATTCATTATGTGTAGTATGTTTACCTTAAAAGGAGATTTTAGGCATAAGTGGTGATCATCGAATCTTCGAATAAAATTCTTGAATATAAAGGTATGTTAAACGACCTATTCTCATGTCAATTAATTCTTGTTG
Source organism: Sambucus nigra (assembly GCA_949130495.1). Classification (NCBI taxonomy): domain Eukaryota; kingdom Viridiplantae; phylum Streptophyta; class Magnoliopsida; order Dipsacales; family Adoxaceae; genus Sambucus; species Sambucus nigra. The sequence continues at coordinate 77,318,368 of OX422208.1, forward strand.
TCAACTTCAGTAGATTAACATCTAGGAGGTGAAGGGTTGGATATTAAATCGGAGCTGAGGAGTGAGGTGAATCCGTTCATATAGATAGGTCATTACACTTTCATTAAAATCATTTAAACCTCTAATACTATTGTATTAGAGGTATAATATAGATAATACATTTTTTTACTATTCCCTCGGAGATAATGCCATGATTGGACATAACCCCTCGCTTTTAAAAAAATTAGACTTACCCTCCCCCCGAGTCCGTCTAACAGATTGCTAAAACTGTTAACAAACTGTGATAATCGATAATTAGACTTTACACCCTGTCACTTAAACACCAACGTCCCCTTCAATTTATCTTCCACCTTCATATTCTTCTCTCAAATAAAACCCTAATTTTTTTTCATATAAACCCTAATTCTAAATGAACAAAAAAAAAAATTAAATTAAATTATACAACATCAAAAAAATACACAAATTAACACACTAATCACAAATTTCAAATCAATATCCCTAATTTCAAATCACAAAATCACATATTTCAAATCAATATCACAAAATCACATATTTCAAATCAATATCACAAAATCACAAAAAAAAATTGCTAACATTACCATCGCGGAGATCTGCTTCTGTGTTAATGACACTGAGATAAATCTTAAACTAGGTTTCTTTTTTTCAGATAATGGAGCAGCGACAGAAAATGAAAGGACAACTTCAAAATTGGCTACCACATCACTCTTAACATCCGCTAATACACCATCGTTCCTTCTGGAGATCAAATTCGAAGAAGCTCGCTCGGTCTGTTGCGGCTAGGGTCAGATCTGAGAGAGAGAGAGAGAGAGAGAGGGAAGAAATTTTGGGGGTGAATTCGTGCCCATGTGTGTGTGTTTGAGTGGGCTTTTGAGTTTTTGTGGTGATTTTTTCTTTAAAAAATGACTCTTAATATATTCAATGAATATTAGTAACATTTATATTAGATTACTAACGGTATTTTATTGTGATAAATAGTAATGGTAAAATACTGTTAGTAATAAAAAAAATAGTCTGTGACTAAAAAAGTGTTAGGGTTGGGTCTAGTGTTAACAACTAATATAAGTTAATTAGGTGTTAAAGAGACTACTTTCATTCACCAAAACTAAACCTAATAACCCCACATCCATATAGATAAGTTACCAAGACTAAGAGAGGGAAGAAGATTAAGGATTTAAGAGGATAGACACTCAATCTTCATCACAAGGCAAGAATTCTCTTACTAAAATTAACTTCCAATGTACTTCTTTATTCATTGTGGTATTTTATCATTAAATTTTTTGGTTAAAATATATAACTTGATGATGACATGATGGGATTATATCTTATGCATGTGCAGGATCAAATATGAAATTGTTATAAATTAAGAATGGATAAATTGATGATAAACCTGGAAATTGTTGATCATATTGATTTGGATAAAATTCTTATAATATCATGTTGTGGGAATGTTATATCTGATGCAAATCAATAAGAAATAAGGGTTTTTGAATGGATTAAAAGAGAAAGGCTCAATTTTGAAAACTAGGGTTTATATATTGAATAATTCTTGAGAAAAGTAGTACCAGATGAATTCGATATGTTTTATGAATGTTTTTCTTAGAGAAAACTGTTGTTTCACAATGGGAAATGGTTTATTATTCATACATAAGGTTTGGATGAAGGTTAAAGGTGTTTTGGTTAACGAGACAAGACCAAGTCACGCCTTTGGTTTATCAAGGCAACCAGTTGAACCGAACCGGGTCAATGGTAAGGGGCGAACCCGTCACACCCTGATTTTTTGTATGAATGCACAAGAGAGTATATATAAAGCAATGAATTAAAGTTAAGAAAAAAAATCTCTATTCATTATGAAAATAATACAGAGTGTGTATTACCACCGAAGGGGCAAGTTACATTTATTTGACATGAACTATAAGTAGAAAATTAAAAAATACCATTCCTTGCTCCCATCTGGCTTATTTTCTGCCCACATAGTCACATATGTAAACAGGTGACCGGTATTTATCTCTAAATGGAAAAAGATATTATCCTCTTTTTCCTGGGGCATCTGGAGAAAAAAGGAATTCGCACAAATATGTTAAGTAGGTGTTACCAATTTTATAACAAATATATGTATACATGAGAGGTGGAGTGTGTATAGAGTTTAGTGTTTACAAAACAATGCTAACGAATTAAAGTTGATAATTCCATACTTATCAGTTTATTAAGGTTTATATAAGAAAATCAAGGATCTTTGAACTGATAATCCCATACTTACCAGCTTGCTAGGGGGGTATAGATTTAAATAAGCCATCAGTAAAACCAAATAATAATTCATCTAAAACCTTTGGATAATAACTAGCTAGGCATACAATTAAAGTGGCACTCATATGTATGTAGCAATAAAATCGTCTCTCAACATCGGAGACCATATGCCAAGTAGAAAATTTTCGTGGGACAAAACGACAGTCCACTCCCTAGTTATTATTGATGCTTTTTTAATAAGAATAACGCACAAAAGTGCGAGGTGAACCTAATCATTATAACGAATTGTTATTATATCAGTTATTAGGTGAGAAGGCTTTAAATTTGATCTGAATGATCATAATTAAAATATCAGCTGATATACATAAGTACGATAATTTCTACACATAGTTGGAATCGAGGTTGGCAATCATTAAATGATATCAATAGCAGTTATCAAGTACGCAAAATTTAATATTGCAGAGGTAAAACAAACTTACTTTTTTGGTATTTTGAACAACTTTAAGGGTCAAAAGAGGATATCAGGAGGAGTTGGTACTGAATTTTTTGTATACAGTGTTTGGGTATATAAGCTTTTGATGTAATTGGGGGTGGTTTAGTCAGTTCTTACAGAAAAAACTGTATCTTTTAAAGTTTTGGGGGTTTAATTGTAAATAATTTGGGACTTTAAAATCTTGAACTTAAGGTTATATTTAAACTTTGGTGTAGGAGACTTTTTGTCTTAAAATACTCGCAGACAAAGTTTGGGGCTCAAATTCGTAAGTTAAAAAAATTAGGAAGGGTCAAATTATAATTTAGAAAAAATATTTCAAAGTCAATTATGCTACACTGAACCAAACATGGCCTTACCAAATTATTTTAAAAATTTTTGAATGGCTACGTGCCCTCACACGCGTGGTCAATATCTCTGGTCAGAAACTTCATCTTCATCGATGGTTGACTTTAGGATTTCAAATTTTTAAACTTGAATACTTCCTTCATTTCTATACCATTTGAGGTGATTTATAAACAAACTTAACCTAAAATTTCATAAGAAATCCAAATATATAAGTATTATGGATGCACTGTATCGTAAGTTCTATAACTGTGTGTTTTGCCAAAATTTTGACTTAACATTCGTGGCTTTCAAGAATATGGCATAAATTCTTATGAACCTAGTTTGGTTTATGCTATGTTAAGGAGTAGTTTGGTTTTTATTTTAAGGTTTGAAATGGATCATATATGGGGAATTTAAGATTTATAGCTTTCTGGTTCAAAAAACATTTTTACCAAATTGAAGCTTGTTGTGTAAATTCACAGGTTTTGATCATTGCACTGGAGTTCCTAAGGTTTTAGTGAAGGTATTCATAGCTTAAAATCAAAGCTTTAAGCTTTCTATCAAGATTCACGGTTAAAGCTTAAACTTTAATGGTCTCATTTCATGTTTTTTCCATTCTATACTATTTTACACATAAAAGTTATACTATTATGATTGCTCTAAGAATAATAATCATATGTAAATTATTTGGAACTAAAAGAACTGAATGTAATGCATAAAATCACAGTAAAACTGTTTGGAGTGAATTTTTCAAGATTTGTATATGCTTATGGTGTGTTTTTAACTAATGAAAACATAGGGCATTTATAGTACTTCATCAGGGGATTCGATTGGTTGCTGAGGGAGGTGGATTTCCGACAAAAATTTAAGGATTTCAAAATAAGTTTTAAAACTTCACATGTTTGAATAATGCTAACATATGTTATTCTTGTCTTCTAGTAATGATATGTTGCATATGTGGATGAGGGTATTTGAAAAAACTCAAACTTTGGAGGTTGGTCCTTGTTTAGTAAAATATTAAAGTATATAGCCTTAAAAGTATACTTTAAAGAAAGTTTAGGGGTATTTTTATAATTTAAGAAAGTTTCAAGGGATAAAATTATAATTTCTTGTTAATTGAAATCTATACGGTTAATATGATATATAATTAAGGTTTATAGGTAAAGTATAGGTCAAGTTATGTTAGTTTGAATTATTCACAGGTTAGTTTGTACTTATTAAAACTTAAGGGTGTCTAGGTTAATTTAGTAAAGTTATAGGGTATCGAGGGTAGTTTTATTATTCTTTATGAGAATTATGAATTTGAGTTCACTCTAAGGGGTTAAAATAAATATTTTAGGGACTTGGTTATCGATATGTTTGGTTTTGAAAATTCCCATGTATTACAGAACCGGTTCGCTGACAGGATCAATTCGGCTAACCAAGTGAACTGGTTTTGGTTTGCATAACTGGACACCTTTGTTTTTGTGATTTTTTTAGGGTCATTTAATGTGCAACGTGATTGGTAGAGTTCGGGAGTTAGGATTAAACTTCTAGGAATAAAGTGGGAAGGTTGGGGAACGCTTTTGATTAATCGTAGATAACTTTCGGGTAAAGGTTGTGTGATTACTTAAATGTGAAGTTAACGATTAACTAAATGGTTAATCCTTAAAATATTTAATTGGAATTAAATGATAGATTTCGTGGGGTAATTATCGGGATAATTACATATACATATTATGTGGCAAATATATGTATGTATTTATTTGTACGGACATGCCCATGTTCGTGGATGGCCTATAGTTGGAGTTAGGTACGTCTCAAGACCGGAGCACATGTCGACACAGATGGGTTAGGTGTTGTGTAGGTCATTGTTTAAGATCCTACGTGCCAATGCCACTTAAGAGGAGGTAAGTGTAGATGTCGGGATCCATTGTCACCGTCGGGGGTATGGACCGTGTAATGGTGTATTGCGTATGGGCCACCCCACTTGTGTGTGTTTCGTGATGTCCGTTTAGATGAGGGACTCATCCAGACTTACCGATAGAGGACGAACGTGACACTGAAGGTAGATGCCTTAATGTGCCATATATATGTAAGGACATATATAATTATATAAATTAATTGAGATCAATTAATTAGTCTAATGATGAAGACAACCAATTATGAACTCAATGGTACGTGAATGTATGGTAGATGGTGATAGCGCGCGAGAGGTGCGGTCGCGTAAGGCCACAATCATTGTTTTCGTCTCGCCGCGACTATATAAACAAACCTAAATTAATACTACACTTGCGGGGAAAGTACATCGGTAAGTCGGGTATCGAAAATCCACAGGGACGAGTTGCTAGAATTTAAGTGATTTAATATTCCGAAATAAAAGTGAAAAAGGTGAATTACAAACTAAAAGGAAAAAGATGCATGAAAGGGAAATGTTAATCTAGGCAAGGTATTGAAACTAGATTAAGAAAGCGAGTAAAACTATAGGTTGCGTCGAATATCCCACACCTGGGTTAATTTATATAAAATGGTTACATGGGTCGACGAGTTATTACGAACGCGTCTCGTTTCGACAGTTAATTAAACCAAGGGTTATCACGCCCCTAAATTCGCATAAAAGTCGAATAAGATTTTGGCGTCAATGAATACCCCGGAAATTACGCACGCAAGGTCGTAAGCACGGAACATACATGATATGCCCCGTCAAATCCCATAGGCGTAATAACTAGGATAACGCACCCGAAATAGACCCGTAAACACTATCACCAAGCAAAGCAACGCGTTAACCCGAGTGAGTTCCATTCAAACACAACCTAATTTAAATTACCTAGAAAGCATCGTAAAAATGCGGTAAATGGAAAGCAGTAAATAAACGCGGTAAATCTACACTAGAAAGCGTGTAAAGAAAGCAAGTAAACCTAATTTAGAAAGCATGGAAATTACACTACAAAGCAAGAAATGAAGAAATACAACTATATTAAATGGAGAGGATGAATGAATAGTCAACTTACATACCAAAAAGGGTGCCAATCCTAAGAGATATGAAGAAGAACTAACAAAAATCACCCAAACCCTAACCTATTCTAAGCTAAAATCGTATATATCTGTTTATTACCACAAAATTGCTTTATATAGTAAGTTGGAATTAAATTAGAAAAGAAAAGAGAAAAGAAAAGAAAATCCAAAATATCTCCTGAAAACAGGGGATCGATCGATCGACAAAAAGGGTCTATCGATCGATCAAGGCAAAATGTTGACAATTCAGAAGGATCGATTGATCGACCAAAATGGTCGATCGATCGATTAAGCAGGGATGAGCCAAGCAGCAGCACTGCATTCCTTTCTTCCTTTTCTCCTCCTCTTTTGATTTCCTTATTTTTCCCTCCGCTGAAATCGCCGTAACTTCTTCATACGGACTCGTAATCGGGCACCGTTCACGGCCACGCGAAGCTAGCGAGGAGGGATATAACTTCCATGAGTTATTGGGTCAGGTGCCCAAGCAGTGAAAAGACTAAAATGCCCTTAAACGTGCAGTTGTGTACGAAAATCGAGCGAAACGCGTCCGAACTTCACACTTAGCATCCAATTACCTACAAAAGCTCAATTAACCCTTGTAAAACTGTTAACGTAGAAATCTGAGGTTGTCTGGTTAATGAGCATAAATATAGGGAATAAGATACCCGAGGGGGCTAAAATGCGTAGGTTCGGAGGATGAAATACGCAATATTTGCGTATCATCACACCCCCTAACTTACACATTGTTACTCCCTAGCAATGAAATAGGATGCAATAAGAACTACAAGCAAACCAAAAGTAGGAGATAGTACAAAAGTCTGGTATAAAAGCAAAAGGCCACTTTCGCGGGCAATTCGATTGCATTTAGCATATGCAATAAGCCGTTAAACCCCTAGGTCACCCTAGTGGACGAGTGTCGTCTCGTGAGGGTTTTCAGGGATGATACCCACAAACATCATATGATTTCCTCAAAATATGCCCAAACCAACATGCGACAAACCCAACAATGGCGAAAAGGATTTCATACGCATTATTAGCACATTGAATGAATTCAAACAAAAGTCAAAATCATTAACATTATAGAATGCACCTCATAAAATTGAAACTTTAAAATGTGGGAGGGGGAGCGAGTGTAATACCCCGTACTTTTGGCTATATTTATTTTTGGATTAATTAATTAAATGCGTATTAATTGGAAATTAATCCGGGTTATAAATACTAATGAGATGCGAGTTGGTATTTGATTATGTAAATATATGATTATATATGAATTTGGAATTATGAAAGTTGTCGTGAGATTTATATACGACATTTTATAAATTTTGTTGAGACGCGTGGGACCGCCGCGTCACGGTGTAATATTTTGATAATAAAAGTGAATTTAAAATCTATAATCTGTATGGTCGTTTTGAGTGCGCCAACGCGTCCGGAAGGGTCGAGATAGTCAGAAAACACTAGCCGGGGGTATAGTTTGGGTCCCGGGGTATTTTTAGGCCATACCGGCAACTTAAAGGGTATTTTGGTAATTTTACATTTTGAGGAATTAAAAGTGACGAAAATTGGTTAATTAAATCTGATGTGGATTTGACCCACTAAGCCCATAACCAACCCATATTAACCTAGAAGGCTACGTAGGTTATCATTTAGGTTTTCTAAGTTCCCCAAATCAAACCCTAGCCACCTTAAGCCACCATTGGAGAAGGAGCTTGGAGAGAGGAATTTCTGCAGAAAACTTCATCAAACCTAAACCAAAATCAGAAATCAAACCAAGGCAAGTGATTTAAATTACATTCCTTAAGCAGTGAATGCTTCTTCCATGTTAGAAACCTTGATAATCAATCTTATATAAGAGTTAAAAGAAAACCCATGAAATTGGAAGTTATTATTTAATTTTGGGATAGGTTTGCATGTAGAAACATTGTTTGAAGATTGAGTTCAGAGATTTCATATCTATGTGATGTATAAACGGATTAAAATCTGGGAAATTATGATGAGAAAAATCTAGGGTTTATGTTCTTGAAGAAAATTAGGGAATAATGTAGAAACTTGTGATTTATTGATGTTTAGAAGGTATTAAACCCTTAAAAGATGTTAGTATATCTCCTTAGCATGATTAGAGGACTTAATACATTGTTGGAACGAATTTTAGAAGAGACTTGAGGAGTAAAAATGGTGAAAAACGATTCTTGGGAAAAATCTGGGCTTGAACTGGTCGTTCGTTAGAAACCATTCCCAGGTCGTTCGAACGAGCTTCTAACGAATTGACCAGTCGCTTCTAACGAGGGGTAGTTTCGTTCGATATCTCGTTCGAACGAGATATCGTTAGAAGGTGCAGTTCGTTCGAACGAACTGGATCTCGTTCGAACAGTCTCGTTCGAACGAGACTTTTAACGAGCTGACAGTCCAAACTCGTTCGAACAGTCTCGTTCGAACGAGACTTCTAACGAGCTAGCAGTTTGGGCCATTTTGGACTGTTTTGATTTTTGGAGTCCCGTAAACTTGTTCGAGGATAGAGATAACAACCTTTGAGGTTATATTGATAGATGTGGGACATTGGGACATTATGAGGAATAAATTATATACGAGTGATTTAAATAATGGACTGTTTGGGCTGTGACGTGAGTGACTTCTACGACGTGAGAATACATTATGGCGCGTAGGATTATAAACCGGAATCGTATAAAGTGTGTAAATTATATATTGGTACTAGAATGAGAATATGTACTACGATTAAAATACGGTATTACTAAGATGTGTGTTTACTTAGTATTGGTATATGGATTGTGTGTATGACATACCTACCATACTTGCTATCATGGGAGGTTGCGTTCGCTTAGGACCCTCTAATCCTTGTGTGCCTACGGGGGGGATATAGACTGGTACCTCGATGAACATAGGTCATAGAAAGACTTATTGGGATATTAATAAGTCCGCTGATCGTGGGAGCGTAGGTATGTGCGTGACCCATGTGATGTGACTGTGTTCGCCTCCACTATTTGTGATTGTGTTATCTGGACTATTCCTGAGAGATTCGGAATATGTGATCCTTATGTACGTGATGTACCGGGATGGATAGCAGAGTATGTGTGCACCACAGCTTAGTTCTCGGGGTGCTTATATTGTATATTTATGTTGTGATTAATATACACTTAATTAATGGGAACCTTCATGTTAATGTTGTGAATATAATTACGGTATTGCTTCGAGGAATATAACGAGTTAACTGATAGTGATATATATATATATTGCATTTGAGCATCTGAGTTTATGTTAAACCCCTACGTAATTACGAGCGTTATAATGTTAATAGAACCGAGTAAAATGGGTAGGACCTATGATAGTCTAGCTAGGGATGATGTCACTTAGCTAGTGGGTTGTGTCGTTATAGATGGGTACTTACGTTAGGAGTGCACAGTTAGACGAGAGGTGAGAATATCATGTGAGTGCACGTCCTAACATGTACTTTGCATTTAATGTTTTAAATGTTTTTAAAGCACTTGCAGGTTTTAAAAATATAACTCCACATTCGGGCTCTGACCCGTTTGCTTTTCAAATCTTTTTCTTTGTAAAACCATTTTAGGTGCCCAGCCACAGGGACACCAAGCATAGGATTCTCATTCAGGTGACGAGCTGTAGCTGTTTGTGGAAGCTACAGGGATTTGCATGTAGACGCTTCTATCTTTTGGATTCCAGAGTCACTATCTATCAGTTGTAGGACATGTTGCCCATTTCTATTTAGAGACATCTTTTACATTTCAGTTCTCAGACTTTAGTATGTATTATTTCAGTATTCGGTTATTCATTTCAGTTATGGGATTGTAGTGAGGAGTTTTCCTCCAGACTTTATTTACTCTATTGCGAGGTTATTCGTTTTACTTCAGTATGGTGAATGGTGTTATTTATTTCTTCATTACACTTGTTGCATGTTAATCAGACTTAAATTAAAATTTGGCAACTTACTTTTTAAATACTAGGTGGTTAGTAATCTTTAAAAGGTTTTCGACAGTGATGCTATTAACTGAGCCAACTTGGCATTTTGAATTAATTTAATAAAGGAGTAGCTACCCGGTATTTAATTAGTCGGGGTGTCACAGCGAGCACATGCAAAGTGTGATTTGGCGAAAAACTTATATAAGTCGGATAAACATTAAAGCAAGCATAAATTCAATCCTCATGGGCATTACGCTCATCAAGCGAAATCACTCGAAACAGGGATGTAACACATGGAACATGCGGGCATAAAGAGTAAATGTAAATGGAAACTAGGTCGCGCACATGTCACAAAAGAATAATGATATATATAAAATGAAAAAATGTAATCTCAATGAAAGGATACCGCACACTAAAAGAGGTGAAATGCATTTTCACAAATTATCAAAACTATTTTAACTTTTGAATTACATGCACCTAAGATCACATAGGACTTTAATAGGGTTATGATGTAGGTATGGCTAGGGTGCGAAACGAAGGAATGTATGTACGGATTCAAAGTGTTAAGAATGAAAACTCGGGATAATGGGAAAATGCGGGAAATATCAAAATTGGAAAACAAGTTCCAAAATGGCATTACATATATCATCGAGGAGAGTAATCAAACCTTATTCGAACTATATACAACATTTAAAACTTTCTCTTTCTTTTTCTTTTCTTCTTTTTTCTTTTGTTTTCTTTTGCTTTTTGCTTTCTCTTTTTCTCTCATTTTTTCACTACTTTCTTTACTTTTCAAACTCTCATATGCCTAAATTGCAACTGACATCATAACAACAACATTCAATCCTAAGTAACAATCCAAACAAAGGTATGGAAAGTGTATGTATGGGATAAAACTCCAATTCAGAGTTGGTTATGGGATTTGTGTTATGAAACAAAAGGCTAATATTTAGGCTCAAAAGGGGTTAATGAGGGTAAACATATAAGGGTGAGGTCAAGGCTAATATGGGTGATATAACAAAGATGGCCTATGATCATTTCACAAAGTTTACGCAATTCTCGAATCAAAATAATACATGAAAATCATGATCAAGTAACACATTTCAAGTATGAACTCAATTAATGAACGATCAAATGAAAGAATAGTGAGATTACCAACGAATTCGGCGTTTTCAATGAGAAAAGAAAGTGTATACACTCACAAACGACGAAAGGTACAAAGCTTACTCGGTGTAAGTATATATAATGCAACAAAAGATTACCGAGTTATAAAAATCTTAAACCAAATCAATAAGGCAATAAAAGTGCATGTGTTCATGGGATTAAAGTTGAATTCATGAAGTTATTCATAATATCAATAAGTGAGACTAAAGTCTAATAACTTCTAAAATCGAGAACATGCATCATTGGGCTGTCTATTGGATCGGGAAATTATTGAAATTTATCATCGGAAATAAAGGAAAAAAACCCAAAAAAGGAGAAAAAAGAAAGAAAATCTTTTTGAAATTTTTGAATTTTTCTAAGAAAAGCATACTAAGTAACTAACATGTGAGCAAAAACATGGACTAAATAAAGAAATGGATAGAATATCCCACACCCCTAACTTAAAACTTGACATTGTCCTCTATGTGAATTAAGAACCAAGTTAAGAGAGGAAAAGAGCGATATTACCCAAAATTGGAGCTATCCTTATAAGAACAAGTCCAAAGAATCTACAAAACAAGTTAGTACCAAGCATAGCAAAAAGAAATAGCAAAAAGTTAATTAATTACACTAAACTAAAATAAAAAGAAAGAAAGAATAAAAAGCTAACTATATACAACCTACTATTTACGCTTCACACTAACTATACACTAGAAGTCTAAATAGCTGAGGGTCCACCATAAGAACGATTTGACTTTGGAGGATAACCGGTGTACCCTCACATACAAGCATGCCTTCCAAAAAATATGAATTCCGTTTTAACAACGGAAGGCATGTGTAAGACGTAAGAAATGAACGACCGCCAATTAAAAGTTTTGGAGGGATGATGGGGGGTTTGGATTGAACGGGTGACAAAAACATGTGGGGACCGAGAAAAGCTGAATATCCTCCCAATGATTTTGAAATTGGAATGGGAGGCGGCGCACACGAAGGCACGGATGCAATCATAGAAGGCGACTCGAGCAAGCACTCATCATCGGTAAAAAAGTTTGAAACCGAATCATCGCGTACTTGAGACGACGTGGTAATAGAGAATGAAAATGGGGATGAAAGAAATTCAAACTCATGAGAGGAATCATCGTCGCATGAAGTTGGAATTTCAAAGGAAGTAATATCATTTTCAATGAAATGTTCTTCTTTGGGGGCCAAAGAAGAAATCGTTTCATTGCAAATATATATTACGTCATTATCATCCTCACTTTCAATATCTATTACACAATGGGCAAAGTCTGTAATGGCTTGTTCCAAAGTAGGCACAAATACCTCATTTGGTTCAAAACATTCTTCGACCTCGAAAGTCTCGTAAGAAAAATCGTCGTCGGACTCAAAATATAAATCCAATTCATGTTCCCACGAACGATTTTCTTCCCGATAACGAGTAACAATTTTCTCATTTTCATACATACGCAAGCCCTCACCGAATGTCATAGGTCGAGGTGCGGATGCATGAAAATGGGAACTTTGAAAATTACCATCGGACTTAAACGGAAACTCATTATGATAGGAATTTTGAAAGCTATTCGAATTCGTTTCAAAATTCCTATTATAAGGAGGCAAAGGCCCAAAATCATTATCATCATCATCAAAATTCCAATAACCTAAGTTTTGACTTTCGTTATACTCGTCCAAAGTCATATTTGAATTTGTTATACTTTGGGATTCTAAGTATTGACCGAAAGTCATAGGTTTGCGAGAATTTTGAGAATTATGACAAAGATTATCGAAATAATTGGAATAAGACATGCTTACCCCAAAAAATGGCTCGAAGTGGCGGATTCCACAAAGTAAGTGCGCGCGGGAAAAATTCGAGCGTTTATAAGTGCTCAAATGTGGAAGTCTTACAAAAGATTAGGAAATAATACAAATAAAAAGAAAATACTATGAAATACTAAATCAAATAAAGTCTAAAACAAACTAGTCCCCGACAATGGCGCCATTTTGATAGCGCGCGAGAGGTGCGGTCGCGTAAGGCCACAGTCGTTGTTTTCGTCTCGCCGCGACTGTACAAACAAACCTAAATTACTACTACACTTACGGGGCAAGCACAACAGTAAGTCGGGTATCGAAAATCCACAGGGGCTAGTTGCTAGAATTTAAGTGATTTAATATTCTGAAATAAAGGTGTAAAAGGTGAATTGCAAACTAAAAGGAAAAAAATGCATGAAAGGGAAATATTAATGTAGGCAAGGTATTGAAACTAGATTAAGAAAGCGAGTAAAACTATAGGTTGCGTCGAATATCCCTCACCCGGGATAATTTGTATAAAATAGTTACATGGGTCGACGAGTTATTACGAATGCGTCTCGTTCGACAGTTAATTAAACCAAGGGTTGTCACGCCCCTAAATTCGCATAAAAGTCGAATAAGATTTTGGCGTCAATAAATACCCCGAAAATTACGCACGCAAGGTCGTAAGCACGGAACATACATGATATGCCCCGTCAAATCCCTTAGGCGTAATGACTAGGACAACGCACCCGAAATAGACCCGTAAACACTATCACCAAGCAAAGCAACGTGTTAACCCGAGTGAGTTCCATTCAAACACAACCTAATTTAAATTACTTATAAAGCATCGTAAAAACGCGATAAATGGAAAGCAGTAAATAAACGCGATAAATCTACACTAGAAAGCGTGTAAAGAAAGCAAGTACACCTAATTTAGAAAGCATGGAAATTACACTACAAAGCAAGAAATGAAGAAATACAACTATATTAAATGGAGAGGATGAATGAATAGTCAACTTACATACCGAAAATGGTGTCAATCCTAAGATAAATGAAGAAGAACTAACCAAAATCACCCAAACCCTAACCTATTCTAAGCTAAAATCGTATATATCTGTTTATTACCATAAAATTGCTTTATATAGTAAGTTGGAATTAAATTAGAAAAGAAAAGAGAAAAGAAAAGAAAAGCCAAAATATCTCCTGAAAACAGGGGATCGATCGATCGACAAAAAGGGTCGATCGATCGATCGAAGCAAAATTTTGACAATTCAGAAGGATCGATCGATCGACCATTTTGGTCGATCGATCGATCAAGCAGGGGTGAGCCAAGCAGTAGCACTGCATTCCTTTCTTCCTTTTCTCCTTCTCTTTTGATTTCCTTATTTTTCCCTCCGCTGAAATCGCCGTAACTTCTTCATACGGACTCAGAATCGCGCACCGTTTGCGGCCACACGAAGCTAGAGAGGAGGGCTATAACTTCCATGAGTTATTGGGTCAGGTGCCAAGCTGTGAAAAGACTAAAATTCCCTTAAACGTGCAGTTGTGTACTAAAATCGAGCGGAACGCGTCCGAACTTCACACTTAGCATCCAATTACCTACAAAAGCTCAATTAACCCTTGTAAAACTGTTAACGTAGAAATCCGAGGTTATCTGGTTAATGAGCATAAATATAGGGAATAAGATACCCGAGGGGGCTAAAATGTGTAGGTTCGGAGGATGAAATACGCAATATTTGCGTATCATTAGATGGTTATGTCACTTTTTAGGGTGGTATATCTGGTGTATTTTTGAAAATAGGAATACATGCGTAAGCAGTTAATTTCGGTACATGATTTATGATAGATGCATCAAGTGTTAATTATTATTATGGTTATCAGTCTTTCATAGTTGGAGACTTGGGTTGATATGAGTGCAGTATTACACATAGATGATGGGTGAGGTACTTAATGCATACGAGTGTCGATGGGTGGTACATACTTTAAATTAACTGTACTATTGCATCTTAATTTTTCATAAGTTAATTCTTGCAACTCTAGGGCACTAACCCAAATTATAAAATATTTCCCCCCTAGGTATCATGTATACAGGGACAACAGGGCTGATAGGAGATCAGACTTGCAGTCGTACGTGCGCCTCTAGTACAGTTCACTTAACTCTAGCATAGGTTGTTATTTTCCATTCCAGTCATGTTATTATTCCAGATATTATATGTGTATAAGCCCGAGTTACTGTTCAGTCTCTTACTATTCAGTCTCTTAGAATATTTGTATTATTCATGTTGGAGATTTTATTACTAGTTAGTTGTTAGATTTTATTTATTATCAGTTGTTATTTAAATGGTTTATTGTGCATGTCATTTTTAAAAGAAAAATTCATATGTGTTACTATTATTATTATTATGGTTTGATGCTAAGAATGATATAAATTGTTAGACGAGCCCCATCTTTGATGTATTACGTCTGACCAATCTTTACGTGGAAAATAGGGGTTGTTACATTCTCGCCTTCAAATTCAAGTTGTTGTCATTCTTTTTGACCCATTAATAACAATACCTAATTTCAAGGATTTCGATTTGGGTTTCATCCATCATTTGGAATAGAAACTTAGGCAATAACAGGAAGAATCACCTCGTTTTTGGGTTCCCTCAGGATACAAATTGTTGGCGTGCCCTTAAAAAATTGGGGCAAATTACAAGGATGACTTTTAAACTTATCACGCAGAAAAAATTGAATTTTCACCTAAAAAATAAAAGTGTTGACTCTATTCAACGTCATCCTCAATTGGAGATCAGAAATAACTACTGATCAAAGTCAAATTCCACTAGCGATAAAACCTTCACCCCTTCTAGAGTGAAAATCTTTGGGGATACTTATGGGGAGTTATCTGAATTATCCCGGTTGGAATAACTGACACCTGTTTGGAAGCTCGAATAAATGATCGAAGCTTGAAGATAAGAACAAAAGGGGATCCAATTAGTGAATATCAAGGGCTTAGATAAGTTCGATCACACCACAACTCCATCTAAAAGTCCTAGATTATTGGACGACTCCTTCTCTTTCTGTTCACTATAAATGTGACCTTCACCCCTAGAAAAATAAGCATATAATTTATGTCGCAGCGAATCAAATAATACAAATAGAGAAACATCTTGTGGACATAAAGCACATCGTCAATCCACCTATACCTCGTGTTGCGTGTTTGGCTTTATTTTCTTGGAAATAATTTATTTAGAATTTTACCACCCGTAGCAAGTATGTAAAAAACATAGTAAAAGAATAGAATATACATGAATGTGTATGAATAACATGCTTGAAATAAATACAAACCTAAATTAAATTGGGTTTAACCTACTTACAAAATATCGCCAGGAGAGTCGCCATAATAAGAACCCAAACTCGAGGTAGCACGCCTTTCCTGCCCCCGCAGTCATCCATTTTTTGCGAATGTGGAGAAAAAGGTTTCTTTAGTTGTGATGCGTAGTCATCGAATCATTCTCTTTTGAAAGAAATGTAGTCGCTAGTCTATTTTATCCAAAATAGACAAATAAGTAGTAGGCCTCCGAAAATACCTACTGATTTACGTGTTTAACCAGAGAGTCAAAGGTTCGGGGACTGGGCTTCAGATTGTGAAGGTGTTAGGCATCCGCTCAAAACTTTTGGTATCAAATGTAGATGTAAAAGAGTTATATTGACATTTTATAGTGTAAAGAGAAATAATAAGATAAAAATAGTTAATGTGTAAATATACTGCGGAGTCTAGTGTCGGATGTGTGTATATGTAATATACACAAAAGATAAATATGTACAAAGTCAAACTTGTTCACTCAAACGAAAATGAGTGATCCTATGTACTTGTCATAGCGATTCAAAGTCCATGTAACTTACGTGGAAGCAAGAGGGATTATACCTTTTATGAAGGCTCGATGTAAGAGTTCTAAACTTTATTTGATCTTTTAAGTTTTTTTTAAGTGAAACAAGATTAGATTCGAAGATGTAAATGATTTGTGTCCATTGGAGGACTTGGATGAGATAGATTCACTCATAAAGTTAGTTAATGATGAAATAATATCGATACTTCTAACATTAAGAACAAAATAATAGGTAGATACCCGAATCTATTAATCCTATAACCTATACGAGAGTATTTCACGATTTTTAAGCATTTTCTTTGGGTTTTAGGTGTTTATGGAAATAAAGTGTAAAAATATGTAACTATATAAAAGACCTGACTTGAATATTAGAGATCAAGCCTCTCTAACATGCCTACATATCTACCATAGGCAAAATTAAAGTCAACATAATTCGCACACGACCTTTAGGGAAAAATCATTTAAGCACAATTTTAGGTTTAGACTCCAAAATAAATAAAAAAGGTGTAACTCAAAATTAACTTTTCTTTTATTATAGATCTAAGGTTAATTTAAAGAAAAGTACCTTTTTTATAAGAAAAATAAAGAAAAAGAAATAAAAAGAACTTTCTTTTTTATCCTTTTTGGCTTTATATGAGAAGGAGAATGTTAAAACTTTGGGTTATGGTTTTGAATTTTAGGTTGAGGGGAGTTTTGAAAGCAAACAAAGAGATTGTTGAAACTTTTATAGAGAGTGTAAGGACGTATTTTCATAGGTCCGTTATCAATTTATTATGTCATATACTGCTACCCCGTCGAAGAGCATTCAAGAGACATCTACATCAAAGACATATCCGAATTACTCAAGTTCTTCATCATTCAAGACTCCGCGAAGTTTACTTTGGTAAGGTTATGTTTGAAATAACTTAACTTTTCACTTAGAGCTTTTGGGATATTTTTACAAAATATTTTTCTAAAGATTTTGTTCTCGGATACCTTTCCGTAGAAAGATCATAACTAATTCATAAAAAATCAAAAAGATACGAAACTGGCGGTCACGCGTTCATATCGAAATTTTCTACAGGCCTGCTTGGAATCTCGTTTGATAGGTCGTTCGAACAACCTGCTTTTATCGTTCAAACGACATAGCATCTCGTTAGATCTCGTTCGAACGATATCTGTCCTTCGTTCGAGCGACTTGCTGATCTCGTTCGAACGAGCTTTGTTTTCGGGGCAGCGCGATTTTCTATAAAATCTTATTCTCTGGTTCCGTTTTCATTAAGAAGTCACAGCGTTTTGACGAACAGAAAAAATGAGAAAGCAAAATTCTTTTAGGCTTCTTCCTTTAGGGTTTTAATCCCTTTTTGTTTTCAATTCACAAAACTCCCATATGCCTTAGTGAATTGTTTTGGTTTTCAAGAACATACTTTGCTCTTGTTTATACTTTGTGGGGAGATCTCTACAACCGACAGTTACATGCTATTGTGGAGGGAGTCCTTATAAAGTTCACTCTTGTGGAGAAGCCGTTTTTCTTCTTCACTGCTGCCCTCCTGAAAAGGGAAAATTCCAGCCGTAACTTGTGGAGGAGCCGTCTTCTTCTTCACTGTTGCCCTCCTGGAAAGGAAAAAGTTCCAGCCGAGACATCGGAACCGACACCTGCGGGTATTTCGTATGTCACCCTATTTCATTGTAATCCGTGTAACCGTATCTTACAAAATTATAGTGAAAATAAAAGGTTTTACCCCTTTGGGGGATTTTTCCTGAAATTGTATGTTTTATCCTGCATGCTTTATTTAATTGGATAAATAATCTAGATGCATTTTTTAGGGTTTAACTAAAATCTGGGATTAATTAAAATTGGATTTTATTTGAGAAGTTGCAATATTTCCGCTGTAGTGATTCTACAAATTGGTATCAGAGCAGGTTACGCTAATTTATCGCGTGATCCTGATTTTTTGAGGATTTACTTTTTGATACAATTTGTTTACTCGCGTTTACAAATTGGTATCAGAGTGGGTTATGCTAATTTATCGCGTGATCCTGATTTTTCGAGGATTGCTTTCTGATACAATTTGTCTACTCACGTCTCCAGAGAGAAAAAGTTTCAAAACAGAAAGGTAACAATTAAGCGACATAGTTATTGTTCTCTAACGTAGTAAGTGAGATACTCCTTTTATAAGTAAACTGCTTGGGCTCATTACCGATATGTCCTCTCTTACAACTTTTTTAATAAATGAATTAATTAAGTCCAAATTTTGCAAAGATGAATAAACAAGTTTATGTAAAAGGAATGTTATAAATATTCCGAAAGAGGCTATATACTGATTGAAAAAACTGCATCTTTGACAATTCATACCAGTCCATTGAATTATTCAAATTTTTTATGCAAAAGGTTTATAAACGGAGTTAACCATTTAGATAATATATCTAAATTCACTCCTTTTTGAATTGATAGAATAAGCATCGTAAAGATCAAATATCAAGGTTTTGGGCGATATAATAATAACCGCTTACTTATGTTATGATGTGAGATAAACACTAGGAATCCACTTATGTAATAGAGTTGATCCAATAAGGTATTGAGCAACGGTGTAGGATCATATCCCAAAGGTAGTAAGTCTTTTCTTTATTATCGAAGAAAGTCCTTTAAAATTCTTAATAAATTTCTATATGAAACCGAGATAGTTACCTTTCAGAAAATTCTAACAGACGGAACGGGAATACCTAGGTTGTATAAGATCATAACACGAGTGATTCGACAGATTTGGATTCCTATATATCCATATATCCACCCATGTGGTACTTCATTATACTATATATATATATAAGATCCATCCGTATAGATATCATAATCTACATCCGAAAACCCATATGTTTTGTAAGAAGCTTGTACAGTTTGGGGACCAATCGATCATGGCGCACTGTATCGCATTTGAGCACTTTTTTATTAATTAATTTATTTATTTCGACGCCAATTTTGGGTTATTTGGGTAATTTCTTTTGGCCTCCTAAGTCTCGTTTATTTGAAATCTCGGAGAAGTGTGGACTGGAGCGTGTGCATGGTCATTGACTCATTGAGAACCTTTTTCTAAAATTTTGGGTCCAAATAATTAATTCACTCTTTTTTTCTAAGGGTCCGTTTGATAGAAAACTGGAAAAATGCAAATGATTCCAGGACATTTGATTCCAAGGCAAACAATTCCAAGGCAAATGAATATTTTTCAACTTGTGTCTGTTTGATACAAGTTGGAAAATCATCAATTTTTCACATTTTCTATCAAACGCAAAAGTTGGAAAATAGATATAAAAGTGGAAAATTTGTTTACGGAATATATATATATATATAATAAATATATATTATTAAATATACAAAATATATGAATATATATTATATTATTTGCGGAATATATATATTTCAAAAATTAATATAATTTGCGGAATATATACATAATAATTTACGGAATATTCATATATTTTGTATATTTTTCCGAAAATTAATAATAATTTACGAAATATATGTATTCCGCAAATAATATAATATATATTCATATATTCCGTAAATAATATATTATATTTTCATAGATTTTTTATATTTAATAGATTTTGTACATTTAAATATTATTAAATGTACAAAATCTATGAAAATATAATATTTTATTTACGAAATATATTCATATATTAAATATTATCATAGATTTTTTATATTTTTTAATAGATTTTGTACATTTAAATATTATTAAATGTACAAAATCTATGAAAATATAATATTTTATTTACGAAATATATTCATATATTAAATATATTATTATATTTAATATATGAATATATGAATATATATTATATTATATACTGAATATACTAAATATATATTATTTACAGAATATATACATATATATAGAATATATATTTACATATATACATAATATTATATTCTGTATATATGTAAATTATATATATATATATATATATATATATATATATATATATATATATATATATATATATATATACTAAATATATATTATTTACAGAATATATACATATATATTATGTATTTATGAATATATACATATATATTATGTATTTATGAATATATACATATATATTATGTATTTATGAATATATACATATATATAATATACGTATACAATATAATATACACATATATAATATACATTATTCTGTATATTATGTATATATACAGAATACAGAATAATGTATATTATATATGTGTATATTATATTGTATATGTATATATACAGAATATAATATACATATATATTATATATATGTATATATTTTGTAAATAATATATATTAAATATAAGGAATATATGAAATATATGAAATATACAAAATTTACGAAATATAAATATATATTAAAATATATGAATTATATAAATTATATAAATGTACGAAATATATAAATATATGAAATATATATAAATATACGAAATATACGCAATATATATATATATATATATATATATATATATGTGTGTGTGTGTGTGTGTGCTAAAATATATAAAATATACGAATATATATTAAAATATACGAAATATATATATTTATATATTTATTAACAATATATATTTATATATTTATGAAATATATAGAATTATAAAAAAAAATTGGTTTCAAGTGATTTGCCACCCAAAGGTGGCAAACAAAAACCTGACCTCCCGAAAGAATTGAATTCCACCCTAGGGTGGCAAATTGTGCTTAAGGGGTGTTGTACATAGAAAACAAATTTCAGGGCAAATTAAGGCTATCAAACAGCCTAAAAGCTGAACAATACCAGAATTTTTCAACTTTTAGGAATTTACCTTGGAATTTTTGTGCTATCAAAACGGACCCTAATCTCAAAATCCAATAATGATAACATTATAGATGTGGTGGGGTGAAGCCACACCAGATTAAAACTGCGGAGGTAATGAAAGTTCTGATTCAAAATTCCACAAAGCATAAAGTCCAATAAATATATATAAACCTAATTGCAGTGTACTGTAGAGTGAGACTTTGATCTGCTTGGATGGTCCGATTCCGATCACATGGAGTCGTCCCCTTCTTCTCATCAAACTCACATTCCTCTCCCTTCTGATCCAGGTTTTTCTCACTCCTTTTCAACCTCTATCCATTTTCTTCACTGTCTTCACAATTCACAATCTCAGATTTCACACACACACACACACACATATATATATCTATTGAATTTGATTTAGGTTAAGACTTTGTTTGATTTTAGAATTTGAGTTCATTCATACTCGTTGGAGGTACAAATTTTTTGGTGACTGGTTTAGGGTTTTATTGAGAGGTGACCTTTTGATTTGTAAAATTTGTACTATAAAGCTCATTTAGGGTGTGGAGATAAAAAAGTCAATAAAGATAGAATAGAACATTCAAAACTATTGATATGGTGCACCTATGTAAGATTAAAACTCGGGAAAAGCACGGTGCATATATAAACATAAGTGCATTATAATGTGAAGCTTTCATGACATGTTATCGCCATTTAATTATATAATTTCTTGTGAATCTCGTGTTTGATTTGTTATTGTGGGAATAGTGAATGTAATGTCACAGATATTACAGCATGGTTCAAAGTTGCGGTAGGACGCTCAATTTTTAACTCGGTATCGGGCGATACGCAATAATACACTATTTAGAGAACAAAAAAAAAAGGGGGAAAAATATAGAAAATTTAGAAAAATAAGATGATATGGATCAATTGGATAAGTATAAAATCATCAATAATGGGTTAGCAAAACAATTTTGCATCGAACTTTACATATGATTTAATAAGGATAAAAGTTGGAAATTATAATATGTTATTTACATATTGAATTTTTCATATATGTAATAATAATACTTATTATTAATTAAGTAAATAATTGGACTTAATCAATATATTATGAGTCATCTATTCTTTATAAATGCAATAATAGTACGTATTATTAATTATGTAAATAACATTAATTAATATATTTTAAGCAAGGTTCTAAAAAACACGGGGCGTGATTGAGGCGTGGAGGCCAAGCCTTAGAAGCCTAGGCGGGCCTAGGCGTGAAAAAACGTGAAAAGGCGTTTAGGCCTTCTTAATATATTTTAATATTTTTTAACCATGACAAGGCTACTAATATACAAAAATTGCACATATCATAAAAATATGTCTGAATATATGCAAATTAAAATACTATTTGATTATTTTGGATGAGATAATGGTCCGATTTGTAAACAAATTCTTTAAAAGGCGACATCGTTTCACTAAAACATTGTTGTTTTTAGAAAAAAGTGCGCCTTAAGGGTTTTACCAAGAATAAGGCGTGAAAAGCGTAAGGCGAGGCGTTTCTTCCAAGCCTTAAGCCTAGGCGTGCCTAGGCGGGTTTTTTAGAACAGTGATTTTAAGCGAATAATTATATTTAAAATAAATAAATTATGTGATATATCACCGTTATGGGCGATACTATCGAGATCTTGTTTAAGTGTTTTTTTTGTTTGATATAATTTTTTTTCTCTTTTTTTCTTCTGGCAAAGCCACTTCGTTTTAATTAGAGAATTTTTACTTCAATTCAATTTTTTTTATAAGGTCTTTCTGTGTATGTATCAGGCGGGGAACCCCTAGATAGTAAAGCGCCCTTAGTTCCTATTCACATCGTCACCCATGCACATCAACTTCCAAATGAGTTTTTGGAGCCATCTCCGGAGCATCAGCTGGTGATTGGTTTCGACTGTGAGGGTGTTGACCTTTGCCGAAATGGAACTCTTTGTATCATGCAGGTAAATTACAAAATTTATTACCATTTTTATTAGATAATGGAATACTACAGTGCCTTGCAAATGTGATGCATGGCGCATACGGTGGCCTATAATGTTATATTCTTTCTTTAATGTGTGTGTGTGTGTGTATGTATATATCAAAGTATGCAGTACTTGTCCTTTTGGGATCATTATGAAGTTGGATGGAAAGAGATATGAATGAAACCTTAGACAGGGCTTGCTTTGCAATGTTGTGTGTTTTTGGGTAAATCTTTCGCTTCGTGTTATGTGAAAATGTTTGCACTCTTTACAATGAATTGAGAGATTCTTCAATGGAAAAATCTTCGTACGAAGACCGACATATTTCACGCCCTAGATGTGTGATTATATCATTTGCTTATGAAGATTGATGATATTTCTCCAAAAATATTTCATATACAGTTAGAACGATTGAAAGACAAAAGCTGACCCAGATATTTGGACATTATATGATTTATCATATTAGGGGCTTGACAGTATAATCAACTTAAAAAGTGTTGTCATGGCAGTAGTAATAATATGGTCATCACCCGTGTGTGCGCATGTGTACTTGAAAGATTGAACTTGTAGTCTTATAGTTTTTATTTTGAACACTGTTGACTAGCCAGGTAAATATAACTTGGGTGCTGAATTTGATTTTTTGGTAGTAGTATGATATATATTTTGAGTTTTATATAGCTTTGGATATTTGTACTGATTTGCATAAATTTTTCATGTTTATGACTTCTCATCAGTGTAATTTGTGTATTTTGTCACTGATTTAAGCATCATTAGGAAATGGAAATAGCTGCCCCTTTTAGATCTGGAGGACAGAATTTCATTTATGAGTCTTATTACCTAGAACATTCATAAATCTGTGGGCACTAATATCGAGACACTCTATTAGTGGTGAAAATTTAAATATAAAGGCTCCTTGTTTCATTGACTTTTTATTCTTGAGAATATGGTTAATATCATTTTGTGTACTTCTGTAGTCTTTTAAATATTGAAACATTAGTTGGTGGTACTTGCGGATAAATTGCAATTTCTAATCGTCCTGATACCAATGTTTCTCCTCCTTTTATTCAGTGTGGATTTTTTGTATAGAAATTGCTTATTGATGAATTATATAATATTGTAGTAAGGTGGTGAACTTGGGGTGTGTGCGTGCCTTAGGGGTGCTGGGATCTCATCACATTAAGGCACAATGATGGTGTTGTTAAGGTTAGTGTAACACCTCGTAAATTCAAGGACCTTTAATTAAATAAAATATTTGGAGAAAAATAATTTATTTTATTTGGAGGAATTAAATCCATGATTAGTGAATTTGTAAATTTGGGGAATTTATTAATTTGGCGAATTGAGGATTAAATATTTTGAACTATTTTATGTCACCTTTTTGAGGCCTTAAAGTTCGAAGATGTTATAAATTAATTCATATGGCAATTTGGAGCGCACGATTATATCCGGATGGGTCAAAATAGTTGGAAATGAGTGGCCATATGTATACATTGGGTCTCGGGACTTAATTAGACATAATTGAGCTCCAAATAAAGAGTTTGGGCCCTTTTTAGGACGCCCATAGCCCAAAAATAGTAATTGAGTTTTTAACCCTAAGTGTGTAAGGGTGAGGCGACTTAAAGTCATTTTAGAAGACTAAAATTAGGATGAGAATAAGAGGAGAGCCATTAGAAGACAAGTTGGGGATTTTGGGAGATAGCTTCAAGAACAAGAGGAGATTCTTGCATTCAATCCAACATTCTCATCCAAAGGCTTTGATCTGCATGTTGAGGTAAGTGGTTTAATTTGCAATTGTTAATTTTCATTTACCTATTCATATTAAAGGAAGTGAAATCAATTACTATGTTAGGGTTTATATTTCATTAGAAATTGGGGATTTTCATTGTTGGGAGTTATAAATCTGTAAGAGATGACAAGATTTGGTTGATTTGATGCTCTAGTTGATGTAATTATTAGGTTTAGATTGAATATGATAAAAGTAGGGCTGTGTTTCGGCCGGATCGGATCGGATCGGATCAGAAAATGCCTATTCGTAAATAAAATAACTATTCCGATATCCGATCCAATTTTTTCGGAAAATTAAAAAAAATTTCGAATTTGGAAAAATCGGCAAAAATCGCAAATTCACAAAATATATTAAAAATCCAGAAATTCCATAATTTCAAAAAAATAAATTATGGATTTTCAATTACTCGAAATTCTCATTTTAAAGAAACAATGAAAATGGCTTAACCCAACATCTAAACACATGAGGATTTGGCTCATTTTTTCATTTGTGTAGAAGTTAGGAGGATACTCTCCTTTTATAGAGCATATTTTGGAGCCCTCTCCCTCTCCCAACTGATGTGGGATATGAGAAACTTTCAAAAAATCGGAAAAGAAATCGGAAATCGGAAAATAATTCCGAAAAAATCGGAAAAATCGGAAAATCGGAAATTCAGAATTATTTCTGATTTCCGATCCGATTTTTTTCGGAAAAATCGGAAATCGGAAAATCGGAAATAGGCAAACTAAAATTTCATTCCAAATTCGGAAAAAATTGGATCGAAAATCGCAAAAATCGGAAAGTTCGGAAAAAAAACACAGCCCTAGATAAAAGGATGGATTTAGGATGAATCTTGGAAAGTTTTGAAGAAGAAATCTGTATAGAATCGAGGTGTTTACTATTCTAATGGCGATTCTGTCCGCGTTGTCCTGTAGAAAATCGCGTTTTCTAACTTTTGTTCTCTGATACGTTTTCTCTAAAAACGGCTCCAAAATGCCCCCAAACGGCATTTTAAAAATCTGGGCAGATTCGTGGGGTAAATTTTAAGAAATATTTTTTAGTTGTTTTTCCGTTGGAGATTGCCTAGATTGATAGGTGTGACTAATTACCCTTGGATTAATTAGAGGATTAATTAAATTGGAGAGAGTAAGGTTTATGATTAAGTGATTGAAACC
Organism: Sambucus nigra; assembly: GCA_949130495.1. Classification (NCBI taxonomy): domain Eukaryota; kingdom Viridiplantae; phylum Streptophyta; class Magnoliopsida; order Dipsacales; family Adoxaceae; genus Sambucus; species Sambucus nigra. Next base: position 77,344,890 of record OX422208.1, read on the forward strand.
TTGTTAATTAAGTGGGGGAAACTTAATTGGATGAAATTGAACATTGAATTGAGAATATTGAATTTCGGGCCGAGAGAGAGTCCGGGCATAATTGGTAGGGTGACACCAAAATAATGATAAATTAATTAGTGTATAATTAATTGGAATAAAGTCGGACCATAGACTTATATGTTTTAGGCTTGTGTATGGGCATAGTATACCGGTAGCCTGGATTTCTATATATATACGGTGATGTGTAGTATATATATGATTTATAAATATTTGTATGAATAATATTTATAGTAAAGCATACCCATTCTAGTGCTATCAGGGGAGGTTGCGCGATGTGAGTGAATCCCCTGGCTAGTGAATGCAGGGTGAGTATACTCCCCAGGTCATAGCGTTCGGGTTCAGGAATGAGACGCTTTGGGTATGATTCGGTCTCGTTACCGTGGGAAACTACGGTCGCCTCCCCAGCGTTTGCTTATTTTCTGATACGGGGAGCTAACTGTATCAGGGTTTCGGGTGGATGAGAATACCCGTTTATGATAGCATTTAGAGAACACCCGATGAGTGCCTACTCGGGGGATAATATATATCTACGTCATGTATATGTGAATGTTGTAGGATTGGTACGTATATATGGTATAATTATATACGGGATAATACAGGATGAGAATTGTATAATTAGTATAACTTGTGAAACGGTTATATAGTATTGAATTGGAATTGATTTAAATAAGTTCGTTTGAATGATAAACTTATAACTCATATACGTGATGTGAATCGTATAAGTGGTATAACCCGTGAGAATGTTATATGGCAATTAACTAAGAAATGACTTAATTAAGTTAATGAGATTAATAACTTATAAAGTATACTAAACCCACTAGGGATAGAGTAGTGGGAAATCGTGGGATATATGTGACAAGGCTAGTTACGGAGTGGTTAGCTAGATGGGTCAAATATTGTACGTTAGGCGTGCACATTAGTGGAGGGGTGAGGTGTCCTCAAGAGAGTGTACGACACTAACTTAAATATGGAGAGCATACTTGTATTTTAATTTACTGCATTTAAATTCACTTGCTAAATATTTTCAAAATGTTTTGGGATCTAACCCTTGCTATAAAATATTTTCAAAACCTTTTAGGTGTCTAGCCACAGGGACGCCAGAATTGTCCTATTCCAGGTTTTCGCAACTGCGACACATGTGGATGTTGCAGGATTTTGACTTAGCCGCTCCAGTCATTTCATTCTTAGAGTAGGATTCAGTCAGTATTCCACTTGGGCATGTCGCTCTAGTTGTACCATTCATTTCAGTTAGTTGATGTATTCGGTTATTACTCATGTGATTCATTTCGTTATTTAATTTGTAGCCGATGGTTGTCTCGGCAAGGATTATATTTATTCCTATCTAGTATTGTTCATTTCAGTATTTGTGTGAATGATTAGTTGTATATTCTTTCGCATGTTATTGTTGGGATGTTAAATAAAAAGATAAAATTTGGCACCATGTCTTTGAATACAAAGTGGTTAGTAAGCTTTAAAATTTTCGACAGTTATGCTAAGAATGAACCAGATGAGATTCATGTTTAATTTGATATAGGACTGATCACCCGGTATTTTATTAGGTGGGGTGTCACATTTAGTTTGTGTTGGCCCAAACGGGGGGATTTCGAATGGGGCAACAAGTCTGATAAGGTAATACCATCTTCAATGGTTGGATAAATTTAAGGGTTTGATTAGTTATATTAGCTGCCCTTATGCACCACAATGGTTTACCACATGATATAGCTTAGCTTTAATGATATTATATAAAAAAGAGGTCAGACGCGTGATATTTAACCTTCCCCATTGGACAGTTCTCTCTTATCCGTCCCTCTTACATATACATATATTTTTCTTTTTCTGAAAAACGGTTCACACTATCTTAAGGAGGGACAGTTAGCTTTCATCCTGTCCCAACAAGTGGGACAGGTTTTGCCCTACCGTTTCTGTCAAATATTCCTCTTAGAGATTCCTATAAGGTATAATTACGAGGATTTAAGATACCTATTGTAACCAAACCCCTTAAATCTGTACTTTAAGCTACCTATTGATGCTCCATGGACCCACAAAAAGTAAAACATACCTGACCTTGTGGTTATTGTGTTCGGCATCAAAGTCCCTCCCCCATCCTTTGAATTTGGTAACTTGGATTGGCCTTCTTGTGGGTATCGTGTTCAGCATCTATATGCTCCTCCTGGGGGAGGGTAGCAGTTATCTTATCCAGTTAGGTTCTTAGTGGATACCCCCAGCGGAATTTACTTCCAAAAGAGAGGAGAAAAAGAAGAGAAGGGGGGGGGGGGGGGGGGGGGAGGGGGGCACAACTTATTAAGATTTGAAGTTGTGCATTCGTCCAAAGGTTTCTCAAACTAAACTGAAATAGCATATTAGAAATGTAACTTTAACATAACTTATTTTCGCTGTTTGTTGCTTGCAGTAAGTGTACCCAGAAAAAGTGATAAAAAGAACGGGCTAATTAGTAGATTTGTTATTGAACATTATGGATAATTACATACCCTCCTTTTGTTAAAATTGAACAACAAAGTGTACCCAAAAAAGACTCGAAAAAAGAAAAGGCTAATAAGTAGATTTGCTATTGAACATTGTTGATAATTAGATACCCTCCTTTTCTTAAAGGTGAACAGCTAAGTGTGAATTGGGAAAGTTGACTTTGTATTATTTAATATATTATAATACGCCATTTCAGTTTAATTTGATAAACCTCATGATGAGTGGTTTTAACTTTAAGATACAGAGAGAGAGAGAGCGCATCCTAGGTCAGTCCCAGCCAAACAGTGAAAATTGACCCTTGAAATCCTCAAACTTCTTAATCTTATTAAAAGCAGGCCAGACCAAACCAAACTTCAAAACAGAAACATAGAACCTAACCAAAGGAAAATCTCCGACTATAATCCACGGTTTATGTTCAGGAAGGAGTAAGGACATGATTTGGAAGCGTTCGTCTCTCTCTCTCTGAAACTCTGCTGCCCGCCACTCTTCGAACCATCTCTTTTACATTCCTCCTATAGTTCTCTTGTATAATGCCAGTCGATGATGCATCTGATCAAAGATCAGTGGCATGAATTCCCTTCCTTTCTTACTTTTTTCTCGAAAAGAAATCACTACTCTTTTTTCTTGGTTTGAACAAACGCCTCCCTAAAATTATGTGGTTTCAGTGGTTACATGAAGTATTTGGAGTCTACAGATATTTTTTTATGCAGTTGGTTCTTCGTTGAGAGATTGACAATGATGATTAGTAGTTTTTGTAATTAGATTGGGAAACAGAAAAAGGTGGAGTTAGTGGGTAATGTTATAACTCAGACGGGATTGTAATTTATTAATGCCCTTGAGCCTGAAGAAGCTTGAGTGATGTTGTATTGTTGGAACAAATAAATGCGAAGGAACTTCAGGCTTCAACACAAAAACATGCTGACTTTATATAATAGTAGATATAAAACTTCTTTAGGATTATTTTTTAGTTATCAGTGACATGTTGTCACTCAAGTCTGAGATTCATTTAGAGCCACTTTCTCGTATTGTTAATGATTATGCAATGATGAGAGGCAATATTGTCTATCTGTTGATGCTAAGTTTTTCTAATTATTGCAGCTTGCATTTCCAGATGCGATATATTTGGTTGATGCTATTCAGGGCGGGGAGATGCTTGTGAAAGCCTGTAAGCCTGCACTTGAGTCTAGTAACATCACTAAAGTTATTCACGATTGCAAAAGAGATAGTGAGGTCTCTTATTGATTTTTTCCTGCTTCTGGACCTTGGCCAATTTGAATGAATGTTTTTGTGCTTTGCACCCTCAGCTTGACTCTTAATTTGCAGGCATTGTATTTTCAATTTGGCATCAAGTTGAACAACGTCGTGGATACACAGGTGAGTGTTACCCCCTAAAAGTTCATGGACGGTATTGCTGTTCTTTTTTATTTATTCACTTTTTTGTAATCTCATTTTAAATCCGAAACATTTATTTTATTAGTCACTGTAAATGGTTACCACAAAAATAAGGGTGGACAAGTCCTCTCCTTTTAGGATAATCCACAAATAGACTGGACTTATCAAGCCTTGGGTTAAACAATATTGTTGGTAACTTTTGCTCTTCTGTCTTCATTACCTCTTTGTACGTAATGATGAAGACTAATGTCCAGAAAGACGGTCACTCTCTAGAGTTGGAAAATCTAGGAAGGGTGGACCACCAGTATGTTTTAGGGTTTGTGCAGAGAGGAGCTATTTTTTTTCGCGTGTGTTTTTTGCCTACCATGACTATCCTATGCAGAGGTGACTTGTTTATGTAGTAGGAGTTTAAGGTCAGGACAAGGGCAAGCGTCCCTGCTTGATAGGCCTACATATTGCAGCCTACTAAGCATGGTACAAGGTGTTACTTCCAGGTGTAGGGTGGCGGAGACAGTTTGTCTCCCTATACGTCAAGCTATGTGGCAACGCCTTGTTGGCGCGCGGGTCATGTGTGACCAACACGAGGTATTAGGGTACGGACACTAGGTTACTAAGGACAGTCTTTTGTGAAAAGGCATGATTTGGTGGATGGCTTACCACTTAAAGGAAGATATGCCTAAACTAAAGCCAACTTTGTCATGGGCTCAGGGTATGGTTTTGTGGTAGTTCTTTCTCGGTCCTAGAGTGGCCAGCCCGACTATTTCATGTTCCATCCTCCAAGCTAAATATCCTCTATAGGCTGAGCTTCGGGGACTGTTGGTAAAGGCACGCCTAAGCGCGCGCGTAGGCTCACTTAGGCACAACATCAGTGCCTTGTGCGCCTAGGCTCCAGGCTGAAACGTGCCTTGTTAAATTTTTTGGATAACGACGACTAATTGATATGCTGATTTTACATATTTGCCAATAGAATATGAAAGATTTGATGTATTCTCATTCTCACCCTAAAACTAACCAAAGCAAGCCCTTGATTCCTAGTGAAACTTTATCTTTCTCATTAGTCCCTACTTAGGCAAAATAACAAGCAAAATTGAACCCCAAGAGTGTTGCATCATAGAATATTTTATATATTGATTTTGATTTTTTTTACACATTGGAGTAACTTTTTTTTTTCAAATTTAAAAACATACAATTTAAATACATACTATTTTTCTTTTGTTGATTATTGAATAATTAAATTGTTAAATAAATTTGATATTTTCTTTTTTCATATGGTGGCATAAGCTCCATCTTCATCCAACACTTCTCTACATAATATGTGTATAATAGTAATATATGTTATATAATTCAAATTTTAGATCATAAATGATCTTAATATTATAAATATACAACTTTTACATATTTAATAGACATTGTGCGATCTCCATAGGGCCTTTCGTCGTTACCACTGTGCTTGTTTGTTTGTGTCCTATAGTATCCATTCCGCCATTCTTGACCACGAGCGCACATTCTCTTCTCCCCATTCGATTTCCTCTTTTTGTTGGGCACTAGAGTCGATTCCACATCACCTGTCTTTTATGCTATCTTTTTCATGTAAGATAGTGTTTGCTCCAATGCAACGACTCCCAACAAAACAAGGAAATATATTAAAGATGGAAAATAAACAGGTGATAATAAGAGATAAACACAAGAAATTTAATGTGGTCTAGCATAAACTTTGCTTAGACAAAATGGTTCCACTATTCGACAAAATTGAGTACGGTGGAGGAGATATATACACCTCGACCCTCTAACTTATATTAGGGTCGTACCCAATGCACAAGGTTCCGACTTTAGCAGCGTATGGGAGAGGTTGAGGTAGGCAAATCTTACCTACAAATTTTGGAGATGCTGAACCCGCTAACTCAAGTATACTCAAATCTCACATTGACCTTCCCCTTAAGATTTTTTCTCGAATAGATCTCAGTTATGTGGTAGATTAGGTAGAACCTATCTAGATATGAAGATCTGTCAATTGAACTACAATTCATTAAACCTTGTGCTTTCTATTAATGGCAACGGTCTATAAATTATTTCAGTATAAGCTGAGGTTGCTTCTTGAAGTGAGAAATCTTTATGACCTAGAAGCTGTTATGTTGTGACTCACATTATTGAATTTTAATTTAGCATTTATTGTTAATTATTCTTCATGCAGATTGCTTATTCTCTGATCAAGGAGCAAGAAGGACGGACAAGAGTGTCAGATGACTACATATCATTCGTTGGCCTCCTCGCAGATCCACGTTATTGTGGTACTTAGCTGTTGTGGTATCCATTTGTTTGTTTCTGGCAGTTGAACCTTTCTGCTTGTGGTTTGACTGCTTGTGATGAATATCTTGAATAATTGATGGAAGTTTAATTAGGTTCAGAAGCGAACAAACAAACCCACAATTAAATTAAATTATCAAACCCTAGCTAGGTTCAACAGATCTCTCGCATTCCTTAAAGTAATGTCATAATGGCGATGATGATGCTAATAATAATAATAATAATAATAATAATAACTGCAACAACAACAACAACTACTACTTAATGCACCAAAAAAATAATTACATTGGAGTCCTTTTATATGAGAGAATTTTCCTTAAGTTCTTTGCTTTCAAATAAATGTTTTCATTACATCATTGGTTTATTTTTAGTGTTTTATTGGTCTCCTTCATTGAAGATTGAAAATTTACTTAATTCAACTTTGATTTTCATCTTTTTCTTTTCATATGACTGTCTGGTAGCAAATGTTGGCCTGTAGCAGAATAATTATGCCGCAATGATCGTGACTGTGACACTCTTTTGAGTTTCAAAGGAGTATTATTGTAGAAATCTATATTTGCTTGTTTTGTGATTGATCTCCAATGGGCCAACCTAATGTGATTCATACGGTAAATGTTAGTGTGATGCTGCCAAGAAGAAAAAAGCATGTAGTGGTAGCATAAAGTGTTAATGCGTGTCAGATGGCACTTCGTGGATACTTTAGTACATGTCGGATACTTTCGTCTGAACTAATCCTTCCTGTTATTGTTGTGTATATAGCATTGTTGTGAGAATCCATTATTTTTTTCTCTAATTAAATGCTGAAATATTTGTATTTATTCTTTCAGTACCACTTAATAACCTTAGTTCTGTGATCTGGTATACTTGAAGTTTCATATCAAATTTCACTATTTTTGGATTTTCACCTTGAGGAATTGAATGCAGGTATATCCTACCTTGAGAAACAAGAAGTTCGTGTTCTTCTGAGGCAGGTTGGTCAATGTCTTCATATAATCCTGAAACTGCTTGACGTAAATTAAACCATCAATGACAATACATTAAGACACTCAAGTGAGGGAATTAACACTCAATTTTAAGAAATGTAGAATGATTTACTATATTGGAATAAGATGATATTTACAAGAGAATGAGAAGGATTGACATCAATACCCTAAATAGGGAAGTAGGACTAGCCCCATGTGATGTCACATGACTTAGGTGCACCCCTATACAATATATTCCTATAATGCCTCTTCTAGAAGGCTTCTCCTTAACCTTATAATAGAAGCAACAAAACGTAACAAAAATAAAAGAAAATTAATAAAAATAAAAAACCTAAAAATACTAAAAATTACTAAAATATTCTCGAAGCTCCCCTACATGAAAAGAGTTCGATCTCGAACTCAAAGGGGAACACCATCAGAATCTGGCTCAACGGAGGTGACTGTAGCAATCAATGCCTGGTGCTGGGCCTCCTCCTCCTCTATCTCCTCGTCCGACGGCTCCGAATCATCAGTCACAAGCAGGGTCCTCTTCCTTGCCTTGGGGCCTTCAGCGACTTGGTGGCCCACGACTGCATAGTTGAAACACTTCATAGCAACAACCGGCGCATCCGAGGCCCGAGGTGGGGCAACAGTCGTAGAAGTGGGTTGGAGAACTGGTGTGACAGGAGTGCGGTGATAGGCTTCGATCTTGATCGCGTACTCAATCGCTTTGACGAAAAACGGTATCTCACGCAACCCCAGGTCCGACTGAATATACGGCTAAAGTCGCTGTATGCAACGGTTGATCACTGAGTCTTGATCTCACCCAGATGGGCCCGAGTGCAAAGAAGGTAGAATTGCTCTGTGTAGGTGCCCTGTCTAAGACCCTGAACCCGAGTGTAGAGGTCGCGCTCATATATCGACAGGATGTAGAATGCATGCAATTTGTCTTCAACTGATCCCAGGTTTGGATTGGAGGAAGCTCAGAGACTGTTCGACGCTGCACCGTATCATTCCACCAAATCCGGGCAAATCCTTGAAATTTGGTGGTGACTAATTGAACACATTTGCACCCGTGATGCCCTTGTTATGGCACAAAAGACACTCAAGTGAGAGAATTAACACTTAATTTTTGGAAGAATTTTACTTTTAGCAACTCCTTTGTTCGAAGTAAGATGCTGTCTAAGTAGACCACGAATTACAAATGTCTGGAAAAGTTCTATTGCTATTTCGCGAGGCAATCCACATCGATGTAATGAAAGTGAAGGGCCCACGATAATGACGGAACGCGCAATAACTTTGTTGACAATTACATATTTTTTGTTCGGTCAGAAGAGTCCTCCGAATATTTTAATTTTGGATTAGTGATTTGTTTCGATATTTTGATTTTATTTTGGAATGTGAAGAGAGAATAGAGGATAGGCTCATTACATTCAAAAAAAGACATAGGAATTTACCATAAGTAATTGAGCGTGAGAGCCCTCTCATGAAAATAAAAAATAACAAAGGTTCGAGCGAATTTGCTCTCTTTCGGCTAAGTAAATTAACCTAAGGTTAAGATAAATAAGTGTTTGATCCGGATTGGAATTGACAGGAGCCCGCACAAGGGGTGGAGCATGTGGTTTAATACGATGCAAAGCGAAGAACCTTAACAGGGCTTGACATGCCGCGAATCCTCTTGAAAGAGAGGGGTGCCTTTGGGAACGCGGATACTGGTGATGCATGGTTGTCATCAGCTCGTGTCGTGAGGTGTTGGGTTGAATAGAAGGAAAGGAGATCAAAAAGATACGCGGACGACTTGACTATAGTACAGGTCGGATGTTTCCGTGAGCAGTAAGCAACAAATCTCCCCTAATTTCGGGAAAGCTGGTGGCCGCGTTTGAATTCTATCAAGGCAAGGGGCGACATGAATCAAGACCGATGCCAATATGAATCAAAATATTAAGATTGGGACTCATAATTACCAAATAATTGATAAAATTGATAAGCAAGATTTTTTTTTTTATCTTACAATTCATCAAGATTCAGAATTTAAGCCACCTAATTACAATTTTTTTTTTGATTGGATGGAAATGAATGAAGAAATACTAAATTGGGGTAATGGAAGGATTTAGAAGGGGGACATCAATAACCTAAATAGGAAAGTAGGCTTACGCGATGTCACATGACCTAGTGCACCCCCTATACAATATATTCTTACAATGCCCATTTTAGAAGGCTTTCCATTAGCCCTATAATACAAGCAACAAAACGTAACAAAAATAAAAGAAAACTAATAAAAATAAAAAGCCTTAAAAATGCTAAAAATTACTAAAATATCCTCAAAGCTTCACCAATTTCCATCACTGCTTGCTTGATCATTGGGATCGAAAAATGGTATTCCTTGTCCATGTTTTAAATGAAGTTCTATAAATCAATCTCTTATATTTGTTTCTGTAACGACTCGACCCGGATATAGGGGTTACCCGTGAGTCAACCCGGTCTGAACCGAGCGTTAGGAGTGAAGTGCAATGGAACAACCTATATAATGTTGCTCGTCCGGTTTTATTTTAAATTAACATTTCACTTGTTTAGCATGCGATTCCAGTTTCATGATAAATTACGTGTGGGACCCACGGGGAGCACCCCGATTCCAAGTAAATAGAGTTACTAACGTGTAAAATAAACGAAGTATACTTACCAGTATAAAGCCCTCAAAATACGAACCCGCACCCAACCTGCAGTAACAAAGCGAGGGTGTGAGCCTATGTCCCGTAGGAATATACAAGCAATATAGAAATGAACGGCTAAAAAGAATACTCACGCTACAATCGTATGCATGCGAAAATATATATGTATATAAATACATATAGCTGTACCCTTGAAAAGTATATATTTAAATGCATTAACTGTTTTACTTTCGGAAACCTTACTCATCCATATTAATTTACCTTAATCTTGTAAAGACTTCCGTTATTCATACTTAGCATTTCTCACTTTGTTTAACACGCTCGGTTTCACACTTGACACCATTACACTTGATTTATTCCAACCCAATTCCTTTACCGGAATCACCCCTTTTTTTATTCATTTAGAATATATCTTAGTATTTTCATTGAAAAGTACCATTTCAACACACGCACTCATCGTGTTAGAAAGTACTTGTATATCATTTGGAAACCTTTCATTTCATACTTACACAATTTATGGGTTTAACAACTTAAGTTACACAACTACCCATTTGCCCACTTTACTGTACCTTTCTTACCTCAACTTATGGATGTTTATAGGTTTACGCATTTACTTGTCCATTTAACCTTTTATCGGAACATTTATTTCATTCATTCAAGCTAGGTTATATTAACACGTTTTACCACGCAATCCATTTCTTGACATGTTTCTTATTCCTTTTATCTTTTCTCGGAAATTTACCTTTACCGCATACTTACACGGGTTCCACACCGACGGCTATGCACACCATATGCTCCGGTCAGTGATTTAGGGCGTTTCACCCAAGGGCTCCGGGCCCTTCTTACTTAATCCCGGTTCCACCAGGGTCCTTATTAATGTGTTTAACATTTTACACATGTCCACATTATTCCATTTCTTTACTTTTACCCGGCCGAAGCCAAAACCCGGACTTAACCGTCCGTTTTTCCATTAACACTTGGAAAATTATTTCTTTTCTTCTTTAAGTCCCTTATCCACACACGTGATTTATACTAAAATCATTCACGCTTTAGGGCTTAGTTCATTTTCACCCACATTAATGTAAAGACATTCTTCAACATTTTTATTCCATAAAAATGTTCCACTTTAAGTAAATTACCAATTTATCCTTTGTTTACCAAACTTGCAATTTAGTTCCTTAACAAGTATTATTTCTCAAATATGGTTATTAAGTTTCCAACTTAACATTTAAGCGCCTAAGCCATTTTAACACTTGTTTAATACCACACTTTGGTCAACTTTCACACTTGTCACTTTAACACATAAAATAGACAGAAGACTACTTTTTCTTTCTTAGAAGTTTTCATTTCTTTCATTTAACACATGCAGTCTTATACTCTACATTTTCACACTTTAAATATCCATTTTCCCACACAATTTGAAGACTAATATTTCCTTTTGTCAAATTTTATGTTAAAACTAAACAAAACTTTCTTTAAACTTGCTCACATATTTATTATCAAAATACTACAAGTTTACAGGCATAGGAAGTGGACTTTAGATCCTAAAATCCTATTAAATGGGTTAAACATACATTTCAAGCAAAGTAAAACATTTTATCAATTTCTTTAAACTTGACGAGTGCCCATTTTCATAAAGTCTCCATTTTGCAAGAAACTTAAAAATATTTATTTCATAAATATTTCAACAAGTTTACACTATCCAATACAAATATCCATTATTTCCTCTTTACTAGAAATACGCAAAAATATCATTTCCTCACATTTTTATTCCATAAAAATGTTTATTATTTATTTTCAGTAGAAATACACCAAAATGACATTTTTTTACATTTTCCATAAAAATGTCCATTATTTCTTTTTACAAAAAATACACCAAAATGACAATTTCTTACATTTTTATTCCATAAAAATGTTAACTATTTCTTTTCACTAGAAATACACCAAAATGACATTTTCTCACATTTTTTGATGGGAATCCATCGTTATTTTTCTTTTTATATCTACTTTTAGCCTTTTTTAGTCATTTTCTCTCCTTCTTTTGCCTCCAAGCATGTTTGGAACTAATAAAGCATTCTTTTATTTCTTAGTTGGTCTTTTAGTCATTTTAGGTAATTACTTGATTAGCAAGTAATATCTCTCCTATAAATAGCTCTTGTATTCTCATTTTGTACTAAATTCCTCAATTCTTGAAATATAAGAACTCTTTTGTTTCTCTCTAGAAATCATATTGTCTTGATTTTTAGGTCAGTGATGTGTAGTTCACGTCAAATTGGTATCAGAGCGGGTGTCGCTCCAAACATCGGTGTATTCGTGTGTATCGGTGAGCGTAGATTATCAAATCGTGCCCTACATTCTCTACGGCCCCGAAGAAGGCAACTCAAATTCAAGAGGAGATTAACGAAGAGTTGGGACAAAGCAATCAAGAACTGAGACAACGAGTGGATGAATTGACAAAAAAAAAAAGCCAAGAGCAATTAGAAGCCATAATGTTACAATTCTCCAAATTTCAAAACCCTAGCCCCTAAAATAGCCCCACCCACGCTTCCGCAAACATCTCCACCCAAGAAGCTGCCCCAAACCCTTCCCCACACCTGTCATCCATTTTCCAACCCTATTCAAAGCAGGGCAGCCCTCGTTCCCTATAAGTTGCAGCCTCCACAGTACCGGAGCCACCCTAAGGTGATCGAACCTCCTCGGAAACCATCCAGAAAGTCAAGGTTGCCCGGAAACCTCCAGCGCAGCATCTATCCAAGCCAAAACCACCCTGTGGTGGTAGGCAATAACCAAGAAAGTTTTGGGCTGCCTGACCACACAGGATGTCTCAACAAAGGTCAAATTTCTCCTACGCCAATTGATCTACCCTCGGCCCTAAGTGGAACTCTCCCACATGTTTAAGAACTAGGGTTTGAGGCCAAGAAAATGATTTTTGACCCGGGTGGTTACTATTTTGTTGGTTAACATGAGAGGCAAGAGGAAGATGATGAAGATTGAAGAAAGAATTGAAAAATGACCCTTTCTCAAATTTTCAAGAAAATATTTTTGGCCTCACAAGTCTTTGCATCTCCTTTCACGCGATTCTCCAATTTTGCAAGTTTGAGGACGGACTTTTTGAAGCCGGAGAGGATGATGGGAATCCATTGTTATTTTCCTTTTATTTTCATTGTATTTTCTAATTTTAGTTCTTTTTAGGCCTTTTCTTTATTTAATTAGCCTCCAAGCATGTTTGGGACTAATTAGACATTCTTTTATTTTTAGTTAGTCCTTTTTAGTCATTTTAAGTAATTACTCTAGTAGCAAGTAATAACCCACCTATAAATAGCTTTGTAGTCTTCATTTGAAGATAGCTTCCAATTCTATAAATATAAAAACTCTTTTGTTTCTCTCTTTAGAAATCATGTTGTCTTGATTTTTAGGTCATTGACGTGTAGTTCACGTCAAATTGGTATCAAAGCGGGTGCCGCTCCAAACATTGGTGTATTCGTGTGTTAGTTTGTGTCTGTGAGTGTAGATTATCAAATCGTGCCCTACATTCTCAATGGTCCCGAAGAAGACGACTCGAATTCAAGATGAGATTAATGAAAAGTTAAGAAAAAGTAATCAAGAATTGGCACGGCGAATGGATGAATTGATTTTATACGGAAAAACAAGAACAATTTGAAGCCCTAATGTTACAATTCTCCGAACTTCAAAACTCTAGCCCCCAAAATAGTCCCACCCACACTTCCGCAACCATTTCCACCCAAGAATCCCCATAACCAAATCTCTAAAGACCCGGGAAACAACCCGTAACCCCTGACGACGGTCCTTGTCAATTTCCTGCACCGGAATACCACTTGTTTGAAAAATTCTCCTCCGGCCAGGTATGGACGTCATCTCTGCCCTGTCGGACCACCATTCCGGTGACCGACCTCCCTCCTCTTACCGCCAATCTACCAAACCCCGGCAGCCGACCTTCAAAATCCTCCTCCGGCGCATTTTCGGCACCAGGTAACCCAAGCCTACCCCTCTATAACACCTGCTGTCCATCCGACACTATAGGATCCCAGAAAGCTGCTATACGGGGTGAAACCATAGGCCAGAAAACACATCGGGTACAATTCAACCCCGAAAAATATCCCGGCCTACCCAGGGCTCTGCCCAAGTCTCCTACCCATCATTCCAACCTCGAAAAGCCTCGCAACACCACCGGTCATCCTATCGAGCAGCTGTCCTATTTTTCCGGCCTCAAGAAAACCCTCCAACAAATTCAAGAACACATCCCAAAATTAGTTTATGACCCGGGTGGGCACTATTTTTTGTTGGTTGACATGAGAGGCAAGAGGAAGATGATGAAGGTTGAAGCAAGAATTGAAAAATGACCCTTCCTCAAATTTTCAAAAGAAAATATTGTCCTCACAAATCTTGCATCATTTTTCAAGCACATTTTTGGAACTTCTCACGCGATTCTCTAATTTTGCAAGTTTGAGGACGAACTTTGTAAAGACGGGGAGAATGATGGGAATCCATTGTTATTTTCCTTTAATTTCTATTTTTAGATCTTTTTAGTCATTTTCTCTTCTGAATTAGCCTCCAAGCATGTTTGGGACTAATTAGGTATTCTTTTATTTCTTAGTTGGTCTTTTAGTCATTTTAGGTAATTACTTGATTAGCAAGTAATATTTCTCCTATAAATAGCTATTGTATTCTCATTTTGTACTAAATTCCTCAATTATTTGTTTCTCTCTAGAAATCATATTGTCTTGATTTTTAGGTCATTGACGTGTAGTTCACGTTATTTTTATTCCATAAGAATGCCCATTATTTCTTTTTACCAAAAATACACCAAAACGACATTTTCTTATATTTTTATTCCCATAAAAATGTCTATTTCAGTTTTTACTAGAAAACTACACAAATAATATTTGCTTACATTTTTGTTCTATAAAAATGTCTAATTTCAGGTTATTAAGAACCCATAATTATTTCATAGTAATCCTACTCTTAACCAACAACAATAAGACTACAATATTTATCAAAGAGAGTCCCAAATAAAATAAGAGTAGATTAACCCACTTAAATGACTCCAAAGTGGTGGTGGTGGTGGTGAAGATGGGTGACTCCCCCACCTCCAAAGGTGGCCCTAAAGGGAGTCACAAAAAGCTCCACCATACCGACCTCCATGGAAGTTCCAACACACTCCAAAAATGCCTCCACAGATACATCTTCTTGCTCCAAGAATACCCCCATTAAAAATCCCCAACAACACTCCTACAATACCTTATGTATTTTCTTCTTAAACCCCTAGAAAGTACCTCCATATTTCATAGCTTCCATTTTCTTGATAGTGGGCAAATAAGTATATTATAGTGTGTGTATACTCACTATACTAGGGGGACCGGTTGTCTACAGGTTTGGAGGGACGAAAGTGTTAAGAGGGTAGAGAGAGATGGAGAAGATGGCAAAGGCAGTGGGAGTCTTCTTCCCCTCCACGCCTCTCTCTCTCTGTTAGTCCAATGGAAAAACCCTCACATATATAATATATACACTAGCTGATTTGCTCAAAAACCAGGCTCCAAGAGCTGGCTAGGATTTGATCCTACGGTGGAGAGCTTGACAGCAAAACTGTGCGTGTGAGATTTTATCAGCGTCATTCGAACGACCAGCTCCTAGTTTTCCATTTTTTCCCCTTAACAGCTTTTGAAATCCAAGCAGATGCCTATATGGTTTAACTCATTGCTTCTTAATCAAATACTTTCATTTATTACATTTGCCCCAATAGTTTCCAACTTTTAATAAAAGCATACATAATTTATTTCCTAAAAATTCTATAATCCTTATATAAAACTTTTATATAATCCATAATTCAATTAACTTTCTTCAACTCTAATTTATGCCTCATCGTATATAATCCATATATATAATTTAATTAATTTATCGGGGTGGGGTATTACAGTTTCTTATTCGTAGCTCGTGTGCCTTCATATCATTTGAATCACAATTATAACCACCCCCAACCCCCGGCGCGGGTGTAACTACTAGTTTATAAGGCGAGATATGCTAGATTTTTTTTAAAATACTTGAAAAAGTTTCAATTGGTTGTCTAAGAATTTGGGAAGGCAGAGGGGTTGAGTTATGGGGTCAGTCCAATTCAATATTTCAACGTAACCATTCTATAATCTTCCCACAATCTATATCTACCTGCTAAACAGGGAAGTGACATATTAGATAGCAAGTATTGATGTTTTATGTCAGGCATAAGCTTCTGGAAGCCTTTGTTCGCAAAAAGCTATAGTTTTATCTTCAACTCCTACATCTTATATTGTTTAGTGACATCATCATAGAACCACATGTATTATAATCTTATATAGTTTGTTTTAATTAGCATCGAGAAAGTTTCTTATAAAAAAGCTAGAACTGAAAAAGAAAATGTAAAATCTCGAGTAAATTGCACGAAACCCCTGAAATATAACACTTGTTGCAGATAACTCTCTGAAATGTTAACTCTGCAAAATACTCATTGAACTATTTTATTCAATTGCGCTTTACTCTTTGTGTTGTTAAATTAGGTTTAGTGATAGGGGGTTATTTGCAACTGTTTAGAGGGTTTCTTAATTTTTACTCCATAATCTATCTGAAGTTCTGGTACTTGTAACTTCTAAGATCAGTTCGAGAAATTAGTTTTTCTTCACCAATTGTATGTGATCATACTTGCATTTTTCTACTATACATTCTGGGTATTTATCGTTACTTAACTTCTTAATGATATCTTCTTTGATATTTTTTGCAGGACCCTAACTTTTGGACATATAGACCATTATCAGAGCAGATGGTCCGGGCAGCTGCAGATGATGTCCGCTTTCTTCTCTTTATCTACCACAAGATGATGGAAAAAATGAATGAACGATCCTTATGGTATCTTGCAGTTCGCGGGGCCCTCTATTGTCGATGTTTCTGCGTCAATGATAATGATTATGCAGACTGGCCATCTCTCCCTCCGGTTCCAGGTTCCCCACCCCCTTTCTGAATTAGCATGTTGTCTATAGCTATTCTGGTGTGTATGAGTGCCAATTTCACTACTTTTAAATAGAGTTTGATAGCACATATATGACACCCCCCCTTAGATACAACATTTAAAGCTCCAGTTTTTATTTGATAGCCCCCATATCCGCTGGATGTTACTCGACTATGCCTTTGCTGATGGGGATAACACCCATCTCGGCTAAATGTGACTTGGTTTAGCATTGCTTTGGGGATAGTACCCATCTCAACTGAATGTTACTCGGTTGTGTCTTCGAGTGCTGGGGTTTAGTCACACCCCTTTAATGCAATCAAAAGTAGTCCAAGTAATACTTCACAAACAATTTACCTTCTTTCGTCCGTACTCCAATTCCATCACCACCAATCTACTCTTAACAGCGGCCAAACCTCGAGCACATTAAACTCTTGGAAAACATTATTCCACACAAAAAAAGTTAGGAGGCCAAGAAAGAAACAAGTGATCAACATCCTTACTTCCCTGTCTGTACAACACCCACCAATGAGGGGATTTAAATCTTTGTGTTGATTAAACAAATGTGAATAGAAATCATTGCAGATCATTGAATGCATATCGTGTCTAAACTAAAGTCATTTTATAACCCATCTCAGCTGAATGTTACTTGGTTTTGTCTTCGAGTGTTGGGGTTTAGTCACACCCCTTTTATGCAATAAAAAGTTAGTCCAAGTAAAACTTCCCAAACAATTCACCTTCTTTTGCCGGTACTCCAATTCCATCACCACCGATCTACTCTTAACAGCGGCAAAAGCTTGAGCATGTTAATCTCTTGGAAAACATTATCCCACACAAGAAAATGTTAAAAGGACAAGAAAGAGAAAAGCGATCAACATCCTTACTTTCCTGCCTGTACAACACGTACCAGTGAGAGGATTTGAATCATTACGTTGATTAAACAAGTGTGAATAGAATTCATTGCAGATCATGGAATACATATCTTGCCCAAACTAAAGTCCTTTTATAATTGCAGATAACATCATTGCAAGTGATAATGCTCCCGAGGACGAAATCTTGTCAGTTCTTGATGTTCCTCCAGGGAAAATGGGACGTATCATTGGAAGGAGAGGAGCTTCCATCTTGTCAATAAAGGAGTCTTGCAAGTATTTTTCTATCCCTCTTCACATATCCATATATACATGCATTTGTATAATTATAGGGTAGCCTAATTTCTGAGGATCCTGTGAAGATTGATTGATATACACACTATTACCCATACCTATGGAGACTGTTTCCATGCAACACAGCGTTAGCGTTGCGCTTATGGCCATCCCAATCTCTCTCTACACGCGTGCGCGTGCGCGCACACATTATTGTCTTGTTTGACAAATGTTAAATTGTTTCATCACGTCTTTATTGGGATGCTTATATTTGCAGTGCGGAAATAGTCATGGGAGGCTCTAAAGGCCCACCGGACAAGGTTAGTCTTCCTTGCAGTTGTGTAGGAATCTATACGAGCCCTTTTGATTGAACCAAAAAATATAATGATTGTATATTCCTCCATTTGCAATCGAAATATAAATAATAAATTGGACAGCTTTCTTTTGACATATTAATATATTGGACGGTTCAAGTGCTGCTGATAGGAGTGCAATTCGTATAGGACTTTTGAATTTTATATCCGTCTCGCCCCACCCAACCTCCAATTTCACCATGATATATACAGTTTTTGAACTCCAAAACGTTCCAAAAGATGTGTAGAATTGGAGTCATCTTGAAAAATCCAAAATTGTGAGTTTCCTAAACATCTAAGAAAACATATTTTTGTTTTATATTTACATCTCATTAAGTTTACATATATTTTTAGAATATGAATAATATATTTCAGAAGATTTTGAAATAATTGCAGAAAATATAAAATAATTAAGAAAAAACGTAATTGGGAAATTCATAAAATTTGAAAATTTATGAAGATGGTAATTCCATTTTTTAAAGATATTTTTGAAGACCGCAATTTCAATCCCAAGTGTTAATTTAGTGGGTTTATGCAGGTATTCATCATCGGACCAGTGAAGCAGGTGAGGAAAGCTGAAGCCATTTTAAGGGGGAAAATGCTGGAAATGTATTAATAACCGCTATATTTACTTTCCTTTCCTTCATCCCACTATAACAAAAATATTAATAAGCTTTACAAAAAATGGGGGTTGCTTCCAATGTGCCTGGTTTCCGCTTACATATCCATATATACATTTGTATGTATATATATTTCTGCAGTTGGTTGAGGGCCCCTTGCTTTCCACTTATTGGCCATTGTTATAAACTAGCAATCAAAATTAATCTGGCTTTGCCTGATTCCTGTTTACATACTTTTGAAGGACCGAAAAATGCAATTATCCCTTACAAAATATGAAAATGGTTATAATATAATGCAATTTACATCATGTAACTTTGAATATAATTCATATATTACTTTACTCTCTCCTTTCCTGAGCTAGGATTGAAAATGTGAAGTAAATTTTTAAATAATAGAAGTTGGTGACATTTACTATAATAAACAATAATAGGACTTTAAAAACGACGGTGAGAGTATTTTAAGGCTGGCTAGCCTTAGTACCTAGGTACTTCTAAATGAGTATACTCGCTAATTTTTTTTTTCATTTTAATGCAAATAATGTGTTTCAAGAATAAAAGGGCAAATAATTTAATTACAGAAAACATATTTCAATAGATAAAATTGGGAAAGTATTTTTATTTTATTTAATGTGTTAATATTTATAAACAGCTAATTATTTCTAAAGAACACCATTTTAAACTGTTTTTAATAGATAAAAAGTGAAAAAAATAGTATTTCTATTCAACTTGTGTTGATACGTATTTAGCTCTTTTTAAATAGAGTAAATTAGATCAAACTTTCCTCGACTATTTTTTATTTAGGGCTTACCTCACTCAATTAAAATATTCGATAAACTCACTTCCTAAACTATCATCTTGTTACCAATAAGATCCAAAATTTGGGTTTTGCTCATTGTTTGTCGAAATGGACAAAATATCCTTCACGCAATTTTAATACCCCAAACTGAAACATAAAAATAAAACCTAACCCCTTCCCTTTATCCACTCAATTCATTTCAAAATCCTAAACCCCCCTCCCCACCCTCCCAGCCAAATTCTTCACAAGCCCTGACCTGCATGATGTAAAACCCACCTTCGTTCCCCTGCCTTCCTTGCCACTCACCCCCGCTCACTTTCTCTGCTATCTTTATCTCTGCCTTCCAAGCAACCCTTCCTCGTCACCATTACCTCCTCTCCCAACCAATCCCTAGCCACCATCATTACCTCCCTTGAGCAACCACCACACTCAAACCCAACAAAAGCAAAAACAAACAATGAAAGATAAAGCCAGATCTGGTGGATTTTGTTTGATTTTTCGAGAAACCAACAAAACCAAAATTGATTTTCAAAATTAAAAGAACCAAAATGATTTGACTAAGAAATGTTTCAAAATTGATTTCCATGAAGCATTTCAAATCGTATATGTATAAAGAGAGATGTGGATTTTTATGAGAGGGGTTGTGAGGGTCGTTCAAGGGGTGGGGGTGGGGGGGAGAGAGAGATGATGCCAATGTAGGGTTGTCTTAATGAAGAGAGAGAGAGAACTGTGTCTAGGAGGTGGGTTTGGTAGTGGTGGGAGGTGCGTTTGGGAGGGGGACCGAGGCAGGGGAAGAGAGAGGGCGGAGCGGTGGGTTTAGGGTTTGAAATGGGTGAGTGGAGAGAGATAATGGGGTTAGGTTTTATTTTTCTTTATTTTTTTTAGTTTTAGACTTTTAAATGGGTTCAATGGTATTTTTGTTCCTTTAGACAACAAATGCAGGGAACTCAGTTTTTAACTTATTCGCAACAGGTTGATAGTTTGGGGGGGGGGGGGGGGGGGGTGAGCTTGTCGAGTATTAAGTGGATGGCCCGTAAATCCGACATAGTTGAGGGGGTTTGGTTTAATTTACTCTTTTAAATAAGTGGACATTTTTTAATTAAAAAAACACATTATTTTTATATTTCTTTTTTATATAAAAAAGCAGTTTTTCATTTATAAACACATTTTTTATATACATAAAAGACTATTCATTTCATAAATATAAAATTGACTTTATTTTTAAATATAAACTACAACTTCTTAATAAAAGCTATTGTAATACCCCGTAATTTTCTAGAATAAATAATAAAGTAATATTTTTGCAATAAAATTAAAATTTGTGGAAATTGGACTTCATCGGAAAATTTAATTTATTAAGTTCGAATATATAATTTGTTGGTATGGCATAATTATGCGTGATGGATTTTGTATGTTAATGTTTATAATAATTGCATGTGTTGTAGAAAATACATAATTGAAGTGTGACACAATTAGAAATACACAATATTGGGATAAAATAATTTGAGATATGTTTCGGGGAGTATATGGGCTCGTTTAGGTGTTGTAGACCATTAGAAATAGTTCCCGACCATAATTAAATGAGTTGGGGAACTTTTGGGCTAGTTTGGGTGTGGATTCGAACCCATTTGGGGGTTCAAAGTTTGGGATTTTAACCCAACTTGGGATTAGGGAGTAATATATATTTAAGGGAAAATAAACTACTCCCCACTGTTGATAAGAAAAACCTAAACGTAACTGCTACCAAGAGAGAGGTGGAGAAAAACAAAAAAGGGGAGAAAAAGCAAGAAATCAAAAGGGGAATCAAGGGGCTTTCTTCCACAACTCATTAAGGTAAGAATTTTCTTGCTCAATTTACATACAATTTACTTCTTGATGCATTATAATAATCCCATATGAATTCTGGGATTTAGGTTTGATTTTGATGATTAAATGCTAGGATTAAATCCCATGCATGTAGAGGATTGATTTTTAAGATATGTTATAACCTATAAATCTAAGAATCTCTCTAGAAATTTGATGATAGAAACCTTAGGGTTCTTGAATAAGATTGGAGAATCTTGGATTTGCATTTAGAGGATTTTAATATGTGAAATCGATCTGTAGATTAGTGATTTTAATACCATGTTATATGCCCCATAATCTATTGTATACAAGTGATAATTGTGGGATAAATCTGGGTTAAAGAATTGGTGTAATTATGTTGAAATTGAAGTTCTTGAACGTGAACCCAAGTAATAAAAACCCATTAACATATTTTTTGGAGAAGGATTAATGATTGGAAGCAACATTAGAAGGGAATTTAGAAAGTTCGTATAAAAAAAATTAAAAATAGCAGATTTGGGCTTCTGAAACAAAACAAATCGATTCAGCCAAGTAACATAATTGATTCGGACCTGTTGTCAAGGTGAGTTTGGGCCAAGTTTAAAGGTAGAATATTTTGGGGACCCCGTACGAGTTTGTGTGACGATGTTTTGGGGGGTATCGAGGGACTCATTAAAAACATAGATGTGGCCTACATGTTGATTAAAATATTATATTTAACTAGATGGTTAAATAAACGGTTATCGGAGATAAAATTAATAGTTATCTAGATGGTCAATTATTAATTAATGAACAATTGTGGATATCATGTGGGTTTATTTTCAGGTAATTATAGAGTAGTTAACTACACATATTATATGAGATAAATAAAATGTACTTATGTGTATTTGTGTAGACATACCAATGTTCGTGGACGCTCCTATCGGCTTGAAATTTCGTGCGTTCAGACTGTGTAGCACACATCCGCATAGGTGAGCTAGATGATGTGTAGGTAATTTAGTTATTCTGTAGGAGCGACATCTACGATAGGTAGGTGTTGACGCCGGTAGCCTTTGTCACTGCTGGGTATAGGCCGTGAACTACTATATTGCGTAGGGATCGCCCCCAATTTATGCGTGTTTGTGATGTCCGCTTAGGATAAGAGATTCCTCCGGACTTGCCGATAGAGCACGAACGAGACACCAACGGTAGGTGCCTATATATATATATATATATATATCGGACTTTAATGAGATTAATTAAATTGTTTGTACTTGAGACATAACTTGTAGACCTTTATCATGTTGTGCATAATAGATGTTTATGCCATTTATGTCAGACACATAACACTGGGATATTTTGGGATTTGGTAATTATATATAGTCGGTTCGCTTTAGCAATTAATTATCATCAGATTCATTATTATTTAATTGACACGTAGTCACATTTGTTATTTGGGACTTATTGGGATGCGAGTAATATCACACTTAGCTGAGGAGGATGAGATGTTAATTGCATGCGAGTGACGAGGGGGAATATTTATTTTTCATTAACTGTATTTATTGCATCTTAAATTGATTAAGTTAATTCTTGCACACCTAGGGCTCTAACCCAAATTTAAATGTTTTCTCCCCCCCAAGTGCTCCTAGACAAGGATAGCGGGGTTGTTATTAGTCATGTGACCTATCTTGCCTACCAGCTTGTCAAATTTATTGATTCTAGCATAGGTGCTTTTTCGCTGTAGTTATTTATTTCATTTCAGATAATTGTAAGGGCATAAGCTCGAGATTTCTTTACAATATGTTAGGTTAAGATATTTACTTTCTTATCGGATTTATTATTTACTTGGTGATGGTTGGATTCATTTGTTGTTATGTATTCATTGGACCAAAATTATGGGTCTTTAATATATTATGTATATTACGTTGTGCTAAGAATGCTATTACTTGACAGACAATCCCCATCTTCGACGTATCGTGCCTGCCCATCCTTTATGTGAGAAAATGAGGGTTGTTATAGTTGGTATCAACGCCATGTTCTAGTGTCCTTTGGATCCGTGCTGCGTTCATTACGTTGTGCGTTGCGTCCTTTGATATGTAGAGCCTATGCTTAGGGCTCATTGTATTATTACGTTGTACTAATTCGAACTTTGTTTTCTTTCAGATGGGAAACAGACAGAGGGGGTAGGCCGAGGCGCGTAGTCGCACTTGCTGTCGAGGAAGAGGCTCACCGAGTGCCACATCAGCAGCCATAGGCCCCACAATTGATTACACTCGTAGAGATCGCCACTACCGTGTCTCAAGCAGTTTCTACGGATATGGTAGCCATGCTTCGGCACTTCTCATCGCCACAGGCATAACAACCACCACCACCACCACAACAGGTGGCCATACTAGCTCAAGCACTAGGATATATGTGGGACAGGGCTAGGGAGGCCTTTGTTAAGGGCCAACGTCTAGAGTTTTCAGGCGGTTAAGATATATTGGTGGCGAGTAGGTGGAAGAAAGACATAAAGAGATATTTACGGATGATAGAGTACACACCCATGCAGAAGCTGATGCTAGCTTCGTTCAGATTAGTGGGGGTCGCGCTTCAGTGGTGGGAGGCGATTACCACGGTTGCAGGGAGAGACAACCTGACTATTGATGAGTTTTGGGAGAGGTTTGAAGGGAAATACTTTCCCTTAGCCATGCAGTCTGAAATGAGGAGAAAGTTTATGGAGCTTAAGAAGGAAGGACGTACTGTAGCCGAGTACGAAGAGGATTTCACCGCTCTTTTGTACTTCACAAAGGAGGATATTAGCACTGAGTAGAGGAGGATGGAGATGTTCATTGCGAGATCAGCCTGGCACATCAGGAAGGCTCTTCTGGGGAATTCAGTCTTTACAAATTAGTTAGTTAATGCCACACTCCTCCATTGCCAGGATCACAAATCATTTATGAGGAACAAGGGTGAGAAACGCCACGAAGCAGAGTCGTCGAGCCAGTAAGGCAAGCCGAGTGGGGGAGCGGATCAGGGACCTAGCAGTTTAGGGGCACCCCATTCGCTTAGCAGAATAAGAAGTTCAGGGGTTTGGACGACCAGCATAGATAGGGCTAGCAGGGCCAAGGGAAGTCAAGACAGGGTCGTCAGACTGAGCGACGCCCGTTTCACGAGAATTGTTATAGTGGGAAGAAGGGTCATACTTCGAGGCGGTGTCCTCGGGGTAACCAGACAACCCAAGAGCAGGGAGGTTATAGGGGACAACAAGCACCATAGGGACAATGCCACCATTTCCAGCTCAGGGAGTCACTGCACCAGTTGCTCCATCACCCGTCCCCCCACCTCTGGAGTAGTAGCCATTATAGTATGGACGAGTCTACCATATCACGGTCGCAGAGGGGCCAACACCGCCACAAGCAGTTGAGGGTATGTTTCCCATCTTTGGTTACATTGGCCGCATTCTATTCGACACGGGTGCATCTCATTCTTTTGTTAGCACGAGATTTGCACGGGAGACGGGGATGGTAGATTATGCACTCGATATTGTTTTACACATAAATTCATTAGTGGGTAGAGGGGCACCCATACGATCAGTGTGTCGGGGTATCATGATTGAGATAGGATGACTCACCTTTGTAGTTGACTTATTAGTACTCGATATGCACGAGTACGACGTTATTTTAGGGATGGACTGGCTAACTACGTACAAAGCATGTGTGGATTGCTATGGGAGGTCCATCGTCTTCGCCATTCCGGGACAGGAGATGTACTTAGTTGCGATGTCGTACCCTGTGGGTGGGTCGAGCACTCACTCATACTATATCAAAGAGGATACTTCTCAGAGGTTGTGGTGACGCTAGATTCCGTCTCAGTGGTGAGTGAGTTTTCTGATGTTTTTGGAGAGATTCTGGAGTTTCCACCTAGTCGGAAGATCGACTTGATTCTGAGCACGAGATCCATTGCCCGTACACTGTATCGGATGGCTCCTCTGGAAATAAGGGAGCTACGGGAGCAGATTGAGCATTTATTAGGGTAGGTATTTATCATGAGGAGTACTTCACCATGGGGTGCTCCAATGTTATTTGTCAAAAAGAAGGACGGATCTATGAGGCTTTGTATCGACTATCGAGATTTGAACAAAGTCACTATACGGAATAAATACCCGTTGCCACGTATTGACGATTTGTTTGACCAGCTGAGGGGTGCTGCGTATTTTTCAAATACTGATTTGAGATATGGTTACCACCAGTTGAGAGTCCGGGAGCAGGACATCTCAAAGACAACTCTCCTTACGAGATATGGGTCGTACGAGTTTTTGGTGATGCCATTTAGGTTAACTAATGCGCTAGAAGTATTCATGGACCTGATGAATTGGGTGTTCAGAGATTACTTGGACCAGTTCGTTATCGTGTTTATGGACATGTCCTGATTTATTCTCGGACTGCGGAGGGCACACATAGCGTTTACGAGTGGTCTTACAGACGCTTCGAGATCATCAGTTGTATGTGAAGTTCGAGAAATGCAGTTTTTGGCTAACAGAGGTACAGTTCTTGGGCCACATCGTGTCTGAGCGGGGGATATCCGTGGACCTGGAGAAAGTTTTTGCCATAATGGAATGGGGACAACCCACTACACCCACCGAGGTGTGCAACTTTTTGGGACTGGCCGGGTACTATAGTCGTTTCATCCAGGGGTTCTCCAAGATAGCCGGTGTAATACCCCGTAAATTTTAATGATTTTAATTATATGATTAATTGAATTAAATAATGAGAAATTAATTTATAATTAATCCGAATTTACTTAAATAATTACTAGCGTGACGATAGTTAGTATTTATTGATGAGAATAATGTTGAATATTACTTAATGAATATTACTTATTGAGTAAAGTAATATATGAAATTTAAATTTATTCAAACGTAGCAAATAATAATACGACAGTTATGAAAACTAAGTCGGGACGCGCGTGTCAGCTGCGTCGGGACTAAATTTAATGGAATAAAAGTATGTTATGTATAAGTTACCCATATGGACATTTCGCATTTTCCAAAGTGTCCGGAAGGGTCAAGATAGTTAGAAAAGTCTACCCGGGGATTTAGTTTGGGTCCCGAGACAATTTTAGGCCAAATCGGCACACCGGGAGGGTATTTCGATCATTTTAATTTTTAGAGTAATTAAACCTACAAAAATTCAAGGGTGATATCAGATGAGAGGATTTGTCTTCTAGGGTTAGAATTCAAAAAATCTTAGGAGGCCATTAGAGGAGAAAGGAGAAGTGGTTTCTAAGCCTAAAACCACCACCTCTACACCGTTTGCACCACCGTCACCACCGACGCGTAGATCGGAAAGAGAGCATCACCCCACACCATCTTCATCAAAGGATCCAAACTTTTATTTAAAGTCAAGTGATTTATCTTGCAAAGATTCAGTGCATATATTATACATGATAGTTTAGATTTGAAGACAAACCTTGAATAATTGAAATATTATGAATTTGAAGAATTAAACATTGAAAATGGGTAGGTTTTTCATGTTGATGATCTTCTCGAAATGTTGGAAAAACAAAATCATAACCTAAGTGTTTGTAATTACTAAATTTATCTTAGATTTATGATATTCTTGAAGAAAAATGAAAGAACTAGGGTTTGTAGAAATTCTCATGACAATTAATCCAAGAACTCGATGGCCACATGATGATTTGATGATTCTTATACGTTAGAACTTATGTGTTTATGTTAATATAACAGTTAGTATGATGATTTGGGAGTTTGAGACATTTTAGTGGAGGATTTGACGTTTAAAATTGAAGAAACTCGTAGGCAAAAATATGCAAAAAACGTAGGCTGATCACTGCTCGATCGATCGATCAACCTATGAATGTCGATCGATCGACTAATTTCTTCGATCGATCGACTCCCCTGAAATTTGTGGCTTATTTTCCACTTTAGTTTCGATTCAACCCCAACTTTTAAGAACCCTTAATGTTGATTATTGGATATAATGAGACTTAGGGAGGGTTAGTAGGGCTATAGTTAAGGCTCGAAAAGTATCATTATGTATGGGATTGAATGGGGAGATTTACAAGTGTTTTTCGAATGCGTTACGATTGGAAATTTTATGAATTGGGCTTTAATTCGGATAAATTATAACTTAGGGTTAATACCAGTAGTAGGGGGACACTATAGTACTGAATTAAGCTAAGGAATAATTGGGTGACTTCGTAAACCTTTGAGGATAGGGAAATGTACTTGAATTTATACGACGAGAGTTATTGTGTTAATTATATTTATGTATGATATACGGGTTATAAATACAACATGTGAGACTTGTAGTATGGGATGTGTGTATACCAATATTGAATGTATAAATACTTAGGTTGTGTGAATACCTATTGTATGAATTTTTATGTGTATGACATACCTACCATACTTGCTATCGCCGGGAGGTCTTGAAGGGGACAGTCTTATCTTGAGGAGCCCTTGGGGGGGGGAGGGGGATTATAGATTGGTACCTCAGAACATGGGATCTAAGGAGGAGTTATCTGTGAATGGATAAGTTTGGGTTATATGGGTACGTAGGTATGTGCGTGACCCATTACACCGTGGTCCATGTTCCCCTTCAGTTTATGTGTGATTTGTTTTATTACGATTCCTGAGAGATTCGAAATCGATAGTCCTTATTATGTACGCGAGGTATCGGGACTTGATAGAAGAGTATGTACGCACCGTTAGTTTCGCCTATGTGGGGTGCGATATTTGTATATATTATAATGGTGATATATATATACCCGTGTTTATTCTACTGTGTTGCTTAATAGAACATGATGATAATGATGTCAAAAATATATTAAGTGCGTGAAAACTCAAGGGATTAATTAGATACTTGAATTAGATTAATTACTATTGGAAATGTAAGAATGTATTATTCGGGTGATACGGGTGGGCACAATGTCTTAGGCATCATAGTAAGAGACTTGATTCAAACTAGTTAAGTGGGATAGCGTAACTAGGATGGGTTATGAGAATGCGTTAGGCGTGCACAATAGTTATGAGGTGAGAATATCAAGTGAGAGCACATGACTAACATATATATAATATTTATTGTTTAATGAAATTTAAACACTTGCTGTTTTAAAACTATTTTCAACTTGGGCTCTGACCCGTTTCTTGCAAATCTCTTCCTTTTGTCTCTCCCTCTCTCTCTCTCTCTCTCTCTCTCTCTCTCTCTCTCTCTCTCTATATATATATATATATATATATATATATATATATATATATATATTACATTAGGTGACAGCCACATGGACACCAAGCTTAGAGTTCCCATCAGTTAACGTGTTGTTGCTGCTGTGGAAGTTACAAGACCTTGGTATTAGATGCCTCCACTTATCCTTGACTCATTCAGAGCACTCTATATCAGTTAGGGCATGTTGCCCATTCTTGTCTAAGATATTGTTACTTCAGACATTTGTTTTTATTTTAGTTACTAAGCTTTATTTCATATCATACTATTGTAGTGGGATTTTATTCTGGAAGTGTTTACTCCAGACTCAATTAATTCATTATGTCAATTCATTTCCTTTGAGATTGTATTGGATGCTGAATGTTTATTTATTCATTTATTTGGTTGGTTGTTAATTCAAGATAAAGTTTGACATCTGACTTTTTAAATACTAGGTGGTTAGTAATTAACAAAAAGTTTTCGACAATGATGCTAAGACTGATCCAACTGGATATTCTATTTTAAATTTAATAAATGACGATCAACTGGTATTTAATTAGGCGGGGTGTCACATGTGGTATCAGAGCATCAGGTTCTAGACTCTTTAGGATCTGTGCGACTTTTCACAATTCAGCGTAGTGTTCTTTGATACAGAGCCTTATGTTAGGATTGTTGTATCCCTATACGTATGCGACTTATGTTCTCCTGCTATTAAGAATAGTTGAGGTGATTCATATACGAGTTCGGGTGGGCGTGGTACATCGAACAATATAAAACGAACACTGAAGGACGTTAGAAGGATCACAGGAGGAAGAGCTTAGTAGAAACCATGGATTATTTTGGAAATGCTAACCACGTTAGAAGTCACCATGAATATTATTAGGATAGATGACGATTATGATAATAAATCGAGGACAATAGTTTCCCCAAACATCATCATAGAGAATGTTGGTACAATTCCAGATTCACCCAGCGCTGTAGGCAGGGGAGAATCAGGGGGACTCTTTCGAAGAGTCACCTGTAAAGAGTCGGGAAGGAGAGGTATTGTGATTGGCCGACGGATGAAGCTGATCCAAAGATAATTATGTAGGGTGTAGTGAAGCAACACCCAGGACTAACATTTAAGGTACAACCCTTGCTTATAGGAGCAATATTGAGGTGATATGAGTTGGTCATCCCATATAAGAAAGTAGATATAAAGTGAATTGAAGGATTCTGGAGCAGTGATCGAAAAGTCTTCCTTCTTCTGTTCTGACAGAGATGTGATTGGAGTTTGGAAATTTATCACAAGTAAGCTAGATGGTGATCGATTATGAGGGAGATGATGATTTGTTTAGCAAACTTCGTACCCGACGAAGGGGATACAGAGAATGATAAGGGGTCCAATATTAATAATGGACCCGTAAGAAGGACTCACAGGAGCGAAAGGGAAATCTGGT
Source organism: Sambucus nigra (assembly GCA_949130495.1). Lineage (NCBI taxonomy): Eukaryota > Viridiplantae > Streptophyta > Magnoliopsida > Dipsacales > Adoxaceae > Sambucus > Sambucus nigra. Next base: position 77,375,098 of record OX422208.1, read on the forward strand.
TGGGATAACTGATATTGATATCGTCTGGATCACATGTGTATAAGTTCACATCAAAATTCTAAGAGGAAAGAGTCAATGGGGTTAGAAAATCTAACCTAAGAACAAGATTGGATTTAACTGTGCAAGTGAAGCATCATAGAAGGGTATACCCAGTAAGGGACCCATTTAAATGTTTCAGACTAGTCAAATTTCTATCAAGTGATGGTGGAACCAGCCAGTGCCATTAAGACCAACAACGAGTTCCAGAAGGCTAGCAGAACCAAAGGGACAATGTAGATTAGTAATAAGGTCTCGATCCAACTGAAGGACCCACCAATATAGCCAGTGGGACCAGACATATGAGAACGACTTAGAAAGATGTCCTATGTGTAGAGACTAGGACCACCTATGTACAACTTATCTACAGCTAGAAAGTGTAAACAAACAGGCTGGGATATAGACAAGAGTAATGCCAGCAGATTATAATAATGGGAGCGAAACTTTTGGCATAAAGGCATGACTAAGAGATTTAGATCCGAAAGTGATTAGATGGAGAATGGCAAGATCAGGTAGGGCCAATAGGGTACTCAATAGTAATAACATTATAATCATTCGTCAGGGTGTTAGGGCTGAGGGAATGGCAGGGAAGGCTAGTAGGACAGAACGAAAACAAGAGAGTTTTTCTGGATATTAATATGGTTGAAAAGTAACAGACCACGTAAAGAAAGATTACCCAGAGCGAGGCAAGGGGTAAATAGAGGATGTGATCCTGAATATACAACCATAGCAGTAAGTCAAGGGTCGAATTCGACACGAGAGTTATGCTCAGGGACCCATTGACCAGACAAATTAGACGACAATGGGAAATATAATTTTACTTCATCCGTACGAGTATATGATACATTTTTGGTGACATGATTGAGTCACAATATTTTATTATTAGCACCAAATATGAGTTGTGAGTTGGGCTAGTAGGTGCGTTGGCTGTATCAGCCATCTTATGAATATGTTTATCGTTTAGTAGCGGGACATTTGGTGTCACCTGTGTGGGGACTGGGTGTGTACACTAGGGAGATGTTTGTATCATGTAAATTACTTTTTTTTACTATTGAGAATTATGAAAGTAGAAATTTATTATAATCCTTTGTAGTGACTGAATACCGAGAATATGAGCGGTAGTAAAATTATGTGATAAGACTACCGTGTTCATCATTCTAAGGTGAAATATATTATTTTGAGAGGTATCATCTGAAAGAGGGTTCAGCCTGTATGTATTTATATATACGGTATTGTATCACATACTTTAGTGAGTATGTTATATTGTTATATTTGATCCTGGTGATTTGGGACGTTTACTGATGTGATTCCGGATAGGCTGGTTTATTATCATGCAAAGGGATAGGGCTCGTGATTTATTCGCGTTAAAAAAAAACTAGTGATAATAAGAGGTCCGCAATGTATGTTGTCGTTTGTATCATGAGAATGGATGAGTAGACTTTTATGTCAAGAAACAAAATGTTTGGGGTGCAACTGTGGATTAAGGGCCTAACGAATCTCAACGATCGACAATGTTAGGAAGTAGTGTATCGGGGGATTCCTTGTTTGGATTTCATTTTGTGAGACATCCCACACATGAAACTTAGCAAAGGTCGAAAGTTGGTAAAGGTTTGGCCTTTAGAACACGAGTTTAGTACATTAGTTATTATAAGTATATGTAGTTATACTAGGAGTTGATGTTTATATTACGATTTAAGGTAGGTAGAACCGTGTCGTGTTTATGTGAGGAACATTGTGGAATGTTACAACACGAGTAAATCAGTGGGGAAAACTTAGAGACAAATTGATTTGCAATTAGTGGGGAAGTTGATTTGAACCTCATTGTATGACTCGGTCAAGTATATAAGATTTAATAGGAAACAAGAATATTATAATTATTGAATTTATGTATAAATGCACGAGATACAGGGTGTATGGGCACCCTAGTTAGTTGAGATTTTGGGTATCTTTCGCGAGGAAAAGAAGTGGAAAATTACGAAATAAACGTAGAAGTATTTGTAAACTAGAGACAAATGAGACGTGGGAAAACGAGGTTATATTAAGGTGTGCCACTAGACGCAAAAAATTAAACGAATAGGGGTAATAATAGTGCTGGTAAGTATAAAGAATGTACATATTAAAATTTTTGAGGGTAATCAAGAGCTAGTCTATACAGAGGAGCAACATGACGAGAATTACGTCAAAATCAATTGAATATGCGGAAGGCTGACATGGGTAGTCGGGTATAATTATTGATGTCTCCCAAGAAGGGAGTGTAAGGTTTTAAAGGGAGAGCAGTCGACACCTAGGAAAGAGGAGACCTTTCTCCAATATAGAAAATGCTATAGCCGTTAGCATGTAAAACCCATTATAATGGGGAGGTCTTGGGAAAAAATGGTAAGGCGTGGAGTACTCGCCAAAGAGTATTGGTAAAAAAAATATGAAATATTTGGATGTAAGGTAATTAAAGCAATTTTTACCGCCGAGATAGTGAGACTGCATGAGTCGCCAATCGATATTTTATTCGATGGGGACAAGATTGGTAATTCATTACCGGGCGAGTTTTAAGGAGTCCATGAGTACAGAGTTACGATTGAGTACGACCTATCAACCACAGACGAACGAACAAACTGAGCAGACTAATCGGATGATGGAAGAATTGTTACGTATGTGTATTTTTGAGTTTTATAGGAGGTGGGGAGCATTACCTTCCACTAGTGGAATCTACGTACAATAACTTATATTAATTTATTATTGGTATGACTCCGTTCAAGGAATTATGCGGTAGGCCTTATCGTTATCCATCGTGTTATCTGGAGGTGGGGGATAACAAGCTACTTGGGCCCGAAGTAATACAAGATACTTCAAATGGGATATAGATGATTTGTAGTCATATACGGGTAGCCTAGGACAGACAAAAAAGCTACGCCGATGCTAAGCGATCCTTCCGGGAGTTTAGTGTGGGGAAGAGGTGCCACTGCGGGTATCTCCTATGAAGGGGATAATGCGGTTTGGGAAGAAAGAGAAGTAAGAGCCGAGGTATGTAGGGCCATTCCCTATTATTGAGCGGATTGGGTCAGTGTCTTACAGGCTTGGATTACCGAAACATTTACATAGGATTCATGACATATTCCATATTTCTTCACTAAGGAGATATCTTTGGGATGAGTTAGCTCACACTCATATTGCTTTAGAGGAGATTGATCTATAACCCGATAGTTCCTACGATGAGGGGCCAATTGTTATCCTTGATCATAGCGAGAGGAAGCTGAGGTCAAAGGTAGTGTCGTTAGTACGTGTTCAGTGGCGACATCATAATGTCGAGGTATCTACCTGGGAGCACGAGGATGAGATGCACGACAAATATCTAGAGTTATTCTTACCGGGAATACCTTTATTTTCTGAATTCCGGGACAATTCCGTTATTAGGGGGGAAGTATGTAATATCCCGTAAATTTTAAGGATTTTAATTATGGGATTAATTGAATTAAATAATGAAAACTTAATTTATAATTAATTTGGATTTACTTAAATAATTACTAGCGTGACGAGAATTAGTATATATTGATGAGAATTATGTTGAATATTACTCAATGAGTAAAGTAATATGTGATTATGAATTTATTCAAATTGTCGCAAGTGAATAATATGACAGTTATGAAAATTAAGTCGGGACGCGCGTGTCAGCCGTGTCGGGACTAAATTTAATGGAATAAAAACATGTTATGTATAACTTACTCATATGGTCATTTCGAGTGCTGCAAAGTGTCCGAAAGGGTCGAGATAGTCAGAAAAGTCTACCCGGTGATCTAGTTAGGGTCCCGAGGCAATTTTAAGCCAAACTAGCACACCAGGAGGGTATTTTGGTCATTTTATTTTTTAGAGTAATTAAACCTACGAAAATGCAAGGGTCATATCATATGAGAGGAGTTGTCTTATGTGGTTAGAATTCACAATGTAAACTCCCGAACTTTAATGAGATTAATTAAATTGTCTGATACTTGAGACATAATGTAACACCCCGTATTTTTATGATATTAAATAATTATGGGATTAATTATTATTGTTGGATTAATTAAATTAAAATGTGAGAAATTAATTATTAATTAATTCGGATTAAAACAAACATGAACTTATGTGCCAAGGGTTAATACTTATTAATGAGAATTATTAAATATTATTGTGTGAATACGTAATATGGAATTATAAAATTTTATAAATTGTCGAGTGTGTAAAATATGACAGTTTGGGATATTAAGTCGGGATGCACGTGTGAGTCGTGTCAAGACTAATTTAATGGATTAAAGAAGTAAATTATTTTCAAGTAACTCGTATGGTCATTTCGAATGCACCATTGAGTCCGGAAGGGTTGAAATAGTCAGAAAACTCTACGCGGGTATTTTATTTGGACTCCGGAATATTTTTAGGCTAAACTGGCACCCCGTAGGGGTATTTTTGTCTTTAGAATTTTTGGAGAATTAATATGGACGAAATTTAGAAAAATAAAAGGGAGTGTACGTGGGTGAGAGGAAGTTTGTCAGTTTCTAAACCCACGAGAGATAGAGAGAGAACCACAGAGGAAGAAGGAGATAATCCGTAGGTGTTTTTGGTGCAAAACCTAAGGACTCACACCACAAATCCCACCAAAGTGTAGATCGGAAGATGAGAAACAAGCCTATATCAATTTCATCAGCGAATCAGAACGTCATAATCGATGCAAGTGTCTATTGCTTGCTTTCTTTAGCAATATTTGTGTTCATGTTAGACTATTTAATTATCCCCAATAAAATAAGGATGAATATTGGTAAAAATTTGGGAGAAGTAATCATAAATTAGGATTGATTTGATAAGTGTTTGATTCCCTCATGTAGATAGGATTATGTCCACAAATTTATGATAATATTCTGAATAAATTTGGGTTTTAATTTAGAGTTATGCATATAAATTTGAGAACTAGGGTTCTTGATAATTAAATTGAGGATTTCGAAATTGATTGATGATTAGTGATGCTTTAATGATGTTATAGTGTTAGAAATTATACATACATACATATATATATATATATATATATATATATATATATATATATATATATATATATATATATATATATATATATTAGGAAGATGATTGAAATTGATTGATTGATGTTTGGGTTAAAATTCAGAGGTTTTAGAGTTGAAAATCTGGTGAAAACGTAGCAGGTCTGTTTGGGGAAGGAAAGTGCTCAATCTGGTTCAAACGAGATTGATCCTGGTTCGAACGAGACAGGATCTCACGAGATGTCGTTCAAACGACATCACACCTGGTTCGAATGACAGGTCCAAAAATTTGAAAAATCCTATTTTAGTCCAATTCGAGTTATACAATGAATTTGAGTGAGGAAAACTATTATTTTGATGAATCTAGCACAGTGAAGAATTGCTGGAAAGTATTTGGGAATTAATACTTTAAATATTGAAACGATAAGTTAATCTTGAAAATTTCGAGAGAGAGTAATCGAAATGATTATATTATAAGTAGTAATGAGAGAATACTACGTGTGAAAAATATATGTACGGGTTGGGTGAATACCCATTGATTTTAATAAGATGTGATAATGCCTATTATATGCTTGTTATTATGTGTATAGCATACCTACGTTGCTTGCTATCAGGAGGAGGTTTCGCGTAGTGGACAGGCTTATCCCGTGTTGCCCATTGGGGGGATATTTGACTTGCGCCCAGAGCATATGAACTTAGTTACGTGCTATCTGAGATGTAGGATAGTTTTGACGGCTGAATGAGAGCGTAGGTATGTGCATGACCCATTTGGCTGGGGATTATGTTTGGCTCCAATATTTGTGATTTGAATTTTATGGTTCGTGAGAGATTGAACCAACAGTCCTTCATGTAGTGAGCGATGCACCGTGACATGATAGCAGAGTATGCACTGCGCCAAGTGGACTTAACCTAAGGGTGCAAGATTATTATATATGTATAGGGATGATGTGACTATATATATATATATATATATATATATATATATATATATATATATATATATATATATGTGTGTGTGTGTGTGTGTGTGTGTGTGTGTGTGTGTGTACTTGTGAATAATTCTACCGTGCGAGACTAGTAGATATAGTAATGTTGACAGATAAAATAATCTTAGTTGGGTAAAAGATTAGTTAGTAGAATGGTGAATATGAAATGTAGTTATCAGAGATAAACTATTTTAATAACATATTGTATGGGTGATACAAGATACCCTTACGAGATATAATTAGAAGTATAATTCTATGACCTAGTTGGGAGTGTATAGATAACTAGGTTGAAGTTGATGTACGTCAAGCATGCACAATAGTGGATATGTGATGATCTCATGTGAGAGTTCAAAACTAACATGCACATAATACTTGATTTATTGAAGTTTTAAATACTTGCTAAAACAAATATTTTTACAACTCGAGCTCCGACCCGTCTCTTGTTATTCTTCTCTCTTTTGCTATATATATGTATTATATCAGGTTCCCAGCCACAGGGTTACCAAACTTTGACGCTTGAATTGTTTAGCGAGATGAAGTGGTTGTGGGAGTTGTAGGTCCTTGAATTTAGACGCCTCTATCATTTCCTTCAGTTCTATTCAGACATTTCATTTAAGGCATGTGTCGCCCATTCTCAGTCGTTTTATTAGAGAGATTGTACTCATTTGATTTTAGTAGTTCATTTAAGTTGGGTTGAGTATTTTATGGTTTATTGACTTGAGACTTTAAATTGGAATATTGTATCTAGTCTTATTTATTTCAGCAGTTGAGTTATATTCAATATTTATTGTACCCCCGTGAATGGTAAATTGTTGATGTTTTAATAACTTTGAAAGTATTAATGTATTCTTTGGGTATAATTTAAAATGGAAAATATTTTGACACCAGCTTAATTATTTATTAGGTGATTATTAATAAAAAAATGTATTTCGACAGTGATGCTAAGAATGAACCAACCGAACACTTTGTTTTAAATTGAATAGATGACTTATCACCCGATATTTAATTGGGAGGGGTGTCACACATAACTTGTATACCCTTATCATGTTGTGCATAATAAATGTTTATGCCATTTATGTGAGACATATAAGACTTGGATATTTTGAAATTGTTAATTAAATATAGTCGGTTCGCTTTAGCAATTAATTATCATCAGATTCATTGTTATTTAATTGAGACGTAGTCACATTTACTATTTGAGACTTATTGGGATGCGAGTAATATCACACTTAGCTAAGGGGTGAGATGTTAATCGCATGCGAGTGACTAGAGGGAATATTTATTTTGCATCAACTGCATTTATTACATTTTAAATTTATTAAGTTAATTCTCTGGGGCTCTGACTCAAATTTAAACGTGTTTCCACCCAGATGATCCTAGACAGGGATAGCGGGATTGTTGTTGTCTCAGTGTTATGACCTATCTTGCTTACCATCTTGTCAGATTTATTGATTCTAGCATAGGTGCTTTTTCGCTGTAGTTATTTATTTTATTTGAGACAATTGTAAGGGCATAAGCTCGAGATTTCTTTACATTATGTTGGGTTAAGATATTTACTTTCTTGTCAGATTTATTATTTACTTGACGTTGCTTTGAATTCATTTATTGTTGTGGAAATATTCATTGAACCAAAATTATGGGCCTTTAACATATTATTTATATTACGTTGTGCTGAGAATGATATTAATTGACAGACAAGCCCCATGTTCGGTGTATCGTGACTGATCGGCCTTTACATGAGAAAATGGAGGTTGTTACAATTATGAAAATGACGTTTTATAAAAGTGATTTTTTATTAAACAATTTTGCTATATTTTTGTTTTTATCAAAAAAGTTTTATTTTATATAAAAGACTCCTTTTATTTTTTATAAATTAAAACTGCTTTTTCTATAACATTTTTTTATTTTTATAAATTATAAACATAACTATTTTTTTTATAAATAGAAAACCAATTTTTTATGAAATATTTTTATAACTTTTTTGGTATTTATAATATAGTTTTTATTTTAATTATTTTTGTTTTAGTTTTTTTTTTTTATAAAAAAGGTTGTATAAATTTTTTTTAAATTTTTTTTTTACAAGTAAGAAATAATGTTTTTTTAAAATAAAAAAATGACGACTTTTGAAACATGTTTTCAAACTTTTTTATGTGATAATTTTTTCTATTTTTTTATTTAAAAGTTCTATTAATATTTTTTTATATATAAAATATTATTTTTTAAAAATAAAAAACTATCTCTTTTATAAAATGTTATAAAATAAAAGGGCACAAATATAATTTAAGGAGAGAGATAACCTTTATATTTTATTGTGTGTACAAACTTAATGGGTATCACCCTATTTATAGGACATTGTGAGTTATTCCAAAAGAAATATACAGGGAATATGTGTGGACATCCACACAAATATACATATTTTTTAAAATTAGATGTACACCATAATCATCATTCAATAATTGTTATTTCATTAAAACATTACTTAGGAAAAATCTAGTGAAAAAAAACCAAAGTGAAGGAAAAAGAGTACAACTTATGTCGTAATTGAATTGGTGTTGGACGTTCTTGATGTTGCCTCGTTAAAACCTTTACTAGAAAAATCCAATGAGAAAAACTTAATTAAGGGAAAAAGTGTACATAACACATATTCTCAAAAGAGCATGATTTTTGATTCCCCCCCCCCCCCCCCCCCAATAAGATAATCTCCCTGATTTGCATATCTCAATTTGTCTGTTGGTGAAGTCAACAGATTTCAATTCCATGTACAAGCTTCTGGAATGTTTATTTCGAAAGTGACTCGGCAAATAAATCAACTAGCTAGTTACTTGTATGCACTTGATTGATTTCAATTTTAGTTTTCTTCTGAAGCTCATAAGTGAAGAAAACTTTAGTAAAATGTGCTTAATTCCATCTCCCTTGATAAAGTCTAATCTGGGCTATGCATGCTGCATTGTCTTCATATACGATACTAAGAACATATTTAATTGAAGAAAATTAACAAAATGTAGGGATATGCTGAATTAAAGATCTCATCTATACTTATTCACGACTAGCTTCATGAAGAGCTAAAATTTCAGAGTGGTTAGAAGAAGCAACTACTAAAATTTATTTAGTAGAACGCCAAGAAATAGCAGTATTGCCACTAAGAAATACATAACCTGTCTGAAATCGATCCTTATGAGGATCAGAGAGGTATCCAGGATATGCATAACCTACTAAATCAGAACCCCTAGAATGATTAGAATAAACTAATCCCATATCAATAATTCCTCGCAGATTTCTTATGATATCCCTGATACCAGTCGAATACCCTTTATTTGGTTTAGAAATATATCTAGCAAGCAAATTTTTTGAGAATAAAATATATGGTCTAGTGCATTGTGTCAACTACAATAATGCAATAATTGCACTTAAATAAGGTACTTCTGGACCTAATTTTTCCCCATCACCCTTAAGACGATATGTATTTTTATTTACGTCTAAAGACCAAACAACCATGAGAGTACTTAGTGCATGTGATTTGTTCACACCAAATCTTTTTAAGACTTTTCAGTTGATGGACAAAAAATCCACTAGAATTTATTTCGATCATCAGGTTGAGATAGAATTTTGTCGATCAAATTTCTTCTTCAAATAATTAGTAGTATTCTCGATCTCTTCTGGAATCCTGACTAAATTTATATCATCCACAAAACTTCTACTATTGAAAATCCCATTGATGATTTCTTTACAAGGACATATGGGCAAATTAGATTGTTTTCAAACCCTTCCTTAGACAGGTATTCACTAAAACGATTGTACCACATCCCTTTGGATTACTTTAAGCCATATAATGAATGAGTACGTACTCCTTGGCTTTGATCAGGGAAAAGCAAATCCTTCAGTATTTTCATATAGATTTTAGTGTCTAAATCCCCATATAAATAAGTGGGCACAATATCCATGAGTCTCATATTAAGTTTTTCAGAGACCACTACACTGATCAGATTTATAAAAGTTATACCATCCATAATCAGGGAGTAAGTTTCCTCACAATCAATCCCATCTTTCTGTAGAAACCTTGTGCCATAAGTCATGCCTTATATCGAATGATTTCATTTTTCTCACTGCGCTTCCTTACAAACACCCATTTGTAAGCTACTGGGTTAATATATTTTGGGGTTTGCACTAAAGGTCCAAATACACCAAATCTATTTAGAGACTCAGGTTCTGTCGAGATGGTAACTTCCCATTTTGGCCAATCTTCTCTTTGCCAACATTCATTTGTAGTGCGTGGTTCATAATCTGAAGGCCCTTATGTAGAACACTCATAGGTTAGAGTTTATTTGTTTAAGAGTGTAGAGCTACATAAGCCTTCATTTAGTTGGATCAAAGGAAGGTATTTTCTCACACTTTTATTTAAAAAAAAAAAGCTCAATAGGGTCACTATAATGCACAACCACATCACACACATATCATTATGTGTATGTGTTGGTAGTTTATTGATTTTTTACTTTGTTTAAAACAATTTAAAATCCAATTAAAATTGAATATACATCTATTTTCTTAATTTTTTAAAATTAATTCATTAACTAAAATAGGGTGAAAAACATGAAAAATGTCTTTTCAAGTGTAAAATTACTGAAAATAATTTTTTCATATCTTTTTGTATTTTTCTGGTATTTATAAAAATTAATCGAGATTTAATTTTCCATTTAATCTCATTTAAAAAAAAAAGAAAAGGGATTGGTTTTAAATAAAATGCAAATATTGCCATTTAATCTCATTTAAAAATAAAATGAAAATGGTTGGTGTTTTAAATGAAATGAAAATACTGTATTAATAACTGTTTAATACGAAATCGTATGGATAATAGTACACGACAGAGAAGTTTCTAGTGTGTAATAGTTGTACAACACGTGTTGAGATTTTATGCTATTAACTTGTGTTTCTTTACCAACTATTGGGTCTAAACTTAATCTAAGGCTGTTATTTTAAGTCTGCAATCCACATGCTTTGTTGCTTAACCAATCAACTCGCACACCTCCATCTATAAATAAAACGTTCACGTTCTCATTTTCTTACCATGAGCGAGAGTAAGGAAACTCTGTCAAAATATATCTAGAGAAAAAGAAAGAGAGAGAAACTATTGTACACGTAAACACACACGCTAAACATGTTTGTGATGTTGATGAACTAACTTATCAATAGCTTATTTCTTCAACATAAACACATAAACATCTAGAATTTTTTGAGATTTATGTTGTGTTTGTGACGGAGCTTTTCAAAATAAAAAGAGGTTCATCTTGAAACCCATTTTCTGTGTAACACCTTTCACTTAGGGAAATTTATATTGTGTAAACTATTCATAACCCTAAGTTCCTTTTCATAAAAACTTTGTTTAGCACAAAACTTTTTATTTTGTGAAAACTCTATGTTATACTTATTCTTAGGATTCTTTCTAGTCTATTTGTTCTTGCTGTTTTTGTTAACCGTGTTTAAAGAAGTTTTGGCATAAGGTGATATTTGAATCAAGACTTTTGAGTCCCTGAGTTGAGCCAAACTGTTTCGAAAGTATTTTTAGGATCATTCTTTAGATCTGTTTTGATTACTTGTTAATGATCTAAAATATCACACACAACACGCATATAACTGAACCGATCTTGTGTTAACTAAAATTGTTATCACTTTCAAGATATTATAAACGTGTTAAATCTGGTTCTTGACTTAAACGTTGAACAATCTTGATAAGGACCTTTGTATTGACCTGAGCAAGACCTTATAAGATCAAATCAAAATATTTTTGGACAAAATTGTGGGCACCCTGGGCATTAGAAGTTTTTATTTATTTATTAAAACCTTTATCTAAAACTGATATATGGAATGGTTAAGGTCTTAATAAAACAAAACATTTTGTTTTGATTAAAAAATATGTTGTATATTGACAATAAAGAGAGATTTTATAATAGTTCTACATAAAAGATTTTTGCATGTGATTATCTAAAACATTGATATATATAGGCTCCTGTGTACACTTAGTTTGCACATTATTTTTTTTAAATAGAAAAAAAAATATTTTTGAGCTGATTTTTTTTGTGTGATATTTAAACATTTCAAGGGACCCATATAAAAAATATCAGTTCAAAAAAACATTGTTTTCTAATTTTAAAAATTCAATCAAACTTTCACTTCTTTTAAGCATTTTAAAAGCTTGGAAAGTTTGTCCGATTTTTTAAAAATAGCAAAAAAAGTTTTGTTAACTGATTTTTTTATATGAGTCCATTGAAATGTTTAAATATCATATAAGAAAAATCAACTCAAAAATATTTTTTTAATATTTAAAAAAATGGTGTGCGCCAGTTTGTGTGCAGACTTAGTGTGCACATGAGCGTCTCTCTCTCTCTCTCTCTCTATATATATATATATATATATATATATAATCAAAAGAATATTTACTCTGCCTTAAAGTAATTTTGAAATTTATTTAGAATTTTGTTTTGTGATTGATCTTTGTTTTCCATAAACACACACATCATTGTATAATGTGTTGTATTGTTGCATAAGTCACACTAGAACACAAAAATAAGTACTGATCTATTTTGAGAGTTTGAGAGGAATAAGCAAGAAGTGAAGAAGAGGCGACATCAACAAAGTGTTAGACAAGGCAGAAGACAGTCGGGCCAAAAGAGTGGAAGTTTGGTTAGGTAACTTGCCTTTTTCAGTTTATTAAATTTTATTGCGTGGTTGTAATTCATTCTTATTTTTGTTTTAGTGGACTTTGGTAGATTAGGTGATCCTTAGAAGGGTCCTTGTTTTTTCTCAAGGGAAGGGTTTTTTCCACATAAAATAAATGCCTTGTGTTGTACTTTTCTATCATTCTCACATCACACGAAAATTTAGGTTAAACAAGATTATAAACTAACTTAGAAAATTGGAAATTATATTATCTATTTAATTGCTTATGTTAATCAAGATAATATAAATTGGATTATCACTAACTGAACCAAACCACTTAGGATGTCATTGGTTAACAATTTAAGTGAAAGTTTAAACTGGCCCCTCTCTGGCCCTTTGCTATTACTTGCAAGTAGTTAGAGTTCAATATACAAAAATTACTTTTACATAATTATTTTAAAGAGCATTACCCCCGCTCAAGTAGTATCCGATCTTGACTTCTCAAAGTTTTTTTTCAAAACTTTTGTTAAACTCTATATACTTGGTATCCATGGAGGACAAGAGCTAATTGATTAGGCTAGGTAACTTTAGTAGACCCTCATGTTTGATGGTTTCAACTTTACATACTAATAAATTCGTATCATTGCTTTTATTCAAGGAACATTAGGTGATGATGTTTGGGATCTTATTAAAAATGGCTACCCCCCCCCCCCCCCCCCCCCGGCGTCCCTATAGCCGAAGGCAATAGTAAACTTTAAAAAGTAAAGTAAACAGAACTGAGTGGAGAATAAAAAATGATTAGTAAGTTTAATAATAAAGGCAAGAATGCTATTTTTACGAGTGTAAGTGAAAATGAACTTAAAAAAATCTGTCACTGCACCACTAGTAAAGAAGCTTGGGACGCTTTAGTTGTTGCATATGAAGGAGATGCCATGGTTAAAGAATGTAAAACCTAAATGCTTATCCAACAGTATTATATGTTTGTAATGAATGATAAATGAAACATTTGATGATTTTTATATGAGATTAACTGATGTGATAACCCAAATGCATGCAAATGGAATTGTATATACAGATAAGGAGATTTGTGCAAAAATACTTAAATCTCTTGCTCATAGATTTGATCATACGCGGTATGTAATTAAGGATATTAATGATCATTCTCTCACTTCTGAACTTTTGAGTTTTAAATTAAGGACTATGGAACTAGATACTGCCTTAAGCAAGACTTTGAATAGATATTCAAATAATGATTATGGTATTGGTTATAAGGTTGCTTTTAAAACTGGTCATGTTGAAAAAGGCAAAAACAAAATTGTACAATTGCAACCTGAGTCTAATAATGAGTCTGATGTTTAGACAAATGAACTTGAAAAGAATGAGAGTGAGCTTGCACTTATGTCTATATAGTTTAAAAGACTGTTAATATAAGAAAGAACATTGCTAAAAGACGAGTGCAAGTTGACTATCAATCTAATCATTCCACAAGGTCTCACAATAAAAACATTAACCAAACTCCTAATTATAATGGTAATGGTAGTAAGTCTGATATGTAAAAAATGACCTGCCATAATTGTGGGAAATTGGGTCATGTTATTGCTTAGTGTAGGTCTAAACCACAGTCTAAACAAACCAAATTTTATAAGGCTCATCTTATAAAAAATTGGGATGACTCGTCTAAATCAGAATCAGAGGATGACCAAGATACTTCTGAAACTAAATGCGTTGCATTTTTTGGTAAAGTATATGAATGTTGTGGTGACATATATTTAGCTTGATTGGCTAACTATGAAGGTGAAGATGAACTTGATGAAGTGTATGAGTTAATTGAATGTGCCTAGGCTTTATCGTCTAGTCAACCATCTATGGTTGAATTAATTGCTCCCTTTGATGCTACATGTCCTGCTTGTGTTAGTGATGTTAATTCAGAGTCTAATGAGACTAATGCCACTTCACACAGGGGAAAAAAATATAAAAAGGGATTGAAATTTTGTTGGTTATGAAGATTATGATGTAATGTATGTTAGAACTTTGCAAAATAGGCCAGATTTATCTAATCTTTTTAAGTTACTTAGTGAGGCCTTAGAGAAACAATATAAGGTGGTTAAGCGTATTGAGTCTGAGGTGGAAGACATCAAAATTTTGAAAAAGAAAGACTTTAGTTTGAAAAATAAAAATCTGATGTAGAAACTAAAATCTCTACTCTTAATGAAAATATTTCTATTTTTGAATAAAAATATAAGGCCACACTATTAGAATTTGAAAAGTTAAATGAAATATGTGTCAATGATTTCAAAAGAATAAGAGAAAGAGATAGATAAGATTTTAATTTGGAAAACTGCTGAACTCCCAGAAATATAATGGTAATATAAATGGATTGAGATATGAAGAATATCATAAAATAATCCTTGTATCAGACCCATTGTGTTTGTAAAACCTAAGTTTGGAATGGAACCAAATTTGGGTAGCTCAAAAGTTGATAAGGGAAAACAAGTCATAATAGAATATATTTTTAAAAATAAAAATGATATCAAGTATCCTCCCATTAAGTATGATGATTCACCTAACTTTGTCTACCCCCTAAAAGGACAAATCTGGCCCAAAATCTGACATACGGAAAAATAATGGCGGATTAATTTGGTTGACATCCAATAAATAAGAGTCTTCTTTCAAAAGACCTGTTGAAAACAACAACTGTCATTTATGTGATGTTTTTGATCACTAAAGCTGTGAGTGCCTAAAGTTTCGCAAGATTAATACTCATTTTAAGAATTTTAACTCAACTGCTGGGGGATTTAGACATTTTCCAAGGCACACCATTGGTCGTGTTTGGACACGTAGATTTTCTTATAAGCTTAGACCCATGCCTAACAAAAAAATCAAGAACAATAGGAAAATACCCTCCTAGATCTCAAATGAAGGCAGAAAACAACGTTAAAAGTTTGCTTATTTGGATCAGGAGTAGTATCCAAGACCCCATCTGAATTGTTTAAAAATAAATTTTGTTATTATTTTAATAGCCCTTCACCGTGAAATGAAAAATGCTTGTTGGTACTTTGAAAATGGATGTTCCCTCCATATGATTGGGTATATTACTAAACTTAAAGGTGTTTTCTGTTATAAAGGTGAAAATGTAACCTTCGGGGATGGTAAGACCTCTCAAATCATTGGTAAGGGCATCTTTAATGAAGATGGATTACCTGATGTTAGTGATGTTCCCTTAGTCCAAGGTCTGATAACAAATTTTCTTTCCATTAGTCAGTTTTGTGATGATGGTTGCTAAGTTAAGTTTTCAAAAAACTCCTATGACATGTTAACTAAAACATGAGAGTGTTATATTAAAGGCAATCGTACCATAGATAACTTCTATAAAGAAGCTGGTGCTCTCTCTTATGGGATAACTATTTATGATGAATCTAACCTATGGCATAGTAGGTTGGGTTATACAAATTTTGATACTTTGAATCTATTATCTTCACAAGAAATTATTAGAGGCTTACCCAAATTAAAGAAATATCCAACTACCATTTGTGGTCTATGTCAAGTGGGTAAAATTACTAAGTCTCCTCACGAAAAGGTTAAAGATATAATCACCACTGCACTTCTAGAAATTATCCACATGGACTTAATAGGTCCCACAAAGAATGTTAGTTTAAATGGAAATCCTTATATTTTAGTTATTGTGGATGATTTTACACGATTTACATGGGTGGCTTTTATGAAAAAAATATCTGATTATTGGTATAGAGGAGGTGAATTTAAAGAAACTAGAGTTATTGAGTATTGTGATGCGAATGGTTACTCTCATCAGTTTAGTATTCCAAAAATCCCTTAACAAAATGGGATAGTTGAACGTAATAATAGGAATTTTAAGAAATGGCATGAGTACTTATACATGCTAGAAACTTATATCTATAATTTTGGGAATAAGCTTGTACTACTAATGTTCATATAGTAAACTTCATATACCTTAGGAAGAATATATAAACAACTCCTTATGAATTATGGTTTAACAAAAAGCCTAAGTTAAAATATTTTAGAACTTTTAGTGTAACCTGTTATGTTTGAAATGATCGTGAAAATCATTCAAAATTTGAAGCCAAAAGGGATAAAGGAATTTTTCTTGGTTACTCTTAAAACAGTCAGGCATATAGAGTATATAATTTGTGTAAAGAACTCATAACCCATGACATCTGTTCTTCTCTTCAACCGCTCCTCCACAATGTAACATAGGAGTCCACCTACATAAGGTCCATAGTACACGGGTCCACATGTGCCTCAATATTCACCTAGCTCGACAACCGTCTACAATTCATAACACGGAGTCCACGACTTATTCACCGTGATCAGCAAGTAATGAGTCCATCGCACGAAAATAAGTTTCTCTCAAGATGAAAGAAATAAACCAGGTGCCCAAACAAGATCTCAAAGTATAAGATTTATGAATCTTGAATCTTGTAAACAAAAGGGTGAAACTTTGGATTAGAACTTTTGAGAACATGTCTACTTTTCGTTTTCATCAAAAGTTCGTTCTCAAAACAAAAAATGAGTCTAAAAATCCTTTTATAGAAAAATAAAGGCGGCGTGTCATTCGAATGATTTGAGGCTGTCATTTGAACGAGATTTCATCTTGCTTATAATGAACTTAGAAAAACTAATCCAATAAGCTTCGTTTGATACATGTTTGAACATATGCTTCGAACGACCTTACTATGTGTGACAACCCCGCCTAATAAGATACCGGGCGATCACTCCAATATTAAATTAAAACAGGAGTCTCATATGGATCATTCTTAGCATCACTGTCGAAAAATCCATTTAATTACTAATAACCTATTAGGCCGGTGTCAAAATTTTAACTTTACTACTCTTTTTAACAACAATAAAACATCCACAAGTTAATGCGTAAATGAAACTGAATGGAAAATGAAATGGAATAAAATAACCGAACACTCGGTTCAAATTATACAACCATATCGAATGCTGTACTGAAAGAATAAATAAAAACAATTGGACCATTGGCCCGAATGTGTATACAGTACCTCCTATCTAGATTACAAGGATAGAAGCGTCTACTAAGAATCCTGCACACATCCACAGCTGTTGCAGCAGACGTATGACTCGAACGAAGTGCCATCCAGGCGTCCCTGTGTCTGGACAACTATATATATATATAATATGGAAAGAAAGGAAAAGTAGATAAACGGGTCAAAGCCCGAGTTTTGAAAATATGTAGCAAGTGTATAAATGCCTTATTATTTTGAAAAAGGTTTTATCTCATATTTAAGTTTGGTATCGCACTCCCATGAGATACCCCTCACCTCTCTTAAAACAATGCACTCCTAGCGCATCCCTCTAAACATTCTAGTCAAGCTACCCTGCTAAACTAGTCTATCACCTAACCACTATCTACCCTCGATAGTCCAAGAGATGTAATAAGGGATAAACTTCACTCTAGTCTCAACGCTATGACATGTTCGTGCGTGGGGTGTCTCGCAAAGAGAAATCCAAACAAGGAACCCCCCCGATACACTACTACGCGACACGGTCGATCGTCGAGATCCGCCAGTCCCTCATTACAGAATATATATATAAATAAATATGTATACCAAAAGAAATAATAATATTAGAGCACTAAGGATTAAACTTCTCCCTAGTCTCAACACAGTGCCATATTCGTGCGTGGGGTATCTCGCAAAGCGAAATCCAAACAAGGAACCCCCCCGATACACTACTATGCGGCACGGTCGATCGTCGGGATCCATTAGACCCTCGACACTCGATTTATACATATATATACATTTTACCATATACATTCGGATCCATCTCCCGGAATGAGAATACATTTACAAAGTATTTATCAATACTTATCATTTTTATCTCAAAACCTTCCATTTCCATTCTCATATCCAGGAAATGTATTTAAAAGCCAATTTATTATCATGAATTGCTTTAACATATCATATAACTTTTTAAAAGCCAGTTTTATTATCATAAAAATTCTTTTCCGTTTCAAAATATCCCATTTCCCTTTTTATATTCAGGAAATGTCTTCAAAGCCATTTTCATTATCATAAAAATGCTTTGATCATATCATATGCTTCCACATCCCTTCTTCCATCCGGGAAGTGTTACCGAAGCCAATCCATATAACCCATTTCCCTTCCTATATCCAGGAAATGTAATTAAAGCCAATCCATTATCATGAATTGCTTGAATATAACGCGTTCTAAGACCGCCCGTCTAGGTTTCCCCACTGTGCGTGCCCCTAAATGGCTATCATCTTCTAGGGCCTATCATTAAGACAACCTGGGATCCTACATCGCAAGACATCGGGAAGCGTCCATATGCCTGCGGGATAGTCAAGACCACACCCGGAATCTCCTAACCATCGCAGAAAAAATACAACAAACGCTCATATGGCCTATAGGACTATATCCACCCTGCGTTAATTTGTCAGGGGGCTTCACCATACGCACGCAACTTCACTTATGATAGCAATTTAGAGAGGTGTGTATCCATACATTATTAATTAAGAAAATCATTTACCTTTCCATTTTGAAAACATTTATATTTACATTTTCAAAAGTCATTTGTCTTAATTCATATATATACTTTAAGCACATAGTATATATATATACCATATATTCCTACCCGAATATATATAATGGCCCTACTTGTCAAACCATCTATCGATGACCAATAATCCCAAAGATTCTCTCAAAGAATCATAATCATGCATTCATATATGCATAATACTAAACCCAAAGTATATTCTTACTTTAATAAGTAATATATACCAAAATCCCATCCACGGATTCATTTGGATATCTTCAATTATACTAATTCACTCTAAGTGAATACACACATATCTATATTCCAAATTCCTCAAGTCCTTTAGGACATAACCCTCCATAATACTCTAATTTGGAAGGCCCTTAAACTTTAAACTCAAAAAGGAGAAATAATCCTAATCTCCAAAATCTTGGGCTGAAAACAGGGCACCAGTCGACCGGTCCTAGACCCCCGATCGACCGCGGGTTACAAATAAGCTTACGAAATAAAGTAGTAGGCCTTTTCTCCTTGACGCGGTCGACCGGCCTTTGGGGCGCGGTCGACCGGTCACACCAGGTCTCCCAAATGAAATCTCCTCAATTCCTTTTATCCAACAATCCAAATTCATTTTCGGGGTTTCTAAACTACTCCCAAAATTATCCCGAACATCTACGCAATTAATTCTAGCCGTAATTTTTCCAATTCCCGATTTGATTTCCGAGTTGATGATTTCAACCCGGAGCTGCCATCTTGTAAAAATCATATCAAATCGTAGAAAAATAAGAAAAATACGCGGTCAGCGCCCACACAACCATATCGAAAATATATACAACTTCCGTGTTTTGGCCGAAAGCTAAATCAATTCTTTTACTGGCCAAAAAGGCCCCCTAAAGTGATGGGTTACTATTCATCGTCTTCTCCGAGACGATTTCGGCCATTAAAGCTTCTCCCAAGCTTTTGTCGCCTCACCCAATGTCCTACAACCTCAACCAACTACAAATACAGATATATTAAGGGTTCTAAACATCCTAGAATCCAAAACCACCAATTAATTTAGGGTAAAACCTAAGTTCCACAAATTGAAATATTATTGGGGTTTAATTGTTTTAACTTCCGAAAACCCATTTTATCCACGATAATCCACCCCAAAACCTTTAGGGTTTGTTTATACCAAACTACTGTATGAGATATTTATGCAAAAATATAAATAAAGCAAGTAAACACTTGCCTCGTGGATAAAATCCGACGACCTCGAGTCGAATCCGGTGGAATTTGGCCCGAATCTCCATTTTCTCCTCCTCTTTCTCCTTCCTCTCCCTCTTCTCTCTCTTTTCTTTCTTTCCTTTCTCTCTTTTCTCCTTCTCCCTCTCTTTATATAGAAAGAAAAGGGTTTAACCTCTTAAAACCCAAAAACGACTCGTTTACCCAATTACGAGTTACTTTTACCTCTAAAATTACCCGAAACTCATTTTCGATAATCAGACACTCTTTTCCGACTATCTCGGACATTCCGAGACTCACGGCGCAGTCGAAATTTCCATCCGAGGTACTTGACCGCAAATCACTATTCCAACCCAAAATAAATAAATGCTGGTTTTCCAATTAAAAATCTTACCTTGTGTCCCTTTTCTCCACGGCGACATATAATTAAAATATTTCGACCTATATAGTCCCAAAAATAATAACAACATCCCTCGAAAATCATTTAATCCTCGAATATCCAAAAAATTACTATTTTAGGAAATTCTCTAAATTGCCAATTTATATTTATTTATGGAATTTAATCGCCTCCAAAAGGGCGGGTTGTTACATACTCCCCCCCTTACAACGGAATTTCGTCCTCGAAATTCTGGTATAACCTACACCATCTAACTAGGATCACTACAAATCCTAAAACCTCAAGGGAAATATACTAACTCAATGGTTCCCAACCATGAGCTACACGACTACCACGATCGTAAAGTGACTCTAACATCGTCACATCGCACCCATTATTTCTAGTGCCTAACGACATAAACTTCAAATTTATATACTACTCCCATTCTATTTCGGGCGGTATATAAACCAACTTACTAAGGTGCCCATACACCTTTCTAACCCGTGCACATCTGCACATCCATCGTGAACGTCTGAAACGTAACACTCTCTCCCAATAAGGGTCTCCTTTCCTCGGTGAAATACTCACCTATGGGTCCTCCCAACCCGCGAAATCAATTCTCCTAATCTCGGCGCCACTAACATTAACGAACTTACGTCCTAAATAATACTAAAGTCTATGCGATATCCTACCTACACGGAACGAATATAATCCTAAGTATGTCCCTAGTGCCCAAGGCCTCTCTCAACTCCCGACAATTGCTTGGTTTCATACGTGGGACGTCTCGCCAAGGCGAAATCCAAACAAGGAACCCTCCCGTTACACTACTCCCTCGCGTAGTCGGTCATCGAGATATAACGACCCAAGGCACACAAGCAGGACGTCCTAAATCCTACTAGGCTAGCCTATGAACGCATTCCTACTATCTTATCCTTCCGCCCATACGGAAGGAAACCTAATCAATCGAAGTGCCCACTTTCTGTAAAAGTGTCACGAACATACTACCCAAAATGTATCTCCTCAAAATTTGCCTTTTCATTAAGGCTTGACTATTGTCCTCAAATCAATTTCTCCAAGTCCAACCTCACCCACCCACTTGTGGCGAGGGGACCACTTTAGTGCTTTTCCATAGCACAATATTTCCATAAGTATATAAAAATCATGTGGCTCACAGCCTATAGTGGTTCATCCACACTATAATACCTTTCCACAAAACCAACATCCTTGCATCCTATAACAACTCTCCACTCCCGACGCCGTTAAGAGTCATGTGTGGAGTGTCTCGCAAAGCGAAATCCAAATAAGGAACCCCTCCACACATTAACCCTTGACTTCGTTGGTTATGGAGTTCCGTTATTTCAACATGCAACCGGGATATCCCTATCCCCTAATCCAACAAAAAGGTGGTTTGAACTCCTATCTCAAACTAAGAGTCATACCACCCTGCGCTCGCACTCATTTTTAAGTCCTTGCGCAAATAGTAATGAGCTTAATCTTACAGCTCAACACAAATCCCGCGGCCTTAAATCATATATATAAGGTCTCCATATACCCAATTCAAGAAAATAAAACCTCTACTCATCGAAGTTTCGTATCCCACAATAAATAAGGTGAACTCAACCTATATCTAGGTGAGACACCGCAATAATAACCTGTTCCCTCCAGGAACCATAGACACGATAGACTTGTCATTTTTAGCCTGCTATCGCTCCAAAAATACACCATAATGTATTATACTCATCATATCACTGTACTCGTATAGACATATAAAACGAGTCTCCCAAACCATATATATATATATATATATATATATATATATACACAATATATCAACACCCGCCTTTATGGCGAATGAAGGAAAATAAAATTCCACTATCGCGGAAAACAAATAGACATACATTATATAATGTTATCGAGACCGCCATAAAACTCAAGATACACACACGAGTCTCGGGCTATCGAACACCGATCCTTACAATCATCTTACTAATCCTCTTAACTCCTTATTTCAACAAATTTTCCCGGGTGGATTTCCACCAATGGGGTCCACGAATACACACATTCTCTAGTGAGCCTATCCTTCCTGGAAAGGACTCGTCATTCATTGCACCTAACTCACTTAGGTACAAGGTTCACTTTTCCATATTACTCCTTATTCACTATCGACCTCTGGCCGATCCTTATGCGAATAATCCAAAACTGCATTCTTTTCATTCATGCTGAAATCATGGGGACTCACGGTTAAAACTATCCGTAAGATTCCTTTCGAATCCTTACTTCACTGGGAAATCCAACTTTAGTACCACACTCTACTATGGCGGTACTATGGTACTCGTAACTACTATGATTTAGTAGTCGTTGAGATAATCCTTAGCAAACACTGCAAAGGAAGTGACCTCTACCACGGTCCTCATTCCCGACCTTCTACCAGCTGCTCCAACTAAGCCTCACCTCCTGCTACCATCCAAGCTCCGTACACTATTCTCAAACGAGCGCGCAAAAGATTTCTATAATCTCATAATATGGTAGGAGAACGAAATCTCAAAAGAGAAATCAACAATCCTAGTCCTGAGGCTCTATAACAAATGAGAGCAACGCTGAAAGCGTAGTACGTCCGCACAGATTCCTAAGGACACTAGAACCTGATGCTCTGATACCATCTGTGACAACCCCGCCTAATAAGATACCGGGCGATCACTCCAATATTAAATTAAAACAAGAGTCTAATATGGATCATTCTTAGCATCACTGTTGAAAAATCCATTTAATTACTAATAACCTATTAGGCCGGTGTCAAAATTTTAACTTTACTACTCTTTTTAACAACAATAAAACATCCACAAGTTAATGCGTAAATGAAACTGAATGGAAAATGAAATGGAATAAAATAACCGAACACTCGGTTCAAATTATACAACCATATCGAATGCTGTACTGAAAGAATAAATAAAAACAATTGGACCATTGGCCCGAATGTGTATACAGTACCTCCTATCTAGATTACATGGATAGAAGCGTCTACTAAGAATCCTGCACACATCCACAACTGTTGCAGCAGACGTATGACTCGAAAGAAGTGCCATACAGGCGTCCCTGTGTCTGGACACGTATATATATATATATATATATATATAATATAGAAAGAAAGGAAAAGTAGATAAACGGGTCAGAGCCCGAGTTTTAAAAATATTTAGCAAGTGCATAAATGCCTTATTATTTTGAAAAAGGTTTTATCTCATATTTAAGTTTGGTATCGCACTCCCATGAGATAACCCTCACCTCTCTTATAATAGTGCACTCCTAGCGCATCCCTTTAAACATCCTAGTCAAGCTACCCTGCTAAACTAGTCTATCACCTAACCACTATCTACCCTAGATAGTCCAAGAGATGTACTAAGGGATAAACTTCACTCTAGTCTCAACACTATGCCATGTTCGTGCGTGGGGTGTCTCGCAAAGAGAAATCCAAACAAGGAACCCCCCCGATACACTACTACGCGACACGGTCGATCATCGAGATCCACCAGTCCCTCAGTACAGAATATATATATAAATAAATATGTACACCACAAGAAATAATAATATTAGAGCACTAAGGATTAAACTTCTCCCCAGTCTCAACACAGTGCCATATTCGTGCATGGGGTGTCTCGCAAAGCGAAATCCAAATAAGGACCCCCCCCGATACACTACTATGCGGCACGGTCGATCGTCGGGATCCATTAGACCCTCGGCACTCGATTTATACATATATATACATTTTACCATATACATCCGGATCCATCTCCCGGAATGAGAATACATTTACAAAGTATTTATCAATATTTATCATTTTTATCTCAAAACCTTCCATTTCCCTTCTCATATCCAGGAAATGTATTTAAAAGCCAATTCATTATCATGAATTGCTTTAACATATCATATAACTTTTTAAAAGCCAGTTTTATTATCATAAAAATGCTTTTCCGTTTCAAAATATCCCATTTCCCTTTTTATATTCAGGAAATGTCTTCAAAGCCATTTTCATTATCATAAAAATGCTTTGATCATATCATATGCTTCCACATCCCTTCTTCCATCCGGGAAGTGTTACCGAAGCCAATCCATATAACCCATTTCCCTTCCTATATCCAGGAAATGTAATTAAAGCCAATCCATTATCATGAATTGCTTTAATATAACGCGTTCTAAGACTGCCCGTCCGGGTTTTCCCACTGTGCACGCCCCTAAATGGCTATCATCTTCTAGGGCCTATCATCAAGAAAACCTGGGATCCTACATCGCAAGACATCGGGAAGCGGCCATATGCCTGCGAGATAGTCAAGACCACACCTGGAATCTCCTAACCATCGCAGAAAAAATACAACAAACGCTCATATGGCCTATAGGACTATATCCACCCTGCGTTAATTTGTCAGGGGGCTTCACCATACGCACGCATCTTCCCTTATGATAGAAATTTAGAGAGGTGTGTATCCATACATTATTAATTAAGAAAATCATTTACCTTTCCATTTTGAAAACATTTATATTTACATTTTCAAAAGTCATTTGTCTTAATTCATATATATACTTTAAGCACATAGTATATATATACCATATATTCCTACCTGAATATATATATAATGGCCCTACTTGTCAAACCATCTATCGATGACCAATAATCCCAAAGATTCTCTCAAAGAATCATAATCATGCATTCATATATGCATAATACTAAACCCAAAGTATATTCTTACTTTAATAAGTAATATATACCAGAATCCCATCCACGAATTCATTTGGATATCTCCAATTATACTAATTCATTCTAAGTGAATACACACATATCTATATTTCCAATTCCTCAAGTCCTTTAGGACATAACCCTCCATAATACTCTAATTTGGAAGGCCCTTAAACTTTAAACTCAAAAAGGAGAAATAATCCTAATCTCCAAAATCTTGGGCTGAAAACAGGGCACCGATCGACCGGTCCTAGACCCCCGGTCGACCGCGGGTTACAATAAGCTTACGAAATAAAGTAGTAAGCCTTTTCTCCTTGACGCGGTCGACCGGCCTTTGGGGCGCGATCGACTGGTCACACTAGGTCTCCCAAATGAAATCTCCTCAATTCCTTTTATCCAACAACCCAAATTCATTTTCGGGGTTTCTAAACTACCCCCAAAATTATCCCGAACATCTACGTAGTTAATTCTAGCCGTAATTTTTCCAATTCCCGATTTGATTTCCGAGTTGATGATTTCAACCCGGAGCTGCCATCTTGTAAAAATCATATCAAATGGTAGAAAAATCATAAAAATACGCAGTCAGCGACCACGCGACCGTATAGAAAAGATATACAACTTCCGTGTTTTGGCCGAAAGCTAAATCAATTCTTTTCCTGTCCAAAAAGGCCCCCTAAAGTGACGGGTTACTATTCATCATCTTCTCCGAGACGATTTCGGCCATTAAAGCTTCTCCCAAGCTTTTGTCGCCTCACCCAACGTCCTACAACCTCAACCAACTAAAAATACACATATATTAAGGGTTCTAAACATCCTAGAACCCAAAACCACCAATTAATTTAGGTTAAAACCTAAGTTCCACAAATTGAAATATTATTGGGGTTTAATTGTTTTAACTTCCAAAAACCCGTTTTATCCACGATAATCCACCCCAAAACCTTTAAGGTTTGTTTATACCAAACTACGGTATGAGATATTTATGCAAAAATATAAATAAAGCAAGTAAACACTTGCCTCGTGGATAAAATTCGACGACCTCGAGTCGAATCCGGTGGAGTTTGGCCCGAATCTCCATTTTCTCGTCCTCTTTCTCCTTCCTCTCTCTCTTATCTCTCTTTTCTTTCTTTCCTTTCTCTCCTTTCTCCCTCTCCGTCTCTTTATATAGAAAGAAAAGGGTTTAACCCCTTAAAACCCAAAAACGACTTGTTTACCCAATTACGAGTTACTTTTACCTCTAAAATTACCCGAAACTCATTTTCGACAATCGGACACTCTTTTTCGACTATCTCGGACATTCCGAGACTCACGGCGCAGTCGAAATTTCCATCCGAGGTACTTGACCGCAAATCACTATTCTAACCCAAAATAAATAAATGCGGGTTTTCCAATTAAAAATCTTACCTCGTGTCGCTTTTCTCCACGGCGACATATAATTAAAATATTTCGACCTATATAGTCCCAAAAATAATCACAACATCCCTCGAAAATCATTTAATCCTCGAATATCCCAAAAATTACTATTTTAGGAAATTCTCTAAATTGCCAATTTATATTTATTTATGGAATTTAATCATCTCCAAAAGGGCGGGTTGTTACACTATGTCGTTTGAACGACATTGAGATGTCATTTGAACGATCACAACGAATTTTAAAACTCCGCCTACAGTAAACTTAGAAAATATTTTCAAAAAAATTAAGTTCCAAACAGTTTTAAAAACAGAACACCCTTATTAAAAATTTCAAGGACTCATAAAATAATATACGTTCATACCTGCGAGATCCTCGGTATATGAAGACACATGTGGAAGAATAAACACGATTTATAATATCCATTCTTTGAAGCTTGGTCGCTACGTCTTCATCAAACAATGTCATGCTCATGGGATCATCAATTCGAAGTCTATCCTATGACTCAAACATTTTGTTCGGAATCATTTTAATGACAAACAAATTGACTCGATTGAAAATTTGTCCTTACAAATTTCCCTCTTTGGCTATTTCGAGACAACACCAAAACAAAAATCATATAGGCCTTTAAGATCTTTAAAAAGACTCATTCCCCAACCCCCTGAAGGAAAGAGTACAGATGCTCGACAGATACATAAACATGAGTAGCTTTGATTTGCTTGAAAACTTTTTCACGCTAAGCTCATCCTGTAATCCCGCACTCTTAAACACACCTTCAAATGCAAAGCGAATATAACAAGTATAAATTCACAAATGTATAAATATCTAACAATGTCTAAATAATATCAACCTAGGTAAGACGTCTCCCCCTAAGATAAAGATATCCTAATCATGCAAAGGAAAGATACTATTTCTCTCCCATTTTTTTTTCCAGGAATAGACAAAGCAAGATATCATAATTAATTACTCCCCTAAAACAAAAACCCCCCTTAAAACAATGATCATAATATACCAATACTAAGCAAAGGGATATGGGAATAAATCATGCAACGGTGTAAAGTGTAGCAAGCACACAACATGGCAAGTCAAGCATAAATAATCCAAAAAATCAAGGATGTGATAATCATGGACTAAATATAAACCGCAAAGTCTTAAAACCCGATACCATATATAATATATGCAGAATATATCAAATAAAATTCATCACACATATATAGGTATAAATGAGCACAAAACATGACACACAACACTTAAGCTTTACACACTAGCATATTATCTATGTGTTTAAACATATGGGATGTAATGAATGGTTGTGAACTAGTAACAAACAAATTATAACCCAAATACTCAAATATGTTCAAGAAATTCTAATTGACCACAAAACTTTATCAAACTAAGCTTTGAAGCACCTTATACCTTTGACTTACTTAAGTCTATATTGTATAAGTGTTCATCTAATTTGGAAATAGTGACAAAATTTGTTGTCTAACCTAGAATCCAAAGAACCTCAGACTTATTCTCTCTAATCCTCTTCAATGATCCAAATAAGGTATAAATTGAATCACACTACACACATTAGAAGTGCATACATGTGTATATATTGCTCATAATTGATTGTGTGTTAAATTCCCCTTAAAATGTTGTTTTAATAATTTTTGGGAATTTTTCAACATTTTTAAAATAATGTTTTCTTTAATAAAAGTGTGTTTATAAACTTTGTGTGGTTAAAATGCTATTATGAAAACTTAGTTTTTCATTAGAATGTTTGATTGGGTAGAATATCAATGCGCCAGAGACTTCAGGGTGTTGCATGTAATTAATTTGGACGCGCGTTTGCCAGCCAATGAAATGCCAACACTTGTCATGCTCTTGTTATCTCATTTGTGTTTGTTTTGTGAGAGAACTGCCTGGTGTATTGTGGATCGTTAGATCAAACCTTATCTATGGCCTGCATGTGTTTTAAGTCTATCCATGTGCTATCACTATGGACCAATCGCCTTCGTTTTAACCCACCGCTTTTTTACCACCCTTGGATCAAAGTCAATATAAGGAAGACTGAATCTCAACCGTTGATTGCTATCAGCAATCCAGAACCTTCCTTGGCTCCTATATAAACCCTCTCATTCTCAGCATTTTAAGACTTTTGGCAGTCGTCCAACTTGAGAGAAAAAAAGAGAGAAGAGAGAAAAGAAAAGAGAGAAAAGAGAGAAAGGGAACTGATTTAGAGAAATCCTAACCCTAACCCTAAACAACTTCAAACCATATTCAAACCTTCGTACTTTCAGAAATCCAAACACAACCTTGAGTGTTTGAGAGAGATTGGTGTTACTGGTTTGATCGTTTGTAGCTGTAACCTCTTGATCTGTGATCTTGTTACCAACTTAGACATTTTGGTGAGATCTGTATTTCTTTTTCATAGAAATCTTAGATCTACACTATTGCATGTTATATATCACTAGATCTCCATATTTGTTTCTCGTTTTAAGAAAATCTTTGCTGATTTAGATCTATAAATGTTTTATGTTTTCTGTTCTTATGAAACTAAACCTTGACCTAGTTGGATTCTCACTTGGAGATTTTCAATCTCGAAAATATTTTTAAAAACTGAGATTGATTAAGATCTTGACCGATTTAGAAGCAAGATATCCGTGGAATCTGGGATAGATTAAAAGGTCAAAAAGGTTCTAAGTTTTGTAAGAAAGAAAGAAAAGAAAATCACAGCATATAGTCTTTATATGTAATTTTTTAGGACTGTCTGTAAAAACTAAGTGTGTGTGAGTTCATGGATGTGAATAGAAATCACATCACAAACACTTGACACACTACCACACTGAAAGTGTTGGGTATAAGATCAAAGATTATTGAGTCGACGCAAAGAAAGCTAAAGAAAAGGGGAAGTTATCAAACTGGAAGAACATCATCAACAATCAGATCTACAAGAAGTTAGAAGGACACCAAGTGGGGTATATTCCTAAACTTAGAATAGGCTGAGTTGTGTGCATGTATGTTGTATTGTTTGTAACTGCTATTTGTCTTAGTGGATTTTTACTTTCGTGACTTAGAAGTCACCGTGGATGTTTCCTCTATTGGGAGAGGTTTTACCACGTTAAAAATAGTGTGTTCTGATTATCTTCATCTCCTCATCTCATTCTATAGTGTGCTGATATTTTGAAACTATCTTAGTTTTAAAACTGATTACAAAGTCTTGGTTATTCTCGTACATAAGTTTTTTTGTAAACACATCTTGTTGTTTATCATTTTTATTTTCAAAAGAAAAGGGTTTCTTCAACAAACATCTCGGAGTTGCTTATACAGTTTAATCATTGTATTAAACGGCATTAGTAACGTTTTTCAATTGGTATCAGAGCCCTGTAAACTTTTATTTCAAAAAGGACCTTGTGTTTCTGAAATCGTTTTCTGAAAATCCTAACTATGGACGAGAAGAATGAAAGGTTTGGTAATCTGTCCAGACCTCCACTCTTTGATGTAAACAACTTTGCTTACTGGAAAGTAAGAATGGTTGCCTTCATCTAAGGGACTTTAGGAGATGATGTCTGGGACATTATTTAAAATGGATATACTTATCCTACTAAACCAGCCACTGAAGGAAGTGATGAGAGGGTAAAGAAAGTCTTAAGTGAGTTTACCCAAGAAGAGAAAACTATTTCTCGTAATAACAATAAAGGCAAGAATGCCATCTTTATGTCTATTAATGAGTATGAGTTCAAGAGAATCTCATCTTGTGCCACTTCCAAGGAAGCTTGGGACACATTAATCACTGCCCATGAAGGAGACTCCAGAGTTAAAGCTGCTAAAACTCAAATGCTTACCCAGCAGTACAACTCTTTAATTATGTCTGACTCTGAGTCTTTTGACGACTTTTACATGAACCTAACTGATATAGTTACTAAGTTGCATGCTAATGGTATAACATATGATAGGAATGAGATTGTTTCTAAAATCCTAAGATCATTACCACAAAAGTTTGACAGCAAGAGGTATGCTATTGAGGAGATGAGTGATCAAAACCTCACCCCTGAGTTACTCAGTAGCAAACTTAGGACTGTGGAAATGGAATTAGACTTTAAGAAACAATTAAATCACTCTAAAAGAAAACAACCCAACTCTAACTTGAGTTTTTCCTCTAAGATATCTAAACACGAGACTAATTTGACAAACTGTGACTCTGATGACGAGTGTGATATAGACAAACTAGATAATCAGATTGCCTTAATGTCCAAACAATTTAAGAAAATTGTTAAATTTAGAAACAAACAGGCATCTAAACAAGGCAAGCCTAATTATCCAACTGTGTCTAATCCCAAACCTCATGAGAGAGGTCTTGACAAACATCCTAAGGAAAACAACTACAGACCTAACAGAGATCTTAAAAAGATTGAATGTTTTAGATGTGGGAAACTAGGTCACATTACTCACGATTGTAGAGTTAATCTGAATAAAACCAACACACACAATAGAGCCAATGTCTGTAAAACTTGGGATGATTCAAGTGACTCTGATGAAGAGGAACTTGAGTCATCAAATGTACTTGACCCTTGCATGTCCTTTTTTTCTAAGATCATTTACAATGATGATATGCCTGTGTGTGATAATGATACCTCTACTCCTGCTTTTGTGAATACTGCTTTAACTGGCCTAGATGCCTTGTTATCTGAAAATGTTGCTAGCTCTAGTTCCGTGTGTGTGAGTCAAAGAGATCTCGATAACGACGATGTAAATGGGTGCATGATTACTAAAATTGAATCGTTAGGGGTCACTACACACACTTCACTTAGCGACTCAGACACAGATGACCTCCCAGATATTCATACTTTGTATGCTAAAAATCTGAAAAAAGGCACTAGACTGGAGAAGACTGTTAGAGACCTGACTAAGAAATTAGATGATCTAAGTCTTATTGTGAAGCTGAATGCCGAAGAGTACACTAACCAGTGTCTGACACATCAATATGAAATTGAAACTTTTGATCAAAAATTAAAAGAGTTGACTAAAACTAATGAAACCCTGGAAATGAAATACAAGGGAACATTATTAGAACTGGAAGAAGCAAAAACAAAGACAGCAACTGTTTTCAAAAAAAAAATTCTAAGTTTGAAAACAATTCAAATTGTTTCACTGACTTTGTTGTTGACTCCAAGACCAATTCTGATGATAGAACCGGTATTGGATTCTGCCCTAAGAATAAACCACAAACTAAAAATCTTGAACCTATTAAGTTTGTGTCTGGGGGCAAAAGACCAATCGAAACATGTCCAGATTTTCATTTTATTAAAAAGGAATATGATCAAAAGCAACAATAGAAAGACATTGGAGAGGCTAGTAACTCTAAGGCTGACAGTACACTTGAGACTAAATACGTCTGTCCTTTGATCAGAAAGGCTGAATCTACCTTTAAAACCATACCTCCTAGGAATAAGACTTCTGAACAGAATCCTGTTAAACCCATCTTTAGAAGTTTCCCTATGGAAGTACATCCCTCAAGCAATCAATATTGCTCCTACTGTGACGTTTATAGTCATTATTTTGAAGGTTGTTATGCTAAGCGCCTAAACACCCCTGTGTACAACACTCCTGTTTACAAGAACTTTAACTATTCTAGGCAAAATCGTAACCATTATGTCCTTCCAAGACAACCTGACAAGAACTCTAACTACAGGAATAGAAAGACCAAAACTAAGAGTTCATTTAAGAGAAAGGCTCCCAGAAACTTTCCTAAACCAAAAGCTCAACTTTTCCACAAAAATCAATTTGTTGCTCCAAATGTTTTTCGACAAAAAGCTGCTTCTCGAAAATTTTATCAAATGAGAGAAAACTTGCGCAAAATTAAAACTAGATCTATTTGGGTTAGAAAAGATGATCTTTTACCCCAAATGAAGTGTAACATTTTTGTCATTGCCTTAAATGATGAACACACTTCATCTGGTTGGTACTTAGATTCAGGATGCTCCAAACATATGACAGGAGATGAAACCAAACTCTTAAACAAAACCAGATTTGCTGGAGGTAAAGTAGTTTTTGGCGACGGAGTTTCATCCCAGATCATAGGTAAAGGAACCCTAAAAGAAGAGTGAATGCCTATTTTGGAAAATGTACTTTTAGTTAAAGGCCTTAAATCCAACCTCCTAAGTATATCACAATTTTGTGACTCAGACCATATAGTTACCTTTTCAAAGAACAATTGCAAAATTCTAAATGATAAAGGTGAATGCATTATTACCGGATTTAGAACTCCTGACAACTGTTATACTGTCAAGACTAGTTCTGAAACCTGTAACATTGTCAGAATGGATGACAATGAAATCTGGCATAATCGTATGGGTCACCTAAGTTATGATATCCTTGTTAGATTGTCTACTCAAGAGATAGTTAGAGGAATTCCTAAAATTAAACCTATTTCCAGTGTTGTTTGTGGTCATTGCCAGGAAGGAAAAATAGTTAAGACTTCGCATAAAAAGGTTAAAGACATTCTCACCTTTAGACCTTTAGATCTCATCCATATGGACCTTATTGGTCCCTCTAGAACTGTTAGTCTATGTGGACACAGTTATATCCTAGTCATGGTTGATGATTTTACACGATTCACTTGGGTTGCCTTCTTGAAACATAAATCTGACACGTTTCAGAAATTTTTGAAAATTTTACTAAGAATTGAAAATGAGAAGGACACACAAGTCAATCGCATCGTAGCGATAGAGGGGGAGAGTTCATAGACATGGGAATAGTTGAATATTGTGACTACAACGGTTACAAACACGAATTCAGTGCCCCTAAGACTCCTCAGCAGAACGGTGTTGCCGAAAGGAAAAACCGAACTCTTTAAGAGATGGCGTGTGTCATGTTGCATGCCAAATCTCTACCTAAGTACTTCTGGGTAGAATCTATTAGAACTGCATGTCATATCATTAATCGGGTTTACCTTAGGAAAAACACTAAACAAACCTCTTATGAGTTGTGGTACGGTAAGAAGCCTAATCTGAAATATCTAAGAACTTTCGGAAGTCAGTGTTACGTCTGTAAAGACAGAGAACATCTGTCCAAATTCGAGACGCGTTGAGATAAAGCCATCTTCTTAGGTTACTCTCCAAACAGTCGTGCATATCGTATATACAATCTGCGTACTAAGACCCTTATGGAGTCGATAAATGTAATTGTAAGCGACACTATTGTCAAAAATAAGATATCTGAATCACCTATTGTGGTTGAATCTGAAAATGATTTCCCATTGACAACATGGTCAGTAATCCTAATGAGCCAGTCCGTACTAGATCCCAGTTAAGAAATTATGCTAATTACGCATGTTTCGTCTCCCTTGTGGAACTAAAAAATATTAATGAAGCATTGAATGACACGCACTGGATTTCTGCTATGCAGGAAGAACTTTTACAATTTGTCATTCACGATGTCTGGTATCTTGTACCGCAGCCTCAAAACAAAAATGTTATTGGCACACGTTGGATCTTTAAGAACAAATCTGACAAAAATGGGGTAATCCTTAGAAACAAAGCTAGACTAGTTGCTCAAGGTTACTCACAAATAGAAGGGATAGATTTTAGCGAGACATTTTCCCCAGTCACTCGTCTTGACTTAGAAGTCACCGTGGATGTTTCCTCTATTGGGAGAGGTTTTACCACGTTAAAAATAGTGTGTTCTGATTATCTTCATCTCCTCATCTCATTCTATAGTGTGTTGATATTTTGAAAGTATCTTAGTTTTAAAACTGATTACAAAGTCTTGGTTATTCTCGTACATAAGTTTTTTTGTAAACACATCTTGTTGTTTATCATTTTTATTTTCAAAAGAAAAGGGTTTCTTCAACAAACATCACGGAGTTGCTTATACAGTTTAATCATTGTATTAAACGGGATTAGTAACGTTTTTCAAGCTTTAGCCCCAAATGACAAATGAAATTGAACTTAATCAAAAAAATAAGTACATTGCACACAAGCCTTGAATATCAATAATTCTACAAATCAATAACGTCATGACAAAATAAACATAACTCGGTATCATTGTGCAAATATGTTGATCTTCAACTAAACTCCCTCAAAAGATAAAAATGATCATATATTCTATTATTTTCTTTTTAAGTGATTTCTTTGAATGATCAAACAAACTAAACTAATTGGACCATTTTTGGCAAAATTATTCATTTTATTGCCTTAATTTTTTCTCGGATTCTTTTCAAACGGTGGCTTTCATGACGAGTTCACTATCCTCTCGCAGTCCTTTCTCGTGTACACTCATATTTTTCAATACTAAACAAACTCTCATAGGCAACAACTCTTACATGCACAAATCTCCATAGTCACATAAACATGTAGATGATAAAATTGATGGAAGAATGTCTCACTAAGCTCAAATATACATCATGAAGTCAAAATCCAATAAGATCATGCATGTGTGTGTGGAGGCATATATAAAGTCGAATTTGTAAAGCAAATTAAGTTCGAAATAACTCCATAAACATGGTTAAGATCAATCTAAGCATCTAAAGTCATAACCAAATGTCCGAGCCACGTGGAAATTGCATAGAGAATTGGATTCAAACACACCAATATGCCACACCAAATGTGTAAAACCAAAATACACAAAAATATAAAATATTTATGCATTTTTCAAAATTTTTATCACAATAAAATCTTTTAGTATTTTTCAAATATGACTCAAGAAAGAAAAATATAATACAAAAGATATACACATGTCATAACACTAGCAAACATATATCATGAAGCACAACTAGAGTATGACAAATAAAATCATGCAAACAATCATCCATAAGATATAAAATGTGAAGCATCATGTGCAAGCATGTGAGAATCAACCACCCTAACATTTAGTGTCTCCAAAACTGATTTTCTAACCTAAACAGGTGTGTACCTAACTCAAGGGGTTATGGAAACCGACGGGACACTACACTTAAACTGCATAGGACCACTTCCAAGATTATAACAAAAATTCCTAAGGTGACATTTCCTACCACAATGTGAACATGTGTAAATGGGAGGAATGTTACTTATGGGTTGACCTTTTCTAACGTCCTTGGATGCGGTTGACCCTCTAAAACAAACCATGTTCTTAGCTTTAATAACAGAAGCATTAGAATAAGATAAGCCATTACCATCACTACTACCCGAGTCTTTTAAATTATAGTTTAACTTTAAAATTTTAGACTCAAGTAAAGAATTTAACTCTTCCAATTTTAGGGACTCCTTCATATTTTCAATCATTCCTAAAAGGTTATCTCACTCCCCCTCAATGAAAACAAACTTATCCCTAAGATGTTTCTCTCGTGCCTTATAATAATCAATCAAATTATTTTTATTCTCATTAGCACAATAACAAACCCTAGAATTTTTAACGTCCTCTAATTCCTTCTACAAAATAAGGACTCTATTCTCACTCTTTTCCTTGAACAATTTTAAAGATTTAAAGTCATAACACAATGAAACAAACTTCTCATGAATGATATCTCTTTGAGTTTGAAACATTTGCAAATATTAAATGACATTTTTAAAATAAGAATTTTCTTCTTCAAGAGTTTCAATTCTTTTTTCAAACTTCAGATTCAAAAGATTTAACTTTTCAGTACAGTCAGAAAGATTATCAAACTCATCTCGATTAATAACGTCATCACCACGGGAATCCATCAAGAAGAAAAACAAACCAAAAGAGAGAAATAATTAACCACCCAAAAAGCTGCAAATAAGGATATACACAATAACTAAGTGCAACCCTCTCTGCTAAAAATTTGAGAATGCTTGGATGGTTCAAATAAACACAAGTTTAATATTATTATGATTTTCCAATTTTAATGGTTGAACATTTAAATAAAATTCACCCAATTAAACTTAGCACCAATTAAACCGTTCTTGTGAAAACCGATTTACCAGATTTTATCTTTTTACCCGAAATATGCATCTAGGTGATAGCAGATAAATTAAATAAATCAAACCACAAGATGATGATGTAAGAGGAAACAACTAAGGGAAAAAACCTTGGATGACCCAAGCCAGACAATCACTATGATGCAAAAATTACAAAGGAAGAATAAAGTCTTATTCAATGACTCGATCCCCCACAAGCCTTGACGCCCCTTCTTCTCTTCAACCTCTCCTCCACACTTCAATGTAGGAGTCCACCTATGGAAAGTCCATATTACACGAGTCCACATGTGCCTCCGTATCCACCGATGCAACTCGATAACCATCTACGATTCAGGACACGAAGTCCACCATTTTTCATCGCAATCATCACGTACGGACTCCACCGTATGAAAATAAGTTTTTTCAAGATGAAAGAAATAAACCAGGTGCCCAAACAAGATCTCAAAGTATAAGATTTATTAATCTTGGATATTGTAAACAAAAAGGGTGAAACTTTGGAGTTGGAACTTTTGAGAACATGTTTGCTTTTCGTTTTCCTCAAAAGTTCGTCTCTCAAAATAAAAACTAAGTCTAAAAATCCTTTTATAGAAAAAATCAAAATGGCACGTCATCCAAATGATTTGAGACTTTCGTTAGAATGAGATAGATATATCATTTGAACGAGATTTCATTTCGTATCTAACGACCTTAGAAAAATAATTGTAGTAAGCTTCGTTTGATGCACGTTTGAACATATGCTTCAAACGACCTTACTATGTCGTTTGAACGACATTGAGATATCGTTTGAACGATCTCAATGAATTTTAAAACTTTGCCTAAAGTAAACTTAGAAAACATATTTTCAAAAAAATTAAGTTCCAAATAGTTTTAAAAATAGAACACCTTTATTAAAAATTTCAAGAACTCTTAAAACAATATATGTTCATACCTGCGAGATCCTCGGCATACGAAGACAAATGTGGCATGGTAAACACGACTTAAAATATCCATTATTTGAAGCTTAGCCGCTACGTTTTCATCAAACAACGTCATAGGCTCATGGGATCATCAACTCAAAGTTTATCATATGACTCAAATGTTTTGTTTGGAATTATGACAATTACAAAAAAAATTCCCCGATTAGAAATTTTTCCTTACAAATTGGAAACAAATGTTTTAAATGAACCAATTCAAACAGAAGATGAGTCTTTTCCAACTCCAACCCCAGTCGTTCCTAACTGGGTCCCTAAAGTCCATCCCTCCACATAAGTTATAGGTAGTGTCTCTGAGCCTAAGCGTACTAGAAACCAACTTCATCAAGTGGCTCATTTAACTATTTTTGTATCTTCAGTGGAACCAAAAATAGTTGATGATGCACTAAGTGATTCATATTGGATTGATGCGATGAAAAAGGAGCTAGCTCAATTCAAGGATTATGACGTTTGGTATATAGTCCCATGGCCAAAAGATATAAAATTCATTGATACAATATGGATTACTAATTACAAGACCGATGAGAATGGGACAATCATTATAAACAAAGCTAGGCCTGTGGCTCAGGGGTCCTCGCATATAGAAGGAATAGAGTGTGATGAGACTTTTTCTCCGGTAACACATGTTGAATCAATGAGATTACTTTTGGATATAGCCCGCCATTTATAATTCAAGTTGATTCAAATGGACATACAATTTGCCATTTTAAACGGCATTCTGACTGAAGAGGTATACGTGGAACAACCTAAAGGATTTCAAGACCCTAATAGTCCCAATCACATTTTTAGGCTGAAAAAGGCACATTGTGGGTTAAAACAAGCCCCTTGTGTATGGTACGATCGATTAACAACCTTTTTTCCAAAAAATAGTTTTATTAGAGGAGAAGATAATAAAACTTTGTTTATTACAAAGTTTAAAAATAACAACGTTTTAATAGCTCAAATTTATGTTGACAATATTGTTTTCAGATCAACTTCTCAAAAGTAGGTTGATAATTTTTCTAAATCTTAGCTTATGGGAGAGTTACCATATTTCTTAGATCTTCAAATTAACGATGTAATGACCAATTATTTATCTCCTAGTTTAAGTATGCTAAGGATTTAATATCTAAATTTGGACTTGAAAATGCTAAGACATCGTCTACACTTATGGAAATTAAGACTAAGCTAACTAAGGATGAACATGACACTACTGTAGAACCAACTTTATATCATAGTATAATTGGTAGTTTACTATACTTGACTGCATCTAGACCTGATATACAATATGCTATCTGCATTTGTTCATTATTTCAATCCAATTCGAAAGAGTCACATCTCACTTGTGCTAAAAATATTTTAAAATATGTCAAAGGCATATTGAATATGAACTATGGTAGTCCAATGACTCCACTTGTGAGATAATTGGGTACTCTGATGTGGATTGGGGAAGTGGCACGGATGTTTGTCATTCCACTTCTGGTGGATGCTTCCATTTAGGATAGAATTTAGTAGAATGGTCTAGTAAAAAGCAAGCTCGTATCACTGTATCTATTGTCGAGTCTAAACATATTACTGCCGGTCCATGTGGTGCTCAACTTGTGTAGAGTAAACAAATGTTATTTGATTATGGTGTCTTTGAGTCCAAGTTACATCTTTATTGTGACAATGAAAGTGCCTTCAATATAACTAAGAATCTTGTGAAATAAACTAGGACTAAACATATTAATATTTGTCATCATTATATCTGAGAGTTAGTTGAATCAAAAGAACTTGTCGTGAAACATATCCCAAATGATAAACAACTTACTGATTTATTTACTAAGCTATTAGTAAAGTCGGGTTTGCACATGATTGGAATGAGTGTACTTAATAATTAGAAAATGTTTGTTATGCCTTATCTTTTTGTACAAGATCTCTGAGGTTTTAGGATTAAGGTATTAAGTGAATACAGTATATTTTAAAACCATGACTACGTAGGAGACGCATATTCAGGCACTTCAATAAACATTTTAGAGTTAACTCTTAATAATTATCTAATTTAGACAAAATGGGGGAGAGATGAGTACATAATTATAATCAAGTTGTTGATTTTCGTTCTTATTGTGATTTTTAGTTTCAACATATATTTCTGATTTCATAAAAGCACATGCTTCTCACTTCTCTTCTTGGATTTTTTTTTTCTTTACAGGTGTGCCCTCGTCAGTCATGAGAGTTTAAGTTTTTTCTTTTCTAGGATTGGCTGGGTAGATACATATATTTTTGTATAGGAAATATTTAATATGTTTTTACCCTAGTATATCACTTGATGTACTCAAGGATTTTTGTCAAAATTAGTCTAATGAGAGAGATTGAAAGCCTATAAATAGAACACTCATAGGTTAGGGTTTATTTGTTTGAGAGTGTAGAGCTACATAAGCCTTTATCTAGTTGGATCAAATTTTGATAAGATATTTTTGTACCTAGAGTTTAGGTTGGATACCAGAGCCAACTCACTCATAGCCCAATATTGATTGCCAAGTCAACTCTTCAAGAAGTCTAAGGAAGGTATTTTCTCGCACTTTTATTTCTTAGGAAAAGCTCAATAGGGCCACTCTAATACAAAACTACATCACACACTTTGTATTGTTGCATATATTTATTACGTGTATGTGTTGGTAGCTTGTTGAGTTTTTATTTAGTTTAAAGCAATTTAAAATGCAATTAAAATAGAATATATACCTATTTTTTTTATTTAGTTTGTTTCATTAATTTACTAACTAAAATAGGTTAGATAACATAAAAAATGTCATTTTCAAGTGTAAAATTACCGAAAATGATTTTGTTATATTTTTTGAATATTTTATGGTGATTTTTAAAATTAATTTGATTTAATTTGCCATTTAATCTCATTTAAAAACAAAAAGAAAAGGGTTAATTTTAAATAAAATGCAAAAACTGTAATAATACCAGTTTTATAAGAAATCATATGGATAATAGTACATGACTGGGAAGTTTTTAATGTGTAAAAGATGTACAAACCGTGTGGAGATCTTAAGCTATTAACTTGTGTTTCTTTAACAATTGTTAGATCTAAACTTAATTTAAGGCTATTGTTTTAAGTTTCCAATCCATGTGCTTTGTTTCTCAACCAATCAACTCACACACCTCCATCTATAAATAAGACCCTCCTGTTCTCATTTTCTTAAAACAAGCGAGAGTAAGGCAACTTTGTCAAAATATTTCTAGAGAGATAAAGAAAGAGAGAGAAAGCGTTGCACACATAAACACACACACACACACACACTAAACACGTTTATGATGTTAATGAACTAACTTCTCAATAGATTGTTTCTTCAACATAAACACACAAATATCTAGACTTTCATGAGATTTATGTCGTGTCTGTGACAAAGCTTTTCATAATAAAAAGAGGTTCATCTTGAAACCAATTTTAAGTGTAACACCTTTCACTTAGAAAACGTTTATTGTGTAAACTTTTCAAAACCCTAAGTTCCTTTTTACAAAGACTTTATTTAGCTTAAATCTTTATGTTTTGTAAAACTCTCTATTATACTTATTTTTGGTATTCTTTTTAGTTTGTATGTTCTTGTTATTTCTGTTAACTGTGTTTAAAACAGTTTTGGCATAAGGTGATCTTTGAATCAAGACTTTTGATTCCCTGAGTTTATCCAAATTGTTTATAAAGTATTTTTGAGATTTGTCTTTAAATCCGTTCTGATTACTTGTTCTTAATCTAAAATATCACACAGAGCATGTATCACTACACCAAAATGGGAGATTTGTGAGTGTTGTTAGCAGTCACAAATGACCTTTATAACTACTATTTACTGTCATAATTTAGGGGGTGATAAAAGAAAAATTATAACTCCTAACAGCAGTCACAAATTTTTATAACCCCTACAGGGGTTATGACTGGTGACCCCAATTTGTAACTGCTAGTTGTAACTGCTAACAGCAGTCACAAATATAAGATTCGTAACTGCTGTCAGTAGTTACAAATATTACATTCGTA
Organism: Sambucus nigra; assembly: GCA_949130495.1. NCBI lineage: Eukaryota > Viridiplantae > Streptophyta > Magnoliopsida > Dipsacales > Adoxaceae > Sambucus > Sambucus nigra. Next base: position 77,416,947 of record OX422208.1, read on the forward strand.
ACTGCTGACAGCAGTTACGGATCTTATATTTGTGACTACTCTTAGCAGTTACAAAATTGATAATAGTGACAAATTTATGGCTGCTATTAGCAGTTACAAAATTGAATTTGTTAAATGTGATGAGAACTATTACAAATATCTTTTTTTTTTACAAAATGATGAAATAATGAAAGTAAAATAAATATCATGATAACAAGTCTAAATTTTTGACAACATTTCATTTATATTACTGATATTCCAAATATCTAGTACACATAAAACTTGTTTAAACTTAATTTAACATCAAACAACCCCTTCGTGTTCGCCAAGTACGAAATGAAAATAGAATAAAAAATAAACTAAAAAAATTACGACATAACACTTCGATGACATGAAATGTCATGAACATGTAACAAATCATTCTAAATCTAGACCAGGAGTCACCACGCGGTGGATACGCTTCGTGAAGTATAGGTATATCATCCATGGGGGTATTGATGCGGTGATATCCTCCCTCGTGTACTTGGAGTATGCCTGTTGAGCAAGTTCAATGGACTCAAATTTTATGAATACGACGCCTCGGTATCCATTGACTTGTGCTTGTGTTGCTTGCTATGGAGTGTAAACACCTGGATTTAGGCCTTTGAATACTACGTATGCTGGGTATGCCATGTGTATGCCTGTAAATAATAAAATTTAACTATGTTAGTTACAATACAAAATGTGGGGCACAATATCAAAACTGAATATCAAAACAAATCAGTGGTTATATACATATATTGCTGAAGTTGTGTTGACGCATATAACACTAGGGACGTGTATATGGTATAGTGTATGGTGAATCTATAGTATTACTAAAGATGAAGTTTAAATGAGGCAAGTTTGATTTGTGATGGACCAAACTATTTTATATAGATAGACAATCTTAAACTATTGAATTGGGAAGAGCAATGGAAATACTTGTAAGGGTTGCCACTGGCAGAGCCCAATAGTAAGGAGGTTCATCAGAATGTAGAAGTGGAACTTGATTGCAGAATTTTATTTTTTTGTTATGAACAAGTTTTTTAAATTTTCATGGCTGAATAGGTAAACCTAAGGGGCTCTCTTTCCACTATACTAACTTTTGGATCCAGTAACTCTCTATTTTGAATACATTTATGTAATCGGTGCTCTCTTTCTTTGACCATTTGAAACTTATGGCTACAAGCCATCTAAATGTTGGGGCGATAATATGAACTCCCACCCCAAAGGACTATATCAAGAGAATCCAAATGATTGACCCTTTATAATCTGAAACCTCTTCATACCCGTCATCTATGATGAATAGTTTCATCTCAACTATCACTAAAAGGAGAGCGCTTAAAAAACAGACTGCCCCTATTGCAGCGCAGGTTGTAGAAATCACCATCACAAATTGGGGGCCACACTTTGTACCATCATCTCACATTTTTTTCACATTTTTTTTCAGTCGTAGGTAATAAGTTACTGCTCTGGGATTATTGTACACAATCACAATGGCCTACTGATTTGTTAGATGTTCCCATAGCCCATCGGATGTGAATATAAGAAATTTGTATTTGGGTTGTAAGACTCTTGTATATATGGACGGGTCAGCTCTTAAAAATGAATTGGCTCCAAAGCATCTAACTAACTCTAAGCAACTAACTTCCAAATGTTGCAGTATTGAATGACGTCGTTTACAACAATGGAATAAGTTAATGAAACGACTAGTGCCTTTTTTATTTTGTTGGATAAATGATACGAGGCCAATCGCTTCTACACTTAGAAAAATTATGCTTTTGATAAAAATTTATTCCAGAATTCAAAAATAATTTTTAAAAATAATTCCCAAATATTTATGCAAATATTTAAAGTTCCAATAAAACATTTTACTGATAAGGCGTAGTGGAGTAGTGGGAATGAGCTGAGCAACACGTTGCATGTAGCATGATGCACGTGAAGAAAGTGGTTGCATTGAATTCAGATACAGGCCGTCGAGGAAGATCGTGTTGATGTGCCGAATGTAGCAGTATCAGACATATGAACTGTGATCTAGGAGAAAACAGAAAATTCCTAGATTCTACCCCGGACACTTATAGAATTATGTCCTTACAAATCTACCCTTATGTCTATGTCGGTACATACATAAAAATACGAATTATGCAATCAAATGACATATAAGATAATATCCCCATTAAACCCTCAAACTGAGAATACTAAATGACATGTCTCCCAAATCTTCAGCTCTTCAGAAACTTTCAAAGCTTTTCTCATCAGGGTGTGCAATCCAAAAATGAACAAATGGTGTACCTACACACATGAGATAAAGCAAATACCCGTGACAAGCAACAGTTTGAAATATAATGATATGCAAAAATTGATGATCAATTAAGCTTAAGCAAATCATTCATAAATCAACCAAACACCAAAACAATTCTCCCCCATAATTCTTCTCACCCTTTTTATTATGTCCCCAAATAGACAAATATGAGAAGCAGAAATGAATGCACATGGGGAATGACACACGGGAATAAACTGATATTTTTATATTTTTCAAAATTTTTCACACATAGTATACAACAAAGAATCACACCATGAAAGATCACAAAAACAACCAAGTCAATGATAGCGAAATGAGGGGGTGTGAACAGATTCGATAGGAAAATCAATGCAGACAAACATGACATATGTGCACGATGAATATCGGATACTCCTAACGAATGAACTCAAAGTCTTCCTTTGGTGTAAAAAGGTGGAAATATAAGACATTGACTTAATAAAATCAACAAATCAAAGCTCAAAGTGATTTCCACACCAATAACGTCCAAAACTATTTCATGCTTTTTCAGGACTTTCAAGGAAGCGCAACCCCGTTTATATTCTCCAACCAAACTCCCTCAGATTTTTATTTTGAATAGAGGCTTTTCTAAATTCTCAAACTTTGGAGAATTGATGGTGAAACCTAAGTGGCCCATATTTGGCATGAATTTCTTTTTATTGCCTTTAAATTTTTTCGGGCTCTTTTAACCTCTTTGGACCCCGAATAATAAAATTCCTCCATTTTTTAGGTCCTTTTGAACGGTGGCTTTTGTGCAAAGACGTGATAAATACCTTTCGCAACCCCTCCCCGTTCTTAAACAAACACTCAGTCTCACAAAAAAAAAATGGTTTTTACATACAATCCAATCTTGTCAAGTTTTATCGCATATTGTTAGTTGCATAGACAGAATTGAGATGGAAACACTCAAGCCAACATGTGATAGACAAGTGCAATAATCAAATAAAACCGTGCATGTGTGCAATAAAGGATATAGGAGTCAAACATGTAGAAAGATATCACTAATCACATCTCAAAGACTCCAATTAATATAAATCGCATGGATGAAATGATGTAGCATCTCAAATCTCTATCAAACAGTCACATGGATAAATGGAATGAAATTGTGACTTGGCTATCTTAAATGTTCATCCATAAAAGGTGCATAAAAAATACAAAAATCTTTTTGGGTTTTTCTGAAATATTTATATATAAAAACAAAAATCTTTTTGGATTTTTCAAAAGAATATATAAATAGCTGTACAACAAAACAATGGTACTTATAAAAACAGACTAGCAATAGGAAGCATAAGATATGAACGTGAAAAAGCATCCTATTCTAGACATAGACCAACCCATCAGTCAACTGTGCAAATCCCCAAAGACTTCCTAAGACTCTCAAATATAAGGGCATCTAAAGGTTTCGTGAAAATATCGGCTAACTGACGGTCGGTGGGAACAAAACTCAGGGATACGACTTTCTCCTCAACTAACTGTCGTATAAAGTGCTCACGTATCCTGATGTGCTTTGTGCGCGAATGCTGGACTGGATTACGGGATATGTGTATCGCGCTCGTGTTATCACAGGAAATGGTCATGGTGTCCTGTGAAATCCCATAATCCTCCAGCATTTGCTTCATCCACAAGAGTTGCGTGCAACAACTCCCGGCGGCTATATACTCAGCCTCTGCAGTGGACAAAGAGATGGAATTTTTCTTCTTGCTCAGCCAGGAGACTAGAGCATAACCAAAATAGAAACACCCACCAGAAGTTCTCCTACAACCATCTACATCCCCGGCCCAATCGGCATCTGAATAGGCGAACAAACGATCATCAGTATCAAAGAAATACCAAATACCATATGAGAGAGTCCCACTCACGTATTTAATAATACGTTTTAGAGCAAGTAAATGTGACTCTTTCGGGGACGCCTAATATCACGCACAGACTCCAACACTAAAGGTTATATCGGGACAACTGGCAGTCAAGTAAAGAAGACTACCTATCATACTCCGATATAAGGTTTGCTCTACGTCCTTGCCTGAAGTGTCCTTACTAAGCTTGGTAGTGGTACTCATAGGTGTACGTGCATACTTAGCGGAGTCCAAACTAAATTTCTTCACTAGGTCTCTAGCATACTTGGATTGGGAGATGAACATACCATCCTCTAGCCGACGAACCTGGAGACCAAGGAAGAAAGTAAGCTCACCAACCACGCTCATCTCAAACTCACTTTTCATCTCCTCTTCAAAGTGATGAGCATGTTGAGAGCACGTGGATCCAAAGACTATGTCATCCGAATAGACCTGGGCAACCAAAATTGCACCTTCATCTCTCCTGAGGAACAACGTCATATCAACTCCCCCTCTTTTGAAGCCACGGGCTAATAGATAGGAAGTAAGCCTCTCGTACCAAGCACGGGGTGCTTGCTTCAAACCATACAAGGCTTTTCTCAGATAGTAGACGTGCTCAGGGTGCTGAGGGTCTTCAAACCCTTTTGGTTGTTCCACGTAAACCTCCTTCTGTAGAATGACATTCAGAAATGCACTCTTGACATCCATCTGATATAACTTGAAGTGCAGATTACATGCGATGGCGAGTAGTAGACGGACGGACTCAAGCCTCACAACAGGAGAAAATGTCTCCCCAAAGTCTACACCCTCTATCTGTGTGTAGCCTTGAGCAACCAACCTAGCTTTGTTTCTGATTATGGTACCATTTTCATCCATTTTATTCTTAAAAATCCACCGGGTACCTATCACATTAGTCTCACTAGGTCGGGGGACAAGTTCCCAGACATTATTCTTTTTAAACTGAAGCAACTCATCCTTCATAGCAGATATCCAGTGTTCATCCTTGAGTGCTTTTTTATGGTTCTTGGGCTCGACTTTGGACGTGTAGCAAAGATGTCTAACAACGTTCTCTAGCTGAGCACGAGTCTTGGCCCCTAGAGTGGGATTGCCAATAATGGCAGACGGGTTATGACTCTTGCGAACCCAAGCGGGTGTGTCCCCTAACACAGGAGTGGGGACCACAGAGTGTGGGTGAGGGACTAGTGGATCACTGTCAGATGAGTCCTCATCCTCACACTGAAGGTTAGGATCAATAACCGTCGGAGGTTCGTCATCTTGCACGGTAACGTTTATTGATTCCATAACCTTAGAGCTCTTCAGGTTAAAAACTCGGTACGCTCTGCTATTCGATGAATATCCTAGCAATATTCCCTCATCACTCCGGGAGTCAAACTTCCCTAATTGCTCTCTATCCCATAGGATGTAGCATTTACTCCCAAAAACACGAAAATATGCCAGGTTGGGTTTCTTGCCTGTCCACAATTCATAAGGCATTTTAAGTGTGTGTGGACGCAGGTAAACCCTATTCATCGTGTGGCATGCAGTAGACACTGCCTCTGCCCAAAATCTCCTAGAAACATTACGACCTAGAAGCATATATCTAGCCATTTCCTGGATCGTTCTATTCTTTCTCTCAACAATCCCATTTTGCTGAGGAGTCTTCGCAGCAGAAAACTCGTGTTTGATCCCAAGGCTATCACAATACAAATCTACTTTTGCTTCCTTAAATTCAGTGCCGTTGTCACTACGTATCCTGTTAATAGTGACTCCGTGTTGATTTTGCAGGACACGACACTTGGTCGTTAAAAACTCTACAGCATCGGATTTCTCTCTCAGAAAACCTACAATGAAGTACCTGGAGAAATCATCCACCATCACGAGGATATACCTCTTACCACCCAGACTCTCAGTACGAGTGGGACCCATAAGATCCATGTGTATAAGCTCAAGAACACGAGAGGTGGTAATGGAATGCAACTTTCTATGGGGACTACGAATTTGTTTTCCCAACTGACAGGGTCCACAAACCGTTGAAGTTGGCCTTCCAAGAGATGGTAAGCCACGTACTAGGTCCTTTTTAGCTAAGCGAGTTAGATCTCTAATATTTACGTGACCTAGACGTTGGTGCCACAGATCCATAGGAGTGATCGTGGCGCTGTTGCAGATAAGTGAGGAAGTAGGCATAGTACCATAGCAATTATCCTCGGTCCTCACCCCTTGCATTAAGAGTTTACCGGCTTGATTGTAAACATTACATGCGTCCCGGTCAAACTTTATTACAAAGTCAGTGTCGCACAGCTGGCTAATGCTGAGAAGGTTTACTTTTAAACCTTTGACGTACAACACATTTTCTAGCTTAGGAAATCCTGGTAACACTACAGTACCTCGTCCTACAATGCTAGACTTGCTCCCATCTCCAAAGGTGACTCTTCCATCCTGATAATCCTCAAGAGATGTAAAAAATGAGGCATCACCTATCATATGTCTGGAGCATCCACTGTCAAAATACCACTGTGAGGTATTATGTGCCTTGAGAGCGACATGAACAGGCCTTTTTATCTTTCTTAGGTACCTAAGAAGTGGTGACCTTTTGTTTTCCTTTGTTGTTGTTGGTTTTAGCTGGAATGTGTGAAGCATTCCCTGACGGCAAAGACACCCGTCGGAATTCCTCCATCAAACTCTGTGATATGGCAGCTAAAAACTCAACTCGATCTCTTAGACTAGAAAAATCATCAGTATGCTGATGTGGAGCAGTAGTACGTCGTGTCCAACCCATAATATAGCAAAACTCCCTGAGGTGGCCTTTTCTTTTGCAATAAGTACGGAAGAACACAGTCAAAGGAGGACCTTGGTTCGCTTTTCTTGGTCGAACTCTCCTTCGAGGTTTTTGACGACGGCCATAAAGAGTCGTAGTAAACTCAGGAACTGGTCCGGGTGTAATTTGGGACATGGAGGCACCATCATACCCAATTCCTTGCCTATCACCAAAACCTAAAGCGGGGCCGAGGAGCATCTTTTCCATTTTCCCAGATCTGTCCTCGATTTGTACCTTGACTTCCCGTGATTTCTCAATATCATGAGTCAGCTGGGCAACAAGGGCTTCAAGTTTCTTCCGAGTCTCCACGGAGGAATGGAGCTGACTCATAAGACTAGCCACTTGTTTAGTCAAGTCCCCTCTCTCTTTCTCAAAAGTTCTCTCTCTCTCTCTATACAAACTTTCTTTCTCAACACAGGCAAATTCTTTCTCTCTCTGGGCGGTGCAGGTGGAGGACTCTCTCTCTCTCTCGCTTTTCTTAAAGGACTAACGCTTTGTTACGCTTTTTAGTTTTAAATGACCCAGAATATAACTCAGCGTAGGCGCGTTGAATATCACTCTCGCTCTCACTTGTGTCATCCTCCCTCTCACTCATATCGCTCTCACTGTCGAGGTGTCCCTGTGAAGCATCATCCTCATCGTCGTGAGGAGAACTAGAAGTGCTCACATGACTAGCCATGAATGCGGTGAAGTTACACTCATGCGGTGACTCGACTCCAGAATCCACCGACTCGACCTCACTGTCGTCGCTAAGGGTAGCGTTAAGAACAACTTTCCCTTTCTCTCTGTTCAGACGTGTGGCACACTCAAAGGCTCTATGACCCCTACCTTCGCACTCAAAGCATCTCTCACTTTCTTTCTTAGGAGGATCTTTAAAAACTTTTTCATTTTTCTTTTCAAACTTATTTTTCTCAAATTTCTTTTTATCTTTAAAATTGCCATTTTTCTTAAATTTGAGAATCCTCTTGATTTTTTTTGCAAAAAGAGCCAAATCATCTAAGTCAAAATCACAATCAGAATCTGACGTGTCTGTCTCTCTCTTTCTAGATGACTCTATCCTCTTTCTATCCGACCCCTCACTCTTTCTCTCTTGGGCATTAAGTGCAATTCCCTCATCTTTAGTCCTAGCAGTTTTAGGGAACATATCAATTTCATAAGTTTGCAAATCTCCTACAAGTTCATCCAATTTTAGCATATTTAAATTACCCATAGAATTTAGCACAGTGACTTTGGGGATAAAACGCTTAGGCAAAGAACGAAGAATCTTTTTGACAACTTTACAATTAGGAATATGTTCACCAAGATTAAAGCTAGTATTAACAATATCAGAAAGTCTAGTATAAAAATCATCAAAGCATTCAGTTTCATGCATGGTGATGGTTTCAAATTGAATTGTCAAATTTTGAAATTTAGACTCTTTCACAGCATTAGTTCCTTCATGGGTGAGTTGTAAAACATCCCATGCCTCTTTTGACGTGGTACACGTCATTATGCGTTTGAACTCATCAAGTGTGACAGACCCAGAAATAGCACTTAGACCCTTAGAATTGAATGATGACCATTTAAATTCGTCTTCAGTCCAAGAAGTGACAGGTTTTAAATTGATCACATTATCAACGGTGACGGAGGGAGGAGTCCACCCTCTTTCAACCAAAATCCAGACACATTCATCAATGGCTTTTAAAGCAGACCTCATGCGGGCTTTCCAATATGCATAGTTTGTCCCATCAAAACCTGTCATTTTATTATATAACTTCTCCATAATGAACACACTCATTTTCAAAAATCAATTTTTCAGATAATTGATATCTTAGAATAATTTTGCGGAAAATTGCACGATAAAATTGTGTAACTAGCTCTGATACCAATTTGAGAAGAGTGCGCTTGCGTTCAAATAAGGAAGTTATTTAAGTAAACACAGTTTTTACCACTTAAGTCCTAAACATGCATCTATATGTGATTAAATATGATGATGAAACATGCAAGAACACATATATGAGGAAAAATCCCTAACGAGGCAAAACCTTTTATTTTCACAATAATTTTTGTAAGAGAGCGGATTACAACGGATTACAATGAAAATACAAGTGACACAGAAATACCCTCGGGTGTCGGTTTTGTTGTCGGCGGCTGGAACAATCCCTTTCCAGTAGGGCAGCAGTGACGAAGAGAACGACTTCCTCACAAAGTACTCCAGATGAGTAAACGATCTTCTTGAAGGTTTAAAGATTCACACACATATATGGGAATGGTTTTGTGAATCAAAAAGGTTTAGAAAACCTTAAAAGGTGAAGTCTTATTCTGGGATGTTTTCGCAGATTTTCGTGATCGCAGAAAGACTTAAAAAGCGTGTAGAAGGAGATAAGATATTTATACAAAAATTGAGGTGGTGGCTCGTTCAAACGAGATAGCATGTCGCTCGAGCGAAGGACATAAGTCGTTCGAACGATATCGCGCGACATGTCTATCTCGCGCGAACGACTTGCAAAGTCGCTCGAGCGATCTCGTCGACCGAGGCCAATCGCTTCTACACTTAGAAAAATTATGCTTTTGATAAGAAATTAATCCAGAATTCAAAAATAATTTTCAAAAACAATTCCTAAATATTTATGCAAATATTTAAAGTTCCAATAAAACATTTTACTGATAAGGCGTAGTGGAGTAGTGGGAATGAGCTGAGAAGCACGTTGCATGTAGCATGATGCACGTGAAGAAAGTGGTTGCATTGAATTCGGATACAGGCCGTCGAGGATGATTGTGTTGACGTGCCGAATGTAGCGGTATCAGACATATGAACTGTGATCTAGGAGAAAATAGAAAATTCCTAGATTCTACCCCGGACATTTATAGAATTATGTCCTTACAGTCACAAAATTAGCATTTTCGTGTAGTGTATATAACTGAACTGATCTTGTGTTAACTAAACTTGTTATCACCTTCAAGATATTAAAAACGTGTTAAATGTGGTTCTTGACTTAAAGATTGTACACTCTTAATAAGGACCTTTGTATTGTCCAGAGCAAGATCTGATAAGACTACATCAAAGCATTTTTTGACAAAGAACTGAGGACTGTTTAGACATCTTGACCCTAGACATTAGAAGTTAGATTTTATATTAAAACTTTTTCTAAAACTGATATAAGGACTGGTTAAGATCTTCATAAAATGAAATATTTCGTTTTGATTAAACAACCTTTTGTATATGGATAATAAAGAGTGATTTTATAATAACTTGACATAAAATATTATTTGCATGTGATTACCTAAAACACACACACACACACACACATATATATATATACTTTCTTAATCAAAATACTATTTACTCTACCTTAGAGTATTTTTGAAATTAATTTAGAAATTTGTTATGTGATTGATCTCTGTTTTACCTAAACCAACACATCATTATATATTTTGTTGTATTGTTGCATAAGTCACATTAGTAAACAAACCTAAGAACTAAACTATTCTGAGAGTTTGAGAGGAATAAGCAAGAAATGAAGAAGAGACGACATCAACAAAGTGTTGGACATGGAAGAAGATAGCTATACCAAAAGAGTGGAAGTTTGGTTAGGTGACTTGTCTGTTTCAATTTGTCAAATTTTGTTACGTGGTTGTAATTCGTTCTTATCTTTGTTTTAGTGGATCTTTATAAATTTGGTGATCCTTATAAGGGTCCGTGGTTTTTTCAGGGGAAGGGTTTTTACCATGTATAATAAATACCTTGTACTATACTTTTCTATCACATTCACCTCACACGAAAAAGTAGGATAATTTAGTAACTCACATAAAAAATGGAAATTATATTATCTTCTTAATTTCTTATGTTAATCAAGATGATATAAATTGGACTATCACGACCTACACCAAACCACTTAGGTTGTCATAGGTTAGGAGTTTAAGTGAAATATTAAACTGCCCCTCTCTGGTCCTTTACTGATGCTTGTAAGTAATTGGAGTTTAATAAACAAAAGTTACTTTCACAAAACTATTTTAAATCTCACTACCCTGGCTCATAATCACAATCGTTGCCCTTTGAATTTTGCGTAGCTACTACATATGAAAATATATAACCGATGACTATTTTATGATGATCCCACATAGGGTTGTTAATGGACCGGGTCTGGAACCGAACTCAATCCGAATTAACGGATCTGAGCAAATTTTATAAACCCGATTATCCGATTGCCCGATTAGTTAATGGACCGGATCTGGATACACATGACTCCGATCCGATAAGGACCCGACCCGAATGTGTATATATAAAATATAATAAATAAATAAATAAATAAATAAATATATATATATATATATATATATATATATATATATATATATATATATATATATATATATATATATATATATATATACATACATGTATTCGGGTCCGGTCTCCGGGTCCTTAACGGATCCGGGTCTGGATCCATTTTCTGAGACCCGACGGGTAATCGGGTAAGACTCGATCCGTTAAAAAAATACCTGGATTGGATCTGGATATACCCTTATCCTTTCCAAACCCAACCCGTTTACACCCCTAATCCCACATTTCCAAGGGATATGTATAAAACATAGAGATCTCATTACTATTCTTAGGTGTCTTTGCCTCTTCAGGAGCTTTTATAGTCACTTCAGGGACTTGTGTCTTTTATGAGTCACTAACTTTTCAGGGGTTTCAGATAAAGTGGATCTTTTGTTTATAATATCTTCTAGAGTGTTATGATGTAAGATTTTTTATTTGATGTCCGCTTCTGGGGTCTACTACATATCTAGTATGCAACTGATTCATTTGTTGCCGAAATTAATTTTTTTCCCATCGGAACATCAATTCTAGTTGGCGTATTAATTGCAGGTGCATGAGACTTGGTCACCTTTGCTTCATCATTGAATGCATCGGGTAATTGATTTGCAGTTCTCTGGAGATGTATTATCCTTTGCCCTTCATGCTCATAATGAGCAATACGGTGGTCTATGAGAAAAAGTGAAAGTATTCCACGTTAATTCTCGTCGTTCTCCAGGAATGGATCATACTTCAAGTACATACTTCCCATACTTAACGACGAGAAGATTGTTTCATCAAAGCAATAATTGCAAATCTAGCGATAAACACGTCACCTGTCAATGGCTAAATATAATGAATACTTGATAATGAATCATAACCAACATATATTTCCAAACGACGTTGGGGAACCATCTTGGTACATTGTGTAGGTGAGATAGGCATGCGTATGACACAACTAACTTTATGCAAGTGTGAGATATGGGGAAGACATCCTGACAGGAGTTGGGAAGGAGATAAAGAGTGGTAAGTAGTTGGCCAAAGTTGACTTAACTTGGCATTGTGTAGGATGGCATGATCTTAAGCTAAAACTGGGAGTTTGGATTGCATAAACTAATGTCGAGCTATATGTTGCAAACACTTAATCAATGACTCAGCTAAACCATTTTGGGTATGAATATGGGGACCTGTATGATCAATTTCAATTCTTATGGATAAATAATAATCATAAAAAAACTTGAGAAGTGAAATGAGATGCACTATCTAAGCGAATGGATTTGACATGTTGATTAGGAAAATGTTCTTTAAGTTTACTGATTTGAGCAAGTAATTTTACAAAAGATAATTTTTTATTGGATAGTAAACAAACATGAGACCATCGAGTGGATGCACTAATAAAACCATAAAATACTTAAAAAAGTCCACTAAAAGGGTGGACATGCCTTAAATATCCCCTTGAATCCATTGTAAAGAACTGGTGATCAAACGCTGTTTTGAAAAATAATGTTTAATAATTAATTTTTCTTGTGTACAGGGGATGCAAAACTGATCACTAGGTAGGGTGAGGTGCTGGTCTACTAAAGAGAGTCCATTTGAGTTATTGATCATCTTGCTAATATGTCGGATTCAGAGTGACCCAAATGATCATGCATAGTATCAAAGTATTAGGATTATTGAGATTCTGGCTCATGAAAAAGTGTGATTCTACAATACTAAGTGTTGTGTGGTATAACCTTATGGATATTGTAGAGAGTTTTTCTAGTGGGAGATTATAGCTTCCAACAATAGAATTAATGCAAATGAACTCGTTAGCACCTTCACTACTTGTTTCCATATGCTACTCGTTCATTCGTATATCTTTAAAACTTAACAATTTTTTTCTGGAATTGCTCGAGTATATTGTATTTTGTATAAATAAGTTAGAATAATTATGTGACACCACGTGGGCTCCTACGAAGCCTTTAATAATTTTGACAGTACAACTATTGTGGAAATATTTGTCGTATTATACATAAAGTCTAAGAAAAACTTCTATTTTTCAAAATAGTATGGGTTGTTCCATCGTGTACCAAACAAATGTCATCGTTTGCTGGCATTTTTGGATCCATACATTTTAGATGAGTAACATAATTAAAATGTAATTTTAATGACCACTTAAGCATTACAAAATAAAATGTAAAAACCACACAAATTATTAAAATAAAAGTTTAAACAAAAATATTATTGTATGTAAAAATTATTCATCTATGTTGACCAATAAGATATGGACACATGTCTTCCTACGTGGTTTCCCTCACAATAGTTATTTTCTTAGTCGGCTCTAGAGACACTTGGTCGGCAAATAGGTCGACCAACCTCAAGAAGACGAATCTTCAAGAATAACAAGAGTCACTTGAGTGAAATAGTTAACAACCTCTGTACATACCTGTGAATATCAACAGTCCTATTTATTGTATACAGATGTAAATGCCTGAATATATAAAGACATTTCATATCTTGGGTTCCTAACCACTATAAATTCATGATCTCCCTTAGCTCACAGGGATAATTCAATCAGGCACAAACATAATCAACCCTGAGCTATTGTAACCACCAGAAATACTAAAAACAGTGGATATAGGCTTTTATAATAACTAAATCACTTTAAAAACTTTTTGTTGCGTGTTTGTCTTGCTTGATTATCTTTATTTTAGCTATGATTATAAATTTGGACCCCCTATTTTTAGACATCAACTGATTGGTGTCGTTTGTGGGAATGACTTCTGGTCATCATTCTCTACCTATTTTATTAATTTGTTCACCTTGGAAGTTCTCTGAGGAATGACAACTGTTCCTGAGAGTAGCCTTGCAGCCGTAGGTAACAATTAAGATCCATTTTCTCCTCCCAGTGTGGCAAATTTTTGGGGAATTTTACTCAACCTTGATAAAGGGTAAAAAGCCATGCAAGAGTTAGTTTGATAGTTGGATCACACATCATAAGATGAGTCCACTATTGAGCCTTATCAGAGGGAAATGCCACTTCCTCCAACCATAATTGAGAGAAGTAGCCGCTTCAGATCTTCTCGTGATAGATCTTACTGCCGGGGGAAACATCGTCAATCCGATCAATGAATTATTATAATGGTAAGTCTTTTTCCTTTGAGAAACTGAGCATGTTGGAATATCTAAGTAAGGCCTATGCCTTTGATGGTCTGGGGCCCTGAGCAACCAGAGGTTATCACAGAGAGCCAGATCAATACCATGAGCACAAAGAAGGATTCTCTAGATGCAGGGATAGCATAAGGGTCTCTGTGCTTATCGAACAGACTTCTTAGGAAGATGACTTAACACATGTGCACAGTAAATCCACCAAACTACCTCAGCCAAGTCTAAACCCGAGAAGCCTTCCCGAAAAGGATCCATGAAGTGATTAGAAGATCATTTGGGAGAAATGGCTAAGAATAAGAACACTTTGTAGCAGAGTTTTATGAAGGGATCCTCTTTCATCCAGGGAATTATGGATTACCCTACACCTTATAAATTCGAGCCATAAGATGTTACTCCCAATTCTGATAAGAATACTGATCCTCTCCTCCATATTGATCAATATCAGGCTCCTGTTGATATATACCATGTTCCTGACGAGATGCACTATAAGGCATTCTTAAGTTCCATTACTGACTCATCCCAGATATTGTAAAACAATCTACATAGAGGAAAATTTTCTAGCTTCCTTCAATTATTTGAGATGTTTATCGATAACTTATGTTTTGGGGCCAAGCCGATCAAGAGTGTTACTCATCTCTTGAGCGTTCGTTAAAAACCTAAAGAAACTACTCGGGAGTACATCACTAGCATAAATAATGAGAAACTAAATGTGATTAACTTTTAGGAAAAGACTTCCATTGCAGCGCTGATGAGTGGATTGATCACGAAGGGCCTTTACTATGCATTGAAAAAAATCCTCCTAAGACCATAACAGAATTGATGGCCCAAACTGGGAAGATTATGAATGCCAAGGTGGCAATATATGGTAAAGAAGCTCTAGAGGGGAAGACTGAAAGGCAGAAAAATTCAACCAAGAAGGATCAGATAGACAATAAGGTGGATAAAATTAAGAAGTATGATGAATATACCCCACAGACCAAAGGTGTGAATCACATACGAGAGGAGATTAGGGGAAATAAAAAGTTAAAACTAGCTTGGGAATTGAAGTTGCCTCCCAACAGAAGAGACAAATCCAAATATTGTTATTTTCACAGAGATCACGAGCATAACACTCATAAATTCATCGCTCTAAAAAATAAAGTGGAAAATCTCATCTGTCGGGGGAAATTAACTAAATTTATTGATCAAGTTGGTGGTCAGGACGCCAGAAAGAAGTCTGGATCACCTTGTAGAGGAAAAGATGACAAGAAAAGTGCTCATGATGATGATTATGAGGACGATCCCAACTTTTCGAAGAAACCCAAAGAGCCAAAAGTTGAGGTGGGAATGAATTTTTTAACTGTAATTTCACTGCACGAGGAGACGTTGGTGGTGGAGATGACATGGTTGAGAGAAAGACTTATCTAAATGAATATAAATATTATCCTTCCTTGAGATATATTAACATATCCAAGTACATGAGTGGTCGACCCATGAAAGCGAACAAGGACAAATTAGTGGTCGACTTTTACAAGAATGATTTGAGCAAAATACTTTACCCTCGTGACGACCCACTGGTTATCACTTATCGGTTTCATCATGGCAGAGTGGCAAGAATCCTGATAGATAATGGGAGTTCAGCAGATGTCATGTTCTATAACTGTTTCCACAACCTAGGATATGAGACAGCAAATTGGAACCTTATCATAGGCCCCTCATAGGATTCTTAAGAGAAAAAGTTTATCCCTTGGGGATAATCAAGCTAGATGTCTTGGTCGGCACTTGGATAGTAAGCAGAAATGAGAGGATTAGCTTCTTCATACTAGATGAAATGTCCCTTCAGCCTCCAACATGATCCTCGACAGAGTTGGGAAGAAGAAGTTGGAAGTAGTATCGTCTACGGTACTTTAGTATATGAAGCTTCCTACTAATTATGGAGCTAGCATAGTGAATGGTAGGGGTGCACAGCGAAACGAAAAATTTGATAAACCGAACCAAATTGATGGTATTGGTTCGGTTTGGTTTAGGTTTTTTGAGTAATGGTTCAGTTCCGGTTCCCCAAAAAAATTGATATTTTGGTTCGATTCCCGGTTCCAAGAAGAAAAAAACCAATCCAATCTGAAATCCTATACGATCCGAACCAATTATATAAACATATATATATATTTATATTTATATATTTCTTTTCCCTTCTTACCCCTCTCTTCTATTTCTCTCTCTACAAAAAATACCTCTGCACCTAAATCGAATAACCCTCACCTGAATTCCCGACCTCCGACCCTCACCCACGATGCCCCAAAACACTATCGGTTTTTCCCCTTCCCACCGCCGACCAGCCATCTTCTTCCCCTTTGAACTGCTGACCAGCCACCCCGATATATGGATGTGTGTGTGTTAATAGTTTGATGCTCCAACCAACCATCTTCTTACCCAAACCACTGTATGTATATGGAGGTGTGTGTGTTAACAGTTTGATGCTCCGAACCAATTTTGGGAGTTCCCCTTCATTTTATGTTTTATTTTCTTGCTACCATAAATCCTATTTTGGGATTAGATTGTGTTAACTGTTGATGTTCGTATTTTTTTCAGCATTTTGGAAGAATCAGGAACCGATCCGAACTAACCCAAGAACCATCGGTCCGGTTTGGTTCGGTTTAAAAAAATATCGGTTCCGGTTTCGATTCCAAAATCCTAGAACCGAACCACCTCGATTCTGGTTCCAATTTAGTACTAAACCCGATCCAATTCGAACTGTGTGCACCCCTAGTGAATAGAAACCAGATGGAAGATAAAGAGTGTTATTACACTTCTGTCGACCATCATAAAGTCCAAAAAAGCACTACCACCTATCATATCGACACTCTGGATCCCTGATAGGAAGAAGATCTGGTCAAAGGACAGGTTATGGAGGAAAAAAATACCATTATGCTTGATGATGAGAAGCAGAAAAGTACCACACAAATTGGCTCAAATTTAACACCTTCCCTCAAATAGGAATTGATTGCATTACTTAAAGAGAGAAAGAATGTGTTTGCTTGGTGTCATGAGGATATAATAATAATTGAACCTAATTTCATCTACCATGAGCTTAACATCTATACAGATGCTATGATGATCAAGTAGAAATACATAGAGTTCAGTCCCGAGAAGAACATGGCCATCCAAGAGGAAGTAGATAAATTACAGAGAGCTCAATTTATAGACGATGTCAAGTATCCTAGTTGGTTGGCCAATGTAGTGATGGTCAAAAAGAAGAATGACAAATGGCGTATGTGCGTAGACTTTACTAACCTTAATAAATCATGCTCAAAGGATCATTTTCCTTTACAAAAGATTGATTAATTGGTAGATGCAAATGCAGTACATAAGTTACTCAGCTTCATAGATGCGTATTCTGGTTAACACTAGATTAAAATGAATCTAGAAGACAAGGAGAACACTTATTTCATCACTATCCAAGGTACATACTGATACAACATTATTCTCTTTAGGTTAAAAAACACTGGAGAAACATACTAGAGGCTGGTGAATGAAATGTTTGAAGAGAAGATTAGCAAGAACATGGAGGTATAAGTGGACGATGTGCTCACCAAAAGCAAGGTCACTGCCGAACACATTAAAGACTTGGATCGAATATTTGACCAGATGGAGAAACAACAGATGAAACTTAACCCGATCAAATGAAAATTCAAGATATAAGAAGGAGTGTTCTTGGATTATATTATGAACTAGAGGGGAATTGAAGCCAATCCTGACAAAATAAAAGATTTGATTGATATGGGCTTTGAAGATTGAAAATGTTACTTGGTTAAAAGATTTTAACGGTATGATAAGCTAATCATTTTTACGATTTCAACGGCACGCAATACTGACTATTATTAAATTTGATTAAAACAATAAATTTTAATGGATCGCGATGGCCTTTTGAGATGGAAAATGATTTGCTTAGGTGTAAGAATGTTGAATGAAATAGAATTGAGTCGACTTATGCAGCATGCCATGGATTTAAAAGGTTCGTAAAATAATAACGCCAGACTATTTACTATTTTTCAAGAGAGCCTGTTGTGTAAACTCATTGATATTCTACATTATAACACCCTCAAAATCTCATATATGCAAGAATTCACTCTCAAAATTTTAAAGATATCATAATGCTCATGTGTAGCGAAGCATTGATAAAAAAATATCCTTGTCACTTTTGTTTTTGTGTATCTTTAATCTTTTAGGCTCTTTCGCAAATGGTGGATTTTAATTCAAAGAGAATTTTCTCTTTCGTAGCCCATTTCCACTACTTAACATAAAATAAATGTTTTGGGAAATGAAATTCGAGAAATGGTTCCTACAATAACAACTTATCTCTAGTACATTTGGTTCATCATTAAACAATATTGATATGATAAAATCATATTCGACACATGATAAGCAAGTGCAATGTTCAAAACGTTCATGCATGTGTGCAATTAATGTGATATAAAGTCAATTATGAGGAAAGTAATCGTCAATGAACAACGAAATGAATACCATGTATTATTAAGCACACTAAAGGAAGGAATCCCCTTATCAAAACACCATGAAAATATGATGTGAATGGATGGAATGTAGGGGTGATTCGAACATCTTAAATTCACATCCATATATGGTGAAAGGAGAAAATAAAAAATCTTTTGACCTTCTTCAAAGATTTTATCAAAAATAAAATCTTTTTTGCAATTTTCCAAACTTTTTTTTAAAAACTATATTTTTTTATTTTTCAAGATTTTTCAAAAATAAAATCATATATAAACATATTAATAAAATATAGAAATAGGGAAAAATGAAATGAACATTATAATCACCCAACACTAGATAAAGTACCCATACTCAATTAACAAAATAATTAGCGAAAGACTTCCTAGGATTCTTGAATATAAGTGCAAGGTTTAGTGAAAGTATCGGCTAATTGGTGTTCGGTGCTCACAAAGCTCAAGGACACGACCTTCTCCTCAATGATATCATGAATAAAATGCCACGTATCCTAATGTGCTTCGTGTGGGAATGTTGGACCAGATTACGGGAAATATGAATTGAACTCGTATTATCACATAAAATATTCATTGTGCCTTGGTTAATCCCATAATCATTCAGTATTTGATTCATTCATAAGATTTATGTGCAACAACTCCCAGCAGTTATATACTCGGCCTCCACCGTGGACAAAGATAAGGAGTTTTTCTTCTTCCTCAACTAAGAAATAAGGGCACTCCCAAAGTAACCCACATGAGGTGCTCCTATAACCATCAACATACCCGTCCTAATTGACATCCGAATAGGCGAATAAACGGCCATTGGTGTCAATGGATTACCAATTACCATAGGAACAAGTTCCACTCAGGTATTTAGTGATACATTTAAGTGTGAGCAAGTGAGATTCTTTTGGGGATTCTTTGCAACATGCACGTACTCCAACGCTAAAGGCAATATCGGGACAACTAGCGATTAAGTAGAGAAAACTACTTATCATGCTTCTATAAAGGGTTTCTCTACTTTCTTGACTAAAGTGTCTTTACTAAGCTTAATCTATGAACTCATAGGGTTACATGAGTGTTTAGCGGAGTGTAAACCAAAATTCTTCACTATTTCACTAGCATATTTGGATTGAGATATGAATATCCCATCCTCAAGTTGATGCATTTGGAGACCTAAGAAGAACATAAGCTCACCAATCATGCTCATCTCAAATGCGCTCTTCATATCCTCTTCAAACGTGTGAGAATGTTAGGAACATGTGGATCCAAATGATATGTCATCCACATAGACTTGGGAATTAATATAGTGCCACTCTCTCCTTATAAAAAATGCCATATCCACTCCCACTTTCTTGACGCCGCGATCTAAGAGATAAGAAGTGAGCCTCTTGTACCAAGAATGGGGTGCTTGCTTTAAACCATACCAGACATTCTTAAGATAAAAGATGTGTCCAGGATGCTTTGTGTCTTGGAACACCTTTGGTTGTTCCACGTACACTTCCTCCTATAGAATGCCATTAATAAAGGCACTTGGCATCCATTTGGTATAACTTGAACCGTAGATGACATACTATGGCGAGTAGTATGCGAACAAACTTAAGCTTATAAACATAAGAGAATGTCTTGTCAAAGTCTACACCTTTAATCTGTGTGTAGACTTGAACGACCAACCTAGTCTTATTGCGAATTATGGTACCATTCTTATCCATCTTATTCTTATAAATTCATTTGGTACCAATCACATTAGTCTCGCTAGGTTGGGGAACTAACTCCCAGACATCGTTCTTGCAAAACTGAAGCAACTCATCTTACATAGTGGATATCCAATGCTCACCCTTGAATGCTACTTTCACATTCTTTATCTCTACAAAGGAGGTATATAAAACGTAATTAATCACATTCTTAAGTTGAGCGCGAGTCTTGACACCTTGTGTGGATCACCAAGTATAACAGAAGGGTAATGACTCTATCAAACCCATGAAGGTGAATCCTCTAAATTAAGAGCAGGGTCCACCGGGATAATATGAGGAAAGATAAGATCATCACCAGGGTGCATCGTTCTCACACTCGAGTTGGGATAAACAATCGTAGGTGACTCGTAATCTCTAATCGTGATGTTTATTAACTCCATAAGCTTAGATCTTGCAAGGTTGAACACCCTATAAGCCCTAATCGATGATAAACAACCTAAAAATATCCCATCATCGCTTTAGGATTCGAATTTTCCTAAGTGCTCTCTATCTCTCAAAATGTATCAAGGACTCCCCCAAAATCGAAAGTACAATAAGTTAGGTTTGTTCCCTATTTATAACTCCTATGGCATGTGTAACATGTGTGGGAAAATATATACTTGGGTCACTATATGGTATGTGGTATTAACTGCTTCTGCCCAAAAATATCCAGTCTTATTTCTCCCAAGAAGCATGGATCTATCCCTCTATTGAATCATTTGGTTCTTCCTCTCAACAATCCCATTTTGTTGAGGAGTACGAACAGACAAAAATTCATATTTGATGCCCACTCTATCGCAATAGTTATCCACTCTCGATTCTTTAAATTCAGTGTCATTGTCTCTACGCATCCGATTAATAGTGACACCATTTTTATTTTGTAGGACACAATATTTGATTGTTAGGAATTTAATCGCACTAGACTTTTCTCTTAAAAACCCACGATAGAGTATCTCAAAAAGTCAACGACCATCATGAGAATGTATCTCTTACCACCAATGCTCTTCATATGATTAGGATCCGAAAGATCCATGTGTATCAGCTCCAACACATGAGATGTGGTAATGGTATTCAACTTTCGATGGGGACTTCAAATTTTTTTCCCTTGTTGGTAAGGACCAAAAACCAAGAAAGTTGGTTTCCCAGGCGATGGTAAGCCACGAACTAGGTATTTCTCCACTAATTATAGAGATCTCTAAAATTCACATGACCTAGTCATTGTTTCGAAAGGTCCATAGAGATCTTTAATCCACACTCTTTGTAGTAATAGTTCATCGAATTGATCATAAATGTTACAAATGGATCGATCGAACATTACCGCAAAGTTTGCATTGCAAAGTTGGCGTATACTAATCAAGTTTGATTTTAACCCTTCGACGTATAAGACATTATCTATCTTAGCAAATCTGGGTATCTCAATACTACCACACCCTAGAATACTAGACCTACTCCCATATCCAAAGGTTACTTTCCTTCCTTATGATCCACAAGGTCAGTAAAATTCGACTTGTCATAGGTCATGTGTCTAGAGGATCCAATATCAAAATACCTTTAGGAAGTATCTTAAACCTTGAGAGCATCGTGAAAAAAGGGGATTTATCGTCTTACTTAGATACCCAAGTGGAGGTAACCTTGTGTTTGCCCTTATCGTTGTTGGCTCTAGTCATTCTATTGTAAGCGTTCTCAAGAGGCATAAACACCCTTTTAAAATCTTCTATTAAGCTTTTATAAGTGGGGACTAGGAACTTAACTTGCTTTTTAAGATTAGAAAAGTCACTATAGCAGTACGTGGTAGTATGTGTACGTGGAGTTCTTCCTATGTTGTAGAAAAATTCCCAAAGGTGAACCCTACTTTTGCGATGGATGAAAATATAGACTTGCTTGGTTCATCCTTGGAGGGATCATTTAGGTTGAACTCTCTTTGATGGGTCAAGTCGAGGCCGATATGGATCCACGAAAAAGTTAGGAAGAGGTTTGGGTGTGGCATGAGAAGTGGATGCACCATCATAACCAATTCATTGCCTGCCCCTAAAACCTAAAGCGGGATCGAGTAACATCCTCCCTACCTTATTCGATGTATCCTCAATAGTAATTTTGACCTCTCGATCACATTCAAGATCTTTATCGAGTTGGGTTATCAAGGCTTTAAGTTTCTCAGCAGTCTTTAATGAAGCATGAAGATCTCTTGTAAGATTAGCCACTTTGTTGGTCAAGTCACCATTTTCACTATCCGTTAAAATAACTCTCTCTCCTAAACTGCCAATTTTTTATTTTGCTTTTTCATTTTAAAGTACTCAACATAGGCTCGTCGTAGGCCACTTTCTCCGTCACTCAAAACATCATTTCCCTCGATCTCTCTAGAATGACTAAACTCAATGTCGAGGTCATCATGTTTAGAAACGTCCTCATCAGCATGAGATGTACTCGATTACTAACATAACTGGTCATGAACGCATTGAAGTTACGTCCATGCGGTGATTCATCATCGAAAATCACCGACTCGACATTCCTATCGCTAAGAGTGACATTGTAACTAGCTTTGCCTTTTCCCTCTCACTTTAGCCTCATAGCACACTTGTGGGATTTGTGATCCTTACTCTCTCACTCATAAAATCTCTCCTCATCTTTCTTAGGGTATTCTCCTATTGCTTTTTCAAAACCTTTCTTTCCATACTTATAATTTTTATCTTTCCCAAAACTTCTATTTTCCTTGGAAGAATTTGTTTTCTTTGTTTGAGAATTTTTTTGAACTTTTTCAAAAAAAAGGGCATGATCATCAAGATCAAAATCAAATTCGAATTCAGAATAGACATCCTCTTTCTTTTTAGATTGGGTTTTAAAAGCAATCCCTATTTCTTTTTATTTTGAGTTTTGGGGAGCATGTCGATTTTATAAGTTTGAAGATCTCCTGCAAGTTCTTCTAACCTAAGCACATCTAAAATTCCCAAGGAATTAAGGACCATGACTTTAAGGATAAAAAGGGATGGCAAGGATCTCAAAATCCTTATCATAATTCTCAACTTAGAAATTCTCTCAACTAAATAAAATCTAGAGTTGATTATATTAGATAAACAAGCATAAAACTAAGGATGGAAATTTAGCCCAAACCGTGGGAACCCCTCCCCTAATGGGGCGGGTTTTAAAACCCGATTAATGAATTAGTAGCGGGTATGGGTTTTAAAAAAACTTATTTATTAAATGGGTCGGGTTAGGAGTCAAGCTAAATAAAACCGCCTCGCCCCTCCCGTTTTAACTTATGCCTACATAATTACCCTTTATATATATGTTAATTACAATTAAACCATATATATATATATATACACACACACACACACACTAAAAAAATCCTTTTCTATATATGTTAATTTTGTAAAAGATCTATGTGAAAACATGGATCGACAACTGGAGGATTGTCTCACGTATTGAAATATGAACCATTGTAGACCTCTAAGACTATAAAGTAATAATGTTAATTTCACTATTTTAAAAATTAACCCAGCCCGTAGGAACCCCGACCCATCCCGTTTATTATATGGGGTGGGCTAGGAGTTAATTTAAATAAAAAACGCCCACCCCACCCCTCCCCATTTATTAAATGGGGCGGATTAAGGTTTTGGAAAACCCGCCCCATTGCCATCCCTACATAAAACTAATCCAAAGTCTCAGTCCATAGCATGGAAATGGTCTCAAACTTTGTGGTGATATTTTTAGCTTTGAAGCTTTCACAGCGTTAGTACCCTCCTGAGTCAGGAGGGTATCCCACGCATCCTTAGATGTGGTACATGTCATAACCCGACGAAATTCATCTGGAGTGACAGCACCGAAAATTGAACTCAAGCCATGGGAGTTAAAATTACTCCATTTAAGGTCATCATCACTCCAGGCAGTGACAGGTTTAAGACTTATGACATTATCGTTAGTCACAGTGGATGGTGTCCACCGTCTTTCACAAAAAATCTAAGCTCTCTCGTCAATTAACTTTAATGGTGACCTCATTAAATCTTTTCAATATGCATAATTTGACCCATCAAAAAGAGGTAACATATTATACAAATTATTTTTATAATCCCAAAGTGAAGATGATACAGTAAATCAGTGTAACTGACTCTAATACCAATTTGATAATGCAGGAGTTTTACGAATTTACTTGTATCTTAGGTCACGTACACAAAGATTCACTATTTACCAAACTTTATCTTTATATAATTTAAAGTGAACATGCAAGATTGTTTACATCCGAATTCAAACCAAACAGGAAGAAGAAGAAGAAGAAGAAGAAGAAGAAGAAGAAGAAGAAGAAGAAGAAGAAGAAGAAGAAGAAGAAGAAGAAGAAGAAGAAGAAGAAGAAGAAGAAGAAGAAGAAGAAGAAATAAAAGAAGAATTCCTTTAGAGTACAACCTTTAATTCAACACTGCTTAAGACTCAACAAAACATGACAGACTTACAGATAACTTAGAGCTCCATTAAATTAATGCTATGGCATCTTCGAATCTTCAACAAAATTTAATGCAGTCCAGCCCCACCCACAGGAAATAACTCTTCCTTCAATATCCATCGATCATCCTCATGATTAAGAAATCCAGGTTTCTTCAACAGTAAAGTCGCAACTCCACAAATCAACAGTAGAGAAAACTCTACAAGGATTTGATTTAGTGTATGGAACTAGGGTTTCACTCTACGAATCAATCTAGAGATGAGTGACTTGGAAAATAATTTTTTAGGGTGAAACAAGAAAGAGAAAACTTTTGGAATATGTATAGAAATTCATTTTTGCCAATAGGGTTATGTTAAACAATCCAAAAGTTTCCAATTTATACAAAAAAAAACACAATTTACGAGGCAACAGACTTCATTCGAACGAAAATGACACTTCATTCGAACAAAACCCTTCTTTTGTTCCAATAATCAGGTGCAATTCTATTAAACAAAGAAGCCCCATTTGAAGTTCGTTCCAATAAACTCAAACATTCACTCCAATGAAGATCCAATCCCATTCGAACGAGAATAAGATGTCATTTTAGCGAGATGCCAATCTTGTTCTAACGAATCAAAAAAATATTTTGAAAAAAGTTTTCATGAAAAACTCCTCGAATAAAAAAATTCACATCCCTGAATAAATTTGACTAAGTTAAATCAAATATCCTAAATACCATATACCTCTATATTGAGTCGTGATCATTTCAACGGCTTGAAATTTGGAATGTTGCATGTTCACTAACTTGTCTTCAAAGATCGCAGAAGCATCTGTGGATGTAATGTTCAATTTGGAACGGGATATGCCAAAATACCTAAACTATGAGCAATTATAAAATCACGCGCTTACAACTTCCCTCACAAATCATATAAGTTTTTTAGATGAAACCTTAACACACATACAGTAAGGTGATTTAACGAGGCTGAATAAGGCATATTTTTGTAAAATTTATTTTTAAAAAAAGAAAAGATTTTTATTCTGAAAGCATATGTGAAGAGCTTCCCTCAAACTTATGTGTTCACTTTACGATATCAATTTTTTAGTATTTGTGAATCCAAATTTATTTGATGTTTTTTCACTTCATTTCAAGACAATAACAAAATATTTTCAAATATTGTTCTTGGGAAATTTTGATTTACTTTATACATCAAATAAATTTCATGAGTTTTTGAACAAGCCACGGTTTAAAAACTTCCCAAAATCTTTAAGAAATCTCATATCCTAGGAAACTTAAAACACGTGTGACTTTTTTTTTGTTCCATTTCTACTTACAACAAGTTTTATCTTTAACTGAAAAGAATATTTTTCTTTTGGGTTGACAAGGAAGACTTTAATTACGAACTAAAATCCATCGTGGTTGTGATTGGCCTTCAGTTGTTGGTGCCAGAGATATAGTATGAAGGAACATTAACGAAACTTATGCAAAAGATAGTGTTAGACATAGTTCTAGCTTTGTAAGTCCTATTGTAGTTTATTTTGTCCACCATTCGGTCCAAGATTTTTCCATTGTGAGTTTTTTCCTCACAAGTCCTCTCATAGTTCGTTCGTCACGTAGGCATAGGTTGTGTATTTAAACACCCTTAAAAGGACTCAAATGAAAACATTGCCACTATCACGATAATACATTTGAATTTGGGTACCCATCTCCATTAGTTGTTTCAAGTGTGTTTACGTGTTGAAGACACTCAACATAAAAAAAAAAAGTTGTTTCGTTTTATTTTTATATTTAGTGAGTATGTATATACGATTTGGAACTTGGCCCCCTTTTGTTCTGGAATTTTAAATTTAGGGTAAAGATTTACAATATACTTATGACCCCCCAAGCATCATAAATACTCATAAATTATCATAAAGTCCTCAAACTGCAACAAAAATCTATATTAGATATTGAAAGTATTATTGAAAAATTTAAGATCCAAAGAGTAATAGAAGGCTTAAGTTCAAATCTCCTTTAAAAAAATATATATATAAAATAAATTGGTCCTTACATTTCAAAATTCACCATAACTAAGAAACGAAAGTAACAGATAAAGCATCCATCCCACTGTTAATTGAAACACATGTAACTCGCATAGCTCCATTGAAATTTAGGGGGAGCTTAAAGATAAAACTGTGATTAAACATAATTCCCCTCATTAAGGAAAAATAGATGAGGACTTAACAAAGTTTAGTGAGACTATAACAGAGTGTAAAGAGTCAAGTGAAATGGATCATAAGCCATCTCGAGCAAGGTCAAAGGAAAATGGAAGAAGCATAGAGGAAGGTGGAGTAAAAGCGAAGGAAGCTGAAAGCAAACAAACCAGTCCAAACGTTTGAAGAAGGCATAGGGGAAGCCTTCCCAAGGGAGTTGTTCATGGAACCTTTGTATTTCATTTTTTACTCAAGTTATGTGCATTTATGAGACATATTGTAATAATAATATATATTGTAATATTAGTGAGGTTGCTCAATATTCATGAGCGACTAGGTCTAGTAAGACTTAGGAAAACTTCCATGATCTATCGAACAACCTCACTTAGGGAACATTTGAAAGAACTAGTGTGGATAATTGAGGAGCAATGCAACGTTAAGGCATGAATTAACCTCTTTAGATACACCAGGTGAAACACCAACTATACTGAGAGAGCATGAGCCAGAGAAACATGTTGTGAACAACCAATTGTCGCCTCAACCAAAAGTGTTTATAAGTGAGAAGGGGGTGCTGACGTAGAGAAGATTAGCTCATACAAAGGAATATTACTTTCACAGATGATTCAATGCTGGAAGAATTTATATAATGTTTCAGGCAGAGTGATAGATACCTTTTCATTATAGAAATACTTCCTCCCATATTAGGAGATGTCTTTAGTCCACGCCGAATGATTTGTCCCCTACTAGAGGATAGGCGAGGGACCAACATGTGCGTGCTAATCTAGTAAGAGGGGTTTGAGGTCCACGGGGTTGGGCAGACCATATAAATAGACTAGTTTCTTCTATTGATAGGGAACGGATGAAAAAGAGGCAATAGATATCAAAAAAATAGATATAGAGACTTTTTGATAGACCAAAGCAATTAATCTTCCACCATTGCTAATTTTACCAAGGATTTCTACAATGAATATAAAATATTGCCTGAGTTTTGACACCTTTTTATTCTTCCATGCTTGGTATTTGAGTTGCCTACCTCGGGTGTATCTAGAGTGCTTAGTTTTCTCTTCCTCTGACTATTTATTTAAAGAGTTCATTTATTGTTCTAAATAAATAGTATTTACTTCTTGTTATTGAAGTATACACGAGAGTTTATGAGTTTACACTAAAGGGTTTGGTTCATTTACACATATTTTATTTCTTCATTTCCAATAGCACTTTATCTGGTAAAATATTGGCATTATTAGAGGTTATGCCTCATTTTATATTTAAATACCCTAGCACCAAGAGAACCGCTCTTACATTTGGCGACTCCGCTGGAGATATATTCTTTTAATAAATGGCTTAGGATAATGCTACATGTGTTATTACCTTTGGCAAGATCCAACAGAAAAGAACCAGAAGAAAGGGAACACGGGGTTTCTAGGGATGGGGTTCCTCATGTGGAGATTACCCCAAATTACAATTATTAAAGAAACAGCAACACAGGCTTCCACAAGCATTATGATGGGGCCTGTTCAAATGGCCCATCTCATGGAAAAATTTATGGAGATTTTTCAAACGCCAATAGCCATGAGGGCATTTGGGGCAATGGTGGACCCCAGCTCGTTCATCACTCCCATGGCTCCTTTTGTAAATCCTTAAAGTGGAATTTTTGTCTCTTTGACCAAACCCATTGGTCTTTTGGCAGGTAACCTTACTTTCACCATAACATATATCATTAGAGGACCTATTACTTCCAATATTACACCTGCGGTTGTTCGACTAATGGTCGCGATGATGGGGAAAGATGTCCCACATTCTTTAACCGATGAAGAAATTAAGAAGGAGATATTGAAGATAATGGAAGCCTCCTTATAAAGTTCTAGTGATAATTCCTCTATCTATGATGACTTTCACACTCCTTATCCTGAGGAGTTCAACGATGAACCATATCCAAAGGATTATGTTCCCGCCATTTTTTACAATTACACGGGGAATGGGAAATATAAAGGAGCACATCAAGAGGTTTGTGGATCATTTAGGTTCTTATTTCAATAATAAAAAGTTGCATTTAAGGTAGTTTTCCAAATCCCTCAGGGACAAAGCTTACACGTGGTACTCCCACTTAGCTCCAAGGAGTGTGGATATGTTGCAGTTAAGGGAGTTTAATTAATCCAAAATTTCTTTCTAGTTGAGGATGAGTTCAGTCTAACCCAGCTTGCATAAAAAAAGCAATGACCGGGTAAGGATGTGGTAGCGTATATATGAAGATTTAGGGAGAGGTATCTTGACGTGAGAGAGGAGGCCAGGGAATCAAAGTTACTTCAACTCTGTGAAGAAGGTTTTCTCCCTAAATATATTTCTCACTTGATAAATGAGATACGTGAGGGAACGTTTTTAGCTTTCTTGAAGTCTGCATGAAAGATTTCTTTGGCTGTCCACCCAAATTCAGTCATGAACAATTTATTATTTAAACCACTAACCAGGGCGGAAAGAGACCAGGCCCCACGAGTGGGTTATGTGGATGGAGTCTTTACAGTTGGGAGGGAGCAGAAGAAAGATAACAAAGGGAAATTTGTGTGTGTGTGTGTGTGTGAGAGAGAGAGAGAGAGAGAGAGAAAGAAGACCCTTTAAATCTTAAAGGATCACATCAATAGGTTTGTAGTGCATTTAGGAGTTCATTGTAACAGCAAATTTTTTTATCTAAGGGAGTTTCCTAAATACCTTATGGACAAAGCTTACACGAGGTATTCCCACTTAGCTTCAAGGAGTACGGTTAAGTAAGAGGATATGCACATTTTGTTCATCTATAAGTTCTTTCTAGCTAACGATGAGTTAACTCTAACCCATCTTATATGGGGGAGTCAACGATCGGGTGAGGATGTGGTGGCATATATACAAATATTTAGGTAGAGGTCTCTTGATGTGATAGAGGAGGCCAAGGAATCAAAGTTACTTCAACTTTATGCAGAGTGTTTGCTCCCTGAATATATCTATCACTTGATAAATGAAACACAAGTGGGCACATTTGTAGCTTTTTTTAAATATGCATGAAACATTTCTTTGGTTGTTAACCCAAACCTAATCATGACCAATTTATTGTTTAACCCACAAACTAGAGCTGGAAGAGGACAGGATCCATGAATGGGCTATGCGGTAGAGGCACTGAATCTGGGAGGGGGTGAAAAAAATCCAGCGAAAGGAAATTAGATAGATAGATAGATAGATAGATAGAGAGAGAGAGAGAGAGAGAGAGAGAGAGAGAGAGAGAGAGAGAGAGAGAGAGAGAAAGAGAGAGAAGACCATCCATCATTAACTTTCACAGTGGAGGATGCCATCAACTGTTATAACATAATGCTCTATGGTGGGATAGTTTATGCACACAAAAACGCTCCCAATAAAAACCAAGAGAAGAAATTCAAGGTGAACTTAAGCATTTTCATATACATTGTCGTGTTTGCCAGCCAACTAACCCATGCTTTGCATTAAGAAGAATTATAAACAAACATTTGTTAGCTAGAATGCTGTAAATATCTTAGGAAAATATCAAGAACAACCGACTGCCAACTCATGGGGCAAATATGGTGTTGGCTTATGATGAGGAGGTTGAGT
The DNA here is from genome assembly GCA_949130495.1 of Sambucus nigra. Lineage (NCBI taxonomy): Eukaryota > Viridiplantae > Streptophyta > Magnoliopsida > Dipsacales > Adoxaceae > Sambucus > Sambucus nigra. The sequence goes on from OX422208.1 coordinate 77,447,746, forward strand.
ATCACACGAGGGACCTGAGAAGAAAAATAGAGGTGTTTGAGTTAGTGTTGAAAGATTGAACAGTGGGCATAGTTATCGTAGTTATTACCTATGATGAGTTGAACACCATAGGTATAAAAGAAGTGTACAATGTGGAAGGTCATCTGGTTAAACCCAGTTTAGAGATCTAGTATCGAAGTCCCCAAAATTTTGTTTGGTTCTTCAATCAAGTTAGGATGCCTCCGGAGAGTAGATTGGAGATCACTCAGGCGATATTAGGAAATGCGAAAAAGAAGGCATTTCCTTTGCTAAGATGGAAGGCCTAGTAAAAAAATTTATGTGAGAGATAACTTTTTTTTACTCTGACAGGAGCAGTCAGGCTCCCACGAAATCATTTGTTGTGTGTTATGGTAAGAGTGAACGGTGTAAGCTTTGCCAGAGCTTTGATGGATGAAGGTGCCTCAATTAATATCATGCCTATTAGTACATTTTACGCATATAATATCTTTGAGGCAAGGTTGATCGCAAAGCCACTTTCCATTTATAGATATAATAACCAGACTTCAAAATCCATTGGGTACATTAATGTGGGAATTTTGATTGAGAATCTCACATCACACATTACGTTCCACGTAATTGAGATTACTATTTCCTACCATCTTTTGATTGGAAGAGTGTGGATAAACAACCATGTTTTAGTTCCTTCAACGTATCATCAATGCGCCAAAGTTAACGTGAAGGGAACTAAGATAATAATTTGAGCAACTGAAGCAACTTTGAAGGTGTTTCTAGTGTGTGCATATATCGATTCATGTATAAGTCGGTCGCTTAAGTAATAATTCAGTAAATTGGATGTCGAACTCAGGGGATAGGACGAATTCTCGTGACGACGAAATGGAAGAACGAATAACCCTATAAATAACTCAGAGAAAGAAGGAAAATATGATGAATTGTGACTTTACCTATCAACTAATGAAATTTGAATTAAATTAACAACTAAACCACGTATGCAAGAAAAAGTAAATTGAACTTTAAATGTATGGGAGAAAATGGAGTTGGGGTACACTCCCCCGAACCGTCGGTAATTACATAAAACATAAAAGCTTTAAAAAATCTAATCTTAATTCCAAGAGACATCAAATACGTTCTAAGAATTCGACATATGAGGACTTTACTCCGCATAATATCAAATCAAAAATTGTATTTTCCGAGGATGAGAAATTATCAAAAAGATAATTGCACCCTTAACATTCCAGTTACCTAGGGCAAACGAAATTAAAAGACCTACAACTTTTATCTTGATAAAGTTCAAATCTTTGAACGATGAATTATTTTTATTCACTTTTAAATCCATATGTGTTACCTAGGTTACGTTCATATACCCCAAACCCTTTAAAAACTTAGCCTAGCATAACTACATAAGGAATACACAAAATTTTAATGTTGCGTGGATGGAAAATCATGATTAAATTAATACTAAGCATGCAAGAGATATTTATATTTCCATAAAAAATAAAGAAACATGCAAAGAATAAGAACACGAAACAACAATATAGAGAAGACAAACTTGGTATTGAAAAATTAGTACCTTGATCTTCAATAATGTAAGACTAGGCAATGAATTGAAACCTAGGGTACTTGTCTTTCTTCCTCTCTAATTCTAAGGTAAAAAGTCGCTTAAAGATACCTAGCCTACTAAAAGAATAATAAAACCAGGTTTTTACAAGTGTTTGAAACAAAACAAACTCTCCAAAATAAGTGAAAATTAAGTTGAAAAATTCGCCAAACAGAAAAATGAATTGGGTCTACTTGAGAATCGTACCGGTTCTAGCTTCTTAAAAATCCCTGAAAAAGAAAACCAGTTCTACTTGAGAACAGAACTGGTTTTGATTTCTTTTTCTTTTATCTCATCTTCTAACTCTCATATCTTTTGAAGCGTTATTCGAATTGGGTTGTCGTTTCTTCCTATATTCTTGTGAGCTTGCAATATTCAATTTCTCTTTGGTTCCACATCCGAATTCCGACAGCATAATTATGGATTAGCCCTTGCTTTTCTTCTTTTCTTATCAATCTTCATTTAGGTTTTTCCCTTTTCTTTGTGTGCATGAATTACCTGAAAAATATAAGAGAAATACATAAAAATCATGGCACTTGTTAGAAGATGTCAGTAACAATGAGATGAGATAAATCCACTTCAATTGCATCGCACGGGGTTAAAAAATCCTCTTAATTATGGGGAATAAATATGAAGAAATTATTCCCAATCAAACCCACGTAACTTAGAACTTAGATCATCTCGAGCAATGTAAAAGAATCAAGCAATACTAAACACTTAAAAAATATTTTATTGGGATAGAGTGTCTTTTTTGCGAATGAGAGATTGCATTTAACGTATACGACAAGACGTTAAACCTCTAGGTTACCCTAGTAGGACGAGTAGTGTCTCGTGAGGGTTTGCAGTGAAATACCCACAAAATTTGATTTTTGACTCAAAGAAAAATCAAAATACTTAAAAATTATACAATTTAAACTTCTCTAAAAACAAACACCATAAATTTTCATTCAAAAGTCTCAATTTATAGTGTGCGTGTACGAAGCTGAAAATCGAACCGCCAATTTCCATCGATTGATCATTACTTTACTTTTCGAAAATTTATTTTGATTCAATTTCTCACGGATGCTCTCACAAACAAATCACTCGGAATGTGGCTAGTTCTCTATATATGCATGATATAAAGAAAAAATATAATGGAACACAAATTCACGCACACAATTTGAAAGACAAATTTTTTATGGTGAAAAGATCTCTTCACCGGAATACGTATTTTTCAGCATTATATATTTAATTAATTCAGCTAATTTAAATTACTTGTGTGTCGTAATTTAATTGAATTAATTATTATGAGTTTATTTAAATATTAATCGGTAGAGTTAATGGTTAATGTTTATCGAAAATAATTATTAAGTGAATAGTAATAATGTATTTATGTCATACCGAGTGATAGTGACGTGGTATTATTTTTACTCAATCGGGAGTCGAGAATATACTATATTGAGATCGAGATAGGGATTTTAGTAAATAATTCGAATGATAATTCTGAGTGCACGATTGATTTCGAATAGGCCGAGATAGTCAGAAAAGAGTACCGGGGGTAGTAAATGGGTCTCGAGATATTTTTAGGTATAACCGGGCCCACATGGGGTTGTTTGGGCCATTTTAATTTAGCCCATAAGCATAATGTTGGGGTTTACAAAATAAAACCTAAGTTAGAGAGTTTTTGGCAGTCATAACTCAAAAAGAAAACCTAGTTCTCTAGAAAAGAAGAGGGTGAAAAAGGGGAAATTTTGGGAGCCAAATCAAAAGGGAGCAAGTGTGTTCTTCGCCAAACCATCATCCACCTTAAAAGATTAGACACTATGAATCATTAGAGGAAAGTGGTTAACTTGCTATAATTTTAAATCCGTGATAATCGATTCATATCATAGTATGTGTAATTAAAAATTCATTTTTGGGTGGAAAATTGCATGAAATTGGGTTTTCCTTAAATGGGACACTTTGGGGAGATTAAAAGTGAAATTGGTGAGGATATAGGATTCTACGATGTAAAAATATGAATTCTATGAGAAACCTAGTAGAAATTGATGACAAATTTCGTATTTATAAAGTCAGATTCATAATAGGTTGAATAAAAACCCGGATAAAACCCAAATTGGAATATATGATATTACATGTAAAGTAATTGGTGATTAGTTGTTTCTAGGATGATTAGAGCATGTTTCTATGTGTATAAAATATTGATTGTGATTGGGTGATGATCTAAGAGTAACTAAAAAGCTTAAAGGTTTAACAATGGGGGAAAAAGGATCTGGAAAGAAGAAGGTTCGCAATCCAGTTACAGCGAACCGATTCAAATTTAGGGGCGAATCGGTTCGGGGGTTAGGATGAACCGGTTTGGGGGACCTGACAACGTTGTTTTTCCCATTTAGTTTGGGGGTTAAAATGAAGGGTTTCCCAACAGAGTTTTGAACGTAAGGATGAGACAAACTTTCAGGGAAAAATTGTTGAATATCATTTTACCTTATGGGATTAAATTACTGATTTAATTTATTAACGAATTAAGTGAAACATAATTCATATAACTTAAAATTTGGGCCGAGTAGATGTGTCCAGGTGTTTTAGTTGAGTGACACTACCTAAATAAATTTAATTAATGTGAATTTAATTAAAATAAGAGTTGGGATATAGACTCAGGTATTTTCAGGCTAGAGGTACGAGAGTTAGGCACGGGTTAGCTAGGTTTATATATATATAGTATGTGTGTGTGTGTGTGTCTGTGTGTGTGATAGTGTATATATTATTTTGTGCTCATTAAATATCGATTTATATAAATACTTACCCCTCTAATGCTATCATAGGAGGTTGCGCGATGTGGGTGAATCTTCTGGTTAGTGAACGCAGGACGAGTATAATCTCCAGGTCATAGCATCCATTATTTTATATTATGATTCTTTTCGGGTTGATACACTTTGGGTATGATTCGATCTCACAACCGGGGAACTATGACCACCTCCGCTACGTTTATTATTATTTTATGATTAGTTGAGATAACCGTCTCAAAGTATCCGGTGGATTGAGTATACCTGGGATGATAACATTTCAGAGAAAGCATCCGGTGAGTTTTTTTTCGAGAGGATGGATATATATATATATATTCAACATGTGTGTGAATATGTAGTATATTTATACGTATATAATAATGCAGATCTTTATATATGTGTGAAATACCTTGAGTGAAATGGCATTATTTATATAACTGGTGAAATTGTTATATAATAATTTAAAGATGATAAATTAAGTTAACGTGACTTATGAATTATTAGTAAAAGTTACTCGGTAAGGGAAAGCCGTAGGTGTGTTAGACGGGGTAGTGTAGCTAGGAGGGTTATAAGGGAAAGCGGTAGGTGTGCATAATAGTTGAAGGATGAGTATTATCTCAAGTGAGTGTGACACTAGCTTAAATATGAAGAGCATTCATGCATTTTATTTACTAGCAAACTTATTCACTTGCTAAATATTTTCAAAATATTTTGGGTTCTAACCCTTACTGTAAATATTTTTAAAAATCTTATAGGTGTCCAGCCACAGGGACTCTAAACTTGATATTCAATTCCAGGGATACATAACTGAGGCATATGTGGATGCATGCATGAGTTGGATTAGACGCATCTTTTCTTCATTCCTAAATAAGGGATCTTATTTCAGTTACAGTTCCATTTAGGGCGTGTTGCCCATTTACTTTCAAATTTAGTTTTGGATTATTCATTATATGTTTTATTATTATGCCGAATTTCGATTTATAGCTGATGGCTAATGTGGCAAGTCTTTCAATTATCTATTCAACATTTTATTTAGTCTCAGTGATGGTGTGCATGGATTTATTATTTTATTCCGCATGTATATTTATTTATTTAATTAAAGATTAAATTTGACACCAGTTTAATTAATTAATTAGGTGATTAGTAATTAATATGGTTTCGACAGTGATGTAAGAATGAACCAAATGGAAATTCTAGTTTAATTTAACAAAGGACTGATCGACCGGTATTTAATTAAGCGGGGTGTCACAACACCGTCTCTTATTCACACTAATTAATCTTTCTTATTATCTTTTCGTATATTAGCTCTCCATGCGGTAGCTAAATTCATTATTCGAACTCGGTTAGGACTTTTTGAAGTTGTAAGGTGTATTGGTAAAAATGAGAATGGTTGGGAAATTCGAAATTGGAAAATATTCTTACGATGTCCGTCACTGCTTTTTTAGGGTTTTGCTCTTTTTCTTTTCTTTTCTAATAATTTTTTTCCTTGAATTTCTTTTTTTTTTTTTTGCTATTTTTTATGAGCATTATTCTATTTTTCTTGCACCTTTTTGTGCACTTAATGGATTTAATTTTACAGTTTTGATTTTCGCAATTCCGGGCTAAGTGGGTTTTGGGGGCTAACAAACGAAAAGGATATAATATTTTTGGGATCAAATTTCTTGCAAAAAGGATAATTTTCATTACTTTTTATGGCTCATATTTTTGGGTAAACAGACGATGGCCTAACTTTACATGTACGAATTACTAGTTACATTACCATATGCATCTCGAGAATAATTTAATTTAGAGATAATTTAGCTCGTTTTTAGACAACATCTCACTCGTTTCTCATAATCGATCAAAACAAAAAACTATAGATCTTCAACGACTTTTTTAAACACTTAATACGAACTTTGAGTTAACCATTATCTCGGATTAGGCATGTCAATGGGTCGGGTCTGGACCCAGACCCGACCCGAACCCGATACGTATAGTAGGGTCTGAGCATATTTTTTTGGACCTAATACCCGAAGACCCGTTTAATAAAAGGGTAGTGTCTGGATCTTATACAAGACCCGGACCTGAAGACCCGATCCGGATTGTACATTATTATTTTTAAATATATATACATATACTATAAATTTATATATATTTATAAATATATCTTATCAATATAACATGTAAGTAATAAATATAAAAATATATATTTATGTATATAATAAATATAAATAATATATGTTTTATTTATACTAATAATATTCTATAATACATTACAAAATATTTTAATTTAAGATTAAAAAATAAAGAAGGGGGATAATATAAAATAAATGTATATATTTGGCCGGACCCGGACCCGAACCCGAGAGTCGAAGACCCGAATGGATCTGGGTCCGGATCCAATATTGTAGACCCGATGAAGACCCACCCCGGACCCGAACCCGATGAAGACCCGATTACACGAATCTGGATCTCTCTAAACCCGACCCGGCTCCGACTCGTTGACAGGCCTATCTCGGATTAATTTAAATACTCGCAAAAACGAGAGGCTCGAAATCTCACTGGGTTGATTAATCTTCATACTTATTCGTGAAGTCGTCAATTTTCGCTCAATTTCCATCTTTGAGCAATTTCGGCTTTGTGCATTTTGATTTTTTTTTTTCAATTTGAGACTTTAAACAAATTTTTGGTGATATTTTTGAAAATTTTAAATTCCAATTTTCATTTATTTTGAAGAAAAATATTTTTTGCTTTTCCGAATTTTTCAATTTTTTTCGCCATTTTGAAATTTCTGAAAATTTTAAAACGCATGTGAACCCCCGCCAACTTAAACTATTGCAATGTCCTCATGAAAAAAGGAAAAAAATCTAAACAAAAGAAGAGTGCGTAAAAAAATAGATAAATGGCAAAATGCAAGGTTTTATATTAATAACCAACTGAGTACAAGCAAATTGAAAGGATGGGGCCTACATAGTTCTTTTGAACACAAATAAACAATAATAGCCCCCTAAAAAAATACATAGATGGAGATCGAAACAACCATCAATCCTCAAAAGCGGAGCTACTCCGGAGGTGGGTGAGAAGTGTTGGGAGCGCTTCGATCATAAGGGTCGTAAAAATATGTCGGGAGAGTGGCATTGGACCCGACTCGTAACTTATACATCTCGGCTTCTCGGCGGGCCATCATACTAAAGTCACGGCAATAAGTTTGTTGGTCCACTCGATATTTATGTATAAACCTTGAAGTTGCGCCTCTAGAGCATCGAAGCGACGAGAAAGGCCATCCCCTTCCAGCTTATAATTAGAGTCTGCATCCTCGTCATACTCTTCCTCCTCTCCCTCACCCTTCAAAATATCCTCTCCAACTTGATCAGCTTGTGCTTGTTGATGTACGAGCCTCATTTGGCAAGCGCTCCTAGTGAGGGAGGAGGAGTCAATACGCTTGGGGAGGCAGGGTTGCGTCGGTGGTTCCTCGATGCACGCATCTTTTAGGATGGAAGTGATGAAACGGTCATAAAGGAGGGTTGCCTTACCATTATGATCATATGCGACATTGACGATTTCTCCGTAGAAGGTGCGGGTGAGGTTGATAGTGGGTGGTAAAGGAAAGTGTCTTGGCGGATGCAAAAGGCGGAGTTGGCGGTAGTTTTCAAAATGGACCAATGTATGATGAGAAAGGAGAAGTGGACCCGCTCATCTAAGTTATCCATGGGGAATGAATCGCACAGCCAATAGGTTTGGTGCATTTCGAGAAATGTATTCGGCCTGGTGCAAAGGGATGCCCAAGGTGGGGTATGCATAGTTGGCCGGGTTTGAAACGCGCTTGGCCCTCATTTTTTGAATGACCATCTCAACCGATAAGGGGACAACAGTCTCATCCAAATAAGTCTCGCTTTGTGTGCTGGACAATTTCACGAAGGTACCATAAAAGGTACAGACCTCATCGGGCCAAAAATCATCGTCGGGCTCTGCGAAGAAGGTACACCACCCCCGGTGATGGAATAGGTTGGTGACCGCTTGGGGTGTCTCAGTTCATTTAATTACCTGCTCAATGTGTATGGTACGGGGCACAGAGAAGAAGCCTTCTCACCATTCTTGCTCTTGGTCTGAGTGGTATGAGTGATCAAGCCCTTTGATGACTTTCGTGCGGTTGTATTTCTCAACGACATTTTCTTCAGCCATAATAATGGAGGGATGAGGGTGTATGGCAGAAAGAGGTGGTGAATAGATGTGTGAGAGGGGGGGAATGGAAGGTGGTATTTATAGGTGAGGATGGGAGGGGTTTTGGTGGGAAAAAGGGAAAAATAATGGTGGGAAAAGGTGGATGGAAGGGAAAAGAGGGGGAAGAATGAATTGGTGGGAAATTTTTGAAGTGGGGAAAAGGGGATGAATGTGGGAAAGTGGGAAGCAGGGAAAAGAGGAGGGAAATTCGGACTCCTAGGAAAGCGAACCGGTTCGGACCTGGTATAATTCCCATATCTAGCACTGCAAAAAACATTCTCTATCAATTTTGACTTCAAGCGTAGACAGCAATCCCGATTACGTTCTCGACATGACACAACACTTCTACCTATGTCTTCACCTCGAAACACTCAAAATCTCATCGCAATTGAATAAAACTCTCTCATGGTGTGCAACGGTGTGACTAATCCTTTTGAATTCGCGACTCATGACCCTATACTATCCTAATATATGGGACTACCTATGGTACAACGCTAATCACCCCATACGCGTCGGGGGTGCGACGACCTCTCCTATAAAGCTCACTCCACCCCATAAACGGGGTCCTAGAACCAAATTGTGTCGGCTTCTTCAACCCACGCTTCAAGATATGGCTTTAGGCCTTGTCCATTAACTTTGAATGTGTCTCGCCCCTTTGGATCTTTTAGCTCCACGGCTCCGTGGGGGAACACTTCTCTCACAATGAATGGGCCCGGCTGATACGACTAAGAATGTGTCTATAAAGTGCATACTCTCTAGGCTCAAGTGCAAACCTATCGCGTTAGTAATAAACCCGATAAGTCGGGATCGTCTCCACGGGGAAATAGGACGAGAAAATTGTGACGACGGAAGAACAGACGGTCAACCTAAATTCAACTCTATGAAAAACGAAAAGATGATTTGTTTGCAATTAATCCTACTAGTAAAAGGAAACTAGATTAAGATTGCGGAACTAATGAATTAAGAAAGAATTAATAACTAAGAATGAAGTAATAAGTATGAAGAGAAAAATAGGTCGGGAATACAATCCCTCAACCCTAGTGTTGATACCAAAATTAATATGCTGATATGGACGAATAACACGAAGACGCGTGTCAATCTACGTGGCACAATAGCAGCGAGGAAGATCATTTCCCGACCAGCCATGTTTCTTTCCGAGCAACAAGAATACACCGAGGAACTCTATCACACCGAGGAACTCCAACGCACCGAGGTACTCTAACTACTCCGAGGAACTCTTGATCAACAAGCAACTAAGGCGGTCCGAACTGCATCTCGGCCGTATCATTAATTATCAGACGGACAACTGTTCAACTATCCATTGTATTCTTGACGCACACGTTGCATTAAATGTATTACCCTTTCATATGTAAATCATTTAATGTATTGGACCTTTCATGTACAGCCTCAAGGCTATAAATACATTGTATCTCCCTCATTCAAAGGGACCGGAATTTCTTGAGAGAATTTGTAATCAAGAATTCCACAAACACTCAGCAATAACATAATAGTGGACGTAGGCTTTATTCCTAGCCGAACCACTTTAAAAATCTTTGTCTTATTGATCTGTGATTAAATAATTAGAGCGATCTAGTTTTTTACATCAACAGATTGGCGCCGTCTGTGGGAAACGACTGTTATTATCGTTTTTCATAAAAATCATTTATCACCAATGGCTGATAATCTAGAATCCAGTAATCGAAATGTTGGAAATACTGGAAATCTTCCAAATCCATCTGCATCCCCAGATCTGGCTGGGATTATAACGAATCTGGCTCAAGGACAAACCGCCATGCAAGAATCCATGAGGCAACTCATTCAAACTCTTCAGGGCGGTGCACCTACCTATTCAGGGCAAAGAAGTGATCATAGGCAATCGCAATCTAGACGCACTGGGTCATATCGCAATGAGGAGTCTAATGATTTTTCTTATCAACCTGGGCGAACTTCATCAATACGGGCTTCGGATACAGATCAACGTATCACTCTCTCTCCGGAGAGAACTAGCGCTTTGGAGAGGTTAAGTAGAGTATCTCCTTTCAGTCGGTTAGGACCAAGGAGGAACATGAATCCACCTAGGGCTCCATCAAGAAGTTTTCGACCGCCACCAGGATTAAGAGAAGGATCTGCGCAATCGCGACCAACCACTCGTCGAGATAAATCTCAGGAAGCTACGTCAGAACAATCAGTTGCTCGGACTAAACGGCCCGAGGAAGGAAATGAAGCATGGAAAGGTTACATTCAACGATTGGAGGATAGACTGGGAGAAATGGCTAAGGCAAGAAATCCCTTACAGAGAACTTTTGTTCAAGGAACACCTTTTGTGCAAGCCATTGTGGATTTCCCTACGCCGTCGAAATTCAAAGCACCCGTAGTGACTCCCAAGTACGATGGAAAGACAGATCCCGTACTTCATATAGAACAATACCAAGCTGCTGCAGATATCTACGCTGTTCCCGACGAGATGAGGTGTAGAGCATTCTCGGGAACTCTTACTGGATCTGCACAGATATGGTACAATAATCTTCCTCGGGGTAAGATTTCAACTTTTGTTCAGTTGGCCGAGTTGTTTATTGGCAATTTTTGTTTTGGAGCAAAGCCGGTAAAGCGAGTAGCACACTTGCTAAGTGTTAGACAGAAATCAGGTGAAAGTACTAGAGATTACATAACTCGTTTCAATAACGAAAAGTTGGAAGTCATAGATTATGAAGAAAAGACAGCAATCACTGCTTTGATGAGTGGTTTGCTGCCTAACAAGCTGTATTACACTTTGGCTAAAGATCCACCTAAAAATATGTCGGAGTTGATGGCAAAGGCGGCCAAAATCATGAATGCCGAGGAGGCTATGGCTGCGAAGAAGAGTATGGATAAAGAAGTTAAAGTGGAGGTCGACAATTCTAAGAAGAAAGATCAGAAAAGTAATGGTGGTGACAAATATTCCAAGAATAACAGGATGAAGTTGGAAGCCCTAAAGAAGTATGATAATTATACTCCATTGAAAGTGGGTATTAATCATGTTTTGGAAGAAATCAGGAATAGCGAGGAAATCAAATGGCCAGAGAAACTGAAGACAGATCCCGACATGAGGAATAAGACCAAATATTGCGAATTTCACAAAGATCATGGCCATATGACCAAAAATTGTATAGCCCTTCGGAACGAGATTGAAACACTCATCCGAAGAGGAAAATTATCAAAGTACGTAGATCGCAGAAGTGAGAGGAAGAATGATGATAGAACTAGAGAAAGATCTAGATCTCCTCGTCGTGCAGAGGAGAAAAAGAGGAGGGACCATGAAGAGGATCCAGATGATGACCCCGATCTTCCCAAGAAGCCAAGGAAACCTGAACGAGAGGTATTTTCCATACGTTTTGGGTCATTTGATTGTAATGTTATTACAGGAGGAGATGCAGGAGGAGGAGACCTTACTGCAGAAAGAAAAGCTTATCTCGGAGAGGCTCAAGCTTGTTCATACATTCGGCGAATAAACCTGGCCGAGGATGATCGTCCGAGGAAAGTAAACAAAGAGAAGCTAGTGATTGGTTTTTCAAAAAACGACCTGGCAGGTGTTCTCTACCCTCATGATGATCCGCTGGTGATCAAAATGAGGATGAAGGATGTGGTCATTTCAAGGGTGTTAGTAGACAATGGTAGTTCGGCAGACATCATGTATTATTCATGCTTTGATAGCTTGAATTTAAAATTATCTCAGTTAGAACCTTATCACAGACCCCTTCTGGGTTTTGCTGGCAAGAAAGTTTTTCCACTTGGGACGATCAAGTTGGATATACTCATTGGAACTTGGCCTGCTTGTCGAACGGAAAGAATACGCTTTTTTGTAATGGATAAGAATGTGCAGTCCGCCTACAACATCATCATGGGAAGAGTTGGATTGAAGAAGTTCGAAGCAGTTCCATCTACAGTTCATCAATGTTTGAAATTCCCAACGAATTTTGGAGTAGGAATTATGAAAGGTGATCAAAAAGTAGCTCGGGAATGCTATTATTCGTCGGCCGAGCAAGAGGAACTTGAAGAGTTACAGAAAAAGACTACTACTTACCAAGTGGAGGAAAGCACAGAAATTGAAACTCTTGACCCTAGGGATGAATCTCAACTCGTTAAAGGACAGGTTGTGGAATCTACAGAAATTGTTATCCTGGACGACGAGCATCCTGAGCGAATAACTCAGATAGGGTCGTCGTTGGATTTTTCAATAAAACAGGAGTTGATAACTTTCTTGAGAAACAGGAAGAATACTTTTGCTTGGAGTCATGAAGACATGCCAGGAATAGATCCAAACTTCTTATGTCATGAACTCAATGTGAATAAGGAGATCAAACCTGTAAAGCAAAGAAGAAGAGTGTTTAGTCCCGAGAAGAACCAGGCCATACAAGAGGAGGTCGAGAAACTCCAGAAAGCCCAATTTATTGAAGACGTGAAATATCCAGATTGGTTGGCGAATGTGGTGATGGTAAAGAAGAAGAACAACAAGTGGAGAATGTGTGTTGATTTTACTGATCTCAACAAAGCATGTCCAAAAGATCATTTTCCATTGCCCAGAATTGATCAACTAGTGGATGCTACTTCGGGACACGAGCTACTCAGCTTCATGGATGCTTATTCTGGCTACAACCAAATCAAAATGAAGCCTGAAGACAGGGAAAGTACTTCTTTTATTACCCCAAGGGGAACTTATTGTTATAATGTTATGCCTTTTGGTTTAAAAAATGCAGGTGCAACATATCAGCGGTTGATGAACAAGGTATTCACCGAACAAATCAGCCGCAATATGGAGGTCTATGTCGACGACATGCTCACCAAAAGCAAGAGAGCTGCAGATCATTTGGTTGACTTGAGTCAAACTTTTGATCAACTGGATAAATACCAGATGAAGCTTAACCCGACGAAATGTACCTTTGGAGTACGAGAAGGAATGTTCCTCGGATACATCGTCAACCAACGAGGTATTGAGGCAAATCCAGAAAAGATCAAAGCTCTTTTAGGGCTGCGATCCCCGACGACGAAGAAAGAAGTGCAAAGTCTTACCGGACGAGTTGCAGCACTCAACAGATTTGTATCCCGAGCAACTGATAAATGCCTCCCATTCTTCAAAACGCTACGAAAAAGTTTTGAGTGGACTGATGAATGTGAGAAAGCCTTTCAAGATCTGAAGAAGTATTTGGGAGCCCCACCATTGTTGTCTAGGCCAATAAATGGAGAGAAGCTGTACTTGTATTTGGCAGTATCAGAAAATGCAGTTAGCTCGGCGTTGATCAGATTGGAGAATGGAGTCCAGAAGCCAATTTATTATACAAGCAAGGCCTTCCGAGGTGCGGAAATCAGATACCCAAAGCTGGAAAAATTGGCACTGGCATTAATTGAAGCAAGTAGAAGAATGAGACCATACTTCCAGGCCCATACCATCATTGTGTATACCGACATGCCGTTAAGACAAGCCCTTCACAAGCCAGAAAAATCAGGAAGATTGATGTATTGGGCAATAGAACTCGGTGAATATGATATTGTGTATGAACCCAGATCATCGTTGAAAGGGCAAGCCGTGGCAGATTTTATAGCAGAGTTCACATACCCTGATACCCTCGAGGAGCAAAAGATGCTTGCTGACCTACCTGTGGACGATACAGGATCGACAGACACAGATCCAAACCAACCAAGGTTGGTAAAAGGACTTGTGGATGTAGAAAAATCATCATATTTAAATACCGACCAACTCCGATTGGTGGAAGGGCACGAACAAATGATCGACGAGGAACGAAGGATACCCGGGGATGATGAAAGAAAACAGATGATATTTCACCGAGGAACTCTAACAGATAAGAAATTTGAAGACGAGTTACATACATGGAGATTATATGTAGATGGATCATCTTGCACCGCTGGTTGTGGAGCAGGGATTGTTTTAAATTCTCCAGATGATATTGACATGGAGTACGCCTTGAGATTCCAATTCAAAGCTTCCAATAATGAAGCTGAATATGAGGCTATGATAGCAGGTTTTCATTTGGCGAAAGTTATGGAGGCACGTCAAGTAATTGTTTTCAGTGATTCTCAGTTAATTGTGAATCAAATGATGGGAATATATGCAGTGAAGGGAGAGTTAATGGTGAAGTACCATGCAAAAGTGATGGAATTGTTGAAAGAATTTGATGCTATTCAATTGGTGAGGATACCGAGAATGGAGAATGCCAGAGCAGACGCATTGGCTCGACTAGCGTCAGCTACGCGCACCGAGCTGCGAAGAACAATACCAATTGAAGTATTAGAAAGTCGGAGCATAGAAGAAGATCTGACGATGAAGATTATTACCCTTGATTTAGGACCATCTTGGATGGATCCTATCAGAGCATACATTGAAGAAGGAGTACTACCGGAGGACAAACTAGCTGCCAAGAAATTGAAGTATAAAGTTGCTCGGTATGTGTTAACTAATGGTGTTTTGTATAGACGAGGAATTATGGCAGGTTTGCAGAGATGTGTGCATCCATCAGAAGTCAAAGAATTGATTGAAGAAATCCATGAAGGATCTTGTGGAGCTCATGTAGCAGGTCGGACCCTACTGCAAAGGGTGATGACACAGGGATACTATTGGCCGACGATGAGAGTTGATTGTATAGCTTATGCTAAGAAGTGTGACAAGTGCCAACGTTTTTCTTCCATCCGAAGAACTCCACAGGCATTGTTGACACCTATAACATCACCTTGGCCATTTGCCATGTGGGGGATTGATCTGGTTGGACCACTGCCGACGACCCGAGGAAGGTTCAAGTATCTCGTCGTGGCAGTAGACTATTTTACTAAGTGGGTGGAAGCTGAACCACTAATTGATATGACGTACGAGAAGGTGTATCAGTTCATATGGAAGAATATCATTTGTCGATATGGTCTCCCCCACGCTTTCATCACAGACCATGGAACACAATTTGATAATGAAGAATTTGCTGCCTATTGTCATCAGTCAAACGTCTTGAAGTTTCATTCAGCACCAGGCCATCCCCAAAGCAATGGGCAGACTGAAGTGACGAACAGAACATTACTAAATGGGTTGAAAAAGAGGTTAAGTGAGGCTAAAGCAAATTGGATTAATGAGCTACAGTCAGTTTTGTGGGCTTATCGAACAACTCCCTGAGCAGCAACAGGAGAATCACCATATATGCTAGCATTTGGAGGTGAGGCTGTGATACCTGCCGAGTTGGGCCTACCAACACATAGGGTGTTAAATTTCAATTCTCCGATCAGTGATTTGATGAGAAGGATGGATTTAGATATGCTCGAGGAAGTCAGAGAAGAGGCAGCCATTAGGAATGCAGCTTATCAACAACGAACAGCTCTGTTTTACAACAAGAGGGTAAAGAAATGTGATTTAAAAGAAGGGGATTATGTGCTAAAGAAGGTCATTCAGAAGCAGAATAAACTAGAAGCAAACTGGCATGGACCTTACCGAGTTACAAAGGTTGTTCGACCAGGAACTTACAGAATAGCAACTCTAGAAGGAGAAGAATTTAAAAATGCATGGAATGCTGAACACCTGCGCAAGTATTATCAATAATGTCCAATGTAAAGCATTTCTCTCATTATGAATAAAACGAAGATGTTTCACCATTTTTCCTTCTGGATGAAAGTTTTTCGGGGAATACTAGTGTAATACACTATACAACGAAAGTTCTCTAAGGAGCCAACCTCCTTTGGTTAGGAGGACAGCTCTTCGGAGCAAAAGTGCTCTAAGGAGCCAACAAATACAGCTCTTCGGAGCAAAAGTGCTCTAAGGAGCCAACAAATGCAGCTCTTCGGAGCAAAAGTGCTCTAAGGAGCCAACCTCCTTTGGTTAGGAGGACAGCTCTTCGGAGCAAAAGTGCTCTAAGGAGCCAACCTCCTTTGGTTAGGAGGACAACTCTATTGAGCAAAAAGTGCTATAAGTAGCCAACCTCCTTTGGTTAGGAGGATATGCTCTACGGAGCCAAAAAATGCTCTAAGGAGCCAAAAGCTTTAAGGAGCCAAAAAGTGTACACCAGCAGGATCAACCACGGTTGGTAAGATAAAAATATACTCTCATATTACAACTTATGTTGGTCGGGAGGTAATATTGTTACAATGAGTTCTTTGAAGAACAAAATGTTTAAAAAATACACCAAGTATAGTTGGTCGGGGATAAAAACCCAATAACTGTAGTTGGTCGGCGAGGACAACTTATTGATCTTAGTTGGTCGGACGCAATTTTATAATCAAACCAAGTATCGCTCGTCGGAGCTGTATTTGGTCGACAAACATTATTCACCCACCTTGGTTGGTTGGAAACAGTTTGAACATTTTCTCATTACTTTATTATTAAGTGATCGAGAAACATTACTAATACTTGTAACCTTTTATTAAGTTGCTTATTGAACAATAATACTGTTAGCTGTTTAATAGATACATAGATACATATGTACAAATATAAATGTGCTTGATAAAACAAAATTGGCAAACAGAAAATGAAAATCTTTTCATTAATCTAGAATAAATTACAAATTACAAAATTGTTACATGGACATTACTATTCTATTGGTTTTTTACCCTGTGCTTTAGAAACAGGTTCCTCGTCGGCAGGAGGGTCTTCTAGGCAAAGGGGAGAATTGATGAAATTAACATCTCTGAGCATTCTGACGTTCATAACAGAAGGTGTATCCAAAAGATGCTCAGGACGAGATAATTCAACTTGGGAGTGAAGGATATAATCACCAAGATATTTCGAAATTAGACTGCGAGGAATGGAGCGAGCTGGAATCCATGCCATATCCAATTTGAAAGGTGGTACAGGCAGGTCTAATAGTGATGGAGCATGATAGTCCCATAAAAAATGCCCTTGCTCCAACTTTAATACACCCAATGCATTTAACCATCCTTGCTTGTAACCTTCATTATTAGCATGTTCAATGCGAGCATCCAGATGAACGAGAGCTTCATTGTATCCTGCCATCCAGAATTCTCTTGGCTGTTTATGGAATTGGAAGGTTAATCTATCCAATTGTTCATGAAGGCTTTTGGCAAAGAGATCTTTGTTATGCAAGGCAGATTTCGTTGATGCCAGCTGATCTTCCAGAGACAGATTTTTATTGGACATTTCAGTCAGAGCACGGTCTTTTACTTTCAACTGGAATGCCTGAGTTTCCAGAGTAGACTGAGTGAGATCTTCCTCAACATTTTGGCTGACTCTTCCTCGCCCCCGAGAACCTCTTCCTCGTCCCCGAGCAGTTCCAGAAATAGCAGATCTTCTTAAGTCCTCCAGCTCTTGCCTCAGTTTGGCATTTTCGACTTCTAAGAACGAGAAGCCTTCATCAGTGACTGGTATTAATGCAGTAGAGGATGAAGCAGCAGATTCATACTGAGCTAATTTCTTCTGCAAATTGTTATTTTCTTGCTCCAGGATCTCAGCGATTTGTCTACAGGCTTCAATTTCACCTTTTAGGGTCCTCTCCCTGACGTCATACCCAGCAATGATCTTCTTGTGGCCTGTTTCTGAAGAGAGCTGCTGGTATCTATTTTCATAATCTTCATGTAACAAAGCCATTGATTCGTTATGTTGATTTTGAAGATCCTTTAAGGAACCATGAAGCTCTTCAATCAACTCATAGTAAGCGACATTGTTGGCCACTGCTCGGTCGAGTAAAGCTTTCAAGTATTGATAAGCTTCAATAGCCTGCTCTGAAGCACCGTGACCAAGGATATCAACAATTTCCGATGTACTAAGATCTGTATGACCAGCCTTATAGTATTGATGACATTGTTGCATCAGCTCGGTATCATGAGAAGAGATCAATTCCATTCTAGCAACAAACTAATGACAAGAAAAAGACAACAATTAACAAAAACAAGTTATCAACAACAGAGATGAGCAATGATATATTTTATTAGATCATCAAAAAGTTACATCGTTCGATTACAAGGAAATACAGAAAGACTACCGAACAACTTCACACCTTTTCCTTGTCCCCCAAGACTTCCTCGGGAGGTTGGGACGAGGAGCTCGGTTGCTCGGTGATAACTACAGCTTGATCGGTAGAAGTCTTCTCGGGAGGAGGAGGCATGGAGGAAATGTCCTCGG
Organism: Sambucus nigra; assembly: GCA_949130495.1. Lineage (NCBI taxonomy): Eukaryota > Viridiplantae > Streptophyta > Magnoliopsida > Dipsacales > Adoxaceae > Sambucus > Sambucus nigra. The sequence goes on from OX422208.1 coordinate 77,466,401, forward strand.
TGGCAGATGGTTGAGAAGCATAAACTTGATCGCCCATAGCCATGGAAGATTCATCTGAAGCAGGTTCATCTTCTTCTTCTTCCACAATTGGTGGAGGAGGACCAGGGAGATGCCGTTGGAATAGCTCAGAATCATCTTGGACTTTTAGCTCTTGCAGAGCAGCTACCCAACCATCATAGAAGTATTTCAACTCCCCATATTGGACTTGGGACGTCATTGCAGCTATCCCTCTCTCCCATCCTTTCTCCCAACCAACACTGAAATGTTTCTTGATTGCAACTTTTCTCCTCGATTTCTCCGAGGAGAGCTTCACCTCCAGTTCCTCTTTCTTAACCTTAATATCTCGCAGAGTAGATATTTCTTCTTCTGCCTTCTTCAATTTATCATCAGATTCCTGATGTTTAACTTCCAAATCTTTAATTTTCTCCTCCAAATTCTTGGAGGTTTCAGCCATCTTCATCTTATCAGCCTCAGCCACAGCCAATTTTTTCTCCCAAACAGTTTTCTCCTCGATGTACTGTTGGTGAGATTCCTTCACAGATTGGGTTAAACCCAACAAAGCATCGTCAACATCGGACGAGGAAGTGGAAGCTTTAATAACTTGATCTTTCTTCACGATGGTATTGAAGCAGTTCACCAGCTGAAAGATAAGAAAAACAATAGAGTCAACACAAATACAAGCATTCAAGAAAAAGAAAGAAAGATCAAAGGTATGAGAAATTTACTGAAGAAAGATGGCGAGCAGCTAGGGACGTCAGTGTATCCCTAGGAATTTTTTCATCAACCCCGAGAACCTCGGGTATAACTGAGTTCGTTGAAGAACTCGAAAGAAGGATGTTTGAAACACTACTACCACCAGCGGGTAGAGAAGATGCAGTTCCAGCAAGATTAACTGAGGATGATTTCCTCAATCTCTTCAAAGGACGGTCAGCAGCATCAACCAAGGAAGAAGTCTTGGTCGGAGAGATGACAATTACATCAGCAGGAGCATTTTTCTTGCTCGGGGCCACTTGGGGCTTCTCGGCAATTTTGGAGGAACCAGCATCTACTTTTTTAGTCCCCTCCGGGACATCAATTTTGCCTTTCTGGGCTCCAACAGCAGAAGAAGTGTCACCAAATAGAGCAGGAGGAGCTCTTTTCTTGCCCATTCTCTGAGATAGGGGGATATGAGAATCTGAAGATGAACTTTCTGGTGTTGAAGCTGGTTCAACAGGGCGAGCAGTATAAGAGGTTGTGTAACTCTTATACTGTAGTAAATATGAAGCAGATCTAATATGCTCGTCAGCAATGGTCTTATGCAAATTCCAGATAAGTTTCAAATGCTTGATATTCACTTCTGACTCTTTTGGAGTTTTTCTTTTGCTATCAACTGCAAACAAATACATAATAGAATATCAGTCATGCATTTTGTCAAACAGGATGAAAGCATAATTTCATAAGTAAAATAAAACGAAAAATAAACCTATCCCATTGCCGTATGGGGGGCATCTGGGACCGTTGTATACTTCATTCCCAGATAAAGGCGCATGTTGCCAATTTTTTATGACCAACCCATGCTCAAAATAATCCCTATTTGAGTCAGGGAGATTAACTACAAGAGCCCTATTCAAATACCTAGTTTTCAGATAATAAATATTATCTAGAACGGCCCATTTATAACAAAACATAATTTCAGGGATCCCAATACGAGTCCCATGAGTTAGATTTAATTTGTGCACCCCGTTAATTATTCTCCATGAATTGGGGGCTATTTTTGCAGGAACAAGATCAAAATATTGACAAAACTCAAGGCATAATGGGTTTGGTGGAAAGGAAAAACCGCATTCAGCAACAAAAAGACTGGGGAACCAATGTCCCTCAGCCAATCGAAAGTAATCTAAAGGCTCAGAAAGAACCTCTAGAGTTACCCACGAAGGAATGGAAAAATCAGAACGGAATTTCTCAACAGATTCCACAATATAAACCATATTGAATAAAAGAGATACAGAAGAAAGAAAGAAGATCTTACAGAAAGAAAGGAGATGTGTTGACAACGAACGGAAACAAAGATGAACGCACAAGAGAAGAAGAGAAGAGAAAGCTTGAATGCAAAGAATGAAAAATGTAGACGACGGTATGGTTACCAAAGAAGTTTAAATACTTTGCATTGGGAAGCGGCGAAAGAAATGATTACCAAAAAGAAATTACTAAACTTCCGGCGGCTAAAAGGACAAAAATTGCACGAAGATCGAAGCGTTTATAAAAAAAGGCGGAAACTGCGAAATAAGAAGGAAATTTGAATACAGTGTTCCTGAAACCCAGGAAGGACATTTAATATTGCCATATACCGAGAAAGAATGTTCCATACTCCTCAAAGTTCGAAATATGAAACATTGGGGGCTTCTGTTGATACCAAAATTAATATGCTGATATGGACGAATAACACGAAGACGCGTGTCAATCTACGTGGCACAATAGCAGCGAGGAAGATCATTTCCCGACCAGCCATGTTTCTTTCCGAGCAACAAGAATACACCGCGGAACTCTATCACACCGAGGAACTCCAACGCACCGAGGTACTCTAACTACTCCGAGGAACTCTTGATCAACAAGCAACTAAGGCGGTCCGAACTGCATCTCGGCCGTATCATTAATTATCAGATGGACAACTGTTCAACTATCCATTGTATTCTTGACGCACACGTTGCATTAAATGTATTACCCTTTCATATGTAAATCATTTAATGTATTGGACCTTTCATGTACAGCCTCAAGGCTATAAATACATTGTATCTCCCTCATTCAAAGGGACCGGAATTTCTTGAGAGAATTTGTAATCAAGAATTCCACAAACACTCAGCAATAACATAACAGTGGACGTAGGCTTTATTCCTAACCGAACCACTTTAAAAATCTTTGTCTTATTTATCTGTGATTAAATAATTAGAGCGATCTAGTTTTTTACATCAACACCTAGTGTATTGCTAGTATAAAACTAATCGTAAATTTAAGTGATTAATCAGACCCAGTCTTTAGTACTCCCAAGCAATACGTATATGAGGTTCAAGCCCGCATCATAGGTAATCAGAGGATGAGTAAAGCGGTAACGTGATAGCTACACTCACATTTCATTCTAAATCATCCCGGTTACCCTAAAGCAAACGAGATCCAAAGATCTATAATGGTTGTGTTCGCTACGCAATACGGTCTAATAACACTTAAGTTTAGAGGATTAATTTTATACACATGCAACTCTCATATCGGGTTGAGTTCATGCATCCCAACCATAAAAAATCTAGTTGGACATATTGAACCTAACTATGCATACATTAACTACGTTGCATGTGAAAGAAATCATGATCAAAGTATACTGAAACATGTAAGAACAATAATAGAGAGAATGAAAATTAAATTAAAACTTGCAATCAAACCCGGAAATAATTAATCTTGAAGCACCAAATCAAAGTTATGTTCCTAGGGTAATCTCCTACCTTGATCTCTATAAAAAAAATATTCAAAATTCCTTTTCTCAGTCAATAACTAGATGCAAATACGTTTTAGAAGAGTTTGTAACATATTAGGACTCTTTGGACCAATCAGCTTTTTGGAAGAATTTCGCGTCTCAGGCACCTCGAAACGGTTTGTAGGTACCCCGAAACGGTTCACTATGTGGTTCAGCAAAATTCGCTGGTGTGGAACCCTCTTTCCTTCATTTCCACACTTAGAAAATTTTCATGTTTTCTCCTTTCTTCCTTGAATTTTCCTTCAACTTCAAGGGATCATAACTCTTTCACCGTAGCTCGAATTTGGGTGCCGTTTTTTCCAGTGTTATCATTGTTATGAGATCTTCACCATTCGACCCCATCTCCGAGACCAGGCTTTAGAATTACGAAAATTCCCTTGAACTTGCCTTCCTACCTTTTCTTTCACTGTTTCGATTTCTCTTTCGCACCTGCTTGCATAATTTACCTATAAACCACATAAGAGAAACACAAAACATGAAATACTTGCCAATGAAGGTTAGTCTCATAATTACAAGTTACATCCATATCAATTGCACCACTCGGGTTCACAAAGGTACCAAAATTAAAGGTATGCCCGATCAAATCCCCCTGACTTAGAACTTGGCGCGTCCCGAGCAATGTAAAAAAAAGGGAATAACGTCATAACTCTTCTAAACACTTTATTGGGATAGAATACCTCTGTCGTGGGCAAGCGATTTCATTTAGCGTATGCAACAAGCCGTTAAACCCCTAGGTTACCCTAATAGGACGAGTGTTGTCTCGTGAGGGTTTGTAGTGAATATACCCACAAAATTCGACTTCAAATTAATGAAAAATGAAAATACTTAAAAATTGTACAATTTAAACTTTTCAAAAAATAATCACCATGAATTCATATTCAAAAAAGTCTCAATTTGTCATGTGTGTGTACAAAGTCGAAAATTAACCTCAAATTTCCACCGATGAATCATTACGTTGCTTTTCGAAAATTCATTTTGATTCAGATGCTCATGGGATGCTCTCAGAAACGAATCACTCGAATTGTGGCTATTATCTTGGTATGCGTGCCATAAAGAGTAAATGTATTAAAACACAAATTCACGCATACTATGTTGAAAGGACGGAAATATATGGCGAAACGATCTCTTCATCAGAATACGGTTTTTGAAAAACGAGAACATTGTCTCTAGTTCACACCATTTAATCTCTCTTATTTATCTTTTAGTGTCTTAGCTCTCCACGTGATAATTAATTTAGCATTCCGAACTTGATAGGACTTTTCAGGTTAAAGGTGTATTGGGTAACGTGGAATGGTTGGGAACTTCGAAATTGGAAATTTTTTCTTATGATGTCCCTTAGTGCTTTTTTGGGCTTTTGCTCATTTTCTATTCTTTTTCTCTATTTTTTTCACTTCTTTTCTTTTCTTGCGATTTTTGTTGAGCATTTTTCTATCAATTTTTTTTCTTTTTCTTGCCCCTTTTTATTGCACTATTTGGACTTACTTGATGACATTACCAATTTTCACAAATCCGAGCTACTTGAGTTTTTCGGGTTACCAAACGAAAAGGAAAAATTTTATTCGGCTCAATTGGGTTATCAAAAGGATAATTTTTCACATCTTTTTATGGCTAATGTTTTTGGGTAACAAACGATGGCCTACTTCATTATTCGAATTGCTTATTAATTTACCATATGCGTCTCGAGATTAATTTAATTTAGAGATTTGTAGCGCGCTTTTTGAGGCAACATCACAAATGTTTCCCGTAACCGATCAAAACAAAGAATTAAGATCATCAACGACTTATTTAAAACGCCGAATCTGAACTTTGAGTTAACCATTAACTCGGATTGATTTAAAACTCAAAAAGATCGATAGGCTCGAAATCTCATCGGGTTTTGTTAATCTCCACACTTATTCGTTAAGTCGTCAATTTTCGCACAATTTCCATCTTTAGTCAATTTCGGCTTAGTGCAATTGAGATTTAACAATTTGAGACTTCAAATAGAATAAAGGTGATATTTTTGAAAATTTTAAATTCTAATTTTTATTTATTTTGAAGAAAAAAAAATTGGTTTTTCAAAAATTTTCAATGATTTTTTTTTGGCATTTTAAAGATTTGTGAAGTTTTAGAAAGACGCACTTATCAGCCCCCTTAACTTAGACTTTTGCATTATCCTCAATCAAAAGGACTAAAATCTAAAGAAGAAAAAGAATAAGTGCGACAAATAAAACAAGAAAATTATCAAAATGCACCAAGACACTATATGACACTCATACATGACTCAAAAATACAACAAAAATCACCCCATACGCGTCGAGGGTGCAACGACCTCTCATTTCTCTCCACAAATCACCCAACCCCTTGCACGGAATTCGTTGCTCTCCTAGTCTCTCCCATTTGCCTGTCATACACCAATAACCAGAATAAGTTGGGCCCTTACCCATAAATAAAGGAAAGACTGGGAGACTAATCGTAATTAATCGAAAAAGGATCCTCGTGATGCGAACTACGTGGGTCGGGCTCTAAGTCAGTCGAGACTTGGGTCTTATCTTCAATTACCTCTGAGGACTTAAGTTGCATGGGTGGATGGTCATTGCGAGGAAACTCATCAATTGTATCTTTCCACTCTCTCTCTCCTAAATGACTCCATGAGTCCAATAGAGATTGGACTTCTCGTTAAGGCTCTCATCCACCTGCCCAAATTCTCTCTCAAATTCCGCTAGGCTCAACTCCTCTAGCTCTCTTTTTAGCTTTGTTTCCACATCCTTACTTCCTCGCTCCATCTCAAAATTATTAGGTGGCATGGGTGGGTAGCAATCGAGGAGAAAAGTATATATTGTGTTTCTCCATTTTCTCTCCTCTAAGAACTCATACAAACCTCTCCTGATGCCCTCTAAATTATCACTCTCTCTCACACTCAAGGGCTCACTTACACTCTTCATTTCAGTTACTACGCATACCTATCCTACCCTTCGCTCCATGTTGAGACCGTCGCTCTCACTTGATGTAATAAGGCATACCCCTATCGGCTCTCGCGTGTGGGTCCTCTCATGCTCATGTTCTGCCTCTAAATGATCCTTCTTGCGCGGTTTTCCTTCATCACCCTCGTTCTTCATATCATTAAAAATATTTGTCTCGAGGGTCATGTTCCCAAATGTTAATTGCATTCGCCCACTCCGAGTATTGATGAGTGCATTAGTCGTAGCTAAGAATGGGCGACCAAGGATAACGGGAACATAATTTCTTGGGAGAATGGAGGGCTCCTCATCCTAAATGACAAAATCCACCGGGAAGTGGAAAGTGTCTATTTGAATAATCACATCCTCAACGATTCCCCGAGGCTTCTTCACAGAACGATCCGCGAGCTGGAGAGTCATATTTGTGGGCTTAAGAGCTCCCAAATCTAGTTTCGTATAGATGGAATAGAGTAGAAGGTTAACTCTCACCCCAAAATCTATTAGCGCCCTTTCTATTCAGTTCTTCCCCATGATGCACGAGATGGTGGGTGCACCCGGATCTTTATACTTTAATGGAAGGTCACTCGATAAAGCCGAACTGACATTCTGGGCCAAAAAGACGTTCTTATTTACCTTTAGCTTGCGTTTCACCGTGAGTAAGTCCTTAATGAACTTAGCGTATGCGGGAATTTTCTATATAGTCTCAAGAAAAGGTAAATTAATCTTTACTTGCTTGAGTACATCCAAAATATCATCCCGAGAAGTCTCTTTGGAGCGTCGAATCAACTGTTGAGGGTATGGGGCAGCGGTGGGGGCTTTCACCGTGACCTTGGGTCCACCAGTGTTATCTTTTTTATCACTCTCAATTAAAGGGGAATCTTCGGCCTCTTTCATGTCGGGCGAAACCTCCTTATTTTTAGGTACATATTGTGTGGGAGGTGACAAGTCAACTACTCTCCCACTACGTAGAGTGGTAATTGGTCTACATTGCTCAGGATGGTCATGGGGTGTGGAGCTAACACTAGTTTGCCTTGGAGAGGTCTTTGGCCCTAGGCAGAAAACTTGCCTTTCTCCTGGATACTCAATGATGATTTCATCTTTGAAATAGTCGCATTTATGGCGTTGATCATGCGCTCATGTCTAGTAGTGGTTGCATTCTGGGCAGTGATGAATTGGTTTATCATATCCTCGAGATTTCTCCGCGGTGGAGTGATATATGGCCTTGGAGGTGGTGGTGCTTGCACACGTCCCTGCATGTGTGGTGCTTGTTGAAAGTTTGATGGTGGTGGAGGATCAACATGTGAATTAGGATTCATCGCAGCATTTTTTTACCCATAGCTAAAATCAGGATGGTTTTTCCATGAAGGGTTATAAGAATTCCCGTGCGGTGCACCAAAATTACCCTTAAATCCTCCTACACCACTCACTTGCTCTTGAAGCATAACTTTGTAGGCGGGTATCGTCGAGCATTCCTCTGTTGAATGTCCCGCCTCACAAATAGCACACACCTTCTCAATGGGGTTCGGGATGGAACCAGTTGGTCTTCTTGCACATATCTCAAGTACTTCTCGCATTCCTTTCTCAAGTAGATCGAGTCGACTATCCGTCATAGTATCCTTTTCTATGTGAAATAGGCCAGATGCCGATGGAGTGGTGGTCATTTGGCGAGTTAGATTATGAGCACTAGGGTCAAATGTATCCCATGCTTGGGTAGTCTCGGCGACATACCTCAGGTGAAGCTCAGCATTGTTGGTATCTAGGTCGACAAAGGGACAATCACGCATGGTTTCAACGAGTTGTTTGGAATTTATATTCATCCCATTATGGAAGAAGGAAATGATTTGCAATTTATCAAGTCCATAATGAGGGCACGAAGTGATTAACTCATTAAAACGCTCGTAACATCGATCAAACGACTCATTTCTAATTGTCGGAAGGTTTGAATTTGAGCCTTGATGGAGTTCGTTCGATGTGGGGGAAAGAATTTCTTGAGGAATTTAGATTGCAACTCGTTCCATGATGCAATCGAGTTTGGAGGTAAAGACCATAGCCAGGTCTTATCCTTATCCTTTAGCGAGAATGGGAAGAGTTTGAGGCGGATCACATCTTTTGTGCAAGTTTGATCACTGAGGGTCTCGTACGACTCCTCAAATTCTCGGATGTGGAGATATGGATTTTCTGATTCCATTCCATGGTAGTTGGGAAGTATCTGGATCATCCCATTCTTAAAGAGAAATTGCCCTGCATTATACGGGAGTAAAAGGCATTCCAGAGTGACAGTTTGCTCGGGATATAAGATTTCTCTCAAAGGGCGGTACGGGACCTCTTCCTCACCTGCGGCTACCCTACCGTGTTATGACATGGCTCTCTCACTTGATGACTCTGTATCCTCACTTGGTATTCTCGGAGCGTTATCTGTGGTGTCCTAAGAGGGAGGTCGGAGGGTTACTTGCAAATGAGTGTGGAGGTGTGGGAGGTGGAACCCAGAATTGTGGAGCATTTGGAATGTAAGGGCTATCGGGGCCGTACTCAACTATCGGATTTTCATGAATGTTGGTTGGAGGATTTTGCACTAACAGGCTTTTAAGAGATGAAGTATCTTTTTGTGTTGTTTGATTTTTTTTTTTTAATTATTATTTTATTTTTTTTGGTCGAAGTTTTAGATTAACGGATTCTAACCTACGTCTACCTAATTCCCCGACAATGGTGCCAAAAACTTGACGCGACTAAGAATGTGTCTCTAAAGTGCGTACTCTCTAGTCTCAAGTGCAAAACTGTCACGTTAGTAATAAACCCGGTAAGTCGGGATCGTCTCCACGGGGAAATAGGACAAGAAAATCGTGACGACGGAAGGACAGACGGTCAACCTAAATTCAACTCTAAAAAAATGAAAAGATGATTTGTTTGCAACTAATCCTACTAGTAAAAGGAAACTAGATTAAGATTACGGAACTAATGAATTAACCAAGAGTTAATAAATAAGAATGAAGTAATAAGTATGAAGAGAAAAACAGGTCGGGAATACAATCCCTCAACCCTAGTGTATTGCTAGTATAAAACTAATCGTAAATTTAAGTGATTAATCAGACCCAGTCTTTAGTACTCTAAAGCATTACGTATATAAGGTTCAAGCCGCACCATACTTAATCAGAGGATGAGTAAAACGGTAACGCGATAGCTACACTCGCATAGCATTCTAAAGCATCCCGGTTACCCTGAAGCAAACGAGATCCAAAGATCTACAATGGTTGTGTTCGCTACGCAATACGGTCAAATAACCCTTAAGTTTAGAGGATTAATTTTGTACACATGCAACTCTCACATCGGGTTGAGTTCATTCATCCCAACCATAAAAAATCTAGCTGGACATATTGAACCTAACTATGCATACATTAACTACGTTATATGTGAAAGAAATCATGATGAAAGTATACTGAACATGCAAGAACAATAATAGAGAGAATGAAAATTAAATTAAAACTTGCAATCAAACCCGAAAATAATTAATCTTGAAGCACCAAATCAAAGTTATGTTCCTAAGGTAATCTCCTACCTTTCTCTCTACCAAAAACTATTCAAAACTTCCTTTTCTCAATCAATAACAAGATACAAATACGTTTTAGAAGAGTTTGTAACATATTAGGACTCTTTGGACCAATTAGCTTTTAGGAAGAATTTCGTATCTCAGGCACCTCGAACCGGTTCGCAGGTATCCCTAACCGGCTCACTCTGTGATTCGGGGAAATTCGCTGGTGTGGAGCCTTCTTTCCTTCATTTCCACACTTAGAAAATTTTCATGTTTTCTTCCTTTCTTCCTTGGATTTTTCTTCAACTTCAAGGGATCATAACTCTTTCACCGTAGCTCGAATTTGGGTGTCGTTTTTCCTAGTGTTATCATTGTTCTGATCTCTTCAACTTTCCAGTTGGACCCACCTCCGGGATCAGGATAAAGAATTACGAAAATGCCCTTGAACTTGCCTTCCTATCCTTTCTTTCATTGTTTCGATTTCTCTTTCGCACCGCTTGCATAATTTACCTGTAAAACACATAAGAGTAACACGAAACATGAAATACTTACCAAAGAAGGTTAGTAGCATAATTACGAGTTAAATCCATATCAATTGCACCACTCGGGTTCACAAAGGTACCGAAATTAAGGGGATAAATATACAATATTTATGCCCGATCACCGTCCACCATGAATATAACTTTCCGAGAAACAATTATAAACGAGAGTTGTAAAGAAGCATGTTTTGACCCGAATGAAACTCTTTTCGTCGGATAATTCTATCATGTGAGACTTTCATTCTTTCTTTGGATATCTTGGAGTTTTCATACGCATCATTGCGCATTTCTTTCAACTCATTCAATTGAAGCTTGCGTGCTTCACCGGCTTGATCTATGTTGTATTTTAACTTCTTGATTTCCCAATAGTCTTTGTGATCTAGCTCCATGGGGAGATGGAAAGGCTTTCCATACAAAAAGAGAAAAGGGGACATTCCAAGGGGGTTCTTGTATGCCATTTTATAAGCCCGTGGTGCATCGTTTGAACGAAAGGACCAATCTTTTTTATTAGGATCGATGGTCTTTTTGAGAATGTGATTCATTTCACAATTGGCTAATTTGATTAGCCCACTCATTTGGGGGTGATATGTCGTCTCAACCTTGTGGACGTCGCCATACTTTCTCATAAATTTTTCAAACGGCCAATTGCAAAAGTGTTGGTCATTGTCGTTAACGATTGCCTTCGGAGATTCGAAGCGAGAAAGTATGTGTTTTCATAAGAACTTGATCACCACCTTATTGTCATTGATCTTAGTAGCTATGGCCTCAAACCATTTTGACACATAGTCTACCACAATGATGATGTATAAGAAACCAAAGGAGGGAGGAAAGGTCCCATGAAGTTAACACCCCTGCAATCAAATATATCAATATCGAGTATAAGGGTCGTGGCATTATGTCCCGTCGAGTGATGGCTCCGATCCTATGACATATATCGCAAGATATGCAATAAACATTAACACCCTAAAAAATTGTGGGCCAATAGAGACTGATCTAAAGGATATTAGAGACCTTCTTGTTCGTAAAAAATAACCACCACAAGCTTTCGTATGACAAAAATGGATGACACTAAGGATCTCGTCATCCAGTACGCATCGTCGGATGATTTCGTCCGCACAATATTTGAACAAAAATGGATCGTAAAAAAAAACATGCGTTACCAAGTAAGAAACTTATTCCTCTCTTGCGGTGTCCAATCGGAGGGGACGACCCCGTGACTAGGTAATTTTCTATATCAGAAAACTATGGAGAGAAGAAGTGCCAAATAATTTCTCATCCAAAAAATATTCATCTGTGGGTAAAGGATCACTAGGTACGTCGAACGAACTGGGGCAGATGGTCGACGACGACATAATCTACTATTTTCTTATCTTTTATGGAGAGATTGAACTCTTATAGGCATAGGATCCACCTTATGAGGCACGGTTTAGCATCCTTTTTGTAAAGGACATACTTAAGAGTCGCGTGGTCGATAAAGCAAATAATCGGCGAATCAACGAGGTAAGAGCGGAATTTGTCTAGGGTAAAAACTACGGCTAGTAATTCTTGATCCGTGGTGGAGTAATTAAGTTACGGTCCAATTAAAATTCGGCTAGCGTAGTATATGACATGAGCCTTCTTATCTTTTCTTTAGCATAATCACTCACATCACACATGAGCTCGAATGGAAGGGATCAATCCGGAGCTTACATAATGGGAGAAAATACGAGCATGATTTTTAATTTTTTAAAAGCTCTTTGGTATGCTTCATTCCACTCAAAGGGGGCATCCTTCATAAAGCGGTTACTCAAGGGCCTAGCGATAGCACTAAAATCCTTAATAAACCTCCAATAAAAACCCACATGGCCCAAGAAAGAATGCACATCCTTTAGTGACTTAGGAGGGGGAAGATTGGCTACGATATAAACTCTGTCCCTATCAACTTCAATACCCTTGGACAACACTATGTAGCCAAGAACTATTCCTTTAGTAACCATGAAATGTCACTTCTCCTAATTTAATACCAAGTTATTTTCCATATAACGGGCTAGCAGTTTTTCAAGATTAGCGAGACAAAGGTTAAAAGAGGGGACGAAAGTACAAAAGTCATCTATAAAAACCTCAAGTCCCCTTTCGACCATATCACTAAAGAGAATAAACATGCACCTTTGAAAGGTCGCGGGTGAATTACATAATCCAAAGGGCATGCATTTGTAAGCAGACATGCCAAAATGATATGTGAACGTCATCTTCTCTTGATCAAGAACGTCTACCTAAATTTGGTTATATCTGGAATAATCGTCAAGGAAGTAATAAAATGGTTGTCCCGCTACTCGCTCTAGCATTTGGTCGATGAATGGTAAGGGGAAATGATCTTTTCGCATGCCGGTATTAAGCTTTAGGTAGTCAATGCAAACGTGTCACCCGATGGTGGGGCGTTGGGGAATTAGCCCACCCATGGCATTCTCGACCACAGTCATTCCTAACTTCTTCAGAACGACTTGGATAGGACTCACCCACTTGCTATCGAAGATGAGATAAATTATTCCCGTGTCTAATAGCTTAATAATCTTCGCTCTCACTACATCTTTCATAGTGGGGTTCAATCGCCTTTGCATCTCCCTCGTAGGCTTCACTTCCTCCTTGAAGTGGATTTTATGGGTACAAATCAAGGGACTTATACCTTTCGAATCCGCGATGCTCCAACTAAAAGCACGACGGTGCTTCCTCAAAATCTCTAGTAATTTACCCTCTTGCTCTTTATCTAAGCTCGAGGAGACAATAATGGAAAATGTCTCATCCTCTCCCAAATAAAATTCGAGGGTGGGAAATTTTTCATCGAAAGGAACCGTACACAAATACCTCGGTGGTAGTTCCTCGAATATCGAAACCCAATTAACCTCTCTCACATCCTCATCCGGTGCCCTCTCGTCTAATATCGCTCTCAACTCTTCCACCTCCCTCCCGGAGTTGGTGTACGTCCCGTCACTCTCACTACTTGAAATAAGGCATCCCCACTGATATTTACCTCTGTGCGTTCCTATACTAACTTCTCAATAAGATCTACCACGTGAATATAGTCCTCATCACCCACTTCCATGGTGATATTGAAGATATATCTCTCTAGGGTCACATTCCCGAATGTTAGTTGCATTTTCCCATTTTGAGTGTTAATTAATGCATTAGCCATAGATAAGAATGGGTGGCCTAAGATGACAAGAATAAGATTGCTCGAGGGGATGGAGGGCTCCGTGTCCCAAATGATAAAATCTGTTGAGAAATAGAAGGTGTCCACCTGGACTATCACGTCCTTGACAATACCTCGAGTTATCTTCACGGTACGATCTGTGAGTTGGAATGTGATCATGGTGGGCTTGAGGTCCCCCAAATCTAACTGCCTATATATAGAATAAGGGAGAATGTTAACACTCGCCCCTAAATCTAGTAAGGCTTTCTCTAGGTGGTTCTCTCCAATGATGCACGAAATGGTCGGTACACCCATATCTTTAAACTTTGGCGGGAGATCATTAAGTAGAACGCAACTCACATTTTGTGCTAGGAAAACGTTCTTTTTCACCTTTAGTCTCCATTTCACTATCAATAAATCCTTAAGGACTTTAGCATAAGCGAGAATTTGCTTTATGGCCTCGAGAAAAGGAAAATTTAGCTTTACTTGCTTAAATACATCTAGCACGTCTTCTAGGGAGGCCCCTTTTTAAGATGGAACCAATCAATGAGGGAAAGGCGTAGCAGTGGGTAGTTTAACTACGACTTCGGGACCACTAGTGTCGTCGTTTTCCCTTTAATTTAAGGGGTCATCTTTGACCTCTTTTGTGCCGGACAAAACCTCCTTATCTTTAGGTTTGTCGTGTAGGGGAGGTAATAAATCAATAAATCTCCCACTACATAGAGTGGTGACGGATTGACATTGCTCTTAATGGTCATTGAATGAAGAGTTAACACTAGGTTAACCTTGGGCAGGTCTTTGGACTTGGGCCAAAAACTTACCCTTCTCTTAGATACTTAAGGAAGATTGTAATTTTGAAATGTTCACATTCATTTCGATAAACATTCGACCATTGTTAGCATTTGTTACCTCTTGAGATTGTATAAATTGGTGTTTTCTCGAGATTTCTTCGCGGTGGGGTGATATACGGCACAGGAGGTGGTTCTTGCGTATGTGGAGTTATTGAAAATGCGGAGACAGTGGTGGAGGAGGGGCAATGTGTGAATTAAGATTCAATGCGATATTTTGTTGCCCATAGCTAAAACTAGGATGGTCCCTCCACGAAGGGTTGTAAGAATTCCCGTGAGGGGCATTAAAATTACCCTTAAATCCTCTTACCACTTCCACTTTCTCATGAAGCAAGACTTTATAGGCGGGTATCGTCGGGCATTTCTTCGTTGAATGGCCCACCTCATAAATTATACACGCCTTCTCTTTTATTGCTCAAGTAGATCTAGTTATTTCTCGTGCCCGTGATTCGACTATGTCTTTCAATCTTTTCTCAAGTTGGCTGACTCGAAGTTTCCACTCGGCTTCCTTATCTAATCGATAGAGACTGGATGCAGAAGGAGTTGTGGACGCTTATCGAACCCGAGTTTGGGTGTTAGGATCGAATGTGTACCATGCTTGAGTAGTCTTGGCGACATACTTAAGATGGGTATCTGCATCGTTAGCGTCTAACCCAAAAAATTCTCCATCACACATTGTCTCAACAAGTTGTTTAGAAGATATACTTAGCCCGTGGTGGAAGAAAGTGATAAAACAATACTTCTCAAAACCATGATATGGGCATGTGTTGAATAACTTGTCCCAACATCGATAAAATGGATCATTTTTTTATTGTCTAAACGTTTGAATTTGAGCTTTGATGGAATTCGTTCGGTGTTTGGGGAAGAATTTCTAGATAAATTTGTCTTGCATATCTCTCTATGATCCAATTGAGTTCGGTGATAAAGACCATAGCCAGGTCTTAGCTTTATCCTTCGAAGAGAAAGAAAAAAGCTTTATGCAAACGATGTCTTGAGTGCAAGCTTGATCGCTAAATGTATCGCACATCTCTTAGAACTCACAAATGTGGAGGTAAGGTTTTTCCAAATCCATACCATAAAATGTGGGAAGATAAATCTCTTTGGTTATTCTTTATCTTGGATCTCGGGCATGCATAAATCACTCCATTAAGTGAGTATCCGCATAACAAATTGGTATCAGTGCTTTAGCTTGTAGGGTCTTTGCTTTGTGTGGATCGAAGGTGTTTGATAAAAAATTTAAGTGGGATTTTTATCTTGGCCCAGTTACTTCTTATTGAAGGCTCATTTCGGAGATTAGAGAATGTCTGCATCTAAGATTGCAAAGGTGTCAACAGTGAGGTTTGACTTGGATAAGTTTGATGGTAAAACCATTAATTTTGGCATGTGGCAATGTCAAATGAGAGATGTCTTGATCCAACCAGGTTTGCACAGGATGTTGAGGGGCATTTTAGCTAAACTCGGGGATATATCGATGGATGATTGGACAAAGTTTGACTTACAAACATGTAGAATAATCCGATCAAACCTCGCATAAAATGTGGTGTACTATGTCATGAATGAAGAATCAGCGAAGTCAATATGGAAGAAATTGGAAGATAAATATATGACAAAGAGCATACATAATTAATAAAAAAAATCAAATCGAGTCAATTTGCATGTGTAAGAGGGTAGTTTAGATAAGATGGAGGCGTAACCCCTTTTGAGTACAGTAATGATAAGTTAAATAACAACACTATTGATTAACCATAGGACATACAAACACTACTCAATGAAGAAAGACTCAGTTTGAACTCACATATCTCTCGTGTATAACTCAGAAGATAGTAATAAACTTAGAAGTGACTTAGCTAGAAGGAGAGAGAATTAAGCGCCCTAGATACACCTTAGCAGGCAGCCAAAACACACTAACCACCCTCAAGAATCTCTGTCAAGTATTAAAAGCTTCATAATAAATGACAATGGTGGGGAGTAAACTCTCTGGTTTGTAACAACTCTCTGGTAATCACTTCTGAACTCTCAAGAAAGATCATCCTCTCCCTAGAGGTGGTTGGGGTCCTTAAATAGCCTCCCACATCACCCCCGAGGCAACTCCGCCATTAATTCCTGTAAAAGACATCCCTCATACTTTATGTCACAAACATTAAATACCAGATGCACTAGTTTCCTCCACGTCGTGAACATTAAATGACAAGACATGTCTTTTGCCCGTCCACTGTGTGTCAGGGGGCTGTTGTCACAGAGGTGGCTCACCAACTGTCTGACAGCCCCAAATACCACGGTGGTTTACTCAAGTGCAGGTATGACATTGCCTAGTTGGTTAGTGACATCGGATAAAGTGGATGTGACATTAAGTAGAGGGTTATTTGGCTCACAACTCCACGCTCGATGGAACTCTAAGTTGCTTCGTACGAGGTTCCATGGTAAGGGTCCTTCAGTATTTTATCAGGTGTATCTAAAATGGTCAGTACAAGCCCCCAACGGTGCCTCACTTCTCAATCCTCCAAACCAAGTCCCTCTAGAGTTCCCACGGCGAGGTCATTCGATAGAGCATGAAAGCTCTCCCAGTCCCTGCCAAGCCTGGTCTCTCGCGAGTACCGTTTGAACTCACACTAAAACTCATTATTGTTCTTGTTACATCATTACAACCGTTATAGCTCATAGTCAATATAAGCAAAAATAAAATATAATAAGTAACACAACAAGCTAAAGTATGAGCTGCCACGCTTGAGCTGCCATGCTGAGCTACCTCGGTGCCTTAATCCCCAAACACCGTTGCTAATGAGGAATTATCTCTAATCTTAAAATTACCTTCAATCCCCCTCTACAGCATGTAATTGGCATTATGATGTGTTTGATGAAGACGTGGCAACCAAGTTCAAAGATCGAATTCATCGTGTCATGTTTATCCTACCAAGTTGTCTTCACATACGTTTACTGAGGATCTCGCGAGTATTAATGCATATCGAATATGGGTCCTTGGATATCTTAAGGGTGTTTGTTTTTAAACCCAAAATAGTTTGGAACTATTTTTAAAAAAAATATTTTTTTGTCTTTCATCTCGTTAGAACAAGAATTGACCTCGTTAGAATGAAATTGAGTTTTTGTTCGAACGACCTCTGGTCTCCTTAGAACGAATTAAGATCTTATTAGAATGAGCATCTAAAGAACATTGAACGAGATTTCTCTGCCAAGAATTGCACATCTCGTTGGAAGATCGTTCAAAAACTTTTGAATAAGAAAGCAGTTTTATTTGAACGAAATGGGATTTCATTTTAACAAAAGTGATAATCTCATACAAATGACCTTTATTTTCATTCGAACAAGTTCGTCACCTCAAATTTTGTGTTTTTCTATTTAAGGCGTGTTAGACTCAGATTCTTCAAGAACTTTTGGCGAAAAACATTTTCCTACCTGCTTATCAAAGTTCTAAAACCCTTGTTTCACCCTTTGTGTTTAAATATCCAAGACTCATATTTTATATGCTTTAAGATCTTATGTTTGGGAACTAAAGTTTATTTCTCTTTATTTTGAGAGAACTTGTTTCATGAAGTGGACTATGTACATGTTGTTGGTTATTTAGACGATTGATTAGCCTCATCGGTGGATACCGAGATGTGCATGGACTCGTGCATTGTGGTAGCTTGTGTGGGTGGACTATTGCATTGCACTGTAAAGGAGCGATCGAAGATTGAAGAGCATCAAGGGTTATGGGGATTGATCCACTGAGTAAGTCTACTGTCAACTTTTGTAATTTCGCATCATAGTGAACTATTTGACTGGGCCATCCGAGATTTTTTCCTCTATGGTTTTCCTTGTACATCAACGTCTTGTGGATGATTTCTTTATTTTATCTGCTTATCACTTAGTTGTATGTTTAGGATAAAAATATAAAATTGGGTGAATCCATTTTTCACAACAAAGGTTTAAAATTGGTGCTAAGTTTTTATAGGGTTAATTTAGTTTAAAGATTCAATCTTTAAAAAAAATAAAAAATAGACTTTTGTTTATTCGAACCATCTTTGCCTAAGCACACGCTGTTAATGGAAGTTCTAAAGAATCATCTCTATCTCAAAAAGAAACTATTCCAATCTGACTATATTGAAGGTATGTTGATATTTGAACATCTTAATGAGTTAAATAAAATTTGTTATGATCTATTAAGCTTAGATATTGATATTGATGACGAAGATAAAGCTTTGTTGCTTCTAAATTCACTTCCAGACTCATATGAGAATTTGAGAAACACAATGCTATATGGGAAGGAGGAGGTGAAGTATGATGATGTCTCTTCGGCATTGTTGGGGAATGTGAAGCGAAAAAAGGAGAAGTTTGATTCTCAGTCCGATGTATTAGTTGTGCGGAGTAGGACTGAGGAGAGAACGCAAGGTGGAAGAGGAAGCTTTAGGTCCAAGTCTAGGACCATGGGCGTGGAAAATTTCATATGTTACATGTAAAAGAAGAAGGGGCGTTTCAAAAAGGATTGCCTTAAGCTAAAGTCAAGAGATAATAAGAAACTGGTGACGGAATTCGCCAATTATGTCACTTCCATAGATGATGAGTTTGAGATTATATTGATAGTTTCTTCATGGGAAAGATCTTTAAATGAGTGGATACTTGACTTAGGGTATTCTTACCACATGTTCCCAAATAGAGATTTGTTCCATACCTGTAAAGAGGTGGATGGAGGTAAAGTTTTTATGGCTAATGACCATATTTGTCAATGGAAGGGTATTAGAATGATCAAATTGAAGATGCGTGATGGGACCCTCATGAATATTCGGTATATTTTGGAGTTAAAGAAGAATTTGATTTCTTTGGTTGCTTTAGTATCTAACAGTTACAAGATTTTACTCGAGGATGGAATGTTAAAGGTTCTCTTAGGTGCCTTGGTGATGATGAGAGGAAAAAAGGAGAGAAAACTTTATTTTCTTCAAGGGTGCACGGTAGCATGCCATGCTTCTATTGTTGATAATAAAGAAGAGGCAAGGCCTAATTCCACTAGGTTTTGGCATGTGCATTTGGGACATGTCGAGGATAAGGCCATGACAGTGTTATGTAAGTAAGGGTTGCTAAAGGGAGCGAAGAGTTGCAAGTTGATCTTTTGGGAGCATTATGTGCTTGGGAAGCAAACACGGGTCAAGTTTGGTATAGTAATTCATTACATGAAGGGAATACTTGATTGCATTTACACAGATATATGGGGTCCTCTGAATATACCATATTTTGGGCATAGTCAATATTTTGTAATATTCATTGCTGACTACTCTAGATGAACTTGGGTTTACACCATGAAACACAAAGACGAGGTCTTTGGGGTGTTCAATAAATGGAAGAAGATGGTGGAGAATCAGACCGATAAGAACATCAAGATTCTTAGGTCAGCTAATGGTGGAGAGTACCGATATGATCCTCACTTGACGTAATGCGAGGAAGAGGCTATTTTTCATCACTCTATGGTCCTAAAAATTCTATAACAAAATAGAGTAGCGGAGAGGATGAATTGAACCTTACTTGAAAAGATGAGGTGTATGTTATCTGATGCGGACTTACCGAAATGATTTTGGGTAGAGGCTTTATCTTATGCTTGCTTCATTATTGACCGTTTTCAATCTATCTCAAATGATTATAAGACTCGTGTAGAGGCTTGGTGAGGTGCACATCCTACTTATGAGACAGTGCATGTTTTTAGGTTCCCAACTTATTTTCACATTACTGAGGACAAAATTCATCTGAGAGATCGAAAGGAAATTATCATGGGTTCAAGCAATGGGGTCAAGGGATACAAGTTATGGTCCACGAAAGATAAGAAGATAGTGATGAGTAGGGATGTGCCTTTTGATGAGGCATCTTTGCTCAAGATGCCAAAGGTATAGAAAAAAGATTCTCCGCTAGAGAATGAGAGTGAAAAGGTGCAACTGGAGGTAACTACTCTAGTCGATTCTTCAAGTGAAGAGGTGGAGGTTACGAATGAGGGACCTAGTCGACAACGACAAGAACAACTATCTTTGAAAAGCAAAAAAGAAACGAGGATTCGAAAAACTACAAAAAAATATGGATTCAATGATGGCATGATTGCTTATGCATTATTGGTTTATGGTGATGAGTCATCTATGTATCGTGAGGTGATAACTAATGCTCATTATAATGAGTGGAAGGTTGCTATATATAAGGAGATTGATTCTTTTCACAAGAACCAAACTTGGGAGCTTGTGAAGTTGCATAAGGGGAAGAAGTTTATAGGGAGTAAGTGGGTATATACTAAGAAAGATGGGGCTCCATATTCTGATCTTCAATACAAGGCACGGTCAGTGGCCAAGTGTTTTGCACAAAGGGAAGGTGTTACATTGAGGTGTTCTCTATGGTGGTGAAACACACTTCCATTCGGGTGTTATTGGCTACGTTGGTGCATTTTAACTTAGAGCTTCAACAACTCGATGTCAAAACCGCATTCTTGCATTGAGGATCTAGAGGAGGAGATTTACATGCCTCATCCAGAGGGTTTCAAGGTTTTTGGCAACGAAGGTCATGTATGCAAATTTGAAAGTTTTTGTATAGGTTAAAGTAATCACCTCGACAGTGGTACAAGCGATTTGACACATTTATAGTTGGCAAGAAATTCACACAAAGTGATTTTTATTATTGCGTATATTTCAAGCGGCTCAAGGAATGTACGTTTATTTATTTACTCTTGTATGTTAATTACATTTTCATTGCTTGTTCGAGCATGGTAGAAAATGACAAGATGAAGGCTCAATTAATCCAATGAAAGATTTGGGTAAAGCAAAGAAGATTCTCGACATGGCGATTAGTATAGCAAGGAATAAGGAAAGTTTGATTCTTGCTCAAAGGCAATACCTAGAGAAAATTGTAGCATGATTCGGGATACAGGACGTAAAGCCTGTGAATACTCCCTTGGTTGCACACTTTAGACTCTCGTCTAGGATGGCTCCAAGCATCGAGGATGAGGTGGAGTATATAGCTCAAGTTCTGTATGCAAATGAGGTGGGTAGCTTGATGTATGCCATGGTTTGTACTGGACCAGATATAGCTCAAGCAGTGAGTGTTATGAGTAGATATATGGAAAATTTGAGAAAAGAGAATTGGAATGCGATGAAGTGAATTTGAAGGTATCTATGGGGCTCAATTGAAGTGGGACTTGTGTACCAACTGGTGGTGAAGTCACATGTGTGTGGGTATGTATATTTGGACTATGCGGGTGATTTGGACAAGCATTGGTCGACTACGGGGTATCTTTTTACATTAGCTAGTGATCCGGTGAGTTGGAGGTCCATATTGCAAGCCACGATTGATTTGTTTACCAAGGATACGAAGTATATAGCGGCAACAGAAGCTGTGAAGGAGGCCTTATGGTTTTAAGGCCTTATTGGTGATTTTGGGGATTACATAGGATTGCGTGGAGGTGCATTGTGGTAGCCAAAGCACTATCCACTTGGCCAAGAACCAAGTTCATCATTGGAGGACCAAGAATATTGATGTCCGATTTCATTTCATACGGGAGGTTATCGATGCGGGTATTGTTATTTTGAAGGAAATTGGCACCAAATTAATCCAGATGAAATGTTGACAAAAGTGGCACCGACGATCAAGTTTGAGCATTGTTCAAACTTGATCAATGTTATATATTGTTAATTAGTGGTGGTGTTCTTAAATGGTTACGTTAATGTATGGGGGGTTATAGAATTATTTCGCCAATGTGGAGATTTGTGAAAAATTGATTGAATTTTACTGTTCACAAGGGGGTATTGTTCATATGCATGGTGCTGTCCATACGCGTCTTACTGGTCACTTTTACTCCTTTTTTAAGGGGGGTGTCAGCCATAGTTCAAAATACACAAAAATAGAAGATAGCTTCATTTGTTCATCGCATTCTTATATACATTTTGAGATATTTGTGAGGCTTGAGAGAGTTGTAACCCTTGTTATTTATATCAAAAAAGGAAGTCATCATTTGTGGATGTATCCAAATCGGTGAACCACGTACATCTTGTCTTGTGATTTTTTAGTGTCCGTGATTTATCATTACTTTGCATTTAGATTGTATTTATCTTATTATTTCATGGATTGCACCTTATCTTCGATCTTGGGCATGCATAAATCACTCTATTGGGTGAGTATCCACAAAACAGGTTCATGGATGGGTATGTGGACTACAACCAGATTAATATGGATCCAACTGACGCAGAGAAAATGATATTTAGAACTCTATTGGGATGATGGCCATTTTTCATGACATTTTGTAATTCTATGTGGACAACCTGGTCATCAAGTCAAGGAAGGAAGAATCTAACTTAGTTGATCTAAGAAAAGCTTTCAACAGGTTTAAGAAATATAATTGATGATGAATACACTCAAGTGCGCTTTTAGTGTAACGAGTGGGGAATTATTGGGTTTTGGAGTGGATCACCAGGGATTCGAGATGGATCAAGACAAACAGAAGGTTATCCTTGATATGCCTTGCTAAAGAACAACGAAGTGTCATCAGAAAGATTTCCTACTTGAAAAGATTTGTCCCAGGTTTAGCTAAGATTGCTCATCCATTGATGGATTTATGGTTCAAGACGGTGAAGTTTAAATGGGATGAACCTCATAAAGAAGCTTTTAGCAAGCTTAAGAAATTACTTACCTCCCCCACAAACTATGATCCCTCCAAGAACTAGAGTACCGTTACAGCTTTACCTCACTTTTACCATGAGGTCCATCAGTGCTTTATTGGCATAAGAAAATTATGGGCAAGAACGACTGGTCTACTATTTGAGTAGTGTCATTGACGGTCCATAGGCAAGATACACTAGTGTTGAGAAGCACTGTTTGGCCTTGGTATTTGTCTCTCAAAACTCAGGCATTATATGTTATCTTTCACCATTTATATAGAGAGAATATGTTATCTCATTAAGTTTTTGTTGGTACAAATAATTTTGATTATGAGGGCAGTAAGGTGGTTCTTTATCCTCTCAAAGTTTAATCTGAAATGCGTGGTTCCTCGCGTGATCAAGAGTCAAGCATACGTACTTGCAATTTTTCTCTCTAGGACATTTGAGCCACCCTATGAGGACGTCCCAGGAGATGATCTGTAAGCCAATTTCTTGGAGTCCAGTCTTAAAGAATGGATTATGGAGTATGATGGCTCAGCGAATAAAAAAAGAAGGAGCAAGGGTCATCCTTTCAAGAGGAAAATAGAAAAGTTATCTGTCATTTAAATTGAATTTCTTTTTTTCCAATAATAAGATAAAGTATGAGGATTTAAATTGAATTTCTTTTTTTCCAATAATAAGATAAAGTATGAGGCTTTGGTTTTAGTATTGTTAAAGGCTCTTTGAAGGGTCATTCGTTCACTCTACATCAAAGGAGATTCTAACTTAGTGGTCACGCAAGTGAATAGAGAATACGTGTTGAAGCATCTCAACTTGATAGCCTATAGAATAATCATTCAGAGGTTAATCGATCGATTCTATCAAGTAAAAATGGAATGGTTGTCTAGAAAAATGAACATACATGCTGATGCCTATTCCACCATCGCACAAAAAATGACTATGAACAGCAAGTCAACTACTCTAGTGATCCAACAAAGAACAGATCCATTGGTCGTGCTTGCAGTGTTACCAACTAAAAATGAATCGGACTGGAGAGGTAAAATATGGAAACAACTTGAGTCGAGAGAAGAAAACATGGAGCTCAGATAGTTGACACAATATTTCATCATGACAAGGAGAGTGATACTATTGGTCAATAATGAGGTGGGACACAATAGCAATATAAAGAGAACGTGTTATGTGTCAATTTTTCTTCCAGGCGAGTGAGTGCAACTTCGTGAAAACCCAAACACATTGGAGATAGCCTTAAATTCATTTTAGTAAAGATGGGGTTAATCATGTGGATAAGATTGATGTCATGGGAATTATTAGGATATCCCCAAGGTTCTACGTTCAAGAGGAACAACTTTATCACAGAGGATACTTAAATAGAACTTTGAGATGCATCACAAATGAAGAAGCAGACGAAGCCCTTAAGCAACCCCACGATCAAGCTCACATTGGGGGATTCAAATTATATAATCAACATATGACTTTGGTCTATTATAGTCATACCAATGACAAGATTCGACCGAGTTTGTTCGAAAGTGTAAGGCATTCTAACTTTATGAAAATATGATTCATTCTCTTTCGATAGACCTTCATTCTTTGGCATCTCCCTATATATTCACACTTGGTCATTTGACCTTGTGGGGGAAATTAATCCTCCCTCAAGGGGCAAAATTTGGATACTTGTGGTAATGAGTGTTTTACAAAGTGGGTAGAGGCAATACCCTTACAGAGAGAAACATAAGGTGTGGTGGCACAGTTCATCAGATAGTACATAATTTGTCATTTTGGAATTCCCAAAGTCATTTTGTCTTATAATGAAACTCCATTTATTAACAAGGAGGTGACCTTATCCACAAACAAATACTCAATCATACACCACGCCTCAATGGTAGCCTACCCCAAAGGCAATAGTCAAGTCGAAGTAATAAACAAGACCTTAGTCAATATCTTGGCCAAGACGGTGGAGGATTTTCCTAGTGCGTGGGATGACAAAATTCTAACAGTATTATGGGATTATCAAATGACCAAAAGGAAACCAACTGGCTATACACCTTTATCTTTGATCTATGGAGCTGAAGTAATTTTTCCAGTTGAGCTAGAAGTCCCTTCATCCAGATATGCCTTTTGAAGCAGCATGTTTCCTTAATACAGACACGTTTAACTAGAAGCGTTGGATGAAAATGGAGATAATGCTAGCCAACACTTTTATATGTACACGGAGCAACTCTCTGGGGTTTACGACGGTTTAGTTAAGCCAAGAAAATTATAGAATGAGATTTTGTTCTAAAAGCAGTTGTTAGACACATTAGAGGACTCCCATTGCCTAAGTTCGGAGCTAATAGGGAAGGACCATTTATTGTTAAAGAAGCACATGATTCGGGTTACTGCTCAATCTCTAAGACAAAAGAGGGTAGGCCTTTCAATGTTAATAATAAGTAATTGGAAGTGTATCATGTTTAGGCTTGGTTGCACTTTCTAGTTTTAAATCCTTTTGCTTTTAGGTTTTCTTGTAAGATTCTTTGAAAGATGTTTACAGATTATGAGCAAACATATACATACTAAAGGAATCACAATTTATGTTATGAACAAAAGTGTTGAAAGTAAACAAGTGAGAAAGAGTGCACGCAAATGAGAATTGTCAATAATAAAAAGTTTGCTTATTTATATTTCACAATTAATGTAGTTACATTACAAATGGGGACTATCGCTTAAAAATATAAGGAAAAAAAAAATCCTAGCCTATGAGGAACCACAGATCTGGGGAGGTGAAACAGCCCCCAAGCAGCAAAGCGAGACTGTAGAGCTTCCAAAGTGACCTGAAGTCTTGTTTGAACTTAGGATTTATGCTCTTACCCATCTTTGCGATCACTCACAGGCTTGATTAAGGCCTCTTCGACCACCTTAACCTTGTTATTACTATCCTCAATAAGTGGATTAAGCTCTTTAAGTCTTGCCTCCTCAATACGATGAGCCTTAATGATCTTTAGATACAACTTGCGTTGAGTCGCCATGAGAACATCCTTAAATAGTTTCAAATGATTGACAAGACAACTAAAGTTAAACCCATCCTTGGATAATTCCCTTAGGTTTATCGAGTGTTGGTTGATCATTGCCTTATCAAGATTGGTTGTTGGAGTATTCACAATCTCGTCGCGTTTTGGAGTCTATACCCCATTGTAACTCTGTTGGACCTTAGGCATTCCACAACGAAAGTATTTGGATGATGAGAATAAGTTGTTCAATCACCATGTGATGGAAAACTTAAATGAACGGGCACTGTTGAAGTACTTGATGAAAAAATTTCGAAGGAGCAATGCTAGGCAGTTGAATCGCATACCCTTATTCACTATCAACTGGGAAGGCATTGATCATGGAACCACGGTCACTATCACTAGAAGACTCAGTCTGAGAAAGCATCTATTGAGAAGGTATAACGTCTTAAGTTGGAATGGACTAAGGTACCTCAGAGGTGTCAAGATGCTCCCTCACACGCCACACAAAGACAACAATACGAGTTAGCCACGGTATATGTATTTTTCCTCGGTTAACAGAGAGGTAACTTGAGGAAAATATTATCAAAGAGATTGTTAAGTCACCAAGCAGGTGTGAGATTTTAATTTTTTTTTCTTAGCAGAGAGTTAACTAAATTTGAGATTTGAAAAAAATCTTAGCAAAGAGATTGCTAAGTCACCAAGAAGGTGTAAGATTTGAAATTTTTCCTTAGCAAAAAGTTTGCCAAACTTGAGATTTGATAAAAGAAATCTTAGCAAATAGATTTCTAAGTCACCAAGAAGGTGTGAGATTTGAAATTTTCCTTAGCAAAGATTTTTCTAAATTTAAGTTTTAAAAAAATCTTAGCAAAGAGATTGCTAAGTCACCAAACAGCTATGAGATTTTAAATGTCTTCTTACAAAAATGTTGGACAAGCCTATTATACTAAATTGAGATGCATATCGGAAATTGGAACACCCACAGTTGAAGCTAAGGGAATGTTTACATACCTAACTTCATCGACAAGGCTTTGACCGAAGATAGCTTCCCCTTGACACCAGTCTCAAGGTTATCAAGGTTAGAAGGATCATCTTACACTAAGGGAAGAGGAGCCTCATGGGCAAAAGCAGTTGGCTCACTCTGGGAGAGCTGCATCGGCAAAAAAAAGAGAAACAAAAAAACCTGTTAAGAGTTCGCAGGTGAAATCGCAAGAAAAACTTAAAAATAATTTAAACCCTTACCTCCTCAAACGTCTCGCGTGGAATCCAATTCGCGATGGGACTCATAATAGGGTAAGGATTAAAAAGCTCATTCAGCGCTCGGACAATTGCGATAACGTTAACCTGGTCAACAGATACTACCTAAGCATCATCAACATAGCAGTTTAAAAAGGCATGCTTAGAATTTTTCAAGAAAATTAGTCAAGTTACCTATGGAAGGTTGGTTGGAGGAACCACAACCAGTGGTAGAAAGTCGAATAATGATAAGTCAAACGTTGTTGAAAAAGGAAGGGCAAGAGTCATTAAGGGTTAAGCAATACTAACTTAGGGCCCAACCGTTTACTCCTCCAACGATAATTTACGTACTACCTCACTCACACGAGTAGAAGAATCATGCATTGAGTATGTAAGCCCGATAATCGATGAACAATGAGATTGATCTACCTCGGGGGTAGGTTCATCGACGATTGGGCTTCGGGGGTCCCCTGGAGGTGGTGGAGAATAACGAGGGGATGAAATATTGCTAAAGAGTAAAGAAAAAAAATAATAAAGTAGAGCACGACAACACAAACAAACTTGTAGGAGCTATGTAAAGAGTTACTGGTGGAGTAGAAGAAGTATGTAGCATTGGGAGAATCTGGGTTGAAGCAGCTACAACATTTTCATCCATGGGGCTATCCCTCCAAAATAATGGGTCTAGAAGAACCTGGTGGTGTTGGACTTGGACTTGGACTTGGACTTGGACTGGGGGATTATAACACACTCTTGGATTGCGCGTTTCCTCGAAGTTTTGGTGCATAAATACTTCTTGCGTTTAGAAGGGTGACCATAGGAAAGTCCCTTATTGGATTGACTAAGGTTTGAGCTTTTCTTGTGTGGAACCTGAGAAGCAACAGCGCGATAAATAGGGGTTGCCCAGGGGGAATGACTGGAAAAGGATTTAAACCACGAAGGATCTTAGCAGCTACTAAATGCATCTTTTCCACCAAGTCTGGATTTGGTGGTCGAACGGCCTCAAAACAGATCCCATCTAATTTTTTGGCACTCTTCTTTGTTTTTGATATCTTGGGAGCTGGGAGGGAAGCTTCTACCACGGATGAACCAACTGTAGAGTAATCTTTTCTTTTTCCTGCAGGAGCGGCAGGGGATCAGCTTTCTTCTTTCCCTTTTGAGGAACATCAATTAATGGGGCCAAATGAGGTAACTCCTTTGGTGGACTTTTCTTTGACGTGCTCAACGCAAACTCAACTCCTATTACTAAGTTGTTTTTAAGGCTAAGCTTGTTGGCAGGATACCGATTAACCACTGGATCAGCAGGGGGAGTCTTGAGTCACTCCTGATTTGATTGAGTTGTTTTGACCAAAAATGCATGATCCAGCTAATGCATACATTGCCTTTCCTTTTATTTCTTGGAATGGTAAGCTTATCCTTCAACTCCCCACTAAGCGCTACAACGGCTACGGTGGTAAAGTCCGAACAAGTTGCACAGAAAGTTTCATCGGTATTGCTGCTTCGATAGGCCTTGGGGGTATCTTGGTCATACCCAAATTTTCTGGTGGAATGGAGGGGGTGGTAGGCCTCACTTTTAACACCCTACTCAGTAAATGAGGGAAGACATCCAAGAGTAAGAATGAGCATCATAGCCAAAGCAGATTTCTCGGTGACCATATCTTTTGTCACCATTTCAACAAAAGATTAGCCTCAGTAAAGAATGACCAAGTGCGGGCCTAAGTTTCCCCAACATAAGGCCTTGTAACAAAGGCTGAATATTTGTTAAGAAAGGAAAGTATGTACTTCCTACTTTGTTTCTTGCTCCAACATAACAGCCTGGAACATCTTATGGCAGATGGAATGATGGGAATCTCTAAGGGGCAATAGCGGAGAACCATGTGCAAAGGAAACCCGTTAGGAGAATAGTGTTGGAAGAGTTATAAACGTCATACCTCCCGAAAGAGCGTTCCATGTCAGTATGAGTCTTATCCAACCAAGTGTAGAGGAACCCAAGTGTGATCGCGGCTAGTGGAAGATTAACCCCACGAGACAACCTAATGATAATATTTATCAAATCTCTACAGGGTTGATTGTTGGTCTTGCCCTACATAAAGAAGCAAGAAAGCACACACAAGATATAGGCAGCTAACTCGACAAAAGAACCTTTACCTTCACCAAAAGCTACCGCGGGGATGTTACCTTTGGCCTTCTCGGCTATGGTGAGTTTCTTGTAGTAATATTTGATAAGTTGGGTAAACGTAGCTTTGTTAGAATCCCCAACGCATTCCTGACAGATCTTATCCAAGTTTGTTCAAGTCGTAGCTTCATTGGCATCAAGAACTTCATCGTTGTAAGAAGAAGCACCATGGGGGGGCTCAAGCCCCATCAACTCACAGACTTCTTCAAGGGTGATCGTGAATTCACCGCATGATATAACGAAAGTATGGGACACTTGATTCTAGCGAGATACCAACAATTAAAGGGCCGCATTGTGTTTGAAAAAAGTGAAGTCTCCAAACCAGTAAGCATGAAAAAGACCTAGCTTGATGAGGATAACAAACCAAGTCTCATAGATATAGTTTGACCAAGTAGCAAAAACCTTTGGGGTAGCCCTTAAGTGCCTTAAAGTCAATATAGGAATAAGGAAAGTCTCCACGATCCAACCTAAAACGAAGAGTCCCTTCGGGAGCTAAGTATCCCCAGTCTTCTCTTTCTTTTGATTCACCCCCCCCAATATTAAAGTTTCAAGCATGTTGCTGATAAAAAAACGCTTGGAAATCTTCCCTGAACTTATCATATGAAAAAGAGGCAATAGATATCAGAGAGAATGAGATATAGAGACTTAGAAACCAGAACATTGATCTTTTACCATTGATACCTTTACCCAAGCTTTCTACCAAGAACATAAAAACATTGATTGAATTGACCTTTTATTCTTCCATACTTGGTGTTTAGTTACCTTCCTAAAGTGTATATAAAGTACTTGTTTTTCTCTCCCTCTCGTTGTATCAAAAGTTCATTTATTATTATTCTAAACAAATATTATTTATTACTTGTTATTGAATTATACACGAGAGTTTGAATTTACATTAAAGAATTTGATTCATTTTCACATACTTTATTTCTTCATTGCCAATAGGATTTTGTCTGATAAATTATCGACATTATAAAGGTTATGCCTCAATTTATATTTAAGTATCCTAGCACCAAGAGAACTAATCTCTTACAGAAATTACAATATCTTTGGTAACAAACATGCCCACATACATAAAGAAAATCTCTCAAATGTTCCCACCAGTAATTATCACATTATCACATCACTAGATTGTTTCCATGCATACAAACACACCAACGTGCTCTTTTTTTCCCTTTTTTCTCCTTTTTTGTAAAATACGCCAAAAATATGAAGCTAAAAATAGGTAAATAAAATCGGACAAATGAAAAAAGGAAATTTTATTATTTGTGGCCGCCAAATTGATATTGCTGGCTACGAAGATTGGAGAAAAAGTCATCTTCGGCTGTTGAAGTTGAAGTTGGCGTTGATGTGAAGCCAGATCTACCAAGTCCAGATCCAGCACCCATGGCTCGACCCATGGAAAATGATGTTGGGGGCCCCACCTTTTCTCTTTCATCTTGTACATCAGTCAGACCCACAATGCCCACATCTGCTAGATTTACCTTCTTGGCTGCAAATAATAGGATTTTTTTCATATTACAAATCAAATTCAAATGCATTGCGATTAAAGAAAGTGAAAAGGCTAGCAATTTTTCATTACCTCTTACTCATACCTAGTCAGAGTGGGGTATCATATGTTGACATTCTCATTTCGAGAGAGCAGAGACAAAATATTACCCAAAATGCAAATTGTTTGGTATGTGAGATAGAAAGGAAATGAAGTACAAGAGGAAATGAAGTACACTGTCACTCACTCTTAAATGTGGTACGATGGATTAGACTTACATATCTCGTATTGTTTAAATGAGTTGAGCTATTTCAAAATACTACAGCCAATAAAAAGTTCAGATAATTAATATCGTACAATATTTACTAAGATTATAAAATCTCGAGGTACCCTTTCTAGGGGTTGAACCTGGAGCAACGGTAAGGTTGCCCCATTGTGACATGGAGGTCAAAAACCTCTTTGCATATGCAGGGGTAAGGCTGCGTACATCTAACACCCTAGTACCCCGAGCAGTAGCGGGAGTCTCGTACATTGGGTTTGCCCTTTTTTATAAAATCTCGAGGTACCTTTGGAATTTTGGGTTGGAATGGTGAATGAATGGTTGGTTTGATCGAATGTAGAATAAGATTCGTGTGATAAGAATGCACGAAAGACAGGTTCTTTTTTTTAGCACAGGAAAGACTGGTTCTTTTTTTTAGTCCTGCTACGAGTCCCAAAACGTCCCCCAAAAGCAATAAATTTGTGCCCTAGTGGGACCCATGCCACAAGGCAAAACTTAATAGGATAAATGGAATCCACATCACTTTTTTTTGGGGGGGGGGGGGGGGTGGAGGGGGGGGGGGGTGGAGGAGATTTTGGTACCCATATCATTATTCTTTTTTTTATACATTTTAACTTTTATGACTTCTGTCTTGAAAAATTCTATTGTATATAATACTCCATTGTGTCGCGTTATAAGTGCACCAGGTTTTCAATATTCTCTTAAAAAACAAACTTGAAGGAAAATACCTTAGATCGCTAATTTTAGGATCTTCAAAAGGAAGTGTAGCATATTTTGGGGCTATTTGGCCTTTGCCCCCCTTTTTTTTGCCACATTCCTCCTATCCACCATAATTTTGACGTCTTGAACTTCCCAAAAGCATCGTAAATACTCATAAACGTCACAAAAGATTATTACAAAGAGCAATAAAAAATCCAATAAATGGAAATTATAGGAACCAAAGTGAATGTGGAAACGAGTCAAACGATTTCTTGGTGTGAACTTCAACCAAATTTAACAGATTAGATGAAGAAGAAAAAAGTTATTGTTAATATAACAGAGACTTTTGTCCTACCGAGGGAAGAATGACTTACGTGCGCTTATATTAAGATCAATTAGTCCGCGGCTCAAAGAATCTGCCCAAATTCCAGATTTAACTTGGAAATTATCCTTCTTGGGTGGAACCATGATGGTTTCTACAGCTGAAGAATTTGAATTCAGGTTGTTAAAGCTGAGATCAACAACTGGATTTTGTGTAGGTCCCTTAGATACCGTGTCAGTATGGGAAGTGAATGAACCAAAAAGATCTGCACCATCGAAGCTGTTCAGTGGGACCGCAGCAAACGGATCAACGGCTTGAGTTGTCACAGGTTTAGATTCTGCAGATTTTACCTCAGGTCCCACAATTGGATCAGAAGCAGAAAAAAAGTCCACTGTTGGAGGAACTATAGAAGAAGGGACCGGTTGGGAGGCAAATAAATCAACCTTGGCCTGCACAAATATAATAAATACCCCTATTTACAAGTAATAATGGTAAGTGCAATAGAATCTAGTATAACAACAAAATAATATAATTACCTTTTAATTATGAAAAAAAAAGTAGTGGAAATTTCTAGGAGGAAAGTTACACTTACAGCCAACAATAATTTCTCATAATTTAAATGTAGAAACAAACAACTTATGCTTAATTCCTTAATTCCAAAAGACAAACAACCTTTGCGACTCTAAATTGACCCATAATACATTCATCAATGAGATTCATGTCTTGGTTACTGCATTGATGATCCATTTTTTTTTTTTTGGGGGGGGGGGGGGGGGGTGTGAGGGGGGGGGGGGGGTGGTGACATTGATGATCCTTTTAAATTTATAGCATTAACTAATAAAAGATTATGCACAAATAAAAGAAAGATCAATGAAAATAATAATTACATTTTGGTCAAATCCCTTGAGAACTTTCACAAGTAAATGGCTTTTGCATATAATAGAACGCGAGGAATGAAAACGTAACGTGACTCAAAATGCTGACATGGTTTTAATTGCAAGGCGTGGATACATCGAGGCCGCGTTTATTATTATATATTTCTAATACTTGTATAACAATATGCCAATTTCAATAAAAATCAAAATACATTGAAGCAGTAAACAGTCCATAAAAGAGAAGGAAAAGAGGAAAACTTACAGTTAAATCCCCTTTAACTATAATTACAAATTTATACTTCCAACCAATTGCCCTTTTCCCACTACACGTAATTGCATTAGGGGGGGGTTCTTCTGGAAATAATCCTTAGCACAGAACCAAATCTCTCCATATGGAAAAATGATATTGCGATTCTTCAATAGGCTTCTCTTCTATTTCATTTGTCTACGGAGAGGGAGTATAATAGATATGGAATTTGAATGGATGAAGTTTTTCTTGTTAACGGAAATGGGTCCCATTTTAGAGATTATTAGTTATTTTATTTTATTTTGTTATTTTCTTTTATTTTGTTATTGTATTTTATTTCTTTTGCTTTAGTATTTAGAGGTAAGAGTGGCAAAAGGCTAGTAAGGGTATTGTTGTAATTAGACTATTAGTTTTGGAGGCACTCTCCATTTTGAAAAATAAGAAATCTCTTAATTCTCTCTATAAAAGTTAGGGTTTGATTTATTTCTTGGCTATTGACGGATAGTTTACGTCAAATTGGTAGCAGAGCGGGTGTCGCTCCAACATTGGTGTTTGGTATATCGGTGTATTTTTATCAAATCGTACACTGCGAACAATGGCTCCAAGAATATCTAAACAACAATACAAGGAGATTCAAGAGTTGAAACAACAAATGGAAGAGTTGGTATGAACACAAAAACAAATCAATGCCCTCTTCCAACTCAAATTCCAAAACTCTAACCTTAACCCTTATCCTAACCCTAGGCCTAGGCCTAGCCCCTACCCTCCCCTCCACATCTTCTACCCCACCCCTGTCCCACCCCGCTGCCATCCCCCACCCGTATCACAGCCCCCCTCCGGCGGCCAACCTCCCAAACCCTACCCACCCCGTCGGCCCACTATACAGTTCCCGCCCTCCCGCCCCTAGCCACCCTCAACCCCCGCCCCACCTCCGATCTACCCCCCCAACCCACCCATCCCCGAAAATTCCCCCCATCCAACCGCTGCCCTAAAACCCCCTTTCCCTAGCCACCCTACCCCCGACGGCCAATGCAATACCTCCGACCCAAAAAAAAAAACTCTTTGGGTTAAACCCTAACCCCTCTCAACCCCGAACCCTCCAACCCACCACCTATTTTTCAAACTCCAAACATCAAAAAAATTACGTTTCCGCCCCGATCAACGCCCGAGGAGCAATTCAACATTATCGACGGCTAGTCCAAGATTGGTTGCTCCATCCAATCATTCTTCCTCCCCCACTCACCCAATCGGGTCATATCAACAATAAAAATTCCCCTTCCAAGCATGTTGATTGCAAGAAAGATAGAAACGGCGAAAATGGGTCGTGTATTGGGGATTTTTTTGATATTTTTGTAGAGGGTGTTTGGGTGACTCGCACGCACTTTCGCGAGTCAGAAACATTTGATTTGAGAGATTTCTTCCCAATCACTGGGCATGGGAATGAAGACTTTGATGGGGTTGAATCGACGGTAATCTCTCTAGAGGTTGAGGAGGAGATTGGAGGTGATGCGATAGGTGGTGAGTATGTGGACCCATTTGTGGTACCTCTTGATATGCGCTCGGAGGAAATTTTTCGCGGTGTAGCATTGAGGGGGTTCATCACGGGAATCCCGGACTGAGATTTTCTTCGTCGGCCATGTTTGGATTGTGTTCCTATTCTCCATGAACTTCTTGCAAACCAATACAAGGAACGTTTCCGATGACGGCTCTTCTTCCTAGTGAGGGGCTCTATAATGGTTGTCTTGATTTCTTGTCGTTCATCTCCCTACGCTCGAGGACAAGCGTTTTGAAGCCGAGGAGGGTGATGGAAATGGGTCCCATTTTAGGGATTATTTGTCATTTTATTTTCTTTTGTTATTTTTTTTTATTTTGTTATTGTATTTCTTTCTTTTGCTTTAGTATTTAGAGGTAAGAGTAGCAAAAGGCTTATAAGGGCATTGTTGTAATTTCTCCCCTTTAAATACCCCTTGTATTCCGTATTTGAGGACACTCACCATTTTAAAATATAAGAAATCTCTTCATTCTCTATCTAAAAGTTAGGGTTTGGTTTATTTTCTTAACCATTGACGTGTAGTTTACGTCACTTGTGGTTCGTACACTTCTGCTTCTTGCTTGATTATCCTTCCTTTGCTCATTTTGCTCCGATAAAAGGTCATTTTTGCAGATGGTGTTTTTACTAAAATTCATGTTTTTACGTGACTTGTGGCTCATGGTAAGTTTGATACTTGAACATGTTGCAAAGGCCTTTCAAATGCCTTTCCCATTATTGTTGTCGTCTTTGTAAGTGTAATGGTGAGCAGAACATGCGGAATAAAGAGTTGAATTCCCTTGGAGTTATTCCTATAGTAGGAGCTAATTTGTTGCCTTGGGATATGAGTAACGAATGGGAGCCTTCCAAAGCAATGTCTCCGCAAATGTATCATTTTAGCGGTGTATCAGTTTTGAATGGATTGTTCTTAATTGTCGAATTTTTTTATAGCTGATTAATTTTTCCTATATTATAGCTCTTTTTTCGTATCTTTCTTCTCCTATTTTTGTATAGTGACTTCTGGTCGACTTTTGATATAAATTTTCTACCTTTTAGTTCAAACTCTTGTTTCTGCAATAAATAAATGATATAGTGGATTGTCAAAAAAAGTAGTCCCTATAGAAGATAAATTGAGAGAAAATCGGTTTAAATGATTCGGACACGTCAAGTGTAAGACCAATAGTTGCCCCCGAAAGGAAGAATGATTTAGTTAGTATTGAGGGCAACACAAGGGGTAGGTAGGATATTGTAAAACAGGACACGATATTATGTGGTTTAACCGAAGATATTGTGTTGAAAGGAGCGAAATGGAAAAATAGAATTAATGTAACCGACCCTAAATAATTGGGAAAATGTTTTGTTGAGTTGAGTAGATTGGACTCTCAGTTTCCTAAAAGTTTTTAAGTCCTTTTTTATCAAAATATCTTCCATTTTTTTAATTAAAAAGAAATAAATAAAAAAAAATATGCACTATCCATGTAAGTTGAAGAAATTCTCCCTCGTAAAAACATTAGGGAATGGATTTTTTTTTTTTTGGTTGGGTGGGTGGGTGGGGGGTCGAAAGTCCTAGCCACTAGGCTAGACCTTGTGATTAGGGAATGGAAACTATAAAATCAATCATTTAAAGCGAAAACTCTTTTCTTGGAAAATCTTTTACCTTTTGACTTGGAGAAACTTTTCTCATATACCTCATTTGTTGAAAGAGAAGCATGAAGGACCAACAAAAGATCTCTTCATACAGACTATCCATGCACATTGAATAAATCCTCTCTTTTCACATTAGGAAATGGAAATTCACCAACTCCTTCATTTAGGAAGGCACTCTTCGTTGTTGGAAAATCTTTACCCTTTGATTGGAGATATTTCCATCGTATTAAACTATGTTTGTTCTTTGCTCAGAAAAGCATCAAGAAAAATGGCAAATTTCTTGAATTCTTAAAGCGCTCTCTCTCTATCTATCTATTTATTTATCTATCTATGTATATATAGAAAGATAGAGAGAGAGAGAGGTTCTATAGTGAACCTAAAAATCGAACTTTTGAATGAACCTAATAAAAAATTAAAAAAATAACCCAATTAATTGTAATTCCTATGTTGTAATTGGTCTGCGCCAGCGGTAACGGATACGCGTGTCGCACGCGTTTTTTTTAATATACCCCCCCCCCACACACACACACACACCAACCCCAAAACCCCACTGTCCTAACCCGATACACAACATGAGACTCTTAATCTTGTACGAAGGAAGTGATATTTATCCCAAATTGATTTGCATTTTTTGTTCAGATTATGAGTCTACTCAAGCTGTCACTGTTTTCGAGAACACCTTTAACAGATTTGTTTTTTTGAAAGAAGCTTGTTTTCAAAAACAACCAACTCTAGGAAGATGACTGCCGCCGGAGTTGTACGGGGCTGCCGGTGTCCAACCTGTTAACACACACTAGAAAGTTTGTGGCCGCCAGAGATGTATGGGACTGCCGGAGTTCCCGGCGTTGGAGTTTGGCCGGAGATGTAAGGCCAGCGAGTTATGACCGGAGATGTAAAGCCAACGGCCGGAGATGTAGCCGGACTTGAGGGAGGTCCTGTAGGTTTTTGTTAATAGCAGAGGTTGAGGGGTATGGCTGAGTCGATGTAAATGATGTCAATTGCTTTTGGCAGTTAGTCTTAGGCAGATGTGGTGTGTGGGTGTTGGGGGGGGTAGTGGGTGTATATTAATCGAATTTGGTCCATTGTCGTTGGCGTGGACCAAATACAATATAGGAATTACAATTAATTGGGTTATTTTTTATTAGGTTCATTAAAAAGTTTGGTTTTTAGGCTCAATAGAGAACCTCTCTATATATCTATATATGTATATAAAGTCGCTCATGTGCGTACCATTGTTTAAAATAGTAAAAGATTGAATTTTTCAACCAAAGTTGGTGCTTCATAGTTGGGAGATGATACAGAAAAAAAATTATTAAAAATTTCGATCCAAAAGCGGCCGAGATTAAACTCGATAAATATGTGCATTTCAACCGTTAAAACTTTTCCACTTCTAGACTGCATTTTTTGATAATGTTTTGGGGAGGGATGATCTCCTGACTATGGAGATCATAACCACCAAGTATGGTTGAAATTTTCAACTTTTTACTATTTTAAAAAAAATGACGGCATGGATGATCCGCACAGAGAACCTCTGGCGTGGACCAAATACAACATAGGAATTACAATTAATTGGGTTATTTTTTATTAGGTTCATTAAAAAGTTCGATTTTTAGGAGAACATCTCTATATATACATGTATATAAAGTCGCTCATGTGCGAACCATTGTTTAAAACAGTAAAAGATTGAATTTTTCAACCAAAGTTGGTGCTTCATAGTTGGAGATGATACACAAAAAATTATTAAAAATTTCGATCCAAAAGTGGCCGAGATTAAACTCGATAAATATGTGCATTTCAACCGTTAAAACTTTTCCACTTCTAGACTGCATTTTTTGATAATGTTTTGGGGAGGGATGATCTCCTGACTATGGAGATCATCTCCACCAAGTTTGGTTGAAATTTTCAATTTTTTACTATTTTAAAAAAAATGACTGCATGGATGGTCCGCACAAAGTCTGACTATGTATATATATATATATATATATAAGATAGACTATTTTTTCATTATTTTAAACTTCTATAAAGTGTTTGAACATCTATGCTTTAGTAAGATCAGAAAGTAATGTAATTAGGTGTCACATAACGTCCATGTACGGGTCTCACAAAAACTACGTGGGCCATTCTATCCTCCTGGTACTTTGAAAGGCGTGTCTAGTTTAAGCATTTTGATTGAAGTGTTGAGCCCCTTCAATAATATGTGGCCACTTAAGATGGACGCTTCCAGAAAACTCCTTTCCCCATCCCCAAAGAAGTAATGGTTCTAAAACAGAACATTATCCTATTACAGTTTCCTAAACTATCACGAAAAAAGTTTGACCTAACAACAATTCATCTACATAAAAGTGCACAACGGGGGGAAAATCAGTAAAAAAAAACTGGAACAATTAAAAACAAGGCACAGTTTACTTCTAAACTTTCAAGTACTCTGCCAACTTCTGTTACAGTCCCTGAATCTTCCTTTTGACTTCACCTAGGAGAATTAAATTAATGTACGCGGGACTCGCGGGAATCATTTTGTATTTTTGCTTTTTTTATTTATCATGCTTTAGATGTAGTTGTTAGGTTGAGTGAGGACTAGAATAAGTATTTGTAAATGGAATGATCTAGTCCATGCGATGTCATTAGTAATGTCATCCATAATATTACATGTAACCTAAGCATTCATTCGTGAGCAAGTAATGAACCGTTTCTAAATCCCTTTCTTACCCCTATAAATGAGGCCATTGGCCTCCTTTTGTCCTCACTACTATATTTTGAGTGATGAATTAAAGAGATCATTTAGACATTTGGCCACTAATTGTTGTTGTTGTGTAGTTCAATGATTAATCGCTTCCGCTCCCTAACTACACATCAATTTGGCATCAAAGCGACGTTCGTTCCTGATGTGCTCGCCGATGTGGTAGTTGTAGAACCATGGGTAAGACTCGGAGGAACCGGCGAGTCACTCCTCCAAAATGCACCCCCGCCGCCAGCGGTCAAGCGGCACCACCTTTTCCTCCACCTCCATACCTACCAAACCCTAGATATGATTCCCCAAATCTCAGACCTTAATCCAAACACCCCACAAAACATAGATTCAAACTTCTATCGAACACTTCAACTGCTTTATCGCATTTTCCGACCTCCAGCAACCGTCGTTTGGAGGAGGCGAGGTCTGTTAGAAGGATAGAGATCATCGGCGAACCTGTTGAGGCGTCAACAGGCCTAATTTG
The DNA here is from genome assembly GCA_949130495.1 of Sambucus nigra. Classification (NCBI taxonomy): domain Eukaryota; kingdom Viridiplantae; phylum Streptophyta; class Magnoliopsida; order Dipsacales; family Adoxaceae; genus Sambucus; species Sambucus nigra. The sequence continues at coordinate 77,506,219 of OX422208.1, forward strand.
TGTAGATGTACAAATGCCAAATCACGAATGGTAGGGAAACTTCGTATACATTTGCAAATCAATAGATCCAACCTTCCCAGCCCTTCGATGACCTCCGCTGACCCATTCCGACATCATTCGAAGGACCCACCGCTAGTGCCTGACGAGGCTATATCTGACAGACGACCAATTCATCAAGCTCCGCCAAGGCCGTGCACTGATTCCTTGCGTTTTTGCCCAACCAACCATCGGATAAAAGCAAAATCGGTGTCGCCAGGGCAAAACGATGGTTAGGAACTGGAGAGGCTCTCACTGGAGTTCCAACAAGGAAATGTGGAGACAACAGTCTTTTGTGGTAATGCACAAATCCTAGCTAGGGTTTCACTGGTTGAAGCCAAATATGAAGGTAATACCAACTTTACCCCCTTCCTCTTTTAATCCCATGTCTACCCCCACTTTAAAAATTCAAAAAAATGCACAAATACCCCATCAAGTTACTTTCAACCCCTCTCACATTATTCCTTCCCATTTTTCATGTACCACCCCAAAATATTTGCAAATTCATACCCCAACACTTCTAAAAATTATTTAGAGCCCCTCTTATCTGAAATTTACATTTCAGCCTTCGAGCTTTCTGAAATTTCCAAATCTACCCCAGAAACTTTTGGTAATTATAGTTTAGCCCCACACTTTTCTAAAAATCACGATTCACCCATCACATTTTCCCAAACCTCAGATTCAAGCCCTACTTCATTCCACGAGACATATTAACGTTTCGACATGTTATGGAACGGATGTGGTGATGTTGATTATGAAGATGATATGGAGGTTTATGCTGAATTTGAGTAGTTGAGTCGTACCGTCATCGAGGAACTCCAAGCCCACATCGACAACTTGTACCTAGTAGGTGATGTGTTACATAAAGAGCTTCGGAGCTTTCAATTCGGTGACATCTCCTTCAGGGAGTATGAAGAGCGCTATTACCGCCTAAGCCAATGCCGCACGGAGTACCCTGAGGTAGAAGCGGGGCGTGATCATTGGGTATGTGAGGGCAAGACGTTTGGCCCAGTATTTTGACTATTTGTCAGCCGGTGCGACACTTCATACAACTGACGTCGACGATAATGCTAGCTACCTAATCACGCATGGTAATGGCTTCTTTAAGGGTGCCGAGGACCCGTTATCAGATGGTATGGATCCCGATCATCCCGTTTTCAATTCCCATTTCGCGGAGGATGGTTGGATTAACCGCACCAGATTTGGCGATTTGGAGTTTTTTGAGCTCGGGGACGTCTTTCCCATCTTTGGGGAAGAAAATGTTGGGTTGTGCATCGGAGATTTCTTCGATGTATTTGTTGAGGATAGTTGGGTGACCCTCACTCACTTTAGGAAGGTGGAGTCGTATAACATTGACGATTTCCTCCCACTCTTTGGGAACGATTATGATCGGTTGAGGTTGTTTCTTCGAATAGTTATTTTGTGATCAATTCGTTGTTTCAGGTTAATGTGGGTGATTTGGGATATGTGCACCCATTTTGGGAGACAATTGAGGCACGTTCTCGGTAGTCGAGTTGAAACGTATAGCCTCATAGGTGCTCGTGATGGAAAAGTCGGACCGCATTTGGCATCGCTGCCCATCCCAAGGCGATGGAGTTTTAGTTATTCTTGTCAAAAGCTTCAAGGTCCCGTTCCTATATGTCGACCATAGTTGTGATATTTGCTCACCCATTCTCGCCCTTTTGCTAGCCAATACGTCGGTCGTTTCAGAGAACGCCTTCCCTTTCAAGTGGGGTAGTTCACTATTGGTTGTTTTGCTCCCTTGTCGCCGACCTCAAATGCTCAAGATAAGCTTTTTTAAGTGGGGGTGAATGATGCACACAAGACTCACGGGAATCATTATGTTTTAGTTGTAGTTGTTAGGTTAAGTGAGGGCTAAAATAGGATTTGTAAAGGGAATGTTCTAGTCCATGTGATGTCATCACATGTGACCTAAGCATTCCTTAGTAGGCAAGTAATGAACCGTTTCTAGATGCTTCTCTTTCCCTTATAAATAAGGCCATTGGCCTCCTTTTGTACTCATTACTATATTTTGAGAGATGAATTAGAGAGAGAATTTGGGCCTTTGGGCTCTATATGTTGTTATTGTGTAGTTTACAAATTAATTGCTTCTGCTCCCCTACTATGTAGGGCCTTTGTTTGCTTTGGCCTCCCCATTAAGAGCAATATCAGGGCAGCCAACCCCATAAATGGACATTTTTACATGGAAATATTTTCCCCTAACTATTTAGAAAAGCGCAAGGCAGATTTGAGGCGTTGTGTTGCACGCCTCGAGGCAGGTCGATGCGTAAGCCTCAACATTAAAAAACAAAATAACGTAAACCACAACATCATAGAAAAATACAAATAAAATAATAAATTTGGTACCATTTATTAAAAAAACAAAAGAGAAAGAGGAAAACTTAGAAAACGCTCTACAATCGAGCCAAATGTAGTTCTCTCACTACTCTTTGATAGTATTCATTAATAAATAATACTCACAAGCGAGATACAATGAAATGTATGGCGAACGGGTTACCTTAGGCAACACGTAAAGCTCCTTAAGCAAATATTAATGCACAACTAGTCCAAACATTTGATTTTGTACCAAAAAGTTCCTCATCACATAAAAACACTCAAAACAAAGACACACAAACCCATTTGCTCACCTCCCTCCACCCACCCCACTGTCGAAGCTCAAGCAACCCTCGCCAGAGCTCCAACGACCACTAGCGGATAGCCGACGAGACTGCCGAAGGCCCGATGGAGGTCGTCGGAGCTCCGATAGTGGGGAGGTGAGGTGGGAGTGCCGCTAGCGCGGATCCTTAAAAATATGAGAATATTGGGTAGTCGTCGGAGCTCTGATGAGGGTCGTCGGAGCTCCGGCGAGAACTGTCGGAGCTCCGGGGGGGGTGGGGGGGTGTTTTGAGGGACTAAATGGGTTAAACTAAAAATAGGTGTCTCTTTTACAAATATGTATTTATGTTGGGAACTATACAGTAATTGACCCAAAAGATAAAGACAAATGCAGACATAATTGGATAATTACTTACTACAAATATCCCTTAATTAATAAAAATACAATTAAAAAAGTCTCTCTTAGTTGTTAGCCTTTTGGGCCCGCCTATGTGCCAAACAAATACAATTAAACAATTGTTTCTCAATAAAGATTATTGTCGCATATTTCAAATTATTTTTTGAGAGTGGCACACTGCATATCATATCCATTGTTAGATTTCCAACTGTTTCCACATTTAAGAAATTATGTCAGTCATTTTATGGATATTTATAAGCATATTAAGTTTTCATTTGTCTTTAAAGTCCTTGACTTAAATTGTTCGCATGCAATTTTAAGATTTGTCAATTGGTAAATTTGATCTCTTTAGAATAGGATCTTAATCCATTTTCGAAGTAATTTTCTGTGCTCTCTAAAGATGCAATTTTTAACTGACACTCTCCCGAAAGTCACGAGTCGGATTTGACACAAGTCCGACACGTTGGGACACGCTGCCGACACATAAAAGGACACACTGGGACACCTAAAAGGGCATGTTAGGACACGTAAAAGGATTTTTTTTTTTTCTCATGTGATGGTGATTCCGCTTTATTTATGATTTTTAATGTTAAAGTGTGTTTAAATTTTGTTTTCTATGGTCAATTTTCTTAATTTCATGTTAAGAATGCTCTAATAATGTATTTTATGGGAAAATTTATTTTATTTCATTAATATATATATATATATATAATAATGCTCTTGTGCAGACTAGTCCGCATTTTAAGAATGTGGACCGGACATGTGTCACCTAATGGTGCGCCTAGAAATTATCGCCTAAATTATAGGCACTCTCTCTCTCTTTTCTGCGCTCACCGCCATGTGGCACATGTCCAGTCCGCACTCTTAAAATGCGGACTAGTCCACACAAGAGCAGGCATGTATATATATATTATATATGTATGTATAAAAAATAAGGAACAAAACTTATGTATGTCATAAGATCACTTTTTAATGCAATGCCTAATTTGCCCCTAAAATCTTTGATTTCCCCCTCATTTGACACTCTAAATTATTTCCCCCTTTCTTCAAAATTCAAAAACAAGGATAGAATAGTATTAGCACTCATTCTCTCCCTTACCCTCATATCCGTCGGACCGTCCCATTTCTTTCCCTCACTTTACCCCCTCTCTCCCCCACACTCACGAACTCCCTTACCCTTCTCCACGGCTGTCACTCCAAGCGTGAGTCCGTCTCCCATGAAAGCTTAGATTGGGTTCGATTTTTTGATATATTTGTGAAAACTGATATTTACTTTACAATTTGCAGACTGAGCTCTTTTGGATCGAGGGAGTCACCCCACGACTGTCACCCCAAGCGTGAGTCCGTCTCCCATGGGCAAGGAATTTTCTTTTCATTCTCACTCGATTTCTGGATCTCAAGTGTTGGGGGTTTTTGTGATTTAAAGGGTTTGAAATGGATTTTTTGCTCGATTTTGCATCAGGGGAGATTAATTGATGTTTGGTTGTGCGGATGGTGATATGGTGGCTGACTTGATGTCTGGAGTTGTTACATACACGGAAGGTATGGTGATTTACAACAGGCTACTAATTCTATACTAATTCCACATACTCTGTCATATACTAATTCTCTTTTTCTTTAAATTTTTCTATTTCAGCTACTATTTGCTCTATCTCTCACTCTCAGGTATACTCTATATTTAGTTTGTGACGTTAACAGTCATCATTGGATTTATAAGAAACTAAACTCACAACAAGATCTGTTAAAAAGCCTACAGATTAGATCTGTCAACTGTTGTATAATCGGATATGTCGTTAAAAATATCAGTTATATGTGCAATATAACTAACTATGCCAAATTAGTTGTTGGATTTTTTTTTATTTCATCAATTTATTTTCATTTGTACTACTACCTACAATGTTGGCATTTCAATAATTTTTTTCCTTACTACATACATTATGTTAGAAAAATAACAAAAACATGATAATAAGATAGTTATATATATATTAGTTGCGGGTACATCGTTTGTCCAATCAGGTCTCTTTCAGGCAATGCCTATGGCATATTAGTATATATCCCTTTTGTTCTTACGATCAAGCTTAGTTGACCTATAGAATGCTTATAAATGTGAAAATCTACTGAAGCTCTACACCGACTCAATTGCGAATATCTATAATATGTATAATATATATTGAAGCTCTACACCGACTAAATTGTGAAAATCTACGTTGGCATTTTCCATACAGAGTTTAAGTCAAATGTTAAATGATTATTCTCTTTTATTATACAAGGATGACCATGGGGTTTCATAAATTCTTTCCATTAAATAGTGCTCATCAAATGCTTAACTTGGGATTTTATTGGTAAGGAAGTACACGGGGCTTTTAGAGAACTCAGCATACAAATATTATTAATAATTTTGTTAGCTAGGTAAGGATTCTTGATATGCAGGGATGTCAGCACGGATGTCAGCACTGTACAAAATACACTCAACGGATAATTTGCATTGTGATTCTAAGTGCGACACCGGATTATTTATTAGCATCATGTGCACCCTTAGCGTTATAAGGGGCATGTTGTAAAATCATTACACGATGTCATTGAGGGCTATACCTAGATTTTTCAATTGTGCCACCGGCACGAGCTATACCTAGATTTTTATTAAGACCAAGATAATTTTGTTAGATTTTTTATTCAAATTTTAGGTTCCTTTTATATTTTGGGGTCTACATCAATACATTATCCACATCAATACATAATCGATGCATTACATTTTTGGGATGGAAAGGCCCTGCATACTTAGTTTTATGGGGTTTATTTGAAATAATTTAACATTTGGATCTTTGTTTTGTTTCTAGCAGAAATGATGATAATGTGTTTCGTGTTTATTTGAAATAACATGTTGTAGAAAGATTATTTATGACATTAGTTCTAGATATAACCTAATGAGGAACACTATTAGTGTAGGACTAATCATCTTGGAATAGATTTGAAAACAATGTTTTCAATCATACTATATTTCTGCTGACAGAAAAACAAAACAGAAAATAGAATGGTATAGTTGTGTTTTGCAATTGAGTGATTGATTTGTTATAGTTTTATCATGTCATTTACAGTTGCAACAGGGTTGGTGTTGGCTTTTTGGTTCACATTTTATTGCTGTAGATCAATGACTGTTATGGTATTTGGCGATGTTGTATTTGTATTTCAGATTCAATGATTGTTATCGATCGCGTTTTTCAATGGCAGTCCCACGGACTTAAATCTTAAAGAGTGGACGACTGGGAGACAAAGAAGAGTATTGCATATTTATTCCACTATGCCAACTGCAGAGTATGGCCTGAGCAGTTGACAAAGTGGATAAAGCACATCAGAGCAAACTGCATCAACTGTGATATAGCAGTGGCAGCAATGCAAAACAGGGAGTCTGATCCAAGAAGTGCAGACTTTATCATGCCAACTCCAGACATACTTAGACCATTAGACTAAGATGCCAATCTTTGCGGAGCTGAGCAAGTATGGAGAGGTTGAGATCCTGAACGTATATGATAATTTAGTTGATCATATGGTGGGGAATGTGCACGTAAAAAATAGTTTGCAGCTTAGTACATGTGTGATAAATTAGGTGATCTATACCACTGTCTTCTTTTCTTTCTATCATTTATTTTCTACTGCATTTTGACTTATCTTTAGTTGTGTTTTAGAAATGTTACACGATAAATGTTACATTGAATATTAAACATTTCTTGAGTTCTCTTTTGATCCCGCGGAACATGAAATTCTAATAAACTTTAAAAGCATATGGAGGAACACGACTAATATTTTTTCCATAAAACATTCCAACAATGTACATTTGTATATATTTTTACTTCGACATATTCCTATAGCTCTGTTTGTCGTTGCTCATAGGGAATATATTCACATATTTTCTCATATTTCCCGCATAAACTAGAACAAAAGGCAGATAATTTACACATCTTCAATTCAATCGCAGTTTAAATCTTTCCTCCAATCAACCTGCCTAAAGTTAGATATCTTTCGCCAAGCTTTCCCTTTTATACTAAGCACACCTGCCATGGCATCACAATGTCCAGCTATGAATTTTGTAGCTGGGTGCATTACAATGTCTGCTCCAAGTTTCAACGGTTGAGATAATACGGGCGACATAACGCTGTTATCCACTAACATGAGCATGAGCCATCTCTGCTATTTTAAGAATATCAGAAATTTGTTGTCGTGGGTTGGTTGGACTATCTAGCCACACAAGCTTCGTCCAGGTGCCAATCGCAAATGCAACCTCATTTTCCTCTAATGTAGGTTCTAGCCTATAAATTAAAAAGTTTTATTCTCTCTTTAGAATGCTTATGGATCTCTTGGTTTGTAATGCATACATTTGATGTTATAATCACACCAATTAAAGTGAATTCAATGGTACGTATCAACTGTCCTATCAATTGTCTATTCTGATGAGGTTTTTTAGCTATTTTCATATAGGGACTTCCCTTTTGTTAATTCGAGGTCGTGTATGGACTATTGATATTGTTATTGTAGTATTTTTATTACTTTAATAGTGTGGAGAGTTCTATAAATAAAGGATGTTTTTCCAAAAAAAAATTGAGTTGTTTATGCTTTTTATATTGGAAAGGTTTCATGACTTTCCATGAATTTATATCGTAGAAAATTATTTGTGTGCCTTTAGGCACGGGCATGCAGATAATTTTTAAAATTGTTTACAATTATGTGTTTTAAAAAAACTTTTTGACATAATAGGTTCATACCACGGTGTATGTATGTATGTATGTAAAAAAAACTTACAAAAATCTTCAAATTTTTTTAATCTAATAGTTCGTACAATAAGTTATTTAAAACATTATTTATCAGTTGTGAATTAAATGATGTATGGTCCAATCAACGCTGTACATTTTCAAAAATTTGCATCGTGCTTTTAATTTTTTACAAATATGTGTTACACAATAATTAACAATTATTACGAGATTCATGATGGATTAAACACGATGAAAAGTTATATAAACATATGACAATTTTCCCAAATTTTTTAAATTGTTTACAATTATGTGTTGTAGAAGAACTTTTTTACATAATAGGTTCGTACCACGGTATATGAACACAATGTATGCGTTTATGTAGAAAAACTTTCAAAAATTTCCAATTTTTTTCAACTAATAGGTTCGTACAATAGGTTATTTCAAAAATTGTTTATCTGTTGCAAACTAAATATGACGTATGGCCCAATCAACGACATACACTTTCGAAAATTTGCGTTACCCTAGTATGTATATATATATATATATATATAATACGCATACCCTAGTATATATATATAATACACACACATTCATATAAGAGCACCCCACCATTAGAAATATTCCTGGCTCCATCCCTGCATATAATCACTTGTAGGACTGCCTAATCTTAACTAATGTTTGTAGATGGCACCCTATTTTTCAAGGATATATTGAAAAAAATCCACAAGTTTTTAATGCACAAAACATAACAGGATTACTTCATATGAAACATCCAACCATCTAAAAAACTATTCAGAAGGCAGCACTATGAGTACTTTCTCCCTCTCCCCACCCTAGGTGTGTGAAGACTAAATCACAGCAGCAAACTTCACTGTACTACAAAGTTTATAATGATAACAGTAGTAGTACAGAGGCTGAAAAGGAAAAGTAAGGGACAAAAGTAGGGCTGCAATGAACCGGCTCAAGTTCGGCTCGTTTGTTAAGAAAATGAACCGAGATCAATCACGATTTTGAGCCCATTTAAAAAATTGTGATCGCTGGTCTCAGCTGGAGCTCGTCTTTTAAGGCATAAACAATCAAGCCCTCAAAACCGATTGCTTGAGCTCAGCTCGTTCGTTCAGTAAATGAACCGAACATGATCTCAAGCTCGTTTAACAATCGAGCTTAACTAAGCTCAGCTCGAGCTCAGCTTGGCTGGTTTGCAGCCCTAGGCAAAAGAAAAAGAAAAACAGACCTGAGTGTCAGAACCTCCCCCAGCTTCTACATGGGATGGTGGTGCTGATACAAAAGTGGCATCGGCAAATAAGTCGACCTCTGATGACGTGTTATTCATATTAGACGCTTCTGTGGGAACATTTGCTGGCGCATCAAAGGGATCAACAACCAAACTATGTCCAAATAGATCTACTTGAGGAGAGCTTCCAACTGCAGGTTCTGTCAAATAGCAAGGAAATTCCCAAAACAAATTAAATCATGACACATAAATCAAGTCATTTTCCATACAAATATGTAAAAAAGAACATGTATTAAGCTTCTAAAAATAGCATGTGCAATTATTTTACTAATTCATCGGAGTCATTATTTATGACAACGTTATTCTTAAGAACATATGTCGCTACGATAATATTGCGGGTGGTTTTTACTTGGGTAACTCATCAATGGTTAAAATTAGAGTTTGATATCACGATAATTATTTTTAAGACTTTCGTACCTTTCCTGTCACTAAATGTAAAAGTTACGCAATGAAGGCGACACTCAGCCACGAAAAGTACCCAAGTCCAAAAAAACAATTAAGTTGGTACCAAATTCTAGTTTCAACCATTAGCGATGTACTCGAGTCAATACGAACACAATGTTGAGAACATTTATTGAAAGGTGTTGAATGGAGGTAAGGATATTAGAATCTAGTAAGGGAAGCGTGACAGAGACTATGGTCTGTAAAAATGCAATTGTAAGATTGCTCTTTTGATTGCAACAAGTCTAATTTCTAAAAGCATGTTGATCTCCACATTTTTATGAATATTTTGTACACCAGATATATACTAGTTATCCGGTTTATGTATTATTTTAATTTTATCCTTATTTTGTTTTACATATCTTAATGTGCTGGTGGCCATTTTGAGTGCAAAGGGTACAAAATTGCAAAACAAAAAAAGAAAAAGAAAAAAGAAATGAAAGAAAGTCCAAGTTCAGCAAAGATATGTCTATCTTCTAAATGAGCTAAAGTTCAAATGTTGGAAGTTCGCGCATATCTTGTAAAATTTATTTTTTGAAGCTTTTTAAAAGTTGAAGCTCCATTGAAATTGAATGACATATACTCCATGATAGTAGACCCATATGTCCAACCAAGAGGAGCTTCTCCCAACCCCTGATAATTTCGATCAAGCCTCCCTCTCTTCCATCAATCATTATATTTTCTTTATTCCCGCTCCTCTCATCTTCATTTAATATATATATATATATATACACACACACATATCAATTTTTTGTAATACTAAAAAGTTGATTTTTTTTTTCCAAACTTTGTATAGATGATCTCCATAATGAGATCACAAAAAAATTCAACCTGGAAGTGGGTTAGATGATGATCAAGAGTTTAAACGGTCAAAGATGCACATATACACGGGGGCAGATCCACACCAAGCCAAAGTGGGGCGGCCGCCCCAGTTCAATTTAAATAAAAAAATGGGGGGTTTTTTGGTAAAAATTCAGAATTGGAGGTTACTTACTACTTATTTTCAAAGATGAGGGTGAAAATGTGTAATAAATTAAAAATAAAAACACAAAGAAACGTAAACATTTATGCTGCTCGTTCGTTCAGTGCTCTTCTCTCACTCACATAACCTATTTTTATATTGAAACACAAAGTAGCCGCTGCTCAGCTGCTACCTACGCCGTTTCATCCCTCTCCTCTACGGCTCAGGCTCAGGTCAGCAGTGCTGCTGCCGCCGTACCTCGCCCTTGCTGCCGCTGCTCATCTACTCACCACCCTTGCTGCTGGAGCTGCTCCCAGAACACCGGAGAAAGAGCAGAGCTCTTTGCTCCAAGGGCGGATCCCTCCCCTCATCTCACTACACGGCTTGAAAGATAAAAAAGGGTATGGAGTTTATATGTGCATATTTTTATGTGTTTGTTTATATCTGCATATTTAACCTATTTTTATGTGTTTGTTTGAAATCCCTAAAATTAAATTTATTAGTCTAAAATTTATTAGCATGGACCTTAATAAGTAGAATACATATATAAAATAAATATAGTCAAATTAAAATTAAAAAAAAATTGAAAAGTAAGTAAGTAGAACAAAAAAGTTGTATTATACCTGTTTATTGGTAGCATTCATATTTTGTTGTTAATTTAGGTTAGAATAAATGTTAAATGTATTTTTAGGTTAGAATAAATGTTAAATGTGTTTTTAGGCATAATATTAAAAATTAACTTATTTTTATTAACTTAGTGTTATTAATATTAAAAATTAACTTATTGTTAATTTCGGTATATACTTCTCGGGGGTAAAAAATAACTCTAAAAATTTGTATAAAATTCAAATTAAACTTGAATTAGTCCTAAAAAATTTGCCTTCTCGAAATGTCCGCCCTACTTGGACAAAAATCCTGGATCCGCCACTGCATATACACCCATTTTCTATTGAATTGTTTGATGAGTTTTTTTTTAGATGATCTTCTTACTACATAGTCATCTATACCATATTTGCTTAAAAATAATTTTTTTAGTATTTTTAAAAATTGGCATGCTCCTTAGGTATATTTAGTGAGATATATTGGAGAGCCTCACTGTATATTATATATATAGATTTTGACTGAGACTCGTTGTATTTATAAATATATGGAAACATTCTTCTCCTCTCTCTCCCACCGTAAACGTATTTTCTTCTCTCTCTTCCTTTTTCTCCCTCTCATTATTTTCTATTATTATTTTCATCATATATATTTCCTTTCTTTCTTATATTCCACATAGAATCAAGGCAGAGGGTGACTCTCAATGCGGAACGTGCTTTTGATGGAAAGTGGTATGATTTTTTTTAATAATTACAATCCTATTCGAGTAAATGTTTTAGATTATATTTTTAATATCAAGTGTTTATTCAGAGAGGACTGGAACAATTCAACTTTCAAGTATACGTTTGTGACTGGAGTTCTCTATTAATGCAGCTCATCAAATTTTTTTCCTTTCGTCAAATATGGTAGGCCGAGTACTCTTCCAATAATGTGAAGAATTTACTCATTGGATTGAATGAAAATTTTATTGAGTGATGTCCAATCCTAGAGAAACATAGTTTTATCATGTTTGTCTTCCTTTTCTTTTCCTCTTTTTTTGTTGATAAGCATTCAAGAGAGAAAGATTATAATGTCATTAAGGGAGCAAAACCCACCTACGTACTCACGGCATATAGACAAAATCGCAGAGATGAAAAAAAAGACTTTATTTTCTCGAGACAAGGGCGTGGGTTACATGGAAAAATATATATATAAATAAGATTGTGTAAACTACAATTTCAGAATACTTACTAGCAGTGGAAGTTCCCCGGGGATCAAAATCGTCAAAATCTTCCTCGTAATTGTTTGAAACTGCACTCGAGCTTTGTGAAGGGATTGAACCGTACTTATCAGAATCATTTTTTGCTGTTATAGGCTTTGAAGAAGCAGCTGGCACAGGGTCTTGACCCTTGCTGGAGAAAATCTCAAAGATTTTGAAAAGTCAACACATCATAGACAACAAATGGAAAGAAACAATGTGTGGTTTGAATGGTTTATTTGGAAAAGACAAATTTTACTTGAAGTTTTTTCCATAAAATATGCTATTTTCCACTATTTCATTATCTTGCGAATCTTGTGTATAACAGTGTTTGATTGTGGTGGTGGTAAATGATGTGTTCATTAAAATAAAAGGAAAGGTCTTTTCCCCTGGAAAACAAAACAAAACATAGGGAGAGGTGGGGACAATTTTCCACGGAAAATGAGAAAAAGTAGGGCCCTGTTTATTTGTTGCAAATTATCTTATATTTTATGGTTTCATTTTCCATGCCCATTTCTAATTTGTATTTTCTAGGGAGAATTTTAGAAAATGCGTTCAATTATTAAAAATAAAGCCCTTCTGATCTCTGAATTTCACCAATGTTTAAAAAGGCAAAAGAGGCGTACACCTCGAAGCGAGGCGCTGAAAAATAGCCTCGAGGCTTAAGCCTTAACACAAAAAAGAGATGCTTACGCCTTTTGTGGATGAGGCGTTGCGCCTCAAGGCTATGAGGCGCACGCCTCTTGAACTGGCTTAAAAAAAAAAGTCAGGATACTTGCAAAAAAAAAAAAAAGTTAGAAAACAAAAACGCAAGTGCAGAAAAACAAAAATCCGTAAGCCCTAGGTTGTATTCTCTGCTCCGAAACCCTTCGTTCTCCTATTCTGGCCCTATTCCGGCCTTCGTTCTTCAATTCCGGCCTGCTGTTCTACTCCGAAGCCCTTTGGTTTTTAGGTTTTTTTTTCTGTTCTTTTGTTGAAACCTGTTTTAGTTTGTAATAGCTTTGTAAAAGTTTGTTTTAGTTTGGTTTTTTCTGTTTTTTTGTAAACACCTGTTTTAGTCTATAATATATTTGTAAAAACCTGTTTTAGTTTGTAATATATTTGTAATAGCCTGTTTTTGTTTGTAATAACTTCGTAAATACTTTGCTTTAGTTTGTTTTTTTCTGTTTTTTTTTGTAAACATATGTTTTAGTTTGGTTTTTTCTGTTTTTTTTGTAAACACATGTTTTAGTTTGGCTTTTTCTGTTTTTTTTTGTAAACACATGTTGTAATAACTTTTTCAATATGACTTTTTTTTATAAGGTTTCTATTTTTTTTTATTTTTTTTTTTTTGTAAAACTTCAATATTATAAGTTCTACCTCTTTTTTTTATCAAGAAAGGTTGTTGTTTTATAACTTATCTTATTTCTTTTTTTCCAACGTAACTTTATAAGTTTTTTTTTTTGTTTTCAACTTAGATTAATATGTTTTCTTTAACTAAACTGAATATATTTTAAGAAACTAATATATTTTAAAGGTTGCCGGTTTTTCAAAAAACTGAGGTTGATATGTTTTATTATTGTTTAATTAAGTTGCTGTTTTTTCTTAATCTTAGCTTGAAAATCAATGTTTTTTTTAATAAATTTGCTTGTTAAGTTGCATTGATTAATTTATTGTCATATTATAAAATAATCAGTATGTGAATGAAGCTACAAAAATGATTTTGTCAATATGATTTTGCATTGATTAATTTATTGGCATATTGTAAAATAACCAACATGTTAAAATTGATTTTCTCAAATTACTTTTTTTTTAAGTTATCTTGGGGCAACAAAAAAATGTCAAACTATGTGAGAAAGTACTGAAGGATTTTTTTTTTGTAGTTTTATTTTATATTTCTTTGTTATTTTATTTTTATGGTTTTATTAGTATTTTTTAATATTATTTTCCTCCTGTTTTTTTCATTTCGGTGAGACTTACGCCTCAAACGCCTCGAGGCTTATGCCTCGCCTCGCCTTTCGCCTTTTTAAACATTGAATTTCACACATACCACCACTGCCGCCACCACAACACCTGTGCGGAGGTGGTGGTTTCCCGAATAGTGTGTCATGCGGCGTGCGGCGTCAGCAGCGCGGTTGGAAGTGGGGGTAGTGGGGTGGGTGGGACAATGGCTGCAATGGTGTTGCGATAGTGGTGGTAGTGGGTTTGGGTGGTGGCGGTAAGTTTCAAATAAATTTTCATTTTAATCATTCACAAACATAATTTGTTTATACTTTTTATTATAGGATATACGAGTAATGAGAGGCATAAGTAAAGTAACAACACACACCTGCCATAACGAGAAGATCGCTTCTTTGAAGTGTTCTCTTGATTATCGCCTGTAACCGCTCTACTTGACCTAGCAGAACTTCGTTCAAACTTATCTTCACCAAATCGGTCTCCATCTTTATAACTATCCCTAAACGAATCACCATCTTTTGTATTACCAGAACTTCCATAACGGTCTTTACTTTGAACACTGCTGTTACCAAATGTGGCTGAACCTGACTTGTATGTTATTCCAGTTGATGAAAGTCCAAAGTACTTGTCACGGTTTGCAGAAGCTTTATTTCTCACTTCTTGTATCTTGTCTTTATTATTCAAAAGAGCCACAATGTTCTCTACCTTCTTCCTCACATTAATTCCCATATCCTTTCCACTTGGTTCAACATATTCAAAAGTTGAGAGAGACTTCACCGGAGAGGGAGGGAGAGAGAGATGGGAATAAATTTCAGAAGAATATAATCACTTGATAATTGAATGAAAGTTGATGGAAAATTTGGAAGAACAAAAGAGAATACATACCGAGATCTGGAAAGTATGTTCTATAATATCATCGACTGCGCGTTCAGATCCGTGGCCCACCAAATACTCTATAACGGTTAATGACTGGTACATAAATAAATTTAAAAAATTAAGAAAATAGGAATTCAAAAGATATCAAAGGCAAAAGATTTAATAAAAAAATGAAAGAGGGGCATTGATATTTCTCTAGGTAGGTGGGTGGGGCTTCTGTTTCATCAGATCTGAAACCTTTGTGTGACATTCAAGAAGGGGGTTCTTCCCCTTGAATGAATCCCTTTTTGATATTGGAGCTACAATGGTGGTATTCTAGATGTATTGCAGTACAATAGAGGACACAATTGAGTCTCTAAGGAGGGTTTTAAAGGGAATTTGTTGGAATTTATATGGAAACATAAGTTTTATGACAGCTATATAGCGCTGTTTAGGATGCGTCGAATTTATAGATTAGGATGAGGACTTATGATTGGTTGAGCCAGGAAAGCACGATGATAGGCTTGAGTTGGATAATTATAAACATCTCTAGCAAGAATAATTTTGATGATTTTTTAGGGGCAGGATCATCATGGTTGATGATTCATTAGGTGTCTTCTTCACTCTTATTGTTCTTTCTTATAAATGTAACTTTTTTCTATCCGAGACTGAGAGAGGAAGAGAGAGAGAAGGTAATGACCAGATGGAAGATAAAATAAGATAATAACGATGTACTACCTTGTAGACGTAACGCCAATTCCGACCAGTTTCAGTCAACCTTGTCCAGAGAACATTCATAACCATCTGACATTCAGAGCTGGAGAATATCTCAAAAGATGAGCCATGTAAAATATAACCAAATCATTTCTCTATCAACAAAAAGATACTGGAGAAAGGAATAAGAATGTTAGTTCAATGCATTAAATACAAAAATTAGGAAGTACAATTTTTTCGTTGCCTGCGCAATCTCTGCTAATGCAGTACCATGAGGACCCCATGGTTCATCATCTGTTGCATCCAAAACCTGCATTAATGTATAATAATCATGATAACAGCAATGTAGCAAATGAACAATACATAATTAATGCACATTTAAGTTTTGTAGAAGCCTTTGTTAGATTAGCTCTGATCTATCACGATTCACAAACAAAAGAAATGCACAATTTTCAATTATCAACAATATGGTACGCGCTGATTTTGTTTAAATACTAGGGTCCTTCAGTTTACGATTGCGCATAGATTTTTTTAAAGCAAAATAGACTTGGCAATGGGTCGTGTCGTGTCCGTGCCAATTTTTATCGGGTTCGGGTCTAAACGGGTGACTTTTTTATCATGTGAAAAAATCATATTCAAACCCGACCTATTATCTTAACATGTCGTGTCGTGTCGTGTTTACCCGTTATTACCCATTAAGATAATGATTTATTTTGAATCGTATACAAGTTGACATTTAGCTCATTTTTTAACATAATTAGGCCCAATAATTCATTGACATTACTAACTCTCATTTAGTAATAGTAGTTATGATTAAATTAACATTAAACTATATCAACTGTTTATAAGTCACAACAGTATATCTTATTTCCTGAAACTAATGGGTCTTAAAGGGTCTTATGGTTCAAAGTCAAGGCCGATACGGCGACGATACGGCCGAGTTGACTAGGTATCGGTGCCCACCGATCCGATTCCGAGTTACGAGTTGAGTTTTCAATTATTGATGTGAATCGACCCTATATCGGTAATTTCTCGGTAGTATCGGTGATATAGCGGTATAATCGGCCCATATCGGCGATATCGCATTAGAATCGGCCCATATCGGCGATATCGTGATGGAATCGGCCCAGATCGGCGATATCACAATAGTATCGACCCATATCGGTGATATATCGGTCGAGATGGTATAAGTTACTAAGCATCTCTCTCTCTCTCTCTCTCTCTCTCTCTCTCTCTCTCTCTCTCTCTCTCTCTCTCTCTCTCCAGTGTTATGTTGGTAAGCGTGGTTTTTTGGGGGGTTACGAAATGCTAATTTTTTTTTTTTAATTTAGTGTACTGTGTGTGTGGGTTATTCGGTCATCGTGTGGGTTTAATTTAGTGCGTTGTATATGTGCCAGTTTTTTTTAAAGAATGCAAATGATCCAAATGTTATTTGTTATTATTTTTTATAATAATGTTCCCAATGTTATTTTTTATAAAAAAAAAACGTAAATGTTATTCTTTTACAAACAAATATACAACTGTAATTATTGTAAAAATAATATTTGTATCCTCTAAACATTTGTATAAATAATATTTGCATCCTTTATGTAAAAATAACATTTGCAACACAAGAAAAAAAAAACATTTGCACCCTCTTTGTAAAAAAATAACATTTCCATCAATTAAAAAAAAAAATTGCAACCCAAAAACAAAAAAAAACTTTTATAAAAAAATAACATTTGCATCATTTTTTGTAAGAAAATAACATTTGCATCCTTTTTGTAAAAAACGATTGTAAAAAAAATGTAGTGTTTTGTCAAAATCACTATTTGTATCCTCTTTTGTAAAAAAATAACAATACTTAAAAAGAAGCATTTCTATCCTTTTTAGAAAAATATAACATACTTAAAAAACACATTTGTATCCTCTTACAAAAAATAATAGTAAGAATATAATAGTTGAATCCTCTTTGTAAAAAATAAATAAATTAACCTCTCACTAAAAAAGTAGCATTTGTTTTTCTTTGTAAAAACATTATATTTGTATCCTCCGTGAAAAAAAAAACATTGATTTATTATGGAACATTGAATCTAGCAAGTTCGCAGCACGTCAATATAATCTATTGTACAATGTTATGCATATTAAAGGATAGTTTTAAACTTATCTGATTGATCCACATTGTTAATCGTATTTTTTTTTTAAAATTCTAGCTTTTTTTCGGAATTTTTTGTGCTCTCTAAATAGTGTATCTTTGTGTATCGCCCGATACCGCGACCGAGTTGAAAATCGAGTGGCCGATACCGGGACCGAGTTGAAAATCGAGTGGCCGATACCGAGACTTTGAACCATGGGTCTTATCGAGTATTAATGAGTAAAGGGGGTCAACACAAACCCGACTCAAAAATTAAAGGTAATTTTTCTTACTTTGGCTTTTTGTGTTGAAACTTTAAAATTATATCCCATAGTCAATTTACACAAAATTTATATATTTCGAAAGCTCTCGACGAGATCTATCAAAAGAGATCCATGAAATATGGGTCATTTAGAAGTTTTCAAATTTTCATTCTCACCCCTAACGTTTTGAGTTTTGCAAACTTTGTAATTAGATATCTCTCAAAATACAGTTCTGATTTACACAATTTTCTCCCGGAATGCACTTGACAAGATCTATTGAAAGAGTCCATGAAGCATAGGATAATTCAAAAAAAAATTGAAAATTCATTCTGCCCCAGCGTTATGTATTTTACATGTGTTTCAATAATACCACTAGGTTACCTAAGATTTAGTGAAACTATGTCCATTAGGGTTCACCATTCCCCATATAGAATTTTAGCATGTACCCAGCCTTCCTTCAATTGTTTCTATTCTTGGTCATCGTGAGGATTTCACAAACGGGATTTGGGTTAGGATTTAGGGCTTAGGTTTGAGAGAGTAGGGTTTGCTAAACTTAACCCTAAACCGTAAAATTGAAACATTTGTGTTGTCCGAACCTCTTATGATAAATGTATCAATGATATAACTACCATTGTATTGTCTGAACCTATAAAAGTAAAAGCACTTTTTCCTCGTACTTTAATTGTACAAACATTTCTCAACTCTTGGCTCTCTCTCTCTCCTTATCCCGTATCACGTCACATCATGAATGAGTAAAACAATTGAATAATTTCCCTTCAAAGAAACAGAAAAGTGCAGGGGAAACTATGTCGCAAGTTGCAACAAAATAGAAACAGTTAGAGCAAAGGTCATATGAATTTCAACATTGAGATTTGAAACAGATACACAGTGGGTGGCAAAAGGACACCAAACTTGTACTCTATTTCACCATATGCATCACAACTTTTTCAGAGACAGGAGAAAATTTGTATTGATCGAAACCCATGTACCAATCAGCAGCCTGACAAACTGATTTATAGATTAACACAGCAGTTCACAAAACACGCAGCAACAACTCAATCCTGGTTACGTCAACACTCAGCCCAACTTTCCCGTATGTTCGCAATACATATAATGTTGAGAAAATATAAAAGATCCCAATTAGGATGACAAAAATTTATGTTTTCAAATATTTCATACTCCCCAAAAATGGCAGCTGGAAATCTATCATTTCTTTTCAGCCAAACATTCCACAGCAAGGCCATGACAGCACACCTCCAAATGGTTTGGGCTTTCTTTCGATCTCCCACCACCAAATATTCCATGTAAAGGACGCTCATAGTCATTCTTTATCGTCTTTCTTCCCTTCAAAGATCCTCTCAGACCTCTCATCCCATCCAAAACACAACTAATAATTCACATCTCCATAGGCAATTTGCTTCAAATCTTTCTCCAATAAAACCCACCTCCATTATCAACAAATCAGACCCTTCCATAGGTAAGGAGGATCCAAGGAAATTCAGCTCCTTGAAGATTTTATTCCATAAGAAATAGGCATACAGAGATGTAACATATAATAATTCACATCTTTTCGATCATTCTTACAAAAACTGCACAGTGAAGGCGAATGGTATTTAAAAGGTCATTTTCTTAGTAACATGTCGCAAGTGTTAACCTTACAATGAGCCATAAGACAAGCAATGACCTTAATTTTGCTGATAATACCAGTTGTTTAAATCATTTTGCCAGTGAAAAGGGAGCAAAAGAAGGATCATTGATCAAGAAATGAAAGGAGGAACAACAAGAGAAACCCTCACTATCAAAGTCGATTTCCTCCTATTCGCAGACGCATATGGAGAATCTCAACATCATTCAAGATTCTTCAAAAAGAGATTCCAAGTGGCAAAAGAGTTATGGTCCTAAGAGGCCAACAATGCTAAGGAAGAGTTGTAGAGGATTAATCCCCTCTCCAAGTATCTTCCAAAATGGGATTTTGGTCCAGTCCACACCTCCAAAAAGGTGCACTCGAAAAAAGGTCTCAACCTGAATCTTTCTTTTAACAGAAATATAAATGACGTTGAAATTCTCCAATTCTGTAGTTAATTGGATTACAGGGTTTCATTTTGTTTCAGAGAAGAAGAATAAAAGAAAATTAAAACTAAGGATGATTTGGATAGGTAAATTCCCATTAAAATTCAGGTTTTTACCTGGCTTGGAAACCCGTGGTAAAGTTGACACTGGTGACATGTTACAAGAGAGAATTTCTTTTATTTGTATATCCTTTTAATGGTGTTGCCTTTGTAAAAATGATAAGGAATGTTTGAACCACCTTTTTATTACACCGTTCATATTATTTTTTTTCTGTGTAATATGGTCTCCAAGGAGTTAAATACCCTGGGATATCCTATTGAAAGTGTTGATTTGTTGGTTAGAGAAATGCCGTACAACGAGGGAAAAACTCTATATCAAATTGCCTATGGAATTGTGTCGTATTAAGCCACCTTTTGGTTGTCATGGAATGAGAGGAATTGGGGAAATTTCGAAAGAGGAGAAAGAATGTCTTTTGGAACGGATCAAGCTCAAGACCTCTTTGAAGGCCTCGGAGATGAGAAATCATTTAGAAGTTATCCTCCATCTCTCTTATTCTTCAATAGCGCATAGGCTAATGTGTTGGATCCTTCAGCAAATTTGATATGGTCTAGATAGGAGTTGATTGGAGAAAGCAGCATATAGTAACCAAGATAAAGGCTCTGATTGGAGTTAGAGGATTGGTGAGAAAGGTTTGTGTGTTTACTTCGAATTGCATGTGTGGAACCAATGTTTAAAAAGGCGTTTGAGGCTTACGCCTGGAGGCAAGGCGGGCAACCTCAGGGTTGAATTTGAGACTTATGCCTCAATACGCCTCGAGACTTACGCCTCGTTGCTCCTCACGCCTTTTTGCTGAGGCGCGAAAAAAAAATTGCACTTAACTCATACTATTTACTATTGTAACTTGAAAGAAATTTTAAAAAAATAACCAATATGTGAATGAAACTTAAAAACTGATTTTGCCAATTTGATTAATTTATTGTCATATTATAAAATAACCATTGTGAATGAAATTATAAAAAATGATTTGGTCAATTTGATTTTGCATTGATTAATTTATTGTCATATTATAAAATTAATTTATTGTCATCTCGGGGAACTAAAAAATGTTTGACTATGTGAGAAAGTCCTCAAAGATGTTTTTTTTTTTTGCAGTTTGATTTTATATTTCTTTGTTACTTTATTTTTTAGGATTTTATCAGTATTTTTTTAATATTATTTTGCTCTTTTTTTTTAAGTGAGGCTTACGCCTCGCCTCGCGCCCTTTTAAACATTGTGTGGAACTTCTGCACTCTCTTCCTATTTTGAAACCTTTCACCATGGCCACACGTCACAATGCTTTCACCATGATCCTACTCAAAACATCATCCTCCACACAATAACTGAAAAAATTGACCATTATATGGAACATGTCTCCCCCGTAACAAGGCTCGCATGGTCACGTGCCTATTCAAAATCAAGTTTTAAACACAAGACTCTCCTTGTTTATAGCTTTATACCCATCAACCACCTTATCTACTCTCCTGCATAATAACCCCTTCTTGTTTCTTTCGATACTCATAAATCATTTAAATGGTCATTGCTTAACTGTACAAGTTAGAAGAAAAATAATAAAATAAAATGAACAATCTCAAACAACAAGAATCTGATGAGTATACTTCTCATACAAATCCTATGAAGCACGGACACAATTATGGGTGTAGTGTCGTGTCGGATACGTTGACACGACAAATCTAAAAAGGCTAGGACACGACAGAGACACGCCAATAAATAAATAAATTTTTTAAAGTATATATATATATATATATATATATATATATATAGAGAGAGAGAGAGAGAGAGAGAGACGATCAAGTGCGGACTCAAATTGCGGAATTTTTAAAGGATCCTATAAACGACATCGTTTTGCATTACAACATCCGCATGTTTTTTTTCTCTTCATTTTAATGCAAAACGACATCATTTTGGAGGAGTCCATTTTAAAGTCCGGTATTTGAGTCCGCAATTTATCGGTTTTGTATATATATATATATATATATATATATAGGGAGAGGTTCACAAGTGAACCTAAAAGATGAACTTTTTAATGAACCTTAACAAAAAATACTTAACAATTAATTCATTTTAATTTCTATGTTGCAATTGGTCCGCGCCAGCGGCAACGAACACGGGTGTCGATCGATCCCCCACCCCCCGGCTGCCATGGAGGGGGATCGTCGACACCCGTGTTCGTTGCCGTGGCGCGGACCAATTACAACATGGAAATTAAAATTAATGAGTTGTTAGGTGTTAATTTGTTAAGGTTCATTAAGAAGTTCATCTTTTAGATTCACTTGTGAACCTCTCCCTATATATATATATATAAAAGGGCTTGTTTGTCAAACTAATTTATTGAAATTAACAAGGTTACAAATTTTATAATAACAATTAAACCGTAAATCAAAAGTATTCATTGAAATCAAGCAAGAGACTAACTTCATTCATTTTTTTGCTTTTTTCTTATTATGCATTAACTTCGAAAAAAATTTATTTTTATGATGACGCTCAAATTTATTAAAGTTCATTTGGTTTTGGGCGCCTAATCATGTCCGCGGAGTGTCGTAGTTGTGTCAATGAAGTGTCTGCGAAGTGTCCGCTTTCTTTACAATTTTAAATATGTCTGACACACCACGTGGAGTGTTGAGCACGTGTCTGCGAACTGTCGTACACGTGTCGGAGTATCCTACACGGGTACATCACCTTCGGAGAAGTGTCCGTACTTCATAGTACAAATCTAACCAAAAAAATATCCATCTTGGCTTTGAACAATATCAAAAAACAACAGCTTTAAAAAAATATTTTCCATTGACAACAATATCAAAATATCTTCATATACAACTACCATAATCTGCCATATTTTGTATAAAAATGCATACATGTAGGTATTACATATTTAGAAAGAGTGTGAATTCCTTTAAAACCTTTAGTTATTAGGCTATACCACTTACAAAATTAGAAGAAAAAAAAAGTAAGCGGTTCAAGACATTTAATCTTTCGGATGCGGTCACTCGTTAAACAAACATAGCAATGTGGGACTGATATATTACAAAAATACTATTATATTCATCACACAAGTTGCAGAATATAAAAACGTAATATTGCAAATTTATAATGTAATTTAGTCATATTATAATATTGTTAGACTATTATATTAAAAAAATACTATTAAATACAGTTGTACTATCACACAATATGCAAAAATAAAACGACGTAATAGAGCTATATTACAATGATAATTTACTCATAAACTGTTATATTACAAAAATCCTACTCCCTCTGTCCCAAATTAATGGTTGCTTCCTTTTTTGGACGTAATCAACAATAGTGAACAAGCCTTGGTCTTGGCCACTAGTTGAGTAAACCCTTAAAATCGTCATTTTCAAATAATGATTATTAATTTGGGACCAAAATATTGTTAAATACAGTTACATTATCGCATCACACATATTGTAATATATAACTATGTAATAGAGCTATATTGTGATTTACTCATATTATAACAACGTGAGATTGTTATATTACAAAAATCACAATTTGCATAACACAACGAAATACTGTTAAATAGAGTTATATTATCACACAATTTGACAAATAAAACATTCTAACAACAATAAATAACCATCAAATCTCTAATTTTTTTTATTCTTTTACCTTCTGTTCGATCTCAGGAACCTTCAAGACTTTCAAATTGACCTCCCTCTTTCTGCAATCCAGATGTATACGAATATAATAATGAGATCAAAATCGATTCAATTTGAAAATAAATAAAACAATACGGAGCTTACATTTCACGGACAGTTTGATCGATAACCTTCATGAAATCCATTATTGGATCTGGGAGGTAAACAAAAACGAATGAAGATGTCAAATTCGGTACAATTTGGGGGTAGATCTAAACAAATTCAACGTGAATTTAGGTTAATGAAATGAAGATGCACCTTTGAGTAGATGAAATGAAAGTACAAATATGTATATATAGGTTAGATCTATCTGGCGAGAGGGAGAGGGAGAGGCAGATAGAGAGAGAGGTTCTCGGGGGATATGAATGCAAAAGAAAAAAAGGAAAGAGGAAGGGATAAAAGATTGCTATCTTTGAGTAAAATATGGCTCTCTATGATTTTGTCTACCATTTTCCCCAAACCTTTTAAAAAAAAGGCTAAGGTGGCGGTGGTGGTAATAGAATTAAGAAAGATTGGTTTTATTTTATTTTCTTGACTTTATTTCGTTTTAAGAGTAGGTCATTTGATTAGTTTTGATTACTTTTTTATAATATAGTGTGGGATAATCTATCACATTATGTAATACTGTTTACCAATTGTGGTGGTGGAAGGGCCACGAAACTCTTAGGCTTCGTTTGTTTGTCAGGAAAGTTAAGCGAGAAAATGATTCCTGAGAAAAGTGAAGTGAAGTGAAGTAAAGGAAAAGGAAAATCATTTTCCTGTGTGTTGGTTGACAACAGTTTCCTGCAGGAAAATCAAAGAATTGTTCGTTTGGTTGTCATGAAAGTCGCAGGAAAATTGCATGAAAGTTTCATATTTTTAATTAAATAAATAATTCCCAACACACCACACATAATTAGCGAAGTAATAAATTATTAAACTACATTAAATATATTAAAATCGATGTTTAAATCCACTCAACAAATTATTCAAAATGAAATAATAAGCATCTTAACATAAATAAATTGAAGAACTCGACAAACAAATTAATTATCAAAGAAATCAAAACCGCTACTAGAACTATAAGCACCAAATCCAGAAGATCCAACACCATAATGCCTCTGTAGAAAAGCAATTCGCATGTCTGGAGGATATGCCATGAATGCCTTGACCTTGATTTCATCTGCTAGAAGACCTTCAAAAGCAACATAAATATCTTCTTGGCTCAATACTTCAAGTTCTTGCAGTGTCTGTAACAATGTAGATGGGTTTGTTGTAGCTGTACGTTCATCTAATTTTATTTTTTTGGCTTCAAGTTCACTTTTTCGTTCCATTGCATCTGCCATTTGTTTTATCCTCGAAGCCACTAAATTCATAGTCTCAAAATATGCGTCAACATTTTTAGAGCGACGACCATATTTTCTAGCTGTTGATCCTCCTGATGAGTTTCCTCGACTACTCCGAGCAATTGGATCTCCAAAGTCATTTGTTTGAGTATTATTTCCAGCACCAATTGTGTTCTCGACGTCATTAAGATTCATGTCATCTACAGGTGCATCAGATTGGCTATTATAATTATCCTCAATCGCGCGTCTAGCATTAATATCTGCCCCCCCCCCCCCCCTCGACACCATTCACCAGTTTCTCCATCATTCCCACAAACGATCCTCAATTCCTCAAGCATTTCTATACGTTTGTACCTCAAATTCTTCGCCTTTAGATGTGCCTATAAAATAAATTGCAAGTTATGTATATTTTTAAATAAATTTAATAATTAATAATAAAACATAGCCATAAAATTACCTTAACACAAGTCTCCCACACTTCATCACTGCACTCGACCTTTTTGGTTGAATAGTTAAAAGTAAAACCACTTTGGCTAAGCATCTGTTAAATATCTCTGTAACTTTTCTTGATTGTTTTCATACGGTTGATAACATTATCTTTGTTAATGTCAATTTGAAAAGTTGATTTTAATGCATTAGCAGCGGCCACATATGCTACCTCCTTAAACCCCTTGTCTATTTTGTTTCCTTCGTTACATTGAATGAGAAGCGCTTCAATGAGACAATGATCCATTTCGGGAGTCCATGTGGTGTTTCTCTTCTTTTCTTTCCCCATTGGAGTAGGTTCCTCAAATTTTTCCATATTTCTATAATATATTGCGTTCATAAATGTTAATTTTAACAAATGCTATAGAAGATGCATAAATCAATTACAGAATATCAAGTTAACTTAAAAGAACATGAATACAAAAGATATCAAAACAATTAGAAATAAAATTACAGTTAACACCGTACTAACGATGGCCATTATAATCTTGCCACATATTATTCATTATAGTAGCCCTAAGTATCTTTCCTGCTCTACCATCCTCATTCCTCGAAAGATTTTCTGCATTGCTTGGGGGCGTTTGTTGTTCCAATTCCCTATCCACATCATCTAACAAAGAATCATGGATCATTACTCCTCGGATATGGTTATGAATGATGTAACAAGCAACCACTAAATCAGTTTGGGTTGTCCAGGGGAACATTGGTTCCTCTCGTAAGATGGAAAAATGTTTTTTTATTACTCCAAATGTGCGCTCAATTGCATTTCGTAGTGAGGAGTGCCTATGATTAAAAAGCTCCTTAACAGTGGTTGGAGTACGTCCTTTAAATTAGTTCAAATGATACCTTCTACTACGAAATGGTGTAATAAATTGTTTCAGTAGTGGAAACCCCGCATCCGCAAGATAAAATTTTCCTACAATTAATTTAAGAACAAAAATTAACAATGGAACATATTGGTTATTTAGGGAAGAACATGATAATGCAAATTACATGAAGGACAAGTAATTTTATGATTTCTTGTGAGCGCACAGTCTAATATCCTAGAATTAGAAGCCGATCATTCCCAACCCGATATGACATATGTCACTTTTAGATCAAACGAACAAGCAACTAAAACACTCTGTGATGTACAACGTTTTCGATCACGAAATCGTGCTATGACATCATTTGATACTTTAGCAGGAACGAGTGTTCCATCAATCGCACCCACGCAATCCTAACATATAATACAAAATAATAAATATCTTGTTTTTTATAAATGACATTTTGAGTAGCTTATGAATGTAAATATAGTCGTAAAATTACCTTAAAATACGGCATAAACCTTGGGTTATCTCGTATTTCTTCTGGTATTTCCTCTCCAGGTGGTTTGATAAAATCATCATGTAATGAGATAATAGAGTACAAAACCTCATTAAAATAACGACTAATGGTTTCTCCTGAACGTCTAAAATAACACTTTAAAGCGCGGTTCTTCTCATTGTGTGCAATGGTGTGGAGAAATATAGTTACTTGTTCCACAACCTTCAGATGTATTGTATCATGTAACCTACCCGTCCCCTTCAGAATATAGACTAATCTATCAAATGCTTCCACGTTCATCATCAACAAATTATAACAATGCTCATCGGACTTTATTACATCTTCACTAAATTGTCTATCTGTTAAATATTTATTGCGAAGTGGATCTTTGTCCAGATACTCCAAATAATTTTTTCCACTTGTTAATAAACCAGCAACACTAGCCACAGCGATACACGCAACTTCCATTTCATCATCAGAATCTTCCGGTGAAGCCATCTACCAATTTAATATTGAAGGGAATTAATAATGTTACAATATTATTTTATTAAAAAATGAAAGACTGTTTGTTAAAGAAATACATAAATTAAAGTTTTTTTTAAGTAGTATTGATTTTTATAATAAAAAACATTTTTTTATATAATAATAACTTTCTAAGATCACGTGTGAGTGCCGCTGGCGCAGACCCATATCATTTAATGAATATGAGTCCACGCCAACAAACTGCCTTTATTTAAAAAAAAATTATTTCATTTTTTTTTACATTATTAGACTAATTATTTTTTATCAAAAAATTTGTGCTATTTAAAAAAAAATGTTTTAAAACACATGCTCTATTAATTGTTTAACAGACTATTTTTCAATTTTTTTTTATAAAGAACTGTTTTTATAAGAAATTATTTTTAAGAAATAAAAAACTGTATTTTCTAAACATCATTTCGTACAAAAACATATGTTACTTATCCAATTCATAAAAAGTGATGAGCTATGTCACTGCGCTATGTCACAAAACTGTAAAGAGAGTTTTAGCGAGTGTAATTGGTAAATAGAGTTAGATGATGTGAACAGCTATGTCACTGCGCTATCGTTGGATACAAAACCTTAACTCTCATCATTTCGTACAAAACATAACAACATATATAGGTGAGCTAGTCTCCATCTGTTTTTTTAATCATAAAAAATAGACCACAAAATCAACATTGAAAAGAAAGGGATAGAAAGAGGATGACTTCATACATGAGGTCAGACCTTTACAGCTGGATACACAGCTAAATAGCTAATATTTATACCAAAAGATACACACATAACAACTAATATTTAGAGCTAGTGATATAAATAAATGCTTACCTTTACTTTTGGGTTTCTCCTGAGTTTGATCAAATGAGTTCCTTCGCCACTGCAAAATTAGTAGAAGACGTCACTACACCAAATCTGCACTATTGTCACGATCACTGACCTTGACAAGTCCAACAGAATTGTCACGGGCGTGTCACGGGCCATGACCGTGACACGTTTAGTCACGGTTAAAAACCGTGACAAAACCTTGACCCTTTTAAAAAAAAAATATCACGGTCAATGACCGTGACAATTCTGGGCAGAATTTAAAAAAAATTTGTTGGGCAGTATGGCCACTGCCACTGTCCAGCAGTATATTTGTACCTGTTATAGCAACGTTGTACCTGTTCAAACATCATATATCAAAACAAACTAAAGATAATGCAAATATATATTCAAAATAGAAACTATTTAAGAAGAAACAACATCACCATCAATTATCTCAAATCTACAAACTATTTAGCTGGAAAAGAGATTTTGTACCGCGACGCTCGGGGACACCTCTTTATCCTTCCCTTCTCGTCCGAATAGCCACATAAGTATCGAGCATATGTGGCCTACCCTAAGGTCCACTCCCTGTCCCCTGAATTAAAATAAAGTAAAATTAGTATCCTCCCCGCAAATATAGATAAATATAAATCAAAATTGAAATCGAAATCGAAATTGACATATAAATATAAATACATTACCTGTAGTGTCACCCAAACAGCTAACTTGAGCTCATATGACACCTCCTTCCAACTAATGTACGCCGGGAAATCGTGTCAAATATAATTCTCTTCATATCTAAACACTAAGAAATGTCATAATCCTATGGAGTCATGCGCTGCAAATTCCTTCCAACCGTTGTGTAACCAAAAATAAGCAGTTGAAGTTGTCAATTCCACCTTTCAATGGTCTCCCATGTTTTGCCCTAGGTTCCAAGTGGTGGGGTATGGAAAGTGGAATTGACAACTTCAACTGGTGATGTTTGACTACATAACGGTTGGGAGGAATATGCAGAGCATAACTCCATAGGATTATGGCATTTCTTAGTGTTCGGATAGACGAAGAGATTCAGTCTCCTCTCCACATATAGGACACCCCAAATAACTATGTACTAATCACCTATTAAAGGTAAGAAGCGTATATTCATGGATTAGTATAAACAAAACTTAGATGTAGTTGGAATATTTATGTATTAATTTCCTCTCCACACACGCACACCACACAAGAGTGAAAATGATAAAGTGCAAATCAACTAAAAGCATTAAAAATGGATGTTTCAATACAAATTGAAATATTTATTACAAATTGAAAAATTATTTCAAATTCGGGTTATCATAATAAATGGATTGATATTCGGTAGGAGCAGTCAAGTCATCCACACTACTGTTTAGACGCCTTGGAGCGTGTTGGACAATTGACCACGGCTCATTGTTGATATACTCCGAATAAAACACTTGCTTAACCTTTTGAAATGCACAAACAAATGCTCATCGCTCACGTGGTCGTTGCTCTTCAACTTGGACAAGTCAGCCATGATCAAATTGGTGACATGATTAACTTTACAAGCATTTTTATCCTCAACTCTTACCCAGTCACAGTAAAATGCAACCTCTTTGAAGCTTATATAATCCAATTCAAATATATTTTGGATTGCACCATAGTAAGTCATTTCAGCTTCAACGAGATTTTTATCTTTTGCGCTCGCTTGAAAGATAGTAAGAGCTTTGTATGAAATTCCCGAGTTCTGTACATTTGTACTTTCCTCGTACACTTTAGCGCCGAAAATGTAACCGTTCAATCGATACTTTTTGTACTCTTGTACCACGAACAAGGGTCCAGTGACTAGACGAGCAAGCCTTGATGTCGCATCACCCGTTTTTAGGAGCTGAGAATATAGATAAATTAATTATATTAGTGGTAAAATTTTAGTGTAATGTAACGGTATATAACGACTGTTTTCATTATAATTACCTCTTGTGTCAACCACAGCCTAAATTCGTTGTCTGATTGTACCATTATTTTTCGTCTTTTATTATTCTCACAGGCTTCATATTTTCTGCATATTACAAAATTAATCATGTATAAAATAATCTAAAATAATGTTATAAACATTATAATAATCGAAACTCACTTTTTCCATTATTCGACATCTTCATGTGTGTCAAATAGATAACGAGCTACTTGTTCATGTTGCAAACTCGTTAATTTCACTCGTTTTCCCATCACATGACCACCATCATCGACGAATTCATCAGTGTCATCAACGCTGGTCAAGTCAGGCATATATTCCCGAGTATATATTGATGACTCCACGGTGATGTATTCCTCTGCAATTGACCCTGCAATGTATCGCGTATTCTTGACGTAATCTTTAAAAACTTTCATTAATCTTTCAAACGGATACATCCACCGATATCTAACTGGACCACAAAGAAGTGCCTCGTCACATAGGTGTACCAACAAGTGAACACTTATGTCAAAGAATGCTGGGGGAAAATACATCTCCAATACACAAATCGCTTCGATCAGAGCCAATTTTGCGGCCACTATGTGTTCTCGATTCACTACCTTCTCACACAAGAGGGAGAAGGTAATACTAATTTGCATAATAGCCCTACGCAAATCCTTGTGCTTGGAGAAACAGTGCTTAAACAATAGAGGAACCAATTGCATGATCACATGGCAATCGTGGGACTTACATTTATGTAAATAATGAGTAGCATAATTCACAATCCTTTGCAAGTTGGACGAAAAAGTAGATGGGCCCTTCAAATTATATATTGTGTCTAGAATCAACTTTCAATTCACCGTGAAAACTCCAAAATCGATAACTATCTTGCATACCCGATCTTAACAAATGTAGTTCAACTGTTTTCCACTCAAACACCTTACCATTCTTACACCTAGCACACGGACACGAAAACTCTTCATCATTATGATATATCTTTACATATTTCACAAATTCGTTAGCACCTCTGTGAAACACATCCCCCATTCTATTAGTCTCATCAATCCACTCTTTGTATTTCGGATATCCCATCACAGCTACCACAACTAAACACCTATTAAAGTTAAACAAAAATTAGATTTATAGTATGTTTTATTTAATTATCCCATCATTTAATTATCCTATTAAAGGGTGAGTGGTCCTATCCCATTCAAGACTGCATTTTTTTGTAATATACTTAACAGCTCATGCACATTGTTACGATTTGAAAAAAATTCGACAGCATATCCCCGTAGTTCTCCAAGTACACGACGTAGATTGACAGGTGTGAGTGTTATTTCAATTGATCAATTGAAATAACAGTCACACTTGTCAATCTAGTATGTACCCAGAGAACATTAAGATACGAGTGCAAAACTTCCTCCAAAAGTAACAACTTTAAGCCAATAAGAATATTATACAGAAATTATACAGTCTCAAACTGTCCAAACGGGACAATTCGAGAGATCTCATTACAGGGGTAATGACTCTCGAACGGGTCTAAGGGTTATTGAATGCGTACGCATAAGAACTAGAAGGCTAGTATCTATGCGCACTATATTTAATTTTAAGTATGTTTCATTTAATTATCATACTATATATATATTGTTCGATATACAGAGTAATTTTCAAAAAAAATTGAAAAATTTCACCCCCATATGGACAATAATCCAGTGGTCATGCCACTTTTAAAACTAACCAACCAAACATTTACTAAACAAAATAATCCAACAGCAATGTCAACAATAAATGTGTATCCCGTACTCATTCTAATTCATCTACTCAATTAATTTATTTCATCAATTAAACTAACAATTAACGTATATAATTATTAATTTACTAATTTACACTGAGGGGCAATCCTACTTTCATATGAAATGGGCACTAATTATTAATTTACTTTCATCTAAAACTGTTTCATTTATTAATTATATTTTAGTTGATGTAATTATAGAATCTATGGATGGATTCAATTTAATTTTACTATGTGAATATTTTTATCTACAATGAGTTAACCTTGAAACAATATATATTATCTCATAGAATCGTCAAAACACGATATTAAGAGAATTACAATGGTACCTTGACTTACCCCGCCTCCCCACCCCCACCCCCCCACAAACAAATTAACAAATTCATGGGTTAATTCAAATACAAAAATAATTCATGGGTTAATTCAAATACAAAAATACAAATTCATGGATTAATTAAAATACAAAAATACAAATTCATGGGTTAATTCAAATACACACACACACACACCTCCCTCCATACCCCCCACTCACCACACACACACACACACATCACACACACACACACAATAGCCCCCCACCCTGCCCCACCTCCCTCCACACCCCCCACCCACCACACATATACACACACACACACAACAACAACCCCCCCCACACACACACGCGCACACACACACACACGCACATATATACACACACACATATATATATACACACAAACATATATATAAATGGAAGACAGAGAGAGAGAAATAAACCTGAAAGTAGAGAGAGGGAGGGAACGGCGGGAGGGAAAAAATGTAATACCCCGTATTTTTATGCTATATTAATTTGGGGATTTATTAAATTTAATATGACGGTTTATTTAATAAAAATTCGAAAATTAATTATGTAATAATTATTAACGTGACGAGAGTTAGTAATTATGGAAAACTTGTTGAATATTACTAATGAGCATAGTAATATATTATATTGGTTATATTGAATGTCATAAGTAAATTAAATGACTATTTCGGAAATTTAAGTCGGGACGTGCCCGTGTCACGTCAGGACTAATTTTGTTAAATAAAAAGTAAATATTTTATAAGTTATTCGTATGGTCGTTTTGAGTGCGCCAACGCGTCCGGAAGGGTCGAGATAGTCAGAAAAGTATACCCGGGGGTTTAGTTTGGGTCTCGGGGCGTTTTTAGGCCTAATTGGTGCCCCGGGAGGGCATTTTAGTCATTTTACATAAGTGGGTAATTAAACCCACGAATTTCAGTCAACCTATATCAGCCATTAGGTCAGACTCTTAGGGTTAGAACATTCACAAATCAAGTGACGGCCATTGGAGAAGAGAGGAGAGAGCTCCGTGACGTGTGTCAACTCACCACTGGCGAGTGGGGGTAGAGATTGGTAGCTTGGTATTACCTGCAGACATGTTAGTCTTAGACATGCACGAGAATGATGTGATTATTGGTATGGATTGGCTCGCATCTTATAGAGCCATGATTGATTGCTTCGGTGGGAGCATTATTTTTGCCATTTCGGGGCAAGAGATGTTTGTAGTGGCGATGCCTCGCCCAGAGGGAGGTTCGACCGCTCATTTGTATTACATAGAGGAGGATACCTCTAAGGAGGTTGTGATTCCCTTAGATTCGATCCCTGTCGTCAGGGAGTATTTCGATGTGTTTCAGGAGATACCAGGCCTACCGCCCAGTCATGAAATAGACTTTGTTATAGACCTATTGCCTGATACGAGACCTATAGCACGCGCACCGTACCGTATGGCTCCAGCAGAGATGCGAGAGCTATGAGATCAGATAGAGCAGCTGTTAGGTCAGGGCTTCATTCGTAGGAGTACCTCACCTTGGGGCACTCCAGTCTTGTTTGTGAAGAAGAGAGATGGTTCACTGAGATTGTGTGTGGACTACCGGGAATTGAACAAGGTCACGATACGGAATAAGTATCCGTTGCCTCGAATCGATGATCTGTTCGACCAGTTGAGGGGAGCAACTTTCTTTTTGAAGATAGATCTGAGGTCGGGGTACCATCAGTTACGTATTAGAGAGCAGGATGTTTCAAAGACTGCCTTCTTGTCGAGATATGGGTCCTACGAGTTTAGGTTAATGCCGTTCGGACTCACAAACGCTCCAGCCGTTTTCATGGACTTAATGAATCGAGTATTCAGAGAATTCTTGGATCATTTTGTCATCGTCTTCATAGATGATATCTTGATATATTCACACTCCGAGGAGGAGCATGCCGAGCACTTGAGGCAAGTTCTTCAGACTCTACGAGAGCATCAGTTGTATGCTAAGTACGAGAAGTGTGGATTCTGGTTGCGAGAGGTACAGTTCTTGGGCCATGTTGTTTCTGAGCAAGGGATAGCAGTTGAACCGAGCAAAGTGTCAGCGGTGAGGGAGTGGGGACAGCCCACGACACCGACAGAAGTGCGTAGTTTCTTGGGATTAGCCGGATACTACAGGAGATTCATTCGGGGATTCTCCAAAATAGCGGGTCCATTGACGAATCTGACTCGCAAAGGGGTACCATATGTTTGGGATGACGCTTGTCAGTTGGCTTTCGACGAGCTGAAGGACAAGCTTACTTCAGCACCAGTCCTTGCCTTACCGAAACCGGGTGTGGAGTACCTGGTTTATACCGATGCGTCTTTACGGGGACTTGGAAGTGTACTCCAGCAGGAGGAGAAGGCTATAGCTTTTGCTTCCCGCAAACTTAAGCCGCATGAGAAGAATTACCCCACCCACGACCTGGAGTTAGCAGCGGTCGTCTTTGCATTGAGAATTTGGAGGCACTACTTATTGGGTGAGAAATTCCGTTTGTTCACAGACCATAAGTCACTGCAGTACCTATTCACTCAGCGAGAGCTGAATATGCGTCAGCGCAGGTGGCTAGAGTTTGTGAAGGACTACCAGTTCGATATACAGTATCATCCGGGGAAGAACAACGTAGTTGCTGATGCATTGAGCCGTAGAGCGGTAGACGATGTAGCGGACGTCTGGAAAGCAAAGTGGAAGGAATTGGGTCACCAAGACGCAGTGGCACGATCTTTCATATCCGTAATGTCGGTCACACCCGAGATTGTTACAAGGGTGATACAGGCACATACTACAGACCCGTTTTGCCAGGAGCAGATTGTGCGACTTCTAGCCGAGGGTGCTGAGTCCTATTCTGTTAGTTCAGATGGAGGTTTGCGGTTTAATGAGAGATTGGTGGTTCCAGAAGGCGCGGAGTTACGTCATGAAGTGATGACTCATTCTCACGGGTCCCGATTTGCAGTACATCCGGGAGGTGATAAAATGTACCAGGACATGAGGCGTCAATACTGGTGGAGTGGGATGAAGAAGGACATCGCCGAGTTTGTGTCCAAGTGTTCTACCTGCCAGCTGGTAAAGGTGGACCACCAGAAACCGTCAGGATTTCTTCAGCCGTTGAAAGTACCCGCGTGGAAGTGGGAGAGTATTTCCATGGATTTCATTACAGGGTTGCCTACATCACAGCGGGGCCACGATTCTATCTGGGTGATTGTAGACCGTTTGACCAAGGTGGCTCATTTTCTGCCAGTGAGGACAGATTATACCACGGGTCAGTATGCTCAGTTGTTCATCGCTGAGATTGTCAGATTACATGGGGTGCCCCTGAATATTGTGTCAGATAGGGACAAGATTTTTGTGTCACGTTTCTGGGAAAATTTTCAGGAGGCTATGGGTACTGAGTTGAGGTTGAGTTCAGCTTACCACCCACAGACAGATGGACAGACATAGCGTACTAATCAGATGTTAGAGGATATGCTACGCATGTGTGTTCTCGATTTTGGAGGAGGTTGGGAACCTCATCTTCCACTGGTAGAGTTTGCTTATAATAACTCCTATCAGTTTAAGATTGGCATGGCTCCATTTGAGGCTTTGTATGGCAGGCCTTGTTATTCTCCAACCTGTTGGCTCGAGGTGGAGGACAATAAGTTGCTAGGACCGGAAGTGATTCAAGAGACCTCCGCGAGGATTGGGATAATCAGGAGTCGTATTCGGGTAGCCCAAGACAGGCAGAAGAGCTACGCCGATGAGAAACGGTTCTTCCGGGAGTTTAATGTGGGAGATCAAGTGTTATTGCGTGTATCTCATATGAAGGGAGTGATGAGGTTCGGGAAGAAGGGTAAGTTGGCTCCGAGGTACGTAGGACCATTTCCCATCATCGAGAGGATTGGGCCGGTAGCATACAGGTTGGGATTGCCAGAACATTTACATCGCATCCACGATGTATTCCACATCTCATCGTTGAGACGATATCTTAGGGATGATATGGCCCATACTCACATTGCGATAGATGAGATTGACTTACAGTCTGATAGCTCTTACGAAGAGAGACCAGTGGCTATTCTAGACTATAGTGAGAGGAGATTGAGGTAAAAAATAGTTCCACTTGTGCGAGTCCAGTGGGAGCATCATAATATGGAGGAATCCACTTGGGAGCGTGAGGCAGATATGCGCGAGAGATATCCAGAGTTGTTTTTACCAGGTATGCCTTATTTTTCGAATTTCGGGACGAAATTCCGTTATTAGGGGGAAGTATGTAATACCCCGTATTTTTATGCTATATTAATTTGGGGATTTATTAAATTTAATATGACGGTTTATTTAATAAAAATCCGGAAATTAATTATGTAATAATTATTAACGTGACGAGAGTTAGTAATTATGGTAAACTTGTTGAATATTACTAATGAGCATAGTAATATATTATATTGGTTATATTGAATGTCATAAGTAAATTAAATGACTATTTCGGAAATTGAAGTCGGGACGTGCCCGTGTCACATCAGGACTAATTTTGTTAAATAAAAAGTAAATATTTTATAAGTTGTTCGTATGGTCATTTTGAGCGCGCCAACGCATCCGGAAGGGTCGAGATAGTCAGAAAAGTATACCCGGGGTTTAGTTTGGGTCTCGGGGCGTTTTTAGGCCTAATTGGTGCCTCGGGAGGGCATTTTAGTCATTTTACATAAGTGGGTAATTAAACCCACGAATTTCAGCCAACCTATATCAGCCATTAGGTCAGCCTCTTAGGATTAGAACATTCACAAATCAAGTAACGGCCATTGGAGAAGAGAGGAGAGAGCTCCAAGGCAATCCAAGGCCAAAAAGCCACCGGTTTGCACCGCCTCCACCACCACCACCGCGTAGATCACGAGTCGAGGAACGCAGCCATACCAAAATCAGCAGTGAATCTGCATACCAAAATCCCAGGCAAGTGTTTAAACTTGCTATTTTCGTTGATGCAATCTTCATGTTAGTTTAGGAATGAATTGTGATAAAAACTATGGAAGAAAACCCCATTTTTGATAGGAGAACCCATGTAGTATTGATGTATATGTTAATTCTGGAAACCCTTGCCATGTAGAGGTAATAATCCACGAAATTTGGTGATCATAATAAAGAAATATTGGAGAAAGATTCATTAGAAATCTGTTTAAGAAAATTCTAGGGTTCTTGATGATTGGACATGATTTTAGGTTGAAAATCCATGTTTAATGATAGTTATACACATGCTTTACGCTTATAAACACCTGGTATAATGTTATGATGATGATAGTAGGATTTTTGGAACGATTAGAATGGAAAAACATAGTTTTGGATGAAGAAGTTTGATGAATCCCGTAACTGCATTCTGCAGAATTTTGCCCAGACCTGCTTGATCGATCGATCGAGCCTAGAGCATCTATCGATCGAAGGTTCGATCGATCGAGCCCCAAGCTTCGATCGATCGACCCCTCCGGGCAGACTCCTATTTCCCTTGTTTAATTAGTTAAATTAAGTTTATCGTGAAATAATTTTTGGGCATTCTAAATAAAATGATTTGGGAGACATTGAGGACCAGTAGGGTATATGTAATAATGTTGGAACCTTTAATATTCAACGAGAATGATATTTATGGGATATTTACCTTAGGTTGTTAGATTTATGAATTTAAAGGGTGAGGTGCGTAAGAGAGTTACGTTGGAATCTAATAAAGTCACTTACTGAATTTCAGATTTGTGGGGATATAATCCACGAGCGTTAGGTAATAAGTGAGAAAACCCTTCGAGTTAAGGTTAGGAATAAAACCTCATACGTAATTCTATAACTGTGAAATTAAGGATAAATGGTATAATTACGGGTGATGAGAAGAACATATATTAATATGATAAAGGGGTATATTTATATGATTGTGTGTACATATATTATATGCATGTGACAAACATACCGCGTTACTTGCTATCCTTGAGGTTACCGCGCTGGGACAGTCTTATCTCGATGGGACCTTTATGGGGGATATTGACTTGTACCCTAGAAGATAGATATCCTTGGTACAGGCTATCGAATCGATAGTTCAGACGGTCCTAAGAGACGCGAGTATGTGCCATTCTCTTAGAGACTTGGAATCTATGCTTCGCCTCGATATTGTTTGTGTATGTGTTAATACAATTCGAGAGTGATTTCGAATTTGTATTCCCCTTGATTTGAGTGGTATGGGGTTGGGATAGTGGAAGTATGCACGCACCAGAGTTTTATTCGGGGTGCTGTTATATATATATATATTATGCGAGTAGTTAATATATATATGAGATTATGAAATTTGAGACTGACTACTGTGATTTGATAAGTAGGACATGGTTGTTGACTCATATTATAAATACTTGTTTTGAGAAAGTATAAAATGTCACGGGTACTTTATAAATTTTTACGAAGTTAAAAATAGAGAACTTTGGCTACAAATTGGAACATCTTTTTAAATTGAGATCGTGTATTGTAAATCTTTCGAGTAATCTAAGTTAAGTTAAATCTTTTAGAAAGACTAGTACGATAAATGTTAAAACAAACCGTTGGGAAGGTTAGTGCGATAGGTGTGCACATTAGAAGATAGGTGAGTATTTTCTCAAGAGAGGGACGTACTAATGTGTTGTTGCATTGGCCTGTATCAATTTAAATACTTGCTAAACGTATTTTAAGTCAAACACACTTTCGGGCTCTGACCCGTTTCTTTTTCTCTCCCTCTCTTGTATATATATGTATATTTTCAGGTGCCCAGCCACAGGGGCGTCTTGCTTAGGATCCCTTGAGAAGAACGAGCTGCAGCTTAGGTGGGAGTTGCAGGTCACTTGAGTAGACGGCTTCCGTTATTGACTCCACTCCTAGTACTCTCATTTATTGGGCACGTGTTGCCCCTTTCCATCATTTCATTTGTTGTTGGGACATTTATATTTCAGTTATTTCCGGTATTGTTCTATGGGATTTATTCAGGATGGATTGTGATTTTAGTTTCTTATGTTGACATTCGATTGACGAATGTATTATGTTATTTGGCTTTTTGTGGTGTGATTCTTAATTGTAGAAATGTTGTTTTAAATAAATAAATCTTTTTCTTTAATTAAAATTTGGAAAGTTTGTATGAAAAATGTTTTTGACACTTAGCTTAATTATTTAGGGTGTTAAATTGGAAAATTTATTTTATCGACAGTGATGCTGAGAATGAACCAACTGTTAACCTTGATTTAATTTAATAAAGGAGTGATCGCCCGGTATTTAATTAGGCGGGGTGTCACAAAAAATAAGGGGTAAGGTTTTTTGCTGTAGAAGTTGTCACCGTCGTGTCAAGGACATTGACCGTGACAAGTGAATTTGTCACGGACTTGTCACGGTCAATGACCGTGATAATTCTTTGTCACGGTCGTGTTAAGGTCAATGACCGTGACACAAAACACGTGTTTTTTGTCACGGTCAATGACCTTGACAAGGGTGGTCGGCTGAAAGGTGACAATTTTATCATTTTGGTGTACTGCGTTATGACATTTCAGCTCATTCCCCCCTAAAAAAAAACGTTTCAAGTAAGTATATATATGCAGTATAAAATTATTCTTTACTTACAATTTTTTTTGTCAGATCGTGTGTTGAGAAGTGATTGAGGTTTGTACTCTTTATATAGCAATCGGTTCATCCTTTATTTGTGTGATTCTTTGTGATTTCGTGGAACCACCTAAAGAAATCAATGAATTTTTCAAAGATTAGCTCAGGTGTTTTAGGAGGATTTCGTGGGAAGTGAGGATGAATAGGGACGAATTTTAGAATGTTTTGGTAAGATGTATTTTCCCGTGATTCATTTTCCGTGGGTTTTGGTCGGACGTAATATCTGGAAAAGTAATTCCTATGAGAAAGTTAATTTCACATGGGTCCCACCATTTCCTGGTAAACCAAACAACAAAACTCTCCAGGAAAACCATTTTCCGGTCATTTTCCTTTCCTTTCCCGTGAAACAAACGGAGCCTTAAGGTTTACTAATGAAATGTGGTTGTAAGGAGAGTCAAAGGGGCTTGAGAGAAAGGGAAGAAAAACAAGAGAGGGGGAATACGCATTTATTATACGAAGGTCACTCGAATGACCTGGGTCTCGTATAAATACCCCCAACGTTATATTATTGAGGGCTCGAACTTTTCTAGCCCAAAATTGCTGCCGAAATACTTCCTGACAAGAGAGTTTATCGTAAGGACATTTATTGTGTGACCAACCCCCTTTTACTCCGTTTTGTGTTTAAGGTTACTCCATTGCCTTTATTGCACTAAGGGTGCTTGCTCCAACTCCTTCCAACCAAGTCAACTGTGGGATCCCCCTCATTTATGATTTCATTATCGCATTTATATTGAAAGAACACATTTAATACAAGAGTTTTACACATTGAATGTGATGACCTGAGATGTGACACCCCGCCTAATTAATTACCAGGTGATCAGTCCTTAATTAATTAATTTCTAAATATCAAGTTGGTTTAGATAATACATCACTGTCGAAAACTCAAATTGTAATTTAATAAAACTAACCACCTAATATTTAAAAAGGGTGATGTCCAAATTTTATCTCGTCATTAACTACTACTAAAAGAATACCAAAAAATACCATACATCACAGTAACATAAGTAAAGTCTGACTGAAGTAAAATAAATGTCTGGAGTCAACATCTCCAGGCACAATTCCATACAATAAATCCAATAAAAGGAATCAAATCTAAGAGAGAATTTAAAACGACAAAATCTCTGAAAGTAAACATAAGTAAGGACGATATGTCCAACATAATGGATAACGAAAAAAGAAAGAATGAGCTGAGTCGTCTACTAGCAATAATCCCGCAGCTTCCACAGTAGTTACAACACGACAACTGAATAGAGTCTCCTAAGGCTGATGTCCATGTGGCTGGGCACCTAAAATAATGGAACAATAGAAAGATATACAGAAAAACGGGTCAGAGTCGGAGTTGAAAACTGTTTAAAATAGCAAGTGCTTAAATTGATTCAATTAGCACAATTATTCTTCAAGTTAACTTAGCGTACTCACTTGAGATACTCGCCCCTCGATCTAGTGTGCACGTCTAACTAGCCTAACTACCCATACTAGCCATGATGCCCTGACTGACTACTAAGTGTATGATAATATGCTTGAAAGTCTCCCTAAATAACTCAAAACCGACGTACTTATGATTTCGATATAGGTTTAGGATTACTTTAGTTTATTCTCGTATCCTTCTAAATGCCCAACTGATAATAGCATAAGAGTACATTTAAAATAGCGTCATCAACATAAGACACCAAACATGATTCTGGTATACACACATCATTCACTTTAGGTATACATATTAATTTATATAAATACAGTAATATTTCACCCTTGTTTGAAAAACCCTTAGTGTTAAGCATACTCGGCTACCCAGTCCAATTGCAAAGCTCACGCATAGATGACAACAGGTTCAATCTCTCGAGAAGTAATAAAAACATAAACACCTATTGGAGGCGAACATAGTCCCAAGCCGATGGGCTATGCACATACCTACGCACCCATACGACCGTCATCACTATCATTCTCACGGATAGCTCGTACCTAGGTTTCATGCTCTAGTGGTACGACTCTAAATCTCTCGAAGGCACACAAGATTCAGTCGTCCACAACGCATTAACCTCCGTTCGATAGCCAGTAGCGAGGTATGTCATACACATAATATTTTGAACAAGAAGTATGCATACAACTTATGTAAATTCATTATCTTTCCCATAGTCTAGTATTTGCAGTACGAATAGTATGTATCCCTTATCATACCCCGCACCTTATTCATATATATCCTCCCTTGTATTTTCGCATATCTTTAATTTTATAAATTTTTCTACCTTCCGAAAGTCAATATATTCTCCGCTCACTAGTAATTATAGATTTTAAGTCACTTAACGTTCATACAGGCCTAACACTCATTGAAGTAAGCCTACGGGAAGTTTGAATAAAAATCGGCCTAAAAAGGTCAATATGAAATCTCATTAGAAGACCCAGAAATCTCGTTCGAATGAGGTCGTTCGAACGAAGGTACTTTGAACGAACCACCAAACTCATTAGAAAGGCTACTGGAATCTCGTTAGAAGTCTCATTCGAACGACCTGGGCTGGACTTCTAACGAAATTTCCGAAGTCGCACAGTTCATCTCTAAAATTCATCTTTTCAGATTTTCTCCACTCAAATCTCAACCTAAATACATTCCAACACAATTGCAAGGTTTCCAAACTACTCTAAGTCACCCTATAACACTTCTTAGCAGAGTTTTGGGGTCTAATCCTTCTAATCATCATGTAATTTCAATAAATTCCTAAATTTTACCATAGACCATACTAACATAAATCCATAATTTATTTGTCTATAAAAACCCCATTTTATTTCGTGATTAACGTCTAATTCATCAAATTTCACATTCATATTAAGGGGAAAATCCTCTACATGCAAACCCCCATTAGATTTCTAAAATTCCTACACGATTTCATCATAGGTAAACCCAAATTTGGAATTAGTTGTTCTAAAACCTCAACACATGTTAACAAGAGTATTAATTTCTAAGAGAAGAGAAAGATAATCACTTGCCTTAAAATGAACTTCTGATTCGCGGGTTGAAAGTGGTATAGGAACGATCCTCCTGACACAATCTACGCGCTGGTGTACTTTTCGTTGTGAAAGGTTGAGTTCTTGACTTAGGGCTCTAATGGAGTCTCATTCTTCTTCCTTGGTTCTCTCTCTCTTTTTCTCTCTTTTCATGTAGGTTGAAATTGACGGCTACTAACCCTAAATGCCTTTTAATTAAACCTAATTTTCGTCCATTTAATTACTCTAAATTTCCTAAAGACCAAAATACCCCTCCGGGGTGTCGTTTTGGGTTAAAAATATTCCGGACTCCAAATAAAATACCCGAATAGTGTTTTCTGACTATTACGACCCTTTCGGACCCTCTGGCGCACTCAAAATAGTCGTCCGAGTTATACAAAAATAAATTATCTTTTAACCCCCCCCCCCCCCCCCAAATACATACAATTGACGCGACTCATGCGCATCCCAAATATTTATAACATAACTGTCGTGTATCTAATTCCCGGTCATACAATTATTTCAATAATTACTAACTCTCATCCTGTTAGTGATTATTATCATAAAATCAAATTAATTATAATTTTAATTTTCTCCCTTTAATTTAATTAATCCCCATTTTCCATAAAAATTATTATGCGTAAAAGTACGGGGTATTACATACTTCTCCCCTAATAACAGAATTTCATCCCAAAATTCAGAAAAGAATATATATATACCTGGCAAGAATAACTCTGGATAACGTTCACGCATGTCATCCTCGCGCTCTCAAGTTGATTCCTCAACATTATGGTGCTGCCACTGAACACGTACTAGTGGTGCTACTTTTGACCTCAACTTCCTCTCGCTACGGTCTAAGATTGCAACCGGCCCCTCCTCGTATGAGCTATCAGGCTGTAAGTCTATCTCCTCTATCACAATATGAGTATGGGCCAAATCATCTCGAAGAAATCTCCTCAGCGAAGAGATATGAAACACGTCATAGACTCTACGTAAGTGCTCTTGTAACCCAAGTCTATAAGCAACTGGCCCAATCCTCTCGATAATAGGGAATGGCCCTACATACCTAGGCGATAACTTTTCCTTCTTCCCACAATGCATAACTCCCTTCATAAGGGACACTCGAAGTAATACCTGATCCCCAATGTTGAATTCTCGAAAATAACATATTGCATCAGCGTAACTCTTCTGCCGATCCAGAGCAACTCGAATACGGCTTCGTATCAACTTTATCCTTACCGAGGTATCCTGAATTACCTCCGAAACCAATAACTTGTTGTCCCCCACCTCTAGCCAATATGTTGGAGAACGACAAGGTCTGCCGTATAGGGCTTTGAATAGAGCCATACCGATAGTAAA
Organism: Sambucus nigra; assembly: GCA_949130495.1. Classification (NCBI taxonomy): domain Eukaryota; kingdom Viridiplantae; phylum Streptophyta; class Magnoliopsida; order Dipsacales; family Adoxaceae; genus Sambucus; species Sambucus nigra. Next base: position 77,550,670 of record OX422208.1, read on the forward strand.
TTGATAGGAGTTGTTATAAGCAAACTCCACCAGTGGAAGGTATTGTTCCTAACTTTTGCCAAAATCAATGATGCACATCCGTAACATATCCTCCAACAACTAATTCGTCCACTCTATCTGACCATCTGTCTGCGGGTGGTAGGCTGTGCTCAGTCGTAACTCCGTACCCAACGCCTCCTAAAAACTTTTCCAAAATCGAGAAATGAACACCTTATCTCTGTCAGACATGATATTGAGAGGCACTCCGTGGAGTCTAACTATCTCTGCTATGAATAACTGGACATACTGTCCCGCGGTGTAGTCTGTCTTGGCTGGCAGAAAGTGGGCTATCTTGGTCAATCGATCCACTATTACCCATATCGAGTCGTGACCCCTCTGCGATGTAGGTAATCCCGTGATGAAGTCCATGAAAATGCTCTCCCATTTCCACATAGGAACCTCTAATGGTTGTAGAAGTCCCGTCGGCCTATGATGGTCCACCTTTACCAATTAACAAGTGGCACATTTCGAGACGAACTCGGCAATATCCTTCTTCATTCCGCTCTATCAATACCGTCTATGCATGTCCTGGTACATCTTATTCCCATCGAGATGCACTGTAAATTGGGAACCGTGCGACTCTGTCATCACCTTGTATTGTAATTCTTCACATTCGGGAATAACCAATCTCCCATTAAAACGTAGTCCCCCGTTTGAACCCACGGTGTAAGACTCAGCCCCCTCGAATAAAAGCTTCACTATCTGACTTTGGCAGAACGGATCATCCGCTTGAGCCTGTACTACTCCCGTAATAATCTGGGACGCAATCGTTATTACAGACATAAATGATCGAGCCACCACATCCTGGTTCCCTAACTCCTTTCATTTCGTTTTCTACACCTCGGTCACCTCACCAACTGGCCTACGGCTCAACGCATCTGCTACCACGTTAGCCTTCCCCGGGTGGTGTTGGATATCAAATTGATAATCCTTCACGAACTCAAGCCACCGACGTTGACGCATATTTAATTCCTTATTCGTGAAGAGGTACTGTAGTGATTTATGGTCCGTGAATAAGCGAAATTTCTCCCCTAGGATATAGTGTCTCTAAATCTGAAGCGCGAACACGACTGCTGCTAACTCTAAGTCGTGGGTGGGGTAATTCCTCTCGCGAGGCTTAAGCTTACGGGAGGCATAAGCTATAGCCTGATCTTCCTGCTGAAGTATACCTCCAAGTCCTAATAAGGACGCATTAGTGTAGACTAGATACTCCACTCCCGGCCTGGGTAATGTTAACACTCGTGCTGAGGTTAACTTATCTTTCAACTCATCGAAGGCTAACTGACAGGCGTCACTCCAGATAAATGGCACCCCTTTACGAGTCAAGTGCGTTAACGAACCCGGTATCTTTGAAAACCCTCGAATGAACCTCCTGTAGTATCTGGCTAAACCCAAGAAATTACGTATCTCGATCGATGTCGTGGGCTATCCCCACTCCCTCACCGCTGACACCTTCCCTGGATCCACGGATATCCCTCTGTCGGAGATGATATGCCCCAAAAACTGTAACCCCCTTAGACAAAACCCAAATTTCTCGTATTTTGCGTACAACTGATGCTAGCGCAATGTCTGCAAAACTTGCGCCTCAAGTGCTCGACATGGTCCTCCTCGGTCTGTGAGTGAACCAGAATGTCATCTATGAATATGATGACGAAATGATCCAAGAACTCTCCGAACACCCTGTTCATCAAGTCTATGAACACGGTCGGGGGGTTGGTTAGCCCGAAGGGCATAACCCTGAATTCATAGGAACCATATTTTGTTAAGAAAGCAGTCTTCGACACGTCCTGTTCCCTGATGCGTAGCTGATGGTACCCTAATCTCAAATCAATCTTCGAGAAGAAAGCCACTTCTCTCAACTGGTCGAATAAGTCATCGATTCGAGGCAACGGATATTTATTCTGTATTGTGACTTTATTCAACTCTTAGTAATCAACACATAACCGCAACGATCCATCCCTCTTCTTAACAAATAATACAGGAGCACCCCACGACGAAGTACTCCGACGGATAAACCCCTGTCCCAACAACTGCTCAATCTGGTCACGCAACTCCCTCATCTCTTCTGGAGCCATATGATAAGGTGCGCGAGCTATCGGTCGAGTATCTGGCGAAAAATCAATGAAAAAATCTATCTCTCTACTCGGTGGTAACCCTCGAATCTCCTGAAACACATCGGTAAACTCTCAAAATACAGGAATCGAATAAAGCAGTACCACAACCTCCGTAGAGGTCTCCTCCTCTATACAGTACAAATGCGTGGATGATCCTCCCTCATAGCGAGGCATCATCACCAAGAACATCTCCTGCCCGGGTATGGAAAAAACTATACTCTTACTATAATAGTCAATCATGCCCCTATACCTAACAAGCCAATCCATGCCCATAATCGCATCATACTCAGACATGTCTAATACAAGCATATCAGTGGGTAAGATAAACCTCCCAATCTCTATATCCCCGACGAATAAAAGAAATAACGAAACCCCTACTCAACGGCGAATCCACACGAGTGGTCGTACCCTCTGTTGTATCAAGTAACCCCATAGTACGCGCAAACCTAGTGGCAATAAAATAGTGTGTGACTCCCGTGTCAAATAAAATGCGCCCCAAAGTCCCCTGGATAGAAAATATACCCTCAATCGCTGGTGGGTCCTGCGGGATTGCGACCTGGTGTAGATTGTAAACTCATCTATACTGAAGTTGCCCTTGCTGAACTGAGGCGGCTGGGATGGGTGGCAATGCTGCCATCTGTGGAGGTGCTGGGAGAGCTACGGGAAATAACGGTCTATGGGGTTCCTGACGAACACCCTGCTACTGCTGGACCCTACCCTTCTGAGGGCAGTCCTGATATTTGTAGCCAGTGTTGCCACACGTGAAACATCTCTCTGGGAAAGGTCCTCCCCTTTGTCCCTGCTGTTGTCCTCGACCCTGATGGCCGTTACCACCCCTCCCTTGGTTATTATGGCCCTATTAAAACTGTTATTGGCCCTGCTGGCCCTGATGGCCATGTTAACCATGATGGGCATGTCAAAAGCCTTCCTACCCATGTATAAAACCTCCTGACCTGAACCTCTTAGGATCCCCTTGTTGGGAACCCTGATCACTGTGCCTATGCTGGCCCTAAACTGTCTGTGCCCCACCAGTAGCATTTTCTCCTGCCCTGCCCTACTGGCTGGGCTCTCCCACCTTCTTAACTTCGGACAAGTGGAAGCGGTGGTCCTGGCAGTGGATTAGTGCTGCGTTGACCACATCTGAATAGGTGGTCAGGGAGAGATTGCCTATTAAATGCTGGCGGATCCTCCATGTCAACCCATTAATGAAGTGCTGAATCTTTTTCTCTTAGGTCGAAATCTTACTCGATACAATGTTGAGCAGATTAGTAAACTCTACTTCGTATTCTGCTACGGTCCTTCCCTCTCGCTTCAGATTTGCTAATTTTTTACTTGTGACACCCCGCCTAATTAAAGACCGGGCGATCACTCCTTTATTAAATTAAATCAAGGTAAACAGTTGGTTCATTCTCAGCATCACTGTCGATAAAAATAATTTTTCCAATTTAACACCCTAAATAATTAAGCTAAGTGTCAAAACCATTTTTTTTTATATACAAACTTCCAAATTTTAATTAAAGAAAAGGTTTATTAATTCAAAACAACATTTATACAATATAGAATCACACCACGATGAACTAAAATAAAACTATACATTCACCAATCGAATGTCAACAATATAAAACTAAAAATCATAAACCATCCTGAATAAATCCCATAAAACAATACTGGAATAACTGAAATATAAAAATCCCAACAATAAATGAAATGATGAAAAAGGGCGACACGTGCCTAATAAATGAGAGTAATAGGAGTGGAGTCAATAACAGAAGCCGTCTACTCAAGTGACCTGCAACTCCCACCTAAGCTGCAACTCGTTCTTCTCAAAGGATCCTAAGCAAGACGCCCCTGTGGCTGGGCACCTGAAAATATACATATATATACACAAGAGAGAGAGAGAAAAAGAAACGGGTCAGGGCCCGAAAGTGTGTTTGATTTTAAAATACGTTAAGCAAGTATTTAAATTGATACAGGCCAATGCAACTCATATTAGTTCGACACTCTCTTGAGGAATTCTCACCTCTCTTCTAATGTGCACGCCTATCGTACTAACCTTCCCAACAATTTTAGTTTATCTTAACTTACTCCTAAGTTTCCAAAACCGAACGATGACAATGTTTTAAAAAGGTTACTTTCAATATGTAGCACTCCTCTCGTTTTAGCTTCATTAAATTATAAGCTTCCCAGTGTTTTCTCATACTTTCACAAAACAAGTATTTAATAATTTGAGTCAACAACCATATTCTACTTATCAAATCACAGTAGGCAGTTTAAAGTTTATAACCTCATATATATTGACCACTCGTGTAATATATATATATATATAACAGCACCCCAACTAAACTATGGTTCGGGCATACTCTGCTATCCAATCCCCGTATCGCTCACACAAAAGGGAATACAAGTTCGGAATCACTCTCGAACCGTATTAACATATACAAATAACGTTGAGGCGAAGCATAGATTCCAAGTCCAAGAGGTCAGTACATACCCACACGTCTCTTAGGACCGTCCGACTATCAATCTGATAGCCCGTACCTAGGATCTCTATCTTCTAGGGTACGAATCAATATCCCCCATAAAGCAACACAGGATAAGATCGTCCCAGCGCGGTAACCTCAGGGATAGCAAGTAGCGCGGGTACGTTTTTCACATGTATATAATATATGTACACACAATCATATAAATATACCAATCTCATCATGTTAATATAGGTCACTCTCATTACCCATAATTACAACATTTATCCTAAATTTTACATTTTTAAGATTTCGTATAAGGTTTCGTCTCTAACCTTAACTCGAAGGGTTTTCTCACTAACTACATGACGCTCGTGGATTTTATCCATCCAAGTAACAAATTCAGTAGGTAGACGTCTATTCACTACCGTAGGTATTCGTTGTAACCTCTCACTTAAAATACGTAGTTCGTCGTTCCTTAATTAATTATCCCTTAAACCCAATTATCTTGTCATAATAAAATTCTCAACACTTAATCATATGTCCTACTGGTCTCTTCTATATCCCAAAACATTATATTTATAATGCCCAAGAAATATTCCAAGGTAAATTAATTCAACTAATTAAACAAGGGGAAAAAGAGTTTGCCAGGAGGGGTCGATCGATCGACGTCTGGGGCTCGATCGATCGAACCTTCGATCGATCGACTCTCGAGGTTCGATCGATCGATCAAACAGGTATTTCGATTTCTGCAGAAGTGCAGTTACGGGTTTGACTAATATTCTTCATTCAAATCCATAATTTCCAACACTAATCATCCCAAAACTTATACTACAATCATGGCAATATATTTCCAGATGTTTCTAACGTTAAGCATGCATATAACCATCATTAAACATGATTAAACAACCTAAAATCTCATCAAATCATCAAGAACCCTAAGTTTTCTTAACTTTTGTTCTAATCAGTTTTCTCCAGAATTTCCTTCTAACATAACATCACAAATTCGTGGGTTGATCATCTACTTCACATATTATTTTCAGAATATGGTTAAAACGATTTCTACATGCAAATCCCTATCAAAAATTGGGGTTTTCTTCCATTGATTATACTCCTAATCATTCCTACACTAATATGATTATTGCACTAACGAAAATATGCAAGTTAAACACTTGCATGGGATTTCAGAGGTTTGCTTTCCTGCTGATATTGGTGTGGTTGCGTTCTCCTCCTCGCGACCTACGCGTTGGTGGTGACGGCGGTGAAATCGGTGGTGTTTTGGGCCTTGAATCACCTTGAGAGCTCTCTCCTCTCTTCTCCAATGGCCGTTCTAGGGTTCTGAATGTTCTAACCCTAAAAGGCTGACTTAAATGGCTGCTAAGGATGGCTGAAATTCGTGGGTTTAATTACCCTATTTTGTAAAATGACCAAAATGCCCTCCCGGGTCACTAATTAAGCCTAAAAACATCCCGAGACCCAAACTAAACCCCCGGGTACACTTTTCTGACTATCTCGACCTTTCCGGACGCGTAGGCTCACTCAAAACGACCATACGGACAACTTATAAAATATTCACTTTTTAATTAACATAATTAGTCCCGACGTGGCACGGGCACGTCCCGACTTAAATTTCCGAAATAGTCATTTAATTCACTTATGACATTCAATATAACCAATATAATATATTACTATGCTCATTAGTAATTTACAACAAGTTTCCCATAATTACTAACTCTAGTCACGTTAATAATTATAACATAATTAATTTCCGGATTTTTTTATTAAATAAATCATCACATTAAATTTAATAAATCCCCAAATTAAATATAGCATAAAAATACGGGGTATTACATACTTCCCCCCTAATAACGGAATTTCGTCCCGAAATTCGGAAAATAAGGCATACCCGGTAAAAACAACTCTGGATATCTCTCGCGCATATCTGCCTCACGCTCCCAAGTGGATTCCTCCACATTATGATGCTCCCACTGGACTCGCATAAGTGGAACTACTTTCGACCTCAATCTCCTCTCACTATAGTCTAGAATAGCCACTGGTCTCTCCTCGTAAGAGCTATCAGACTGTAAGTCTATCTCGTCTATCGCAATGTGAGTATGGGCCATATCATCCCGAAGATATCGTCTCAACGACGAGATGTGGAATACATCGTGGATGCGATGTAAATGTTCTGGCAATCCCAACCTGTATGCTACTGGCCCAATTCTCTCGATGATGGGAAATTGTCCTACGTACCTCGGAGCCAACTTCCCCTTCTTCCCGAACCTCATCACTCCTTTCATAGGAGATACACGCAACAACACTTGATCTCCCACATTAAACTCCCGGAAGAACCGTTTCGCATCGGCGTAGCTCTTCTGCCTGTCTTGGGCTACCCGAATACGACTCCTGATTATCTCAATCCTCGCGGAGGTCTCCTGAATCACTTCTGGCCCTAATAACTTGTTGTCCCCCACATCGAGCCAACAAGTTGGAGAACGACAAGGCCTGCCGTACAAAGCCTCAAATGGAGCCATGCCAATCGTAAACTGATAGGAGTTATTATAAGCAAACTCTACCAGTGGAAGGTGTGGTTCCCAACCCCCTCCGAAATCGAGAATACACATGCGTAGCATATCTTCCAACATCTGATTAGTACGCTCTGTCTGTCCATCTGTCTGTAGGTGGTAGGCTGAACTCAGTCTCAACTCTGTACCCATAGCCTCCTGAAAGCTTTTCCAGAAACGTGACACAAAAATCTTGTCTCTATCTGACACAATATTCAGGGGCACCCCGTGTAATCTGACAATCTCAGCGATGAACAACTGGGCATACTGACCCGTGGTATAATCTGTCCTCACTGGCAGAAAATGAGCCACCTTGGTCAAACGGTCTACAATCATCCAGATGGAATCGTGGCCCCGCTGTGATGTAGGCAACCCGGTAATGAAGTCCATGGAAATACTTTCCCACTTCCATGCGGGTACTTCCAACGGCTGAAGTAATCCCGACGGTTTCTGATGGTCCACCTTCACCAGCTGGCAAGTAGAACACTTGGACACAAATCCAGCGATGTACCTCTTCATCCCACTCCACCAGTACTGTCGTCTCATGTCCTGGTACATCTTATCGCCTCCCGGATGTACTGCAAATCGGGACCCATGAGAATGAGTCATCACTTCATGACGTAGCTCCGCCCCTTCCGGAACCACCAATCTCCCATTAAACCGCAATCCTCCATCCGAACTAACCGAATAGGACTCAGCACCCTCGGCTAGAAGTCGTACGATCTGTTCCTGACAACACGGGTCTGTGGTCTGTGCCTGAATCACCCTCGTAACAATCTCTGGTGTGACTGTCATCACGGATATGAAAGAACGTGCTACGGCGTCCTGGTGACCCAGCTCTTTCCACTTTGCTTTCCAGATTTCTGCTACATCGTCTACTGGTCTATGGCTCAATGCATCAGCAACTACATTGGCTTTCCCCGGATGATACTGTATATCGAACTGGTAATCTTTCACAAACTCTAACCATCTGCGCTGACGCATATTCAGCTCTTGCTGAGTGAACAGGTACTGCAGTGACTTATGGTCTGTGAACAAATGGAATTTCTCGCCCAATAAATAGTGCCTCCAAATTCTCAATGCAAAGACAATTGCAGCTAACTCCAAGTCGTGGGTGGGGTAATTCTTCTCATGCAGCTTAAGCTTGCGGGAAGCAAAAGCTATAGCCTTCTCCTCCTGCTGAAGTACTCCCCCAAGTCCTCTTAAGGACGCATCTGTGTAAACCAGGTACTCTACACCCGGCTTCGGTAAAGCAAGGACTGGTGCCGAAGTAAGCTTGTCCTTCAGCTCGTCGAAAGCCAACTGACAAGCGTCATCCCAGACATATGGTACCCCCTTGCGAGTCAGATTCGTCAATGGACCCGCTATCTTGGAGAATCCCCGAATGAACCTCCTGTAGTATCCGGCTAACCCCAAGAAACTACGCACTTCCATCGGTGTCGTGGGCTGCCCCCACTCCCTCACCGCTGACACTTTGCTCGGGTCAACTGCTATCCCTTGCTCAGAAACAACATGGCCCAAGAATTGTACCTCTCGCAACCAGAATCCACACTTCTCGTACTTAGCATACAACTGATGCTCTCGTAGAGTCTGAAGAACCTGCCTCAAGTGTTCGGCATGCTCCTCCTCGGAGTGTGAATATATCAAAATATCATCTATGAAGACGATGACGAACTGATCCAAGAACTCTCTGAATACTCGGTTCATCAAGTCCATGAAAACGGCTGGGGCATTTGTGAGTCCGAACGGCATCACCCTGAACTCATAGGACCCATATCTCGACAAGAAGGCAGTCTTTGAAACATCTTGCTCTCTAATTCGTAACTGATGGTACCCCGACCTCAGATCTATCTTCGAAAAGAAAGTTGCTCCCCTCAACTGGTCGAATAGATCATCGATTCGAGGCAACGGATACTTATTCCGTATCGTGACCTTGTTCAACTCCCGGTAGTCCACGCACAATCTCAGTGAACCATCTCTCTTCTTTACAAATAAGACTGGAGCGCCCCAAGGTGAGGTACTCCTACGAATGAAGCCCTGACCTTATAGCTGCTCAATCTGATCTCGTAGCTCTCGCATCTCTGCCGGAGCCATACGGTACGGTGCGCGTGCTATAGGTCTCGTATCCGGCAATAAATCTATAACGAAGTCTATCTCACGACTGGGCGGTAGGCCTGGTATCTCTTGAAACACATCGGAATACTCCCTAACAACTGGGATCGAATCCAAAGGAATCACAACCTCCTTAGAGGTATCCTCCTCAATGTAATATAAATGAGCGGTCGAACCTCCCTCTGGGCGAGGCATCGCAACTACAAACATCTCTTGCCCCGGAATGGCAAAAACAATGCTCCCACCAAAGCAATCAATCATGGCTCTATAAGATGCCAATCCATACCAATAATCACGTCATGCTCGTGCATGTCTAAGACTAGCATGTCTGCAGGTAATACCAAGCTACCAATCTCTACCCCTACTCCCCGGCATATAAAGAATATAAGTGACCCACTCCCCAGTGGTGAGTCGACACACGTCACGGTGCTCTCTGCTGTGGCTAAAAGCCCTAAGGACTTCGCAAAATGCGTAGCTATAAAACAATGCGTTGCCCCCGTATCAAACAAAACTTTACCCATAGTACCATGGATAGGAAACATACCCTCAATCGCGGGTGGTGCCTGTGGAGCTGCTGCCTGGTGGACGTTATAGACACGTCCATACTGCAATTGCCCCTGCTGCACTGGAGCTGCTAGAATGGCTGGTAGGGCTGGCACCTGGGCTGGGGCTGGAAGGGCAGGTGGGAAGAGTGGTCTCCGCGGCTCATTACGGGCTCCCTGCTGCTGTGGGGCCCTATCGCCCTCTGGGCAATCCTGACGCTTATGGCCGTGCTTGCCGCACACAAAACACCGGCCTCTGAAATTACCTCCCCTCTGTCCCTGCTGACCACGGCCCTGCTGGCCGTTACCTCCACGCCATTGGCCCTGATGTGTACGCTGTTGGCCTTGCTGGCCCTGCTGATTAGGCTGACCCTGCTGGCCCTGCCTATAACTCCCATTTCCCTGCCTGGGATCACCCGAACGAAATCGCTTAGCAGGGTCCCCCTGATGGGAACTCTGCTCGTGCTGACGAGTCTGTCCATGAGTTGGTGCCCCACCGGCACTATTACCCCCGGTCCTGCCCTGTTGGCTGGACTCTCCTGCCCTCTTGCTTCCCTGAAGATGGAAGCGGTGATCCTGGCAATGTAGTAACGCTGCATTGAGTACGTCAGTGAAAGTACTCAGGGATAGATTCCCAATAAGGTGCTGACGGATCCTCCAAGCTAACCCGTCGACGAACATCAAAATTTTCCTGCCCTCGGTGGGTGCCTCATCTGGCACAATAGTGAGAAGTCTCGTGAACTCCTCCTCATACTCGGCTACAGTAAGGTTCTCCTGGTTCAGATTTAGTAATCTCCGCCTCATCTCAGTCTGTACTGCGGGTGGAAAGTACTTGCGGTCAAACCGCTCCCAGAACATCTGAATAGGGATCGTGTCCCTCTCCTCCCAAGTAGTAGTGGACTCCCACCACTGTAATGCGGCTCCCACAGCTTAAAAGAAGCCAATAACTGCTTTTGTACCTCGGTGCACTCATACATGCGAAGATGCCGCTGGATGTCTTTCTTCCATTGGCTAACCGTGACAATGTCGGAGCTACCGGAGAACTCAGGAGGATGTGCTTTCTGAAAAGCATCCCGAACCCTCTACCATGCAGATGAAAGCTGTGCTGGTACTGGCGCCACTGCCTGGACCTGGGGTGGAGCCTGTTGAGTCATTGCTATCGCGGCATTCACCGCCTGAGCAACTATGGCGGCTACTTCATTAGCATTCTTCGTGCCTGGTGCCGGAGCTGCTGGTTGCTCGGCCTAGACACGTCTATCTTTCGGAGCACGTCTCGGAGGCATCTGAAACGTGAACAAAATTTATCAGTCTACAGTTATCATCGAATCTCAATTAACTGAAGACTTAAACGTAAAAACAGGAATAAAACAAATCCTAAAAATAGGGCTCTATAGCAAAAACGTTAAGCTGAAAGCGAAATAAGCCGTACAGATCCTATGGACACTAGAACCTGATGCTCTGATACCACCTGTGACACCCCGCCTAATTAAATACCGGGCGATCACTCCTTTATTAAATTAAATCAAGGTAAACAGTTGGTTCATTCTCAGCATCACTGTCGATAAAAATAATTTTTCCAATTTAACACCCTAAATAATTAAGTTAAGTGTCAAAACCATTTTTTTTTTATACAAACTTCCAAATTTTAATTAAAGAAAAGGTTTATTAATTCAAAACAACATTTCTACAATATAGAATCACACCACGATGAACTAAAATAAAACCATACATTCACCAATCGAATGTCAACAATATAAAACTAAAAATCATAAACCATCCTGAATAAATCCCATAAAACAATACTGGAATAACTGAAATATAAAAATCCCAACAATAAATGAAATGATGAAAAAGGGCGACACGTGCCCAATAAATGAGAGTAATAGGAGTGGAGTCAATAACAAAAGCCGTCTACTCAAGTGACCTGCAACTCCCACCTAAGCTGCAGCTCGTTCTTCTCAAAGGATCCTAAGCAAGACGCCCCTGTGGCTGGGCACCTGAAAATATACATATATATACACAAGAGAGAGAGAGAAAAAGAAACGGGTCAGGTCCCGAAAGTGTGTTTGATTTTAAAATACGTTAAGCACGTATTTAAATTGATACAGGCCAATGCAACTCATATTAGTTCGACACTCTCTTGAGGAATTCTCACCTCTCTTCTAATGTGCACGCCTATCGTACTAACCTTCCCAACAATTTTAGTTTATCTTAACTTACTCCTAAGTTTCCAAAACCGAACGATGACAATGTTTTAAAAAGGTTACTTTCAATATGTAGCACTCCTCTCGTTTTAGCTTCATTAAATTATAAGCTTCCCAGTGTTTTCTCATACTTTCACAAAACAAGTATTTAATAATTTGAGTCAACAACCATATTCTACTTATCAAATCACAGTAGGCAGTTTAAAGTTTATAACCTCATATATATTGACCACTCGTGTAATATATATATATAACAGCACCCCAACTAAACTATGGTGCAGGCATACTCTTCTATCCAATCCCCGTATCGCTCACACAAAAGGGAATACAAGTTCGGAATCACTCTCGAACCGTATTAACATATACAAATAACGTTGAGGCGAAGCATAGATTCCAAGTCCAAGAGGTCAGTACATACCCACACGTCTCTTAGGACCGTCCGACTATCAATCTGATAGCCTGTACCTAGGATCTCTATCTTTTAGGGTACGAATCAATATCCCCCATAAAGCAACACAGGATAAGATCGTCCCAGCGCGGTAACCTCAGGGATAGCAAGTAGCGCGGGTACGTTTTTTACATGTATATAATATATGTACACACAATCATATAAATATACCAATCTCATCATGTTAATATAGGTCACTCTCATTACCCATAATTACAACATTTATCCTAAATTTTACATTTTTAAGATTTCGTATAAGGTTTCGTCTCTAACCTTAACTCGAAGGGTTTTCTCACTAACTACGTGACGCTCGTGGATTTTATCCATCCAAGTAACAAATTCAGTAGGTAGACGTCTATTCACTACCGCAGGTATTCGTTGTAACCTCTCACTTGAAATACGTAGCTCTTCGTTCCTTAATTAATTATCCCTTAAACCCAATTATCTTGTCATAATAAAATTCTCAACACTTAATCATATGTCCTACTGGTCTCTTCTATATCCCAAAACATTATATTTATAATGCCCAAGAAATATTCCACGGTAAATTAATTCAACTAATTAAACAAGGGGAAAAAGAGTTTGCCAGGAGGGGTCGATCGATCGACGTCTGGGGCTCGATCGATCGAACCTTAGATCGATCGACTCTCCTGGTTCGATCGATCGATCAAACAAGTATTTCGATTTCTGCAGAAGTGCAGTTACGGGTTTGACTAATATTCTTCATTCAAATCCATAATTTCCAACACTAATCATCCCAAAACTTATACTACAATCATGGTAATATATTTCCAGATGTTTCTAACGTTAAGCATGCATATAACCATCATTAAACATGATTAAACAACCTAAAATCTCATCAAATCATCAAGAACCCTAAGTTTTCTTAACTTTTGTTCTAATCAGTTTTCTCCAGAATTTCCTTCTAACATAACATCACAAATTCGTGGGTTGATCATCTACTTCACATATTATTTTCAGAATATGGTTAAAACGATTTTTACATGCAAATCCCTATCAAAAATTGGGGTTTTCTTCCATTGATTATACTCCTAATCATTCCTACACTAATATGATTATTGCACTAACGAAAATATGCAAGTTAAACACTTGCCTGGGATTTCAGAGGTTTGCTTTCCTGCTGATATTGGTGTGGTTGCGTTCTCCTCCTCGCGATCTACGCGTTGGTGGTGACGGCGGTGAAATCGGTGGTGTTTTGGGCCTCGAATCACCTTGAGAGCTCTCTCCTCTCTTCTCCAATGGCCGTTCTAGAGTTCTGAATGTTCTAACCCTAAAAGGCTGACTTAAATGGCTGCTAAGGATGGCTGAAATTCGTGGGTTTAATTACCCTATTTTGTAAAATGACCAAAATGCCCTCCCGGGTCACTAATTAAGCCTAAAAACATCCCGAGACCCAAACTAAACCCCCGGGTACACTTTTCTGACTATCTCGACCTTTCCGGACGCGTTGGGGCACTCAAAACGACCATACGGACAACTTATAAAATATTCACTTTTTAATTAACATAATTAGTCCCGACGTGGCACGGGCACGTCCCGACTTAAATTTCCGAAATAGTCATTTAATTCACTTATGACATTCAATATAACCAATATAATATATTACTATGCTCATTAGTAATTTACAACAAGTTTCCCATAATTACTAACTCTAGTCACGTTAATAATTATAACATAATTAATTTCCGGATTTTTTTATTAAATAAATCATCACATTAAATTTAATAAATCCCCAAATTAAATATAGCATAAAAATACGGGGTATTACATTACTCATCTCTATCTGGACAGCCGAAGGAAAATACTTGCGATCGAACCGCATCTAAAAGTCTCGAATACTGAGTGTGTCTCTCTCCTCAGCGGTGGTGATGGACTCCCACCACTGCAGTGCTGCCCCTACTAGTTTGAATGTGGCCAAAATCTGACTTTGTACTTCCGTGCACTCGTGCATCCCCAAATGCCTTTGGATATCCTTCTTCCATTGGCTCGCTACAACTACATCGGAGCTCCCTGAAAACTTTAGAGGATGCGCCTTCTAGAAAGCATCCCAAACACGTTCCCAAGCAGACAGAAAAACCTGGGCCTGAATTGGAGCCACCACTGGTGCCTCAGGTGGTGCCTGTTGTACTACGGCCAAAGCAAAATTGACTGCCTGAGCTATAATTGCTGCCACTTTAGCGGCATTCATCATACCCTGAGCAGGTGCAGGCTGAGCTTCTGGCTGGGCTTCCCTGGGAACTCTTTGTGCACATTTAGGAAGCATCTGAAAGGAGAAATAAGTTTCATAAGTGTTATATTCTCAAATTAGCAAAAGAACGTAAAACGTATGAAGAGTAGAACAATCCTAAAATATAGGGATCTATATCAAAGGACGCTACACGAAAACATAATACGCCGTACAGATCCTAAGGACACTGGAACCTGATACTCTGATACCCCCTGTGACACCCCGCCTATTTAATTACCGGGTGATCAGCCCTTAATTAATTAATTTCAGAAAATCAAGTTGGTTCAGATAATGCATCACTCTCGAAAACTCAAATGTTAATTTAATAAAACTAACCACCTAATATTTAAAAAGGGTGATGTCCAAATTTTATCTCGTCATTAACTACTACTAAAAGAATACCAAAAAATACCATGCATCACAGTAACATAAGTAAAGTCTGACTGAAGTAAAATAAATGTCTGGAGTAAACATCTCCAAGCACAATCCCATACAATAAATCCAATAAAAGGAATCATATCTAAGAGAGAATTTAAAATGACAAAATCTCTGAAAGTAAACATAAGAAAGGACTACATGTCCAACAGAATGGATAACTAAAAAAGAAAGAATGAGCTGAGTCGTCTACTAGCAATAATCCTGCAGCTTCCACAGCAGCTACAGCACGACAACTGAATAGAGTCTCCTAAGGCTGGTGTCCCTGTGGCTGGGCACCTAAAATAATGGAACAATAGAAAGATATACGGAAAAATGGGTCAGAGCTCGAGTTGAAAACAATTTAAAATAGCAAGTGCTTAAATTGATTCAGTTAGCACAATTATTCTTCAAGTTAACTTAGCGTACTCACTTGAGATACTCGTCCCTCAATCTAGTGTGCACGTCTAACTAGCCTAACTACCCATACTAGCCATGATGCCCTGACTTACTACTAAGTGTATGATAATATGCTTAAAAGTATCCCTAAATAACTCAAAACCGATGTACTTATGATTTCGATAGATATTTAGGATTACTCTAGTTTATTCTCGTATCCTTCTAAATGCCCAATTGATAATACCATAAGTGTACATTTAAAATAACGTCATCAACATAAGACACCAAACATGATTTTGGTATACACACATCATTCACTTTAAGTATATATATTAATTTATATAAATACAACAATATTGCACCCTTGGTTGAGAAGCCCTTAGTGCTATGCATACTCGGCTATCTAGTCCATTTTTTCAAAGATTACGCATAAAAGACAACAGGTTCAATCTCTCGAGAACCAATAAAAACATAAACACCTATTGGAGGCGAACATAGTCCCAAGTCGATGGACTACGCACATACCTACGCACCCATACGACTGTCATCACTATCATTCTCATGGATAGCCCGTACCTAGGTTCCATGCTCTAGTGGTACGACTCTAAATCCCCCGAAGGCACACAAGATTCGGTCGTCCACAACGCGTTAACCTTCGTTCGATAGCCGGTAGCTAGGTATGTCATACACATAATATTTTGAACAAGATGTATACACGCAACTTATGTAAATTCATTATCTTTCCCATAGTCTAGTATTTGTAGTACGAATAGTATGTATCCCTTATTATACCCCGCACCTTATTCATATATATCCTCCCTTGTATTTTTGCATAACTATAATTTTATAAATTTTCCTACCTTCCGAAAGTCGACATATTATCCGCTCACTAGTAATTATAGATTCTAAGTCACTCAACGTTCATACAGGCCTAACACTCATTGAAGTAAGCCTACAGGAAGTTTGAATAAAAGTCGGCCTAAAAAGGTCATTCTGGAATCTCGTTAGAAGACCCAGAAATCTCGTTCGAACGAGGGTCGTTCGAACGAACCACCAAACTCATTATAAGGGTTACTGGAATCTCGTTAGAAGTCTCGTTCGAACGAAGTCGTTCGAATGACCTGGGCTGGACTTCTAACGAAATTTCTGAAGTCGCCCAGTTCATCTCCAAAATTAATTTTCCAGATTTTCTCCACTCAAATCTCAACCTAAATCCATTCTAACCCAATTGCAAGGTTTTCAAACTACTCTAAGTCACCCTATAACACTTCTTAGAATAGTTTTGGGGTCCAATCCTTCTAATCATCATGTGATTTCAATAAGTTCCCAACCATACTAACATAAATCCAGAATTTGTTTGTCTATAAAAACTCCATTTTTATTTCGTGATTAACGTCTAATTGATCAAATTTCACATTCATATTAAAGGGAAAATCCTCTACATGCAAACCCCCATCAGATTTCTAAAATTCCTACACGATTTCATCATAAGTAAACCCAAATTTGGTATTAGTTATTCTAAAACCTCAACACATGTTAACAAGAGTAATAATTGCTAAGAGAAGAGCAAGATAATCACTTGCCTTAAAATGAACTTTTGATTCGCGGGTTGAAAGTGGTATAGGAACGATCCTCCTGACATGATCTACGCGCTGGTGTACTTTTTGTTGTGAAAGGTTGAGTTCTTTGCTTAGGGCTCTAATGGAGTCTCCTTCTTCTTCCTTAGTTCTCTCTCTCTTTTCCTCTCGTTTCATGTAGGTTGAAACTGACGGCTACTAACCCTAAATTCCTTTTAATTAAACGTAATTTTTGTCCATTTAATTACCCTAAAATGCATAAAGACCAAAATACCCCCCTGGGGTGTCGTTTTGGGTTAAAAATGTCCCAGACTTCAAATAAAATACCCAAATAGTATTTTCTGACTATTTCAACCCTTTCGTACACTCTGGCGCACTCAAAATTATCGTCCGAGTTATACAAAATAAATTTTGTTTTAACCCCCCAAATACATACAATTGACGCGACTCATACGCGTCCCAAATATTTATAACATAACTGTCGTGTATCTCATTCCCGACCATACTATTATTTTAATAATTACTAACTCTCATCCCACTAGTTATTATTATCATAAAATCGAATTAATTACAATTTTAACTTTCTCCCTTTAATTTAATTAATCTCCATTTTCCATAAAAATTATTATGCGTAAAAGTACGGGGTATTACATGAGACTTGTATTTCATTATTATTGATATTTGTTCTGAAGCTTTAATCACCATCTTGATAAGGGGTTACGCATCCCTTGACATTAGTATCATTTGTAGAACTCACATCCTACACACATACATCGCAAATATAAATGAAATATAGTGACGAAATGAGTTATTGCAGATAACTACATCGCAATATAATATCAAATAATTTAAATAATGCATTAAATTTACGGGGTATTACACTAGGGACTCGAGACTAATATTTAAATTGGCTTGCAAATAAAAATATGAAAATCCCATATTACTTCCCTTAATATATTTTCTTTACCGCTTAATCGTAATTAATTTCACCAAATAATTATAATTGCACTCCGGTATAATCATCTTAGAATTACTCGAATAATGGGGTATTTGTTTGCCAAATTAGATAGTGCGTAATGTGATTCCTCATGTAAAGCATATAATATTCACTTGAGAAATTCAATTTAACACTAATTTATTTTCATTTGAATTATTCCTTGATATGAAACTTAACTTATTTAATACTGTACCGGATTATAAATAATTCACTGATCAGGTTTACTCGTATAATAAAAAAACTTATAAATTTATCGAGGGGTATCACAATTCTGGATATCTCCGAGACACAGATTTCTCCGAGATATGATCGTAAATATGTAAACATAACGATTGCCAAACTTGAGGAGATTTAGACCTAATAAATTGGATCGTACCTATAATAATCAAACAAACAATCGTATGTACATTCCAATTCTTATAGCCCTTGTGATTAATAATTTATGCACCGTTTACAAATGATGTGATATTTTGCAAGTCTAATCGATTGATCATTGAGACTTAAATCTCACCCTTGTCCCATTTAATGATGTACTCGAATGATCCTATTTGAACTATCAAACAAGTTTCTGATCCATCAGACTGATTCCCGTAGTTTTATTGAACTAAAAGCGTAATTACGATCTCATGCGATTAGGTCGTACCCAACTCACCAGAATTCCTACTGAGTTAAATTGATCGACATTCATGCGATATATTTAAAATAAACACAAGACATTCTCACAAACATGATTCTCATTTGAAAAGGAGCTCGACACACCTTTATAAATAATAAACATCATATATGATTTTAATAATAAAACCCCAACCCCTACTTCATGTGCCCTTTTGGAAGTAAGAGCTATGCAGGTTACTAAAAAAAGCCTTTAGTTTCTTATTTTAAACCAAAGAGCTACAAGGGGGTCTAAATATAATAATGCAACTATATTGGGAAATGTATTATGGGGGCCCAATTTGACTCGATTATGTGGGTCGTCGTCTATGTACACTCAGTACGAAATAAAAACTCTTGATTATTTTTTAGGATGTGGGGAAAACCTTTCTTCGATTTGTTCCAAAATTTTCTTCAACCCTAAACTCTCCATATCCATCCTCGTGCCTCTTATTTTCCTTAATTTTCACTCATACACCATAAAATTAATCTTTTAGTCAAGGCAAAAATCGCAAGCCTTCACAAACTCGCAATGATCCCGATAATTCGAGTGGATCTTGTTACATAAACCCGACATATTGAAAACCCTGCCCCCTTACTCCTACTATATTTGAAGTATGTGTATATCGAAGGTTAAGCCCCAAGCTCAAGCAAGCAAAGTATTTGGGGTGGTAATAGAGGTTTTCATGAATATATTGAGTTTAATCTTAAGAGTCACCTAAACTAAGACTCGTATCCTGACGTCGCTGACAAAGTATTTGAGCGATAACACCTAGAAAATGAAGTTTTATATGCCGACGTCGACTTTGGTAAGTGCACAAAGTATGATTAGGGTTAAATAATGCGAGAAAGGGTGAAGATGCAGGCTATCATCCCCGCAACTGGGATAAGTAGAGCCGAAAATGGATACAAACACAAATTTACTATAATATAATATAAATAACATGAGCAATAAATGATCTACTCGAAAATGGAAGGTCGGGATTGTGCGAGAAAGTTTGGGTTGGACCGATTATGTTGGAGAAGACGAGTTGGAGCATGGAACATGGTGGTTGTAACCGTTTTATGCAGATAATAAAGAAGATTAGATATTGGAGGTCATAAGGTTGTAACCACTATATATATATATATTGAGGCACTTTTTGTCGAATGAAACATTATATTTTTTTAGATTATATTATATATAATTGGATCGATTACCAAAAAATCCTTTAAATATTTTGTAATACACATTTTGTACAAGCCTTTTTATTTTGTTCCAAAAAGTGGCCGAGACACTCTTTTAACCAATATTCCGTTATTTTTAAAAGTCCGCGCTTACGGCATGTTAAATGACTTTTTGTAATAAATAAAAACGCTTGGACTAAACGTGTATTAAAAAATATTCGAGACTCTAGTTGATATATGCCCCTTTAAAATTTATGAATCAATTAATGTATAATTATTTAATTATTTAATATCTAAATATAATTTTGGTGTCTCCTCGCGAAGAATTGTCGCGTGGCTTAAAATGAAAACTACAATTAAGAGCCAACCTCCTTTTCTTCTTCCGATTAGATCCCCACTCCTCTCTCTCTATTGTTGAACCGTCAGAAACTTAGACCATCTCCAATGGTCGTTTCTATCAAGCTCGGTTTCTACGGTAGAAATAAAAAGATGGAAAAATCCTCTCCAACACATCTTTTCTTCTTGTTATCCATCTGATATGAGTTTGCCAAAGTGAAGTGAAGATGCACGTTCATGTTTGGCAACCCATTTCCCTCCAAAATAATCCTCCACCTGAAAACTCTACTTCTACTACACTGTATGAATGCATTGTACTGGTTGTAGCAGTTTCTTATAGAAACTTAGTCCAGTTATTATTTGTCCCTTTGACAACATCATTGAGGCTGCAGATGGTAGGGGTGGCCATAGGCCCGAGGCCCGCCAAGCCCGCCCAACCCGCCCAATAAAAAAATAGGGCTTAGGTAAGGTAAATAGGCCCGCAAAGCGGGCTTGGCAAAATTTTATAGGCCCGATTTTTTTTCGGGCGGGCTTGGGCATGAGTTCTTAAGCCCGATGAGGCCCGGCCCGGCCCGAGGCCCGAAATATATATATATATATATATATATATATATATATATATGTGTGTGTGTGTGTGTGTGTGTGTGTGTGTGTGTGTTGGGGAGGGGGGGACTTCTATAAATTTAAAAACGTATACCTAGTCTTTTCATGTAAAGTGAAAAACTTTATATATGGACTTTGTAATATATGGAGTTTAAAACACATTTTTAATTAAAAAAAATGGTCTTTAAATAAAAAAATAGGTATTTTAATTTTTAAAAAAAATCTTTTAATTAACATAATAGGGCGCGATCGGGCGGGCCTGGGTAAAGAGTTTTCAAATCTGGGCGGGCTTGGGATTACATAATAAGGCCCGATCTAGGCCCGAGCGGGCTTGGGATAGCACTTAATTTTTCAAGCCCGGCCCGAGCCCAACCGGGCCTGCCCAGGCCCGGCCCACGGCCACCCTTAGCAGATGGTAACTGTGACAGGTAAAAAAGAAAGCATAATTAAACCATAAATTACGACCCATATTTTGTAATTGTCTAACCTTTACACAATTTGCAAGAGGTATCAACAAAAATGCTTGATGATCTCATATAGTTGGATGTATCATGGGCTTGGATGGTTTTAATTAAGGGAGTTTGTACTAATTGAAAAATTGAGAGGTATTCTATTTCTCAATTAATTTTTTTATTTTTAAAAACCTATCCGTTTGATATTTAGGTTGCGTTTATTTTTTTATCTGAATCTGAAGTCTGAATTTGAAATTTGAAATTTGAAGACTGAATCTGAAGTCTGAATCTAAAAAATATGTTTGTTTTTATGTCTGAATATACTTCTGAATGAATGCATTTAGACTGATTCAGACTTCAGATTCAGACTTCAGACGTAATTTTACGTCTTAATCATTAAGAGCCAAATATGACCGTTAGCGTCTTAATCATTTAAAAAAATAAATACTTTTTGATATCTCTTAAGTCTAAATGGTTCAGATTCAGACTTAAAAAATAAAAACAAACAACACCTTACTCCAACAAACTTTTAAAATAACCGAAAACGTAGAAGCCACATGCGATGGAAATATCGGACGGTTTGGAGAAGTCATATACACCCAATGTTCCTCTGACTTCGGGTATTTTAAGTAGATCTGTCAAAATACACGATAACCCGTTAACACGACCCGCCCCGACACGAAAGTATAAGTTAATGGGTTTACCCTTATTGGGTTTGGGTCATTAACGGGTTGACACGGTAGACCCGTTAACACTAACGGTTCGGGTTTGGAAATTTACCTGTACCCGTTTGAACCCGTTTCTACCCGTTAACACCCGTTAATACTAACGGGTACTATAGGGTCACCCAACCCGTACCCAATAAGAATAACCATTAAAACCCATTATTTCTAAATCTTTAAAGACTAACGGGTGCTATAGGGTCACCCAATCTATATCCAATAAAAATTACAATCAAAACCCATCATTATTAAACTATTGAAGACTAACGGGTATTATAGGGTCACCTAACTCGTTATCCATTTCGACCCAAAATGATTCGTTAATATTAACGGGTGTTAACGGTTTGGGTCGTGTACTCGTTAATATTAACGGATCGTGTTTGGGTATTGTTATTAGACCCGTTAGACTTAACGGGTCGTGTATGGGTTAGGCTATTTTGATCCGTAACTCGTAATCCGTAATCTGTACACGACCCAAATCGATCCGTTGACAGGTCTAATTTTAAGTGGATAGAAAGAGAGTATATGGGCATACGACCATTGGAGATGGCCTTAGACCCTTTCTATCCGTTCACTAACCAACGCCTATACATCGCCTTTCTCCATTATTTCTCATAAAACTTTCGATTAAACCTCTCCAATCTACACTTCAATATATATTATTGGTGACTTTTCATCTTCTTATCTTTCTTTGTTGGCTCTAAATCATCTCGGTATTGAAAGTCGTCTTCAATCGAAACTCACCCCTGATTACCTCCACTTACAAACTCAAGGTTGAATTTATGTCATCTATGCACCGAACAGAAAAAGGTCCATTTAACCACCTGCAATCGTCCAAGGAGGTGATAAACTAAATGAGTTAAAGATCTGATAGGATTTTAGTTGTTGTATTTTAAAGCAGGGATAACCCATCATGTGTTTATATTTTTTTCTTTACAAATATTTGCTTTTTAAAAACCAGTTATATTGATTCACCAGTCTCTAATTCTACCTGTTTTTCACTTTAACCATATAAGTTATTTTTAATATTCGATTAGAATATTTGGGGTTGATTAAGTGTCTTGTAAAATGGGACGATGTAACCCTAGAGAGAGGCGAGTTGGGCAACAGTTATAGGGTTTGATCATCACGTTCGTTTTTTGAATCCATAATAGCCATGGTCATCACCATTCTTTAATTGGGTTCCATGGTGTTTTTGTTTTGGGTGTCAATCCAGGCAGGTGAATGAATTGCTGATCAAAGACATCTGTGGATCATATATTTCATGTCCAAATTAAGGTTTATTTTTATGGATCTCATTTGGATCAGACGGATTGTGTTGTGTTTGAGCGTTAATATTAATGAACTGGATTCATGGATTCGAATTTGAAGTTTACAGTCAATTGGTTGGTTTATTGATTTAAAAAAAGTGTTTTGTAAAATGGGTACTAGGTTTCAAAATGCATTTTAAATTAGGGTTCATCAAATGGCTTTCTTGCTGATATACAATTCAATATTAAAATATTTGATGATGGAAAGTTTTTATATTGTTATGTTATATTTTCTCCCTCTTGTAGTGCTTAAAAGTGTGAGTATTGGACTATAATCCAAGTTTTAATTGATTCTCTTGATTTACGATTTATGAACTTTTAGTTTGTGGAGCAATATGTTATTATCTCAATATTTCTGCTATTCAATTGAGGCTTTTGATTTATCTTGATTCCAAGAAAAGGATATAGAGATAGGTGTGTTTGTTTTTACATTTTAAGTCTGAATCTGGACCATTCAGACTTAAAAGGTATCAAAAAGTGTTTGTTTTTTTAAATGATTAAGAGGCTAACGGTCATATTTGACTTTTAATGATTAAGAGGTAAAGTTACGTCTGAAGTCTGAATCTGAAGTCTGAATCAGTCTAAATACATTCATTCAGAAGCATATTCAGACCTAAAAACAAACATATTTTTTAGATTCAGATTTCAGACTTCAGATTCAGTCTTCAGATTTCAGATTCAGACTTCAGATTCAGATTAAAAAACAAACGCAACCTTAGTCTTGATCTCCATTTTTTTCTATTTTAATTTATTAGTTTTTTTAGCAAGTGTATTATATAATATATTGAAAATTTTGTGAAGTGAATTTTATCCCCCACATTTGCTGAGTAGTTGCATTCTTAGCGACGAGTTCTTATTGTAACTTTGAATACTTTCCTACGTAGTAATTTTTATAATTCATATTTCTCAAATATATTTTATGTTATAATTATTATTTTTTAATTATAAATGGACATTTAATGATATATCCTTATGCTCAATTGCAAATGCATTGTTCAAATTTTGTACAGTAAAATCAATGAGGTGAAATTATCTCGATTCCATTCAACTTTTTATCTTTTTTTAACGTTATCTATCATTTATATTTTGATCTTTGTTTTACTGAAAAATGATATATAAAGCTTAACAAGTAATAGTCAAGCATCGCGACTTTAAGGATGGTGAGCAAGAAATCTACCAAGAGCATTCATATTTTTTTACTCTTTGCATTATCTCAATGTATACTTTGACCTTTTTAGTTAAAAATGAGATCATGCTGAGTAGGACAACTACGACTCGCGTATTGAAGTTACTGAGTTTTTTCACCACATGGACATTGCCACTCTTTTTATACTTAAATATAATGTTTGTTATAGTGTGATTATTTCACATACACCTCATAGGACATTGCCGCTCTTTTTCTACTTAAATATAGGGTTTGTTAGAATGTGGTTATTTTACATATGCTTAATGGTTATCTTACATATGCTTAATGGAAGATAATGTATGAGTTATTGTGATGATGAACATAAGTTGGCAACTTTTGATGACGAGTGACTGATTTGTTAAGGAATTTCATAACTATCCCTTGAAGTTTTAGTCAGACAACATTTTGTGTATGCTTTAGGTACAAGGTGTGAAGCAAGGATTGGTACATGAGTTTAATATTCTTTATCGGTATTCTATATTCCTCAAGCATGCTGAATCTTTTTTGTTGGTATTACTTTAATTATATTTTCTCTTAAATATTATATTCTTCAATTATGTTCTACGATAATTTTCGCTTCAAGTTTTGATTTGAATGGTTACTTGCATACTACTTCAAGTTTACATTTGTTTCATAACTTGAAATTTATTAAATTAAACACTTCGGGTTGTATGAGACTTGAATATTTTGTAGCTACCATAAATACCGAAACTTCCAAAAGTTTCGATAAATATAATCTTATAAGAAAAAAAATGTTATATAAGTGATTCTCACCTAATTTATCTTCTTTCCTTTTATATCATTCTTCAACCACAAAATTCAACACTAGCTTTATTTCGGAGCTAATGTTATGACTCTACTAATGCGATGGGTCAAATAAATAATTAAATTTGTAAATTTCTTTTTATGCCAGTTGATTCACTTTGGTTAATGTATTTAAAGGTTTTATACTCTATGTTGTATGAAAAACTATTTCTTTACATTAATTTGTGTATATAGTATTTGATAAAATTCTACTTACAATTTTATAAATGTATTTTTTTGAATAAGCCCGCGCATCGCGCGGGGTTAAAATCTAATATATATATATATATATTATTGAGACCTTTTTTGTCGAATGATACATTATATTTTTAGGACGCACGCATAGGAGTCCTATGTATACATAAGACTTTTTTTTAATCTTTCCACTCACACACACATACCCGACATTCACGAACTCCTGAAACCAACAACCAAGCAATTAGGGTTTGGTTTGGTGATGTCTTCCCTATCTAGATTTCATCCTCTTTTGTCTTCCGAATCTGGTTTTCATCCGCTTGTGTATCCCGAAAATTTCGAATTTATATCCTCAAATTTGGTCGATCACCTCACCACCAATGAGAAAGGCAATGGTTAGATTCTCCCCCTACTATCTATTATTTTTTACACACACATTTATATGCACATACATATATTGATATACATAATACATACACTCACCCCCTCGTATCTACACCCACACATATGTGGACTTTGCAACCTCTTAGTTTAGGATTATTACTATTCTATTCTGATTATGAAACTTTATTTTTCTGCAAACTTTTCATAAATCTGAAATTTTATCATTCAGATATGTCCGATCAGAGCACCACCAAAATGAAGGGGATTCTCACCATGGTTTTAAATAACGGTACCGGGTAACATAACGGTTGCGGTATCGGTGTAACGGTATCGGGAGTATCAGGCGTAATGTAATGGGAATCGGTTACCGCAAGCGTGTTTTTTTTTACCATTCACAAATACCATAAATTAAAATGATACTTTTATTTTGACTATATAATGTTGAATTTAATTAATATGTGGGTTCATTACATAGTATTAAAGCACATTAAAGCATTTTATTACTTAATCAAATACTAAAAACACATCATAAAAGCATTTTATTACTTAATCAAATACTAAAAATACATCACTCAATAACAACTTGTAACTTGCTTAAATTTAACAACTAATAACATACTTAAAGTCATTGCACAATTATGAATCATTACCACTATAGCACTAAACAAATATGATAATAAACTAAATTACATATATTACAAATGATTCTATGTTTTCACCACGAAAAAGAATGTCGCGACGGGTCTATAAGAATCTCCATATCATCATCATCATCATCATCATCATCATCATCATCATCATCATCATCATCATAATTAACCCGTTCATGTGGTTCATAACCCCGCCCGCCCGGGGAGAGCGAACGGAGCGCTAATGCGATAAAATTAAACTAAATCCACAAATAACAAGGTATAGAGAATCTAAATAAACCCACAATAATATAAATCCACTAATCTCAATCTCTTAAATTACAACAAGTCTCTCGAATTAAAATTACAACTAACTCGAAAATAAAATACAAATCTCCAAAGCTCTATACATCAAAATAATACAATCTTTCCCAAACAATCCTCGCTAAAAATCAATCTCCATAGCGCCCCAAAATCCGCGCTAACCTGCCACTAAAAGAAAATATGGGGAAGTACACAATACGACAAGAAAGATGCTCAACAAATATATGTTAGCGATGAATAAAACGTAACAACACGAGTACGAATATTCAAAATCAAAATTCAAATCTCAAAGCATTTATCAATATAATTTCTCAACAACACTTTAACCGGGTCACCAGGTCTCACCACATCCGTATATGCTTTATCAAGCCATAGCCCGGGAAACAGGAATTTTGGCGGGTACCCAACATCCGTGCCATATTAAAATCTCATGACAACGTGCTCAACAACAATATAATGATACCACATGAATCAAAATAAGTTCAACAATTATTTTCCAGATTTCAATGAAGTACTTGAATTAGATGCACCCATTCCAAAATTGTTACTTTCATTTGATGCCCCTTGTTGTGGAGAATAACCTTGAGGCACTGGTAGAATCATATACCCATGTGGATAGTTCTCGGTAGATGAAACAGTATTATATGAAGGTTCGGGTGGATGAGGAAAATAGTAATATGACCTGGTGGGTGGATAATAGTGTTGTGGTGGTGGGGGATAATATGAGAATTCAGGGGGATGGGGATACGTGGGTTGTGCTTATGGATTTATTCTTTCGTTTCCACGAACTCCAAGATCAAGCTCAACAAAATGGTTCTCTAAATTATTTCCCATTGGACGACGTGTATGCCTTCATGTCCCACCCCATGGTTCTAGATTTTGTCTATCCTCCAAATCGCCATCATCGTCCCGAATTCCATAACTTCCAGCTTCTCCTTGATACGGTGAGTAACTATCACATGTTTCAGTAAATGATATATTTTTGTTAAAAGTGTAATATAAGAATAATATAATACTATAAATAAAATTTAGACTGCAATATTTATTTACCTTCATATTGCACATCTCCACCAGAGAAACCACATCCATAATTACCACTAGCACCACCTCCATAACTACCACCAGCACCACCTCCATGAGTACCACTACTTGTTGACTCAAGCCAACATCACCACTACCACCGTTACTAGTTCCACTTCCAGAAGGAACTAAAGTAGCATGATCATTTTCATCAACATCCAACCATTCAGAATTGTCTTGACCGTCTAAAATAGCTTCTTCCGTCTCTTCTGTCCATGGAGACAATGGGTCATTTCGTCAAATATGTAATCCAACTTGATAGGATTAAATGATCCCTCAATGTCTTGTTGGCTTCTTCTTATCGCATTTCTGATCTTTAACCTCATATTATAGTATACAAAAACAAGTTTATTTAACTTTTGGGATTTTAAACGATTTCTTGTCTTTGTATGTATGAGGCTAAATGTACTCTAATTTCGTTCACAGTTGGAAGATGAACATGTTTGACACAATACTCTCACAGCAAGTCGTTGAAGTTCTGGAGTTGATGTGCCATAATGAATCCACCATTCACATACACATGATGAAAACAATGATTTATTTATATTGTATACTGAGGTATAAAGTGAAATTGATAGTAAATAAATTAAGACATATTATTACCCGAATTTGTTCGTGACACTACTGTTTGAGCTAATTCGGTTCCAAAAGAATCGTATTTGTCACGAAATAACAAAATCTGTAACATTTCACGAAATATCAAATACATTAGTGAAAAACCTTAACAAAACATAAATATATTCTCGACTTACTTGGTTAATTGCCTTTATCTGATTGTCAATATCAAGTTCCAACCTCTGAATCACTTTTCTAATCCCTACCATTGCGTCGAAAAGGCTTGTAAAATTATCACCGTATTGAAACTGTGGATTCAAGTAATACCCTAATATATTTACATAAGAATAATATATTAAAAGTTAGATTCAGGTAATAACCTAATTATTGAACAAATAAAACGCAATTAATTTTTTTACTTTTATACTCACCAGCTGCATGCAAGTCTTGATGTAATTGGAACTGCCATCGTTTGTCAATGATTTTATGAAATTCTATGTAATAGAGGCAATCTCTTTAAATCGCTTTCCTTGCCCTATCAATAGCTTCATAAATAAAACCCATAGTAGGTTTTAAATCTCCATCCACCAATCGAAGAACCTTCACTAAAGGCTCCTGCACCTTCAAAATATCAGTTGCTTTAGACCAAAAGTCTCTATCAAATATTACCTTATTCGCCCCCTTGCCTTTTGGCAACTTTATCCACTTGCATCGTTTCCACTCATCAGATCGAAACATGTCCTCTAAACCATTCTTGTGCCTCACAATACTCTCCAATCTGATAAAATATGTAGCAAAACGAGTGATGGCTGAACGCAGTAACTCTCGACCATTAGTGAATCGGTTCATGTAATCAACAACCCAATTGTAATTGTAAATGAAGCTGGTGATAATTTTTTCTTCATCCAACACTTTCGACACACTCTTCTTTTTACCAATGACTTCAAGGATAAGGTCAATAGAATGAGCTGAACATGCTGTCCAATACAAGTTCGGTCTCCTTTATATAAGTAACTTACCACCCGCTTTCATAGACGCTTCATTATCAGTTACTACTTGGACAACATATTGCTCTCCAATTTCATCAACTACCTTATCCATGAGGCAAAAATAGTAGTCTGTTGTCCTACTCACCATGTCTGTTGCATCAATGGATTTGTGAAAAGCTGTTATATGATTTCTATAAACTAAAAAATTAATTAAAAGTTTCCTGGTAGTTCTTGTCCAATCATCACACATAATAGTGACACCCATTTCCTTCCAAATTGACTTTTGAGATTCAATCCATTTTTTTAAGCCACCAAACTATATTGGCAAAAAAACTTCATTGACCTCATACGGAGTTAGAGACTTCACTCCATATCTAACTTCTCTAGCAACATTAAGCATTCGGTCAAACCACGAGCTTACAACAATATTTGCTGAATGTTTTCAAAACAACACAAACTGACTAACTGCTCTTCCTAACTTCTTTCGCAAACCCTTCATAAGTTTTATTGATATTTTAGGTTGCTTAGGACCCTTGCTTCGATGGAGGTCCACATCCACTTAAGCTAATCTTTATTCAGGTGAATCAATATCCGCCCATTCTGTAAAATATGACGGTGTGTGATACCGATTTAAATTAATTCGCAAGTTTCTAATTAGACCTTATTTAATTAGAGTCTATTTAGAAACAACCCCTAAACAAGCAACCACGTGTGTGCGTGTGTCAAACCATAAATAAATCATGCGACACAAAATTTCAAAAAAAATCCCCGAAGGGCAAAACCTTTTATTTCTAGAACTCTGATAAGTTTACAAGACGATTGACTTACATACCATCTTACTTTCGCCCACAAGAGTAACGCACGGTGTCTTCGTCAAACCTCCAAAGCAACGACTAGAAATAAATCAGCAATGGTTCACACGTAGCTATACCACTAGGATGCGGAGTCCAAACACACAGTTTAAAATCTTCACAAGGACTCCCTCCACAATAGCACGCGATTATCGGTTGTAGAGCTCTCCCCCACAAAGACTGAACAAAAGTAAAGCGTGTTCTTGAACACCAAAACAATTCACCAAAGCATATGGGATTTTTGTGAATTGAAAACAAAAGGGATGAAAACCCTAAAAGAAGAAGTCAAAAAGAATTCTGCAGATTCACAGTTTCCTGTCTTTTAAAACGCTGGGACTTCTTAATAAAAACGAAACCATTTAATGAGTATTTATAGAAAATCGCACTGCCTCGATCGTTCGAACGAAAAGGAGAAACGACTTCGCGCGATAATGCAATGTCGTTCGAACGACAAAGCAAAGTCGTTTGAACGACAAGAACGTCATAAAATATTATTTTAATATCCGCTCCAACACTTAGAAAAAATACTCATTCTCAATTTTTAACAAAAAAAGTCCGCTCCAACACTTAGAAAATATTTTGTAAAAATATCTCAAAGCTCTAAGTGCAAAGTTAAGGTATTTAAAACATAACCTTACCAAAGTAAACTTTGCGGAGACTTTTTGATGAATAAACTTGATATATTCGGATCCTTCTTGATGTAGATTGCTCTTGAACTTCTTCGACGGTTGTAACAGTATACGACATAATTAATTGTGACGGACATTTATAAAATACGTCCTGACAAATCCCCCCCTATGTCTATGCCAAAACATGCATAAAAGCATCCGAATTATCAAATACCAAAATGCTTATACAAATCTACCGTCCCATGAATCTCAAAACTGAAAAGGTATAAATTTGCAAGTTCTCAAACTTTTCTTCAAAACTCTTCATCAAATCTCAAAGATTTTCTCATCAGGGTGTGCAACATAATGATCTTTAATCTTTGTACCTACACACATGAGATAAAGAAAAAACCCTCGTGACGTATCGAGTTTGAAATGATATAAGAATAAATCATTAATAAATCAAATATCCTCCATACTCCAAAAATTCCCCCATAACATGATAATTCTTTCTCCCCCATTTTATGATGTCCCCAAATAGACAGATAAGAAGAAACAATCAAAACATGGAGTGTCACGACAAAAGAAGAGCAAACATGGATCAAACTGCGCATGCAAAGGAGTATCTCAAAAGATTTCACAAACTATTTTTGGATTTTTCAATTTTTTTCGAAGCAAAAGTAATATGTTACAAAAATCACACCATAGATTTAACTAAAACAACCCAGTCATGGAAATGGAATGAATGGGTGTGAACACATTCGATAGGTAAATAAAATCAACCAATCATATGTGCATTATGAATACGTGTACCCCTAATGAATGAGCATCAAAAGTATCCTTAGGTGTAAAAATTGCTGAATTTAGATGACATCGTCTTAGGTAAATCAACAAATCAAAGTCAAAGTAATTTCCACACCAATAACGTCCAAAAATATTTAACGCTTTCTTAAGACTTTCTAGGACGTGCAAACCCGTTTTAAATTCCATCCAAACTCCTTCATACATATTTTCTTTTAGAGGTAATCTAAATTCTCAAACATCGGAGAATTGGTGCAAAAATTTAATGGCCCATTTTTGGCATGAATTTCTTTTTATTGCCTTTAAATTTTTTCGGGTACTTTTAAACCTCTTTGGACCCTGGAGAATAAAATTTCTCAATTTTTTTGGTCCGATATAATAATGGCTTAGTATTCGCAAAGGCCAAATGAACCTTTCGCAGCCCTTTCTCGTTTTCAAATAAAGCACACAATCTCGCCAAACGGTTCTTACATGCACTACTTTCTTGTCAAGTTTTATCGCGCTTGGTTCATTTTTAAAGACATGATTGAAGTGAAAACACCCAACCAACATGTGATAAGACAAGCACAATAATCAAACAAATCCGTGCATGTGTGCAATAAAGGAAATCACGAGTCAAACATGTAGGAAGTAACACTTAATTACATCTCAATGACTCCACGCATTATAAAGCACAAAGATGACATGATATATTGTCTCAAAACACTATCAAATAGTCACAAGAAAAATGGAATGATGTTGTGACTCGGTCATCCTAAGTGTCTATCCATAAAAGGTGTAAAACAAAATACAAAACTCTTTTTGGATTTTCTCAAAATAAAATCTTTTTGTATTTTTCAAAAAAATTCAAAAAAAATAGAAAATATACAAATAAGGTACAAACTAGAAATAGATAAATAATATCATCATGCAAATCAACCTATGCTAGTAAATAAGTCAAACCTCAATCATTAGGTGCGGAGGGGTTTTCCAAAGGTGGTGTCAACTTGTGAAAAACATCTATCAAATTTTGTGAAGTTTTGACTAAAAACTTAAATTGTTCACCTAGATATGCAAACTCTCTCATGTAGTCTCCAGGAGCATGTAAAGTATCATGTATGGGTGCATGTGTGGCATAAACACGTGTAGTAGCAAAACGTGACACATAACCCAACTTGAAACAAAATTCTCTAAGGTGTCCTCTCCTTTTGCAATGAGAACAAACATATATAGTCCCAGGAACACCTTTCTCAAAAACTCTACGACGCGCTCTTCTAATAGGAATGAGACGCCTAGGTGGGTTAGGGTGAGACTCATGTGAATCTAACACTAAAGTGGGAACCAGCTCGGGTACTACTTGGTAAGTGGAAATACCTTCATGACTTATTTATAAACTCTCACCACTGCCCAAAATAGGATTGAGAGCCATTTTTTCAACCTTCTTAGATGCGTTCTCTAAAGGAACTTTGACCTCCTGGGCACGTTCGAGATCACTCTCGAGTTGGGATACACACGTCGTCAGACTAGACACCGTGTTGGTCAAATCACACTTATCCCTACCTAAAGCAATCAACTGCTCACTCAAACTCACTTTCACCTTCTCGAGTTGACTTGCTTTGGCCTCACACTCACCCAAAATCTCAATCTCTCTCTCCAAATTTTTCACCTTGAGACTTAACTCTTTATTAAATTTTTTGTCTTTAAAGTCTCAGTATACAAATCTATAAAAGCAATTTGGAGATTACTTTCATCTCCACTTTCACACTCACCTTTACCCTCACTCAAAACACTCAAATCCTCCTCCTCGGGGGTCTCACGAGAACTAGTCCCCTCACCTCCATCCAAACTAGGTGTGCTAACCCGATTAGCTAAAAACGCGACACATATACCATGCTCTTTTTTATCATCCGAATCAAAAACCTATATGTCGTTATCACTAAGTGTGGCAGGCATAGCCACTTTCTTTCCCTCTCTCGTAAGTCTAGTGGCACACTCATACGCCTTATGCCCTTTACCCCCACACTCAAAACACGTCAAACTTTCTAAATTTTCTTCACTCTCCTTTTCTTGTTCTCTCTATTTCTCTTTCTCACCGCTTTCTTTGGCCTTGTTATTTTTCTCAAAAAACTTTTATTGGAAAAATTATTTGTGTTCATGTTGAAATTTTTTTAAATTTTTTCGCAAATAAGGCCATATCTTTAAAATCAAAATCTTCCTCAGACTCGGACTCACAAACTCTTTCTTTCTTTTTCTTCTCTCTCCTCTCAGAACGTGTCCTAAGTGCAACTCGACTCTCCTTAGGCTTAAGGGTGTCAGAAAATATGTCAATCTCATAGGTTTGAAGATCTCCTACCAACTCTTCTAACTTGAGTTTTTTTAAGTACTCATGGAATTTATCACTGTGACCTTAGCAATAAACCGTTTTGGGAGAGATCTCAAAATCTTTTTAACGACACGCGTGTTATCAATCACCTCACCCAAATTAAAAGTGGTGTTTATAATGTCCGACAAACGTGCATAAAATCATCAAAGCATTCAGACCCAGACATGGTGATAGTCTCAAATTGGGTGGCCAAATTTTTTATTGAGGTTTGATTCTTTAACTGCGTTCGTACTCTCATGTGTCAATTTCAAAACATCCCAAGCCTCTTTAGACGTGGTACACGTCATAATTCGGCAAAACTCATCATGATTGACAACTCGAGAAATAACACTCAGTCCACGGAAATTAAAATTCGACATTTTAAAATAATACTCAGTCCAATTTGACACAGGTTTTAAAGATGTGATATTTTCAATGGTGACAGTGAGAGGATTCCATCCATTTTTGCAAAGCAACCAAACACGCTCGTCAATGGATTTTAAACTAGATTTCATGCGAGCTTTCCAATAGGCATAAGTTTCCCATAAAAAATAGGCACCTTATTAAATGAACGTTCCATCGAAAAAATTGCGATTTTTCACAAAGTTGATTTAAAAAAAAAAATCGATATCACACAATTTTGCGAAAAATAGGAATACACGATAAATTATCGTAACCTGCTCTGATACCAGTTTGTAAAATATGACGGTGTGTGATACTGATTTAAATTAATTCGCAAGTTTCCAATTAAACCTTATTTAATTAGAGTCTATTTAGAAACAACCCCTAAACAAGCAACTATGTGTGTGCGTGTGTCAAATCATAAATAAAGAATGCGACACAAAATTTCAGAAAAAATCCCCGAAGGTAAAAACCTTTTACTTCTAGAACTCTAACAAGTTTACAAGACCATTGACTTACATACAATCTTGCTTTCGCCCACAAGAGTAACGCATGGTGTCTTCGTCAAACCTCCAAAGCAACGGCTAGAAATAAATCAGCAATGGTTCACACGCAACTATACCCCCAGGACGTGCAATCTAAAATTTTCACAAGGACTCCCTCCACAATAGCACGCGACTGTCGGTTGTAGAGCTTTCCCCACAAAGATTGAACAAAAGTAAAGTGTGTTCTTGAACACCAAAACAATTCACCAAAGCATATGAAATTTTTGTGAATTGAAAACAAAAGGGATGGAAATCTTAAAAGAAGAAGTCAATTTTTTTTTTGCAGATTAGCATTTTTCTATCTTTCAAAATGCCGGGACTTCTTAACAAAAACGAAATCATTTAATGAGTATTTATAGAAAATCGCACCGCCTCGGTCGTTCGAACGAAAAGGAGACATCGCTCGAACGAAAAATAGATCTCGTTCAAGCGACTTCGCGCGACAATGCAATATCGTTCGAACGATAGAGCAAAGTTGTTTGAATGACTGGAACGTCATAAAATATTATTTTAATAGCCGCTCCAACACATAGAAAAGATACTCATTCTCAAATTTTGACGAAAAAATTCCGCTCAAACACTTATAAAATATTTTGTAAAAATATCCCAAAGCTCTAAGTGCAAAGTTAAGGTATTTAAAACATAAACTTACCAAAGTAAACTTTGCGGAGGCTTTTTGATGAAGAACCTTGATATATTAGGATCCCTCTTGATGTAGATTGCTCTTGAACTTCTTCGACGGTTATAACGGTATATGACATAATTAATTGTGACGAACATTTATAAAAATATGTCCTCACACATTCCTTACGTCGGATTCCAAACATACTAGAAGATTATTGAGGAGCTCTAGGAAAACCCGCTCTACTAGAACTTCCAGCCTCAAACCCACCCTTTGATTTAGACCTCTGTGTCTGCTCCCGTAACCTATATTTATTGCTACTCATATTTCTTGCCACGGTCATCTCGGGATCTGAATCATAACTTGAAACAACAATCCCCTTAAAGCCATCACCCCATACTCATTTCAAATATAATCAATGACTCATTCCTTTTGGATTTCTTTATTTTTTATTTTTGCTTTTTCCCCTTGAAGATGTTTCATCATTTGCTCCTTAATTTACTTTGTGACGTTAGGACACCCTCTTACTTGTCCTTTTAAATGAGCTAAATGTTGTTTTAGTCTAGTTATACCACCATTTATCTCGCTTCCGCACAATTTGCAATTTAATTTCAGCATATTATTTAATACCAGTGTAACAAACTTCCACCCAATATCTCCACTTGGGACAATCTCCGACTCATCTTCCTCAACCCTTTGACGAGACATTTTGTTTTTTTTAAACTACCATACAAAAGAAGTAAATGAAAAGTTCATTATTTTTATGCAATTATATAAAGAGAAAAAAATAATAAATTCACTTAATGTTAAATTGAATAATAATAAATTTTTAAAACATAATAATAATTACTAAAGTTTAACGAAAAAATTCTAAATAGTTTGGTAGAATTTATAAAAAGTTCATTATTTTTGTGCAATTATATAAAGAAAAAAAAATAATAAGTCCACTTAATGTTAAATTGAGTAAAAATAAAATTTTAAAACATAATAATAATTACTAAACTTTAACGAAAAAATTCTAAACAGTCTGGCAAAATTTATAAAAAGTTCATTATTTTTATGTAATTATGTAAAGAAAAAAATAATAATAAGTTCACTTAATGTTAAATTGAATAATAATGAATTTTTAAAACATAATAATAATTACTAAACTTTAACGAAAAAATTCTAAATAGTTTGGTAGAATTTATAAAAAGTTCATTATTTTTATGCAATTATATAAAGAAAAAAAATAATAAGCTCACTTAATGTTAAATTGAATAATAATGAATTTTTAAAATATAATAATAATTACTAAACTTTAACGAAAAAAATTCTAAACAGTTTGATAGAATTTATAAAAAGTTCATTATTTTTATGCAATTATATAAAGAAAAAAAAATAATAAGTTCACTTAATATTAAATTGAATAATAATGTATTTTTAAAACATAATAATAATTACTAAACTTTAACGAAAAAAATTCTAAATAGTTTGGTAGAATTTATAAAAAGGTCATTATTTTTATGCAATTATATAAAGAAAAGAAAAATAAGTTCACTTAATGTTAAATTGAATAATAATGAATTTTTAAAACATAATAATAATTACTAAACTTTAACGAAAAAATTCTAAATAGTTTGGTAGAATTTATAAAAAGTTTTTTGGTACTTTTTCTTAATTTTTTTAAATAATATTTTTGGGACATAATTTCATATTAAATAATAACACATGTTGAGTTAAATAATAATTAATTTTTTAAGACGTGATGATAATTAGTTGACATAAATAAATTTTTTGAATAAATTTTTGTAATTTTTCGAGTGCTTTTTTTAAACATTTTTCTGATACATTATATTTTAAAACATTTTTTTTGGGTACAAATGTGAACTTATCTCATCCGTTAAAAACAACATGAGATGAGGTTCACTTTAAATAAAAAAAACTAGCTAAGCTTTATATCTCTGTCACGCCCTGACTTAATTAAGTTAAGATTATCAGTTTAATGTAGAAATAAATTGCCTTAAACAATAATTTACTGTAAATGTCTCGGTAAGTAGCACCATATTCTTTTTTCTTTCCTTTTTTTTTTCAAAAGCATGTTTGGATGACAACATAACTACATTCACATGTAATTTACAAGTACTAAACAACTTTACACATAAAAAAAATTCTTTAGTTTAACTTTTACCCAAAAATCTTATTGATATTCAACCCATATTAGATATCCATCACTCCCCCATTTAAGGTCCTAACTTGGCAGTGAACTCCAAACAGTAGGCATACCTGAAACATAACAATATAGGAGTGTAAGCAACACAAGCATAGTGAATGACCATATACCACACATATAACCAATTTAAATAACCAATTTTTTTATTTGCTAATGTTATAACCCAACAGGAATTGTGTAACTCTAGCAATCCTGGACCCGTCAGTCCAATTAACTCCCAGTTAATTGGGATACCACATCCCATAATTAGGCCCGAGTACAACAAACCTATAAGTTGGATTCACAGGGCCGTCGCATCCCGTAGGACCCACCACAGTCCTTAACATTAGATAAAGGTCCCACCTGAGTCCATAACATTAGATAACATCATTTAACATTTTAATACACATTTCTTAACATTAGATAGAGGTCCCACCTCAGTCCATTACATTAAATAACATTGTTTAACATTTCTAATTATACACATATGTTTCATAACACCACTTCACTCCATAAGCATCACCACACATGTATTTAACTACACAATTCCATATGAAAATATAAGCATCTATATTTCATAGGACAAGTCACTCACCTTTAATTTGGTACTAAGATTAATACCAAAACTACTTCCTTGGTATGGTAGTGTTAATCGCATCCCCACCTAACAATTCAACATCATTAGTATTTGAATACACTGAATCACATTAAACACAATAACACATCACATCAGTTGGTCAATCTGACATAACTGGAAATTAATTGGATATGATACTTCATATTTCTATAACACCTTATTCATTAGGGTTCTAACACAATTTAAGGAATTAAATTACGAATTCTCTAGACAAAGTTATGCTCGTTTTATTATAACCTTTTCCAAATCATTTCTAGAGAAAAATAACAACAAAACTTCAACTTCAACACAACCCCAAAGCCAAACCAGATGATATTTTATTCTCCCCTTCAAGTATATCATACTCATTTATGTTCTCTAACGTTTCCAATTGGAATTTCATGATTTCAACAAGTATTACATGATTTATGCCACTTTTAACACATCTAGGTCTGAGTAGACCATCAAAGCATAACTTAACATTTTTCAAGCATATATAACGTCCCACTCGGTTATAAATTACGAAAACATATATTAAACATATTTAATAATATAAAATTTAAGTTGCATAATTTTTAGAGTTCATTTACTAAGTCAAGCAAAACATCGAACACCTGGTGTGCGCACTTACACTTTTGGGGTGGATTTTATACCTGAACTTCAAACTTTCACCCACGATTCATTTCTTGGTATTTTAACATGATTTTAGGATATAATATACACATATGAGTATATTTTAATCTCCAATTTTAATTTCTCATTTCCAATAAGTATTCCATGATTTATGTCATTTTTAGCACAACTAGGTAAGAACACATGATTAAAGCATAACTTAACCTTTTTAAGCATATATCACCTCCACCTTGGGTATCCATCATGGAAACATATACTAAACATGTTTTAGTATATACACACATCATATATATGAATTTCTTACATTACAAATCTTCACAAGAAGGAAATTCAAAACTCGGACTTTAAAGTTAACATTTACGATCTTAGCACAAGTCCTCACATATAATCTTAAGTCATCCTTAGTTTAACTCAATTTGGCAAAATGGCCATAATTTAAATATTAATTCAAATAAGAAACAAAAATATACCAAGTGTAGAACTCATCCATGGGACCAACTTTAATTAATAATTAATTACCTTACAAGAATTCCTCGATTTATGGTAATTTTTCGAAGGATTTCTTCCTTAACTTTCTTTTTCTCTCTCCATAAGCATGTTTATTCCCAAGCTTGAAATATGAAATGAAAAGGGTGATAAGTTCTGCTCTTATAACCTTAAAACGTGGTCATGTGACCAATATAAGTGGTGGCATGTGATTAGTTGGACAAGAGGTACAATAAGATAATTCCACTAATGACGGATTTGTCTCACCTTTGTAAAATCACCATAACTCACTATTACGGGATCCGATTTACTCCCACTTTGCTTATACATATAGATAACTTATATATATATATACCACTTTCATATTTTGTGTTTTCCCTGACTCATAAAATTAGTACACCTAATTTGGGCTCGAACAGGATAGTAGCAATTTATCGAAAAATCTCATAATTTCACATTTGGCGACTAAATATCGCTAATTGCACTAACACCCTAGTTTACTTTTATAAACATAATGATGCATTATAAACATATTTTCATGATACATTTACGCACATAACTAATCACATGCCCTAAATATGTTATTCCCGATCCTAAGCTCAATTAGCATCTAATGTAGACAACATATATATCACATGAGCATGGATCCCCCAAATGTGATAATTAACATGTTTAACACCCCTCACCAACTTATAACTTATAACTTATAACTTATACTTAATAATATAATTGACATTCCTAATCACATTTTAGGGCCTTACAATTCTACCCCTCTTATAAAAATTTCTTCCTCGAAATTTAACGCATAAGAACTTACCAAACAGATGAGGATATTACACCTTCATGTTATTCTCTCTTTCCCATGTGGCATACTACACATTTTGACTTTCCCACACTATCTTCAATAACGGAATAGTTTTATTATGTAACCTACTCCTTCGATCTACAACAACGATTGGTTCCTTCAAGTAGGTCAAGTCATCTTTAAGCTTTATCGGTCGTGTAATAAACACATGTGAAGGATTGGGCACACACTAACGTAACATTAATACATGAAAAACATTGTGTATCCGAAATAATTCTTGTAGAAAAGCCAATTTGTAAGCTGTGATTCCAACTCGTTTCACTATTTCATAAGCGCCAACGTACCTAAGACTTAATTTTCCCTTTTTTTCTCAAATCCCATAACCCCTCTCCACGGAAAAATATGTAGGAATACTTGATCACCTTCCTCGAATTTTAACTCCTTTCTTCTGTTGTCTGCATAAACTTTTTGTCTACTTTGCACCGCTTTCAAGTGATTACGAATATGATTTATCTTCTCAGTAGTTAGTTGCACAATTTATGTCCCAAGTAGTTTTCTATTCTCCTACTTTGGTCGAACACACTGGGGTCTTGCACTTCCTCCCATACAAGGCTTTATAAAGAGCCATTTCAATACTGAAATGATAACTATTATTATAAGCAACTCTATTAGTGGCAAGTGTTCATCCCAACTTCCCTTGAACTCTAATACATAAATTCATAACATGTTTTTGAGTGTTTGAATTATTCTCTCTGACTGCCCATCAGTCTGAGGATGAAAAGATGTACTAAATTTCAATTTTAGTCCCCAAAACTTGTTATAAACTAGGCTAAAAGTGTAAAGTAAATTTAGGACTTGGATCAGAGATAATAGAAATTGGATGATTTTGATAAACCTATATCAAAATCGGTAGTAACATGCTCCTATTTCCACTCAGGAATAGGTGAGTATTATAGTGAACCACTAGGCTTATGATGCTCTGCCTTCACTTGTTGGCAAACTAGACATATAGCAATAAATTTTACAATGTCGTGTTTCATTCCCGGCCACCAATAATAACATTGTTTCAAATTTCTATAAAGTTATATGTTTTATGGATGCATAGTATATAACTAACAATGGGATTCCTCTAAAATTGTTCTCCTCAAATCAGGCACATTAGTTACACACAAACGATTATCATACATAACAATGTCATCATTATGAAAAGAAAATTCATTTGCTTTACTCTTTTTCATATTGTCTTTAATTTTCTCAAATTCTGTATTTCCTGCTTGTGATTGTCGTATCCAATCTATCAGCATAGGTCTAACGTTTAAATGCGCTGTTATTCCACAAGACTCATTCAAAATTAAATTCCACCCCCATTAAAGATATCTCTCTCAGCAGGTCAACTCGAACACAATCAATACAAGATACTCAGCCTAAATATTTTCTACTCAAAGCATCACCAACAACATTAGCCTTACCAGGATGGTGAGGTATTGTGCAGTCATAATCCCTTATAAGTTCCATCCACCTATTCAGGATCAACACAATTGTTATTAGCAGAAATAACATGCCCCAAAATACTACTTTGGTCTAGACAAAATTCACATTTTGAAAATTCATCATATAACTACTTCTCTCGCAAAGTGTGTAAAATAATCTGCAAATGGTGTTCCGTTCCCTAATAAATTAAAATTCAGGTTCACCCGGTAGCCGAAACACTACCTCCCTTCTAAAATAATCTAAACATACATGATATGAGGTCAGCCAATCCATACCCAATATCCCATCAAAGCCACGCATATCGAAAGGTAGTAAGTCAACCAATAACTCGTTTTCACTTATTCGTACCATACACTCCCTACACACCCTATCAATAAAAACCATCCGACTACTGGAGTAATAATAGCTAAACTAGAATCTAATGATGATAGTGGTTTATTAAGATGCAACAAAATAAGAAAAGACACAAAAAAATGTGTAGAACCAAGATTTATCAACACATATGCGTCTTTATCATCTATACGTAAGGATATTTGTCTAGTGATTTCTTATCAATGAAAGCTAATTCCCAACTCATATATTATGTCATACCTTTATATATGTATGTTGAACATTCACGCATAATATATTATCGGTTGTGTCCTCTTATATTCACAATGAGTGAACATTCTTAATAAATCAAACATCATTCTTTACGTTTCTCACTTTATTCCTATAGTCCATCCTTATCATCGTATATCATTTTAAATAATAAATATTATAATACAAGACTAACTTCTTTTAGTTCACCTCTCCAACTTCCATTCAATACTTCAATCAATAAACATTATATTACAATACTAACTTATTACATGACATCTTATCATCTTCCACTCAATACCAAATTCATGTGTTCGACTTAGACTACTATCCGTATCATCTCTGAAATTTTAGAGTATGTTAAATATCGTTCTTACGATCCTTAATCGAAACATAGCCTCACTACTTTCCATATATCGATATTGAACAATCATTCATCAAATGTTTACTTTTAACCAATATTCCATATTCACTTTCCTGTATATTGTGCAGTCATGCACTATGAACTCAATATAACTTCTCACTATATTCCCCTTTTTTTAGTAACGTTTGATTGTTCTTTAACTAAACATACAATGACCTTAATAAGTCATTTATCCAACATAATAACTTTACAATCATAATCTTACTCCAATCTTTATTAATATGGTATTCTTACACAACATCATTAACACACTCATTTTACCCGTTTGATAACATGGATGTTAGACATACATCACCACTTGAAACTTTAACCATACTTACCAACCCCATAATACTTATCTAA
The DNA here is from genome assembly GCA_949130495.1 of Sambucus nigra. NCBI lineage: Eukaryota > Viridiplantae > Streptophyta > Magnoliopsida > Dipsacales > Adoxaceae > Sambucus > Sambucus nigra. The sequence continues at coordinate 77,593,911 of OX422208.1, forward strand.
CTATTATATGTTGTATCTCTTTCAAATAACTGACACAAATACCTTAATGTACCGCATTATGGTATCTCACATAGCACATTCTCCTAACACATACTTCTTGGTGCCTCCGTGTAATGTCAATCATATTAATTATATAACGTACTCTTAGTGGTAACACATACGCACAATGACAAATACAACTCAATATTCATCCAACCCAATTGTAATTATTTAAACCTGACTAACATCTTTCCCGCACTCGTCCGCAACACATATTCTTAACAGGACTCCTCAATATATTTAAACTTCCAACTCTTTAACACCTTATCTTAACTTTATTATTCATATAAGCTTTTCAAAACATCACAAGAGTAATATCAACTACATGTACTCATACTATTAAAGACGTACATCTAAACTCTCATTACTCTTTTATTCTACTTATTATAATTCACTATGAAACCATATTCTGATCAATTCTAATATATCGACTAGTTATTGAATTTCGTACCTTTTCACATATATAAAAATATGCAACTACTAACCCTCTCAATTAACCTTTACTACGTGAATCTTCATTTTTTTTCACACTTCAACAATTTAAGTCTCATCATAATCATGTAACCATAATTCTTTTCACTTTCCATCCTTTAATGGAATATGTATTCTCGTACATCACTCTCCTATACAGATGAGGAGCGTACCAATTCATAATGATATATATAACATGACTTAAATCCACATATACCAGCATAGGAAGAGATCACCTCCAATACTTGCATAATTTTTGTCAAGTTCACATATACCAGTATAAAAAGATATCACTTGTAATACTTCACATTTTTGTATACCGTATTGCGTCTTTAAAAAATTTCCTTCAATGACACATTTGTTCATACAACATATAAAACAATGCAATGCTTTATATTAAAATACCTGTAATCGTTGTCATCCCCGAATAAACCTTAACATTTTATTTCCTTTCCTACAAGATCTTTGCATTTCATATCACGTATAATAATATATGTGTATAACTCATAGATGTTAGTCAACAAAGCCAATATAAAACTTAATAACAAACCCTTAGTGTCTACGCCTTAGGAACCCAACATAAATAAATGTATCCCTTAAAACGGAATACTTATGACACAAAATAGTTTCTACGTCCACTGCCAATCTAGAACCTAATAACCATGCTTTGATACCAAGTTGTCACGCCCTGACTTAATTAAGTTAAGATTATCATTTTATTGTAGAAATAAATTGTCTTAAACAATAATTTACTATAAATGTCTCGGTAACTAGCACCATATTTTTTTTTCTTTCCTTTTTCTTTTTCAAAATCATGTTTGGATGACAACATAACTACATTCACATGTAATTTACAAGTACTAAACAACTTTACATATAAAAAAAATTCTTTAGTTTAACATTTACGCAAAAATCTTGTTGATATTCAACCCATATTAGATATCCATCACTCCCCTGTTTAAGGTCCTAACTTGGCAGTGAACTCCAAACAATAGGCATACCTGAAATATAACATTATAGGAGTATAAGCAACACAATCTTAGTGAATGACCATATACCACACATATAACCAATTTAAATAACCATTTTTTTATTTGCTAAAGTTATAACCGAACAGGAATTGTGTAACTCTCGCAATCCTGGACCCGCCAGTCCAATTAACTCCCAGTTAATGGGGATACCACATCCCATAATTAGGCCCGAGTACAACAAATCTTTAAGTTGGATTCACAGGGCCGTCGCATCCCGTAGGACCCACCACAGTCCTTAACATTAGATAAAGGTCCCAACTCAGTCCATAACATTAGATAACATCACTTAACATTTTAATCCACATTTCTTAGCATAAGATAGAGGTCCCACCTCAGTCCATTACATTAAATAACATCGTTTAACATTTCTAATCATACACATATGTTTCATAACACCACATCACTCCATAAGCATCACCACACATGTATTTAACTACACAATTCAATATGAAAATATAAGCATCTATATTTCATAGGACAGGTCACTCACTTTTAATTTGGTACTAAGATTAATACCAAAACTACTTCCTTGGTATGGTAGTGTTAGTCGCTTCCCCACCTAACAATTCAACATCATTAGTATTTGAATACACTAAATCACATTAAACTCAGTAACACATCACATAAGTTGGCCAATCTCACATAACTGGAAATTAATTGAATATAATACTTCATATTTCTATAACACCTTATTAATTAGGGTTCTAACATAATTTATATAATTAAATTATGAATTCTCTAGACAAAGTTATGCTTGATTTATTATAACCTTTTTCAAATAATTTCTAGAGAAAAATAACAACAAAACTTCAACTTCAACACAACCCCAAAGCCAAGCCAGATGATATTTTATTCTCCCCTTAAAGTATATCATATTAATTTATGTTCTCTAACATTTTCAATTGGAATTTCTTGATTTCAACAAGTATTCAATGATTTATGTCACTTTTAACACATCTAGGTCTGAGTAGACCATCAAAGCATAACTTAACATTGTTCAAGCATATATAACATACCCCTAGGTTATAAATTATAGAAACATATTGAATAATATAAAATTGAAGTTGCATAATTTTTAGAGTTCATTTACTAAGTCAAGCAAAACATCGAACACCTGGTGTGTGCACTTACACTTTTGGGGTGGATTTTATACCCGAACTTCAAACTTTCACCCACGATTAATTTCTTGGTATTTTAACATGATTTTTGGATATAACATACAAATATGAGTCTATTTTAATCTCCAATTTTAATTTTGCAATTTCAATAAGTATTCCATGATTTATTGCATTTTTAGCACAACTAGGTAAGAACAGATGATTAAAGCATAACTTAACCTTTTTAAGCATATATCACCTCTACCTTGGGTATCCATCATGGAAACATATACTAAACATGTTTTAGTATATACACACATAATATATATGAATTTCCTACATTAAAAATCTTCACGAGAAGGAAATTCAAAATTGGGACTTTAAAGTTAACATTTGCGATCTTAGTACAAGTCCTCACGTATGATCTTAAGCCATCATTAGTTTAACTCAATTTGGCAAAATGGACATCATTTAAATATTAATTCAAATAAGAAACAAAAATATACCAAGTTTAGAACTCATCCACGGGACCAACTTTAATAAAGAATTAATTACCTTACGAGAATTTCTCGATTTATGGTAATTTTTTGAAGGATTTCTTCCTTAACTTTCTTTTTCTCTCTCCATAAGCATGTTTATTTCCAAGCTTGAAATATGAAATGAAAAAGATGTTAACTTCTGCTCTTATAACCATAAAACGTGGTCATGTGACCAATATAAGTGGTGTCATGTGATTAGTTGGACAAGAGGTCCAATAAGACAATTTCACTAATGACGGAGTTGTCCCACATTTGTAAAATCACCATAACTCACTATTACGGGACCCGATTTACTCCCATTTTGCTTATACATATAGATAACTTATATATCTACTACTTTCATATTTTGAGTTTTCCAAACTCATAAAATTAGTGCACCTAATTTGGGCTCGAACACGAAAAGTAGCAATTTATCGAAAAATCTCATAGCTTTCACATTTGGCGACTAAACATCTCCAATTTTACACTAACACCCTAGTTTACTTTTATAAACATAATTATGCATTAGAAACATATTTTCATGATGCCTTTACCCACATAACTAATCATATTCCTAAACATGTTATCCCCGATCCTAAGCTCAATTAATATCTAATGTAGACAACATATATATCACATGGGCATGGATCCCCCAAATGTGATAATTAACATGTTTGACATCCCTCACCAACTTATAACTTATAACTTACACTTAATAATATAATTAACACTCCTAATCACATTTTAGGGCCTCTCCCTCTCTCTCTCTCTCTCTCTCTTACGGTTCAAGCTCAACAACACCAAACCAACCATTTTCACTCACCTTGATCTGAGACTGGGAGATTCCGACGCCAATGACGAGTGCCGACTACTATTCTCCTGATATGCTGTGACAACCTTGCTTTTTATATCTAATTCGGTTAGCTACGCCCAATTAAATTAAAGCGGAGCATCAATATGTTGGCATTAGAAACGAAATTTAAATAAATGCAGTAAAGTAAACATGTACACTCTCATATGTGTAACCAAATCATATAATAACAACTACAACAAATGAAACCAACTCATAGCTATTAACTGCAATGATCCATCAGTAATCTCAAACTGAAAATATAAAATGCCAATACATGCGGCCCAATACAAAATGGGGAAGAATAATACAATAATTCTCTCAACTACCAAGTATAAACAACGTGATATTAATCTCTGATACCACCCTCAAGAAAAGGGAAACAAGTGACATAAATTAAAACAGAATAACTCCACAGCTACAGGATTCCTAAGATTGATATGATCTCATCAAGCTCCATAGTCTATTGTCCATTTGAACGAGGACCTGTCATATATTATATATACAGGAGAGGAGCAAGCAGCAAGATAGACGAAAGTCAAAGCAAGAAAATATGCTATAAGATTATAAGATGTACTTTTAATGAAATCACACTAGTTATTACTCGTCTCCAGTAATTAAGTTGTTCAATTACCCAACCAATGTTCCTATGTAGTGAATACCCAACCCAAAATCGAGTAACGTGTAGTCTCATATCGTATCATGATTAATCATTATTAATCTCATTTTAGTATTTAACGTATCAAAATATTTCCTTCAAGTATACTATCAAATGCATCGATTCGGGATATTATTTTAAGACACGAGCATAATATCTCACACAACAAGTCATATCGAGTCACTATCGTTACCCGAGGGAATAAGTCGTAACACTAGGCCTACACACGAATACTCCCCAATATTACGGGGAAAGGGAAATCATACGAAGTCCTAAATCACATGGCGTTTCAAGGTCTTTCTATCCGACCCGCATTACAACCATGTGTCCGGTTCCGGTGGTTTATCTCTGACACGGCACTCGAGCGGAACCTAACCGGATCAATCACAAAAAATCGCATTCAACATGTGCCTACGTCGACCGGAGGACTAGTCTAGTGTATACTCGACAATATACATGTAAAACAATTTCACTCTTATGTATATATATATAATCGTGTCAAGTCTCTTACTCGCGTTATACAATAGTCATTATTTATAATATAACATAATTTATATCATTAATTTACTAATTCAACATCAAATAATTTCAAGGTTATATATCCATACTAACCATAAGTATGTGATTAAGTTAGGATATTAGGCACAACACCACAATTATCTTACTAACAACATGAAAAATATTATCACTCTTATTTCAACAACATGCTGCCTAGAATTTAAAATGCAGATTCGAGGCTCTTCCGATCCATTTTTAGAAAAACTTAAAACTACAAAGTTGTTCGGAACGTGATTTTCTATAAGGACGCGCGAGCACGTTTCCATAGCCTGCATAAAACAGACCCGAAACTAATATATAATATTTCTCCCCTATTTTTGACAACTTTCTTCCCAGAATTTTAAAACGTCGATTTAAGGCTTTTTCGATCCGTTTTTGGAAAAATTTAAAACTACAAAGTTGTTCAGAATATGATTTTCTACTGGGTAGCATGGACGAAACATCCATTTTCTGAACCAAAATAGCTTAAAATAGTTTTTAATGTGACGATTTACTTAATTTCATAGATTTCTAAAATTCAAGAGGTTGTTCTACATCTTAATCCTTATAATGATGTTATTGCATTTTAATCTACATAGATGACGATCCTAATACATTGCATATCATTTTTAACATCGATTTCATATTAATTGAGGGATCCAAATACATGTTCATGTGAAATTTTATTATAGATACATATTATACACATATAGGTTATTAACTTGCCTAGGATTGTATGGAGAAGTTGAATCATCTTGAAATCCTCTTAGCTTTCTTCTCTTCTTACTCTCTATCTCTACCAAACCCTAGCCCCCTTTGTGAAATGATAAAATGAAGACTTCTTCTCTTCTTTTCTATTTATACCTAGGGTTAGTTTATTTACAAAAATGTCATTGCCCCAAATTTAACCCTCTCGATTCTTTTACGCGTTAATTCGCTTCTAATATTTAAGTCGCACATTCGTATCTCAATGAATTCATTTTAACTTTTCATTTCCAATCATTTTGAATATATATACTGACATAGTTTCATTTCCAAACATTTCGAATATATACACTGGAATAGTTTTTTTTTTCAATTTCAATTCAATATAAAATGCGAGGTATTTCATTCTCCCCCTCTACGAATGGGATTTCGTCCTCAAAATCCAAATTAAAAAAAAATCAATCCAAGTCAAGTAAGGTAGTTTTGCACGTACCTTCTATGAAGAGATATGGGTGACTAATTTGGAAGTCACCCTCTCTCCCCCAAGTGGCCTCAGACTCATCATGATTACTCCACATAACACGAACAAGAGGAATAACTTTTGACCTCAACTGCTGCTCACGAAGATCTCGGATCCTGACCGCCCTCTCCTCATAGATCCCATTGGGCTGCAGCTCAACCCTATCTAACTCTATGTGTAGGTGTGAGTCCTCGGTACATAAGAATTCCTCAACATGGATACATAAAAAACTATCGTGTACCCGCTGGAGCTGGTAGGGTAGGGCTAAACGGTAGGCAACTGATCCCACCCTACCCAACACTGTAAACGAACCCACGTATCGCGTTGAAAGATTCCTTTTGGCACCAAAATGAACAACGCCTCTCATGGGTGAGACCTTCAACAGCACTTGGTCCCCAATAGCGAACTCTAACGTCCTCTGCCTTATGTTAACATAAGTCTTTTAACGATCTTGTGCGGTCTTCGTCCGTGCACGAATAAAATCAACCTTCTCCGAGGTCTCCCTAACAATATTCGGACCCAGCATCCGGTGCTCTCTAAACTCCAACCAATATGTAGGGGATCGACAAGGCCTACCGTAAAAAGCCTCGTATGGTTCAATGCTAATAGTTTGCTGATAATTATTATTGTATGCAAACTCCCCTAGTGGAAAATGTGTAACCCAACCACCTTTGAAGTTCAACACACAAACTTGTAACATGTCCTCCAAAAGTTTGTTTACCCGCTCCGTCTGACCATCAAACAGAGGGTGGAACGCATTACTCAAACTCAACTGAACTCCCATCGCCTCCTAAAGATCGCCCCAAAAGTGAGAGATAAAGACACTGCCACGGTTGGACACGATATCACACGGTACCCCATGAAACTTCACAATCTCGTTAATAAACACTGTGGCGTACTATGCTGCCGTATAATATGTCCTCACTGGAAGGAAATGAGCCACCTTTGTCAGTATGTCGACAATGACACAAATAGAATCATGATCGCGTTGCGATCTTGGCAACCCAATAATGAAATCCATGGAGATACTTTCCCATATCTAACTGTACAACCGAACTCTCACCACGAAGTCTAATATAACTGAACTACTAAGATGATCCATAAATCAATACCCCCAAGTCCCGACTCGCTAAGTTTCATGCATGGAGTGTCTCGCAAGCAAAATCCAAACAAAGAACCCCTCCGATACACTACTGTCAGCTTATCGAGATAAGGAATTTGTCAACTCAAGACCACTAGTAATACAAGAATTGTCTAACTCCAAAAACCACTTATCTTTGGACTCAACGGTTCATCACATAACAATTAATCCAACTTCCCCTATTCAATAAAGATGTCACTATTCATCAATCATGCCTCGATACTCAACTAAGAATCGACTAACAAATGGTACTGAAAGCTCAAAATCCAACTTTACTCCGAGTTGTCAATAACACTTGCCTTGCACTTATATTGATGGTGAGTTAACTGATATGGCAACCCTTAGGATCTACTAAGGTTGCACGTGTGCATAAGCATACAACTTCTATGCACGTGCGAATATTGTTCCATCTTTCTAAGTCTAGACTTAGGTAAATAATATCAACAAGGTTCATAGTCTCTCGAACAAGACAACACTAATAAAGTTGCATTCTCGGCGGTCAACGATCCCTCACACAAAGGTTTCGAACTAACCCAAGATGCAATATTCCCCCTTGCACACCCCCACTTCTCACGATTTGGTAGCTCTAACCCAAGGTTATAAACCCTCGCTAGATTCGACATACCGCTCTTTTGTTAAAAACACGTATAGGAATTCAACCTCTCCGACATGATTTTCCTTGGACTGTGAGTATATTAGAATTTTCTCGCCGAACATGAAATGAAATTGGTTCTTCAAACCACGAATAAGGCTTGTACATTTTCCAAGCAACGAGGTAAGACAAAAAATTCCCACTTATCCTACCAAATCAGAATATAGGATTTGGCACACTCACCATCCGAATACTCCCTTCCAGCACACCAACGCTACCTGATCTTTATGAAGAACGGTGTGATATCCAACATATCAAAGGTCATAAATATAAGGTAGCGGGTACCTTCACGTACCGTGACCCCAATTAACACTCAGTAATCTATACATAACTGAAGTAAAAATTAAATATCTTACGAACCCATTCGCGGGTGTTTGACCAAGAGTACACACCCTCCTTACAAAACATCTCAACAACGATTGGAACACTCTCTTGTTGACAACCATCCCAATAAATGGTCCGACATTTGGAATCCTAAAATGTCTCAATCCTTGACATTAATGACGACACTCAGTTGGTAACACTATCATCAGTCAACCGAAAACTGACCGAGCTACACACGAATATACCATTATCAAAAGACCATCAAGACCATTCTATGACTATTCACTAATCTAGACATCACCAAAATCAAACATCTTACACTTGATTTCGGAACGCGTCTTTAATCACACACGATCTAAGTAAACATCATGTCACTAACTACTCACTCGTGATCTAATTCACATTAATACATAACGAGGGCTACAACATAGCCACATTCCCATATCTGATGGATTCAAAATCAAGCACCACCATTATCAAGGTGCAACAAATTAGTACCCCCAATCACCGAGTGATAACATAAAACCTAACTCATGGATATATCACCAACTCAAGCGATCACACTCGCATAAAATGAAACGCCTATTGAACACTCCCTCGTGATGTTCTCACTCGACCAATCGTCCCTTAGAGATTCGCTACTCATCGTAGGGTTCACAACTGGTAACTCCAGCTCAAGTCCATCCCTTAGCACACCCATATTCACGTTCCTCTCACGACATCTTTTAACAAATATACCGGTGCTACAAAGCAAGATAACCACATCTTATCGAACACCAATTCTAATCTAGGGATTTGTGAAGAACACTGAACTCCATTCATTGCCAAATACGGAAAGAAAACTACCTAAAAAAAATTCTGGACTTCACCAATGTCAATCCTCATATGACCCTGCGATACGGACTTCCTCATCCCTAGTGTCCATGGCCAAGATATCGTAACATTACTGATACATTCTCACGAACTTGTTCGGGATAACTTGTCCAAACATTCCACTCTGAACAAGTGAGTACCCAACCTACTAATATATCTTGTGCATGACCGAACACACACCTAATCGTCCTTAAGTTGATTCCATTACGGATTTTATACGATCAGAACACTAAAAATCACTATGCCACCCAAATGCGACATCTATCGCTTGTGTGGACAACGTGTAGGTTTACACGCCTACCAAATGTGACACCCCGACTAATTAAATACCGGGTAGCTACTCCTTTATTAAATTAATACAAAATGCCAAGTTGGCTCAGTTCATAGCATCACTGTCGAAAAACGTTTTAACAATTACTAGCCACCTAATATTTAAAAAGTGAGTTGTCAAATTTTAATTAAATTCGATTAACATGCAATAAGTAAATTAAGAAATGCTAACACAAGCACCACAACATAAAGACAATAGAATAACCATAAAATAGTAATGAGTCTGGAGGAACACTCCTCACACAATCCAAATGCTGAAATAAACAAGTACCAAGTCTGTATCACTAAATTAATTACAACCCAAATTCTTGAAATAATTGAATTAAATAAAGTGCCTCTAAAAGGAAATAGGGCGACATGCCCAACAGATGAGAAAAACTGATAATATGGAGTCAAGATCGAAAGTGGAGGCATCTACTGTCAAGGTCCTGTAACTTCCACAACAGCTACAGTACATCACCTGAATGGAACTCCTATACTTGGTGTCCTTGTGGCTGGGCACCTGAAAGGTTTTTACAAAAAAAAAAGATTTGAAAGCAAACGGGTTAGAGCCCGATTGTGGAAAACAGTTTAAAATATAGCAAGTGTTTTAATGACAATAAAACAATGAATGCAAAATACATGTTAGGACGCGCTCTCACATGAAATACTCACCTCTCGACTATTTGTGCACTCCTAACGTACCCGTACCCATTCTTGTGATTCCCATATCTAACTAGTCCAAAATAAATTCTTGCATTTCTATACGATTCACGCTTTAATTCCAACATCATCAATAAACTAGAGAGCTTTACATTAATTCTCAATTTCCCAATTATTAGAAATATTAATTTACTAGAGATCTTCCATGTTATCTTTACAGAACGTTGCTATAATTATACTCATAATTAAACATGACATTTCATTTCAATTAACAGTATATTATCCTCATCATAAATATACATTACTAGCACCCCGAGACTAAGTTGCGGTGCACACATACTCTGCTATCCAATCCCGGTACATCACGTACATAAGGACCACGCATTCCGAATCTCTCAGGAATCGTTTTCAGATAACAACATTCACACAAAATGGAGGCGAACATAGTTCACATCACATGGGTCACGCACATACCTAAGCTCCCATGATCAGCAGACTTATTAACTTCTCAATAAGTCCTTCTCTGACCTATGCCCTCGAGGTACCAATCTAAATCCCCCCGTAGGCACACAAAGATTAGATGGCCCTAATCGAACGCAAACCTCCCATGATAGCAAGTACGGTAGGTATGTTATACACATAAAATCACATATACTAAGCATTCGCACATCTTAGATATATCGTATTATTAATATAGGTATACTTCTCGTTCTTATACCGTCATTTAATGTTATACGATCACAAGCCCCCGATTTGTATATTAACGTTATCAACCCTTCTCACGTCATAATTTGGTACTCGTTTCCTACTCCACAATTGACATCCGATTTTATTATAAGGTTCTAAGTTCTACTCCTCAACGTACCCCAATTCTCACAATTATACCCACTAATCAATAAGGGAAGGTTAATACTCCAATTAAATAAGTCTACGGAACGCTTGAAATGAAATCAGGCCAAAAAGGCCATTATGTCAACTCGTTAGAAGTCTCGTTCGAATGAGTTCGTTCGAACGAAAGTCTTCGAACGAACTACCAACTCGTTAGAAGGGACACTATCATCTCGTTAGAAGCTCGTTCGAACGACCTGGGCAGGTCTTCTAACGAGATTACAGTTTTCGCCCAGACATTTCTCCAATTCGTTTTTCTTCAATTTCTCTCCGTTAAATCCATACTAAGATCATCCCAAATGAGTTTTAACGTGAATAAACTACTCTAAGTTATCCAAAGTCACTATTTAACATATATTTGGTGTCAATTCTTCCTAAATTAACATGAAATCATCAAACTTCTCAAATCTTGTCTCAAACCCTATAAACATGAAGCCAAAATTTTAATGTCTACAATCACTTCCTCATAAATCCATTTTTAAACCATCATAAGATATATTTTGGATATGACATTCATCCAATATCATTCAACATGCAATCCCTACATCATATTATGAATTCTACCTCCAATTTCACGGGTTTTCATCAAACTTCCAATATAAGACAAATATTCAATTCTAAGCATGGAAGAAACATTCGCTTGAAATTAATGTAATTAAACCACTTGCCTTAGATTCGTTTTCTAGATTCGTTGTCGAAAGATGAAGGTTGATTCTCCTTTTTCTCTCTACAACTTTCTCTCAAAGATGGTGATGGTGGTTATGGGTTTTCTTTTGGAACTTCTTAAAACTTTCCCTATAACTCCCGTAGCCCTCTAACTTACCAAATGCTGATAATGGCTTAGTGGGTTCCTAAATAATATAAAATTAATTCCTAAAATCCGTGGGTCTTAATTTCGATATTTTTAAAATTACCAAAATACCCCTTTAGGTAGCCGGTTTGGCCTAAAAGGGACCCGGGACCCAAACTAAACCCCCGGCTAGTGTTTTCTCGCTATATCGACCCTTCTGGACACGTTGGTGCACTCAAAATGACCATTAGGTTGATAAAAATAAAATTCACTTTTTAATTTAAATAATTTTATTCCTGACGCGACTGACACGTGCGTCTCAACTGAATTTCCAATTTGTCGTATATATACCTCGTGACAATTTATATATCATCAATACTCATGTATTACCATACATACTCGAAAATAATAAATTTTTAACATCATAATCAAATACCAACTCACATCTCGTTAGTATTTATACCCGGATTAATTTCAATTAATTCTCATTTAATTTAATTAATCTCTTAAATAAAAATCAATAAAATTACGGGGTATAACATACTTCCCTCCTAATAACAGAATTTCATCCCAAAATTCGGAATTAAAGAGTACCTGGTAAAAATAACTCTGAATAGCGTTCGCGGATCTCATCCTCGCGCTCCCATGTGGACTCTTCGGTATTATGATACCGCCACTGAACACGTACTAACAGTATTATCTTCGACCTCAGTTTCCGCTCGCTTCGGTCCAAAATAGCAATCGGCCCCTCCTCGTAGGAACTATCGGGCTGGAGATCTATGTCCTCCAAAGCAATGTGAGTATGGGCCAAATCGTCCCTAAGATATTTCTTTAGCGAGGAAATATGGAACACATCATGAATCCTATGCAAGAGCTCCGATAACCCAAGTCTATACGCAACTGGCCCAATACGTTCGATGATAGGAAATGGCCTTGGTGTCAGTTTCCCCTTCTTCCCAAAATGCATGATCCCCTTTATTGGAGAGACTCCGAGTAACACCTGATCCCCCACCTCGAATTCTCTAAAGAACCTCTTGGCATCTGCATAACTCTTCTTCCGGTTCTGAGATACCCGAATGCGGCTCCGTATCATCTCTATTCTTGCTGAAGTGTCCTGAATCACTTCCGGACCAAGGAGTTTGTTATCCCCCATATTTAACCAACATGCTGGGGAACGACAAGGTCTACCGTACAACGCCTCAAATGGAGCCATACCAATGGTGAATTGGTAGGAGTTATTATAAGCAAACTCCACCAGTGGAAGGTACTGTTCCCAATTACCTCCAAAATCTAGGATGCACATACGCAACATGTCCTCTAACATCTGATTTATCCGCTCTGTTTGCCCATCAGTCTACGGGTTATAAGATGTATTCAGTCGCAACTCCGTACCCATGGCCTCATGGAAACTCTCCTAAAATCGTGAAACAAATATCTTGCCTCGGTCAGATACGATATTTAGAGGTACACCGTGAAGTCTCACTATCTCTGCAATGAAAACCTGGGCATACTGTCCCGTAGTGTAATCTGTCCTTATGGGTAGAAAATGAGCAACTGTGGTCAACCTATCCATAACTATCCATATGGAGTCGTGACCCCTCTGTGATGTAGGTAACCCCGTGATAAAATCCATGGATATGCTCTCCCATATCCACATCGGAACCTCTAATGGCTGTAGCAGTCCTGTCGATTTTTGATTATCCACCTTTACTAGCTGACAAGTGGCGCATTTAGAAATGAACATGGAAATATCTATCTTCATCCCGCTCTACCAATACTGGCGTCTCATGTCTTGGTACATCTTATCCCCACCAGGGTGTACCGCGAACCGTGAACCGTGCGACTCTTCTATAACCTCGTGTCGTAAGTCTTCCCCTTTCGAAACAACCAGTCTCCCATTGAAGCGTAATCCCCCGTCTGAAATAATGGTCTATGATTCGACTCCCTCTGCTAGTAATCGAACTATCTGCTCCCGACAGAACGAGTCATTTGCCCGGGACTTTATCACTCTCGTAACAATCTGCGGTGTAACAGTCATCACAGACATGAACGATCGGCTACTGCATCCTGGTGTCCCAACTCCTTCCACTTAGCTTTCCACACGTCGGCCACCTCATCTACTGGCCTACGGCTCAACGCGTCTGCCACCACGTTAGCCTTCCCTGGGTGATACTGGATATCGAACTGATAATCCTTCACAAACTTAAGCCATCGACGTTGATGCATATTCAGCTCCTTCTGCGTGAAGAGGTAATATAGAGACATGTGGTCTATGAACAACCGAAATTTCTCCCCCAATAGATAGTGTCTCCAAATCCGAAGAGCGAATACGACTGCCGCTAACTCCAAGTCGTGTGTGGGGTAATTCCTCTCGTGAGGCTTAAGCTTACGGGAAGCATAAGCTATGGCCTGACTCTCCTGTTGCAGCACACCACCAAGTCCTTGTAAGGACGCATCAGTGTAAACTAAATACTCAACTCCCGATCTGGGCAATACTAACACAGGCGCTGAGGTCAACTTGTCCTTCAGCTCATCAAATGCCAACTGAAGGCATCGCTCCAGATGAATGGCACACCCTTGCGAGTCAGATGTGTCAAAGGACCCGCTATCTTTGAGAACCCCCGAATAAACCTCCTGTAGTATCCTGCTAGGCCCAAAAAACTACGGATCTCAGTCGGTGTCGTGGGATGTCACCACTCCCTCACCGCAGATACTTTCCCCGAATCAATAAATATCCCCCGGTCTGAAATGATATGCCCCAAAAACTGAACCTCCTTCAGCCAAAACCCGCACTTCTCATACTTGGCATAGAGTTCATTCTGACGCAGTGTCTGCAAAACCTGTCTCAAATGCTCGGCGTGCTCCTCTTCTGTCTGGGAGTAAACCAGAATATCATCAATAAAGATGATGACGAACTGGTCTAGGAACTCTCTGAACACCATATTCATCAAGTCCATAAACACGGCTGAAGCGTTGGTCAAGCCAAAAGGCATAACTCGATATTCGTATGAACCATATCTCGTCAAGAAATCAGTCTTCGAGACATCCTGTTCCCTGATACGCAACTGATGGTATCCTGATCGTAAATCAATCTTTGAGAAGAAGCAAGCTCCTCTCAGCTGGTCAAATAAGTCGTCAATTCGGGGTAACAAATACTTATTCCGTATTGTGACTTTATTCAAATCCCGGTAATCTACACACAATCTCAACGATCCATCCCTCTTCTTTACGAACAACACAGGAGCACCCCATGGTGAAGTACTCCTTCGAATAAACCCCTGACCCAATAACTGCTCTATCTGATCCCGCAGCTCTCTCATCTCTGCTAGAGCAATACGGTAAGGTGCTCGGGCAATTGGCCGAGTGCCTGGCGTCAAATCGATCACAAAATCTATCTATCTACTCGGAGGTAGTCCAGGTATATCCTGAAATACATCAGCAAACTCCCTAACAACTGGAATCGAATCGAGTGGTAGCACCACTTCCTTAGAGGTCTCCTCCTCTATATAGTACAAGTGAGTGGACGATCCACCCTCAGGGCGAGGCATCGCTACTAAAAACATCTCCTGCCCGGGAATAGCAAAGATAATACTCCTACTGAAACAATTAATCATGGCTCAGTACGCAACTAGCCAATCCATACTAACAATCGCATCGTACTCAGTCATATCTAATACTAACATATCAACGGGTAAAGTAAACCTCCCGACCTCTATACCCACACCTCTACAAATAAGGGAAATCACGGAACCCCTACTCAACGGTGAATCTACACAAGTAATCGTGCTCTCTGCGGTGTCTAACAACCCAATAGTGCGCGCAAATCTCGTGGCATTGAAATAATGTGTAGTCCCCGTGTCAAATAAAATACGACCCATAGTCCCCTGTATAGAAAACATACCCTCAATAGCAGGTGGATCCTGCGGAACTGCAGCATGCTGGAGCTGATACACTCTCCCATACTGAAGTTGTCCCTGCTAGACTGGGACCACTGGAATGGGTGGTAATGCTGCCATCTGTGGTGGCGCTGGGAGGGCTGCGGGAAACATAGGCCTCTGTGGCTCGTGTCGAGCACCCTGCTGCTGTGGGTACCTGCCCCTATCAGGACAATCCTGGCATTTGTGGACAATCTTGCCACAAACGAAGCACTTCCCTGGGAAGTTTCCCCCTCGTTGTCCCTGCTGCCCACGACCCTGTCGGCCATTACTATTCCTACCTTGACCATATTGGCCCTGCTGAAACTGATGTTGCTGACCATTCTGGCCCTGCTGGCCCTGATGGCCGTTCTGACCCTGATGTCCATGTCTGAAACCTCCCTAACCATTTCTGAAACCCCCAGATCTGAATCTCTTATGATCTCCCTGTTAGGAACCCTGATCACCCTGCCTGTGCTGTCCCTGAGCAGATTGTGCCCCGCTGGCACCATTTCCTCCGGTCCTGCCCTGATGGCTGGAATCTCTTGATCTCTTGCTCTTAGACATGTGGAAGCGATGATCCTAGAAGTGAAGTAGTGCAGTGTTAACCACATCAGAATAAGTGGCCAACGAGAGAGTCCCCAACAAGTGCTGACAGATCCTCCAAGTTAATCCATCCGTGAACTTCTGAATTTTCTTCTCCTCGGTTGGAATTTCATCCGGAACAATGTTCAAGATATTGGTGAACTTAGCCTCATACTCGACTACTTTCTTTCCCTACTGCTTGAGGTTCATCAATTCGTGGGTCTTAATTCCCATATTTTTAAAATTAACAAAATACCCCTTTAGGTAGCCGGTTTGGCCTAAAAATGTCCCGGGACCCAAACTAAACCCCCGGCTAGTGTTTTCTGACTATATCGACCCTTTCGGACGCTTTGGCGCACTCAAAATGACCATTTGGTTGATAAAAATAAAATTCACTTTTTAATTTAAATAATTTTATTCCTGACGCGACTGACACGCACGTCTCAACTGAATTTCCAATTTGTCGTATATCTACCTCGTGACAATTTATATGTCATCAATACTCATGTATTACCATACATACTCGATAATAATAAATTTTTAACATCATAATCAAATACCAACTCACATCTCGTTAGTATTAATACCCGGATTAATTTTCAATTAATTCTCATTTAATTTAATTAATCCCTTAAATAAAAATCAATAAAATTATGGGGTATTACACCAAACTTCCCTGATACCAACACAATATTTCGAGGATAATCACTTATCCATTCCAGATTCAGACTCATGAATCTCCCATTGAACATCATCAAACGTATGAATCTAGTTCGTGCTTTTCACAAGTATGATAACACTCTTGAGTACATCAAAATTGAACCCCTCAGGTCATCCTTTGCTGGTATGGGACATACACCAATTTGGAGTAGTCCTCTCTCAACTCACAACCCTTCCTTTACATGTTTATGAGTAATAATATACTCTTATTATCAGAAGACTTACTTCGTTAACCATTCACTTATGAATACGTCATCGAATGCCTCAATAGTCTGTCCATTACGGGTGGAGCGCGATAATTTCTTCTCAGGAAAATGTCACAACAACAACTAGACCACATAATTTTGAGGTGTGCCATATCTAAAGCTCTAACCTTGCACATTGGAAATAACTTCAGATAACTACACGCGCAAGTGGTACTAATAACTCAGTGGTACTACAGGGTGGGCTATAACTTATACCAACTTCTTTATAGCCATAAGAGCGACGATATTCAAAGTTGATAATGCACATCAAATATACGGGTGTTTCCTCCCCCTAAAGCACCAAAAGTCGACTCAATCATTGAGTTCAACATCGATTTTCTCGCCTACTGGTGGGCGATGAAACTACGATAGTTGCACGCGAATTGCGGTCTATTAAAATTCCCCTTTGCCCTCCCAGAGTTCACGTTTCATCAAATCACCATCTTTAAAGATAGTAAGTGAACACGTATCCTAAATTTTTTTTATTCAAGTGGAGCACTAGTTATAATTACAACAAGTACTCACACACAAACCAAACGCGTACTATCCTGTGGTCGATCAAATATTCACCTCATGCGTGGGACGTCTCACGAATGAAATCTAAATAGGGAACCCTCCCTATACACAAGGCTATCTCCGAATCGCCCGTCAAAATCGTAGCGTGAAGATCTTCCAAGTCATCGAATATAATACCTAATCGTAAGGCTCTACGTATCAGGGAAATGATACGCGAAAAACGTAACGAACGCCCTCAGATTCCTAAAGGCTCTAAAACCGTGCTCTGATACCAACTATGACAACCTTGCTTTTTATATCTAATTCGGTTAGCTACGCCCAATTAAATTAAAGCGGAGCGTCAATATGTTGGCATTAGAAACAAAATTTAAATAAATGCAGTAAAGTAAACATGTACACTCTCATATGTGTAACCAAATCATATAATAACAACTATAACAAGTGAAACCAATTCATAACTATTAACTGCAATAATCCATCAGTAATCTCAAACTGAAAATATATAATGCCAATACATGCGGCCCAACACAAAACGGGAAAGAATAATACAACAATTCTCTCAAATACCAAGTATAAACAACGTGATATTAATCTTTGATACCACCCTCAAGAAAAGGGAAACAATCGACATAAATTAAAATAGAATAACTCCACAGCTACAGGATTCCTAAGATTGATATGATCTCATCAAGCTCCATAGTCTATTGTCCATTGGGACGAGGACCTGTCATATATTATATATATAGGAGAGGAGCAAGAAGCAAGATAAACGAATGTCAAAGCAAGAAAACAAGCTATAAGATTATAATATGTACTTATAATGAAAGCACACTAGTCATTACTCGTCTCCAGTAATTAAGTTGTTCAATTACCCAACCAATGTTCTTATGTCGTGACTACCCAACCCAAACTCGAGTAACGTGTAGTCTCATATCGTATCATGATTAATCATTATTAATCTCATTTTAGTATTTAACGTATCAAAATATTTCCTTCAAGTATACTATCAAATGCATCGATTCAGATATTATTTTAAGACACGAGCATAATATCTCATACAACAAGTCATATCGGGTCACTATCGTTACCTGGGGGAACAAGTCGTAACACTAGTCCTACACACGAATACTCCCCAATATTACGTGGAAAGGGCATTCACACTAAGTCCTAAACCACATGGCGTTTCAAGGTCTTTCCATCCGACCCGCATTACAACCATGTGTCCGGTTCCGGTGGTTTATCTCCGACACGACACTCGAGCGGAACCTAACCGGATCAATCACAAAAAATCGTATTCAACATGTGCCTACGTCGACCGGAGGACTGGTCTAGTGTATACTCGACAATATACATGTAAAACAATTTCAAGCTTATGTATTTATATAATCGTGTCAAGTCTCTTACTCGCATTATACAATAGTCATTATTTATAATATAACATAATTTATATCATTAATTTACTAATTCAACATCAAATCATTTCAATGTTATATATCCCTAATAACCATAAGTATGTGATCAAGTTAGGATATTAGGCACAACACCACAATTATCTTACTAACAACATGAAAAATATTATCACTCTTATTTCAACAACATGCTGTCCAGAATTTAAAATGCAGATTCAAGGCTCTTCCGATCCGTTTTTGGAAAAACTTAAAACTACAAAGTTGTTCGGAACATGATTTTCTACAAGGACGCGCGAGCACGTTCCATAGCCTGCATAAAACAAACCCGAAACTAATATATAATATTCACCCCTATTTTTGACAACTTTCTGCCCAAAATTTTAAAACGCCTATTTAAGACCTTTCCGATCCGTTTTTGGAAAAACTTAAAACTATAAAGTTGTTCAGAATATGATTTTCTACCGGGTTGTGCGGACGAAACATCCATTTTCGGAACCAAAATAACTTAAAACAATTTTTAATATGACGATTTACTTAATTTCATAGATTTCTAAAATTCAAGAGGTTGTTCTACATCTCAATCCCTATAATGATGTTATTGCATTTGAATCTACATTGATGATGATCCTAATACATTGCATATCATTTTTAACGTCGATTTCATATTAATTTAGGGATCCAAATATATGTTCATGTGAAATTTCATTATAGATTGACCAAGCATAAATTCTTCTGAATTTAGCCCCTTAATTTAGTGATTTTAATATCTCGAATAAGGTAATTGAATCATTTTTAGTCCATATCACTCTATTATCTGTTTCTAACAATATTCCCTAGTTTTTGTGTAATTGTGATGAAGTTTTCAGGAATGGAATGCAAGAAAGGAAAAGAAGAAAATCAGAAGAAAAGTCAAAGGGAAAAAGAGTAAAGTTTCACTAAAAAATCGAAGGCGACACCAAAAGTGAAGTTGAAGAGCATGAATTCACAAGACCATAGGAAGAAACAGCACCCAAATCGAAGTTCTAAATCAGAAGATATGGCCAGTCAAAGTTGCAAGGAAAAAGTCAAAGTTGAAGAAAATCGGACCGATCCAATGGAATCCGGACCGATCCGAAATGATCCAAGTCCAGTAGACCCCGGATGGATAGCAAACCGATGGAGAAGAAAATAGGACCGATCCGACTAGGACCGGACCGATCCGTTAGAAATAAAAGAACCGATCCGGTGGATATCGGACCGATCCGAGTGTAATCTGGACCGGTCCGGTCATGTGAAATCCCGACATGAATTATGCAGATTTTTGGCGTGCTGGATGGTGAAACTTGTGCTACAAGCACATTGAACTGTCAATTTCGATTCTTTGTGCTATAAAAACCCATGCCCTACATCATTTGAGGGGCTAGCTAGAGAGTTGCTAAGAGAGGCTAGGTTAGGAGCAGCTAGGTTGAGAGTTCTAGAGAGAATTAGAGGTTGAATTTTAGGGTTAGATTTTGAGAGAAAATTTCTATTCCTTCAAGAGTTTTCATGAACCCTAGTTTGTAAGAAATTCTGAATTCCAATTCCATTTTTGTTGCTGAATTCAAGTAAAATCTTTCCATTCTCTTGTTTTATTATTTACAAATTATTTACAATGTCTTGTAGATCCATAATTTCATATGTGAATTTATTCATGAACCAAATCATGAGTAGCTAAATTCCCAAGGGTTGGGGTACATGAACTCAATCTAAGGCAAATTATTTATGTAGAAAATAGAGGTTAAATTAAAATATTGATTGAATCGTGAAAGAAACTCATACAAACATTGTCAATCTTTTAATCTCTCTTGCCCTAGGTACTTGAGATGTTTAAGAATGCTTTGCGAGTATAATTTATCATTCACCGCTTTATATCTATCTTTGATTTCATATGATGCGGGCTAGATCCCTCATATATGTAATGCTTAGAATTTATAAAGACCGGATCTAGTCAATAATTTTAATTTACAATTCTAGTATTCTATACGGTAATTTGTTAAGGATTGAGGGGTTGTACCCTACCCTATTTTCTCCCATTTGTCAGATCTAAATTTTTTTGCAATTTTCAGTTTTTTTTTCTTAAGTAAATTTTTATTTCACTAGAAATTTTCCCAATCATTAATCATCTTTTTGTTTCTTTTAAGAAATCATTTCAAGATTTAATAATTTTTCTTATTACTATTTGGCAATCTCGATCCCTGTGGATACGATCCCGACTTTCCGGGTTACTACTTGAGCGACAGGCTTGCACTTGAGCCTAGAGTAATACGAACTTTTGAGACAAATTCTTAGTCGCGTCAAGTTTTTGGCACCGTTGCCGGTGATCCGAAATTGTTAAATTTTCAAGAAAGTTATTTTTATCTACAAGTGATTTCGAAAAAAAAAAATTCTCATCTTTTGTGTGCTTATATGCAGAATTCATCTCCCACCCAAATTCATGAAAATCCTATTGCCGAAGCAAGTTCTGAAAATTCTGAGTCTATTCCTTTTTGGGCTCCACCTCCTTTGCCTAATAATTCCATCACAAGTCCTTCATTGAGTCAAACACTGAGTGTGAATTCTGAATCTTTCGGTAGCGATATGTCGAATCATGGTAGTGTCGGTGTTGGTGCTGGAGAGGAGGAGATACCATATCTTCCAATGAAAGATTTACTATTTTGGGAGCGAACTGTTACCACTGGTTGCATTTTACTCCCATATAATGCCGTTCAGTTCCACTTTCGGAATGGTATGATCCAAATTCTTCCTACATTTCATGGGATGGGTTCTAAAAAACCATATCTACATATTTGAGAATTCGAAGATACATATGAAACGTTTGGTGATCAAGCCTGTCCACAAGATGTAATCCGGTTGAAGCTCTTCCCTTTTCCCTTAAAGGATAAAGCTAAAACTTGGTTATGGTCCCTACCCCCAAATTCTGTGTTATCCTGGAGAGATATGCAATCCAAGTTTATATCAAAAATTTTTCCACAACACAAAACCAATTCTGTTAAAGCCCAAATTCAAGATTTTCGTCAAAATGAGAATGAGGGTTTTGATAAATGTTGGGAGAGATTTCAAGAGTTAGTTAGTGCATGCCCACATCATGGTTTTGAAAAGCATCATCTGATTTCATTTTTCCATCAAGGCCTTACTTTAGCGTCTAAACAACTTGTTCAAACCATGTGTGAAAGACCTTTTTGGGAGTTAAATTCGAGCGATGCTGAAGCTCATTTGAGATATGTAGCAGAGACTAGGCAATCATGGGATGTTTCTGACCCCAATAGTCCAAACCGAAATCGATAAGTGTCCAACTTGCCTGCTGCGTCCGGTATTTGTCACTTGGACAAGGACACTTTGTTAGATCGAAAATTTGACCAATTGGAGAAGAATTTCAGAGATATGCTTGAAGTGCGATTGAGAGAAGTAGCTGGACCTGTACGAGCCGGGAAGGAGAAAGTGTGTGCCATTTGTGCTGCGGGTCATTCTACCAACGGATGTCCTACTATCCCTGCATACAGGGCAATGTACACTGAACTGGTTGAGGCAATAGGGTGTTTCGCGAAAATTATAATGCACAGCAAGGGAATGCATATAATCAATCGTGGAGGAATCCTGGGTTCAATTATGGACAACCCCAAGGTGGGATGGTTCCTAACCCACATATGATTATACCACCATCTCCTCAATTTCAGCAAGTGGCTCCTCCAATGCCAAATCCTATGCACGTACCACCTCCTGGTCCGTATGTTGCTCCACCGAGGCGATCTCTCGAGGATAACTTAAATCACCTCATTTAATCTCAAAAGGAGACAAGTGCTAAGTATGATCGAATGTTCAATGACATATATACTAGCATCTCAAGGTTGCAAACTGCATCGAATGTCCAAGAGAAGGGCAAATTTCCTGCTCAAAGCCAACGACCTCCCCTAGGACAAAGCAGCGTTGGCACTACATCCCACGACCATCGAGAGCAATGTAGCGCTATTACCACTCTACGTAGTGGGAGAGTAGTTGATTTGTCACCTCACCCACGCAATGCATCTAAAGATAAAGAGGTTTCGCCCGGTACAAGAGAGGCCGAAGATGCCCCTTTAATTGAGAGTGAGGAGGAGGAAAATACTAGTGGAACCAAGGCCATCACTCCCACCGCTGCCCCATACCCTCAACGGTTGGTCTCTCACTAAAAAATGACCTCCCGTGATGAAGTTCTGGAAGTCCTTAAGCAAGTAAAAATTAATTTACCTTTTCTCGAGACTATACAGAGAATTCCCGCGTATGCCAAGTTTATTAAGGACTTACTCACGGTGAAACGCAAGCTAAAGGTAAACCAGAACATCTCTTTGGCCCAAAATGTCAGCGCAGTCTTGTCGAGTGACTTTCCATTAAAATATAAAGATCCGGGTGCGCCCACTATTTCGTGTATCTTGGAGAAGAACCGAATAGAGAGAGTTCTAATAGATCTAGGGGCTAGTGTTAACATTATGCCCCATTCCATCTATAGGCAACTAGAACTGGGGGCCCTTAAGCCCACCAATATGACTCTCCAGCTCGCGGATCGTTCTGTGAAGTTTCCTCGGGGAATTGTTGAGGATGTGATTGTCCAAATAGACACTTTCTACTTCCCGGTGGATTTTGTAATTTGGGACGAAGAACCTTCCGTTCTCCCAAGTAATCATGTTCCCGTTATTCTTGGCCGCCCATTTTTAGCTACAGCTAATGCTCTTATCAATACCCGAAGTGGGCGTATGCAATTAACTTTCGGGAACATGACCCTCGAAACAAATATCTTTAATAATTTTAAGAGAGAGGGTGATGAAGGGGAACCGCGAGGATTGGATCTTTTGGGGGAGGCACACGATCAAGAAAGAACTTACAAGGAAGAACCATTAGGGGAAGGTTGTGTCATCGAGAGCAAGGTCGGGGATGTATGTTTAGTTAATGCATTTGAGAGCATGAGTGAGCCCACGAACAAGAGTGAAAGAGGAGATTTAGAGTGTGTCGGGAAAGGCTCGTCGAAATACTTAGAGGAAAGCGAATGGCAGGACACTATCGATACATTTCTCCTTGATTACCACCCACCCACACCACCTTATAATTCGACGAGTGAGCACGAAAGGCAGGTTGAGGAAACCAAGCAAGAGAGAGAGCTAGAGGAGTTGAGCCTAGCAGATTTTGAGCGCGAGTTCGGACAGGTGGATGCAAGCCTAAATGTTGAAGTCAAATCTTTCTGGGCCTCATTTCGTCATTTAGATGAAAGCGAGTGGGACAATAGAATTGATGAATTTCTCCTTCCTAAACCTCCACCCATACCATTTGAGTCTTCGGAGGTGCTTGAAGATACGACTCAAATCTCGTCCGACTTAGCGACCAACTCACGTGCTACGCAACAAGTGGATCCTTTTCCGGGTTATCATAATGCATCTCCCGGTCTTTCCTTTATCTATGGGAACGGGCCCAATTTGTTCAGGCTATTCACTTATGATGGTAAGACTGGAGAGACGAGGCGTGCATCGTACCCAGTGAAAGGGATCGGGTGATTTGTGGAGAGAGATAAGAGGTCGTCGCACCCCCGACGCGTATGGGGTAATTTTTGTTGTATTTTTGAGTCATGTATAAGTGTTATATAGTGTCTTGTTGCATTTAGAGTAATTAGTTCAAGTATTGTTATTTTTTTTGTATGCTTGGTTCTAACATGTTTTGTAAATTTAATGGACTCGCACTCATCAAGGATCGCTCCATTTGGGTAATATCTTTCTTTTCCTCTCTTTATGTTGTGTTCTTGATTTGCATTGAGGACAATGCAACATTTAAGTTAGGGGGTGTGGGATGTTCTTCCCATTTATTGTTTAGATTTTCATTTTTTTTTGAAAAAAGTCAAAAATATTTTTCTTCAAAATAAATAAAAATTGGAATTTAAATTTTTTAAAAATATCACCTTTATTCTATTTAAAGTCTCAAATTGTTAACAATCAAAATTGCACTAAGCCAAAATTAACCGAAGATGGAAATTGAAAGAAAATTGACGACTTAACGAATAAGTGTGGAGATTGATCAAACCCAGTGAGATTTCGAGCCTTTCAATTTTTCATAAGTTTTTAAATCAATCCGAGTTTATGATTAACTCAAAGTTATTTTCAGCGTTTTAATAAGTCGTTGATGATCTCAATCCTTTGTTTTGATCGGTTATGGGAAATGTGTGAAATGTTGTCTCAAACTTCGTGCTAAATATATCTCTAAACTTAATTAATCTCGAGATGCATATGGTAATGATTAGCAATTTGGACAATGAAGTAGGCCCTCGTTTGTTACCCAAAAATATTAGCCATAAAAAAATTGAAAAATTATCCCTTTGTAACCCAATTTGAGCCTAATAAAATATTTTCCTTTCGTTTGATAACCCGAAAAACCCAAATAGCCCGGAATTGTGAAAATTGAGAAAATTCATCAAGTAAGTCCAAATTGTGCAATAAAAAGGGGAAAGAAAAAAAATAGATATGCTCAATAAAAATAGCAAGAAAAGAAAAAAAAATGAAAATTGAAAAAGAAAGAGAAAAATGAGCAAATTCCCGAAAAAGCACTAATGGACGTCATAAGGACATTTTCTAATTCCGAACATTTCGTCTATTTCCAATTTTACCCTTTACACTTTTTAACCCGAAAAGTCCTAACAGAGTCCGAATGGCGAAATTAATTACTGCATGGAGAGCTAAGATACAAAAAGATAATATGAGAGATTAAATGGTGTGAACTAGAGGTGATGTTCCCGTTTCCTAATAACTGTATTCCGATGATGAGATCTTTTCACCATATATTTCCTTCTTTTCAATTTTGTATGCATGAATTTGTGTCCATTATATTTACTCCTTATACTATGCATACCGAGAGAAAATAGCCACAATCTGAGTGATTCGTTTGTGAGAGCATTCCGTAAGAATTTGAATCAAAACGAATTTTTGGAAAGTAACGTAATGCTCAATCGGTGGAAATTTGAGGTTTAATTTTTGGCTTTGCACACACACACTATAGTTTGAGACAGTTGAATATGAATTTATGGTGATTATTTTTCGAAAAGTTTAAATTGTACAATTTTCAAATATTTTGATATTTATTTGAGTCAATAAAGAATTTTGTGGGTAAATTCACTGCAAACCCTCACGAGACAAAACTCGTCCTACTAGGGTAACCTAGAGGCTTAAAGGCTTGTTGCATACGCTAAATGCAATCGCATGCCTGCGAAAGTGGAATTTTTTTTTAATAAAGGAATTTTAAAGAGTATAATTTTGGTTAGATTCAGTTACATTGCCCGGGACGTGCAAAGTCCTAAGTTAGGGGGATTTGACCAAGCGTAAATTCTTCTGAATTTAGCCCCTTAATTTAGTGATTTTAATATCTCGAACAAGGTAATTGAATCATTTTTAGTCCATATCACTCTATTATCTGTTTCTAACAATATTCCCTAGTTTTTGTGTAATTGTGATGAAGTTTTCAGGAATGGAATGCAAGAAAGGAAAAGAAGAAAATCAGAAGAAAAGTCAAAGGGCAAAAGAGTAAAGTTCCACTCAAAAATCGAAGGCGACACCAATAGTGAAGTTGAAGAGCATGAGTTCACAAGAGCATAGGAAGAAACGACACCCAAATCGGAGTTCTAAATCAGAAGATATGGCCAGTCAAAGTTGCAAGGAAAAAGTCAAAGTTAAAGAAAATTGGACCGATCCGATGGAATCCGGACCGATCCGAAATGATCCAAGTCCAGTAGACCCCGGATGGATAGCAAACCGATGGAGAAGAAAATAGGATCGATACGACTAGGACCGGACCGATCCGGTAGAAATAAAAGAACCGATCCGGTAGAAATAAAAGAACCGATCCGGTGGATATCGGACCGATCCGAGTGTAATCCGGACCGGTCCGGTCATGTGAAATCCCGACATTAATTATGCAGATTTTTGGCGTGCTGGATGGTGAAACTTGTGCTACAAGCACATTGAGCTATCAATTTCGATTCTTTGTGCTATAAAAGCCCATGCCCTACATCATTTGAGGGGCTAGCTAGAGGGTTGCTAAGAGAGGCTAGGTTAGGAGCAGCTAGGTTGAGAGTTCTAGAGAGAATTAGAGGTTGAATTTTAGGGTTAGATTTTGAGAGAAAATTTTCTATTCCTTCAAGAGTTTTCATGAACCTTAGTTTGTAAGAAATTCTTAATTCCAATTCCGTTTTTGTTGCTGAATTCAAGTAAAATCTTTTCATTCTCTTGTTTTATTATTTGCAAATTATTTACAATGTCTTGTAGATCCATAATTTCATATGTGAATTTATTCTTGAACCAAATCATGAGTAGCTAAATTCCCAAGGGTTGGGGTACATGAACTCAATCAAAGGAAAATTATTTATGTAGAAAATAGAGGTTAAATTAAAATATTGATTGAATCGTGAAAGAAACTCATACAAACATTGTCAATCTTTTAATCTCTCTTGCCCTAGGTACTTGAGATGTTTAAGAACGCTTTGCGAGTGTAATTTATCATTCACCGCTTTATATCTATCTTTGATTTCATATGATGCGGGCTAGATCCCTCATATATGTAATGCTTAGAATTTATAAAGACCGGATCTAGTCAATAATTTTAATTTACAATTCTAGTATTCTATACGGTAATTTGTTAAGGATTGAGGGGTTGTACCCTACCCTATTTTCTCCCATTTGTCAGATCTAATTTTTTTTGCAATTTTCAGTTTGTTTTTCTTAAGTAAATTTTTATTTCACTAGAAATTTTCCCAGTCATTAATCATCTTTTTGTTTCTTTTAAGAAATCATTTCAAGATTTAATAATTTTTCTTATTACTATTTGGCAATCTCGATCCCTGTGGATACGATCCCGACTTACCGGGTTACTACTTGAGCGACAGGCTTGCACTTGAGCCTAGAGTAAAACGCACTTTTGAGACAAATTCTTAGTCGCGTCATAGTTACATATTATACACATATAGGTTATTAACTTGCCTTGGATTGTATGGAGAAGTTGAATCTTCTTGAAATCGTCTTGAAATCCTCTTAGATTTCTTTTCTTACTCTCTCTCTCTACCAAACCCTAGCCCCCTTTGTGAAATGATAAAATGAAAACTTCTTCTCTTCTTTTCTATTTATACCTAGGGTTAGTTTATTTACAAAAATGTCATTACCCCAAATTTAACCCTCTCGATTCTTTTACGCGTTAATTCGCTTATAATATTTGAGTCTCACATTCGTATGTCAATGAATTCATTTTAACTTTTCATTTCCAATCATTTTGAATATATATACTGACATAGTTTCATTTCCAAACATTTAGAATATATACACTGGAATATTTTTTTTTTTCAATTTCAATTCAATAAAAAATGCGGGGTATTACATATGCGGACCTCCTGCTATTTGATTTCTTTTGTTTGGAATGGATGGTGAAATGGTTTGGAGGGAGGGGAAGAAAAAATGGTATGGATGTAACCGTGTAAGAGTATGGGTTTTGTGAGTGTTCTTCTTGACACAAATAAATAATGGAAGATGATGGGAATCTTCTTTCAAACAAAGCCTACCTACTGCTAAACTTTACCAGGTTTGTCCCTTTCTTTTTTGTCTTGTTTTCCTTTCTTTTCATGAGATGGGTCATAAAGTTGCTATTGTTGAACATGTTTCTCTCTTTTCTTCATCTTTTTTTTTTTTAAAATTTTCCATACAAAAAAGCTTAATAGTATTGGACTATAACGAGCTGTAACGGATTGTAATAGTGTTACCGTTACGTATCGGATACGTAACGTGATACGAGTGTGAATTTGGTTCGAACCGATAAATTGGGGTGTATCCGAAACGTCAACTCCAGATATCGTTACGTAACAGTCGATTTTTAAAACTATGATTCTCACCTTAACTGATAAGAAGGTCAATGGTATGATTTTATCACTCTCTCTCTCTCTCTCTCTCTCTCTCTTTATCTCTCTCTCTCTATATATAGACACCCACACCCACACCCACACTCACACCCATATATATATATATATAGGAAGACATAGCGCTGAAAAAAGCATGATAAAGCGCAAATGCTATCACATAGATGCTATACTTTGGAGTGGGTTGCGTAGAGGGAGGGAGATAGAGAGTGTGTGTGAGAAGAGGGAGGGAGATAGAGAGTTCCAAATTCCTAGTTTAGGATTATTACTATTCTATTCTGATTATGAAACTTATTTTTC
Source organism: Sambucus nigra (assembly GCA_949130495.1). NCBI lineage: Eukaryota > Viridiplantae > Streptophyta > Magnoliopsida > Dipsacales > Adoxaceae > Sambucus > Sambucus nigra. The sequence continues at coordinate 77,623,588 of OX422208.1, forward strand.
TGCAAATTTTTTATAAATCTGAACTTATATAATTCAGATATGATCGATCATACCACCACCAAAATGAAGGGGATTCTCACCTTAACTGATAAGAATGTCAATGGTATGATTCTCCTCTCCTCTCTCTCTCTCTATATATATATATATATATATATATATATATATATATATATATATATATATATATATATATACATACAAACACATACACATATCTATATAGAAAGACATAGCGCTGGAAAAAGCATGAGAAAGAACAAATGCTATACTTTGGAGTGGGTTGCGTAGAGGGGGAGAGAGATAGAGATAGAAGAGTGTATGTGTGTGTGTGTGTATATATATATATATAGAGAGAGAGAGAGAGAGGGAAAGGGGATAACAATTTGAGAAACATGACACGAAATTGTTGTATTTGTTTTTGGATTTTTTAACACAGATATTGATATAATCTCTCACCTTTATACACCCACACATGTGGTCTTCACAAACTCTTAGTTTAAGATTATTACTGTTCTATAATGATTATGAAACTTAATTTTTCTGCAAAATTTTCATAAATTTGAACTTCTATCATTCAAATATGGTCGATCAGACCACCACCAAAATATAGGCGATTCTCACCTTAACTGATAAGAATGTCAATGGTCTGATTCTCCTCTCTCTCTCTCTCTCTCTCTCTCTCTATATATATATATATATATATATATATATATATATATATATATATATATATATATATATATATATATATATATATATATATATATACAAACACACACACACACACACACACACACACACACACACACACACACACACACATCTTTATATGAAGACACGACGCTGAAAAAAGCATGGGAAAGCACAAAAACTATCTCATTAATGCTATACTTTGGATTGCTCTCTCTCTCTCTACACACACACACACATCTATATAGAAAGACATAGCCCTGAAAAAAGCATGAGAAAATACAAATGCTATCGCATAGATTCTATACTTTTGAGTGGGTTGCGTAGAGAGAGAGAGAGAAAGAGAGGGGGACTACGAGAAAAGGGTATATATATATAGAGAGAGAAATGGGATGACAATTTCAGAAACATGACACGAAATTGTCGTATTATTTTTGGATTTTTTTAACACATATTAATGTACACACCCTCATATCTACACCCACACATGTTGTCTTTGCAAACTCTTTGTTTAGGATTTTTTCCCACACCATTTGTGGAGTTTGCAAATTCTTAGTTTAGGATTATTAGTATTCTATTCTGATTATGAAACTTTATTTTTCTGCAAACTTTTCATAAATCTGAACTTCTGTCATTCAGATATGTCCGATCAAACCACCACCAAATTGAAGGGGATTCTCACCGTAACTGATAAGAATGTCAATGGTTTGATTCTTCTCCTTTCTCTCTCTCTCTACACACACACACATCTGTATCGGAAGGCATAGCGCTGAAAAAGCATGAGAAAGCACAAATGCTATCACATAGATGCTATACTTTGGAATGGGTCGCGTAGTGGGAGAGAGAGAGCGAGAAGAGGGTATATATCATGGTTCAAAGTCCCGTTATCGGACACTCAATTTTCAACCCGACCATGGCGTCGGACGATACGTAAAGATATGCTATTTAGAGAGTGCAAAAAATTCCAAAAAAGATATAGACAATTTTGAAAAATAAAATTAGTAATGTGGACCAATTAGATTGGATCAAAACCATCATGTAATAAGCATAGCGTTGTCTAATTGAATATACTAACATGTCGAACTTGTCAACTTCAATATTTTATAATAGAAACTATAATGACACATAAAATTTCATAAAGAAGTTGCATAGAAGTTAAATAGAAATGACTAGTGTCAATTTATTAATTAATAATTAGTAGCAGTTTAATTATGTTGATTTTGTTAAAAATCAAAGGCAATTATTTTAAAAAATCAGTAGTAATTTAATGATAATTTTGTTAAAATTCAGTACCTTTTTTTAAAAATTCAGTACAATTTATTAATAATTTTGTAACAAATCAGTACCGATTTAATACATATTTTGAGGGTGGAATGATTGTGATCCATAGTAGTAATTTGTTAAAAATGTATATGTACATCAATATTTTTAAAAAGCTTATCACTATTTTTTAAGAAACTCTTTTTGAATCGTGGAAAATTTTAATCATTTTTTGTACAAAAAAAGTTTTACATATATTTTGTTATAAAAAACAAAAAGCTAAACCTAAGTAATATATTTTTATTTTCTATCAAAAAATTAAAAATTTAAATTTAAGTTAAGTATAACATTTTTTTATTTTTACAAGCAAAGAAAATTGAAGGATAAGTGAATTTGTAAATATTATTTACATTGTAAAAAACAATCAATTTTTAAAGGTAGGTTATTGTATACATTTTTTGGTAATAAATAAAGAAGGTTTAAACATAAATGAGTTGTAAACATTTTTTTCTTTTAAAAAAAGAATCCGTAAACATTTTTCATATTGTAAAAATGATCAGTTTTTATAATTTAAACATAAGTTAGCTGTAAACAGTTTTTTAACCAAAAAAAGAAAAGAAAAACCTCCAAACAATTGTTATAATTGTAACACACTTTCTTCGCTCGGAGCGACTATTAGCACTACAACCAATCTTTAAGACACTACATTTTGATACCAAATGTCAATTATGACCTTAGACTTACAAAATTCAAATTTTTACTTCTTTGCCTCCAATTAAAACTAATGTATTTGAAAAACAACTAATTTGTATTTTTTATAAAAAATGTTGTTATTTTTTTTATAAAAAACTATTTTTAATAAGAATCTCTTTTAAAAACATTTTTTAGTTTTCAGAACAGTTTTTTGGTCCCATTTTTATTTTAAAAAAACTCAGAATTTTTTTAAATGATAATTGAGATTTTTTAATGTAGGATCTCGTTTTTATTTTATTACATTTAATGTTGGCTCTCGTTTTTATTTTTGTTGTTAAAAATTATGTTTACTATGTGCTCTTTTTTTAACATATGTTTTTTTGAAAATTTGATGTCTTAGAGAAGCGATTGGTTAGTGTCGTTGGAGCGAACCCACATTCATTAAATTATGTGAGTCCGCATTAGCGAAATTAATCAATCGCGTCTCTAAGACATCAAAATTAAAAAAAAATTCAATCGCGTCTCTAAGATATCAAAATTTCGAAATAAACCAATTGTTTTTACAAAAAGAAATTCCTTTAACGGTTAAAAGTGTCTTTTATATAAAAAAATTGTACATTTTATTCAAAATGGTTTTATAATACCATCAATACGTACTGCTGGTGTGAACCAACATATTAGAAAAAATGGTTCGCGCCAGCGGTATGAAAAATAAAATACGACTCCATGCCACATCACGTTTTATTTTGGTCGTGATCGTGTTACATTGTAAAAACGGTTTATTTTGTAAAAATAGTTTTTATTTTATATAAAACAACTTTTTTATGTTTTATAAAAAAAATTTTAATAAAAAAAACAGATAAATTTTTTTTGTAAACAATTGAAATATTTTTTCTTAAAACAGTTATGAAAAGTAAATCAATTATTTTTAATGGAGATTATGATTAAAAATAGTTTTTTATAAAAAAATAATTTTTTTATTGAAAATACAAATTTTTAGTAGTTTTTAAAGTACATTTGTTTTAATTAGAGGCAAAAAAGTGAAAATTTAAATTTTGTAAGTCTAAGGGCATAATTGACATTTGATATTAAAATGGAGTGTCTTAAGAATTGGTTGGAGTGCTAATAGCCACTCCTTTCTCCACTCTACCCTTTAATAACCGAAACAAAAGTTACAGCTGTATAACACTTCCTCTGTTCCTTCCCCTCAAAAGTAAGAAAACTAGGTTTACAAACCAAACTCGTTGAGAAGGAGATGCAGCTTGTTATTTCTCACAGAAAGAAGGTAAGATTTAATCCTTTGATTCGGTCGAAATATTAGGAATATCGGCGATATATCGTCGTTACCGAACTGATATGCCGAAATCTCGCCGATATGAACCGTTATACACTCGACCGAGACTTTGAACCACGATATATATATATATATATATATACAGAGAGAGAGAGAGAGAGAGAGAGAGAGAGAGAGAGAGAGAGAGAGATGACAATTTCAGAAAAAGACACGGAATTGTCATATTTGTTTTTGGATTTTTTTAACACATTGATATACATACACTACTGATATACACACAGACCCTCGTATCTACACCACACGTATGTGTACTTTGCAAACTCTTAGTTCAGGATTTTTTCCCACACCATTTGTGGAGTTTGCAAACTCTTAGTTTAGGATTTTTTCCACAGCGTTTGTGGAGTTTGCAAACTCATAGGTTAGGATTATTACTATTTTATTGTGATTATGAAACTTTATTTTTCTGTAAACTTTTCATAAATCTGAACTTCTATCATTCAGATATGTCCAATTAGAGCACCACCAAAATGAAGGGGACTCTCACCTTAACTGATAAGAATGTCAATGGTCTGATTCTCCCCCTCTCTCTCTCCCCCCCCCCCCCCCACACACACACACTTCTATATAGGAAGACATAGCTCTGAAAAAAGCACGACAAAGCCCAAATGCTATCACATAGATGCTATACTTTGGAGTGGGTTACGTAGAGGGGAGAGGAGGGGAGAGAGAGAGAGAGAGAGAGGGAGAGAGGGGAGGACAATTTCAGAAACATGACACGAAATTGTCGTATTTAAGTTTGGATTTTTTTTTTAACACGAAGTCGTGTCAAATTATGACTCGTGTTATTTCTGTCAAATTATGACTACTATTTTTTGTGTCAAAGTATGACTTATGTTATTCGTGTCATGGCATGTTTTTGTGTTAATTGGGTGTGAAATGTATGGATTGTATTATCTTAAATGCCTCTCTCATGTCAAGAAAAAAACACAAATACGTTTGTGTTCGGTTTTAACTAGTCTTATAGTGACCCCAAAACACGGAATGCCACCCCTAATAGAATGGGAATGGAAGGATCTGCTGTTGGATTCTCAGTTACGTGAGGAGATGTGATTGGAGAAGGATAGCATTGAGATGAGATAGCTGGGTAGAGTGAAGGAGGTATATTGTTGTAATAGAGATAGAGAGAGTTGGTCGGTGTGGGTTATTACAAAAGTGAAAGAGGAGGTCTGCAAACTCACGTTGAGATGCTGAGTGGTGCTTGTGAGTGATGACACTAGGGAAAAAGTTAAAAGAGTGTACATATTGTCCCAAAAACCAAAAGGAAGGGGACTTATACCTTTTGTGACATGGTTAGATTCTCCCTCTCTCTAAACACACACACATAGGCACACATATATCTAGTTAGGTTTTAACTGGACATAGGAAAATACTTCAAAGTTGGCTTAAGTTGTACAACTTAAATCATTTAAACATTTTAAATTACCAAAACAAATTGTACACCAATACCAAATAGGAGTAAAATAAGCAAGGTTACTGTTACAAAAAAATATAATAATTTTCAGAAATTTGCGGGTAGAAAAAAATCATGATAAAACTCAAATGTTATCAAAGATATACTATACTGTGGAGTGGGCTGGTAGTATAAATGAACTTTTAATCCTATCTGGTTAATCAAATTGTGTGTTAACAAGTTCTTATGTATACTATTTATATTGATAAATATGATTCGGGAAGTTCATTGATAGAAGACTTTTAAAATTCAATAAACTTCTTTTTATGGTTTTTCAACTTTTAGTTCTTATCATGTGAATTGAATTATGATCTATTCTTTTTCATCGATGCAAATACCAAACCTGAGGTGGTGTTGCGCATGTCTTCCCAATCTGTAAAGACTCGGAAGTCTACCAGTAGGCCATTTTTTATCAGTTTTGTCAAAAGGGGAGCAACTAGGCTCAAGGCATTAAAACGTAAGCTTCCTGTACTTGTATATATTAAAACTAGTAGAAACGTGTCTAAAATCAAAATTAATAAATAACATTCACCACAGTTTCATGTAATGAAATCAAATGCTAATGTAAGCAAATAACGTCCAAAAGTTTTTGGCTCTTTGCAGCCATCTAAGAAAATAACATAAATGCTGATTCACAACAAATCATCAGGTTATCACGCATATTCCACATGTTTATTTTTTGTAATTATGTTTCTCCTTAACCCTCCTATCAGCATATTGTATTTAGTGAGGTTTCCCACCTTAGCCCTTTGTTAGAATTCATATTTGATACACTTGTAATATGGATAAATTTGGAGAAGTCACATTTTATTTTTGGTAACTTCGTAATCTGATGGGTGTCAACAATTATCCCATCTATATATTTGCATTTGGTTAAAATATTGCTTGATTATTCTATTAAATAAATCTGCTATTTTAATAAAAAAAATTCTTTGAAAAAAATCCATATCGTATTACTCGTGTTTATGAATTTCGAGGTTAACTCTATGAATAAGAATTATTTTAGTAGAATTAACCATTTTCAAAGTTTCAGTAGGTATTGTTGTTTATTTAATCTTCATAGGTTGTCTATACATCACATATTGCAGCTTGAATTTTAACCCTAGACTACTGTGGTGTTTAATAAAACGCATCTAAACAGCATGCAAGACTTGTTAACGGGTATGGATTGTTCTTGTAATGGGTCATCCAAACATGACCCAAATTGATCTGTTAATTAATCGGTGTTTTCAATTTGGGTTGGGTTACCCATTAACACTAACGATTTGGGCTTTGTCTCTGTATCCGTTAAGGTTAACGGGTAGTGTACGGATTAGGGGTATTTTGACATGAACCCGGCATCACACGACACGAACACGGACACGAACACGAACACGAACACGAACACGACTTGATACGACCCGTTGATGGGTCTTTATAAGTTTCAAAGGCTATTGAAGGGGTATGTTACAATCCACTTTTAAATTACAAGGAAAAACAAAGGAAATCAACTGTGAATGTACAATTGTTGTAAGTTGTAACTAGGTCTCAACTTATTTCCCCTCTGAGTAAACTACCAACAGTTGGGTTATAGATTTGAGTTTGAATCCTTATTCAAACTACTTTCATCAAGACATTCTTAAACCAAATATAATGAGTGTGGTTATATTACCGTTGCCCACTCCTTTTGCTTTCACGTCATTTATCACATCTTATTTAATTTATCTATTTAATTATCAATCAATTACATGTGGGTATCGTTGATTGGTTGCAATTATTATGTTTTAACCGTACCCCTTGCAACATTTTAACTTGAACCGGTGGAAAACTAGACTATTTGCCAAATTTAAATTGTTTGTGTGAAATTAATTCAACCATAATTTGCGACAAGCCTTCATATTGGTTTACAATTTCTAGCCTTCCCGGAGGTTATGAATGTATATCTCCATTCCTCGTTGCTTTTATAAGTTCAAATATTGTGGAGGAAAATATAAGGCATCATATTTTTTATTTTCTTATGTGACTTTTATATTCATTATCTATTGAGAACAAATGATTATTTAGCTTAAACGCAAAGTCCTCGAAGGGTTCCCTTAATGGCCCGTCATAGAACCATTCCCACTTATGGTTTCCTTGTAAGGTTCAGAAAACTTCTTTCTCACATAATTCCTCACATGGTTATTATTCTGAAGGGCATATAAGAATGGTTGAATATCCTATTTCTTTTGGTTATCACATATCTATTGTTGTTCAAAACGTGGATCTTGTGTATGCATCTTCTCTCTTCCAGCTCATGCCATCACAATAATTATTTTATTAATGTTTTCCTTTCCCCTTTTCTTGTTTCAAGTACCTAGACCAAAAACAAACCATCTGAAATAGAATCCTCCTACAAAATTAAAATCAATGAAGGTACTCTCTCTCTCTTTCTCTCCCTCTTTTTGAATATCAACACCACCCACCACTCTTCTCCCCCCTTCGTTTTTGTTGCAGGAACAGGGCCCAAAACACCACCAATTATGCAAGAATATTCCTGCGAACTCGAAAGGAATGAAGTCTCTCTCTCTCTCTCTCTCTCTCTCTCTCTCTCTCTCTCTCTCGCATCGCGCAAGCAATTCTTGCATTATAATTTTTTAACTAGAAAAACATATAAAAAATATTAATAAACAAATAAGCTCAAACAATAACCCCAGATAAAGTACTACACTTTCAAATAAAGCCATAAGGCCATAAATATAATTTAAACCTCCCAAAAAACATTTTAAACTGAAACTTATTTAAAAAATGAACATTTAAAATGAAATTTGAAAGAAAAAATGCATTTTTTAAAAAGTTTTAGTATGAATATCATTTGAAATTAAAATTTATAATAAAGTAAGATTCTAAATTGATTTTTTTTAAAGTAACATTTGAAATTGAAATTTGAAAACAAGAACTAACATTTAAAAAGAAATTTGTAAAAGAAAAAATCAACATTTCAAAGTGAAATTTGTAAAATAAATAACATTTTAAATTGTAATTTGTAGAATAAAATCATAAATAAGCAACTTTTTTAACTGAAAATTCGTAAACAAATAAGTTTAGAGAATTAACCCATAGTAACTTCTTTTAAACTGAAAATGTTCAAGTATATTTATTATTTGGACTTATCATAAATCAACAATTAAATTTATAAATTTAGGTAGCATAGTAGATAAATAGGTAAATTTACCACTGTAGACTTAATTGACCTAACTTCCAGCTCCTGATCTCATAATCGACCTTGGATTTAAAGTCGGTTTGTTCTGGCGACCTCAACTTGGCCGAATATTTGGTTGGAGAAGAAAATCCCATCATGTTTTCTGAATATTTTTCCGTCTTAATTTTGAATATAAGGATTAGGATTTTTTCAAAATTTTCTGGCCTTTTACAAATCTGTATTAGCCTAGACTTTTATTTTTTCCCAACAATTTTGATATTTCCAAAAATTTCTCTACTTTCTTAGGCAGCAATCGTACTTTGTAAGTTTATGCTGTTTCCAATCCATTAGTTATAGGCTTCTTTGTATTCTATAATGACAGAATATGAAATTTATCCTTGATTAAAGATTATGTTTCAACCCTTGCTTTTATTGAATGAGATGTTCAACCAGTATTTGTTGATTGTTTTCATTGAGCCTTTGAATGAAGAGTCATTACTTTGCCTTCAATCACTCTGGCAAATATGCTAAGACTTCCACTCTCTATATAATTGTGTAAACGGAATCAAACGTGGCCTTGATATCCCATAACAGATTTCCTAGTGATAATAGATACTCTTTGGTGATTTCCCACTAGCGCATTCTTCTTTATCCAATTATATTGGCGTCCCAGTATTTTCTTTCAAACATCAAGCCTTATCACCACCCACACTAATTAAAATCTTGTTCTAATCACTAATAAATAGGCACCCAACAGTCAACTCATGTTTAACATATTCTCTCATTTTTCCCCTTCGCCTTCCTCTATCCCCAAAGTTAATAACTGATAGTGACTCCAAAATTTCTATTACCATCCTCATCATCAATGCCAAAGCTATAGGTATTTACATGCATTGAGTTCCCCCCATCTTACGTTATTTCTAGTGACTCAGAGGCAGTGAAGTTAGACAAGCCCAAAGGTGACCACTCAGACAATGAAGAAATGATTGGTGGTCAAAGACATAATAGACTTGGCAGATAGTAGGGATGATTTGAGTAAGGGGTAATCAACCAAACCTCCTAAGACCACAGTGTCCAAAAGAATAGACTGATGAGAGAGAGAGAGAGAGAGAGAGAGAGAGAGAGAGACCAACAAGAGAGCAATTGAGGACTAAGTAGACCCTATAACACCTTTTTTTTAAACATAAAATCTGTTAGGAATTTTAAAAAATAAATTAAAAATAAAATTAGACCATTCCAATCGAGGTGAATATTTTACAGTAGCTTTGTCTTGCCATCATCTACAACATATCAAAATTTCGGCCAATTTCGATGGTCCGATTGTCTGTAATAATTTTTTGAGAATTTATATTTGATTAGGACTCATTATTTTTGGTATATAAACAAATTGATGGGTTAAGTACTTTTAAAAACACATTCTTCTAAACCCTAGGAGTTGTAATCTCTTGTTTTACATCTTCTTCCTCCTCAAAACCTTAACTCCATTGAAGAGCCATTTTCAATTCAAGTTTTGAAGCTTTAAATCGGATTTTCTTAAGTTGGTCCAAGAACGGATTTTTGTCGTCTTCTCGAGGGGAACACTTTCATCAATTCAGATGTCTTCAAACGTTTTTCCAAGCATGGATATCTCTAGTTACACGTGTCTTAAATATGACCTAAACATTAATAACCATTGTTTTGTTAAAAACAAATTAGAGATATTAATTAGGGAAAAGTGAAAGATATTTTTGGACTGTTTTTATGAAAATTCTTAATATGAATTAATACTCAAAATCCTGGCATGTTTAGATTAAAGGTTGGGTTTTTGTTAGAATTTATGATGTTCGCATGTAGAATAAAATTGTATGGACTTTATGAATTGATTTTTGACATGTGTAATTACGTTAATTGCGTATATCTTGTAAAGTAAACAATTATCGTTGTATAACCTGAAAAATATGTATGAGATTAAAAGGTCTATAAATTGATGTGAATGGATGGGTTAATTAAAAATCACGATTAAATGAACAAATTGGATAAGTAGTGAATTTTAAACACAATTGGAAGAATTGTTATGAAAAGTTGATAATACGCTTTATGCCACTTGTTGATTTAAATTATATTCGATATCATGGGGATGGCGAGATTGTTGGGTAGTATATGCTTTCATCTTAATTTGGGTTGCTTGCTAGGTATGGAACTAGTTGTAGACCTTTGTGTTGTTATCACTTTCTAGGATGGGACTGGCGAGTATAAACTATTATGGATGGGTAGTCCGGGGTGGGCTGATTTTTGCGTTGTTCCGTTGTTCTTTGTAGCCTAGGTATGAGGTTTAATGGTACTTATTGGTAAGTATTTTTCCTAAACGATAGGCTAGAAAATACTTGTGTTTTGGAGACTTCTAGATATGGGACTAAGAGTGTTTTGAGGACTTATACACTATTAAAGGGTGGGGTTAAATAAAAATAATGAGAACTTGAGATTTTAAATGAGAATTAATGCCTAAGACTTGTGATGAGTATTAAAATTATTTTGTGTCGTCAATAAGTGCAGCGTTGCCAGTAAATTAGGTTGGTTATAACGATGTGTTTGTTTGTTGGAGTCACCATTAAGTGCAGGGTTGACAGAATACATATCCATTGACTACTTTGACGTGTCGTGTGTGGAACTTCACGAATAAGTGCAGAGTTGCCAGTAAACCGAGATGGCTGGATATAGTGAGGGGAATGAGTGTGGTGTAAAACTTTAGGCGGGAGTCTTGCGACTTGTGTGGAATAAAACTTTTGGCGGGAGTCTCGCGACTGGTTATTATGGAATTGCTAATATAATAATTTGATCAATCGAATTAAATAAAATGGGTAGCTTTTGGTATAATTAAATAATTGGAAATTGAGATAATTGTACACTCGATTATCTTTAGGAGAAGAGAGTGGCGTGAGAGGATCTAGGAAAAAGAGAAAGTGGACAAATGGGGAGTCAATAATCTTTAAGGTCGGTCGATAATATATTTATCGACATCTCTCTCTAACCAATATCATCGTGCTCTCGATCATAACCAGAGGCTACGTCGATTGGATTGCATCATCCCGCCACCAACAATTGTAAAAAATGCATTATCGTATATATGTAATTCCAACCTTAACGGTGTCTCTCATGTTGAATTGTAGTGAAATATGTGAAGTGATAATGCTCAAGTAAAGGACATGTTCGATGTCGCATATTTACTATCTCTGGCACATGGAATCTCATTAAATCTCTAGATCGGTAACGATGATAAAGCAATGTACACTCGCGACGCGAAGCGACGATAGGATATATTATTTAACAACAAAATGAGGATAAATAGAGCTATTATTTGCCATAGAAAATTGAGAGTGGGGCTAAAACCTAGTTTGATGTGTACATGAAGTTGTGACTTAAATCCATAAGAATTATCCAACTTTTCCTCAACCAACCCTTAACCAAATTTACATAAACACCATGGAATATCTATTTGGGCATGTGAAACATCATTTGCCATTTTAACCATAATGAATATATTTTTCACTAAAAAGGAACAAAATGGAACCAATAAATGCAAGTTGGATTTTTATTTTTTGTCACTACAATTGTAAATTTCTCAGCGTCCTCTTTAAGAAATTTAAAAAAAATCTCAAAATTTTTACCAAGAATTTATACTTTACCAGCATTAAATTATGAGAGATTTATAGATGATTTATTAAATTGATTTAAAAATTCAACAAACTCACCTGTATATATGTATGAAAATTGATTAAATTGACTTCAAGTTGAAAGATCGTTCTTCAAATGGAACTTATTATATGGGAAAATTAGGGGTATTTTCATTCGCGGGACCTAATCTCGAATAGAACTTTACGATGTCCTTACTTTAAACATAAAATGAAGGAGTTGTGAGGAAATGACTCTTTTATAAAGGAGGTTTTTAAGGGCATCCAATATGATTCTTTTATACTTATTTTATCAAATTATATTGAAAATAGGTGCTCAGGAATAAAAAAATTAATATCATTTCCAACTCCAATTAAAAAAGAAAGAAATCCTCATTTTTTTAATTGAGAAATTTATGTCGAAAATACTCATTATTTAAATTAAAAATATCATGAAATTGTAATTTTTATATTTGTTAGAAAATGTTTTTATTCTTTTAGATATGTTGTATGCTAAGGTGTTGTCGCCTAATTTAAAATACGCAATGACATATACATCAAATGGAATTACACCATATTTCTTCAACTCAAATTTAATCAAGTAATCTTATAACTTTTTTCGAAAAATCATTGATTAAATTTGGAATAAAATTTTATATATAATTTCAAAGAACAAAAATAGACGAGATATCAAAAATTTTGAAAATTCGAATTAAATTTTCACTTTTAATAGAATCACGTGCTCTATCATTTAATCATAATGTACGATTGTGCTTAAACACAAAATGGTACTATTAAGTAGTTTCATGGTACCTTTGGCAAACACCTTTAAATAATGTGTGAAGATATAAAATAGACATACTTTATAAAATGGGAATTTAATGATTAGGCTTAAGACGAATTTCAATCTAAAAAAGTAAATTTTTATAAATAAAAATATTTGGTAAATTACATTAAACCTACCTAATGTTTATTGCTATAAATGTTTGCCTTCTGAGTTAATTTATTCAACAAGTTTACCCTTGAGAATGTGACCCATTTGACATTGGCTTACACTATTAAAGGAATAATTAAAAAAAGATAAATATATTTTGTCAACTTGTATGCCCATTAATTAAGGTGGTCAGACTTAAATATTAAAATTACGTTAGTTAAAGAAATTAAAAATAAGTATACAACATAAAGAAAATAATAAATATAGATAACAAAAATAGCGATAGACGCAAAAAATGATCCAGAATAAATAAAACCATCTAATAATTCCCAACACAACTTTAGAATTCACAATGCATGATATCATCCACAAGAATTAGTATTTCAGACATTCATTAACATTGATAGTAAATCACAATTATTAAATATTTATAATAAATGTAAATAATAAGTTCAATAATGTGGGGAAAGCCTAAAATAATAAGTGAGTATAATCCTCATCACTCGGACCGAACCCACAACTGTTCAATACAACCTCGTCATAAAGGGTATTTGTCGAATCATAATATGGGTCCTATAAGGACCCCTTGAACCTTTCCAAGGATTTTCAACCTAAGATAAACATTGAAAATTGCTCTTCGTGGACTCTTAGGGCTTTGGTAGAACCTTGTCTCATCGCGGTCTTATTCCAATGACTTTATTTGGTCATGCCATAGTCCATAGTTATTTTCCCTACTCAATTCTAGGGTGAACCTAATGTGGCATGTTGTCAGCTATATAATCATGGCCAATCTCCAATTAATGAGCTAGTCCAAGTTTGCCTCTCTCCAGGGGTTTAATTTAATCCCATATCCTTTTTAGAGGTTTACTCTAAGTCCCATTTATTCTCAGTGATTGTTAATCCTAGTCCAAACAAGGGCTTACAACTCCACTGTTGTTTTAGGGATTAGATTAAAGCCCACCCTCATTTTCAAGATTTGTTAAGCTAAAATAAAACCAAGGGTATTAAAACGCCACCGCTAGTTATGTGGTTTGCTTAAAACATACCTTCAATCTTAGGGATTATTAAGGCTAGTCCAATCAAGGGCATATGAGTCCATTACCATTTTTAGGGATTTCTCAAATCCCTCTTTAATCTTAGGGTTTTTAAGCTCACCAGTTCTTTAAGTGTTTGCTCAAAGCCAACTTTCATTATAAAGGATCTTCAAGCCCAATCAAATCACTGGGTTCTTATACCACATGTGTTTTAAGGGATTTCTCTAATCCCCCTTAATTATCATGACTTGTTAATTCTAGTATAATCAAATACATCTCAGCCCGCCTCCATTCCATGGGCTTTATTAAAAACCTCTTTAATTTTAAGCAAGTTAATCTTATTCCAATTAGGAGCTTACATGACCACCTCCATCTCAGGTGGATTGTTGTCCCATCCTAGTAAAGAAGGTGCTCAGCGAATTCAATCTTAAAATTCCATTGGATCAGCCTGATCCAAGGTATATGCTCACACGCATGCACCCTCTAGGTTTGATTTAAGTCCCCGCCCAATCAGTGTTTATTTATAAGGCCCCATACTTAATCAAGGTTTGGCTCTAGGTTCATGTCCATCATCAAGGGATGTACCTAAGCCCATATCCACCCATGAGGTTTTTCTATGCACACTTATGATTTAGGGTTTTCCTTAGACCCCTCATTGGGGGCTTGATCAAAGACCATATCTAATTAAAAAATTGATAACCATCTCTTGAGAATTGCTTTAAGATAACATTCAGAAGGAGTTTCGTGAGTGAAAGAATTATCACAATAAGAAATCTAGAAAGCAATATCGAGATGTGTAGAGGGGTCCCCAAACAACAAAATATAAGTCTTGAGTTTGTCCCTAAAGCAACATATGGCACATGTGGGAACTTAGCGTAAAGATGAAAGAGCAAGCTTGTTGAGGTTGTTGTTCCCAATAAGAGTAAACAGTATGTAAACTTTCACGATGATTGAATTGTGCGTACATAACTCTCTCAAAAAGCAAGAGACTTCTGTACAAGGGGGCTAATGTAGAGGGGTCCCAGAGCTTCTTAGTACTGATTACAATTTATATTTATTATGCATTTATTTTAGTACTAATGGTAATTTAAATTACAGGTTACCAAGAAGGGTACTATGGTCCAGTCAGTGGTTTGAGTTAGCAGGGCTCAAGGGGCCTAGGAGCCCACCAAAGTAGACAGTGAGATCTTTGAGGGTTTTGGCTTGGAGACTGGAGAGTAAGGTTCGTTGAGTGAGGTAAAATGCTAAACCATTCTAATATAAGAGAGAAAAGCACCAAAAGTCTCGAGTTACTCGCGGCTACTCGAGAAAGTCACACTACCCCCGTGGGACCTTAAGGTCACTTGATAGGTCATTTACATTATAGTTAGTCGAGGGTGCTCAAGATCGCTTGACAAGTCATGTTCATAAATAGTCACTCAAGGAGGCTTTACACCCCTCAAAATAGTATATTTTATTTATAGTCATTCGAGAGGGTTCATATCCCTCAAGAAGTCATAATTAAATTAACAGTCAGTCGAGCAGGCTCACGACCTCTCGACAAATCATGCTCACCGCATAAATGCCATGCAATCCAAAAAAATATTATTTTTAAATGACAGTTTAATAGTTACTTAGTTATTTTAGTCCTACAGAATAAATTAACTATTTTGGGTTAAGCGCATAGTTTGTCATTGGCTACGTCATTTTTGTGACCCACAACTTTCATTATATTATTTAAATGATAAAGGTAAGTTCATTTATATTATTTTAATGAGGACACATGTCACATTTTGGTGAAACCCTAATTCACCCATACCTATTATAAATAGAAGACTTATCCCTCACTAAAGAGATAATGTGAAAAGGAGGGAATAATACTCAGCATAAATGGAGACTCTTTGTCTCAAGAAAAAAACCATTGAAGCTTGATGTTTTAGCTTCATAGTCATAGTATTTTACACCAAATTTATATCATCAATGGTAGAGTCTATAGCATTCATTCACACACACACACACACACACTTGGTGCTTTTACACCCTGCCTCTCTCTCTTATTTTATAGTGATTATTCTCTCACCCTTTTCTCCAAAGATTTCAGAGGTTCTTTCATGGAGATTAAATATCTGCTATCATAATTATTGAATGCTACACCAGAAAAGATTTACACTAGATTACTCCTCTAATATCCGTTCAAGGCAAGTCACACCTCACCAGATCCAGTTATTCATAGGCCCCGATTACACTACCCTCCTACATTTGGCGACTCCACCGAGGAGGTATTCTGGTTGGATATGGATGCTAAAGGGCAAATAGTCGATTTATATCTAGAAATATCATTTTCTAGCTCACCAGGAAAGTTACCCATTGTAATACCCCGTATTTTTGAGGGATTTTATTTTAATTATGGAATTAGGATTAATTAAATTAATTGGAGAAAATTTATTTATAATTAATCCGAATTTAAATGTAATAATTACTAGCGTGACGAGAGTTAGTATTTATTGATGATAATTATGTTGAATATTACATAGAGAGTAGAGTAATATATGATTAAGAAAATATTATTATGGACGGGAGTGAAAAATACGGTAGTTACAATATACTTAGTTGGGACGCGCATGTGAGTCGTGTCGGTATTATTTTATTGGGTTAAAAAGCTAATTTATTTTTAAGTAACTCATATGACCATTTCAAGTACGCCGATGAGTCCGTAAGGGTCGAGATAGTTACAAAACTTTACTCGGGTGTTTTATTTCGGTTTCGGGGTAATTTAGGCCAAACCGACACCCCAGAGGGGTATTTTAGTCTTTTTAGAATTTTGGGAATTAAAATGGAAGAAAATAGGAAATTAAAAAGGAAGAGTACATGGGTAATAGTCTATCTGTGAGTTTCTAAACCTACGTGAGAGAGAGAACCAAAGAGGAAGAAGAAGAACTCCATAGGAGCCCAAGGGCAAAGACTGAAGCTCTCACACCGAAAATTACACCAACGCGTAGATCGTGAAGAGAGGATAAAACCTATACCAATTTCATCCAACGAATCAGAGGTCCATAAAAATGCAAGTGTTTATCTTGCTAAATTTTTAGAGCATATATGATGCATGTTAATGTAGTTGATGGAATAACTATGATATTATGAATTTGGAATTGAAATTGGGTGTTAATCTTTAATTGAGAGTATAGGTTTGCATGTAGATGAGTAATCATGTTCTGGGTATGATATTTTTGGGTTTATATGTTAATTTCATGAAATTAAATCCGGGATTAAATGGTTGTTAATGGAGATTATGTGAAATTAGGGCTTGTTGAAGATTTGAGAAATTAATTGAAATTTATGTTATATTCTTAGGGATTTGATGTTCAAAACGGATAGGAAAGTGTTCTAATACAAGGGGATAAGGTTTAGAGTTGTTGATTTTGGATTATAATGAGTTTTGATGTGATTTTGTGCTGAAGAAATTGGAAAACGTAACTTTTGGGAGAACAGGGATGAACCCCGAATTCTCGTTCGAAGACCTGCCCAGGTCGTTCGAACGACCTCATTCGGACGAGAATTCCAGCGAGATTTTTAAGTTCGTTCGAAGTGAGAAACTCGTTTGAACCACCTCATTCGAACGAGAATCCACAGGTTCGAACGAGATTTCAGAAACTATAATTTTTGCCCAAATGAGTTAAAAATCCATCTAGGTTCCTTTGAGTGAGAGAATAGGACCTACGCTATTCTAGGGTAGCTTCTTTTCATAATATAACAGTGAGAGGAATTGTGTAACTACTAAGGGAATGAGTTGGAATGATATAATCTTAAAGAGTATTTACTATAGAGAGGTAAATCGTACAGTTAAAGCATTGAGGGTATGGTAGGGACAAATATACTACATATAAATTCGGGAACTTAGGTTGCCAGAATACCTAATAAATATAATAAGTTGTTAGTATACTTATTGATTGAACTATTATCTGTACGACATACCTACGCTGCTTGCTATTGAGCTCAGGTTGTGCGTTGTGGACAATCATACCTTGAGGAGCCTTCGGGTGGGATTTTAATTTATAACACTAGAGCAGAAAAACTAGGTACGGGCTATCTGTGAGAATGATAGTGATGATAGTCGTATGTGTGCGTAGGTATGTGCGTAGCCCATCGGCTTGAAACTATGTTCGCCTCCACTATGTGTGTTTGTTTTGGTGGTTCGCGAGAGATTGAACCTTTAGTCCTTTACGCAATGAGCGATGCATCAGGACATGATAGCAGAGTATGCATGCACCGCAGTTGTGTCTCGGGGTGCAGTATTATATATATATATATACTTGTGATACTATCTACTATGTGAATTAAGTAGGCATTTATAAAAATGGAATATGAAATGAACTAAGTTGGTGAACACTTTTCATGTATTAAATTGAAAGAACGCTTATCCATGCTAAAGAGAAGTTGATTATAGGTATTATGTATATTGCGAGGGAAATACATGGGAACAATATTGGGCTATAATTAGATGTTAGATGGGAAAGAACTAGTTAGCATGGGAATAGAAACTAGTATGGTTTGATGGAATGTTAGGCGTACACATTAGATGAGAGGTGAGCATCTCAAGTGAGTACGATAACCTAACATGATTAATATAATTGCTATAAATTCATTTTAAGCACTTGCTGAATTTTTAAACTGTTTTCATCTCAAGCTCTGACCCATTTTCTGCAAATCTCTTTTCTTATCAAATTATTTTAGGTGCCCAGCCACAGGGACACCAAGCATAGGAGTTCCATTCACTCGACGAGTTGTAGCTGCTGTGGAAGTTAGAAGACCTTGGTAGTAGCGGCCTCTATGACTATCATTTCTTCCTTCCCAGTTATTTCTTTAGTTGGGTCATGTTGCCTCTTTTCTATTCAGATATTCAGAGATTTTTGAATTTAGTTATTTACTTTATTCAGTTCTTGGGTTTATTTCTGTTGGATTATTGTATTTGGGACTTAGACTGAAAATGTTTTCTCTAGTTTCATCTATTATTGCAGTACTTTCCTATCATATGAGATCGATGTGAATGGTGAATGTTTAATAATGTCGTAACCTAGTTTTATATACTTTAAAAGAATAAGTTTTGACATCAACCTTTTATAAATATTAGGTGGTTAGTGTTTAATAATAAAGTTTTCGACAGTGATGCATAATCTGAACCAATTAGATATTTTGATTTAATTTAATAATGGACTGATCACCCAGTATTTAATTAGGCGGGGTGTCACACCCATCTTGATTTATCTCAGGAAAGTTACCCATCTTTATATGTTATTTCGAATTTTACTTTATGCATATAGCATATAACTGCTTGTTTCTTTTATAGAAGTAGTTGAGATGCCTCATAATTAATATTGTTACTAAAACCATATTTTCCTGAAAGAAACTTTTACGCACAGTAAATGCGACCACAAATGATTTTATTACTTGTTTTAATAAAAGTTACGTGTTGAATACGCATAAAACCGTATAACATGGTATTAGCTTGCTGGCCTTGTTCGTTTTAAAAAATAGTTGGTTGTCCGATTATTCACAGGGTTGCATATAAGTAATGAATGATACAACTTTAGTGTCAATAAGCCTCCTAGCTTTACTGTCAACTGGCCTATTAGTTGATTAAGTGCCTTACAGTGTACCTAAGCCCTGGGGAAACCCACATGCTATTTCACTTAAAATACATATACGTTATGTACCTTGTGTATTGTATATTGTATTTGCAGTTGCCTTGTCACATCCTATAGACATATATGCCTATGTTTACCTATATTTACTTTTCACAAATGAAATCAACTTGTTCACGCTTAAAAATACAATGTCCCAAAAGCAGAACTGTGATTGGAAAGTTTGTTCATTCATTATTTCTTATTTTATTTATATAAAATAATAACTAAAATAATAAGGACAAAATCAG
Source organism: Sambucus nigra (assembly GCA_949130495.1). Lineage (NCBI taxonomy): Eukaryota > Viridiplantae > Streptophyta > Magnoliopsida > Dipsacales > Adoxaceae > Sambucus > Sambucus nigra. The sequence goes on from OX422208.1 coordinate 77,643,715, forward strand.
CTTCCAAAAAAAAGTACATAAGCGTGCTTAATAAGAGATGTAAGGCTGCTTATACAGCGATTTCAATGCCCAATGTCGGCAAAAAACTTGCAGTATGTTCCCTACTGTACTCTCAAAACAAACCTCCCAAAATCATTTACTTAAGTAAAGAACTTCCTAGAGGCTAATTATAAGAACTTGAGAACAAAACTTCAACCTGTATACCCCTTAAGTATCAAGACTTGTTAATGAGCCCACCCCCATTCCATGGGCTTTATTAAAGACCCCTTTAATTTTAAGCAAGCTAATCTCATTCCAATTAGGAGCTTGCATGACCAACTCCATCTTAGGTGGATCGTTGCTCCATCCTCGTAAAGAAGGTGCTCACCGAATTCAATATTAAAATTCCATTGGATCAGCCAAATCCAAGGTATATGCTCACCCGCATGCACCCTCTAGGTTTGATTTAAGGCCTTGCCCAATCAGGGTTTGTCTATAAGTCCCCATACCCAATCAAGGTTTGGCTCTAGGTTCATGTCCATCATCAAGGGATGTACCTAATCCCATATCCACCTAAGAGATTTTTCTATGCACACTTATGATTTAGGGTTTTCCTTAGATCCCTTATTGGGGGCTTGATCAAAGATTATATCCAATTAAAAAATTGAGATCCATCTCTTGAGAATTGCTTTAAGATCACATTCAGAAGGGGTTTTATAAGTGCAAGTATTATCACAATAAGAAATCTAAAAATCAATATCGAGATGAAAACTAAATGATCATATACACAACATCAAATATATGTGGTTCGACAACTTACATACGTCTACGGAGAGGTTACTATTTTCTATTAGTGTCTCTCAAATAATAAAAGTTGCATCCCTTTGCCTCGGGTCAGGGGTTATATTTTATAGTTGTAAAAGAAAGTGATTTAATGTACAAGTAACTCAAACAACTTGTAAATTGCTCGTAAGTGTCCTTTAATATCTCCCCGAGATTATTAGTAACCGATTTGAGATTGTCTCCGTGCATTTAAGCACATGTGAAAACACGAATCAAAAGTAAACACTTGAGTTGGGTCGGGCATGTAAGGCCCTAAAATATGATTAAGAAGGTTAATTACATGATTAAGTATAAGTTATTAGTTATATGTTATAAATTGGTTATATGTGTTAAACATGTTAATTATCATGTTTAGGGGATGCATGCTCATGTGATATATGTGTTGTTTACATTAGGTGCTAATTGAGCTTATGATCGGGGATAACATGTTTAGAACATATGATTAGTTATGTGGTTAAATGCATCATATTATGTTTTTAATGCATGATTATGTTTATAAAAGTAAATTAGGGTGTTGATACGAAATTAGCAATGTTTAGTCGCCAAATGTGAAAGTTTTGAGATTTTCAATAAATTGCTACTTTCCCGTTCGAAACCAAATTAGGCGTATTAATTTTATGATTTTGGGAAAACACAAAATATGAAAGTTGTATATGTTTAAGTTATCTACTCATAGACACAAAGAGGGAGTAAATCGGGGGCCGTTATAGTGAGTAACTGTAATTTTACCAAGGTGGGACAAATGTGTCATTAATGGAATTGTCTAATTCGACCTTTCATCCAACCAATTATGTGTTAACACTACCCATATTGATATTGGGTCACTATACAACGTATTTTTGATTATAAATGAGAGGCATGTCTTATTCCTCATAAGAAATAACAAGTTTTGCCTAAAGAGAGAGAAAGAGAAGAAAGTTAAGAAATAAATCTTTGGAAATTTTCTATAAATCGAGGAATCCTCGTAAGGTAATTACATCTTTATTAAAGTTGGTCACATGGATGAGTTATATACTTGACATGTTTTTATTTTTGATTTGGATATATATTTTAATGATACCCATAGTGCTGAATTGTGTTGGAACAAGGATGGGTTAAGAACATAAGTTAGAACTGGAGCTAGGATCGAAAATGTATACTTTAAAGTCCTAAATTTACATCATCTTTTAGTAAAGCATTTTGAATTAGAAAATTCATGATTATGATGTATATTTCTGCTAAAACATGTTTATTATATGTTTCCATGAATTATACTTAAGGTCAAGGCTATGTATGCTTAAAAATGTTAAGTTATGCCTTAATGTTCTATTTTGACCTAGTGATGCAAAAAATGGCATAAATCATGGAATACTTATTGGAATTGAGTGATTCAAGTTGGAGAGTAACATATACTCATACATGTATAACATATACAAAAATTGTATAAAAATACCAAGGAATGGACCCTTGATGATATTTTAAAGTTTTGGTTTAAAATCTGCCCTAAAGTAGCAAGAATGCATACCAGGTGTTTGACGTTTTGCTCGACATAGAAAATGAGCCCCAAAAATTATGAAACATTAATTTTGTATTATTAAATATGTTTACTGATATTGGGTGGAATATCATGCAAAGTTATATTGTATAAAAATTATGAAAATTCTAGGAAGTTGAAGTTGTGTTGTTATTTTTCTTGAGAAACGATTTGGAAAAGGTTGTAATAAAATGGGCATAACTTTGTCTTGCGAATTCGCAAATTAATTCTGTAAATTGTGTTAGAACCCTAACTAATTGGGTGTTATATAAATGTGAAGTACCATATTTAATTTCTCTTTAGTTATTTCTGATTGACCAAATGATGTGAGGTATTACTGGGTTTGATGTTAATCGGTGTATTCAAATACTAATGACATTGACTTATTAGGTGGGGAAGCAACTAATACTACAATACCAAGGAAGTAGTTTGGTATTAATCTTAGCACCAAATCCAAGTTGAGTGACCTGTTCTATGAAATATAGATACTTATATGTTCATATGGAAATGTTTAGTTAAACACATGTGTTAAAATGCTTATGGGAGTGATGTCGTATTTAGGAAACATATGCATATGATTAAAAATGTTAAGCGATGTTATATAATTATATGGACTAGTGAGTCCTTTATCTAATGTTAAGGACTGGTGGGTCCTACGGGATGCAGCGGCCCCGTTAATCCAATTTAAAGGTTTGTTGTACTCAGGCCTAATTAGGGGATTTGGTGTTCCCCATTAACTGGGAGTTAATTGGACTGGCGGGTCCAGGCTTGCGAGAGTCACACAATTCCTATTGGGTTATAACATTAGAAAATAAAAATGGTTATTTGAATTGGTTATATGTGTGGAATATGGTCATTCACTAAGCTTGTGTTGCTTACACTCCTATAATGTTATGTTTTAGGTACGCCTATCAGTTGGAGTTCACTGCCAAGTTAGGACCTTAAAACGGGGGAGTGACAGATATATAGTATAGTTTGAATATCAAGAATGTTGTTGTGTAAATATTAAACTAAAGATCTTGGTTATGTAAAGTTGTGTAGTACTTATAGGTTACATGTAAATGTAGTTATGTTTTCATCTACACATACCTTTGAAAAAAAAATCTCATGCTGTATTTCCTTAGAGATTTAAATTAAAGCATTGTTTATTGTTTAAGGCAACGCATATCTAATTAACAATGATGAGTTTAACTTATTTAAGTCGGGGCGCGACAACTTGGTATTAGAGCGTGGTTATTAGGTTCTGAACAGGGTGTGAGGGTCTAGATTGGCAGTGGACACTAGAACGTGAGTTTGCTATGTGTTTGGATTTTGACTAACAATGTTAATATTAAACTGCTGCTATTTATTTTGTTTAAGTTATTTATATTGCAGTGAGTGATGAATCCACATGAGCCGCATGATAGAGCGGAAGGTGAGGCATCCTATGTACCTAATAGTCAGCAAGGACATAGACATATTGAAGTAATTGAACCGGAGGTGCAATAACATCCTATTGATGATGTGGGAAGAATATTACGTGCTGTGGCACAACTGGTGGAAGAAGAAAGAGGTGGAGTACATGGAGGTGATAGGGATAAATTTCATGAGAGGTTCATGAAGTTAAGTCCTCCAGCATTTACAGGGACTACGGATCCGTTGGTGGCAGAGGGGTGGATTCGAAAAATGGAAACAATATTCAAGGTGATGGAACTGCGAGATGAACAAAAGGTTTTGTTAGCAACCTTTAGATTGGAGGATGATGCAAAGTTATGGTGGGATGCTACAGAGAGGTTACTTACTACGATTGGATGAGTAGTGCCAGCAAATTCTCCACCAATCACATGGGAAAGGTTTGTGAATGTGTTCTTTGAAAAATATTTCCCAAAGCTTTACAAGAAGGAGAAAGAGGAAGAATTTATCATGCTGAAATAAGGGAACCGAACGGCGGCAGAGTATGAAAATTTGTTTATATCCTTATCCAGATTTGCACTTGATTTGGTGAGGACAGAAGAAAGTAAATGTGATCGATTTCAGTCTGGGTTAAATGTAGATATAAAAAATATGATTGCTAATACGAAGATCATAGATTATGTGGATCTGGTGGACAGAGCTATGGTATCTGAAAAGTCAATGAGAGAGATTCAAGCCGAACATTCGAAGAAAGCTAGATATGATAGTACGAAGTCATATGGATGGGAGATGGGAACCTCATCTCAAGGCATAGCACGAGGAGTATCTAAGGCACAAGAATTTAAAAATAATAGAAGTGCCCGTGGAAGATTTCAGGCTCGAAGTGGAAGGACTGAGATGAGTCGATCAGAAAATGTATCTGTAATGGGACCAAGGGTCGTGTTTTATTTTAGATGTGGTGGCCAAGGGCACATGTCTCGAGAGTGTACAATAGCTGAGACAAAACCTTTATGTTACGAAAGAATTGTCCAGCAATGGGAGCTACAACTTCAGTTGGTAGTGTGATAGCAGGAGATAGGATTTCTACATCGAAAGTACACAGGGGAGGTAGAGGAGGCGTGTCTCAAAACTAAGGCCAAGGCAGAGTGTTTGCACTGACGCAACAAGATGCACAAGCTATGCATAACGTAGTCATAGGTACACTTCCTATTGGTGATAAAGATGCTTATGTGTAGATAAATCCTGGTTCTACACATTCTTTTATGTCTTTGCTTTATCTGTTGCATCTTAATAAACCATTATCATCCTTAGATTTTGGTTTAGCTATTGTTACTCCAGTGGGGGGGTTGGTTTTTATTGAGAGGGTATATAGGGAGTGTGTGGTGTGAGTGGGTGAAAAAGAATTACTAGTTGACTTATTACCTCTCGATATGCGCGACTTTGATGTAATACTGAGTATGGATTGGTTAGCCTCATATCATGTATGTTTGGATTGCTTTAAAAAGGAGGTAGTGTTTCAGTTACCGGGTGAACCTGAATTTAAATTTATTGGGGAACGAAATGTCACTCCAGCATGTTTGATTTCTGCTACAAAATGTTATGAACTGCTAAGGAAAGGATGTGAGGGTTATCTTGCCCATGTGGTGGACATAAGATAAGAGGCTGGAAAACTATTAGATATACCAGTGGTTAATGAGTTTCCAGATGTCTTCCCAGAAGAACTCCCAGGGTTAGCACCAGACCATGAGGCAGAATTTATAATTGAGTTGGTACCAGGCACCGCACCGATATTTATTGCACCTGCATAATTAAAAGAGCTAAAGATACAGTTGCAAGATTTGTTAGATCGTGGTTTTATAAGGCCTAGTGTATCACCGTGGGGAGCCCCGGTATTATTTGTGAAAAAGAAAGATGGAACTATGAGACTTTGTATCGATTATCGTCAATTGAATAAGGTGACTATCCGTAACAAATACCCACTACCCCAAATTGATGACTTGTTCGATCAGTTGCAAGGAGCAAAAGTGTTTTCCAAGATTGATCCCAGATCCGGATATCATCAATTGAAAGTAAGAGATTGTGATATTTCTAAAACTTCTTTTCATTCCAGGTATGGACATTATGAATTCCTTGTCATGCAATTTGGGTTAAGAAATGCACCAGCTGTACTCATGGATTTGATGAATTGTATATTTCACCCATACGTGGATTCTTTTGTTATTGTCTTCATTGATGATATTTTGATATATTCTCATAGTAGGGATGAGCATGAACATCACCTACGTGTTATTTTATAGACCTTGCGAGAGAAGCAGTGATATGCTAAATTTTCTAAATGTGAATTTTGGCTAGACAGGGTAGTATTCTTGGGGCATGTTATTTCTATTGATGGTATTTGTGTTGATCACAAGAAGGTAGAAGCAATAATGAATTGGGAAAGGCCAACTAGTGTGACAAAGGTACGTTGCTTTTTGGAATTGGCGGGCTATTACAGAAGGTTTATACCGGGGTTTTCTTCTATTGCATTGCCATTGACTAAGCTTACCAGAAAGGAGAACAAGTTTGTGTGGAGTGGCGATTGTGATAAAAGCTTTGAAAATTTAAAGGGTAAGTTGACATCAGCTCCAGTATTGACTATCCCAATAGGCACAAAAGGTTTAGTTATTTATAGTGATGCTTCGTATCAAGGACTCGGTTGTGTGTTAATGCAGCATGAAAAGGTAATTGCTTTTGCTTCTCGAAAGTTAAAGATACATGAATGCAACTACCCTACTCATGATCTCGACTTAGCTACAATAGTTTTTGCATTAAAGATCTGGAGACATTACTTATATGGTGTTAGTTGTGAAATTTTTACTGACCATCAAAGCTTAAAATACTTGTTTACTCAAAAAGACTTGAACTTGAGGTAAAGAAGGTGGATGGAACTTATAAAAGATTATGATTGCACGATACATCACCATCCGGGTAAAGCTAATGTTGTTGCCGATGATTTGAGCAGAAAATATCGAGGCATAGTATCTTGTATTTATTATATTCGAGTTGACCTGCTGAGAGTTAGCTTTAATAGGGGTGGAATTAACTTTGAATGAGTCTTACGGAATAGTAGCATATTTAAATGTTAGACCCACGTTGATAGACTGGATAAAACAAGCACAGGCAGGAGATACAAAATTGGAGAAAGTTAGAGATAGTATGAAAAAGGGTAAAGCAAATGAATTTTCTATTCGTGAGGATAACATTGTTATGTACGGAAACCTAATGTTCCTGATTCAAGAAAAACTTAATTCAGAGGGTTTTCAATAGGGATTTTGACCCGCAAGGATGAGAAAAACTTCGTTAGGTAATATAGGCAGAATTGTATGGCCTCAATTTGAGTGGGTAATTAAAATGGAAAATTATTTCAAAGCGAGAATAAATTAGTGATTGATTTTATTAACGAATTGGGTGGGTTAATTCGTGATTTATTTGATGTACGGACTGGTTGGGTAAGTAATAGGATATAGCGGAGTGATGCTACTATTTTAAATATTGATGAATGAGAATTAAAATATGTTCAAGAGTTGGGGATGTAGACTCGTTGTAATTAAGCTAGTGATTTGAGCGACATGCACAGTTTAGTCGGTGTGATATTAAAATATATATACGTGTACAGAGACAATATATGTATATATATATATAAGAATGATGATAATATTTGTGTGTATATTATTGATTTGAACATACCCTTTTAGTGCTATCAGTGGAGGTTGCGCGATATAGGTGATCATATTGGCTATTGAATAGAGGGTGAGTATGGTCCCCAGGTCATAGCGCCACGCATGTTCCCTCGTGAGGGTTGAAGTTCGAAGTGAGGTAGTTATGGCTATGGTTATGACTCACTATTAAAGGACTATGGCTCCCTCCAATACGTTTGCAATTTTATCGATTCGGTGTGAGATTCCGAACACCGGTAGTTGGGATAATGTGAGCATGCCTCAGTGATAATAACATTGTAAAGAAAGACCTCTGATGAGTTATTTCTCAGAGGATTACTATTATACGCAACATATGTGTGCTTGTTGTGGTATATCCTTTACGTATACAACGGTGTATAATTTATATACGGGTTAATCACATAAATAGTGATTATATGTGTAATTCTTGCAATATATCTACAAGTATATAGTCGAGTGATACAATATATACAAGATTTTATACATTAAGCATGAATGTTTATAAGTAACTGGAGTAAAGTTATATCAATGATAAATGATGAGATAATTAAATAAGCTACCTAGCAAACTAGCTTAAAAATGAATGATAGAACGTACTCGAGTTAGAGTAGTGTGTTAGAAAGAATTTAAAATAGGGATAGTTAGCCAGGGTAGTGTAATTAGACCGGTTAAGACGTACACGCTAGGTGTGCACAGTAGATGGGAGGTGAGGGGTATCTCAAGAGAGTGCGACACCGGATTAAATATGAAAACTTTACTACATATTTATTTCCTGCATTTTAATCACTTGCAAATATTTTCAAAATGCTTTGGGCTCTGACCCGTTCCCAAAAACTTTTAGGTGTCCAGCCTTAAGGACGCTATGGATGGTCATTCGTTCTAGGGATGCGTAGCTGCAGTGGAGGCTTGCAGAGTTTAGTTGAGCCGCTTCATTTATTGTCTCCTAGACTAGGTTCCATCTCAGTTATCAGTTGGGCATGTTGCCTTTCATTTAAACATTAGCGATGGTCACTTTATTTATTTCATTTTAGATACTTATTCTGGATTTATGGTGACCGATGGTTTATTTGACACCCAGTTATTATTATGCATTTAGACTTTCGTTGGATGTGATTTATCATTTAACATTATTTCATATGGTTCATGTATGAATGATTTTATATTGCATGTAATAACAAGATTAAAATTGACACTACTTATTAAACACATAAGTGGTTAGTAATTTAATTAACTTTTTGACAGTGATGCTAAGAATGAGCCATATGAGACTACTTTTTTAGTTTGGTAGCAGGTTGGCCATCCATTATTTTGATAGGTGGAGTGTCACACCTTATTTACTTCTTGAAATCTTATTTTCTTCACGTCTCTTCTTAATGGAAAAACTATTAACAAGTTTAGAAAAACTTATAGTATTACTGAGTGGGTGGAGATCGACTTTGTTCCTATGCCCAGAGATGTCCGGGACATAAAAGAAGGACATTGGATCCACACACTGCTTATAATTCAAGGAGGTTTAACTTTTCCCTCAAACCCTTTATTTTTGAAAATTTTCAGTTACTTTGAGGTTGTCTCTGCCCAATATGCACCAAACAATTGGAAAAAGTAAATGGATTAAATAGAATCAATGAATTATATGGGAGCAACTTGGGTCTCCCTAAAATTTGTAACTGCTATGTCTGGTTGCATACTAATGCTGGTGGTTTATATCTGAAGGCCAATAAGGCTAAGAGGGTTTTGGTTATGAACCTTCTTGACTCCCACAAAGGGTACTAGGAGCATTGTTTCATTTCCAGGAAGTGGAAACATCCTCCTCTACCTGACGGCGTGAGGTACCGAGGTCCCTAGTGCCCTGACTGGAAGGAAGATCATATAGGTCGCTGCCTCTTTTTCTTATGTTTATTGTCGAATACTTTATCTACTATTTCCTTTTCCTATCTTCTGATCCATGTTTCTTCTTCTGTTTTGTAGCTCATGATAAGAACCTGATCTTCGAGAGCTAAAAGTTGTTAATATTTTCAAGGCTTGTAAGTTTAGGGATAGATTGCCCCAAAACAAGCACTCCCGTACAACAACTTATTTACCAGAATACAAAAATACAATCTTCAGTTTTATTGCTCGATCGCTCGATAAAACCCCTGATTTAGATCTTTCAGAAGAGGAATCCTTTGACCCATCTGGGCCAATTGAGATAGAAGAAGAAGAAGAAGAAGAAGAAGAAGAGGAAAAAAAGAATAAGAATAGGAATAAAGGAAGAAAAAGAAGAAGGAGAAGACGAATAAGAGGAGGAGGAAGAAGAAATGGCCCCATTAAAAAGGAGACTACTGATTACTGATGATGAAGATCAGACCATACTGTCCGATAGGGTAAAGTTTTTGAAGAAGGTTGAAAGGGATTCCCCTAGATTCAGTGCTTCCAACTCGAGAATCAAGGGGAAAGAGAAGGAGAAGAAAAAGATTGAGAAATAGAAGATAATGAGAGATAAAGAAGGAGGTAGAGAGATAAGGAGATGAAGATGAAGTTGCCTCTAAAGGCCCCAGCTAAATCCTCCCTCTCTCTTTCTGTTATTGAGGAGAGGGCCTGTGTGGCCACCCCCCGTCCCTTGCCCCTAGTTTATATAAGAGGGCAGTGCTCGGGGCCGATCGTGATCACTCGTTATGGTTAGGGTCAGACTAGTTTTTCCCTTAATTCTGTACAGGTGCTTGCATTGGTAAGTGTCCTCCCAATTCTGTCATTTATATTTGTTTGACTTCCGTATACTAACTTTTCTTCTTTCTGCCTTATAATTTTTGTCTAGTTTCACCACACTCTTGGACGGTCGCGTCGATGAGTCCAAGAAGGACCAGGAGATGAGTGAAGCCATGAAGAAGTCCCAAAATGACTTGGTTGATGCTCGGGCTAGTTTCGAGCAAGAGAAGGCCTTGGTCGAGCTGAGGGTAGCCAACTGCCTTATTGCTGCTGAGAAATAGAAGATGGTAGGGGAAAACCTAGATTTGTTCAAGAAGGTCCAAAAGCTAAAGAGTGAGGTCCCATATATAAAGGGGAACACCAACGATGACGCTGAGCTCCAAATTGCCTATGCTAAGAAACTGTATTTCAAGAAAGGATGGGACCAATGCTTAGGAGGAACAAGAGTCCCACCAGAGTCTGACCTATATAAGCTTCATTCCCCAGGGCCTTATCCCTTAACTGCCAAGGAGCTTCCCCGTTGATCAGTCGATTAACATAATAAGGTCGATGCAGCTGCCGACGAGGTAAGGGGAGCTGCTGAAAAGGGCAAAGAGCCAGAGGCCTCTGAGCAGGTGAAAGAGTGAAGTCCCGTAGTTCTAGGACCTTTTTCTTTACCTTGTTCTTGTATTTTAATTCCTTTTATCTGGTTTTAATGGTTATTCCCCCGTCACCTTTCATACTATTAATGAAAACATCCATTCCTTTTTGCTGATATATTCCTCTTTTTGTTGTGCTCATGTCCTTTATACTTGTAAGTTGCTCTGCCGTTTGTAGATTATTATTTTGGAAGATTATATCTCTCATTCCTCAAATCTTAGGAAGGTCCCAGGCCCAGATGTGAGTGAGAAGACTCACCGGGCCTTTTTGAAGATCTGCAAATAGCCAAAGACAATGACCAGTCTGAATTGGTGGCAAAGTTAAAGGATGACCTCCAAGTCATGGAGGAGATCGTCTCCTTTGTGTATAAGGAAATAAATTACCATAGGGATCATCTTGTAGCAAGCAAGGATGTGGGAAAGGTTATCTAGGCAGAGAATGATGCCCTGAAGAAAGAGGTCGTCGAGCCAAAGGAAGAAATCCAGTGAAAGTATACTATTATCGCTGGCCTTCAAAGGGATGTCAAGAAGCTGAGGCATCTCTTTAAGATGGGTCCTCGGGATGCGTGGGTATGAGGCTATGATGAGGGCTATATTTAAGAACTTGTGATGCTGAAGGAAATTGAAGACATGACGTACAAAAATGGATGGCTGAATGCCCTTAGACAGATCAACATTCCCAAGGATTCAGAGTTATGGTACAACTACCAGGTAAACTGCTCAGCTTGCCGCTAGCCCCTATTTTTGAAGGACGAGAAGTGGATTCCTATCAATGCCATTCCTGCCTTGCTGATGAATCACTACCTTGAAGATAACAAGGAGGTGTTTGCCCCTAATTCGGATAATGGTCAAAGAGCACGCATAACTGAATATCTAGCTCTCCATTCGTAGTTGGTCTTAGTCCTTGTATTGTTTTTGGAACGTTTTGTATCTTTATACTTTCCAGTGTTAAAATGAATAAAGTTTGTCCATTAACAGTAACATACTTTGGGCCTTTGCTGACTAAATATAGTTAATAATTACTTATGTATTATATTTGCCGACCAGGATAAGTTGATACCTACCAATTATTTAGGACTTTTACTGACTAAATAATATTGTTAATAATTTTAGGCTTTTTACCGACTAAACAAGTTAATAACTAATGCTAAACATTCTTTCAGTCCAATTTGTCTTAGTGATATCATTCCATTTACCTTACCTTTTAGGTTGTGTCTTCACACTCTCTTACGCATATGAGAGATGTAAGCAAGAATGTACTTGGTTTACAGGGCATCCACCCAATCAGGATTTTAGCGAACAACCTTAGTTGAATTTTTACCTAAGGATCCCCTGTAGGGATTTTATTGTTGTCGGGGCAACTCGCGAGATCCTTTGTGTTTGATATGATAAAGATTCGAGGATTCTAGCAATTGAAATAAATTTAATATCTTATTATAATTAACATGAATCCTTCTCGGCGCGAGGAGATTCCTTGATTGGAATAAGATAAACAACCTATTGTAATGTAAATGAGCTCTATTTTGCAAGAGGAATTTCTTTGGTTGAGGTAGGCCGAGCAATTTACTTAACTAAGTGCTTAACATCGAGAGAGTGGAGCTATCTCTTAGAAATGGTGCATAATATTGAGATACATAATTATAAAATTGAGACAACCAATATGTAAAAGCAAGATGTGAGAGCTAATGGGCCTTTATTTATTAAGTAATAACTTACGAGCAACATAAGTTTGAAATGAAAATTTTCATAAACTAGATGTGATGAAGAAGAATAAGAAGACTAAAAGTAGAACTTCTTAAGGTTGATCACATTCCATGCTCTTAGTATCTCTTTGTCCTCCAGCATTTCCAAGTGATAAGCTCCTTGAAGGTCGTCACTAATTACCTTGAAAGGTCCTTCTCAGTTTGGTCCTAGTTTCCCATCTAGCGGTCTCACAACACTACCAAGGACTTTCTTTAGGACGTAATCCCCTACGTAGAATTTCCTTAGATTGACTCTCTTGTTGTACCGCCTCACCAGTTGCTACTAATATGGAGCCAGCTTGATCATATCTTGCTCTATTTGTTCGTCCACTAAGTCAAGTCCAGTGCATAAGGCATCGTCATTTAAAAAATTAGTCGATTAAGTTGGTTCTCATAATAGGGAGACCCTCTTCAAATGGAGTGATGGCTTCCATTTCATATATGAGTACGAAGGGTGTTTCCCTAGTAGGTATTCTAAGCATGGTATGGTAGGACCAAAGGATATGAATGAGTTCATCACCCAGGCACCTTTTGCTCTTTTCAGCCTCTCCTTCAGACCATCGAACACCGTTTTATTGGAAGCTTCTGCCTAACCGTTACTCTGGGGGTATGCTACTGAACTAAAATGATGATTGATGCCATGCTCATCATATTAGTTTTGAAAGAAGTTGCTTTCAAGCTATATGTCGTTATAGGTGATGATAGCGCTAGGTACCCCAAAACGTGTTATGATATTCTTTCAGATAAACCTTATCATGTCGGTGTCACGAATGTTTGCTAGTGGTTCTACCTCTACCCACTTGGTGAAGTAATCTGTGCTGACCAGCAGATACTTACGATACCCAGGTGCAGTAGGTAGTGGTCCTATAATGTTCAATCACCATTGGGTAAATGGCCAAGGACCGATCAATAATTTCAAATTTCTATCTAGTTAATGAACCATGGGGGAGAATTTCTGGTATTTCTCACATCTTTAAACATAGATATTTGCATCTCTTTGAATGTGTGACCACCAGTTGCCTACTTTAATTATGCGGAATGCTAATGATCTTCCTTCGGCATGACTTCCATAAATACCATCATGAAGCTCGCTGAGAACCTGTTCTGTGTCTTGCGGGTGAACGCATTGGAGGTAAGGGCATGTAAAGGACCTTTTGAATAGCTTCCCCATTGGATCAAGGTAAAAATGGGCTGCCTTTAACCTTATTTGGTGAGCCACTCTCCTATCTTTCGATAGCATGTCATTCTACAAGTAGGCAGTGATGAGATCCATCCAATTAAGGACTCTTTCTATTAGGAGGACCTGCTCGGCGACCACTATTGAATCAATGCTAGGTGAGGAACTGTACTTGGATTGTTCATCTGTGAGCTTAGGGCTGCTAAGGCATAAGCATGACTATTTTACCTCTGGGGGAACTTCCGAATGCGAGCTTCTTCAAATCCTGCATAAGATCTCGCACCACGGTAAGGTAGGCTGTCATCTTATCATTTTTTGTGCTAAAATATTCGCTCACTTATTTAGAGACTAGTTCAGAATCGTCAAACACATTGAGTCGCTTTGCCCTAGTAGTTGGGCTTTGTGAAAAATAGCTATCAGTGCTTCGTATTCGGTTTCATTGTTGAAAGCTTCAAATCCTAATCGAATTCCATATTTTATGAAAATGTCTTCTAGTGTGATGAGGATGATCCTTACTCCTGCCCCCTAGAATTGGAGGCTCCATTAACTTGTAGGGTCCAGTCTTTAGACTTCGCTTCCTTATTTATTGATTGCTCTATCACTTATTGGTCAGTTGGCTTATCTTCTGTGAATTCGGCGATGAAATCGGCCAAGATTTGTCCTTTAGTTATTGTCATTGGCTAAAAGTGAATATCGATCCTTTCGAGCTCGATCGACCACTTTGACAGCTGTCTAGAGAGGTCGGATTTTTAAAGGACAAATTTGAGGAGGAATGAAGTGATCATTGTTATTGAGTGGCTTTCGAAGAAGTGTTTCAGCTTCCTAGAGGCTATTTCCAGTGCGTAGGCTTGCTTCTCTAAAGGTAAGTAGCGTTGCTCCGCATCCAGGAGCATCTTGATGGCATAATAAATATGGTACTGTTTACCTTCCTTTTCACATACCAAAGTCGAACTAACAACGTGGTCTGATACTGTGAGGTAGAGGTATAGGGGATCTTTCGTCATCAGGGATCACCCGCATGGGTGGTTTGCTGAAGTATAACTTTATCTCCTCCAAAGTTATTGAGTATTTATCATTCCATGCGAGGCCCTTATCCTTTTTTAATAGTTGAAAGAATGGTCAGCAGTATTTCGAGGACTTAGATTGTGAGCATTCCAGTAAGCTTTTGAATGCCCCTAACATTCGTGGGGGTTGGACCTTGTTGATCGCATCGATCTAATCTTGATTGGCCTTAATCCCTTTTTTGCTGACTAAATAACCCAAAATTTTTCCTAACTGGACACCGAATGAACACTTGATTGTGTTAAATTTCACCTGATACTTTTTGAGGATTTTGAAGGTCCTAATTAAGTTTGTGAGGTGGTCGTATCTGTTCTTGCTATGACTAACATGTCATTGATGCAAACTTATTTGCTGCTTGAACATCTTTGTGATTAACCTCTAATAAGTTGCCCATATATTTAGGCCGAATGACATTACCTTATAGCAAGATAGTCTTACTGGAGGTATGAAGAATCTTTTATCTTGGTCTACCTCGAGTAGGCGTCCAAAAATTTCATTCTTTCATGGGATGCCATAACATCAACCGACTGATTAATCTTTTATAGTGGGAAACTGTCCTTCGGGTAGGCTTTGTTGAGGTTTGTGAAATTGATACAGATCCTCCAACTTTCGTTGCTCTTTTATACTACCACTGGGTTGGACTACTATTTAGAGAATTTAACTTCCTTAATGGAGTCTGTATCCAGAAGCTTCCCAACTTCGTTCTTCACCGCTTTAGCCTTTTCAAGGGCTTTTTAGCGTGCCTTCTGAGTGATCGTTTTGAAGGTTCGATCAATGTGTAGACGGTAGTAGGCTACACCGGGATCAATTCCAGGCAGATCGTATGTCTCCCAAGCAAAACATCCAAATTGCTTCTCAAGAAGGCAATTAATTTTTTTTCCGTGATCGACAAGGGTGGTTCATATTATAAACTTTTTATCTGATAAGTTATCATCTGCACCAACTTCCTTCAGGATTTTAATGACTCTATAAGCGAGATGGACCCTGGTCTCTTCCACCCCTAGTCGACCATACCGTAATTGTAATTTAGAGGGTGTAGACCTATCTTGGTCTTCCTCTGGAGTGTGATCTAGTTCTATTTTCTTCTCCTTTTGGGGATAAATGGCTACAATGAAGCATTTCCTTACAGTGGCCTAGTCACCACGTATCTCGATCACACCTCGATTAGTGACACACTTGAGTTTCTCCTGGTATGTAGATGGTACGACTTTTATGGAATGCAACCAACCTCTACCTAGATTGGCGTGATATGGAGGCTTTATGTCCAGCACCAAGAATTCAATCAACTTTAAGATATTGCTCTTTCCCAATGACATCATTATTTTCCTTACGAAGTCGACTAATAAAACTGTAGCCTCCTTGAGTTCGTCTAGGTTGAGCTTCAACTTGTGGGACATCTTTAGGTACATATCCTATGATGATCTTCCCTGGTCTACCAATAACTTGTCAACGTCCCAGTTAGTGATTATGAGAGTAATCACGAGCACATCATGGTGAGGAGTTTTCACTCCAATAAGATCTTCCTCTGTGAAGACGATATATTTGGTGTAGTTGACATTTTCTGGTCGTCGTCGCTTACCAGCTTAACTTTTTGCAGGGTCAATTTGTAATGCCTTTATGAGAACTTCGACCTTCTTCAGTTCCACCTGAATAGCGTTCCCTTGTATTCGCATCAAGTTGGACATTCCATAAATCACCGAGAACTCCTATCCCATGCTTTTATTAAGGATATTATCCCATTTTTGTTCGCCATTGACTGCGACCTTATCCACTTTTTTTATGTATTCATTCAAATGTTCAACTTGGGCTAACATTTCCAAGTACAAATTCAATTATTTGTAATTCTTTGTCCTGTGGACACCCTTCTTATGGCATGCGCATATCAGCGCGTTATTCCTCTTCATCGGATCACCACCCATCTTCTTAGGTCACTGTTGATCCTTGATCTTTCTCAAGATCTTGTAGATCAGTTCTTTAAAGACCGTGTTAACAACCTAGAATGCCTTTGAAGGATCGACCTTGCTCCCATTCTTGGAGTCGTTCTTGCCCCCATTCTTATTACCTTTCTTTGGAGTGTCGCTTTTGTGTTATTCTTTACTTACTTTTGCACGACCATTGTCCCTTAGGGTAAAGTGATCCACGTCCTCAACCTTGGCATATTTTTCAATACGTTCTATGAGGTTTTCAATGGTGATAGCCTCTTTCTTCGTCAAAGATTGGTGGGGCAGAGATGTGGTTGGCTGACCAATCTTGAAGGATGCTACAACAACCTGCTCTGAGCAATCCTTTACCTCATTAAAGACATCCTAATAGCTCTTGGCATAGTTACGAAGGCTCTTTTATGACTTTTTATTATCGTGAGTAGTGGATCTATCCTTTTGGGGTGGGAACTGCTGGTTATGAAGCGAGCAGTGAATGACTCTTCTAGGGCCTTGAAGCTATTGACCGACCTACAGGGTAGTTTCTCGAACCACTTCTGAGCTACGTCATATTGGCTATATGGGAAGATTTGACACATCAAGGTGTTGTTATGGCTCCATAGGGTCATCATCTGCCTGTACTACCGAACATAGTCTATGAGATCCGTATTTCCATCAATGATTTTAAATCTTAGAACAACGAACTTCTTTAGGGGTTCTACTTCTTTAATTTCCCTTGAGAAAGGGGATTTTAGTAGGGCGTTGAGAGTTCTTCTGGATAGCTCTCTAGTAGACCTAGCTCCTTGATGGGCTGGATGTTAGTTCATCTTTTTACGGACCAAAATTCTGATGTCCTCATCCCGATGATCATTACTTCAATGGCACCTCTCTGATCAGCCATGCTCTAATCGATTACGTTCTGACCTATCATTTTCAGATTGATCCTGGTCGCGCCTGAAGATCCTTCCTCTGCTGTGAGCCTTTCTCTCCTGAGGACCAGAAGACCTATTATGATGTTTACTAATATATCTATGGAGATCTTTCTCCATTATTTCAAGTCGCCTCTATAAGCGAGCATTCTCTTCCATCTGGAGGCGTGTTTCCTCCTCTTGCTCTTGAAGCCTGGCTTCGTAACCATTAACTAGACTGGAGATCTGAGTAGACCTATGTGGTCCCTGACTTTCCTTAGAAGGTTGCCTCTCTTAGCGAAACCTGGGATTTGGTGGTTGGAAAATCTCTTACCTGTCCCTAAGTGGGACTGGATTATCTTACACATCACCAACTTGAGGAAGATTGCTACTATGGTGAGACATCACAGGTTTTCTTTCGATAACTGCGTTCGAAGGAAAAGGAATCGAATCCTACATACGACGCCAATTATGAGTGTAAGAATTATCATAGTAAAGAATCTAGAAAGCAATATCAAGATGAAAAATAAATTATCACACACACAACAATAAAGATACGTGGGTCGGTAACTTGTCTACGTCCACGAAGAGGTTACTGTTTTCTATTAGTGTCTCTCAAATAATTGAAATTTCATCCATTTACCCCGGGTCAGGGGTTACATTTTATAGTCATAAAAGAAAGTGATTGGATCGTACAAGTAACTCAACCATCTTATTGATTTCTCGTAGGTATCCCTGAATATCTCTCTGAAATTGTTGGTAACTGATTTGAGTCTATCTCCATGTATTAAAGCACATGTCAAACACACGGATAAAAAATAAACATTTGAGTTGGGTTGGGCAGTCCACTATGCACGCTGGGGTGATCGATTGCAGTATTAGGCTGGAATATATAAGCCCCCACAGGTTTAATATAAGATTGTGTCCAACCAAGGTTATTTAAATCTCGCTTTCAATAGGGGATTACTCTAATCCCATATGAGATGAATTTCCTAAGAAAATCCTTATGATCAATGTCAAAACACCAAAATCATCATACAAACCTCTAGTCAATGTTCAAGGTAGCCATCAAACATTAAAACTACATTCGATCCGATTCTCCTTAGTGGGTTATGTAGGAATTCCACTCAAGGACTTGGTCGCCCCGAAATTTCATCTACCCGATTCCCTTGACGATATACGTAGGTAGTCCATTTATGGGATCAGATACACCTAAACTACATTCAACTTTATTCCCTTTTGTGGCTTGTGTAGGTTGTCCACTCAAATACCCAACAAACCATAAACTATATCCCACAATCTTATATAAATCCCTTAAACCCAAGGCGAATACTGCGATTGGATCCACTGCCTCGGGAATTCGTAAGTACAAAGAAATGATTATTAATAATGAAATTAAGTTACCATAACTTTAAGGTGAGAGTCGAAAAGGTCTTCTGAATTACCTCCATTCCGATGAAACTATTTATCATTTTCACTCATTGCTTGAACTCTGAAGTCAAATATACGTCCGTGTTGATTCTATATCACACTAAAATTCTTATATTTAGAAGTAAACCATAACTCTTAGGAAGATAGGGAAAAAATATCACAAAATAATTTTATAATGGGCCACCAAAATGTCTTTTATGCCAAAAGCCTTTTTTCCTCATAAGGAGCAACCACTTTGTACATTTTTATAGGACCTTTGGCCTAAAATTCCTTCCCTCCACTTTAGGAGATTACAAATATACTCCGATCACTATTCCATGGTATTCCTCTCTATATTACTAAAGTCTCCGTCTCATCGCAAGTATGTCGATACTTGCATACACCCAAATTACATGTACCCCATTATTAGTCTTATTAATATCCATTTCCCAATGTATGCCTTTGAATAATTTAAATGAATTTGATATGATTTGTAAATTTTATTTTATAAAATTTAACAGTCAATGTTGATTTTATCAAATAAAAAATAATTTTTTTGCCCTAAAGCAAAAATGTTTGCTAGGGAACATTCCATTACTACAAGTCTACAAGCCTCGTTAAGTTAAGTCACTTCTCAATCCTTCATCCCTATGTCTCAACATATGTGACACAGTTTGAATAATAATAACCTAGATGGAGAGGATCTCACGTACTTCACCACGTTGCGCACCTTAATAACCGATTCATCCATTTTCTTCAACCCATCACCCACAATTATATTTAAGATATGCGCACAACATCACATATGCAAATACTCATGTTGTAAAATGATATCTTTCCAATTTCTGGCTTTTCTTTATAAATATTTAATGGTACCATTATTAGAACTACCATTATCAACCGTCACAGTGAAAATGCTATTTATCCCCCATTCAACTAACAATGCTTCAATTACCTTCCTTAACACCCCCTTATGACTTCGGACTTGACAAAAGTTGAGAATTATTTGGTGCAATTTCCATTCATCATCAATATAATGAACTTGAGGTACATGTAATCGATATTTTGGATGGAAGTCCATTTATCAACCGTGATAAAAATTCTTTTACCTTTTAGAGCACTTTTTAGTTTCATTTTTTCTTTGAAAAATATAGTTAAGCAGTCTCTTACAACCGTGATACGACTTGGGATCTTCATAAATTTGGGTTGAACAACTCTCATAAAATTTTGAAATCCCTTACCATTAACAAATCGAAAAGGCAATTCATCAATAGTTAACATCTTAGCAAGAGCTTCACAACAAGCTTCTAAACTAAAACTAATCGCTGCAAGATTTGAATTTCCCCATCTTTTTTTTTTTGTTTTTTTAATTTCAAATGACAAATGTTTTTATGTCACATCTTCGTTCCTTCCCAGAAATTTCTTACACTTGAAATGTATATGAGCTAACATATTTTTAGTTCCATTATTCTTGGTATCACAAGCATAGGTAGCAACACAATAGTCACATTTTTCCTTACATTTTGTTGGATCACAACCTTCCATTTTAGTAAATTGGTTCCATGCCAATGATTCTCGTTTTGGAGATTTTACCTTTCATTCAGACGGAGATGGAGTTGTACCTTGCATTACATCTTGAATGGAGGGCAAACGACCTAAGTCTTCTTCTTTTATAGTAGTTGTCATCAAATAAAAATATGATAAAAACACATATTATAAGTTGAATCATAAACCTATCAGAAAAAAATGAAACATTAATTTATAATTGTAAATTGCACTGTTATTTTATAATTTTAAATTTACTTATCTTTTAATTTTATTTCTTAATCTCTTCTTCTATCTTATAAACTACACTGCTATTTTATAAGCAGTAACACTATTAATTTACATACTGCAACACTATTAATTTATAACTATAATGTTGTTTATTGACCAATTTATAACTATAATGTTATTTCTTAACCAATTTATAATGCAACACTGTTTACGATAATGTTGAGGATTGAAGTTGGCCATATTGTTATTGACATTGCAGTAGAGTTGAGATTGAAGTTAGCCATAGCGTTTACATAGAAGTTCACAAATTTTCTCTCTATTATCGATCTCTATTTCTAGATATTCCAAGGTTATTTATTTTTGGAGATAACGCCTTTTGGGGATAATAAGATATGAGGTATTGGTATTTAATTGATGTTCATTTCTGATTTCAAGATGTTGAACTCGAGCGGTGAGTTTTAGTAATAAAAAAATAGTTGCCATAATTGTGATGTGTGGTGTTCTTGCAATGTATCAATTGAAAGACGAAAATGCAATCTGGAATAGTGTTGCAAACAATCGCATACTCGGTTCGTGAAGGAGGTGATGATGAGAGAAAAGAAGACAACCTCTACAGGTTTCCGAAAGCAGGTGACACGACAAACTAAAGGGGGGGGGGGGGGGGGGAGACTACTTCTTATTTATGTGAGAGAAAGAGAGCTGAGAAATTTATTTTGGGATGGGGTGGGAACAAAATAAATGAGAGGCTGAGAGAAGTTTTGTTTGAATATGGTTTTACGTTTTTCTTTATTTGACAATCTTACCTTTTGTCTACTTTATATTTACTTCATCTTACATATACATTACATATTTATATAAAAATATATTATTACACTTATAGTCGGTTCGGGTCGTTCCAAACCGATGGTTTAAGCCGATAATCCATGGACTGAACCGACTAAGTCGGTTCAAAAAAGGGCCCCATACCAATTAAGAAAAAGCTAAAAAAGCATCGATTCATCTTGGTTCGGTTCGGTCCAATCGTTTTTTTGAACACACCTACTCCTAATACAATTTGGTCGGATCAAATAGTTCACCTAGAACCGTGTCGTGAAATCCCCTAAGAAATCATTGTTTTAGAAAACACAAATTCTAAATGGTAAGGTTCTAAAGTAATCAAACAACACAACACAGAAAATGATGGATACACTCAAGATCTCTAGGACACTTAAACTTGGAATACTCTGATACCAACTATGACACTCAATAAAATTTAAACAAGATTGATAAAATCTAAAGTAAATAAAATAGGAGTTTATAAATAGAGGATGAATTGAAATAAAAGAGTGCATAATTGTAATACCCCGTATTTTTATGATAATTATTTATGGGATTAATTGAATTAAATGTGTATTAATTGGAAATTAATCCGGATAAAAATACTAGCGAGATGCGAGTTGGTATTTGATTTTAATGAGTATATATGGCTATATATATGAATATTGAAATTATGAAATTTGTCGTGAGATTGAAATACGGCAATTTGGAATTTTGTTCAGACGCGTGTGACAGTCGCGTCAGGAATATTATTATTTAATTAAAAAGTGAATTTTATTTCTATTAATCGTATGGTCGTTTTGAGTGCGCCAACGCGTCCGGAAGGGTCGAAATAGTCAGAAAACACTAGCCGGGGGTTTAGTTTGGGTCCCGGGGCATTTTTAGGCCATACCGGCAACGTATAAGGGTATTTTGGTAATTTTGGATTTTTGGGAATTAAAACCCACGAAAATTAGGAATTAAAATATGACTTAACCTCTACCCACTAAACCCACTAACAATCCTAATTGACTTAATGGGCTACGGGAGTTATTGGAAATAGGTTTAGGGTTTCCTAAGACAATCTCTAACCACCATCGTCATCTTTAGAGAAGAAGTTGTAGAGAGAGAGAGAGAGGAGAAATTCTGCAGAGGGAGAGAGAGAAATTCAATCTTCAACATCAAATTCAGAGATATATCAGAGGCAAGTGGTTTAATTACGTTAATTGCATTGAATGTTTCTTCCATGCTTAGACATTTCTGAAAATTTCATTGTTTTTGGGAGATTGATGAAAACCCATTAAATTGGAATTAGAAACTTACATTTTGATGTGGAATCGCATGTAGAATTGTTTTTAGGTGATTATTCTGATGATAATATATCTTGTATGAAACAAAATCGGATTTAATTATGACCATTGATGATCTAAAATTTCTAGGGTTCATGTTCTTGAGATTGGGGAAAAATGTAGAGTTTTGATATTTGGATGATGTTTAGGATGAATTAACCCCACAAAACACGTTAGTATATGACCTAAATGTGTTTAGGAATGATTAGAAACCTTGAAAAATTGTTGGATTGATGTTTAGATGAGATTAGAGGTGAAGAAAAGATGGAAAAACGAAAAAGGGAAAATCTGGGCTCGAAACTGGCCTCTCGTTAGAAGACCTGCCCAGGTCGTTCGAACGAGCTTCTAACGAGTTGACAGTTTGCCTTCTAACGAGAGGGATGTTCGTTCGATGTCTTTCGTTCAAACGAGATCTCGTTAGATGCCCAGTTCGTTCGAACGAACTCTCGTTCGAACAGCCTCGTTCGAACGAGACTTCTAACGAGCTGACAGTTTAGGCTTTTTGGCCTGTTTTGTTTTCGCGTGTCCCGTAACCTTGATTAATTGAAGATATAACATTCCCTTGATGATAAATTGTTATATTTGGGATATTTGGGATATAGTGAGGAGTAAAACATAGAAGTGTGATTTGAACCAACGGAAATTATGGATTAGGACGTGAGTGTCTATTACGACGTGAGAACAATTGACGGCTTGAATAATTATATTAACCGAGAATATGTAAATTGTGTAACATTATAAGTCGGTACGAGGATGAAAAGTGTACCACAAATAAATTACGGTGATTACTAAGATGTGTGTATACTTAGTATACGTATATGATTTTATGTGTATAACATACCTACCATACTTGCTATCACGGGAGGTTTACGTTAGCTTAGGGCCCTCTAATCCTTGTGTTGCCCGGATTTAGATTGGTACCTCGAGAACATAGGTCAAAGAAGGACTTATTGGGATGTTAATAAGACTGCTGATCGTGGGAGCGTAGGTATGTGCGTGACCCATGTGATGTGACCGTGTTCGCCTCCATTGTTTGTGATTTGCTATTATCTGAGAACGATTCCTGAGAGATTCGGAATGCGTGATCCTTATGTACGTGATGTACCGGGATGGATAGCAGAGTATGTGTGCACCGCAGCTTAGTCTCGGGTGCTTGTATTGTATATTTATGACGGGAATAATATACACTTAATTAATGAGAACTTTCATGTGGTATTGTGTGTATAAATATGGAAACGCTTTGAGAAAATATAAATGGATAACCTGAAATGAATTATATTACTAATAATTGAGAACCTGAGTTAAGTAAAGCCCCCTATTTAGTTGATAACGCTAGAACGTACAATGGGAATTGAGTAGTAAGGGGTAGAACTTATTACGGTTTGATTAGATATGTGTGTCACTTAGATGGGTATGGTACGTTAGGAGTGCACAAATTAGTCGAGAGGTGAGTACTTCACGTGAGTGCACGTCCTAACATGTATTTTGCATTCATTGTTTTAATGTTATTAAAACACTTGCTTTTTTTTTAAAATAATCCCCACTTTCGGGCTCTGACCCGTTTGCTTTGAAATCTATTTTTTTGTAAAAACCATTTTAGGTGCCCAGCCACAAGGACACCATGCTTAGGATTCTCATTCAGGTGACGAGCTGTAGCTGTTTGTGGAAGTTACAGGACTTTGCTAGTTGACGCTTCATATATCTTGACTCTATATTCAGCTTTCATCAGTTGTAGGGCATGTCTCCCATTTCTATTAGAAACATTTTCTATTTCAAATTTTCAGACATTTGGCATGTAATTAATTCAGGATAGTCTGTTTTATTTAGTTCAGTTATGGGATTGTTGTGAGGAGTTTTTCCTCCGGACTTATTATTGTGTTGTTGGCTATTCTATTGTTTCGTTATGGTGAATATTGTTATTCTATCATTATCCTCTTATTGCATGTTAATCATAGTTAACTTAAAATTTGGCAACTCACTTTTTAAATACTAGGTGGTTAGTAATCATAAAAATGTTTTCGACAGTGATGCTATCAACTGAACCAACTTGGCATTTTGTATTAATTTTAATAAAGGAGTAGCTACCCGGTATTTAATTAGTCGGGGTGTCACAATAATATAAGTAACTGAACATAAAATTAGTGAACCACATCATCTCTGATGCTAACTAAATACAATAATATAACCATCAAGTGCTACAACTGTCTCGAGAAATACCTCATTTCAATTGTCATAATAATACCAACTCAATCTGACTTAAAATAATCCGATCCAATAATGTAAATAAAGATACGAGGATAAGCATGCAGGCTCGACATCTACATCCAACCTGAACAGTAATAGGAAGTATAATAGGACTGGAGCAGGGGTGAGGATGCAACTATGGCCTATGTCTTGAAAATGGTAAATTAACAACGATAACAGTAAGCCTACTTAGTGTAAGAATATAACTGAGTTTGGAATACAATATAATTACGCATTCTCCCCTCGTCTTTTAATATCTTTTAAGTTATCCCAAACCCAATAATCCTATATATCACAAGCGTTTGATCCCAGACCCATGTGAATCCCGTGATTATGTATTATTCATCTCAACTGAATAATTATAAATATATCTCTCAAGTATAGATATCTAATTCGAAAACACATATCTACGTGTATATCCATATATGTGTGGTTCAAACCAATTATTTTAAAACTAACTATAGGAGTACTAAAGTGGCATCGTTGCATGACTCAGGGTAAGCTCATCGGTTTTGTTTGGGATATCGAAGTGGTGCCATCGCCCGACTAAGGGTACAATGCATATCTATCTAATGGAGTACCGAAGTGGTGTCGTCGCACGGTCTAGGGTAAGCCCATCATTTTATTTTGGGACATCGAAATTACGTCATTTCCTGACCCAGGGTACAACTCATGTCCATCTATCGTTGTACTAAAATGGCGCCATCACACAAACCAAGGTATGCCCGTCGCTTTTTTTCGAAATATCTAAGTGGAGTTGTCGCCCGACCCGGGGTACTAAAATACTCCAGTGCTCGTCTTCGTATGCCTCGGGATATAATCAGTCTTTATTAACCGGGATACCGAAGTGACACCATCGCACGATCCATAAGAATGCCAGTCGCCTTCGCACTGTCCAGAGTAAACACATATTTATCTACCGAGATACCGAAGATGGATTCCCGGTGCATGATCCATAAGTACTCATTACTTAATACACAAGACACATAAACCCACTCATAAATGTTACAAGTCTTAACTAAATGTATTGTATTAATTAAACATCATTAATTAAGATTTTTATCCTCACTAACAGAGTCAAAACACTCATAAGACTAAGTTAAACAACCAAAAGAAAAACTAGGTTCAATTGCCCAACCAAAATCACTAACCCAGAATTTTAGCGCGCACTCTTGGTAAATATTCGTAATAAATTAAAAAAATAAAATAAAATATGAAACTAGTGCCCACGCATTTATAATTTAAATATCTAAAATTTTATGTTTTCAAAGTCATTCGAGCAATATTAGCGTGGTCTTTCGAACGAGATTAATGTGGTCGTTCGAACGAGATCTTTATAGTCGCTTGGATAACCTGTTCAAATGAGATTTATGCGAATCTTGTTATCTAATTCCCCAATCCGCCATTAACAACCCCAAAACCTCACTTTCGAGCTTTTAACCAATCATAAACCCAAATACCTTTATACTTAATTATCTCAACATGAATTCCAACCTATATCTAAGTTCTTTACATTATTCTAATACGAATTAAAAGGATAATTTCCACTTTCATCCAAGAATCATGGTTTTTAATATTTGATCAATTAAATTCAGATTTGTTATCAATTAATTCAATTATAAAGGGATTTTTTTCTTGAATTACAATATAGACCAACGTCTTAACAATTATGATTAAAAATAATCCAATTTTCATTAAGAATTTACCAATTTCGTCTTAAATCATTAACAATAATCATAACATAATTAGTTGATTAATAAAATTTTAGATTGATTAATTTAGGTTTAGAATCCAATGAACAATTATACTATACCACAAAAATATATATTAATATACTAAGTAAACTTGCCTCAAATGCAAAGATGAATTCCATTCTTCTCCAAGTTGCGTCTCTCTTTATAGTCTCCAGGGTTTTCTTTCTGAAGGTATAATATGTGTTTAAGTTAATTCTAACCACTCTAATAACCTAGAATCCACAAAATTAGGCTCAAGACTATTCTAAATCCCAACCAAATGAGCCCAATTACAACTTAAAATGGCCCAAAACCTAGCTCAAGTCATATACTAATCCATAAGCTTTAAACCCAACACTATAAGTCATGCCCGAACCTTCTACATGTCCCAAAAGTCAACCTTAATAACAATACTAAACATATTAATCCTCTATACAGTAAGAGTCCACAATTAATGATTCAATTATTTATTAAATTATTATCAATTTATTTTTGATTTCAATTCTATAATACCTAGGCTGCAGGGGTTCTAATATATGACAAAAGGTTCATAACCAAGCAAACTACAAGTTTTAAAATTTTCTTAATTTTAAGTTCAATTAAATGAATTACCCAAATCAAACTTAGCAACGATTAAACAATTGTTGTGATAAAAGATTAACCAATTTTATCTTAACCTAAATATGAATCTAGGTGAGTGCATGATAAAATAAGTAAATCAAACCACAACACCCGATGTACAAGAAAAACCCAAATAGAAAAAACCTCAGACGATCTAACCAATGCAATTGACTATGATGAAGAATTACACAAGACATGCCGTTGACTAACAACACATACTCTACTCCCTCGCAAGACTTGATGCTCTTAAGTATTTAATCTCTCCTCCACACTGCACGTAAGAGTTCACTTACGTAGTGACATTACGTGTGAGTCCACACATGCCTCGGTATCCTTCGATACAGGCTTAACAACTGTCACACATGGCGTCCACTGTACGTAAACAAACCAGGCACGAAATCTTCCACTCGAAACTGTCTTGAATAAGATGTAGAGAAAAACTATTGGTGCCTATAAACTTGATGTCAAAGCATATACATAATGAATATTTGGATCTTCAAATAGTTTGGTGTAAATTGGGTTTGAAAAACTTGACCGTGAAAGATCACATAAACTCAGAGAGAATTTTGAAAAAGTTTGGGAACTCAAAAACTAGGTTAAATCCTCAAATAAAACTAATCCTCCGCACTCCTATTTATAGGAGGTTTTCCTAAAATGAGATAAAGATGAAACAATTTAAGTAAATCTCAAAATTATAAAAAGTTCACTAGGTCATTTGAACGAGGTCTGAAGGCTCGTTCCGACTAATCCATAGAGTTCATTGGAACCAGACATCAAACGATATTTCAAATGAGAAACCAATGTAATCTAAAAACCAGTCGTTCATTGGATCAATTCTAACGAGAACCTACGGTTGGCTCGAACGACTCGACGAATTTTCAAGAAACATTTAAAAAAATCATTTTAAGACATTTAAAATCATTTTTTTTAAAACCAACATCTAAAATTAAAATCTCCAAGGATAAAAAAAATTTCGCATTCATACCAGAGAGGTCCTCGAAATATGCAGATGAAGACAAAGCACAAAACTTGGCACGCTTATGTGAAATTGATATCTTGTCCGCTACGACTTCAATCAAATACGTCATATGCTTGAAAGGTCAAAGATATTCAAGTCCTAACCTATGTCTAAATAATTTTGCCCAAAAATAAAATAAGAAAAAATACATATAAATTGACTCTATCGGAAATTTGTCCTTCTAAATTCTAATTTTGAATAATATACATGACCCATATAGTATATGAACATATAAATAGTGGCATCGCATGTCACTGCATGCCCGTATAATAATGAATTGTAAACTTTACCATTTTAATTAATGCCTTAAAATTATGGGGTATTACATTCTCCCCCATAAAACTGTAACACCTTGCGCGCTCGAAAAGACACGTGGCGTGCTATTTCAATAAAACTAAACTAAAACCATCAATAATGAGAATAGAGCATCTAAATTTCCACAATTAAAATACAAAAAGTCCATAATCCTTATATTTCCACAATAATGATTACAATAAAGTTTCTCTCAAATACAAAATTTTCCAACTAAAATTACACCACTAATTTATACAACAAAATAAATCTTCCAATCCATGCTCTAAAATAACACTCCAATAGAGCCCATAACATCCCAATCCATACTAACCTGCCACTAAAAGAAAATATGAGGAAGTACACAATATGACAGGAATAGATGCTAAAAAAGAATTAGTACGATGAATAAATCGCAAGAATACGAATGCGCATATACAAATCAAATGCAATACTCAAGTATTATATAAATATTAATTTCTCAAAAACACATCAATGGGTCACCAGGGATCACCTCACCTCCTGTAAGCATCTCCAAGCCATATACCGGTTTATGGGACTATTGGCGGGTGACCATTATCCATACCATTTTAAAATCTCATGACACGATGCTCAAATCACAATATAATATATCACAATATTATAGATTTTAACAGTTATTCAGATTTCAAATGAATATCATAATTCAATCATGAGTGCAACCGACACAGAAAATAAACGAAATACTTTCGAGAGAATTTAGGAGCATATTGTGCAAGTCCCGTACCTCAAAATCATCACATGAATCGCCAAATTTAGCCTCAAAATTTGATCGCACCATCACATTCCTCTCGCAAACCCTAAATAGGCCTCCAAATATAAGGTTAAACATTGAATAAAATAGGGGCTAGGGTTTGTATAAAGATGGAGAGGAAATATAAAGGGTTACTGCATAATTGAGATGATAAAAGTTGGTTCACAAATGGTTACCCAAGAACTCTATTTATATAAGAGAAAAGGAACTTGTAAAGCCTCCAACTCTTTAAAATTGATCTGTCGACTCAAATCTGGGCATAGTCGATCGATCGACTCCCTGGGTCAATCTATCGACCCTTCAGGAAAAATGATTCTGCCAGTGTGTTAAAATGAAAAGGCTATCACTAAAACTTCTTTTAAAAACTTCGTTTTCAAAACCGATTGAAATTCCTCTTTTCAAAAATAAAACTCAACATATTTAATTATTAAAAATAATTAAATCCAAAAAATCATTTTCCTCGAATTTTCCAAAATTAAATTAAAAATACCCATTTAAAAATCCGGGTTGTTACATACTTCCCCAGTAACAAGGGATTTCGTCCTCGAAATTTGATGAAACCCAATGCTCGAAATAAAATGCGACTCGATTCTATCTCCCCAAAATCACAACTCTAAAGTCCTCGATCCATTCTAAATATCCTCACCAGGATGCCTAACACGTCCTCAAAAATTTTCTATCTCCAAAGAAAACTTGTCTAACCCGCATTCTAGACCCAAAACTCAAGACCCGAGGGTTTTCGTATACCTAAGCTCTGATACCATCCGTAACACCCCGCACCCCCGAAAAGACACACGGCATGCTACTGCGATAAAAATAAACTAAAACCATCAATAATGAGTATAAAGCATCTAATTTACCACAATTAAAATACAACAAGTCCATAATCCTTCTATTTCCCAAATAATGATTACAATGAAGTTTATCTCATTTACAAAATTCTCCACCTAAAATTACACTACTAATTTATACAACAAAATAAATCTTCCAATCCATGCTCTAAAATAACACTCCAAAATATCCCATAGCATCACAATCCATGCTAACCTCCCACTAAAAGAAAATACGGGGAAATACACAATATGATAGGAATAGATGCTCAAAAATAATTAGTACGATGAATAAATCGCAACAATACGAATGCGCATATATCATTCTTACTCAAGAACACGTATAAACCCCAAATTTTTTCATTAAATAAAACCCAATTTTCGTGATGTTAATTCTAATATCAACAAGGGATTAATCCTACATGGTTTCTATTTCAAGAATTAAATCAAAATCATCAAAATTCATCTTTGATTTATAAAACTTAAAAAGAAAATCTTTTTCTATCTATCATGGACAACATACATGCTATAGATTGCAAGAGTTAAAACACTTACCTTTGATTTCGTTGGTCTGAATCTTTGGGTAAGATGATGCTACGGTGTTCCTCTTTTTTTGGTCACTCTCCGGTGGCAGCGGTGGTGGTGCAAGGTGCCCTTGTCCCTTGGTTTTCCTAGAACAACCCTTCCTCTCCTAGAGAAATCTTTCCCTCTCCTCAATGGGCGTCTCTTAGAGTTTTGGTGAATAAATCTTTGGCTAACATATCTCTTAACTTATATAAAAATACCCAAATTTTGTAAGTAATATTCATCCCTCAAGTAAAATAACCAAAATACTTCTTTGGGGTGTCTATTCGATTCCAAATTGACCCGAGACACAAATCAAACCTCCGGATAGACTTTTTTAACTATTTAAATCCCTTCGGACACTTTGGTGCACTCGAAATGACCATTCAAATGACATTTTATTATTAATTTTTGGATGTGATATGATTTTTCTACGATAGGGTGCGTGAGACCGACATTTTTAGGAAGAAATAAATTCAGGTTATTTGGAGATGTTCGTAGATGAGTGAAGGACTTTGAAAAAATATTAAGGAACATTATTTTATCCTTGGATTAGATAGGGATGAATCCGGGGTATGTATTTAGGAGTATTTATAATGAATGACACTCGATTATATATGTCGAAAATATACGGACGTATTCGAATGGGAATTTTGGATGAATTTAGCATACGAGCCAGTATCTTAAGGTGGAATTTAATTGATAGAAATTAAATGGAACCTAATACTTAGAGTCTTATGGGATTAGTATTAAGGACTATTAAATTTAATAAAGGTGTTAAACTTATTAACCAAATTTGGTGAAATGAATTATAAAAGGTTAAAATACGGACTAATAAAGGGAGTCTGGGCATTTTTGTTGAGTGATACCAGTTGGATAATGTTAATTGAGGTGATAGTAATTAAATTAAGGGTCGGGGTTTTGACTCTGATATTTCTTAGGCTAGTGCTACGGGAGTTAGGCACAGAGTAGCAGGTTTAATTTATTATAGAGATATATAATAAATTATCGAATAATGAATTTAACGAGAGGTGTTAACCTTAATAGTGGATTTTTGTGTAGCAAATTCTAAAGGGTGAAGATACAGACCATAATGTATGATTTCACATCCATTTAGATCGTATGTTGAAATGTACACAACATAGGGTGTATGGGCGCCCTAGATAGTTGGATTTTAGTATTTTCCATAATTGAGAATTGTGGCACAGTACGTATTTTTGAGGTAAATAAATGTAGCAGTTACTTCAGGACTTAGCTGTTTGATGGTTTAGGTCAGTTAGGACCGCTACTCCCCAAATTTTCCACGTGGATAGTATAGGAAGAATTCGATAAAGTTTAACTCGAGAAAGTTAAAACTTACATGGTAAGGTATGTGGAGGCCTACGTTTCATGAGAATCTAAAACTTGAAGAGAGGGGGATAACTTACGACACGCGGTGATGTCATCGTTGCACGAGTCATGGCTGTGAATGCGTTTATGAGAAAGATAAAATGCATTATGATATAAAACTATAGTAGTGATGTCATAAAACCAAGCAAGACATTGCTGAATTCTTATTGAAAGCGGACCATCAGAAATTAGCCTTTTGGAATTCCTTGGTAGAAATGGGAGAGCGTATCCCTAAATTATCACAGAGTTAATTAGTTCACAAAGGGATCACGACCCTATATGGGTGATAGTGGGTGGGTAATCGAAGTAGTTCACGTTATGCTAATTAGGACTAATGATAACGTGTGACAGTATACCCCAATCATTATTCCTGAGATAGTAAGGTTATATGGGGTACATTTCGACATTATGTTTGATAGAGATAAGATAGTTATGTCTCTATTATTGGGAAGAGTTTTTGGAAGGCCATGAGTATCGAGATGCAAATCTATATGGCCTAACACACTCACAGATGGACGGGCAGACTCAGGATTCTAGTTACATTTTGAGGGATATGTTGTATTTCCGATTATGGGAAGATTTAGTGTCATATTTGGAGTTTGTGTATAATAACTCCTCTCAGCTCATTTACGGTATGACTCTATTTGAGGTGTTATATAGAAGATCTTGTCGTCCTTTTGCTTATTGGCTGGAGATGGAAGATAATGAGCTACTTGGGCCAGAGGGATTCGGGGCCTGTAAACCAGAATTAAAATGATTTGGTGTTAAGTTATTGCATGTTGGAAAAAGGGAAATTAGCACCAAGATACGTAGGATCATTTCCTATTATTGTAAAGATTAAACGGTAGCTTACAGGCTTGGGTTCCATAGTCCTTTGCTGAGGTAGTATTATGAAAATTTGTTGGCATTTATAGTATATATTGTGTGTAAAATATATACCTTACAAGCAAGAAAAAACTACTAATGTGACATAGTAGTAAGACGAGTTTGTATATATCTAAAGACTGATTAATCTACTATAGTGAAAATAGTAGGAGGATAGATAGTGATTATCTAAAATTAAAATTTAAGTAGTGAAACTTAAACGGTAAGGCTTGGAGTATAAGATCAGTGAGGTGTTCATTATTAGGAGTATTCGGTAATGTATTGTATGGGCAGTATGACGGAGGTTACATGAGATGTGAGATTAATACCCAGAGTTGTCCTTGCCATATATGCCTTAATTTCTGAATTTTGGGACAAAATTCGGTTATAAGAGAGGGGGGGGGGGGGGGGGGGGGAGGAGTATGTAAGACGCCATATTTTAATGACCTTTAAAATGAGATAAATGAAAAGAAAATGGGTTAAATCAATGGGGATTATTTATGTGAAAATAATTGGAATTAATCCAGATTGAATATTACTAGAATAAAGTAATATGTGATTGATATTAAATATTACTTAGTGATTAAAAGTAATATATGATTATGACTTTATAAAAATTATCGAGATTTATAAATACGATAATTACGGTAATTAAGTCGGGACGCGCGTGTGAGTCGTGTCGGGACTATAATTGAATGGAATGAAAAGTAAATTATTTTTATGTCATCCGAATGGTCATTTTGAGTGCACCAAAGTGTCCGGAGGGGTTTGAATAGTTAGAAAAGTCTACCCCGGGGCTTAATTTAGATCTCGGATCAATTTGAAACCGAATAGACACTCCAAAGAGGTATTTTGGTCATTTTACTTGGGAGATGAATAGTACTTACAAAATTTGGGTTTTTTTTATATAAGAAAATAAATATGTTAACCAAATGTTTATTCACCAAAACTCTAAGAGACATCCATTGAGGAGAGGGAAAGATTCTCTAGGAGAAGAAGGGTTGTTCTAGGAAAACCAAGGGACAAAGGCACCTTGCACCACCACCACCGCCACCAGAGAGTGACCAGAAAAGAGAGGAGCACCATAGCATCATCTTTCCCAAAGGTTCAAGCCTATGAAATCAAAGGCAGTTGTTTTAACTCTTGGAATCTATAGCATGTATGTTGTACACGGTAGATAGAAAAAGATTTTTTTAAAAGTTTTATAAATCAAAGATGAATTTTAATGATTTTGATTTAATCCTTGAAATGGAAACCATGTAGGATTAATCCCTTGTTGATATTATAAATAACATCACAAAACTTGGGTTTATTTGATGAATAAATTTGGGGTTTATACGTGTTCTTGAGTAAGAATAATAAAATGCAGATTTTCTAAATTAAAATGGGATTGGCATGATTAATCGAAATTCCATGATGATTTTGGTATGATTTGGTATTATAAATCATGTACATACTTGGGTATATCATTTGGGATGAATTATAAGGAGTTTGAGATCATTTGCTAGAGGTTTTGAGGATGAATTATGTTACAACCCGTAGGTAGAAATATGTAAAAAAAAGACGAACGTTGTATGATAATTTTAGGACTGCTATAAGCGAAAATTGGTAGTGTGTGCGCGAGTTCTTGTATAAAATCACGTTCTGCACAGTTTTGTAGTTTTAAGTTTTTTCAAAATCGGAGTAGAAAAGCCTCAAATTGTAATTTTATATTTCCGGGCAGAATGTAACTTTATCGAGAAAAAAGATTATTGTACATTAAAATATAATCCGAGCTTGTTATAATGAATGTGGATTTTGGACCAATAAGTATGGGTTGAAGGTAGCTATTGGAATAATTAATTAAATCCTTTCGGTTAACAAGAGATGTTAGGAGTAATGGGAAATGTGAATTATTAGTTTATGGGATAAACTTAAAATATACTACGTGTAGGATTTGTACATGGGATGACAGTATATCCATTTGTTGATATATATACATAGGCGAAATGAATACTTATAATATAATTAAGGTTTAAAATACCATGATACGTAGAATATTCGAGATATAAGTATACTACGTATGAGACTTGTAATATGGGATGTGCGAATGCCCTATTATTGATATATATATATATATATATATATATATATATATATATATATATATATATGATTTGTGTGTATGACATACCTAGCCTACTTGCTATCGACGGGAGGTTTGCTCGTTGAGGGCAGTCATATCCTAATGAGCCTTTGGGGGGATTTTTGACTTGTGCCTCCGAACATAGGACTTAGGTTGGATTGCCATGTGTGAAAACAATGTTATTGAACGGTCATTTGGGTGCGTAGCCCAAAGGATTATGACTATGTTCGCCTCCAATATTTGTATTTTTTATTTATGGTTCGAGGGATATACCGAACTAACAGTCCTTTGTACAGTGACGAGATATACTCGGACATGATAGCAGAGTATGCATGCACCACAGCTGAGTCTCGAGGTGCAGTATTATATATATATATATATATATAATAGAGTGAACGTATATGTATACTTGTGATATTATCTACTGTGTGAATTAAGTAGACATGAATGATAATGAAATCTGAAATGAATTAAGTTGGTGAACACTTAATTATATTAAATTGAAAAGTGCTTATCCATGTTAAAGAGAAATTGGATATATATGTATTACTTATATTGCGAGAGAAATACGTGGGAACGATATTGGGTTATGTTTAGATGTTAGACTGAAAAGAACTAGTTAGCATGGGAATAGTAGCTAGTATGGTTTGAAGTTACGTTAGGCGTGCACACTAGATGAGAGGTGAGAATCTTAAGAGAGAGTTCAAGAATCTAACATGTACATAATAATTGCTTGATTGCACGTGTTAATCACTTGCTATTTTTATTTTTTTTTTACCATCGGGATCTGACACATTTTCTTGCATATTCTCGCCTCCCTTGTATCTTTAATATTAGATGTCCTGTCTCAAGAACGCCATGCATAGAGGATTGAATACTTGATGTACTATGGATGATTTGGAGTTACAAACTTTTCTTTTATGCTTTCATTCCCTTGATTCAGTTTATTTGGATTGTTGTATTGAGACATTTAAACTGGGGAGTTTATTTTAGTTACATTTAATTCAGTTGTGATGCTACTTATCTATTATGCATTGTTGTGGAATGGATGACATTAAATTGTTTTTAATGGTAAAATGAGATTGTATTAAATTAAATTTTGAAAGTTTTTAACACTAACTTGATTGAGTATTAGGTGATTAACAAAAATAAAATATTTTTCGGCAGTGATGCTAAGAATGAACAAACTGTATACTCTGATTTAAGTGGGTATAGGATTGATCACCCGATATTTAATTGAGCGGGGTGTTACAAAAGCAAAGAATTTTGTCCTTAAAATTTGAATTCATTATACATATACTCGAAAGTATAAGAATATCTCACCCATAGCATCTCATTATCTATACCCAATCTATTATTCTTATGAACTAATACCCACAAAGGTATTTCGTTGTAATTTGCGTTCGGCTAACACTCAACTAAAATGATTTAATCATTAAAATATCAACTTGTTTCGTGATAACTTTATCTGTCATGTACCCGCTGAAGAAGGTCGATTAAGGCCAATGGATATGCCCCCAGGCCCACTCTATCTAGTATTATAAAGGGACCCACATAGCTGGAGTCAACTTCCCCTTGGATCCAAACCTAATTTCTCCCTTCATCAAGAAGACCCTCAAAAGCACCTAGTCCCCCACCTGAAACTCTGGATGCGAAGCCAGTCGGAGATGAAATGTTGCGAAGCAAGTCACACTTTTGTCCAAAGATTTTTTGAATGTGAACAAGAAAATCTAGCGACGAGTTTTGCTGTAGTGAGGCAAGCCATTGCTACGACGAAGCTGAGGCGAGGCAAGTCATGCATATGTCCAAAGATTTTGTCCAGTTTTATTTTAGTAGATTTTTCAAGATATGTTTTGAGGCAAACTATAAGTATGTTTGTTCCTCTCATAAACACTCATACTTAAAATACACAAAATGATGCAATTCTTTATAAAATAGATTTTTATATATGATAAGTACATTTGCATGTGTATTTAACAAAATTAAAAAAGCAAGGTTAATAAAAAAATATTTTCCAATTATAAAAACAGACTAACCAAGATGAATTTAAGTTCACTAAGTCTTATGGCTTTTCCTAAGTGGTGTGCTTGAGGTTCGATATTGAGTGAATTTGGTTTGTTAATGAAGATTTTTGGTGACTTATAGGACAAAGACTCAAATAATTTTTGGTCAAGGAATTCGGATAATATATTATATGGAGCACATTAAGTATACTATACTCTTACAAAGCTATGGTATAAAAAAATTAGTGTAGGTTTTTTTTTGGGAAAAGCTGACGGTCAACAGAGGGGGGGACCTCGACAAAATAAATTTGTGGGCCTTAATTTTTCTCCCTCTTCATAATTTCGGTAGTAGGCTTTAGGTAAGAAGGATATTCATTTAGCCAATTATTGGCAATAATTAATTCTGACCCTTTTTGTTCCCCACTACCTCGAAAACCACCACTATTCTTGAACCATTTATTAATCTCAGCCCCTTTACCGAAACTTTGCCATTTTTCAAACCAAACCCTAAATATTATATCTATTTATCTTAAAAAGACTTCAAGGCTATTTATAAGGGACTTTTGAGAGGGATTTTTCACTAACACAAATAAAAGTTTGGGGAGACATTTTCGAGGGAAGTAACTTTCCACTCTCCCCTTTTTATGTGCATAGTTGGTAAATTCACCTCAATTAATTTTCATGCTAAAAATTAATTAGTAACCTCTAGGGTTTTGGCTATTTCTAATTGAATCTCGACTGTGTAAATCTGAATAGTCCCAAGTATTTGATATTACTTGTTGAACTTTATTCCTATGTGGAAATTAATTATGGGCCTAAAACACAAAAATGACATTTAGGTTTCTGATCCATTTGTGGAATTTGGCGATTGAGTTTTGATATTATGATGTGAATTTAAATTTAGATTTATTAAATTCCAAAGATAATGCATGATTAGTATGGCTGTACCTTGATGGAAGTTTACATTTTCCATTTGGATCAATTTATCATCGTCTTCCTTAATAACATATTATTTTATTCACGGACTGAGAAAGAGCATACCGAGCATTTGAGAGTTTCACTTCAGACGTTTGTGGGATCACAAGTTGTATGCGCAGTTCTAGAAATATGAGTTTTGGAAATAGGATGTGTTATTTTTGGGCCATGTAGTTTTGGAGTCGGGATTGTCAGTGGATCCGAATAACGTGTCAGGCATTTTTGGATTGGGGATATCCCACTACAACTACGGAGGCTCGTAGCTTTTTGGGATTGGTCAGGTATTATCTAAGGTTCGGTGGAGGATTATTAAATATTTCAGTATCATTGACCTAGTTGACTCAGAAGGAGATTCAATTTATATGGACATAAAAGTGTCAATATTCCCTTGACACTCTCAAGGAGAAGTTTGCGTCGGCTCGAGTTTTGGCTCTACCTAGGGGTGGGGTTGAACATTTGGTATACAGTGATGATTCCTTACAAGGATGAGGTGGAGTGTTGATGAAGGAGGATCGTCCTATTACCTATGCATACAGGAAATTAAAACCCCACGAGGGTAACTATCTGTCTCATGATTTTGAGGTAGCGACTATAGTGTTTGCGATACATGTTTGAATGCATTATTTTTGTGGTGAGAAATTTAGGCTTTATAGTGATCACACGAGTGTTCAGTATTTGTTCATGTAGATTGATTTAAACATGATGATGATTCGAGTTTATAAAGAACTACTAATTTACGATTTACAATCACTTAGGGAAGTCCAATATGGTGGCAAATGCTTTAAGTTGATGACATAGTGGTAGTTTGTTTTCTCTTCAGATGATCGATGTGGGCTATATTAAGGCAATCAATGAGTAAACCGATGAGTTGATGGGGATGCTCATCACGACTCCCAATATTTTTATGCGGGTGGTTCGAGGATAAACAAATGATGTATTTTGCAAGGAGAGAGTTGCGAGCTTTTAGCCACCGATATACCTATTTACACGATTAGTTCAGAGGGTGAATTGTGGTATAAAGAAATGTTATTTTTACCGTCAGACGAGGAGTTTCATGGGGCTATAATGCAGGAGGTCCATGGATCGTATTTTTTCATGCATCCTGGCGGGAATTAGATGTACCAAGATATGATGAGACAATATTGGTGGTCTGAGATGAAGCGGGATGTTGCTACGTTTATGTCCTAACATAGAAATTGTTAGATGGTGAAGATGAGTCATCAACGACCATCAGGGAAGCGTTTACCCTTACCCATTCCCAAGTGGAAGTGGGTAAATATTTTGATGGATTTCATCACCGATTTTCCTTTGTCGCCAAAGAAGCATGATTATATATGAATTATAGTGGACCGTTTGATGAAAGTGGTATATTTCTTGCCCGTTCACATGGATTTCATGA
The DNA here is from genome assembly GCA_949130495.1 of Sambucus nigra. Lineage (NCBI taxonomy): Eukaryota > Viridiplantae > Streptophyta > Magnoliopsida > Dipsacales > Adoxaceae > Sambucus > Sambucus nigra. The sequence continues at coordinate 77,683,468 of OX422208.1, forward strand.
TTGAACAATATGAATGGTTGCACATGGAGAAAATTATTCAGTTTCAAGGGGTACCATTGTCGATCATCTCAGATAGATATTTGACTTTCTTATCTCACTTTAGGGGGAGGGGGGAATTTTCCACGAGGTTGTGGGGACTATGTTGCATTTGAGTACGTCATACCTTCCTCAAATAGATAGGAAAAGGAAATGGGTGAACCGAATTTTAGAGGATATGCTTCAGGCATGCACGTTGGACTTCAAGGGTAGTTGGGAGATGCACTTACCTTTGGTTGATTTTGCCTATAATTACAATTATCAGAAATCGATTAGTATGGCACTCTATGAGGCATTTTATGGTTGGGGTGACCATGTAGGTCACTAGTGTTTTGGTTGGATTCGAGAGAACCTAATTTGTTAGGGGACCTAGTTTATTTAGGAGACTTCGAAGATGATTCAGATGATTTATAAAATAACCAAGACAAAATAGAGTAGGCAAAAGAGTTATGCGAACTTAGATAGGTAGGACGTGGAGTTTCGGGTGGACGACTAAGTACTTATCAAAGTGTCACCCATAAAGTGGGTGATGCATTTTGAAAAGAAGGGAAAGTTGGCCCTGAGATATGATAGGATTTTTATGATCATGGATCGTGTGGGGTCGCTCACTTATCATTTAGCACTTCTAAACCATCTAGATAGGGTACACAATGTGTTTCATTTATCGATTCTTCGTAGATTCTTACGGGATGAGGCCGCATATGAGCATATAGACTTAGATGATATTCTGTTAAATACCAATATATCTTACATTGAGGAACTAACCCATTTCTCAGGCCGTATAGTTCAGATTTTGAGGACTAAGGAGTAACTAATAGTTCGAGTTTAGTGGGGTAACCATAGTGAGGATGAGTCCACTTAGTATTGAGAGGACACGATGAGATAACAACATCCACATTTATTTTGAAGTAAATACGTGTGACTTTTATGTGAATTCTAAGGATGGAGTTCCTTTTGTTAAAGGGGACGAATGTAATACCCCATTATTTTTAAGAATTTAATTAATTAATAATAATGTAATTTATTAATAAAACCAAATTTAATTGGGAAAAATCAAATTAATTTATGTTCCTTTATGATATAGTAAACTCGTGTGCTAAGTTTATAGTTCATGGATGGTAAAAGTATAGTTTTTATGGAAGTGATGTGGAAATTTTAATGTTAATTCTAGTTATTAATTAATTTAAATGGTACTAATTGATTTAATTAATTAATAATTTTTATATTTATTTAGTTTAATGGGTTTTATTTACTCATTTGACTTAGATTGAATTATTAAAGTATTTAGAGTCACTGTGTGTGAACTGTAGTGGGCTTAGGTCTTTGTATATTGTAAGGTCAGGTTGACACACATAAGTGTGTTAGTCTTAATGAGAGAAGGAATTAAATCAATCTACCCATAGGTTAGTAAATTAAGGCTGGTGAGGTTTTACTTGAGAAGCAATGATGATTAACAATAGGGAGATATTAGGATTCATATTGGACGATGGGATCTTAGGGAATCATATGGTTTCGGTTAAGAAAATAAGGGATAGGGTTTTATGGAGATGATATTAGCTGTGGCTTATCCTTTCCTTAATTGAGAGGGTAGGTAACTATGGTATAAAAAAATTATAGTGTAGGTTTTCTTTTTGGGAAAAGCCGATGGTAAAAAGAAGGGGGGACCTTGGGAAAATAAATTTGTGGGTCTTAATTTTTCTCCATCCTCATAATTTCAGCAGTAGGCTTTAGATAAAAAGGATACTCATTTAACCAATCATTGGCAAGAATTAATACCAACCCTTTTTTTCCCCACTACCTTGGAAACCACCACTATTTTTGAACTATTTATTAATCTCATCCCCTTACTCAAACTTTGCCATTTTGTAAACCAAACCCTAAATATTATCTATTTATCTTAAAGAGGACTTCGAGGATATTTCCAAGGGACTTTTGATAGGGTTTGTTCATCAACACTAATAAAATTTTTGGGAGACATTTTCAAGGGAAGTAAATTTATACTCTCCTCCTTTTTTGTGCGCAGTTGGCAAATTTACCTAAATTAGTTTTCAGGCTAAAAATTATTTAGTAACCCCTAGGATTTTGGGTATTTATAATTGAATCTCGATTGTCTAAATTTGAATATTCCTAATTATCCGATATTATTTGTTGAAATTTATTCCTACATGGAAATTAATTATAGGCCCAAAAGACAAAAAAAATTATATTTAGGTCTTGGACCCATTTTTGGAATTTAACAATTTAGTTTTGATATTATGATGTAAATTTAAATTTAGACTTATCAAATTCTAAAGAAAATTCATGCTTAGAATGGTTGTACCTTATTCCTTATAAGTAGTACTCTTGACAAAGTTGTCCTTATTAGATGATATTTGTCATGCATACCATTTTTGTGCTATGGGAACTAATGCAACAATATTAAAAATTACCTGGGACAGTTGAAATATATTGAGGGATCCCCGTATGATGTAATGTACTCTTGTAAAATAATTGCATTTCCTATTTATGCAAGAACACCATATGATCCCTACACACGATCGTGTTAATGTTGATATTTGTTTTTTCAAGTAGACGATAAAATAAGTACGAGAAACTCTTTGTTGTTGTCTTAATCATTGAATAATAGTGTTGGATTAGTTAGTGAAATTGACCCGTAGATATTTAAATCCTTATTTTACTCTTGTACAATAAACCCTAATTAATGTGTCTTAACAATTACCCTATCTAAACGTAAGTGTATCAGGGGAAGGGGGCCTTATTTGGATTTCACTTCGGTGAAACGTCTCTCGTACGAGGTTTAAAGGAGGGTAGTTGTGATGACTAAAAATCTTAATCAAACTAATATACCATTATCTAAATGATTTACTTTATGAAAGGTTATATGCAATAATAGTGATCCCTTAGCTCTTTATGAAACAGACTAAAATGTATAAATAATTCTAAATAACATGACCCAAGGGTGGTATAATTGGAGTTTAAGTAAATTTATCAGAGTGAATAAAGATGTGTTAAAATATTATTTTTAAATGAAATTATTTAAATGGGAGTGAATGGGTTGGCATCGAGAAGGGACACCCCGATGTTGTGACATGTGAATTCTCGACCATGCGAATACCGGGTAGCGCCAGGTTGTGAAACATGATGTTTAAATGGAAATGAATGGGTGGGTACTGAAAGGGACACCTTGATATTGTGATATGTAAATTTTTAGCCATGTGAAATACCAGGCGGCGTGAGGGTGTCAAACGTGATGTTTATAATTTATATGTGTTGTGTTATTCCGGGGTTGCATACAGCCGACCAAGGTTTATGTCATTGTTTAAATTCGATATACCACATGTTTATGATATGGGCGAGAGGAAGGGGTGCATGTTAGTTATGTGTTGATAAATTAACGAGGATAATAATTTATTGATATGAATTGAGATAATTCTTTTCCATTGTGAGGCTACGTTTTATGAAATGGGCTATTCATTTGGATTATATATAAACTGTGATTTTATCATCTTATCATATAACTGCTTTAAGTTGTGTTTACTTGCTAGGGTTTTGACCCATTTCTTTATGTAAACCTCATGTGCTAGGGCTGGGCCTTCCACTTTTCTTTCTCACTATAGTCATCATTTGCTACTCATTTTTCTTACTCGGGATATTAGTTTAAGAGACATTTAGGGCCTCTACCTTATCTAGTTATCATTTTACTGCTAGATTAGTTTTACTTTGAGACATTCTAATTTGTATATTGAGACTTAGTTAGATTATATCAATTAGAGACTCACTTGGGTCTGTATTAATGCATTATTATTGAGACATTATTGTGTCTTTTTTATGGACTATGGACTTTTATTATGAGTTTATTTTGGGTAATTCATATCGATTCCATATTACTTGTGTATTGTTTCATTTGATCTCTCCATTCTGGGAATGGTATTATATTGTTTTAATATTCTCTAGGATTTTATATTTAGACTAGATCAATCTAAGTGTTTAATTACATAGAGTATCATATAACATATCCTTTAAAGATAATAGAGTTTGAGTTTTTTATGTTGTATAAATTAAGTTTTACTCAAATGTTTTATTTTATCTATTTCGTTTGTCATATTTTTAATTATCCTTTTAGTTTATACTTCAATTATTTACAGGTATGCATTGAGTTATTTCTTGGACTATAATTTTCGTAGTAAATTTATTGTATTTAAGTTTGTTTCTTTAAAGCAAGTACAAATTTTGCAATTTTTAATTCATGAACTTCAGTTTTTTTTTTAATTTTATCTATTTCATAGAATGTGAGAGTTATTTGAGATAATTTTTTTGCATACATTTTTGTAAAATTCTTCACATGTTATTTTTTGAAAAAATAAAATGTAAACATGTCCAATTTCATGTTGTACCAATTTCAATTTTTTACATTACCATCTATCATCACACGTATAGTGTTTGTCAAGTTTGATCATCCATACATTTGCATTTTGATTTGGTATGCTACTTATTTCCATTAGAAATTTCTTTAAACTTGACGTATGTCAATGACACCTCTGTAGATTTATGTTTTACGATAATTTTTAGAAATTTTATTATGTAGGGTCATGTATTTTTCTTATATTAACAAACTTTATATTTTTATATTCTCTGTGTGTGTGTGTATCTCTCCGTATCTATATATATATGCATTCCTATTAGTTTAATAATGACAATAATGTATTGAAAATCTTTAAAGTTTTTATGGCGTAAGTTGTGTTTGTTGTCATGTTCACATTATTCAACATTAAGATGAGTTTGACAAGATACATGCTATTTTATTATTTTAGATTGATAATATTACATACCACAATCAACCACACATCGGTAAGGTTTTAAGCTAATATAGAGAAGGGAGGGACCAAAATCCATAATATAACACTCCTCATAAGAGAGATAATGAGAGCAAAAAATTGACTTGAATGTGCACGTGTAAGGTAAAGATATATAGAGAAGGCTACATGAAGGAGGTAAGAGGGAGAGATTTAAAAGGTCTCTTAAGTTTTCTTCAAGTTCTCTCAAGATGTGCCCACACACAAAACAAAACATGTATGTATACACCATATTATCACTGTCCAATGTGATTTTTCCATGTAGAATTAGTACACAGAAATTACAGTTGAGTATATTATGTGGGTTTAATGCAAAAGGGAGCTCAAACTCTTGACATCTGTCAAGACTTTGAATGTGGGAGTAAGCACTATGTGACGATTATTGAAGCACTTAAGAACCTAGGTCGAAAAAACCTAATTAGGTAACCACACAGTAGTTATGTGACACTTGCATGGCAAGGAATTATATATATAAGCAACTAGAGGACAAAGGAAAATATGACTCCCTCAATAAAAAAAACTACATTTACTTATTCTTACCTATTTTTCATTTTATTTCTTTTCATTTATTTACATTTTTCTTTCATTCGAAGTAGTTTTTGAGGTAGATTATAACTTTCTTTACATTTTATTAAGGCTTCTTTACCTTTATATTTGATTTGTTTTACTTTCGTTAGTGTAATCCTATCTTACATTCCTTAGTGTTATGGTTTCTTTTATTGCATTAACTTTTCTTTCTTTAATTTTAAATATTTAGTTTAATTTCAGTTTATGCCAATTACTTTTCTTCTTTAGTTCTAGTTAATCGTTGTAATTTAGCACTCACATCAAAGTCTCCCCTGAGGGAAGCACAAATCTTATTAATGAAGCATCGAATGGTACATAATCGCGTGATTATCACATGGTTAAGATAATAAATTTCGTAACAAGGCCATAACTTTGCCTAACATGCTCACAATTAACCAAAATACTCAAACTAAGTCAAGTGTAAACCATAAACGATGTACTTTACCGAAAGAACATGGTTGATTAAAGTAATGAAATACGCATTCAAACATTTTTACACATTCTCATAACTTTATTCATCAACAATAACTACAATGGTATTTTAACTCACTATTACAATTGTTTTGGCTCTATTTGTTTATGGCGACATTCTGAGTTTGTGATTATGGTTGATTGGATAATAAAATTGGTTAATTAGTACTAAAACTATTGTGATGGGGGTTCTTTACTTTTTCTGGCATGGGAAGAAGAATTTTTAGCTTCGTATGTTGGATTTGAACTCCATTTCTTTTAGGATGAATATTGTTTTTCTTGGTGAAATGTTGGATGAGAGGGTCGAAGCATCTTTGAGTGGTTTGAGGGATGGATATAACCTTTACACATGGTTACTTGTAGAAATATTTGCTTGGTAAGCACGCGCTTGACCTAAGATGGAGGCATTTTGTCTTTTAGTTTCCATGTAGACTTGTTTAGTTGGAACAAAATTGGCGGTTGATGCTTCTGTTTCATTCTTTGAATTTAAAACATAATTATCATCATGAAATCCCTAGTTTTTATATTATAAAACATGTTCTAACTCTATATTTTGGTCTTCATTTATTCGATCTTTAGAAACACATGCTTTTAAGGTTGTTAACGATGCGGTCCCGAGTTAGAGGTGCCCTCCCCCTCCCCGCCACCATTACCTCGCCATAAACTCGACCCCGATTTGCCCACCCCACCCCACTCCCGCTCCGTTTGAAAACCCCACGAGGGATCCGAAACCCCAAACCCGACCCATACAATTTATATAATATTTTAACTAATTTTGTAAATGTATTCTACCCAATTAAAATTTTATAATATGTGGAAAATGTAATACCCTATACTTTTATGTCATTAATTGTCATTTAATTGATAGAATATGATAAACATGACTTAATAATTATTTTAAAATAAATAATTACTCGAAATATTAGGATACTTACATTGTGCATGATTATGTGATTTAATTATATTGCATGAGTTGCATAGTTAAAGATAATTTAATGTGCGTGTTATATGAATTATTTGTATCGCATGTTAGTGTAATTAATATGTATAATTAACAAACAGACCATGAAGGATTAACGCGTAAAATAATTAAGTGTTCATTTTTATTCTACACCGAGAGATTTTACCGTGCGGTTTGAGGTATACCTATTTTGAGTGGACTTCAGAGTAATTTAGAAGCCCGTTTATATGATTTAAAGATCGTAAGTTGGGTATGTGGGTAGGTATACCCTTAGGGGAGATTTTAGACTATTCTGGGCTTTTTTAAGTCCCCGAATTTAGGCCTCATTAGGAGGTGCGGGAATTAGGAGTTTATTTGTGACTTAATTTATACCAGTTAGGTTATTTCATCCACTAATCATAACCCTAGCAGCCATAAGAGAAAACAAGGAGATTCAGGAGGGGATCTTTGATATTCCAATACAAGGCAAGAATAAAGTGAGAGAAGCGTCTAATCTCAATGACCCGCAACTTCCACAACAGTTGCAGCTCGACAAACCATCCAAGTATCTAGAGCCAGTGTCCCTGTGGCTAGGCACCTGTACTGATACATATATATATAGGAAAAGAGAGAAGAAATACAAGAAACGGGTCAGAGCCCGATGTGTAAAAAGGATTTAACAAGTATTTAAAACTGGTTCTTAAAACAAGTCTTATACGCATGTTAGTTATCGAACTCTCACATGAGTTTCTCACCTCTCATCTATTGTGCACGCCTAATGTACATCTAATCTCCCCTAGTTATACCTCCCAGTCTAACTAGTCAGAAACCATACTAATACTAACTATGCTCACTAGTAGTATTCCCGTATCGCCCATACAATACGCTATTCATATAGCTTTTCTCACAACTAAATTTCATTATTCACCGTTCGAAAGGTTAAATCTTTTATCCACTAAGATTATTTTATCTCTCATTTCCACTTTATATACTAGTTTCACAAAGTAGAAAGTTACCCAAGTACACTCATACATATATATAGTCTCATCATCCCCTGCACCCTTAGGTTAAGACCATTTGGTGAAATGTAATGATTATTATTATTACCAAGTCTACTAATTTCACACAGTAGAAACATTTTCAAGTTCATATATATATATATATATATATATATATATATACTAATCCTGCACCCTCGGGCTAAGACCCATTAGTGCATCTATCAAGAAAATCTTGCATCCCCGGGTTAGCACCCATTAATGCACCTATCAATAATAATCCAGCACCCCCGGATTATCACCCATTAGTGCGCATATCAAGAGAATCCTGCATCCCCGGGTTAACACCCATTAATGCTGAAGCACCTTATACTCTTGACTCACTTGAGTCTATATTGTATAAGTGTTCATCTAGTTTGGAAATTGTGACAAAATTATGTCTAACTTAGAATCCAAAGAACCTCAGAGCTTGCATTTCTATTTCATCTTTGATTTAAGGGACCTAGACCTAATTACCAACACTCACACACAGTAGAATGTATCATTTACATGTCATATTGCATATTAGTGTGTGTACATAATGTTGTGTGTGTTTAAATACCCAATATTGTTTTTAAATATTTTTTGGGATTTTTTAAAACATTTTAAAAATAAGGTTTTATTAATAAAACTTGGTTTTAAAAGGTTATGGGGTAAATCTGCTATTTTAGAATGTTGGTTTAATTGTCTCAAAGTTGGTTTGGGTAGAAACCAAAAGCGGCAGAGACTTCAGGGTTTACATTGTAATTACTTTAGACGCGCGTTTTATCTCGCCTCATATGCCAACATGTGTCAGCTTCTGATTGGTGAGAAGTGTGTTTCCTTGCTGAGACAAATCGAGTGATCATTTTCGTCCCTTGGATCGTTCTTATCAACATTCAGCATGTCTTCCATCATAATCCCTGTGATCCTCTTTGAACCAATCAGGAGAGCTTTAACCACCGCATATCGTATGCCCTTAGATCTAAGTCAATTGAACTTGACTAAATCTGGTCCATTGATTTCAATCCTTATTCTCGAACCTTCCCAGCCTCTTATAAAAAGGCTCCTACTCTCAGCATTCGAAGACTTTTTGCTATTTCGTCATTTGAGAGAAAAAAAGAGAGAGTAGAGAGAGAAAAGAGAAACCAGAAGAGAGAGAAAGAGTTAGAAACCCTAACCCTAACCCTAAATCGTCTACACAGTTCAAACCAAATATAAACCTTCAAACCTCTATACTTTACCAAATACAACCTTGAGTGTTTGAGTGTTTTGAGAGATGATTTGAGAGTTGGTTTGTTGCTGTAACCTCTTCTTCTTTGGATCTTGTTTCCAACTTAATCATTTTCTTAGATATGTTGTTCTTGTATATAGAAACTTTCAGATCTGAGTTTTTCATGATTATTACACTTAGTTTGCATGTTTGTTTCTCAGCTTGAGAAATATTTTGTTGATTCGTTTTCTGTAAATGTTTTTAACTTTGAAATCAACAAAAATATTTTCTGTTTCTAGTTCTCTTAAAACTAAACCTTTGACCTAGTTTGGAATCACACTTGGAGGTTTTCAATCTCGAAAATCTTTTCAAAACTCTGAGATTGATTAAGATCTTGGCTGTCTTCTAAGCAAGATATCCGTGGATTCTGGGATTGATTTAAAGGTCAAACAGATTCAAAGTTTTGTGAGAAGAGAGAAAAAGAAAAATCACAGCATATAGACTTATATGTAATTTGCTAGGACTGTTTGTACTTAATAAGTGTGAGTGTGTTCATGCATGTGTTAGAGAGCACCTCCACAAAAACTTTCACACTATAACACGAAAAGTGTTGGTAATAAGATCTTGAGAAAAAAGAGTCGACGTAAAGAGCTTGAACAAATTGGAGTTAATAAACTGAGAGGACAACATCAACAATTAGAACTGCAGAGAAGTTATAAGGACACCAGAGGGTACATTCCTAAACTTATATAGGTCTGAGTTGTATGCATGTTTTTTATATAGTTTGTAACTGTTAAATTTGTTTATAGTGGATTTTTGTTTTACTCCGTAGAGGGAGTCGTGGATGTTTCCTCAATTGGTGAGGTTTTACCACGTAAAAATCTTGTACTTAATCTTCCTACATCTTCTCATCTCATTCTTGGTTGTGCTGGGTTTAAAAGCTTGTTTAAAACTGTTTAATAAACCTGTTATTCAAATCTTGAATAGATTTCGTACATACTGTTTTGTTAAACACATCTTGTGTTCAAATAGTTTTGTTTTTTCAAGAAAAGAGTTTCCTCAAAAAACAGCTCGGAGTTACTTAAATAGTTTATTTTTAATAAACGGCTTTAGTAACAGAATTTCAAATGCACCTATCAATAATAATCCAGAACCCCCGGGTTATTACCCATTAGTGTGCCTATCAAGAGAATCCCGCGTCCCCGGGTTAACACCCATTAATGCACCTATCAATAATAATCCAGCACCCCTGGGTTATCATCCATTAGTGCGCCTAACAATAATCATACTTGTACCCCCGGGTTATCACCCACTAGTACACTTAACAATAGGGTTTTTGCACCCTCGAGTTATCACTCATTAGTGTGCTTAACTATAAGATTCTTGCACCCTCGGGTTATCACCCTTTAGTGCTCTTAAAAATAATATTGCATAATAGGCATACACACGTCCTATTAAGATTTATAGGTATTTTCCCAACCTACTTATACATATTTCTCATACATATTTTAATCTGCCACAGAGAGAGAGAAAACTAAAGCTATTCTCTCGCACCCTTTTTCACGCAGAAGCAGCATCCATGGTTAAATACTCAAGTGAGTCTGATAATCCCACCAAATCTTGCAAGGCTAGAGGCTCGGATCTCAGGTGTCATTTTAAGAACACAAGGGAGACAGCCCATGCCATCAGGATGTTACCTTTGATAAAGGCTAAGAGGTATCTGATGGATGTTCTTATTCACAAACAGGCCATACCATTCATAAGATTTTGTAGGGGTGTTGGATGAACAACCCAGTAAAAAAATAGGCATTCAAATGGACAAGGACGTTGGCCTGCCAAATCTGCGAAATTCATTCTTGATTTGCTTAAGAATGCTGAGAGTAATGCTGAGGTGAAAGGTTTGGATGTGGATTCACTTTACATATCTCATATTCAGGTGAACCAGGCACAGAAGCAAAGGCGCCAAACATACCGTGCTCACGGAAGAATTAACCCCTATATGTCATCCCCATGCCATATCGAGTTGATATTGGTCGAAAAAGAAGAGCCTGTCAAAAAGGAGCCCGAGTCTCAGTTTTTAACTAGCAAATCCAAGAAGTCTCAAGCTCTACGCAGTGGCGCTTCCTCTTGAATATTAGAGTTGTAGAACCCAGCAACTCTAAGAAGTTTTGAAATTTTTTGTTCTTTGTTATACTTTTTGCATAAATGATATTTATTACCTGGAAGATTTTGGATTTGGATGTCTTGTTTGTCCTACCTATTTTGCCATGTTGTTAAAACTCAGTTTTTACTTAAAAGTCCGTGTTTAAGAGTTCTTTATCATTACTGATTTCCTAAAAAAAAAAAAAAATCTCAACACTACGTATAGTATAAATAATTAGATTACTATCTCTCTCGTAATTCCCAAGGTATATTCTCTCTATACCAAAATAATTAAAGTATTAATTCTCACATACTTTTCCCGAAATTCTGCCCTATTTGAATTTACTATTTGACAGTTTCTCTCACTCCAATAAACCAGAAAACTCAAAACTGGACGTTGAGAAAATGTCCAAAAATTCACTACGTCGCTTGAACCAGAAGGGTTTTCGCACGAACGACTTCCACGTGTCATTTGAATAACTTCGCGTGAGATCTTATCTCGCGCGAACGACTTCGCGCGAGATCGCGCGAGATGTCTCTACTCGTCTTCTTGCCCAGATTTTCAGCGTTTTTAACCATTTTTGATCCTAAAAACCTCTAAAAGATTTTATCACCCGACACCTCATCATCAATCCCAATTAAGCCATAGCAGTCTATATAACATTCCTATCATCCTAGGATCATTAATTTGTCATCAATTCTCATAATTATATTAAATCCCCAAATTAGTTCATATGAACCCTAGTTTCCAAATTTCCAATTAAAGAACCTAATCAATTCAGATTCGTTCATCAATATGTAATTCAATTTCATGATTAATCCTCTACATACATGAAGGAATTCCAACCACTAATTAACCCAACCCTTAATCATAATTTAAATCTCCAATTTTCACCCAATTAACATGTAAATCATGATTAATTTCACCTACACTAACATGAGCATGATTATTGCTAAAAAAAAAGCAAGTAATAAACACTTGCCTCGAATATGATGGTATGATCCGTTGGTGATGTTGGTATATACGCGTTCCTCTCTTCTCGATCTACGTGTTGGTGGTCACGGTTGTGCAAGGTGAGGATAATTTGGCCTTCTCTCTTGGAGTTTGGTGCTCCCTCACACCCTCTATGGCCGTTCTTTCCTTCCTGTGTCTCCCAACCCTAAAAGACTTTTCTTGGCTGATAAAATAACTCCCAATTTTTGTCCATTAATTAAACCCAAAAATACAATTTACCGTAATGCCCTCTCGAGACGCTGGTTAGGCCTAAAATTGCCCCGGGACCCAAACAAAACACCCGGGTATACTATTTTGACTATCTCGACCCTCTCGGACTCAATGGAGCACTCGAAATGACCATACGAGTTAATAAAAATAAATTCTCTTTTTATTCTATTCAATTAGTCCCGACACGACTCACATGCGTGTCAGACTTAAATTACCAAACTGCCGTATTTTTCACTTCCGAAAATTTATCAAATGTTATAAATCCATATTACATATCACACAGTAATATTCAATAATTATCAACAATAAGTATTAACCCTTGACACGCTTGTTAATAATTATTTTAATCTAGATTAATAACAAATTAATTTCTCGCATTTTAATTTAATTAATCCAACAACAATAATTAATCGCATACATATTCCCATAATAATAATTAATCACATAATTATTTAAATCGTCAAAAATACGGGGTGTTACATACTTCCCCCCTTACAACGGAATTGCATCTCAAAATTCAGAAAAAGTATACCAGGTACAGAAAACACTGTAAAAATATTGCGCATCGCATCCTTGCGCTCACAAGTAAGCTACTCCGTACCACCTATATAGTACGCCATCGAATACCCTTAATAATGAACACATCACATGTGTTTGTTTTAAACTCCAGGTTACCCTGTCATATAGGCTCTTGTCCAAGACTTTCTGGTTAAGTTTCGTTACTTAAACTTTATTTTAGATATTCACTATCTAGCCTTCTACTATTTTCACCTTAGTAGATTTATCCTCTTTTCATATACATACGACTTTGTCTGGTGTCGCTCATACAAGTAAATTGACTGTGCAATATATATTTCGCACACAATATATACGATAATATCGATTCTTCTCCTACATTTGTAATCATAATTGGTCCCCCACCTCTAACTCTCAAGTAGGACAACAACAAAGTTTACTGTGCCATAGTTCTACTGGCACTCTGCCCGAACGTGAACTTATAGGAGTTATTTGGACACAAACTCCACTAGTGGAAGGTACTGATCCCGTCCTCCTCTAAGATCTCAGGGTCCACATAAAATTTTCTATCCCGCATTCGATTAGATCGCTTGTCCTGTCCATCCCTCTGTGGGTATTAGGCCGTACTCAATCGCATTTTAGTACCTATAATCTTACCATCTCAGCTACATGATAAGAACCTTGGGGATACTCTTCCATTATCTAGTGGAAGAAGCCCCTACTGGTTTCGAATTGTCTGCCCTTTTTCTAACAGTCAGCTGGCCCATTACAAGACTAACTTTGAAAATTGCTCTACATTAAACCCATTACCACTGTTAATTGTATCTTGATACATTTTATACTCTCTTGAATGTACTTCTAATCGTGATATGTGTGACTTTGTCGTAACGTGTGACACAAGTCTCTTTTCCCGCTCAAAAATCTCAGTTTATTTTGAAACGTAAGTCTCTAACAAATCTTACGGAGTAATCTTCGGCTTACCCGACTACATGTTATCGAATTCACAAGATAATCATAATCCACCATTTGATTCAATCCCCTAGGGCACCCATACACCCTATGCCTCGCGCATCATTATACAAATGACATAAAATTTTCTTACTTCAATTCTTGCACACTCGGTATGTTGATGTGGTGGGGGTGCACTCAACCACCCCACTAGGAAAAACTTAATCAATCCTTCAATGGTATAATTGATCTATTCAAAATGATACTAAGACTAGGACACTCTATTAGCCTTAAGTCATAAAAGAATTATCAACTCTCAATTATATTCTCCTATAGGTACAATAACCAACATACAAAACTTATGTACTATCGACCAAACTTCTCTCCAACTCCCGATGTTCGCTAGTTTCATGCGTGGGATGTATCGCAAAGTGAAATATAAACAAGGAACCCCCCCGATACACTTCTATCTAACCTAGCTGGTTGTCGAGGTCCGTAAGGCCTTCAGTACATACTATGTACTTTCCCACAATATACGTATCGTGATATAAAAATCTACTCGTCCACTCTCATGTCCCTAAAAATGTGACATGAAGCATAGCGCCCTTACTAACCCAAGTACTCAACGCAATAAATATAACGGGTTCTATCTCTCTGCTTAAAGAAGAACAAAATGAAACCGGAGTCTCCTCATTAAAATAAATTCCTACGCACTAGAATCACATATAACTAGACAACATACTCGCTGAGGTCTATAACACCATGAATTTTTTTATCTATTCATATATCTGGGCCTAACCCTATTTCAGGTAGCGCCGCACAAAATAAAGATTTCTCCTCCCGGAGTATTCGGCACGATAGTCATATCACTACATTTTTACTATCGTTTAACTATATGGTAATTAATTACTACACATTACCATAATAAACTCTACTAAAGCTGACTCAATGCACTAGTAAATTATAACAACAAAATATATTCTTAGGGCCCACCTGGTTCACTCACGGGCAATCATCAAAATGGCCTGCTAACAACGAGAAATACGTTTGTAACAAGACTGTTAAAACTAACGCTCCCTCTAAACTCGACTCGCACGCGAAGTTTAGGGTTTCCAATTTACATAAAACTTGTGGCACAACCATGTCACTAGAATGTATCCTTTACTCACAAGGAAGAAACAAAACCTCACCAGTCTCGCCAAATCACAGGGTCTTAGCATGTGGCTGTCATCACGACCCATGAACATCTGCAATCTTCATACATCCTAGGATTTCATCCTATAGTTTTCCTCTCTCATCATGGACAATTTATTCCATCATGTGGGTTTCATGCCCATTATTAAAATGTTGGCCCAAACTCTCTAGGCCTCAATTATTGCTTTATTGAACTCCCGTTTACATCCCGGGCCTCGTAGACCCTAGCTTACCATATGCTACTATTAACTAGGACTCTACTGGTCCAGCCTGAACCCATCACTCTCGGGTTATAAATTTCCTGGGCCTAATTCTCTTGACCCCAAATTATTTCATTGGAAGTCTCGCTCCTCCAGTTGTTATGCCTAACTGATATGGTTTACCATTTCTAATCTCCTCGGTCTCACTTCTCAATTGTGGACACCTTCAATACTTGTAGTTCTACTTCCTTCACATAAGGAAAACTTTATGAACCATTTCCCCATCACTGGTCCCAGTGACCATTTTGGGAATGCCCTTCTCTCGGACCGAGTAGTCTTAACTTGCTGGCTACACTTGCCTTTCGAAGCTATGGTTGGCCTCCACGGCCCTGATTGACTCCATCGTCACTTTGTAGGAAGTTAATCAACTTAAAATCATCTAATCGTGTTCCCTGTTGGGTATACTCTCATGTGGGGTTTCACTAACACCGTTAAGTTCAGTTTTGCTTTGCGACCAGATTCTCTAACCTTTCTGGCTTGCTTTTTCTGGAAAGAACGCAAAAACTAGTCACCGTATAACCTTGATGACATCAACATTATCCATCTTAGCTAGATTTCTCATTTATGCTTGTGTTCTAATCATGGGTTCTTTATCAACTATAGACCCTTTGGATAATTTATGCCCCTCTGCTAGGTACGAAGTTCATTATGCAATTTAATATTTCTCTCATGATCTGTTTCTATCTTACCCCTTGTGCTAAACATCAAAATTTCACCCGCATTTTGTTACCACATCGAATGGAAGACCTTACAGTCAAATCGTACCCAAATTTCTTTCTAAATTTCAAACACACTTCTTCAAATATGGTGATTGCCTCTAATCACTATATGATGCTCCTAAGAGCTATAGCTTTTAACTCCAAATTTAATTTTGAGTGTTATCACACCCCACTCTACACAATTGCCTTTGAATTTTCTACCTCTGCTGGTCTAATACACTTTCTCATTTTCTTCTCCGTATCTTCATCGATGGGTTTTCAAGAGAGTCCCTCTAATTTCCCCCTTATCGACTATGCTAGGTGGTTATGAAATAACTCCACCATTATCTATGACTGTCTCCTGGGAACCCACAGTTCTCGAGTGAAGATTTTACTATCTCTTACTTAAGTAATCCTCATGGTTATTTTTGTCCCGATCATTCTTTCTCGATTAATCTATGTCTTCTGTTGAGCTTCTTCTCCCGCAGTTCTTCTGACGGGCCTCACTGGTCATCCTAAAATGTTTGGTGTTCAAATCCAAAGAATTTCGTATAATGAGTCACATCCATTATAATTTGTAGCAGGAGAACGTAAGTCACATACGTAAGGGAACACAACAATGCTAACATAAGGCTCTACATCAAAGAACGATGCGCTGAAACGTAATAAGCCGCACCAATCCTAAGGACACTAGAACCTGATGCTCTGATACCACCTGTGGCACCCCGCCCAATTAAATATCGCGTGATCAGTCCTTTATAAAATTTATAACAAAATATTCGGTTGGTTCATTCTTAGCATCACTGTCGAAAACTTAAATCCAATTGATTAACTAACATTTAATTAAGCTAGTGTCAAAATTTTTTCCAATTTAATTTGAAACCAATTAATTCAATTAATTTCTGAACATTGAATTATAAACCAAACACAAGAAATGAATGCTGATTGAACTAAATACTGAATAATTAAGACTGGATAAAACCTTCCAGTTCAAGTCCCAAACAAAACCAAAATAAATACTCAATCCAACAGAAAATAACTACAAAGGAACTGAGTACAATCCCCCTAATGAGGATGGGTGACACATGCTAGAACTGAAGTATCTGAACTAGTAACTGAATAAAGTGAGAGAAGCGTCTAATCTCAAAGACCCGCAACTTCCACAGCAACTTCATCTCGGCAAACCGTCCAAGTATCTAGAACCGGTGTCCCTATGGCTAGGCACCTGTACTAATACACACACACACACACACACACACACACACACACACACACACACACATATATATATATATATATATATATAGAAAAAGAGAGAAGAAATACGAGAAACGGGTCAGAGCCCGAGGTGTAAAAATGATTTAGCAAGTATTTAAAATTGGTTCTTAAAACAAGTCTTATGCGCATGTTAGTTATCGAACTCTCACATGAATTTCTCACCTCTCATCTATTGTGCACACCTAATGTACATCTAATCTCCCCCTAGTTATACCTCCTAGTCTAAATAGTCAGAAACCATACTAATACTAACTATGCTCACTAGTAGTATTCCCATATCTCCCATACAGTACGCTATTCAGATAATTTTTCTCACAACTAAATTTCATTATTCACCGTTCGAAAGGTTAAATTTTTTATCCACTAAGATTATATTATCTCTCATTTCCACTTTATCTACTAGTTTCACAAAGTAGAAAGTTACCCAAGTACACTCATACATATATATAGTCTCATCATCCCTATATATATACACTAATCCTGCACCCTTAGGTTAAGACCACTTGGTGCAATGTAATGATTATTATTATTATTACCAAGTCTACTAATTTCACACAGTAGAAATATTTTCAAGTTCATATATATATATATATATATAGTCACATCATCCCTATACATATATATATACTAATCTTGCACCCCCGGGCTAAGACCCATTAGTGCACCTATCAATAAAATCTTGCATCCCCGGGTTAACACCCATTAATGCACCTATCAATAATAATCCAGCATCCACGGGTTATCACCCATTAGTTCGCCTATCAAGAGAATCCTGCATACCCGGGTTAACACCCATTAATACACCTATCAATAATAATCCAGCACCCACGGGTTATCACCCATTAGTGCCCCTATCAAGAGAATCCTGCATCCCCGAGTTAACACCCATTAATGCACCTGTCAATAATAATCCAGCACCCCCGGGTTATCACCCATTAGTGCGCCTAATAATAATCATCCTTGTACCCCCGGGTTATCACCCATTAGTACACTTAACAATAGAGTTTCTTCACCCCCGAGTTATCACTCATTAGTGCGTTTAACTATAAGATTCTTGCACCCCCGGGTTATCACCCATTAGTGCTCTTAACAATAATATCGCATAATAGGCATACCCACGTCCTATTATGATTTATAAATATTTCCCCAACCGACATATATATACTTCTCAGACGTATTTTAATCTCAACACTACGTATAGTATAAATATTTAGATTACTATCTCTCTCGTAATCTCCAAGGTATATTCTCTTTATACCGAAATAATTAAAGTATTAATTCTCACATACTTTTCCCTAAATTCTGTCATATTTAAATTTACTATTTGGCAGTTTCTCTCACTCCAATAAACCGGAAAACTCAATACTGGACGTTGAGAAAATTCCTAAAAATTCACTACGTCGCTCGAACCAGAAGGGTTGTCGCGAGAACAACTTTCGCGTGTCGTTTGAACGACTTCGCACGAGATCGCGCGAGATCGCGCGAGATGTCCCTATCGTCGTCTTGCCCAGATTTTTAGCATTTTTCACCATTTTTTATCCTAAAAAACTCTAAGATTTTATCACCCAACACCTCATCATCAATCCCAATTAAGCCATAGCAATTTATATAACATTCCTATCATCCTAGGATCATTAATTCGTCATCAATTCTCATAATTATATTAAATCCCCAAATTAGTTCATATGAACCCTAGTTTCCAAATTTTCAATTAAAGAACCTAATCAATTCAGATTCGTTCATCAATACGTAATTCAATTTCGTGATTAATCCTATACATACATGAAGGAATTCCAACCACTAATTAACCAAGTCCTTAATAATAATAATTTAAATCTCTAATTTTCACCCAATTAACATGTAAATCATGATTAATTTCACCTACACTAACATGAGCATGATTATTGGTAAAAGAAAGCAAGTAATAAACACTTGACTCGAATATGACGGTCTGATACGTTGGTGATGTTGGTATATACGCGTTCCTCTCTTCTCGATCTACGCGTTGGTGGTCACGGTTGTGCAAGGTGAGGATAATTTGGCCTTCCCTCACACCCTGTATGGTCGTTCTTTCCTTCCTATGTCTCCCAACCCTAAAAGACTTTTCTTGGCTGATAAAATAACTCCCAATTTTTGTCCATTAATTAAACCCAAAAATACAATTTACCATAATGCCCTCTCGGGACGCCGGTTAGGCCTAAAATTGCCCCGAGACCCAAACTAAACATCCGGGTATACTATTTTAACTATCTCGACCCTCCCGGACTCAACGGTGCACTCAAAATGACCATACGAGTTATTAAAAATAAATTCTCTTTTTATTCTATTGAATTAGTGCCGACACGACTCACACGCGTGTCAGACTTAAATTACCAAACTGCCGTATTTCTCACTTCCGACAATTTATCAAATGTTATAATTCCATATTACATATCACACAGTAATATTCAATAATTCTCAACAATAAGTATTAACCCTTGGCGCGCTAGTTAATAATTATTTTAATCCGGATTAATAACTAATTAATTTCTCGTATTTTAATTTAATTAATCCAACAAAAATAATTAATCGCATACTTATTCCCATAATAATAATAATTAATCACATAATTATTTAAATCGTCAAAAATACGGAGTGTTACAGTTCTAAGCTCACCCATTGATGGGCTCTATAGACATCACATTCTAAGACCACCTAAGCATCTCTTTAGGTCCCTAACACTCCCCCCTTCACTATAAAACCTAGGTTACACTTTGAGTACTGATTAGGAGACCACCGAGCACCCACGGGCCCCATTTGATGACAGGTTAACTTTTTTGTTGGACCAAAAGCTCAATGGATATTTGAAGGGCTCTGAATCCCTTTTCCAACTGTCCACTTCGTGCGCGAATCGACCTTAAGGTTTGGACAAACGACCCATTTCCCCTAAAAATTGATTTGGAGGACACCGGGAGCTCCTGAGCCCCATTTGACTCCGATAAACTTAACAACTTGAGAAAATCTCTTGGATTCTCAAAAGGCTCTGAATTTTCTTTTCGACGATCCCCCCATGCTCGAATCGGCCTTACGATTCGGACGAACGACCGGGTGCTTTTGGGACCCATTTGACCTTAGAAAACTCGTCGAACCGAGAAAATATCTTTGGAATATCAAAGGGCCCTGCATCACCTTCTGATAGTTCACCCTTTGCGCCAATTGGCCTTACGATTTAGGTGAATTATCTGTTTCCCTCTTGTCCAAAAGATCGATGGGTGCTTTCGAGCCCCGTTTAACCACAGTCAAATTTTGAACCTGGGAGCATCCCATGGATTCTTGAAGGTATCTGAATACCCTTTCCAATGGTTCATCCCGTGTGTGATTTGGACTTATGAATTGCGTTTTTTGATCATTTTTCTAAAAAATTTGTAGAAGACTTTCAAATGTCAAACCCATTTTCCTGCCTATTGGTAGCGTGTCTGGGGTTTTCTGCCGATAAGTAGGGTGAGGACAATGCCGATCGTCACCCCCTTGACCCTATATAAGGAGAGCCTGATCTCACTACGAGGGGCACCCTCAGAAATACCTGTCTCATTGATCTCAGTAACATTCTCTCGAAGTCAGCTTGGTTTCCATATTAAAACCTCTCCCCCACATTCCATTTCCATCCTTTCCTTATACCCAATTTGAAAAATTCCCTTCCTTCTCCTCCTACCACCTTCATCCACTTACAAGGACAATCCTTTAACATTCAAGGTCAACTTCAAAGCTTCAAAAGAAGGTCCAAATCTTCCACTCTATTTAAATTCTCTTATTTCTACATTAGTTACTTAATTCTTATTTTAACATTTCCTTTTTATTATATTGCACATATTAATGTCCAACTTTTTATTAGTAGTATTGCACATACTATACTTTCTATAAAAATTCAAAAATAAGAAAAATAAGGTTTGCTTGTAAATTCCAAACAGGGATTTCTCACTATATTTTCTCACACTAAAACTTCCTTTTTCCACACACACACACACACATAAGAAAATTCCCTAATTGAATTTATGGGATAAACCCCACCCCGTGTTATATGCGAACTACGTGGAGTTTGATGCCTTTTTAGGCTACGTAGGCATCTCGGGTAAAATTCGAGATTCGAGTCCTCTCTTATTTTTCTTCATACATTATTTTCATATAATATATTTGTAATTCATGCTTGCGTCTTGTCCAAACTACACCATCGTCTCTTTATAAACGATTGGTGACCCAACAAACGCACATATAATATTTTGATTACTATTTTGGGAACACTCCTAAGGATGACCTCCCTTTGCCTCTATCTATGACGCGAGTCGAGTAATTCCACTATCCATTTATATATACGCGCACACACTTCACGAAGTTATTAAGGAGAAGAATAACACATGCCTTTGAGAGACCTAAAGGGTGGGATGGGAGCCTAACACCTTCCCATTTCGTAACTTAGTCCTCGAATCCTTGAACTATTGGTTTTGCAAGCATCCGTATGTCTTTGATGTCTTTCTATCGAGGCGACAATACTTATTTTGCTTATTGTGCAAAACAAGTTGGATACTCTATCTCTGTACATCACCTTAATTGATGACGACCGAAGCGCCTCGAGGAAGGGCGCGAGACCTCCGCTCATGCGCGCGACGACTAGGGAGGGATGACCACACTTACCATTGGAAAAATGTGCTTACAATAATAGTTACCATTCGAGGAATTTAAGGGGAGACCTTATCGTTCGCTATCTTGTTGGTTAGAAGTGGGGGATACCAAGCTTCTCGGATCGAATTTCATTTGGAACATCTCGAAGAAGGAGAAGATGATCAGGAATAGTATTCGGATGGCCCAGGATCGACAAAAGAGTTATACGGATGCAGAGATGAGGCATTTAGATTTTGAAGTTGAAAATCAGGTCCTACTCAGGGTGTCTCCCATGAGGGAAATGATGCAGTTTGGTAAGAAAGGAAAGTTGTATCCCCGATATGTGGGACTATTCCCTATTATTGAGAAAATCAGACTGGTATCTTATCGGTTAACATTGTCGGATCATTTGCAAAGGATCCATAATATTTTCCATTTTTCGATGTTATGGAGGTTCCTTATAGACGAGGTAGTACATCATCACATATATATTGACGAGATATAGCTTCAATCCGATGTGAGTTACGAGGAAAAACTTATCGCCATTTTGGATTGTAGGGAGTGTAGACTTCATTCCATGGTAGTTCATTTAATACGTGTAGTGGGGGCACCACAACGAGCATGAGTCGACGTGGATGAGGGAGGATGGAATGCAAGAGAAATATTTAGAACTCTTCGAGTTTGGTAAATGTCAAATTTTGAGAATGGAATTCCTTTATTTGGGGGACGAATGTAATACCCCGTACTTTTACGTCATTGATTTTCCTTTAATTGGTAGAATATGATAAACAAGAATTAATAATTTTTTTAAATAAATAATTACTCGGAATATTAGGAGATACATTGTGCATGATTATGTGATTTAATTATACCGTATGTGTTGCATAGTTAGAGATAATTACATGTGGATGTTATATGAATTGTTTGTGCCGCATGTTAGTGTAATTAACAAATGGACTATAAATTATAAAATAATTAAATGTGTCATTTTATTCAATGCCGAGAGATTTTACTGTGCAGTTTGAGGTATGCCTTTTTTTAGTACACTCCAGAGTGATTTAAGAGCCCGTTTATGCGATTTAAACGTCTTACGTTGGGCTCGGGGGATGGGTATACCCTTAGGGGAGATTTTGGGTTATTGCCGATAACATTTTGTGCTCTTTGAAGGGCCCGAATTTAGGCCTCATTAGGAGGTGCGAGAATTAGGAGTTTATTAGTGACTTAATTTATACCAGTTAGGTTATTCCATTAATTATACATAACCATGACATCCACAAGCACCTGGGAGAAGTTAGCAAAGCTTGGAAAGGATAAAGTAAAGGGATTCAAGAAGGTTTCTTCGATATTCCAATAAAAGGAAATAATTTTCTCGCAATATTACTAAATAATGTGTACTTAATTTAGAATTGTGCTTTTCCCATACGATTTCAGGTTTCGAATTATATTGGAGAATTAATTCATATGATGTTAATGTTGAGACTGATTATGATTATTGGTTAATTAATCTCATGTTGAAGGTTGATGACTTGATGAACGAACTTGGAATCGATATGGAATAACTAGTGGAAATTATGTTATAATCCATGTGTTAGGATCTATTTACGTTTCTGAATCAAACCCATGTATTAATTTGAAGGGAAATTGCAACCCATTGATGTTTTAGGCAAATAAGTGATTTTTATTAATTAATCCTTGGATTGTAGGAATAATTAAGTTTAGGATGATTATAAACCCATATAAGTATATTACAATGATTAGTATGAATTATGAGATTGTTAATTTCAGGTTTAAAATTGTTAGAACTTGTTAATGGATGTTAGGTAAGAAGACCAAATTTATTTGTACGAAAATTTGGGCTTACTGCCTGGTACGAATCGATTCGGTTTGGAGAGCGAATCGATTTGTTCCTTAGCGAATCAATTTGGCTTAAAGGGGGAATCGATTCGACCACTGAGTTGGATCGGGCCTGACTGAGGGAAATGGACCGTGAAGTTGTACCAAGTTGATTCAAGTATATGAGAGGTAATCTAATTAAGGAGTGACTAATATATTGCATAATTGAGGACTTGTAGTGTGAACCTATATGAATTCATTATTATAATTAAAATAGGCAGTTAATGCTTAAGGATATTAAGTTGTAATGAAATTCAATGTTATGGGAATTGAGTTAGAATAGATGGATGTGTGGGCGGTGCAAAATCCTATGGGGCAGTATATTGTGTATTATATAAATGTATGCATTCTATAATTTTATTATCATACCTGTACTTGTGATGAATCTATCTATTGTGGTTGCGTTTGATACCGGGATCGCTTACCATACGCTGGCTGAGAAGTGCTAGGTGCAGTGGAGGTCATTATTTTAGACCGCGTACCTTGTGTGAAATAATAATACATATTGAGTAAATACTAATGAAGTCAAATAAATTGAATAGTCGATAATAAACCCGATACTACATAAAATACATCATATGATTTATTTGTATCTTTTGAGGTAGTATCGTGGGGGTTTGCGTTGGGATTATATACGTATACGCGTAAATAGTTACATCCATGTTATGCGATAGTTAGTTCAAATTGATCCTTTACGATAGTTTAAAGACTAGTTCATTATATGGCTGCTTGTAAGGACATTTTTCTCATGTCCGAAATGTTTCATTTATTTATGTCGTACGCCGCTACATTTGGCACGTCACCTCACGATCTCACATGACGGCCTCTATCCAAATTCCAGGAATCAAGCATGCATTATCTCCACTAATATGTCCCTCATCTGCATCAACGACTTCACGTTCCTTGATTGTAGGCTCGTAATGCAAGTGGAATGCAAGAGAAGTCAAATCAGTGAAACAAGGCATGATAGGGATGTTCAATGGCAAATTGGTAATTTTACAGCCACCGTCCGGAGGACCGGTCAACTGGAAAGTTGAATAGCTTGCCGCAACAAAGATACTGGAAGAAACGGAACCTCAATCCGAGCTACGGTGAACAAGTTATGGCCCGTTGAAAATGGAGATATGTTCATTGAAAATTCTGGGAATTTTTCTAAGTGTTGAAGCACCTGTTCCCAGAACACTTTCCCGAACCCAGCTTGGAACCGGTTCGGGGGGGCGAACTGGTTCGCAGGGGTACCCGAACCGGTTCGGGGTACCTGTACGCTGGATTAAATATCAGCATTTTAAGATCGTGGGTCTCTTCATGTATTTCCCTATAAATACCAACTTCGGGAGAGTTGTTTTGCAAGACTTTAGGAGATGAATTTGAGAGTCCAAATACATCTAGTCTTCATATTTTTTGAGTCCCAAGACTCATGTTTTGATTCACACAATTGTCAAACCTTTGTGAATCTTTTTGGTAACCCAAGAACACAACCTTGTGTTTGTTCAAACCTTTGTGGAGAGATCTTTGCAACCGAGAGCTGCGTGTCATTGCTAAGGGAGTCTCTACAAAGTTTTATGGCTGCGTGTCATTGAGGAGTGCTGCGGTTCTTCCTTTGTTGATTGGACTGAGGTTCATGTGGGTTCGCTGCGTGTGGATTCATTGCTGACGACACCGACCGACGCCTGCGGGTATTCGTGTGTCACTGTATTTCATTGTAATCTGTGTAAGTTGCGATTTACTTATTATAGTGAAATAAAAGGTTTTGCCCTGCGGGGATTTTTCCTTAACTTTGTGTCGCATGTTTTATCTATGGTTTGACACACACACACACACGTAGTTGTTTGTTTATGGGTTGTTTCTAAATAGGCTCGAATTAAATAAGGGTTACTTGGAATCTTGCGAATTTAATTTAATTTAATTTAAATCAATTATCACACACCGAACCTATTCGGTTTTTCAAATTGGTATCAGAGCAGGTTGCGCTAATTTATTGCGTATTCCTATTTTCCGCAAAATCGTGTGATATTGATTTTTTTTAAAAATCAGTTTTGTGAAAAATCACAATTTTTCCTATGGAGCACTTATATAATCAGATGCCTATTTTTTAGGGGTCTAATTATGCCTACTGGAAAGCTCGTATGAAATCGATTTTAAAATCTATTGACGAGCGTGTTTGGTTGCTTGCGAAAATGGTTGGACTCCTCCCACGGTCACTGTTAATAACATCACCACTTTAAAACCCGTGTCAGCCTGGACTGAAGATGATTATAAATTGTCCAATTTTAATTCCCGTGGTCTGAGTGCTATTTCTGGAGCTGTCTCTCCTGATGAGTTTTGCCTAATTATGACGTGCACCACGTCTAAAGAGGCTTGGTATGTTTTAAAATTGACACATGAGGGTACGAACGCGGTTAAAGAGTCAAAATTACAAAATTTGGCCACCCAATTTGAGACTATCACCATGTCTGAGTCCGAATGCTTTGATGATTTTTATGCACGATTGTCGGACATTATTAACACATGTTTTAATTTAGGTGAAGTGATTGATAACACACGTGTCGTTAAAAAGATTTTGAGATCTCTCCCAAAATGCTTTATTCCTAAAGTCACTGTTTTGAACTCTTTTGGAAATTTGAAATCACTTAAGTTGGAAGAACTTGTAGGAGATCTTCAAACCTATGAGATTGACATGTTTCCCAAAACCATTAAGGCTAAGGATAAAGGCATTGCTTTAAAGACTCATTTTAAGAAAAAGAAAGAAACCGTTTGTGAGTCAGATTCTGAGGGAGATTTTGATTTTAATAATATGGCCTTGTTTGCGAAAAATTATAAAAAATTTCTCAACATGAACAAAAATAATTCTTCCAATAAAAATAATTTTTTTGAGAAAAATAAAAAGAAAGGAAAGGCCAAAGAAAGTGGTGAGAGGAAAAAAGAGAATGACTCCGATGAGGAGTGTGAGGAAGATTTTGAGAACGTCACTTGTTTTGAATGTGGGGGTAAGGGACATAAGTCATTTGAGTGTCCTACGTGGCTTAGAAAGAAAGGAAAGAAAGTATCCATGCCTGCCACACTTAGTGATAGTGAGGGTGATGAGACTAGTGGTGAGAAGTTTGTAGCTTTTTCTAGTCGTGTGAGCACACCCACCTTGTCCCACAATAGTGCACACGAATGTGATAGTGATGGTTTGAGCGCTTCAAGTGAGAGTGAAAGTGGAGATGAAAGTGAGCTCCAAAAAGCTTTTAGAGAGTTGTACACCGAGACCTTGAAAACAAAAAGGTATAATAGGGATTTAGGTCGTCGGGTTTTAGATTTGGAGAAAGAGAAGGAGGTTTTGAGAAAGGAGAAGATTGATTTGACCGACACGTTGTCTAGTCTGACGACACGTGTATCCCAACTCGAGAGTGTTCTCGAACGTGCCAGGGAGGTCAAAGTCAATTTTTTGAACGCACCTAAGAAGGTTGAAAAGGTGGTTCATAAGGGTAAAGGTGAGAAGTTAGGAATAAGTCATGACGGTGCTTCTTCTTCAAAATTAGCACCCGAGTCGGTTCCCACTTTAGTATGTGATTTATGTGAGTCTCACCCTAACCCACCTAGGCGTCCCATTCCCATTAGGAGAGTGCGTCCTAGAGTTTTTGAGAGAGGTGTTCCTAGGCCTATTTATGTTTGCTCACATTGCAAGAGGAGATGACACCTTAGGGAATTTTGCTTTAAGTTGGGGTATGTGTCACGTTTTGCGTCTACACGTGTTTCTGGCACACATGCAACCACACATGATACTTTACATGCTCCCGGAGACTACATGAGAGAGTTTGCACATTTAGGTGGGCAAGTTAAGTTTTTAGTCAAAACTTCACAAGAATTGATGGAGGTTTTTCATAAGTTGTCACCACCTTTGGAAAACCCCTCCGCACCTAATGATTGAGGTTTGAATTGTTTACTAGCATAGGGTGATTTTCATGATGTCATTGTTTGCCTATTGCTAGAATGTATCATTTTTGTATATATTCTTGTTTTGAAAAATTTTGAAAAAACACAAAAAGATTTTATTTTGATAAATTTTTTTGAAAAAGGCCAAAAAGATTTTTCTGTTTTTGCACCTTTTATGGATGAGCATTTAAGTTAGCCAAGTCACAACTTCATTCCATATATCCATGTGACTGTTTGATAGAGATTTGAGAAGCTACATCATTTCATCCATGTGCTTTACATTGATTGGAGTCTTTGAGATGTAATTAGTGATATCTTCCTACATGTTTGACTCCTATATCCTTTATTGCACACATGCACGGCTATATTTGATTATTGCACTTGTCTATATCATGTTGGCTTGCGTGTTTTCATCTCAATCCTATCTATACAATGTACAAATATGCGATAAAACTTGACAAGATTGGAATGCATGTAAAAACCGTTTTGGTGAGACTGTGTGTTTTTGTATAACGGGGAGGGGCTGCGAAAGGTAATCATCTATCCTTTGCGCAAAAGCCACCGTTAAAAAGGACCTAAAAAATGGAGGAATTTTAATATCCGAGGTCCAAAGAGGTCAAAAGAGCCCGAAAAAATTTACAGGCAATAAAAAGCAATTCATGCCAAATATGGGCCACTTATGTTTCACCATCAATTCTCCAAAGTTTGAGAATTTAGAATGCCTCTATTCAAAATTATATCTGAGGGAGTTTGGTTGGAAAATTTTTAAACGGGTTTGCACTTCCTTGAAAGTCCTGAAATAGCATAAAATCATTTTGGACGTTATTGGTGTGAAAATCATTTTGAGCTTTGATTTGTTGATTTGATTGAGTCAATATCTTATACTGTCACTCTTTAACACCAAAGGAAGCATTTGAATTCATTTGCTAGGAATATCCAATATTCATCGTGCACATATGTCATGTTTGTATACATTGATTTTCCTATCGAATTTGATCACACCACTTCATTTACGCTATCATCGACTTGGTTGCTTTCTGTTTATTCATGGTGTGCTTTTATCCTAGTGACACCCCACACTTGCTTATTTGATTTATTTCTCTAATTTTTCTATTTGGGGACATCATAAAAAGGGGGAGAAAGAATTATCATATTATGGGGGAGTTTGAATTTTGGGGGAGTTTTTGAGATGTTGCTTATGTTTTTATCATATATTGATATCCATGTTATCTGATTTCAAACTCGATATGTCACGTGGTATTTGCTTTGTCGCATGTGTGTAGGTATGAAGATTGCAGATCTATATGTTGCACACCCTGATGAGAAAAGTTTTGAGATTCCTGAAGAATTGAAGAACAAACGATGAAGACTATTCATTTGTACCTTTTCCAGTTTTGGGTTCATGGGAGGGTAGATTTGTATAGGCAATTTCATATTTGATAATTCGGATTTTTTATGTATGTACCGGCATAGACATAGGGGGAGATTTGTAAGGACATTTTTCTCATGTCCGAAATGTTTCATTTATTTATGTTGTACGCCGCTACATTTGGCACGTCACCTCACGATCTCACATGACGGCCTCTATCCGAATTCCAGGAATCAAGCATGCATTATCTCCACTAATATGTCCCTCATCTGCATCAACTACTTCACGTTCCTTGATTGTAGGCTCGTAATGCAAGTGGAACGCAAGAGAAGTCAAATCAGTGAAACAAGGAATGATAGGGATGTTCAAGGGCAAATTGATAATTTTACAGCCACCGTCCGGAGGACCGGTCAACTGGAAAGTTGAAGAGCTTGCCGCAACAAAGATACTGGAAGAAACGGCACCTCAATCCGAGCTACGGTGAACAAGTTATGGCCCGTTGAAAATGGAGATATGTTCATTGAAAATTCTGGGAATTTTTCTAAGTGTTTAAGCACCTGTTCCCAGAACACTTTCCCGAACCCAGCTTAGAACCGGTTCGGGGGGGGGGGGGGGGGGCGAACCGGTTCGCAGGGGTACCCGAACCGGTTCGGGGTACCTGTACGCTGGATAGAATTTCAGCATTTTAAGATCGTGGGTCTCTTCATGTATTTCCCTATAAATACCAACTTCGGGAGAGTTATTTTGCAAGACTTTAGGAGACGAATTTGAGAGTCCAAATACATCTAGTCTTCATATTTTTTGAGTCTCAAGACTCATGTTTTGATTCACACAATTGCCAAACCTTTGTGAATCTTTTTGGTAACCTAAGAACACAACCTTGTGTCTGTTCAAACCTTTGTGGAGAGATCTTTGCAACCGAGGGTTGCGTGCCATTGCTAAGGGAGTCTCTACAAAGTTTTATGGCTGCGTGTCATTGAGGAGTGCTGCGGTTCTTCCTTTGTTGATTGGACTGAGGTTCATGTGGGTTCGCTGCGTGTGGATTCATTGCTGACGACACCGACCGACGCCTGCGGGTATTCGTGTGTCACTGTATTTCATTGTAATCTGTGTAAGTTGAGATTTACTTATTATAGTGAAATAAAAGTTTTTGCCCTGCGGGGATTTTTCCTTAACTTTGTGTCGCATGTTTTATCTATGGTTTGACACACACACACGTAGTTGTTTGTTTATGGGTTGTTTCTAAATAGACTCGAATTAAATAACGGTTACTTGGAATCTTGCGAATTTAATTTAATTTAATTTAAATCAATTATCACACACCGAACCTATTCGATTTTTCACTTCTGTTGGGAATGCGTATAGTATTGCACTTAAATGACGGGTGAGATAATTATTGCATGTGAGAGTTGATGGGTGGAATATATTGCGAATCGATTGCATTATTATTTATTCATATTTAAGTCAATTCTTGTAACTGTAGGGATCTGACCTAAATCATAAAAATATTTTTTAGGTTTACCTAGAGAGGATCAACATCGCTGAGGGGAGATCAGACATGTAGCTCCACTTTGCGTAGCGAATTTTAGTCTTTTGATTCTAGAATAGATTACTACGTATTTCAGTTCTAGTTATTTCAATTTAAAAGTTTTGTATGGGCATAAGCCCAAATTTATGATTCCGTTAGTTTTTATTTATAGTCATGATGTTCAGATATTTCTGATTTATTTATGTAGTTATGTGATTTAAGTTCCATATTGCATGCGTGAATGATTTAATTATAATTTTTATTTTTTAGTTTAATGCTAAGAATGATATAAATTGTTAGATAAGCTCCATCTTTGGTGTATTATGTTAATTAAAATATATACTATTGTATTTTATTAAATTTAAAATATGAAATAAATCATATTTATGCAATAAAAATTATACCATTAGAACTTACAAACGAAGAAGATGACCGAGTCAAGTGTTTGACACTCTCTCCTTAAGACAAAATGCGCTCCCGCTACGGTGCTTACGACAATGAACAATGAACGTTTGCCTCCCAGGATAAAACGGTTTCTACACGCACAAGAAGCACTTTAGTGTGCGTGTCCCACGAACCAATTATGTTGATACTCTATCCGACTCGATCGGGAATGAAAAGTATTGACAATATATTTTCTCTCTTTTTTCTCTCTCTAAAAAATGAAGACAAGTCTTGTATTTATAGAAAACAATGGTATTTTCATGAAAAGACATGTCTTTTAGAAAACAGTCACTTTAGGGACGTTTTTCATGAACTGTCACAACTTATGGTGAACAGTCACGACCTTTAGGGACGGTTTTGAAAAACAGTCATTATATAGCGAACAGTCACAACCTTTAGCGACAGTTACGAAAATTCGTCTCAGAAAATTAAATAAAATTTTCCAATAAACTTCATACATAAATGGGCCACTTTGATACCAAATTTATTATTCATTATTTATCCGTTTTAAACAAATAAATATATCGCGTGACTCGTCATACTACAAGGAACGCGCACGTACTTGATCCTACTTTTACCAATATATTAATTTGGTCATAAAATAATTTGTATAAAATCACAATATTTTCCAACATATTGATCCGACCATCCCTTACTTGAAAAATAGGAG
This sequence comes from Sambucus nigra, assembly GCA_949130495.1. Classification (NCBI taxonomy): domain Eukaryota; kingdom Viridiplantae; phylum Streptophyta; class Magnoliopsida; order Dipsacales; family Adoxaceae; genus Sambucus; species Sambucus nigra. The sequence continues at coordinate 77,715,282 of OX422208.1, forward strand.
TTGTGAGAAAAATATGTCATTGTTTTTAATTCTTGAACAAAAAATAAAAATAATATTGACAAGTTAAAGTTTTTTTTTAGAAAAGTTAAATCTATTCTCTCTCTCCACCACCACCACGACGCCATCATCCCACTCCCACCACGACCCCCATCTTTTCTCTCTCTCTCTCTCTCTCTCTCTCTCTCTCTCCACACCCACGACTCCACCACCACCAGGACACCATCACCCAAACCCTACCGTGAAACCTTCCCCTGCTGTTGCTGGTTCCTTCGCCGTCCATTTCATGAATCTGAGATAAATTATTTTGAGTTCATATTTCAACTTTGGGTTCGTATTGTCGGTTCATATTTCGATATTTGGCTTATGATATGTTTGATTTGAATATTGAGTTTCTCCGAGTGTGTGGTTTTTTAAAGGTGGAGATGGAATGGGTGGTGGGTTTTGCTTCCTTGTGGTGGGAGGGTGGGCAGAGGGAAAACGGTGGTGGTGGAGGTTTGAAATGGTGGTTGAGGTTTGAATTTTGGATGGGATGGGTTTTTGATGCTTGTGCTCAGAAGTAAAAGAGAATGAGTTGGATTTTTGTTTTTTGTTTTTTGTTTTTTCTTGTTTATTTTTTATTTTTTTATTTTGGGTTTTGAAATTAGGGTTGAAGGGTAATGTAGTCCATTTAACCGTAAAAATGGAGGGAACCTCACTGTTGAGTTTAATTGAATGAGTTTGTCGAGTATTTTTTTAGGGAGTCACCTGCAAAATCGCAATAATTTAAGGGAGCTAGGTGTGATTTTTCCTTATTTTTACTTTAAATAATTAAAGGCATTTTGAGTAAATAGTACAATTCACACTTTAAAGCTACTCATTTATCTTATTTACACATACACATTCATATATTTTTATCTTTTTACTTATCACGAATACAACTCAATTATAAGCAACACAACACAACACAACACAACACAAAATTTTAGTCTTTTACTTAACATGAACACGATCCAATTACAAGCGACACGACATAACACGATACAAGAAATCTTATTTTTTTTAAATCAACATCAAGAACATGACCTAAATAAAACGAGACACGACACAAAATGATACAATTTTTTTTACGTGACGTGAAATCAACTCAAATAAAAGCGATGACACGATATAAAATATATTTTTTTAAACAAAAAATGAATAGGAAAAGTGACACGATGGTACAACATGACATGCTATATTTTTTTCAACCTGTCATGAACATGACCTGAGTAAAAGCGGCACAAAAAAAGTTATTTTTTAAAATAAAAAACGAACCTGACCAATATAAAAATTGCACGACACGACACAATGTGAAATATATCTTTAGATTATCTAATTTTAGGACTTAAAATAATATTGATTATGGATATAGGACAACAAACATTTTGTTTCCATTTTTAGTCCCTATTTTCAAATTAAAGGGACACGTGGCATGCTGTGATTGGTTGACGTTTTATGAATATGGGTCCGCGCCAGCGACTTTATTCAAAAATAGGGACTAAAACCATAAATAAAATGTTTGTTGTCTTATTTCCAAAATGTATATTACAATAGGTCCTAAATTTACAAAGCCCCATATATTTTTTACTTATCAGGAACACGACCCAAGTAAAAGCGTAACAACAAAAAAATTTATTTTTTTAACCAAAAACGAATCCGTCCAAAATAAAAATGACACGACATGGATTTTTACTTGTGTGTTGTGCCGCTATTACTTGGTTCGTGTTCGTGATAGCCAGAAAAAAAAATCATGTCGTGTCGTAATATTTTTATTTTGATCAGGTTCGTTTTTGGTTAAAAAAAAAAACATTTTATGTTGTTTCGCTTTTACTTAGGTCGTGTTCGCGATATGTAATTTTTTTTCATGTTGTGTTGTGCCATATTTATTCTGATCGGCAGGGGCAGAGCTATGTGGGCGTTGGGCCGGGCTATAGCCCAGTTCTAGTTGCCCCCCAAAATTTTAACAGCACTAAAAATATTAATCAAACTTAGTTTAGCCCACACACTCAAAGTAATAGCCCAATCAATTCAAAATCCACTTTCAGTTATTACAATCATCACTCGCATGCTAATAGATATGTCTTGTTTCTCTCTCTATCTATTTATATCTTGATGTTAGAGTTGGGGATAATTTTAGCATTAAATGGTTAATGTTTGTTTTTTTATATTGATGAAATAATTTTTGGGGGTTAATTTTACTAAAATGCTTGTATGGTTAATTTTAGGGTTTATGTTAAGATTAATTTTAAGGATTGCTCGTTTAAATTACAAATTAATTTTTTTTATTTGTTCGTATATTTTTAGGGCATAAAATCTATAATCAATATATGTTTCTCTTTCCATGAGATTAAATAAGTATTTAAGTAATTATTTAGTAAATACTAAAAAATAACCTCAAAAAAATTCGACTCAGGGGCTCCCGGCCCGAACCCCCCAAAATCACTGTTAACTTAGCCTCAGGTACTGTGGTCAGGTTCGTTTTGGGTTTTAAAAAATAAAACTTTATGTTGTGCCGCTTTTACTTGTGTCGTATTCATAATAGGTTGAAAAAAATATCATGTCATCTCATATCGTCATGTCACTTTTTGTGTTCGTTTTTGGTTTAAAAAATATAATTTATGCCGTGTCATGTTATGTCACTTTTATTTGAATTGTTTTCACCGTTGAGATTGACACTTGTCCCATAATTGTTAAAATATGACCAATAAATAAAAAAATAAAAACATGAGAATGACTACAAATGAATCTTTAAAAGTGAGATTATATACTTGTGGTCCCAATTTATTTGAATAAAAAATTCAAAATTGAATTTACTTGGTGGAAAAAGGCTATTGGTTTGTTAGACCCAAATATTTACATGAACCCCATAAATATTATCAGATCAATAATAAGGAGAAAAGACCTCCTTATGTGGCAATTACAAAGATGGTTTTATTAAACGAACAATACAAAGAGCAAATGCAAAGAAAGCTATTAATTCCTAACTTTCTTAATGTTATATAAGCCATCCGTGTTAATAATACCTTTCAGGTTATGATAAATCCCAAAAAAGTTATGCTAAACCATATCACCCTTCTTGCAAGCCCAATTAGCAGAAATTCCGTAATGCTATTAGCCTCCCTATATCAATGACAGTAGGTAACAACCACCAACTTTGACATCTTTGTGATTCGTTTGAATGTAGTCTTTTCGAAATCAAGAAGAATCAATTTAAATATAGGGGTTTCTTTTATTGTTTTAAAAGAATCAATTGAAATCAAGTAGAGCGTGCGAGCCCGTTAGTGTGATTCACATCAAAGATGATATCCTCTAGATTCCTTTGAAAACGGGTAGGTAGAAATCTATTGGATCTTTGAACTGAATTACAGATATTTAAGCCATAATGGGTATTTTAAGTAATTGACCAGACTATAGTGTATTTTTTTTTTCTATATAGCACAATTTTAGATTTGTATATAATTTTTTGTTTTTTAGAGGGTACTGTTTTACTTGGAGCATTTCAATTGTAACCGAGAATTCGACTGAATTTTTGGAGACTGAATGATGTGGCGATCTTATATTGATTGATTTTTAGGTCTCACTGGCATGAACCCCCAAATCAATCAATAACAATTTGACACCTCAGTGTGTCCATGATTTTTATGTCAAAAATTCGCTCTAAATATAATTTTTGTTTAACTTATTACAAGTTAGATTCCTCCCACCCCACACAGTAGAAGGAAATAAACGCCCTACTACATAACATTACAGGTGTAGTTTTTCATCAATGCTCATGTGTTTGTGTTATCAAAATTTCATTTCATTCAATTTTGTTTATTATCATTTTTATATGTACATCAATTAAGCCTTATAAATCCAACAGATTTTCTCTTGGTATTCCTCTAGTTTGGATTTTGGCCAAAGGATCTTAACAAAGTTTCTCTATAATTTTTTAACCCTTGCTCTTTGTATACCTCCAGTTTGGGATTAAACACCTCCATATCTACCCTTCATTTCTTTCTTGCCTGATAAATGGCTAACAAATTTGAGCCAACATCATTACGTATTCTCAAGAAATAAAAGCCAAGGTTGTTTGGTTTACTCACCAGATAACCTATATTACATCGTTCTTTGTTGGAACACAACTGTTGCCGGACAGCTGTTATCTTTAAAGTGTGCAAACTTGAAATACCTTTTGGCAATTGTCCCACATCGGTAGGGCGCTTCCATTTGAAGTGGTATATCTACAATTTATTTGGAATAAATGGGCAAGTCCTTTGGACATTAGATGTTTTGTGTGTATGAGTGAAGGTCTTATTGGGCCTCCGGGTCTTGGGCTTGAGCTCATTAAAAATAATTTTTTGGACAAATACATAACTGTTTTTTGGGCTTTAAAAATTATTTTTAACCGTTTTTTAATTTCGAAAATTTCTGAGTTGAAATTTTCAACACAGTTGCCCACTACTTTCCAGATTTTTCTCTCCACGTTTTTGTCCAACGTCTTTTTTTTGTTGCCCCATAAAAGAGGTATTCCACCTCCATTTTTTACATACCTGTTCTGCAACTTCTCAAAACACAAAACTGCTTCTAAAGTTTTTCTTTCCTACAGTGGAATAATAAATCAACCCCAGATTTATTATTAGACTCGAGCAATTATTAAGAATGGATGTACATGGACCAAATTGATTCTTGTGCTTTATCAATCCGTATTTTATTAATTGGAGGCTGTTTTATCCTGGGGTGGCGAGGCATTTCTGACTGTCAGCACACATTGGGCAGAGCCGCGAAACACCTTAAAGAGAGCGACATTGTCCGCGACTCAGCCGTGTTCTAGACTGTACCTGCTTCCGGGGTTTCTGGTTCTTTCTGTCTCGAATTTATTTGCTCCAAAATTGGATAATTTCGTTCCTTAATTTACTGCTGCTACAACAATTTTAAGGTGTTCTGAAATTCTGGCATGGACGAAATTAACTCTAGCAATCTTAACAAGCCTTTCAAATATGAAGGCACCCATTTTAAACGTTGGAGCAAAAAATTGCTATTTTATTTAACTACGAAAAAAATCGCATCATGTGTTCAATTTAACAAACCCGTGGTAAATAATCCACCTAGTATTGAGGAAAGCAAAACCATTAGAACTTGGGAGGAAAATAATTTTTTGTGCAAGAATTATATTTTGAATGCTCTAAGTGACGAACTTTATGACTATTATGCCAATTATAAAACTACAAAAGATGTTTGGGATGCACTATTTAAAAAATATGACACGGAGGAGGCGGGTGCTAAAAAATATGCCGTCAGCCGTTATTTGAAATTTCAAATGACGGATGAAAAATCTGTTGTTGCTCAAACCCAAGATTTGCAAATGATTACCCATGAAATAATTTCCGAGGGGATGACTTTAGATGAGCAATTTCAGGTGACTGTAATTATTGATAAATTGCCTCCATTATTCAAAGAGTTTAAAAATGTTTTGAGGCATAAGTCTAAAGAATTTTCACTAGAGTCACTCATTACTAAATTGAGAATTGAGGAGGAATCCCGAAAACAGGACTATAAAGATGAAATTCTTGTTGTGTCTAACAACAAAAATCAGAAAAAGAACCACACTCCAGTTGTTTTAAAGGCAAACGAAAAAAATATGAAAAATCAGAAAAAGAACCACAACCAGAATTTTAAAAATCAGACTCAGACTCAGAATGAGAATAAGAACCGTGGAAATGGACAGTATAGCAACTCGGGACAATTTCTCTGTTTCAAGTGTGGCAAGCCTAGCCATATGGCTCGCAAATGTCGCAATGTGCCACAAGCACAAGCGAATTTGACCGAATATGACCTATGTGCTATGATTTTAGAAATCAACATGGTTAGCGATGCCGAAGGGTGGTGGTTGGATACTGGCGCTTCCCGCCATATCTTTTATGATCGTACTTTGTTTAAGACTTATTCTGACACTGCAGATAAGAAGGTGTTGTTAGGTGATTCTCACTCCACTGAGGTTGCTGGTACTGGAAATGTGAAATTGAAGTTCACTTCGGGAAATACTGTTATCCTCAAAGATGTTCTTCACACTCCCGAGATAAGAAAAAATTTGATTTCGGGTTATCTTCTCAACAAAGCTGGCTTTACTCAAACTACTTGTGCTGATTTTTTTACTTTGACCAAAAATGAAATTTTTGTAGGCAAGGGTTATGCCACTGATGGGATGTTTAAGTTGAATGTTGATGCAATGAATAAAATTTCTCCTTCTGCTTATATTGCTTGTTCATTTAATGTTTGGCATGCTAGGCTGTGTCATGTTAGTAAACGACTTGTTAAAAATATGAGCACTTTAGGATTAATTCCAGAATTATCATTAAATGATTTTGAAAAATGTGAATGGTGTAGTCAAGCAAAAATCACTAAGACATCACATAAATCTGTTTTTAGAGAATCTGAACCACTTGATTTAATTCATTCGGATATTTGTGAATTGGATGGTGTCACAACTAGAAATGGCAAACGTTATTTTATAACTTTTATTGATGATTGTTCCGATTATTCATTTGTGTATTTAATGAAAAATAAAAGTGAAGCATTTGACATGTTTAAAATTTTCCTAAATGAAATTTAAAATCAATTTAATCGAAAAATAAAAAGGTTACGTAGTGATAGAGGCACCGAATATGATTTTGGACCATTTATTGAATTTTATAAAACCCACAGTATTATTCACGAAAAAACTGCCCCTTATTCGCCCGAAATGAACGGTAAAGCCGAAAGAAAAAATAGGACATTAACTGAATTAGTTGTGGCTCTTTTATTAAATTCAGGAGCTGCGTCACATTGGTGGAGTGAAATTATTTTGACTGTGTGTCACGTACTTAATAGAATTTCTAAGACTAAATGAAAATATCTCCTTATGAAATTTGAAAAAATATTAAGCCCAACGTGTCATACTTTAGAACGTGGGGGTTCTTAGCCTATGTTCGTATACCCGACCCTAAGAGGTCTAAATTGGCTAGTAGAGCATATGAGTGCGTTTTTATAGGCTATGCTATTAATAACAAAGCATACCGATTTTATGACTTGAAAAATCAAGTAATTATTGAATCAAATGACGCCGATTTTTATGAAGATAAATTTCCTTTTAAATTGAGAAATAGTGGGGGCGAGTCAACCACTAATATTTCTTTAAATAAAAATAAATAAAATAATGAATCCATTTTAGAAATTCGAAAAAGTAAAAGGGCTTGTGTAGAAAAAGATTTTGGTCCCGACTTTTATGCTTACACTCTAGAGGAGGATCCTAACACTATTCAAGAAGCTTTATCTTCTTTAGATGACGATTTATGGAAAGGGGCTATTAATGATGAAATGGATTCTTTGGAAACAAATAAAACTTGGCATTTAGTGGACCTTCCTCCTGGGTGTAAAACAATTGGGTGTAAATGGATTCTTAAAAAGAAATTAAAACCTGAGGGCACTGTTGAAAAATATAAGGCACGTCTTGTTGCTAAAGGTTTTAGACAAAGAGAAAACGTAGACTTCTTTGATACATTTTCACCCGTGACTAGAATAACGTCTATACGTGTACTATTTGCTATAGCTGCCTTAAATGATTTAATTGTACACCAAATGGATGTTAAAACTACTTTTTTAAATGGAGAATTAGAAGAAGAGATTTATATGGATCAACCTGATGGATTTATAGTACATCGTTAAGAAAATAATGTATGTAAACTAGATAAATCTCTTTATGGACTCAAATAGGCACCTAAACAATGACATGATAAATTTGATAGCTTAGTCATTTCTAATGGGTTTAAAATTAATGAAAGTGACAAATGCATTTATTATAAATATGTAGAGAATATTTGCACTATCATATGTCTTTATGTTGATGACTTGCTTATATTTAGTTCTAATATTCATGCCGTAGAAAATGTTAAATCATTATTATGTGTCAATTTTGATATGAAGGATTGGGTGAAGCTAGTGTAATATTAGGAATTAATATTACTAGGTCAGAAAAGGGACTTTCTTTGGATCAATCTCATTGCATTGAGAAAGCTCTAAAGAAATATAATTACTTTGACTGTAAACCTGCTAGTACTCCATTTGACCATAGTGTAAAGTTATTTAAGAACACTGGCGACAGTGTAAATTAAAATGCTTATGCAAGCATTATAGGTAGCTTACGTTATGCTACAGATTGCACTAGACCTGACATAGCTTATGCTGTGGGAGTACTATATAGATTTACTAGTAGACCTAGTATGGAGCATTGGCATGCTATTGAGAGGGTCATGAGGTACCTTAAAAGGACGATGAACCTCAGATTACAATTATAATAAGCATCCCGCTGTCCTTGAAGGATTTAGTGATGCTGATTGGAACACCCTATCTGATGATTTAAGGTACTAGTGGATATATATTTAGCATCGCTGGCGGTGCAGTTTCCTGAAAATCTAAGAAACAAACTATTTTGACTCAATCCACTATGGAGTCTGAGATGATAGTTCTAGCTACTGCCAGTGAAGAGGCAGGTTGGTTAAGAAACCTCCTGTCAGAAATCCCATTATGGGAAAGATCGATACCAGCCGTTTTGATTCATTGTGATAGTACCGCGGCTATTGCAAAAGTTGAGAACCGTTATTATAACGGTAAGAAATGACAAATACGTCGTAAACATAGCACTGTTAGATAATTTATTTCTATAGGTGCTGTGAGGGTGGATCATATACGGTCTGAACAGAACTTAGCTGATCCTTTGACGAAAGGACTAGCTAGGGAGAAGGTGTGGAACACCTCGAAAGGGATGGGACTAAAGCCCTTGGATAAATGAGTCATTTGTGATGGTAACCCAACATATGGACTGTAGATCCCAAGAAATATGTTCAAAGGGTAATAACAAGTCACAAGTGATATGGGTTGAATCATGTGATTATTAATTAATATAGAACGGGATTTTACTCCGAGTCCATCCCTATGGAGCATGATATCCTGAAACGAGTTAAGGAAGGGTTATTATAACTCTTAATGAGATCTATAGCTCTATTTTGAGTGGTGTACTTAGCTACAGGAGTATTCTTGATAGACTCACCTAAGTGAATGTGGAAGTGTGGCCGCTTCCTATGGATATTTGGGTAAATTCCTAAAGCGTTCACTATACTGGGATAGAAGCACATGGACGTAACGTGCTAGCTATTAGAATGACATCCAAGTGGGGTTGTGTGTGGAATGTTGTCAGAGGTAGAGTTCAAAACTACGGTTACTCTAGTATATTCTGAATCATCTTTACTACGTAATGGTTCAATTCGAAAGATACCTTTGCTTATGCACAATTCTATGAATTATTGCTTGATAAAATGTTTTCAAATTTTGCAAGTGGGGGAATGTTGGAACACAGCTGTTGCCGGACAGCTGTTATCTTTAAAGTGTGCAAACTTTGAAATGCCTTTTGGCAATTGTCCCACATCAGTAGGGAACTTCCATTTGAAGTGGTATATCTACAATTTATTTGGAACAAATGGGCAAGCCCTTTGGGCATTAGATGTTTTGTGTGTATGGGTGGGGGTCTTATTGGGCCAAGTCACACACGCGTGCGCATCGCTGCAGCCGTCCGTCTGGCCCGACCCGTGCCCATGTTCGGGTCCGGGTCTTGGGTCTTGGGCTTATTAAGAAATAATTTTTTGGACAAATACAAAACTGTTTTTGGGCTTTAAAAATTATTATTTAACTATTTTTTAATTTCGAAAATTAAAACGTTATTATATCTGAGTTGAAATTTTCAATCCAGTTGCCCACTACTTTCCAGATTTTTCTCTCCACGTTTTTGTCCAACGTCTTTTTTTTGTTGCCCCATAAAAGAGGTATTCCACCTCCGTTTTTTACATACCTGCTCTACAACTTCTCAAAACACAAAATTGCTTGTAAATTTTTTCTTTCCTACACTGGAATAATAAATCCACCCCAGATTTATTATTAGACTTGAGCAATTATTACGAATGGATGTACATAGACCAGATTGATTCTTGTGCTTTATCAATCCGAATTTTATTAATTGAAGGTTGTTTTATCCTGGGGTGGCGAGACATTTCTGACTGTCAGCACACATTGGGAAGATCCACGAAATACCTTAAAGAGAGCGACATTGTTCGCGACTCAGCCGTGTTCTAGACTGTACCTGCTTCCGGGGTTTCTGGTTCTTTCTGTCTCGGATTTATTTGCTCCAAAATTGGGTAATTTCGTTCCTTAATTTACTGCTACTACAACATTCTTTAAGTATTATGTATGCACAACACAAATAATTTATACACGCCCCAGTCACATTGGATGGGTTAACTGGCTACACCCTAACCAGAACAGTGATTGCGTTACGCACACCTTGCCCACCCCTCTGCTGGTCCTATTCTTCTCGGTGTTGTCCCGACCACGATAAAGGTGATTATGTGATCATTGGCTTTTTAGCATCGGGACGATTCGATGTGGCGGCGATCATATTGGCTCGAACTGAGGGGTTGTGGTTTAAAAAGATACCACACCGTATGTAATAATGGTATAAATATTTCGTATATAATATAGGGAGATAATTGTAGTTAAAATATAATAGTTTTTTTTACTGCTCCATTTATTTTAGATGAGGGGATGTGGTTTGTGGCATATTATACAACTTAGTTATCCCTTGGCCCAATTTCACTTAAATTACTTTGAAAATATGTATATTTTTTGTGCTTTTATGATTTGCTTTTTATTTAAAAAAAATATTAAGCAAGAACAAACCTAAACTATTTAATTCTTTAATATATTATATTGGATTATCACTCGATTACCTTTATTATGATTTATTTCACAGAAGATGACGAACATGATAAATGTCCTACAATCCAGTTGAGCTTCAGCAGTATTTTCACATATATTCCTTACATTTTCTATACACATTTACAAATTTGTACGCGGGGATGAAAACTAGTAAGAAATGAAATAGCGTCCACACATAAATTAATCAAACTAGATGAGGCAAACACTTTAAGCCTTCCACTAAACCCCCACTTTCTGCTTGCATATTAGTCCCAATATTAAAAGAAATCGCAAAATCTTTAACTAAAAAAAACTTTATGGTCACAAGTAATTCCACCGCAACCGCTAATATATGGGTTACCTTGACATCGACACGCACCATATAAATTTAATATCTCATCCGTCCCAAATTAATAATTTTACTTTCCTTTATGAGTCGTCTCAAATAAATTATCAACTTTTTTAACTTAATCAACAAACCAAATTTCACAATAGTGAGCAAGGCTTGATTTTGACCATCGATTGAATGAATCCTTAAAAATTATCATTTTCAAAGAGTGGCTATTAATTTGGGACGGTGCTAATATCATTATATGATTTGGCTATTTACACCATTTAAACAAAATAAATTTGGCCGAATGATACTCAAACAAAATACCTAAATTTGGCCGGAGAAGACTCAAAATAGTTCATTGATTTAGAGATAGTTTAGATGTGATTATCCCTTTATTTTATTGTTGTTAAATTGTAAAGAGAGTGGTACGGAATCATGAGACTCCTTAACGAATGTATTTCAGATTTCGTTGTTACCTTTAAAAAGATCATGTTTGATGGAAAATCCTTATAATTTGTACTTTATTAATTGTGATGAATGGATATTTTTACTAACTCTGATAATGAGACCGAGGCCTCTTAAAGGCCACAACTTAGTAATTTTGCCCTGATTAAAAAGTTTTAAATTTTTTTGTGAGATTACCCCACGGCCTAACACGACAAGGCTACGTGCATTACAGATAAAGTACCAAATAACCTACATGTTTATTTATACGTCATATCATAGTTATCAATTAATCCATTAGACATATTTTTCTTACAAAATAATTGGAAACAAACTCAAATTAGAGAAAAAAACATACGAATAAGTAGATATCCTTAATTTGAAAAATTACAACATCTACTTTGTCAAAATCTAAATATGTTTAAAACTAAATAATATAGAAAATTAACTGAGAGCTTATATGTGCTAAAGAAAATTGACGTTTGATATCACTTCCAATATTAAAAGTTGTGATAAATTAGTAATGTTATATATATATATATATATATATATATATATAAATTTGGTATTTAGGCTTATTAAATCGGTATTTTGGGATGATATTTTCGGTATTTTATTTGGTACGGTAAATTAGGTAAATCGGTTTTTGAAATGTCTACACTAAAACCAATCACAAAGTTTTCGGTAAATTTGGTTTGCGATAATAAAAAGTAGTGAACCAAAACCATATCTTTTTCATATCAATACGACACGGTATGGTAAAAAATTGTACCATGACCAACCCTAGGACAAACAATGATGGTTTCTGACAATATTAATCCATCATTAAGTATTAAGTCAAATTAAATATATAAATTTCCTTAAATTTAAGGATTGTTTGTTTTTACCTCTTAATACTAAATTGAGTTTCGTTCAGCATTAAGAGGTGAAATTTGGTGTTTCTTTTTATCTCTAAATGCTAAAAAATATTTATAATCTAAATACTTAATGCTATATTCTTTTAATTAAATTTTATTCTAATTTTACGCGTATTTTATATTTTAAACGACGCTATAATATACAAAACAAATTAGTAGCTAGTTAGTAATGACAAAATGGTCAAATTACCTATACACAAAATTCATAACCATATACTTTAACCAAAACACATACATTCAAAGGTACATTCAGATAAAAATAAACTCACTTTTCAATATTCAGAGTCAACCATTCAACATTAAGTTGTCAGCATTAAACATTCAGAATTCAACGCTAAAAAGGTAAACATCCCCTTAGTCCCTAAACTTAAAATTAGTCAATTCAACCCCTCAACTATTCAGTTGCAATCAATTTAGCCCTTATTTTAAAAACACCGTTAACTTTAACGGCAAAAATAGTTTATGTGTCATAGGGGTCAAAATGCATATGCATTCAATTTATTTTTACATTCAAATATTTGTACATAATATGATTATACGTGATATATATAAATATTATATATACAATAAAAATATATAAACTAAAACTATATGTGTTAAAACACAATACAACACGATTTTTTTCATTTACCTAAATCAAGTAAAATCCGACATGACATGACACGACACAAAATCTATTTTTAATTAACACGACTACGACCGAAATAACATGCGACATGACACGAATTCGTATTTTTTTTACCTAAAACAAATATGACCAATTAAAATAGGACACCACATAAAATCATCTTTTGTTGCCTAAAACAAAAATGATCCAAATAAAACACGACGCGACACGAAATATTTTTTATACTAAACAGTAACACGAAATGACACAAATGCTAACCCAAACAAATCGCTACACGACATATCTTTTTTTTACCTAATACGAACATGACATGAGAAGAAAATTTTTGTATGCCTAACACGAACACGATCAGATTAAAACACGACACGATAAAAAATATTCTTTTCTACCTAATACGAATACGACTAAAATAATACAAATTCGTGTCATGTTAGGTAAAAAAGAGATTTCGTGTCATGCCGTGTTTTAATTGGGCCACGTTAATGATAGGTAAAAAAAATACTTCGTGACGTGACGTGTTTGAATTAGGTCGTGTTCGGGTTAAGTAAAAAAAGACTTCATGTTGTGTCAGGTTTAATAAAGTCGTGTTCACATTTGGTTAAAAAATAAAGTTGCACTGGTTTGCAGTTTAATTGGGTCATACTTGAGTTATATTAAAATAAGATCCCGTGTTGTGTTTTATTTGGGTCGTGTTGGTGTTCGATGAGAAAAAAAGATTTCTTGTTGTGTTGTGTAATAATTAGGTCTCCGTGTTATGTAAAACAATAAAATTTATTATCGTGTCACGTTTTATTTTGTTAGTGTTAATGAAAAAAATATGTTGTATCGTGTCGTGTTTTACTTTGTTCATGTTAGGTAATAAAATAAGATTTCTTGTCGAGTTTTAGTTGGAATGTATTAATGTTAGGTAAAAAAAATATTTTGTGACGTGTTTTGCTTGCACCTTTTTGTTATTTGGCAAAAAACAAGATTATATGGTGTATTGTGTCATGTTAATGTTAAGTAAAAAATAAGATTTTATGTTGTATCATGTTATATTTGGATTGTGTTCGTGTTAGTTAAAAAAGAAAACATTCCTTGTCACATCATGTCATGTTTTAATTGGTTCATGTTAGGTAAAAAAAATAAGATTTTGTATCGTTTCGTGTTTTAACAAATATAGTTTTAGCGTAGAATTTAACATATATAGAAGGCGCCTATATGAAACATATAAGCATATAATGCGTAAATATATTAATGTAAAATATATATGTATTTCACCCCTACGGCCGTTTGACTATTTATTCCGTTAATTTTAACGATTTTTTTAACAGAATGATTGAATTGGTTGCAATTTTATGGGATGCATTCACTAAATTATTAGTTTATGGATTAAATTAAAAATACTTACATAAGGAGTGACTTCTCAAAGGAGTAATATCTATTTTAGCCCTACTGTCTCCTCAATCATGAAGCAACATAAAACCTTTGAGCAACATGTAACAAGGCCTCGTCCTACCATGGTTCATTCGTCCCCAAAATGCGCGTTCTAACATATATGATATCAACAAAAGATATTTTGGTATTTCACGATCTTTTGTTTTTACTGGGATGCTTATCCTTTAAATTTCAATCCACCTTCACTGTAACTAATTTATTGGGACCAAATGTGATGATGAGCATTTCAGAAAGATAAATAAGAAAATATAGAGATTTTTCTTACGCAAAAAAAGTAGACAGGTAAAATCTTGGTAATAAATTTTTCCTTACCCTTTAACCCTGAAAAAAACTCATTTATGGTTAGGAGGATTTTCTTATTGTAAAATGGATTAAATACCCTTGGACTTGTTTAGAGTAGTTCCTATTTTCTAGTTGGTTGGTTTTGATGGTGTTTTTAGTTAACTTGAATAATTCCTATTATTCAGGAACTTTAGCTTTAGTTTGACCTGTTCCTCAGGAGTATCCCACTCTATTAGAGTCTGTTAAATGTGGGACTTATCTTTTCTATTATTATACTTTGTAAGGCTATTTAAAATCCCTGTTTGTTAATGAACAAGTACATTCTCCCAAATACACATGCATACACAGAACCTTAGTGATCCTAACATCTGGTATAAGCCTGATTGACACTTAAGAGGCTGCAGTCCTTTAAATTTGCAGCAACAAGAATATGGCATCTGAAAGCAGTAGTTATGTGTAGCCAGCAATTCCGAAGTTTGACGGTCATTAGGACCATTGGATTATGCTTATGGAAAATTTTCTACGTTTAAAAGAGTTTTGGGCTTGATTGATGAGAATGACGTTCCAACAATAGCAGAAGGCACCACTCTCGACAACACCCAGATCAAGGCGAACGATGATTTGAAGCTTAAGAATTTAAAGGCTAAGAATTATTTGTTTCAGGCGATAATCGTGCCATCCTGGAGACCATTCTGAAGAAAGACACGGCTAAAGACATTTGGGACTCCATGAAGAAAAAGTATCAAGGTACAGCTTGAGTCAAAGGGATCAACTTTAAGATTTTCGTAAAGAGTTCGAAGTCTTGCACATGAAGTCAGGGGAATCAATGAATGAATACTTTGGGAGAACTCTCACAGTGGCTAACAAATGCGCATTCATGATGAAAAGATGGAAAATATAGCTATTATCGAGAATATTCTAAGATCCATGACCTCTAAGTTTGACTACGTGGTGTGATCTATCGAGGAATCTAAGGATCTCGACCATTGATGAACTACAAAGTAGTCTCTTGGTTCATGAACAAAGAATGACTGATCACGTAGTTGAAGAACAAGTTCTGAAGGTGACCTATGAAGATAATTTTTCATCATCTGCTAGAGGAAGGGGTCGTAGCGAATTTGAAGGAAGATGCAGAAGAAGAGGGAGATAAGGTTCTTTTGACAAATCATCCATTAAGTATTACAACTGTCATGAATTAGGGCACTTTCAGCATGAGTGTCCTAAGAAGGAAACCAAATTAAATTATGCTAAAACTGAAGAGGAGGTGTTATTAATGGCGTATGTGGAGAATAAGGAAAGCACCATTGAAGATATCTGTTTTTTAGACTTAGGGTGTAGCAATCACATGAGCAGGAAAAATGAGTTATTTTCAAAGCTTGATGAATGCTTTAGAGAATCTGTGAAATTGGGGAATTACTCAAGCTTGGCTATGATGGGGAAATAAGATATAAGGGTGCAATTCAACGGCATTACACATTTGATCTCATGTGTGTTTTATGTGCCTGAGTTGAAAAATAATCTCATCAGCATTGGGCAGTTACAAGGGAGAGGTTTTGCAATTCTTATACAGCACGGTACATGCAAATATTTCATCCTGAGAAAGATATTTTTATTCAAGAAAATATAGCATCGAATAGGATGTTCTCTCTTCAATCTCCAGGTTTTTTTCATGATCAAACATGTCTAGCCTCTTTCACTCGAGACGTTTCAAGCCTGTGGCACCAAAGATATGTCCATCTCAGCTTTAAGGGACTCAAAACTTTACAACGAAAACAAATGGTAACCAAGCTTCCACAACTTCAATCTCTATCCGGAATGTGTGAAGAATGCTTGGTAAGCAAGCAAGACCAAGATTCGTTTCCCAAAGAATGATCATGGAAAGCTATTGAGATACTTCAGCTTGTGCATGCTGATATATGTGGGCCAATTACTCTAGCTTCCAACAGCAACGAGAGGTACTTACTCACCTTCATTGATGAGTTGAGTAAAAAAACATGGGTCTATTTTTTGGTTGAGAAGTCTGATGCATTCAATACATTCAAGATATTTAAGTTGTTTGTTAAAAAAGAAACCGCCTCATGCATTAAAGGTCTACGTACTGATCGTGGTGGTGAATTTACTTCCCAAGAATTCACTAAATTTTATGAATTGAATGGTATTCGTAGACAACTTATAGCAGCCTATATGCCATAGCAAAATAGCATTGCAGAAAGGAAGAACTGTACTATTATGAACATGGTACGGAGCTTGCTTGTAGAGAAAGAAGTTCCTAAAATCTTTTGGCCTAAAGCTATGAATTGGAGTGTTCACGTGTTGAATAGAAGCCCAACACTTGATGTAAAAACATCACACCTGAAGAACCATGGAGTGGGAACAAGCCTCCTGTTGATCATTTTTGAGTATTTGGGAGCTTAGCCTTTGTTCACATACCTGACCAAAAAAGAAAAAAGCTCGATGACAAAAGCCAATAGTGTAGTTTACTCGGAGTCAACGAGGAGTCCAAAGGCTATGAACTCTACAATCTAGCTACTCAAAAGATCATAGTAAGCTAAGATGCAGTGATTGATGAAGACAAAAGTTTGGGAGTGGAATTCTTATGATCAAGAAAAAATAGAGGTAGTGACGGTCAATTTGGAAAATAATGAGGAGGAAAGCTCTTCTAATGATTCATCTGATGACTCAAATGATGAACCGATAAAAGATAGTTCTCCAAGGAATGCTGAAATAAGAGTAAGGAGAGCGTCTATTTGGATGAGGGGTTATGAGATAGGTGAAGGCTTATCTGATGAAAAAAGTATGGCTCATGCTGCAGTGTTGGTTGATAGTGATCCCATTATTTTTTCTGATGTCGTGAAGAATGTTAAATGGAGGAAAACAATGGATGCATAAATACAGGCAATAGAAAGGAACAACACTTGGGAATTGACAGAGCTTCTAATGGAAGAGATATTGATTGGGGTCAAGCGGGTTTACAAAACTAAGTTCAATGAGAACGGTGAAGTGGATAAATACAAGGCTTGGCTGGTTGCTAAGGGCTATGCTCAAGAATATGGAGTTGACTATGCTGAGGTTTTTGCTCCAGTGGGACGCTTGGATACTATTCGATTGGTGATTTCACTTGCAACCCAAAATGGATGGACTATCTTCCAACTCGATGTGAAATCAGCATTTCTACATGGAGAATTACGATAGCAAGTCTTCATTGATCAACCTCCTGGATATGAGTGCAAATGACATGGATAGAAAGTATATAAGATAAACAAGCTCCCCGATCTTGGTATAGTCGTATAGAGTCGTATTTCTTGAAGAATGGATTCAGAAAATGCCCTTATGAGGATACGTTGTTCATAAAAGCAAGTGATGGAGGTAAGCTCTTAATTGTTTACTTATATGTCGATGATCTAATTTTTACTGGCAATGATAAGTCCATGTTCTATGAGTTTAAGCAATCTATGATGACTGAATTCGATATGACGGATCTTGGTAAGATGAGGTCCTTTATTGGAATTGGAGTTGTTCAAAGCTCGAGCAGAGGGCAGAAGAAATATGCTCACGATGTGCTGGACAAATTCAAGATAAGTACGTGTAATCTAGTTCAAAATCCAATTATTCCTGGATTTAAGCTCATGAAGGACGAAAGATGAGTGAAAGTGGATGCTATTGTATACTAACAAGTCGTGGGTTGTCTTGTGTATTTAAAGCTACTCTCCCTGACATTATGTATGTTGTGAGTCTCATTAACAGGTATATGAAGAGTCCTACTGAGCTTCATTTAAATGCTGCTAAAAGAGTGTTATGCTATATGAAGGTACCACTCGATCTTGGAGTGTTTTATACGAAGGGAAGAGAAAACAAACTTTTTGCATTCAGGGACAGTGATTACGCAGGTGATCTAGAAGATAGAAAAAGCACATCAGGCTATGTTTTTATGTTGAGTGGTGGAACTGTTTCATGGTCATCAAAGAAATAACCAGCTGTCACTCCTCAATCACAGAAGCTGAGTTTATAGCTACAACATCTTGTGCTTGCCAAGTAGTTTGGATAAGGAGGGTACTCGAGGAGCTATGCCACGATATACATGATTTTATAGTTTTGTTTTGTGATAATAGTTCATCCATCAAACTTTCTAAAAATCCTGTGATGCATGGAAGAAGCAAGCATATAGATGTAAGGTTCCATTTTCTTTGAGATCTTACTAAGGATGGTATTGTGAAGATGGTTCATTGCCCCACTCAAGAACATGTTGCAGATATCATAACGAAGCCATTGAAGTTCGAAGCCTTTATGAAGATATGTGACCTGCTTAGAATATGTTCAGAGTTGATTGTAAACTGATTGCTTTCAACATTCAGTTTAAGGGAGGATGTTCAGAGTGCTCTTATTTTCTAGTTAGTTAGTTTTGATGGTGTTTTTAGTTAAGTTGAATAATTCCTATTATTCAGGGACTCTAGCAGCTTTAGTTTGACCTGTTCCTTAGGAGTATCTCACTCTATTAGAGTCTGTTAAACGTGGTTTTTGTTATTCTACTTTGTAAGGATAATTAAAAGCCCTGTTTGTTAAGGAATAAGTACCTTCTCCCACATACACTTGCATACACAGAACCTTAGTGATCCTAACAGGACCATGATTTTTCAAGTGTTATTTATCATTGGACCAAAAACCACAAATGTTGTCAGATATTTTTCCATTAAAACCGATGAGAAAGATGAATAATGTGGCGAGTTAAATTATGTGAGGGGGAGAGATTTGGGTTTGTGAGATTTCTATTCGGTGTATGTTTTGGGTGTGATAGGGGCGGTGAATATAGGTGATAGTGGTAAGTGGAGGTAAGTTCATCTTTTTTATATGTGGGGCATTGGGCATCGAGAAGTAAACCTGTAAACGGATCGGATTCGGATTGAATCAGGCAAATTCAAATTCATATCCGTTTATGTTAAACGAATTAAAATCCGATCCGATTACCCGTTGGATTATCTATTAGGGTTCCAAATCCATATCCGTTTATGCTAAACCGATTTGGATCCGATTATCCGCCAGATTATTTTTTATTTATTTTTATAATAATTTTCATTAAAAAAATAAATAATGATATGCCAAACATATACTTTTGACCACTTGATTTGCAACATTTTAATTTTCAAATCTTAGGAGCCGTGCGTGTGTGTATTTTTCCTTTCATATGAGGGAGAATTTTTTTATATAATATTATAAATATTATAATATATATTTAAAATATTACTAAATACAATATATATTAATTAAAAATATATTATATATATTAAAAATATTAGTCGGATCGGATTATTAACGGATCGGAGTATATGAATCCAAATCCGTTCCATTTTATAAACGGGTAATCGGATTTTTGGGCATGATCCATATCCGTTTAAATGGATCGAATTCGAATTTGGATTCGGATAAAATCAGATCCATTGACATGCCTATTGAGGGGAGATTAGAATGTTTATATATTTTTTTATTCTATATTTTAATTATTCAAACATGTATCACTTTTAAAATGTTCCCTTTCCACCCTTTTTAGTTATTTTTCGATTCTTAAATTCTTTTCATCTTTTTTAATTTAATGGGGGTATTTTCGCCCATACAAAATATCATATACTTGCTGGACAAATTCAAGATAAGAACGTGTAATCTAGTTCAAAATCCAATTGTTCCTGGATTTAAGCTCATGAAGGACGAAAGATGAGTGAAAGTGGATGCTATTGTATACTAACAAGTCGTGGGTTGTCTTATGTATTTAAAGCTACTCTCCCTGACATTATGTATGTTGTGAGTCTCATTAACAGGTATATGAAGAGTCCTACCGAGCTTCATTTAAATGCTGCTAAAAGAGTGTTATGCTATATGAAGGTACCACTCGATCTTGGAGTGTTTTATACGAAGGGAAGAGAAAACAAACTTTTTGCATTCAGGTACAGTGATTACGCAGGTGATCTAAAAGATAGAAAAAGCACATCAGGCTATGTTTTTATGTTGAGTGGTGGAACTGTTTCATGGTCATCAAAGAAACAACCAGCGGTCACTCCTCAATCACAGAAGCTGAGTTTATAGCTACAACATCTTGTGCTTGCCAAGTAGTTTGGATAAGGAGGGTACTCGAGGAGCTATGCCACGATATACATGATTTTATAGTTTTATTTTGTGATAATAGTTCATCCATCAAACTTTCTAAAAATCCTGTGATGCATGGAAGAAGCAAGCATATAGATGTAAGGTTCCATTTTCTTTGAGATCTTACTAAGGATGGTATTGTGAAGATGGTTCATTGTCCCACTCAAGAACATGTTGCAGATATGTGACCTGCTTAGAATATGTTCAGAGTTGATTGTAAACTGATTGCTTTCAACATTCAGTTTAAGGGAGGATGTTCAGAGTGTTCTTATTTTCTAGTTAGTTAGTTTTGATGGTGTTTTTAGTTAAGTTGAATAATTCCTATTATTCAGGGACTTTAGCTTTAGTTTGACCTGTTCCTTAGGAGTATCTCACTCTATTACAGTCTGTTAAACGTGGGACTTATCTTTTTTGTTATTCTACTTTGTAAGGATATTTAAAAGCCCTGTTTGTTAAGGAATAAGTACATTCTCCCAAATACACTTGCATACACAGAACCTTAGTGATCCTAACAGGACCATGATTTTTCAAGTGTTATTTACCATTGGACCAAAAACCACAAATGTTGTCAGATATTTTTCCATTAAAATCGATGAGAAAGATGAATAATGTGGCGAGTTAAATTATGTGAGGGGGAGAGATTTGGGTTTGTGAGATTTCTATTCGGTGTATGTTTTGGGTGTGATAGGGGCGGCGAATATAGGTGATAGTGGTAAGTGGAGGTAAGTTCATCTTTTTTATATGTGGGGCATTGGGCATTGAGGAGTAGACCCGTAAACGGATCGAATTTGGATTGGATCAGGCAAATTCAAATCCATATCCGTTTATGTTAAACGAATTCAGATCCGATCCGATTTTCCGTTGGATTATCTATTAGGGTTCCAAATTCATATCCGTTTATGTTAAACCGATTTGGATCCGATTATTCGACAGATTATTTTTTATTTATTTTTATAATAATTTTCATTAAAAAAATAAATAATGATATGCCAAACATATACTTTTGACCACTTGATTTGCAACATTTTAATTTTCAAATCTTAGGAGCCGTGCGTGTGTGTATTTTTCCTTTTATATGAGGGAGAATTTTTTTATATAATATTATAAATATTATAATATATATTTAAAATATTACTAAATACAATATATATTAATTAAATATATATTATATATAATTTATATATATTAAAAATATTAGTCGGATCGCATTATTAACGGATCGGAGTATATGAATCTAAATCCGTTCCATTTTATAAACGGGTAATCGGGTAATCGGATTTTGGGCATGATCCATATCCGTTTAAATGGATCGAATTCGAATTTGGATTCGGATAAAATCAGATCCATTGACATGCCTATTGAGGGGAGATTAGAGTGTTTATATATTTTTTTATTCTATATTTTAATTATTCAAACATGTATCACTTTTAAAATGTTCCCTTTCCACCCTTTTTAGTTATTTTTCGATTCTTAAATTCTTTTCATCTTTTTTAATTTAAGGGGGTATTTTCGCCCATACAAAATATCATATACTTGATGGGTGAATTTTTAACTTTGTGTAATCCAAAACCCTATAAAAAAAACTAAAATTATGAATTAGTTGAAACAGGTTAGTATTTTATGGGATCATTGTTAGTTTTTTATGTTCACGGTGATGCGTAAACTCATAATAGATTAGGCAGTATCAATTTAATTTACCCAAAATCTTAATAAATAAAAAGTATGGAAATTCATGAATTGCTTTGAACTCAAGTAATTTAGGTATATTGGAAAAATTAAACAAAAGATCCAAAATCAACCCTACCTCCACTTGCCACTATCACACTTACGTATTTTATGCTTATATGTATATAGTCAATTCTCACTTGATTAATTATACTGATTAATTACATATGACATACGGCACAAAAAAATCACTTAAGATGAAAAATTTAATCATCATCTAAATTATGCATATTTTATTATTACCAGTTCACACAAGTAGTGATTATTCCCATTTACTTATAAGAAAAAATCGTTCCCACTTATTAATTTATTATCACAAATAATAAATAATAAATACTAGAACATACGGGGTATCACATAAACACTCATCCACCCCAACACAATTTGACATTTACTACCACCACGCTCACCAGCACGATCATCATAAATATTAACTATCACCACCATGATCATCATTTGTATTTAGTTACTATCATTTTAGAGTAGCCTATAGGCCCAAGTGATGCGAGCGTGCTTTTTAGACCGAGATTCAAAGAAAACATTACGATATAGTCAGCTAAACAATAAGCGCCATCATTATTAATATATGTGTAATTAGTTAGTACAATGAAAATACTTACAGCCTCGCGCGCTGCTCGTACAGTTATAATAAGTAATATCATCATGGTGGGAAGTGAAGTTGTATTTGCATCAAACCATCTGAAACTAAAACAATGAAATACCACTAGTTTTCTTAACATCATTTAAAGTTGAACCATTAATGCGAAAATATATAAACCTTTTGATATAAAACTCTAAAGATTTTTATTACTAAACTACAAATACTAAAAATACAGCATACAAACACTACATGAGAAACTTTGCTAAAAACAATCGTAAAACTGTCATGGACAAATATAAAATATTTACTATCATACTGCTCTCCAATCTATGAAATCTTATTGAAAGTTAAGTAAATAGTTATTGCACTATATCAAAATCCATGGAACTTCTTAATGGAAATGTAGTAGCATACCTAATACAACTGTAATATAAACCAACATTCAGTAACCACGATACATTTTTAACAATATCCTCCTCAGTCACAACGAAAAGACACATAATATGGACATCAAACTCACTATTTCCCATTTTTTACCCACCCATAGTAAGACATGTAAAATAATAAATTTTAACTTAACAAAAATTTATGTAGAAAATTTGGCTTGGAAAAGTTTGAATTATGGGTTCTATTTCGTCGGCAACATTTGACATGGAAAATGTGCATGACTCCATGTTTTCCAATTTTTGAATGTTTGTTTGCAAAACTTTGTCTATGAAATATTTTTCACCGATAAAGAATGTATAATTTGTCAAAGTACGAAAAAATTACATATTCCAAAATTCATTTTCTCACCTCCAATTTTCCAAGATAAATTTTCATTGCTTAATCCTTAATAAACTCTATGAGCCTTTCATAGAAAAGTTGAAAAATACAATTTTTTTCGAAGCCAAATTTGGCATGGCAAAGTTTTCTAGGGCAAAAGAGAATTTCGCCACATTTGTGTGTTTGATAGAAGTTGGAAAACCACCCATTTTCACTTTTTTTTATCAAACACCAAAGACGAAAAAGAGAGTTATTGTTGGAAAATTTATTATTCTCGACTATATTTTACATTTATTTTTCTAACATATATATACTAGCAGAAGCCCGTGCCGAGGGCACGACGATAAATTTGCCCCCGTGATAAAAAAAATGAAAAAATAACCAAATATTTTAAAAATATAAATAAAAAAATAAAAAATATATTTTAAAAATATAAATTAAAAAAATATAAATATTTTTAAAAATATATAAATTAAATTATTTAAAATTATTTCCCTTTTTAAAAATAATTGTTTCCCTTTTAAAAAACAAAAACAAAATCATTTTTAAAAAAAATAAAAAAAAACACTTCATGCCTGGACATGAAAGATGATATTTTTCAAAAACCATGCTATCATATATATATATACTAGTGGATGCCCGTGCCCGAGGGCACGGCGATAAGTTTGCCCCCGTGATAAAAAAAAATTTGAGAAAAAAAAAATTGAGAAAAAATAAAAAAAAATTGAGAAAAAATTAAAATTTAAAATTAAAAAAAGAAAAAAATATTTAAAAAATAGTTTAAAAAAATGGGAAAAATATTTAATAAAAAAATATAAATTTACATTTATTTAAAAAAATACATGTATTTATAATAGTATAATAGTATTTATAATAGTATATATATAACACAAAAAAAAAAGAAAAAAAAATAACTTATAACTTTTAGCATGACATTTTATGTATGTGCATGAAAGAGAAAAATGTCATGCATAAAAAAAGTGAAGATATTTTGGCAAAATTTTCAAAAACCATGCTCCTTTATTATATGGATATATATATATATACACACTAGCGGATGTCAGTGCCAAAGGCACGGCGATAAATTTGCTTTCGTGATAAAAAAATAAAAATTAAAGAAAAAGTGAAAAAAATATTTTAAAAATCTAAATTAAAAAAAATATATTTTAAAAATATAAATTAAAAAATATAAAAAATACAAATATTTTTAAAAAAATATAAATTAAATTATTTAAAATTATTTCCCTTTTTAAAAATAATTATTTCCCTTTTAAAAAACAAAAACAAAATCATTTTTAAAAAAAAAAAAAAAAAAACACTTTAGCATGACATTTCATCCATGGGCATGAAAAATGAAAATATCATACATCCAAAAAGTGAAGATATTTTTCAAAACAATTTCAAAAACCATGCTATCATATTATGTGGAGCAAACATGTTAATATATAGGGAAATACTCTGAATGGCAATATTTAGTTTAATTTTAATATTAACAAAAATGTTACTATTTTAGTTTATTCTTAATATTAATAATATCTATGGGGGATATTGAACGCACAATAGATGCAATATTATGAATTAGCCACAAGAATATGAATGCTATAAAATAAGTGACACTATAAGTACATGATTCGACATATTGTTCTGCTTATGTCAATGGAGAAGAGAATGAGAGTTATTTATTAATTGATAAGAACAAATGAAGATTGGAGTGCTACAGTTGATAATTGAGCGTCCAACTCATCGTGATCATGGGATCCTCACCATTGGCGTGAGAATCATTAAAATTAAATTTTATCTGCATCCTCCTCGTGTCATTGTACCAACCCTCATTTTCCTCCCCGGAGGTAAACGTTCCAACATGGGCATGATGGGTGGTACAAACTTTTATTTCCCTTTTAAAGATGAATGCATATATTTAAACTATATGGCCAAAGGGTTGAAGGGTCAGGAATTCTCTTAAAAAATTTGGTGGTTTCCCCTATGATAACATATAGTAGGGTAATAAATGACTTAATATGAATTATGAGAATCCATGGATAAATGACGAACAATGAAAAGAAGTCTGCAAAAACAAGAAGGAGAGAATAAATTTAAAAGATAGGTTTAAAGGAGATCTTGAAGAAAAAGTTCATTTAAATGGTCTGTTTTATAGCCTTCACAAGCGTCACTTCATCAATAGGCATGCCCTTTCCTCCAAATGGGCAGCCATATCTGACACACCCCACATGAGGTACTTCAAAGTTTACTTTCCCCGTGGATTCGCACTGATAACATAATAATAAGATACTTTACAACATTTAACTTTAAAAATAAATAATTGTTCCCCTCCCATTTCATGCAATAGGAAACATGGGACACCAATTAGACCGTGAAATCCCAACACATCAAACTTCTTTTAGAGATCATATACCATGGTATTAAGCTCACTATGTTTTCACAATGACCTCGCCCAACCTACAATCAAGACCAATAATCTTAAAAAGTATGAGTAGAAGGTCTCATGTATCTAATGTAATACTTCAAAGCACCCACACAATGTTAAATCTCCAAAAAGGTTTTGAACAAGATATAAAGAACTCAACTTTTATAATTGATGGTTTACAAATTGTTGGAAGTGTATACTAAAAGTCATGGTTCACTAGTGAATTTTTAGTATATGTATTTAATGTGAATCTTCACAAGTAATGTTTCCATCATATTATTTATATATTTATGCATAAGTGTTTTTTATTCCACATAGCAGATGATTTGGTGTGTAGAGTTCGACTTACACACGAAAGATTAAATCATAGGTTCCTGTAGAATAAAATTATGGTTCACAACCTTCGATTGGGATGGATCATCGGTAGGATTATAACACAATATTTTAGTAGGTCTATCTTGATTACAAGAAATGATATAGTTTCGACTTATTGTTCTAATACATTTTGTGTGTATTGAACAGGGCCAATTTAAGATAATTGTCTTTATACTGACTATATAAGACAATGCACATCTCATGGTTATTATGAGTGCTTAAGCTCAATTGTTCATTACTTTGACTTATTGGGTGAGATTCATTTATGGATCAATAAGATTGGTAGATTGGGTAATGGTTATTAGTGTATGGTGAAAGTTAATTATGAATGTAATCCACGTATAGAGCGAGTATCTGTAATCTTAACCCGGAGAGATTATTAAGCATTTAATAAGGAGGAAATCGAAACTATAATTTTGATATAGTAGACTAGAGTGCAATTATTATTATTTAGTGGAATGAATAATAATTTATAGAATTATGGAATTAATTATTGAGTTTAATTAGGATTCCTAATTTTGTAGGAGGCCAGTCTCTTATTTCTTCTCGGGGCCCACGTGTTAGCCTATATAAGAAGCCCCTTGTCTCCTAATAAGTGCGGGATCATTATAGATAAGAAAATACCTAAAAAGGAGTGATAAGGTCGTGCTCATTGGTTCCATACACCAATGGCATTTATTGTCTTAAAGGAATGACATGAAAGATCTCGAGGTCTCTTTTAAATCTCTCATTTGGTAAAATCGATTACGAATAATTGGAGAGTCCAAAGATTATGAAATTGGAACCACGGGTTCCTAATAAATAGAGGAAGAGGTACATGAAATTTCAAATCATTCGGAGATAGTTTGATTCGCCTAATTCACGCATCTTTAAGAAACAATGATTCACAAAGAAAATCTGACAACACATATTAAATTTGGAATCAAATCAAGAAGGTTGATTCTGTATTCAAGAAAGTATTCCAATACACATAAACCCTGATATAATACTTTGGGATTCATGGATATAAAGGTCTGGGTATGAAATCAATTCAAGAACACATTATTTTATCTGCTTAAACAAATTCGCGGCACATTATGGTGTCTACTTGTCGGAGCCATAACTTGAGAATCGTTGATCGGATGGGACTGAAACTTTTTATGCAGTTTCCAGAGGCCTAAAGATATAAAAATGAGTGAAAGATCTCATTTTGATGCTGTTAAGATTTTTGAAAAAAATCATTTCAATTATGTGGTTGCCACACCGTTAGATTTACAACACGGATTGATGTAACACGAAAGAGATCAATGCTCTATGGTTCAAGCAAGAAGGAACCACAAAGGCATGAGACCTTGAATCTCCTCTGTAAATCCACCATAATTTTTTTTTATTAAAACTCAAATATCATATAAATCAAATGATCTGGTATTTTTTTAAGTCCTCCAATATAAATACCACGCGTCTCTATCCTAAAGGGACATTGACAGTGGAGTTCAAATTCACATGCCTGTTAGTTCCAAACCACAACAGTTTAATGAGAAAAAATTGGAAATTTTATTGCGTATTAGCTCAACTTATCAACAACATTCTTCAATCCTTACACCTCATATTCCCATAAATTATGAGGAAGATTTCATTTCCTTGTTAAGCTCTCATGGTCCTATCATAAAACCTGACAAGAAGAAATCTCAGATGAATCAACAAGACCAAGAAAAAATAAATCACGAGTTAGTAGAAGAGGCAATTCAATAAGATGAAGCAG
This sequence comes from Sambucus nigra, assembly GCA_949130495.1. Classification (NCBI taxonomy): domain Eukaryota; kingdom Viridiplantae; phylum Streptophyta; class Magnoliopsida; order Dipsacales; family Adoxaceae; genus Sambucus; species Sambucus nigra. Next base: position 77,743,867 of record OX422208.1, read on the forward strand.
ATGTTAAGAACAAATTGAAGAGGGTTTACTCAAATTAAACAAAGAGATTCAATATCAAGTTGAAAATAGGTTTCAATACATGATACTTGTTCAAAAATTCCCTAAAGAAAAAACTATCAAGATTATGAATATTAAGCAAGAATACAACATTTTTTAGGCTCTCGAGTGTTATCATCTAAAAATGGAATTCAATTTGTGTCTCAGCTACTGAAATACCAAATCAGAGATAACAAATATAAAGTAGATAGTAAATATAAGAAAGGGGTGAGGATAAGAGGATTAACAATGAGATATAGGTGGTTCAGTCTTTATAATTGGCCTATGTCCACAGGATGACTAACTATTTTCGGATCTGTCTCAGGGGATATAATCGTGTCTAGGGTTTTACACAAATAAGGGTGTTTTGTATGTAAATTACAAGTTTTAATCTAGAATCAACCGAGTCTTTATCTGAGATTGGTTGGCCCCTCTTCTATCTAGAAGGATTACTCCATTTATAGTGGTATTGGTAGAAGGAATAAGTGTGCCGACTAACATGGTCTAAGTAAGGGCCTCTTGGATTAGTGGAGCATTTCTTGAATTAGTGGATCACTTCTTGAATTATTTAAGGGTTTTTAACCATTAGGTGGGGGGCTTAACACATGTCAACCATATGAAAATACGAATGAATGTTGTTGGCCAGTCACCAGGCTGTTGCTTTTCTTTGTTGTCATCCAATTAAGAAAGTGAGTTGGATGAACTCCATACCGGTCGAGCTCACGTGCTAGCCTGACGTCGGGGCCAAGGTCCTTAGGCAGTGAAGTGTCGTTTCACAAATATGGTATATGAAAATCCCTTAAGACTTTCCTTGCAACTGCAAAGTAGTGAGTGGAGTTTTCCCTATATTAATAATGACTAATATTTGTCAGTTTGTGCGTTGTCGTTTTGCTCCGCTGACCGAACTGATCACCTTGGGAATGTTGCTTTCCTGAAAAAATTAAATTTTGATGTGTCGCCAATCCGCCAAGGTTCGAAATTAACATTCGTGTGTGCTTGGGTGTCTGTTAGTATAAAAGCGGGCAAAATAAGTTTTGCTTTGTTTTAAAAACAAAACCATTCCAGTTTCTTGAGAGAGAGAAAGAGAGAGAAGTTTCGACCATCCATCTTCCATTTGAAGCTCTTGTTTGTTCCTTCATGAAATCCAGTTTTTCTCCCAAGTTTTTTCAGCTAGCTTCACACAACTTTCTCTTGTTTATTTTTCATAGGAAGCATTTCTCTTTATTCTGGCGATTGTGTTTTCTTTTTCTGGAGTTTTCTTCGATCGTTAGTGGCCTATTTAGCATTTCTATGGTTTGCTTTTCCAATGTAGTGGATTTGGTTAATTTTTTTTCCTGGTAAGGGATTTTCTTGGTGTAGTGGTGGGTGCCCCGTATGAGTGAATCATCTAGGATTTGGAGACACATCTACGAGCTTCACCAAATATAACTCGGGGCATTATCTAAAAGGTTTACCCCTCCATTGCAAGTTCTGTAATCGAGAGACGACCTAGAAGACCCCAACTTTATCACCACATAAGCCTTATCCATTTCTTTAGGCCTCGAGTGTAGAATACATCACCTCTGAATTTCATACCTCAGAGAGGTTTAAATTGTGCAAACATCAGGGTAAGAGGAAAAAATTACGGGTATACCAATAATTTCACTATTTCTGCCAAGTTAAACTCCAAGGAGAGGACTTTGTTAGCAAAAATAACTCCTTCCACTTCTCCAGTAGTTGTCTCTTTTTTAGCCGAGGAGATGGACTTGGATATGGCATCTATCCCTTCTTTTTATCCAAACACCTCTAATGCCAAGTGGTACAGGAGTGATGTCCGAGATGAAGACTTAACCGGTCTCACGGTCTAATATTCCATCCCTAACGAAGTCTTCATTGGGATTCCTAATAGAGATGATAGAAGAAATAGTGATGAAATTTGTTTCCCTATCTCTGCTCTCCAAGTGGGAGTTCGTCTCCCCCTCCATCCTTCAATTATATCCATTCTGAAAGGCTTCGGCCTAACTCTCACCCAACTACCCCCCAATGCCTATATATCCATTATAGGGGCCATGATTTTCTAGAAGAAATATGGGGTTTTTGACATAGATGGGGATATCTTTAGGTTTGTATACGGTCTGAAGGAAAACCAGAGGACTCCAGGGTATTATTATTTCTCCCCCATAAGTCCAACACTAAAATGGTCCAAGTCTCCCACACCAGTAACCACAACTGGAAGACTAAGTATGTCTACATCTCTGGTGCTTGGGAGTTCTTCCCAAATGACCCAAAAGGGGGGAGTAAGTGTTCCCAGGGATTGGACACATTATGATCTGATCACCATGAAAGCCCTATCTTTTAATAAAAAGCTGGTGAAGCTCATCAGGAAGGTTTGTACTTCTGACCCCGTGTTCTTTTGAGGATATATACACCCCTAAAAGATTTGGAATAATAACCAACTACTTGGGCTTTATCACTATTGACCTCAACGCTTATAACCCCCCCAAGCCCGCTGATAGTGAAAAAAGAGTTCTGAAGAGGAAACTATGCTAAAGTGGAGGTCGACCAAGTAGGAGAGGACAACGAGGAGGCCGAGCAGGAAAACAAATAAGGTTAATTTTTTTCACAAGTGTTAGCTCATCCTAACATATGCTGACCTTTGTCTTTCCTCTGTACTATATGCTTTTATTTATTTGCTAACTTTTCAATTATTCCCGTCTTTTTGCAGTCTCCTCCCCTAACTCCAGCTCTTTTGTGATGGCTCCAGCTAATATCTCCCGTGATCTTATGAAGGAAATCAATGCTAGATAACTGCAAGAGCTGGCTGAGAAGGCCACTGCTAAGAAAGCTAAGGATGAGGCGGGCACAAAATAGCACAATGATAACGTTCCTCGACTGTTAAATGTTGAGGATGCTAAACTGGCTCTTGAGGAGGCCAACGAGATGAAAAATGCTGATAAAAGCAAGGGGAAAGTCTCTAAGGGCCAATAAGGTTAAAAAAAGAGACCATTGGAGGATCCTTTCCTCAAGGATCCCAAGCTGCCCCAGCAAATGACTGGTCAAATAAGGTGATTCTTACTCTTCATACGGGCCTGTTGAACCCTTTAAGTTAGAACCCCCAGTTAATAAGGACGAGTTGATGGCGGGTCCCAATTTTATACAGCTCAATGTTGCCAATACCCCTGCTGTTTTGGGCTATATGGGCTATAGTCTTGACTTTTTGTTTATGCGGAAATTGGATGTTGACATCTTGTGGAATTTTACATCCCATAATGCTTATAAAGTAAGTCAGTTTGTCTCTTTATTATATTATGGCTAGCCGAGCTGATTAACTTATTTCATTATTATATCCTCTTTATAGAGTAACATGGCTGCCAGCATTCTGAGGGAGAAGGGCAAGACTCATGAGAATGCATGCAATGATCTGAGGGTTGCTAAGAAGGAGGTTGAGAATAAGGTGAAATCCCTTGAGACCGATCTGACAAAGGCTTAAAATAAGCTGCAGGAATGCGATGAGCTGATGGTGCACCCAGTGAAGAAGATCAACACATTGGAGAGTGATCTCAAAAGCTGTAAAGGTGAAACTTGCTAAAGCCTTGGTGGCCTTCTCCATGGCAGGTGATCAAGATGTGAATGCGTTTAAAGTTTTTGAGGATTATTTTATTGATACTACCATAGCCTTTCTCAAGGGCTATGAAGAGCTGGTGAAGAGAGTGGCTAAGAACTATCCATACATCGCTGAAGTCGTCATGACATGGAAGGGCAATAGTGATGAATCTGAAGCCATGGATGAGGTGGAGGATATAATCCTCCAAGCTAATGAATCATCTTTTGTGGATGACCTCCATGTTCTCAAAGTTGTGGAGGGTGAAGCGGCTATTGGTGCACTAGGGAATGCTCCCACAGAAGCTATTGAGAAGGAAAAATCTACTTCTAAATATGTGGGCGCTGCTTCTTATCTTTACTCCTTTTGCTTGTATATTTTTTGGATCAACTGTAATTTGAACAAGTTAATTCCTGAACATTGTAATCATCATATTTTTGTCAATATGAAATCTCTAATGTCTTGTCTTTACTTGCTACGATCTTTATAATTATTGTATGTGAGTTTATTATACTAACCATTATTTATAGAGTCGTGTTCTCATTTTTCTTTACATATAGCTTACTAGTTCTTCTAACGATGAGGTGCATTCAAATACGTGCACTTAGATCACTTGGGTTGGTTAAAGCCAACTTGATATATTCATTAGATCAATAAAATATGCTGAAGACGACCTGATATACTCGTTAGATCAATTGGGTTGGATAAAGCTGACCTGATTTACTCATTTGCTGAGTCAAAGACGTGCCTTTCCAAATATAGGGAAGGTATGTGATTGGATGATCTCGTCAATGCATCCTCTCCCAAAATGTTTTTTATGTAGTCAAAGACGTGCATTAGATTAATTGGGTTGGCTGAAAACGACCTGGTCTACTTGTTAGATCAATTAGGTTGGTTGAAAGCCAACTTGATCTATTCATTTGGTGCAGTCAAAGATGTGCCTTTCCCAATGTAGGGAATGTATGTGATCGGATCTCGTCGATACATCCTCTCCTAAAAATATTTTTGTGCAGTCAAAGATATGCATTAGATCAATTGGTTTGGCTGAATTCGACCTGATCTACTCGTTAGATCAATTGGGTTAGCTGAAGTCGACCTGATCTACTCATTTAGCGTAGTCAAAGATGTGATTTTCCAAATATAGGGAAGGTATGTGATTAGATCTCATCGATAGATCCTCTTCCAAAAATGTTTTTGTACTGTCAACGACGTGCATTAGATCAATTAGGTTAGCTAAAGAAGACCTGATCTATATAAGTAGATACTAGTTTAATTAAGATTAGAGAGATAAGAAACATATTTCATATAATGAATCTTTTTGCTCGTACAACTTTGATGAGTTCCATTGGTGGTAACTAGTGATAATATTTTTTGAGGTTCTTTGAACTCCATATTTTTTTTAATGGTCATCCTTATAATGTTTTAATATAATAAGTGCTAGGCCATATCATTTCGGCCACACGATACGGACCATGCCAATTGGCCTCCAGCTTATTGGATTTTTGTGTGACTTTTTTCAGGACGTAATCCCCTTCTTTGAGTATGCTCATCTTAACTCTTTTATTATAATATTTAACTGTGCACTGCTGATACACTGCTACTTCTATGACTTTATTTATTAATCCAAATCCATTCTCCTTGCAAAATCACTTTTAAGAGAATTAAAATTCAGTACTTTATGACTTAGTATGCTGACCTCTACTAGAACCATAGCTTCTCTTTCAAAAGGCCAGTATGTAGGGGGTTTCTTCTGTCGTTGTTCGTGGTGTTGTTCTGTAGGCCCGTAACACACTCTATAATGCATTTATCCATTTTTCTTTAGCCGCTTCAAGTCTTCTCTTCATCCCATCTAACAGAGTTTAATTTGTGACTTTTGTCTGTCCGTGCCATTGTAGATGAGCTCGTAATGAATGCAACTTTCTGATTTTCACTTTGTCACAATATTTTTAGAAATTATCATTATCAAACTGGGTTCCATGATCAGTGATGAAAGCATGCGGGATTCTGTACCTGGTGATTACATTCTTCTATTTGAATTAGAAAAATTTTGCGTAAGTTATATCAATAAGAGGTTTGACCTCTACCCATTTTGTGAAGTAATCCACTACCACTACTAAATATTTAAATCTTCCTTTGGTCTTTAGCAGAGGGTCGACCAAATCCATACCCCAGATATCAAAAGGCCAAGTTGATGTAATCGGTACCAGTTCGGTGCCTGATCGCTTGTGTACCACTCCAAACTTCTGGCACTTATTGCACTTCTACGTGTATTCTTAGCAGTCTTTACTCATCGTCGGCCCATAATACCCCTGAATTGCTATTCTTTTCACCAGCGTTCGTCCTGCTACATAAGCTCCACATGAACCTTCATGTATTTCTTTGATAAGATTTGACACCTCCATGGGCATACACATCTCATCATTGAGACTGTGAAACATCTTTTGTACATCACCCCTTTGTCAATTATGGTACTTGGCAGCTTTGTGACGGAGCCTCTTTGCCTCCTTCTGGTTGGCCGGTAGAATGCCTTCTTCCAAGTACTTAACGTTTGGATCCATCCATGACGGGACCATGGTTAGTTCGAGAAGGTGTATTTCTTCAGCATTAATGCTCCTATGTAATAAGATTTTTACAGGAATGGTTCTTCTGAGTTCGGATTTGGTAGCTGCTGCCAGACGAGTTAACGCGTCTGCTTTGGTGTTCTCAACCCTTAGGATTTTGACCATCTGGAGTGCTTTTAGCTTGGGGATTAGAAATTTCACTTTTTCCAGGTACTTCAGCATGTTCCCCTATTTTGCTTTGTAGTCTCCTAGTACTTGATTTACCATAAGTTATGAGTCTCTGTGAGCTTTAATCTGCTCGACTCCCAGTGATATTTCCATCTCCAATCCATCAATTATGGCTTCATATTCTGCCTTATTGTTGGATGCTTTAAATTTGAATCATGGAGAATATTCCACATCACCTCTATCTGGTGTGTTGATTATCAAGCTCTCTACAATACTATTAGCACCTGATGATTCGTCTACAAACAGCTTCCATACCGAAAGTTCACTGTTGAAATATTCTTCCACTATAAAACCATATTTGAATAATTTGGAAGTAAAATTCTTATCATAACCAGGTTGATAATTTTCAAATGGAGATTCTCTAGATCTTTGGCTTTGTCCATCTGGGATCGTTATAAACATTGTTGAAGTGGGAGTTCAGTGAAGACCACTATGGAGTGGGCTTGGAAGTAGTGCTTCTTTTTGTGGATGAAACTATCAGTGCTAGGGAAAACTTCTTTATTCTATAAAACCTAATTTCTGCCCCAACAAAGGTTTTGATTATGTAATATATCGATTTTTGAATTCCCTCGTTGTTTATGATCAAAGTTGAGCTGACAACTAATTCTGATACTGCCAGATATAAGTACAACTTTTCTCATAGGATTGGCCTTGACAATAATGGGGATTTTCCTAGGTATCTCTTTAGATCCAAGAAAGTGGTCTGACATTCTTCCTTCCATTCAAAAGAGTTTTTGATAACTTTAAAGAATGGGAGGCATTTATCTGTGGCTTTAGACATGAATCTGTTTAGAGCTTTTACTTTGCCTGCCAAACTTTGCATTTATTTCTTGCTCTTGGGAGGTTGTATATTGATCAATTCTTGGATCTTATCAGGGTTGGCCTCTATGTCCCTCGAGTTCACAATGAAGCCCATAAATTTTCCAACCTTGACTCCAAACACACATTGAGTTGAATTCAGCTTCATCTGGTATTTTTCTAACTCATCGAATGTCTAGCCAAGGTCTTTTATGCGATCATATGCTTTGATGCTTTTGGTTATCTTGTCATCCATATAAACCTCCATGTTCTTTCTCATTTATTTTTCAAATACTTTAGTCACCAATCTCTAATAAGTGGCACTTGCATTTTTTAGCCCAAAAGGCATAATATTATAGCAAAAAGTACCTTGGCTGGCGATGAAAGACGTCTTCTTCTTATCTGTTGGCTTCATTTTGATCTGATTATAATCGGAGTATGCATCCACGAAGCTCAATAGCTCATGACCAGCTATTGCATCCACCAACTGATCTAGTCGCGGTCAAGGACAATAATCCTTAGGTCATGCTTTGTCTAGATTTGTGAAGTCTACGCACATCCTCTATTTGTCATTTTTCTTTAGCATCATGATCATATTTTCCAACCGGTCGGGGTACATCACGTCTTCAATGAACTCGATTTTCTTTAGTTTGGTCACTTCCTCTTGTATTACCATATTTTTCTCTTTTGAGAAAACCAGCCTTTTCTGTTTGATTGTCCTGGATTTTTAACTATGTTAAGTTCGTGGCAGATAATGGCAGGATCTATTTCGGGCATATTCTTGTGACTCTAAACAAATACATTCTCTCTAGCTTGGAGGAAGTTTGCCAGCTTTTTCTTTAGGATTGGGTCCAAGGATGAGCTGATCTGGGCAATCCTCTCAGGGTTCTCATCATCCAGTATTACTGGCTTAGTTTCTTCAATGGCTTCTCAAGCTATCAACCTATCTTCATCTCGAGGATCTTATGTCTCAATCTGATAGGTTTTAGGTTAACTTCATCCTTTCCTCCTTATCGGGCGAGGTAAAATAACACTCGTGTGCTTCCACTTGGTTTCCTTTCACTACCCCAACACCGTAGTTAGTGGGGAACTCGAGACATTGGTGAATAGTAGAGGCTAAAACCTCAAATTTCTTCATGCTAACTCTTCCAAAGATGATATTATAGGTTGATGAGATATTATTATCAAGGATGAAGAATCTCATTTTCTCTGTTCTGCAGATCGGCTAGGTCCCTACCATGACTTGTAACCCAAAGGTACCCAATGGGTATATTTTTTCTCCTAAAAATCTGACTATAGGGTGGTGATATGCTTTTAGTTTTTTCAAACAACTTTAATCTTTAGAAGATATCATAGAACATGACATAGATCGAGATCCCATTGTTCACCAGGATCCTTTTCACATTTTTACTATATATCATCATGGTGATTACTAGTGGATCATCATGAGGGTACAATAATCTTGAGAGGCCACCCCTGGAGAATCCTATGATCAGTCTTTCTTTGACGACCTTACGAGGGCGTGTGTCTGCTTTTGCTGATATGTTAACATCTTTGTTATTAAAATAAGCTCTTACCACATTGAGGTACGCTTTCCTTTCAGTTGGTTCATCACCTCCACCAGGATCTCCCCTTGCAATTAAATAACATAAAAAAGGGATCATGTTCAATTCTTCTATAGGTTCTCTAGGCCGAGGTGGGAGGTCAGGGTCCTCCTCATCTTGAAATTCTCGAGCTCTATTCTGATCTTGGTTCTTGACACTAGGTGATCTTGATCTCCTTTTAGTTTTCGAGCTTCATGGGCTTGTGATGGTCTTCCATTCTTCTCTATACACTGATTGAGTTTTCCCCTCTTAATAAGGGTCTCAATTTCGTCTTTCAAGGCTAATCAATCCTTGGTTTCATATTCGTGGTCTTTGTAAAATTTATAAAACTTACTTTTGTCTCTTCTTCCACTAGGAGTTCTCAACTTCTTAGGACACTTTAGTTCACCATTTTATCAGATCTAGTCAAGGATACGATGTACCCCTATTGTTAAGGGAACGTATTCATCAAACTTCCGGTATGTCCTCTTCTTATTCTTCCCTTTAGGGACCTCTTTAGTTTTTTTTCACCAAACTGCTATTTTCTTCTAACTTTTTATGGCTAAACTCCTTTGTAGCCATGACCTCCTTCGCGTTCATGATGTTCCCTACCATGGCCAAGAGTTTGGTCATGTGGTTGGGAGGATCTTTGGGTAGGGTCCAGAATAATTTTCCTGGTAACATTCGACTCATGATTACTGTCATGGCCACCTTTTTATAGTAATCCACTACCTCTAATTTTTTTGGCATTAAAGTTGGTAATGTACTCCCTCATCATTTCATCCTCATGTTGACGGATGCTTAACAAGTCAGCCAATATTTTTCCAGGTTTTTCTCCAAAGCAAAAATTGTTTATAAAGAGGTCGGCCAACTGTTTGAACTCGAAGATTTCTCCTCAGGGCAAACCATTGTACCAAATTTGAGTAGGGCCAGTGGGAGTCCTCAAAAATTCGTTGCATTGCATCTTCTCAGCTATAGAGAATATGTCACATGTGGCTTGGTATTGCTCCACGTGTAAGATTGGATCTGACTTTCCTTCGTATCTGTGAGTAATCATTGGTGTAGAAAACTTTACTGGCGTGGGATAACTGATCACGTGTGCCATGAATGGAGATCCTTTAATAAAACTTCTCTGTAATGGATTTTTTATTTTTATGAGGTTGCCCAAATGGTATTCTATTCTCTTGATAGATCCTTTGCATGTCTGATCTTCCTTAGCTGTTATATTAGGTCACCTGCGACTCTCCACCGATCATGCTTCCCTCTGGATGACATGCACGTGATGATCAAATGCATTAGCATTACCTTTTTATCAATATTTTTATCCACGATCCATTCTCCTACATTCTATTCATCTTATGCCTTCTCCGAGGTGCGAATGTACTCACGCTCCTCTTCTTCCTAGCCTGTCAAAGACTGGTGCTTTCCTGAGCCTTTCGAAGGAACTTATTCATTCCTCTGAGTCTGTTTGCTCATCATCATCAGTAGTCCGAATGACAAAGATTCTTTCTGCACTACAAGAAAAAATCTTATTTAAGACGCTTTTAAAAATTAATTTACATAACTCACAAGTCAACTGTTGTAAATTATTATACCAATTTAATTTTACATCATTTTTTAAATTAAGTGACCTAAATATGCTTTAATAAAACCATCATACAACCCTTATACAACGGTTATATTTATAACCCAATTCCCGCCCAACTTGGTATAAGCTCCCACACCCTTGTTCAGTTATGACTCCTCCACTCCTCATCTCTCCCCCACTTCATCACGGATCTACCCTTGTTCAGTCATTAATTCTGCGCTAAATGCTCCTCACATGTTTGTTCATTTTTTTGTTCATAATTTTACTATAGGAAGTTGCATTTTTTGGCTCCTTCACTCAGCTACAAGGGCATATTCTCTCGTGGATTGAAGGGAGTGCTGTCAAATTCAAGTCCTACTCGAAATTGGGCTACGGTCAGAGACTGTAAGGACATAAATTTCCAATTGAGTCTATGTAATGTTTTGACTTAATTCCGTGAACAAAACTGTGTTTGTAATATGTCATAGGGAGATTTTATTTTGTCACGATCCCACTTTGTCTATGACGTATTGAAGAAAATTGAAGACGTTATGGCAAAGCTTCAAAGAATTAATCATGCCGAAATTTAATTGGTGCAAGTTTAATCGTCTTCAAAGCTAATTGCATTTCGAGATCACACAGGTATGAATGCGTATAATTAATGGTGCTCGAAATTATTTTCATAAAAGATAAGGATGTAATTTTTATAAAAAAAAATGTTTTAAAATGTTTTAAATGGTTTTCACTACGTTTTATTCTGATAAGCTCGAAAATGAGTTTGACTTATTTGGATCTCTTTTGGAAGAGACGTTTTAAACAAAAAGTCAAACGTCGCAGCGTCGCTCAAACGACATAAGATCTCGTTCGAACGAGATACCTATGTCACCCGAACGACGTGCCCTTATCGTTCGAATGACATATTTTTCGAGGCGGCGCTTAATTGTTATTCAAAGCGTGTTTTCGTCAGAGTTTCATAAGTGTGCATTCTGGAAAAATAGTATACCATCCAGTATGATTTTTGCACATGTTTTCTAAGATTTAAAAGGCTTAAACACATCATTAGAGTTTACAAAGATCCGAGTTATCATTATCATATGTTTACGTGATCTTACGACACCAAGAAGGTTTGTTCTATACATGAACATCAGGGTTTTGTGGTGAAGAAAAGAGAAGGACTTCTTGTTCGATATCGTAGACAAATCAAAGCCATTCAGTGGACACCGAGACATTCATGGAGTTGAGTGTTGTGGACAGGTATCGTGGAAGACGGAATTTCTACGTGGGCACTATTAAAGAACGGTAGAAGATCAGAAGGAGCGTCAAACCCGTGGGGATCGAGTCATTGAGTAAGGCTAATCTGTCTTTGTAAAACCATTGTTTATAGTGATTGTCTAGCTTGGGCCGTCTGAGATTATTTTCCCGTTTTGGGTTTTTTCCTCGTACATCCGACGTTGTGAGTATTCTTTACTTTACTTTACTTTCTTTAATCACTAGATGCATGTTTAGGATTAATCAAGATAAAATTGGTTTAAAGTAAGAGTTGGATTTTCACAACTTGGTTTGGTGCACTTTAAAAGTTGTTTAAATTTTGTGAAAAATTGGTTTGATTTGAAACACACATAAGGGACACCCCATTTTTTCAAATTGTTATCCGAGCGAGAAAACATATTTGATTTGTTTTGCGATCCCGTGTGTTTTCAAATATGAATTTTGGATATAACGAATTTTCTCGAACTCCTGTTTTTTATGGCACTAATTACACTTATTGGAAGATGAGAATGAGATGTGCATTAAAATATATTGATGAGCATGTGTGGCTTGCAGTTGAGAAAGGTTGGACATCCCCTGTCACTATTGTAGGTGAGGTCACTAGTTTAAAGCCTGTTGAGTCATGGACCGAAACTGAACAAAGACTTGAACAATATAATTCTAAGGGTCTGCATGTTATATGTTCACATGTCACATAGGAAGAATATAGTAGAATTATGACTTGTGAAACATCAAAAGAGGCTTGGGATATTTTGGCACTCACTCACGAGGGCACTAGCACGGTTAGGGCGTCAAAACTTCAAAATCTCACTACACAGTTTGAGACCATTAGGATGTTAGAGAGTGAGACTTTTGATGAATTTTATGCTAGGTTGTACAATATTGTCAACTCGTCGTTTAACCTAGGTGAGAAAATTTCCGACAACCGTGTCATTAAGAAAATCCTTAGGTCGTTGCCTAGTAGGTTTGATGCGAAAGTGACCATTTTAAACTCCTTGGGTAAGTTAGAGTCGACGAAACTAGAAGAGATTGTAGGTGACTTACAAACCTATGAAATCGACATGATTACCTCCAAGCAAGTGCCTAAGAAAGAAAAGGGTATTGCCTTAAAAACCCGAAAGGAGGAAATTAAAGTTTCGGATTCTGATTCTAATTCCGATTTTGAGGATGTTGCTTTATTGGCAAAGAAATTTAAATTTTTTATTAAGTTTCAAAAGCAATGAAAGATACCAAGAAATTTGAAAAATTCACGAACAACAAAGTTGATCCCACCTCTAAGGATAAGTTTGAGAAGCCTAAGAGAGATGATTCAGATAAGTGTTTTGGGTGTGAGGGGTACGATCACAAAGTTAAGGAGTGTCCCACTAGACTTAAGAAAGAAGGCAAGCAACCCATTGCCTATAGTGCTAACTTAAGTGATAGTGATCCGAAAGAGTGAGAGAGTTCCCCCATTGATCGTAACTTTGTTGCGTTTATGGCATGTCATGTGAGCGACAACGATTCTTATGTGCATGACACTTCCGAGGAGGTTTTGAATGAATCCCATGTTAGTGAGGGTGAAGATAATGACGAGGAGGAGGTAGATGTGAAAGAATTGCAAAATGCGTTTAATGAGTTGTATGCCAAAGCGGTGAAGGTGAAAAAGGCTAACTCAAAATTATAAGCTAAGTTGAATAAGCATGCCATAGAAAATAATGATAGTTTGATTGAGGATCTTAGGGCACGAGAGAAGAAGTTTAGGGAGAAACTAGAGTTTGTGGAAAAATAGAGAGATAATCTCCGTGGTTTGATGGAGTCTTTGAAAAAGGAGATTTTAGCGTTTGAGGAGTCTAGGTGTTTGCTAGAGTCTAGGATTCATGAGTTGCAGGAGAGATCGAGAAACTCGTCTAGAGTTAAGTTTGATTTGGAGGTTAGGTTGGAGAAGTTAGATAAGATCTTAGGCACCGTATAAATTAAGGGAGATATGGGAGGTATAGGTTTTGGTGAGAGAGTTGTTCCCATTCCCCCCGCACATGTGAGAAACACTAGGAAGGTTAGAAAAGGTCCACATATAGGTAATCATTCCCACCGTCGCTACACTTGTACGTTTTGTGGTAGGAAAGGTCACCTTAGGCGTTATTGTTACGACCTTAGACAAGCTCTTAGGAAGTTTAGGAATAAAGTTTCCCCGGTTCCCAAAACCCCCGTGCGTCATTTTACACCTACTTAGGTTAGTAAATCGGATTTAGTGGCTTTAAGAATTAAACTTCATGATTCTCGTTTGGGTGCACTTGATTATTCTCATGCTAAATCTAAAGGATGATAGTGTTGCCTTGTTTGTCATATGCTAGTTTGCTTCATGATTTATTCATTGCTAGTATAATGACATGTGTATCATTTTGTGTTATAGTTTTCATTTATTTGAGTCTTATTGAAAAATACGAAAATATTTTGTTTTTTTAGAAAATTTTTGAAAATCCAAAAAGATTTTGTTTTTGAGAAAACTTTTGAAAGCCCAGAAAGATTTTGCTTTTATTGGAGTCAAAATATGAAAAGCCAAAAAGATTTTCGATTTTTGTTTTTGAGATTACATGTTTGATGTGGCATATTGGTGTGCTTGGACCCCCCCTCGTTTCATATACATGTGGCTAGGACATTTAGTCATTATTATCGATGCTTAAAATGATCTTAACCATTGTTTATATGGGGTTATTTCGAAGTTGATATGCATTTTGATTCGACTTTATATATATGCCAACATTGCACACATGCACGAGTTTATATGGATGTTTGATTTCTCTTGCATATTTGAATCTAATGAGGCGTTCTTATTTCAATCTTATCATTTATGCGTAAGTAGACTTAAGGAGAAGTGTGCATGTAAGAATCGTTTACCGTGAGGATTTGAATTGAAAAAATGATGAGTGATTCATGGGAAAGGGCTGCGAGAGTTCAAAATTAACTTGTCGTGAAAGTCACCGTTTAAAAGATCCCAAAAGAAAAAACAATATGCAATGAAAAAGGGCCAATAAGATTTTCTCTAAGTTGAGAATGCTAGAAACCTCAAAAGAACTTGAAAAAGTATGTTTATGAGGGAGTTTGGTTGGAGAAAATTTAAACTGGTTTGCACAATAAATCCTAATGTTGAAACATTATAATTTGACGCTATTGTTTGTAGAATCGTCAAAATTCTGGATTTGTGTGCATGTAGTATGTTTAGTTCATTAAGCTCACACTTTAATTGTCATGTGGCTATGATAAAGTTTGATGATTTATCGCTATCAATTAGAGCTTCTTGATCGTTTCGATGTGTTGGAACTGTGACTCATTTGTTGTAGTTTCACGCCCATACATTCCATATCCATGTTTAGTCACATCGGTACTATGTTTGCATGTAACTCACATTATTAGTTTTTATGAGTTTTTGATTTTTGTGTTAAAAGTTTTCTGTCTTAGCACTGTTTTGCTGCTATCAGCCCCTTCCTGGAATCTTTTTGTGAAAATGTTTTCACTGGGCAATATTATATTATATTTTTGAGAAAATGTGAAAGTTTGGTAGGTCGCGAGAAGCCGTTCAAATGGCATCTCCATGTCACGCGAACGACATCTGTCCTTCGTTCGAGCGACGACCTCACTTCGTTTGAGCGACGTCCCTGGATCGTTCGAACGACAGGCTGAATTCTTGCTTTTGATTGGTTTGCAGTCCCCTGATTATTTTGGGTGATATTTTTGGTACTGATGGAAGTGTTTCTGGGCTGACTGGTTTATGTGCAGGATTTATTGGTTATAAATTGGATTTTTTCATATAGTTTGTTTATCACACCTCATTAAATTTCTATATTCTTTATGTGAGTCATTGGTTTACTAGCTACTGCTTTGTCATCTTTTAATCATATTTAGTTGGTTGCTTCATGATTATCTAGCGTTTTCAATTCTCAAATTGATTCAAATTGGTATATTCTCATGCTAGATACTTTTATTGGTTTATCTTTTCACCGGATTGTCTATTCGAGACAAAAAAGGGGGAGAGATTTATGTGATGTAGGGGGAGATTTGAGCATGTTTTGGATTATATATATTACAAATTGGTATTTCAAATTGGTAGTTTAAATTTGGTATCGTTTTGTTGCTCAATTCGTTTAACAAATGATTTTTCAAAGATTATTCATATTGGTATCTATGGATGTTTGGTATCATTTGGATATATATATTGGTATCGTTTGTTCCTCCATACTTCACTGGGTATTTGTTTGTCTGTTTTATGTGTGTAGGTATGCTTCAGCGATTCGTGATTTCAAGTCTACATCACATTCAGACAGTTCATGCTTGCCGGTGCTACATATTCTAGTCTGTGTCCTGTAATTTTTAACTTTGGGTTTATGGGATGGGATTTAGGAATCATACGACTTGACGTCCTGGCTTAGGCATTTCACTAGTTTAGTTTTTTCCCGGAATAATCAAAGGGGGAGATTTGTAAGGACATAAATTTCCAATTGAGTTTATTTAATGTTTTGACTTAATTCCGTGAACAAAACTGTGTTTGTAATATGTCATTGGGAGATTTTATTTTGTCACGATCCCACTTAGTCTATGATGTATTGAAGAAAATTGAAGACGTTGCGGCAAAGCTTCAAAGAATTAATCATGCCGAAGTTTAATTGGTGCAAGTTTAATCGTCTTCAAAGTTAATTGCATTCCGAGATCACACAGGTATGAATGCGTATAACTAATGGTGCTTAAAATTATTTTAATAAAAGATAAGGATGTAATTTTTATAAAGAAAAATGTTTTATAGTGTTTTAAATGGTTTTCACTACGTTTTATTCTGATAAGCTCGAAAAGGAGTTTGACTTATTTCGATTTCTTTTGGAAGAGACGTTTTAAACAAAAAGTCAAAAAAATTCAAACGTCACAGCGTCGCTCAAACGACATAAGATCTCGTTCGAACAAGATACCTATGTCGCGCGAACGACGTGGCCTTGTCGTTCGAACGACATGTTTTTCGAGGCGGCGCTTAATTGTTATTTAAAGGTTGTTTTCGTCAGAGTTTCGTAAGTGTGCATTCTGAAAAAACAGTATACCATCCAGTACGAGTTTTGCACATGTTTTCTAAGGTTTAAAAGGCTTAAACACATCCTTAGAGTTTACAAAGATCCGAGTTATCATTATTGTATGTTTACGTGATCTTGCAGCACCAAGAAGGTTTGTTCTATACATGAACATCAGGGTTTTATGGTGAAAAAAAGAGAAGGACTTCTTGTTCGACATCGTAGACGAATCAAAGCCATTAGGTGGACACCGAGACATTCGTGGAGTCGAGTGTTGTGGACATGTATCGTGGAAGATGGAATTTCTACGTGGGCATGATTGAAGAACGATAGAAGATTAGAAGGAGCGTTAAGACCTGTGGGGATCGAGTCATTGAGTAAGGCTAATCTGTCTTTGTAAAACCATTGTTCATAGTGATTGTCTGACTTGGGATGTCCGAGGTTGTTTTCCCATTTTGTGTTTTTTCCTCGTACATCCGGCGTTGTGAGTATTCTTTACTTTACTTTACTTTACTTTCTTTAATCACTAGATGCATGTTTAGGATTAATCAAGATAAAATTGGTGTAAAGTAAGAATTGATTTTTCACAACTTAGTTTGGTGCACTTTAAAAGTTGTTTAAATTTGGTGAAAAATTGGTTTCATTTGAAACACACATAAGGGCCACCCCGATTTTTCAGAGACAAAAGACATATAATTGAGAATCATACTGGTATATACATACACACACCTATAACTATCTATCTATCTATCTATCTATCTATAGGCTACGTCCTATGATAAAAAAAATTAATTCTCCTAGGACTTTTTTTGTATTTAAACATCTCGGAGAATGTATTTTTAACATTTTTAAAAATCATTCAAAACATGTCAGTTAATTCCCTAAGAAAGATCCTCGTTCAAATACCACACAAGAGCCTATCATCTTATATATATACGTACATGTGTGACTGCGTTTCAATTAACTTTGTTTGAATTATTTTGTGGTTTAGCTATTTTGACTGATTGTTAGTGTGACACCCCTCCTAATTAAATAGTGAGAGATCAGTCCTTTATTAAATTAAAATCAAAGTGTACGGTTGATTCATTCTTAGCATCACTGTCGGAAATAATTTTCATTATTAATCATCTAATAATTAATTAAGCTAAGTGTTAAAACATTTTCCCAAATTAATTATACCTAATTAATCCATTAATAAATTCCATGCTTTAATATATAAGCCAATTCCATTCCATAAGAATAAATACTGAACATGAATCAAATACTGAAATAAATGATCCTGGATAAAACATTCCAGTTCAAAGTCTAAAACCAAAGTATCATAATACTCAATCCAAAGTAAGGAAATGCTAAAAAAATTAAAATGTCCGAAATAGTTAATTTGGAAGCGAGCGATACATGCCTTAAATGAAATATCTGAACTAAGAATATAAAGAAGAGATAGCAGCGTCTAATATCAATAACCTACAGCTTCCACAATAGTTGCAGCTCGTCAAATAATCCATGTGGAAGTCTGGCGGTGACCCTATGGCTGGACACTTAGTATAATATATATATAGAAAAAGAGAAGAGAAAAAATAGGAAACGGGTCAGAGACCGATTTTTAAAAATATTTGTTTTAGCAAGTATTTAAAACTGCAAAGATGGAATTATTATCTACATATTAGTTCCGAACTCTCACTTGAGATTCTCACCGCTCCACTAATGTGCACACTTAGCGTACGTCTACCCCAACCTAGTCGTCTATAATATTCCCAACTAGGTTACTGACATGAACTCCTAAATATATCTCAAGGGAGTAACCCATATCTCCCATACAATACGCCAATAATATTCTTTTATGCCAGTTACTCATTTTATATTCATTATTTTGATAGGAAGTCTTGTATCCTCGGGAATTAATTTACTTATCCATATTTATACATTTTCTAATTTCACATAATAGAATCATTCATTCTCAAGTATATTTATATATATACATATAGTCACATCAACCCTATATATATAACTTGCTCCCCTTGGTTAGAACCACTTGGCGCAATGCATACTTTGCTATCGTGTCCCGTTGCATCACTCCCTGCATAAAGGACAATTGGTTTAGTGTCTCTCACGAACCGTAAATCTCATAACACAAATATTGGAGGCGAGCATACTTATCATCTAAATGGGTCACGCACACACCTACGCTCCCATTCAACCGTCAAAACTATCCTACGTAACAGATAGCAACTATCAAAGTTAATATGCTCTGGGTACAAGTCAATATCCCCCCATCGGATGACCTAGGATAAGACTGTCCACTGCGCGAAACCTCTGCTGGATAGCAAGCAACGTATGTATGCTATACACATAATAAATCAATACATTGGTATACACACCACCTATTTTAATCTATAGGTATTCACACAACTAAGTATCATGTCCTATTCATAGTATTACTTACAATTAATACTCTCGACGTTTTAATAATTATGATTATGATCCCTCTCATAATTTCCGAAGGGTAATTCATCCCACATATGCCCCGAGTCTTAAATCACACTTGCCTTAATATATCATCCCTTCAAATCTCAGTGCACTTCATTAAAGTTCTTGCATTTCAAGTACCGAAGGATGTCCTAAAGGTCCACAATTCAATTCTGGAAAATACAGCAGGGCGGTCCGGACCTATTAAGGAAAACGTTTCCGGACCCTTTTTATGAAAAACGGTCCGAACCTTTTAATGAAAAAACATCCAAACCTTTTTAAAGAAAAACGATCCGGACCTTTTAATGAAAAACGGTCTGGACCTATTAATAAAAAAAATGATCCGGACCTATTAAAAAGCGATCCGGACCTATACCTGAAAAAAAACAAGCCCTACCCAGATACGTTCTCTTCACCATTTCAACACCTACAACCTCTACGGATCATTCCCAATCACACATCAACCATTCTATATCAACTTCCTAACATGTATGTATGATTTCCACTAATATAACATCAATAAATCATCACCCATCATCATTATAATTCAAAATCCCCAAATTTAGATCATAAGAACCATAGTTTCCCAATTTTCAATTAAAGAACCTAACCAACCCAGATTTGTTCATCGATATACTTTTCTAACTTCATGATTAATCCTCTACATACATGAAGGAATTAAAATACTAATCAAATCAGTCCATAATCATAATTTAAATCTCCAATTTTCACCTAATTTCATATGTAATTTATGATTAAATTCACTTACACTAACATGAGCATGATCATTGCTAAAGCAAAGAAAGTAATAAACACTTGCCTCAAATTTGAATGTTTGATCCGCTGGTGATGTTGGTATAGATACGTTCCTCACTTTCCGATCTACACGATGGTGGTGGTGGTTGTGCAAGGTGGTGTTAATTGACCTTCCTCCTTTGGGTTTTGCTCTCCCTCACCATCCGTGGTTCTCTCTTGATTTATGTGTAACTTAACCGTAACGTAACTCCTGTAACTGATAAACTAATTATCTAATTTTCATCCATTTTAATTCCCGAAAAATCCAAATGACAAAACTACCCCTACGGGGTGCCGGTTAGGCCTAAAATTACGCCAGAGTCCAAATAAAATGCCCGGGTAGAGTTTTCCGACTATCTCGACCCTTTCAGACTCAATGACACACTCAAAATTACCATACGAGTTATATAAAAATAATTTATCTTTTTATCCCATACAATTAGTCCCGACACGGCTCACACGCGCATCCTGACTTAAAATACCAAACTGTCGTATTTGCACTGCGACAATTTATAAAAATTATATAATTCCATATTACATATACCCACAGTAATAATCAATGATTTCCATCAATAAGTATTATTATTTTAGATTCGGATTAATTAATAATTAGATTTCCCGACCTTTTTAATTTAATTAATCCAATAATTATAATTAATCCCATAATTATTTAATATCATAAAAATACGGGGTGTTACATACTTCCCCCCTTACAATGAAAATTTTTACTAGGTACAAACAGTGCTGAATATATGTTGCGTATCGCATCATTGCGCTCCCAAGTGAACCACTCTGTACCACCCGTATAGTACGCTATCCAATACCCTTAATAATGAACACTACTCTTATATTTGTTCTAAACTCTAGGTTACCTGTCACGTAGGTTCTTTCCTAAGTCTTACCATTCAAGTTTCACTACTTAAACTTTATTTTAGATATATTCGTTGTCTATCTTTCTACTATTCGCACCTTAGTAGATTAATCGTTCTTTCGATACACATGATTTCGTCTCGCAATGATTTGCACACGCGTCGGTTATTGGCGTTGTATATACTTTACACACATCATATACTATTGATATCAACTCATATTGAATCTTTGCAATAGGATTTGTTTCCCCCACCTTTAACCAACGATCATGAGAACAATAAGGGTTACTGTGCCATACCTCGACTGGCACCATGCTCAAAAGTGCACTTATATGAGTTATTGTACACAAACTCAACTTGTGGAAGGGTCTACTCAAGTCCCACCTTAAGATACAAGGGTACACATATAATTTATTTTCCAATCATCTGATTAGTCCGCTTGTTCTGCCCATTTGTGTGGGATGATAGGTCGTACATAACCATAACTCGGTATCTAAAGTCCCGTGAATACCTTTCCATAATCAAAAGACGAAGATCTTGTCCAAATCGGACTCTATGTCAAGCGGTACCCCACCTAACCTAATTATCTCGATTATAAGGATTTCCACATACTGTCCTTTAGTATGACTAGTCTTTACTGGACTAACGTGAGCTATTTTGGCCAACCGATCCATTATCACCCATATAGGATCGTATCCCCTTTCGTGATAAAACCCATTAGGAGTACTCTCCCATTCCTACTTCGAAACCCCCAATGGTTGAAGAAACCCCTACCAGTCTCGGGTGGTCCACCCTTTTTCCAACGGACAGGTGACCCATTACAAAACGAATTTAGAAATATTTCTCTTCATTAAATCCCACCACCATTGTCATTTATAACATAATATATATTATATTCTCTCAAATGTGCCTCTAACCATGATCCATATGACTTTGCCTCACCGCGTGTCACAGGTCCTTCCCCCGCTCTAATAATCGATTTCTCATGAGACATAAGACTCTAAGAAATCCTATGGAATAAACTTCAACTCCTCGAGCTAAGTGTTGTCGAATTCACATGGCAATCACAATTTACTGCCTAATACAATACCATTCTTGTGAGCATACAATCAAGTCCTGATATCTCCACTTCTATCTTCATTTTCCTTATCCCATACGTTCTGAACAAAAATAAAGTCAAGATTCAGTTACCTAGGGCGTCCATACACCTTATGCCTTGCGCATTTTTGCACCAATAAAATATATTCTCACATTATAGTGGAATTATCCACTCTCGATTACTCTTTTATATGTTCAATTACTAAGGTACGAATCACATGTACTATCATCCAAGCTTCTCCCCGACTTTCGACTTTCGTTAGTTTCATGCGTGGGATGTCACGCAAAGCGAAATCTAAATAAGGAACCTCCCCGATACATTACTACCTAACATTATCGATCGTCGAGATCCGTAAGGCCCCTAGTCCATAACATGTACTTTCCCACAATCTCCGCATGTTCACATAAAAGTCTACTTATGTTTGTAAAAATATCATGAAACGTGGTACTATCACTATCTCGAGTTTCGGCGCTATATATAACAAGATATATTTTGCTGCTTGATAAAGGACACAATGCATCCCGAGTCACACCAATATTTAAATATCTACGCATCGGAGTCATATCTAATGAGATAACAAACTCACCAAACTCTACGATATCATGAAGTTTTCACACACACACACACACACACACACATATATATATATATACACATATATGTAGGTCCAACCCTATTTCTGGTGGCACTTCACAAAAGTAATTTTACTCACCCGGAGTATCCATCACGATAGTCTTATAACTTAATCTACTATCATTTAAACATTAGGTAATTATCACTATACACTGCCATAATAATCTCTACCTTGCTAACTCAATGCAATAGTAAATTGTAGCAATAAACTATCCCTTTAGGGCCCACCCGAATCACTCACGGGCGACATCAGAAAGCCCCATTACGCATTGTAAATATGTTTGTAACCAGACTGTTAAAACTAGCGTACCCACTAAACTCGACTCGCACGTGAACTTTAGTATTAACAATTCCTATATCTACTATGATACACTCATGTCACTTGACCTAATCCTTTTCTTTCAAGGATGAAGCAAGACTTCATCAGGCTCGCCTAGTCGTAGGATCCCAATACGTAGTTACCAACACATCCATGAGTATTTGCAATTTTAATACATCTAGTAGTCTACCCCATAGTTGCCCCTTCCTTACTCTGGGAAAACTTATTTTGTTTTGCGGCTTACACACCCATCACTGAAACATTGACCTAAATCTCGAGCCCTCAATTATAGCCTTACTGGCCACCCTATTTCATCCTGGCCCCATTGACCCTGAAGTACGGTATGCTACTATTATCGAGGGCTCTGCTGGTCCTGCCTGAACCCACCACTCTCGGGTTGTAACTCCTTGAGCTCAATTTTCTTGACCCATTTCCTCCTCTGAATATCTCACTCCTCCGGTTGTTATGCCTAATTGACATGGTTTACCATCCTCATATCTTAATCAATTGTACTTCTCAACGTGGACACATTCAATATTGATAATCCTACTCTCTATACATAGGGAAGCTTCTCGAGCCATTTCCCGTCACTGGTCCCACTGACCATTTTAGAATGTCCTTCCCTCGAACTGGCAGTTTTAGCTCCTAATTGTTCTCCCGTTCTCCCTTTAGCTATGGGGGCCTTTCGGAACTGTAGTTGGCCTCTATCGCCCTGATTGACTTCATCGTCACTTTGTAGGAAACTAATCAATTAAACTGATCTAAATGAATTCCCTATTGTGTATACTCTCATGTGGTGTTTCACTAACACCGTTAAGTTCAGTTTTACTTTTCGGCCAAATCCTCTAACCCTCCTGGCTCACTTCTTCTGGAAGTGCTGAAATAACTTACAAATGTATAACTTTGCTGATATCAACATCAGTCATTCTATCTGGATTTATCATCCAACATCGTATTCTACACACAATCCCCCTTTTTCCAGGTATGAAATTCGTTACGCAATTCAACATATCTCTCACGATCAGTCTCTAGCCTACCCCACCGTGCTAAGTTTCAAAATTTCCCTTGCATCTCTATCATAACATCCAATGGAAGACCTCACGGTCAAATCGTACCCAAATTTTCTCTTTAAATTTCAAACATGCTTCTTTATACGTGGTGATTGACTCTAATCACTTTATGTCGCTTTTAAAAGATACAAATTTAACTCATATTTTAATTCCGAGTGTCGCTGCGCTCCACTTGACACAATTGCCTTCGAATTTTCTACTTCCAATGGCCTGTTACACTTTCTCTCTCCCTTCTTCGCATCTTCACCGATGGCTTTTCAAAGGAGTCTTTCTGATTTCCCCCTCGTCGACTATGATAGGTGGTCCTGAAATCGTTCCACTGTTACCTACGGCTATTTATGGGGAACCCTTTTATTCCCGAGTGATGATTCCATTATCACTTGCTTAACTAATGCTCATGGTGACTTTTATCATGTCCACCATTCTCAAATTACTCTATGTCTTCTGTCGGGTTCCTTCTCCAGCATTTCTTTTTACGGCCCTCGATGTTCGTCCTATAATGTTTGGTGCTCGAAGCACACACAATTTTATATAATGGGTCACATTCCTTATAATTCATAGCAGGAGAACGTAAGTCGCATGCGTAAGGGAATATAACAATCTTATAGCAAGGCTCTACATCAAAGAACTCTACGTTGAAACGTGATAAGTCGTACAAATCCTAAGGACACTAGAACCTAATGCTCTGATACCACCTGTGACACCCCGCCCAATTAAATACCGGGTGATTAGTCCTTTATTTCGTTCTTTGCATTACTGTCGGAAATAATTTTCATTATTAATCACCTAATAATTAATTAAGCTAAGTGTCATAACATTTTTCCAAATTAATTATACCTAATTAATCCATTAATAAATTCCATGCTTTATTATATAAGCCAATTTCATTCCACAAGAATAAATACTAAACATGAATCAAATACTAAAATAAATGAGACTGGATAAAACATTCTAGTTCAAAGTCTAAAACCAAAGTATCATAATACTCAATCCAACAACAAGGAAATGCTAATAAAAATAAAATCCCTGAAATAGTTAATCTGGAAGTGGGCGACACATGCCCTAAATGAAAGATATAAACTATAAATAGAATGAAGATCTAACAACGTCTAATGTCAATAACCTACAACTTTCACAATAGTTGCAGCTCATCGAATGATCCACGTGTCTACGTCTGGCGGTGACCCTGTCGCTGGACACCTAGTATAATATATATATATAACAAAAGAGAAGGGAAATAACAGAAACGGTTCAAAGCCCGATTTGTAAAAATATTTGTTTTAGCAAGTATTTAAAACCGCAAAGATGAAACTATTATCTACATGTTAGTTTCGAACTCTCACTTGAGATTCTCACCGCTCCATTAATGCGCGCACCTAGCGTACATCTACCCCAACCTAGTCGTCTATACTATTCCCAACTAGGTTACTAACATGAACTCCTAAATATATCTCAAGGGAGTAACCCGTATCTCCCATACAATATGCTAATAATATTCTTTTATGCCAGTTACCCATTTTATATTCACTATTTTGATAGGAAGTCTTTTATCCTCTGGAATTACTTTACTTATCCATATTTATACATTTTCTAATTTCACATAATAGAATCATTCATTCTCAAGTATATTTATATATATACATATAGTCACATCAACCCTATATATATAACTTACGCCCCTTGGTTAGAACCACTTGGCGTAGTGCATACTCTGCTATCGTGTCCCGGTGCACCACTCGCTGAATAAAGGACAATTGCTTCGGCGTCTCTCACGAACCGTAAATCTCATAACAAAAATATTGGAGGCGAGCATACTCACCAGCTAAATGGGTCACGCACATACCTACGCTCCCATTCAACAACCAAAACTATCCTATATAACAGATAGCACGTATCCAAGTTCATATGCTTTGGGTACAAGTCAATATCCCCCCATCGGGTCACCCAGGATAAGACTGTCCACTAGCAAAAACTCCTCTGGATAGCAATCAGCGTAAGTATGCTATACACACAATAAATCAATACATAGGTATACATGCAACCTATTTTAATCTCTAGGTATTCACATAACTAAGTATCATATCATATTCGTAGTATTACTTTCACTTAATACTCTCGACGTTTTAATAATTATGATTATGATCCCTCTCATAATTTCCCAAGGGTCATTCATCCTACATATGCCCAAGTCTTAAATCACACTTGCCTTAATATATCAGCACTTAAAATCTCAGTGTACTTCATTAAAGTTCTTGCATTTAAAGTACCAAAGGATGTCCTAGAGGTCCACAATTCAATTCTGAAAAATACAGCAGGGCGGCCCGGACCTATTAAGGAAAACGATCCGGACCCTTTTTACGAAAAACGGTCCGGACCTTTTAATGAAAAACGATCTGGACCTTTTAATGAAAAACGATCCAGACCTTTCTAATAAAAAATGATCGGGACTTTTTAATAAAAAACGGTCCGGACCTATTAGTAAAAAAAATGATCCGGACCTATTAAAAAGTGGTCCGGACCTATACCTGGAAAAAACAGCCCTACCCAGATACGTTTCTTCATCATTTCAACACCTACAACCTCTACGGATCATTCCCAATCACCAATCAACCATTATATATCAACTTCCTAACATGCATGTATGATTTCCACTAATATAACATCAGTAAATCATCACCCATCATCATTATAATTCAAAATCGCCAAATTTAGATCATAAGAACCCTAGTTTTCAAATTTTGAATTAAAGAACCTAACCAACCCAGATTTGTTCATCGATATAATTTTCCTATTTCGTGATTAATCCTCTACATATATGAAGGAATTAAACTACTAATCAAATCAGTCCTTAATCATAATTTAAATCTTCAATTTTCACCCAATTTCATATGTAATTTATGATTAAATTCACCTACACTAACATGAGCATGATCATTTCTAAGGAAAGCAAGTAATAAACACTTTCCTCAAATTTGAATGTCTTATGCGTTGGTGATGTTGGTATAGATGCATTCCTCACTTTTCAATCTACACGATGGTGGTGGTGGTTGTGCAAGGTGGTGTTAATTGGCCTTCCTCCTTTGGGATTTGCTCTCCCTCACCCTCTGTGGTTCTCTCTTGATTTATGTGTAACTTAACCCTAATGGAACTCCCGTAACTGATATACTATTTATCTAGTTTTCGTCCATTTTAATTCTCCAAAAATTCAAATGACAAAACTACCCCTACGGGGTGCCGGTTAGGCCTTAAATTACCCTGGAGTCCAAATAAAATTATCGGGTAGAATTTTTCGACTATCTCGATCCTTTCGGACTCAATGGTACACTTGAAATTACCATACGACTTATACAAAAATAATTTATCTTTTTATCCCATATAATTAGTCCCGACATGGCTCACACGCGCGTCCTGACTTAAAATACCAAACTGTCATATTTTGCACTCCGATAATTTATAAAAATTATATAATTTCATATTACATATACCCACAGTAATAATTAATGATGTCCATCAATAAGTATTAACCCTTGGCACGCTAGTTAATAATTATTTTAGATTTAGATTAATTAACAATTAGATTTTTCGCCTTTTTTAATTTAATTAATCCAACAATAATAATTAATCCCATAATTATTTAATATCATAAAAATACGGGGTGTTACAGTTAGGTCTAAGCACATTTTTTACAATTTATTTATTTAGTGTAGACTGGTTGATATAAAGAATTAATAGAATGTGGATGTGTTCGTTTGAAATGTATATAAATTTAATTTTTGTAGTGTTGGAGAAGTAAAATGGAGTTATTCATGGATAATATACCTCTCCAAGTCTTCTTGATTTTTGCTCTTTTTTAAACAACGACAAAAGAGTAAAAATCAAGAAGACTTAGAAAATTATAAGAAATTAAAAAGTGAAGTAAAAAATATTAGGATTAGTTACCAAAATGTTTGTGAAATATTTTTTAATACACATTTAATCCAAACCTTTTTATTTTGTTCCAAAAAGTCCCTCAAACACCCATTTAACCATTATTCTCTTATTTTTAAACTGTAATTATTCATCACATTTAGGTTTTGAATGAATTGAAATGTCAATCGATTCATTCGATTCTACAAAGTGTTTTTTTTCCATTCAAAACGTAGCTTTGTCCATTTACTTGGCATTTCAATTCATTCGATTGACATTTAAATTGTAGCTATGTTTATTCAATTGATATTTAAACTCTAACTTTGTTTGTTATACATATGTTGGTTTTTCCCATCTCAAATGATAACTCTAAATGTCATGAATAATTACAATGTGATGTCCTTTTTATTTAATTCCTTTTGAGTCATATATATTTGTATTTTGGTTTCATTTTCTTTGATGTTGATAAATTATATTGAAGATCATTTACAAATTTTTTGTATAATTCGAATGAGTATATATTATGTTCGTTCATTTGATATTTGCGATTGTTCTTCAGTGACCCAATATTTCATTTAAACATGATGTGTACCTTATGCCTTGTTCGCTTAAGGTACTTCTAATTTCTCGGATAAACTTACTAACTCAATATTTGGGTATTAATGTTATTTTATTGTTCTTCTCATCTCATATATCTAAAATTTGTTTTGTTTGATATACTGATTCATTATAAACCTAATGGATTGAAAATTGGTACATAATACATTCGTTTTTTATTTTATTTGAATGTATGTATTGTTTGGAAAACTTGATGAACCGATAGATACATTTATCTTTGATTTCATTTGTCTTTGATTTCACGAGGAACTTGGTAATTATTATAAACAAAAGTTTAGACTAATAATGAATGACGAACAATATAAATTATTGAATGTTTTCAACCAACACACTTAAAAAATTTCTTCAAGAAGCAAGAAGAAGTTGTGATTCTTTATTCGATTATGGTGTAACTAATGTAATCTACTCTTCTTAGTATGCCTACCAACCATTTGATATTTATTTTGGTTGTGCCGCTATTTTTTATTCTCATGCTAGCTCATTTCCTTATAATATTATTACTCTCAAGTTTTGGTTGTGAAGGTTGTTTATGTAACTACATTGTTCTATAGTATTGTATTTTGATTTATATATATAAATAGTTTGGTGAAACTGCTCAAAACCCGTTGTGAAGTGTTTTGAGAAATTCGTGGAGTGAGGGATAGTTATTTTAACTATTAAATGTAGTCATAATTATTTACTTTTTTCTGATTTTTAATTTTGGGTTTTGGTTCACTTCAAGTAACTCTACATTTGTCATATATATTATGACCGGAGTAAAGCTAACATTAAGTCATATTTATCTCTAGTATGCTATTTCAACATATTTAGCTCTAGTACGCTGGTTCAACACTAATATGCAACATATTTAGCTCTAGTACACATCACATTAAAATGCAACAATAACACAAATTTCTCAAAACCAAAACAAAACTAAAAGATGTGCATATACTGAAGAAAATTATGAAATGGTAAGGGTAGAAGGCCAACAAAGCTCAAATAATTGATCAAATGTCAAACTACTAAAGAATGAGTAAAGGGTTTTGTTTATTGAAAAAGTCCAGGCAATTGTCGGAAAAAAAAGAATTAGTAAGTTACTGCGAATTGTTAGTTAATCCCATTGTTCCTATCAATTACAGAAAATGGAATGAGGTGTCAAATACATTTAAAAAGAAGTTATGGAGCGCAATACTAGTAAATATCGATTAATTATTGATTGTTCATATTTTATAGATATGTATTTTGTTTAGATTTAGTTGTATTTTAACCGGGGTTTAATTTATTTATCTTTAGGTAAAGTTTGATATCGATCCAAGGAGAAAAAGTCAAGTGTTATAGAAGATGGATAAGAGTTGGAGGCAGTTTAAATCCCATCTTTGCACATCATGGATTCGAAGATTTTAAGATTGACTAGTGATTCTTAAACGTCCACTAAAGAAGTATTCTGCATTCATTAGTCAATTAGCTTGGATTCCTTCGTTAAAGAAAAGCTTTCAGAACATTCTAAGGTATACAAGTAACTATTATATATATCTCATATCATACAAAGCTCTACTATGATCATTTGGCAAAAACGACTTGTGTTGAATTTTTTGTGTTGAATCATTGCACATAGAAAACCATTTAGATAATTTATGGTTTGAAACTTTTGTGTTGAATCTTAGAATTTTCATTTCTCCACTTTGTTTCATTATTTTTTTTCTTCGTGTGACTTTTGTGAAGAACTTCGCAATGTCTTGATGAGGATATTGGGGTGTGCCTAGGAGAAAGGTTTAATCTACCTTCCACCTTTTGAACCTCTTACAGCCCTTTTATTTAACATTCATGTATGTATGTCCCATCTTCTTTATCTTCAATGGTTTCTAGATCAGTAATGTTTAGATACTCTTGATTACCTTCCTTATTTCTATTGAAGCAACTCACCAACTGTGAAAAGAAAATGAAAGCAAGTCAGAGACAGATATAATAAGGGAAAGATGAAAAGTTTAAAGTAAAAGGACTTACAGAAGCAATGTGGCGAGCTGCCAAAGAGGTAACCATATCCCGAGATAGGTTTTCTTCGATACCTTGGATCTCGGGAATGATCCAAGTCTTCACCGAGCTCATGGCAGAGCTCGGGGGAACGAAAGTAGGAACTCCACTAGTCGGGGGCTGAGAGATAATGTCAGCCAAATTGATCGAGGATCTTTTCTTCAGCTTCCTCGGGGGAGCAGGAATAGATTCGACCAAGGAGGAACTCTTGGTCGGTGATATTACAATCACCTCTCCTGGAGCAGCAGACTTTCTCGGAGCCACTGGGGGCTTCTCGACAATCTTCACAACAGGGGCAACCGAGGAAGATCCATCAGTTTTCTTTGTCCTCTCCCCTGGGACGTCAACCTTACTTCTTTTTGCCTCTCCAGCACCAGAGGCAGTTTTCTCAAAAAGGGTAGGAGGTCTTCTCTTCTTCATCCTTTCACTTAAAGGAATGTGTGATTCAGGCGAGGAGCTGGTAGAAGCTGGTAATGGTTCTACTTCACTTATCACCGGATGAGCAGTGAAAGAAGTGGTGTAGCTCTTGTACTGCAGTAGATACGAGGCTGACCTAATGTACTCGTCGACAACACTCTGATGCAAACCCCAGATAAGTTTTAAGTGCCTTATATTCACGTCTGCTTCTTTTGGACACTTTCTTTTACTGTCAACTACAAATAAAAAAACATTGAAATATCAGTGGCACATTTTATCAAACATAGAAGAAGCATAATTTCAAAATAAATAAAATAAAATAAAAATAACCTATCCCGTTGCCATAGGGGGACCCTGATACACTTCATCTCCAGATAAAGGAGCATGTTGCCAATTTTTTATGACAACCCCGTGCTCAAAATAGTCCCTATTGGCATCCGGGAGATTGACTACTAAGGCCCTATTTAAAAATCTAGTTTTTAAATAAAAGGTGTTATCACCAACTGCCCATCTATAGCAAAACATGATTTCTGGAATTCCTATGCGAGTTCCATGAATTTGATTTAACCTATGCACCCCATTAACTATTCTCCATGTATTGGGGGCTGTTCTTGCAGGAACAACGTCAAAGTATTGATAGAATTCCAGACATAAGGAATTGGGTGGAAAAGAAAATCCACACTCAGCAACAAAGAGACTGGGTAACCAATGTCCCTCAGCCAAACGGAAATAGTCAGAAGGCTCAGAAAGCTCTTCCAGGACAACCCAGGAGGGAATAGAAAAATCAGAGCGAAACTTATCAAGAGATTCTACAGGATAAACCATGATGAAAGAAGGAAATGAAGAAGAAGGAAGAAGATCTTACAGAAAAAGAGTGGATCTGTTGACAACGAACGGTGAAAAGGATGAACGCACAAGAGAGTAAGATAATGGAAAACTCGAAAATACAAATTTGAAAAGGTAGAAGACGATGGGAGTGTCTGTGAAGTTTAAATACTCTGCCTTGGGAAATGGTAAAGTAATGATTACAAAAAGAAATAATTAAGCTACCGGCGACTAGAGGAACAAAAAGGGCGCGGCAATCGAAGCGAGAAGAAACGATTACGCTACCGACGGCTAGAAGGACAAAAAGTACGCGGAGATCGAGGCGGTTATAAAAATTCAAAAAAGCCTGATTCTACGAATTTGGAAAGAGAAATAAATACAAGGGAAACGCTCCTAAAAATTAGGAGGACTATTTAAAGCTATCATATTCCGAGAAAGAATGTTCCACACTCCTCAAATTTCGAACTATGAAACATTAGGGGCTTCTGTTGATACCAAATTTAGTCTGCTGACATGGATCAATAAAGTGAAGATATGTGGCAGTCTACGTGGCAGCAATAAACACTTCTGAGGAACTCAAACGTTCCGAGGAACCATACTACAAAGAGGAACACTGATTCCCCGAGGAACTCGTACGCTTCGAGGAACGAAAACTCTCCGAGGAACCCTTGAACACCGAGAAGCTTAGGCGGTTCGAGCAACTCATGCGGTCTGAGCTACACCTCGAACAAAGCATTAATAGCGGGATAACCAACAGTTTGGCTGTTCATTAAATGCTTATCATTCAGACGCATACGCTTAAGGAGCATTGAATGTATCACCCTTTCATATGTACATCATTTAATATATTACCCTTTCACATTACAGCCCCAGGGCTATAAATACATTGTACAATCCTCATTGTAGAGGGATCGGAATTTCTTGATATAACTTGTAATCGAGAATTCTCATACAATCAGCAATAACATAACAGTGGACGTAGGCCATTCTTATAAGGCTGAACCACTTTAAAAATTCTTTGTCTCATTTATTTATCTGTGATTGAATAATTAGATATGATCTAATTTTTTACATCAACAGGTCCTCTTGAATAACATAGATAACTTGTAGGTAATTGGAGTTTATTTCGGGCAAATTGTTTAACTTACGCATTTAGTCTATCGTATAAGCCGCTCGCTCATTCTCAGCCTCAACATTATGTACAATATCATCCTCAGAGTGATGACACACGAATCTCTTCCCGGCGCTTTCTCTTAGAAGCAGTAACCGACTTCCTTTTCAAACGAGAGTAAGTTATAAGTTTATCCATTCGTAACCTGCGTTAAGACATAATATATAGTATTAGTAACTAGGTAAATAACTAACATGAGTCATATGTAAATAAATAAACATACGGAGTTAACATATATGAATAACTAACATGAGTCATAGGTAAATAAACAAACATATATGAACAACTAAACATATATGAATATCATTTATCTTGTATGTAGTGGAAATGAGTATTAATATAAATACCATGTTGTAAAAATCATACACGTGTCATGTTGTAAATATGAGTATCAATATAGATATCATGTTGTGGAAATAAAACTTCATTCCGGATATATATTCTGAAATATGTCACCCTGATTATAACTCATTTCTAAAGTAAAACCCCTAGACTCAACATCTCTCATAAACTCTTGTATATTTAGAAAGTCCTTTTTCACTACACCAAAACACTGATTTTGAGAGTGCCTGCTTGTAATTGCTAATGGGGGTGACAAACTTTATCACTGTCGGGAGAAGTAAAAAAATTATTTATAAATTCCATTGGGAGGGATACAAATTTTGGGTAATGAAAAATTTGAGTGAATTGATTTGTCACTGCTAATGGCGATAACAAATCTTGTCATATAATTAATTTGTGACTGCTATGAGCAGTCACAAATTTGTAACTGCCACAAAAAATCATAAATTTTATCATTAGGCTTAAATTGTGACTGCTACGAGCAGTCACGAATTTGTCACTCCATGAGCAATTACAAATATTACCGTAAGACTTAATTTGTGACCTATTAAAAGTCCCAAATTTGTAACCGCAGGGAGCCCTCACAAATTACATTAGGGATAATTTGTACTGTTATGAGCGGTCATAAATTTCTAACTACAAATTAATTTTCCTCTTCTCTCTCCTCTCTCATCTTCCATCATTTTCAAATCACACATCCATCCTCTCTCCAAACTCATGCGTACTACTCTCTCAAATTTACTGATTTTTGTTCTTCAGTAAGACCTTTATTTTTGTTCTTAATTTATTCTTCATTCTTTTGTTCCGATCTATATTTTTATTGTTCACATTTAGCTTTTGATTTTGTATGTAATAGGGGTAATTTTTTAATTTAGCTATGTTTGTTAATGTATCTGCATAATTTTATGGGAGTTTTGGGAAAAGGTCCTTGTAATGCTTAAAGTGTATAAAAATAAGACACTCGATATAATTTTATAAATTTAGTCCCTGTACTAAAAACAACATGAAAAATGGTGACGCTGGCGCGGACCAAAAAAATAAAGGCAATTGTACGACAGGGACTAGATTTATAAATGCTATTGTACCACATAGACTAGATTTATAAACTTGAAAAGCATTGTCCTAAAAATCCAAATATAGGAAGGAACATGATCTTTACCTTAATTCTTTATAATTTTATATCTAATTGGTATTTTTCCCATTGATGTTTAGGGGAAAAGAAGTCAGAAGTTTGTATCGATCTACAAGGTTTATTAATGTATATACTTGATGTTTATGCATTTTCTTTGTAACTTCCAATATTGTTGTCAATTAGGTCATAAAACTTGAAATTCATGTTTACAATCTATCATCGCTATCAATTAGGTCAGTAAACTTGAAATTCACGATTACAATCTATCATCTCATCACGGCTACTTCCCTTAATGTTGTATAAATATACCATTCCAATTGGGATTTGATGATTCTTTCAAAGGCATCCGAGTCCAAACATGTAAACTTTTCTTGCTTACTCTATCGTATGCCTTTCATAATTTACCTTGCAAGTTGGTCCGTATATGTGATCTTTACGTGTTATTTTTCCAACCTTATTTATAAAATGTTTTTTTCATCCCTTAAAATCGATATCAGGGCCTTTGTGATAATTGAATTTTAATAAACAATTGTAGTTTGTATTGGAATGATGGAGATTGCGTCATTCGTTTGGGACATTTATTGCATGTTTTCACTCATTGAAGCACAATGCTTAAGACTATAAAATTGTAGAAGATACCAAAATTGAAATGGCATAAATATTTATAGTGACTGGCTTGGAATTGAAATGAAGCAAGTGAGATCTTTCTATAATTTACAAATAATTAAAGCTCAATGAGTTTAAAATTTGCTATGTAATTAGATGCTTGCAAGATTGAGGGTGTTTGCACAACTTGCGTACCATTTCCCTTATGGTGTCATGTTAACTAATATGGTTTATATTGGTTTGTTTGATCTATTTTGGTTTATTTCTCCTTAAGGTTTTACTAAGATGGTTTATATTACTTACTGATATGGTTTATAAATTATGCTTGCTTTTCGATCCATGTTTGATTTCGTGTTTACTATGTTCAGGATCTATATTCGACTATGTTTAGGATCTATATTCGATCGGATTTAGCATTTATTTTTTGTTCTAAAGGTTTTAGGTTTTTTAATTAAATTTTCGATCTGAATATTTCTCTAGCCATGATATATCTGCTACAATATTCTATGGTTAGAGTTTTAATTTAGTAACGAAAGATATGGAAACTATTATTTCATCTTAACATTCATGGGGCCCTATCACTAGAAGTTTGCTTGAAGGAATTATAGAGAGAAACATGCAAAGGTCTTTTAGGTCAATTCATTAGCAGTAATCAATATATATCACTCTGAGACGGTGCATGTTTAATGTTTTAAGATTTTTTTTTATTTTTGCACCCTTTTTCATGATTACTCGATTAGTTTCTAGGCATTTTTTTTTTGGCATTTGTCACCATTCCTCTTTTCAACTAATAATGTGTATAACTATGTTCCAGTCTGGTTTTCTTCTAAAAATGCTTAATCTTACTTATAATCATGGACATACAATAATGTCTAAGTATGTGTATTGAATAAATTATTTTAGATTGTTCTAGTCTGTCAAGTTGGACTAGCTATTTAAGATTTATATGGCATTCCTTTCTTCAAAATTTTATTAGAGAAATTGATGTTGAAGAGATTCAGTCAGACCAGGCTTGAATTTAATGAGATCAGTAATGACTTTGGAAAACTGGTATCAACCCGAGGTAGGATTGTAAAATTAACCAATTGATTGGAGCTTGGCTCACAAACAGTTTTCAAGATTTTCTTTCGTAAAATAACAAAAAAATGAACATATTTTAAAGTTCATTAATTTATCGACCTCCGTTGATTAAGCTTATGACCCCTCTAAAATGATATTAAAGACTTGAAGATAGTCGAGTTTGACTAGGCGGCTTGTTTAAAAATGATTCAAGGGCAAAAGAAATCAATGTTGTCCACACTTTAAACATGAATAACATCTTACATCATCAAACTTGTAAAGTTTTGTTTACTGCCCCATTAGAGGATATATACCACTGTTGACACTTGATGTGTTAGTGACGAAGTGAGAAGTTTTAACTTCATACTGAACTTTTTCTTTCTATGATCTTATTTTTTTTACTTTTTTTTTATTCTGATGCTTGCATTCGTACTTATTTTTTTCCCGTTATGAATATAGTGATAAGAAGACCAAAAGGACCTATTCAAATCTCTTGAGTTTGAACACTCTTCAATCCCTGCTACCATAAAGAATATATTCAACCTCTCATCTAACTTTTTAACTCACAGAGATGCTTGGGTTGAAACATTCGAGCATGTTATTGGGTAATTAACCTATTTCAGAATTGATTAAACAGGTAAGCATCCTGTAACCCATTAGCTAAAATTTCATAATTTTATACCACTTATGAGTGAACGTGGAAATCTCATTCCAAAATAAATCTAAGTTAAGATAATCATGAAAGATCATAAAACTTTCATAATGGGTGTGTATTGTAAAATGAAAAAATAAAGTTTGTAAGTGGGGTTTTGTAATAAATTGTCTAGTAGATATTGAACTTAAGCTTTCACAAGAAGAAAATTGTTTCTCTCTATGATGTGGCGCCTTTAAGATGCAGGTGAACAAATGAAGATTTCTGAGTTTCAAAGCGAGGCAGTTGAACTGGCTACAGTTCATAATGGTGACCACTTCTTAAGCAGCTTTTTAGATGAGCTGATAAAGAAAATATGTTAAATCATACTGTTTTGTTAATCACAAATTCGAATATGAATCGTAAGGTTACATCACGAATAAAACAGTTTTGACATGAATCCAGGATGTTTATCCTCTAGCAATCACAGAATAAAAAATTCCTTAAAAATACGATTTAAAAACTGACATTTGTCCATCGTTGTTGAACGGATTAAAGTGACTTGAATGCTCCTTTAATTCCTTTCTTAAACAGCGGAATGAGAAAAACGGATTTCGGATTTTCTCTCCCTTCTTAGAAACAGTGTGTATTGAGATGACTCTAGATGGTGTAGAGGTCTCTATTTATAAGGGGAAGAGGGCCGGAATCCTAGCAGAGGTAGAACTCTTTCCAAGTCTCCCACTAATGCCACTAACCATCATGTGACTAACGGATAAGGTTTACCCAAATCTTTTAATATCTTTATTTATCACATTCCTAATTAATTATCTGATATTTATCAAGACCACAATTATGGGAAATTCGGAATTTAATAAAATTGAAATTAAATAATTAATTTCGTTACTTGACATTAATTTCCAACAAATGACTGTCAAGGAAGCTCACCAGTAGGGGTGGGCACGGTCCGGTCCGGTCCGGGTTTTGCCTATTTTTTGGACCGGACCGAACATTCGATCCTCAATTTTTTTGAACCGAGACCGGACCGATTAATTCGGTTAACCTACTAATTCGGTCCAGGCTTTTTTAGGTCCGGTCCGGGGTAAAATTCGGTCCTGACCCTATTTTATATATTAGTACATTTTATGAATTTTTTTATCTATGTTTCTCACAAATATATATACAAAAAAATAATACTCGAAACTCCAAGTGATATTTACATGGGTTTTTTTAACCCAAGTAAAAAAATGTTTTGTACATATATAAAATGTTCCAAATTAAATTCATAAGTTATATACATTAATTCAAAAACTATACATAAGAAACACAATAACATTATTTTTATTATATATATATTGGAATCGGTCCGGTCCGATCCAAATCGGTCTTTTAATATAGTGGACCGCGGACCGGACCCGTTTAATCGGTTTTTAGGTTTTGTGAACCGATATTCGGACCGGTTTCAAAATAGCCTTAATTTTCGGTTCGGTCCAACCGGTCCATTCGGGTCGGTCTTTTTTTTGTCCACCCCTACTCACCAGTATATAAAGGGTGTCGTGTCAAGGTTTATCACGACAAGCAAATAAACCATCAACTTGGGGGGAAATGAGTCTGCCAATGTTGACATGAGGTCTTCTCTTACTAGCAGATCCACGATCCACAGTTGATTTGAATCATGTTAATATATGTCAATTATTTTTATGGAGTTTGTAAATTTAGGACTTATTGTAATATGTATACTGGAAATAAGACAACAAATATTTTATTTATAATTTTAATTCGTATTTTTGAATAAAGCCGCTGGCGCAGACCCATATCTATAAAACGTCAGCCAATCATAGCATGCCACGTTAGCCGATAATTTGAGAATAGAGACTAAAAATGAAAACAAAAATGTTTGTTGTCCTATATTCATAATCAATATTATTTTAAGTACTAAAAATTCTTAATTTGTATTCTTATTTACTATTCATCTAGGTATCCACTATGTCATATTTTTGTTCCATAGGTTTAGAATGTATACAACAAAAATTCCAGAATGCATGGTTTGTATATGGAAGAGTTTCAAACCTCTGGTAGTATGGGCGGTTTGGATCACCAGTAACACAAAAAAGTGACGATAAAGGAAAATTTTAATTTATCGTAGTTTTTGATATCTTTTCAATTTTCTGATTTTTTTCTCGGTTGTTTTCTAAATGATCGTGGCTTCTTTTAGGTGATTTCAATACTATGTTGGGACCTCATGAGACGCTAGGTGGCCGCCCTTTTCAAATAGCCCATGACCTCTCTCTCTATAATTTTATGCATTGTTATAATGTCTACGATTTGGGTTTTTGTGGTCCGTCTTTCACATGGAAAGCCAACATCTCATTTGGGCATCATGTTTGGGAACGCCTAGATCGAGGGCTTGGAAATGATCAGTGGATGAACATATACCCGCATTCCCTTGTCTCTCGCTTACCAAATGTTAATGCAGGTTCAAACCACTGTCCTTTGTTGTTGGATACGTTGCCAACTCGCTCCAAGCCTCCACAACGTTTCATCTACTGCAAAGAATGGACACAGTATCCTTCCTTCCATAATATGCTCACAGGTCAGTGGCTTCGCATGGTGTCGGGCTCGCCTGCAGATTGCTTTTTTCGAAAATCATGTTTTTTCAAGAAAGCTGCTATTCCCTGGAAACGCTCTCAATTTGGCAATATGACTCAATCCATTACTAATTTGCGAAGCCAACTTCAGACTCTTGGACGTCATATTGATCATAATCCGGACCCTCCTTCCCTAGATCGGGAAAACCAGTTACAGTCTCAACTATCCCACTGCGTTTTTCTTGAGAGACAATACTGGAAAAATAAAAGTAAAATCCAGTGGGCGCTCCAGGGTGACTGTAATACTAAGTATTTTCATGCCCCTGTCACACACCCTTGTCGGGTGAATATTATTAGTGCTATTTTCAATCAGGAAACGGGGTGGAACAACACTCAACAAACAGTTCAGACCCAATTCTAACAATTCTACATGAGGCTTTTCACTTCTACTAAGCCGCCTCAGGTAGGGGCTGAGTTCCCTTTTGTGCCTCTGCACCAGCTGGATCAGTCTCATCTGTTAGAATTAGTGACGAATGAGGAAAAAAAATGCGCTCTAAATTGTATGGGGAGGAATAAAAGTCCAGGCATAGACGGGCTTACACGGGCTTACAGTTGAATTTTTTCAAATCCACTGGCCGGTTGTGGGCTCGTCTGTCTGCAATCTTGTTCATCATTTCTTTTCCAATGGATTTCTTCCCCGTGCACTTAACCATACGTTACTTATTTTTATTCCGAAAACCAACAATCCTATGCATGTGCAACATTTTAGACCTGTTAGTTTATGCAACGTCATTTACAAAATTATTTCGTCTATTCTTGTTGCCCGGATGCGCCCTATTCTTCAATACATTGTTTTTCCTTACCAAACAACTTTTGTTGCCAATAGGCACATTCTGGATAATATTATTATCACTCATGGAATTCTACATACTATGCGGAAATACAAGTCTAAGAAAGGTAGCTGTGCGGTTAAAATGGTTTTAACAAAGGCCTACGACTAACTAGAATAGCCCTTCATCCAATAGGTCCTCCGTCAGCATGGATTCCCGGATTTGTGGGTTCGTTATATCATGGAATGTGTCTCCACTAAGTCGTACCCTACGTTTATTAACGGACATGTTGGAGAGACATATTACCCCTATAGGGGCCTTTGTCAAGGGGATCCACTCTCTCCGTATTTGTTTATCCTGTCTCTTGGCGTTTTGCTACGTACGGTTGAGCTGGACTGCATCCAGCGGCATATGACTGCGCTTAGGGCTTCTTCTAAGGGTCCTAAAATCCTGCCCTGGAGTTTGCGGATGACTGTATTTTTTTCCTCCAACCTATTCCCCAAACTATCTTCAGGTTTAAGTTAATTCTCATTGAATTCCAAACTTTCTCGGGCCAGTCCATCAATAGTGGAAAGCTTCACTCACTTTTCGCCCTTCCACTCCGCATGCGGTCCGCCATCTGACTATACGACACCTAGGATTCACTCAGTCTCGAGGACAAGACAAACACCTTGACCATCCACTAATTACTGGTCGAGTTATGCGTCAGATGTTCTTAGAATTAACAGAGGCCCTTGACAAATGACTCCAAGTCTGGTATAATAATTTTCTATCATACGCTGGCCGTGTTACCCTCATAAAGGCAGTGTGCACAACCTTGTCCTCGTATTATATGACGGTATACACGCTTCCTAAGCTTACTCTTACATTAATGATGCGAAAATTAAAGGCTTTTTTCTGGAATGCGTTCCATTTGTCAAAAAAAACATGGACTGTTCCGTGGTCGACAATTAATTTACCACGGGCGATGGGAGGTATGGGAATTAAAAGCTTGTACACGTTAAATACGAACTTTTTGCTCAAACTTCTGTGGAAGGCCTTCACTCAACCACATAACCTTTAGTCCCAAACCATCAAACATAAATATTTTCCACGAGATACCCTGCTGACTGCTCTGAGGCATGCACGGGGCTCATGGTTCTAGATAAAGATATCGAAACTCTTGTCCGTTTTTTAGTTTGGGATTAAATGGCGTGTTGATCCGAGTAATATTATGTTTGGCCATCACATTTGCGTTTTACAGGAAACTCTAGCTAATTCCCTTTTCTACCACAGGCGGTGCTTGATGCTCCGCTTAGCTTGTTTATTAAAAATGCCCAATGGAATTTCCCACTCTTAGCCCATTGGCTGTATGTGGACTTCTTACCCCATATTTAGTCCATTTTCATACCTACTCGCTTGTTGGAAGATGTACCATTCTGGTGGCCAAGCCGAACCGAGGATTTTTCCATTAAATCTACATATCATTGGCTTAGCTCTCCCCTGTATGCTCAGAACTGCCCGACGCTGCCCTGGAAATGGTTGTGGCAGAGCAAACTCCCCTCGAAGCTTTATATGTTTTTGTGGTTCTTGCTTCACGAGGCTCTTCCTACGGTGGATCGTTTCTTCTTCTACTATAAACTTCCTTCACCACTTTGTTCGCTATGTGAGTTGGAGGACAGTAACTCTCATATTTACAGTATCTGCCCTACTTTCGTCCAACTTCACAATCTAAATGTATTGAGTGACATCTCGGCTATACCTTTGCTTCGGCGGATAGCCACACTATGCTAACACACTGATGTGAATTACCAATCCCTTCAGCTAGTGTTTCTGCTACAAACGCTCTGGCTTACCAGGAATGAGGCCATCTTTCGTCATAAGCCTGTCACCCATCTGGTGCTCCACACTCTTTTGCAACAGATTTCATAATTTTTCCGAGCACAAACGACACCTAGCCCTGCTACAGTTGTGCCATTACGGCCTTTTTTAGTAGGTTGGAATCGCTTGGACTCACTCGTTTTCAAATACAATACAGACGGTGCTAAGTCCTATGAGATGGGCCTCGCTTCTACTGGTGGAATACTATGCAATAGTAATGGTAATTTTATCTGTGTTTTTTCGCATAATATAGAGTACGCGTCTTCAGTACTCGTGGAAATTTGAGCCATAAAGCTTGGTTTAGATCTGGCTTCTCATATGGGCGCAAATTGTATTGAACTGGAAATCGATTGCCAATTGATTTTTACTATGATTTACAAAAACACAACACATGTTCCAGCTCACATGGACTTCATTCAGGCCATCCGAGATGGGTTATCAAGGTTCTTACATGTTTCTTTGTGTCTTTGTTTCAGAGAAGCTAGCATATGTGCAGATGTCCTTGTCGCGACTACAGTATCGAGTCATTTTTCTTTCAATTTTTATGTTCAAGTCCCATCTTTTTTAGTTCCGTTTTTTTCTAGTGACGTGAACATTACTTATAAAATACATTTGTTCCGAATAAAGCTTCTCCTTTTGTGGAAAAAAACTTAGACTTCCTACATCGTTTTAACTATTGAGTACTTTAGACCTCATTCTAGTCGTCAGTTGCCTAATGGATATATTAATGCTTCTGTTTGTATGAAATTTGGGGCTGCTTATGCATTTTCTGTGTTTTTGATATAATTATTTTTAATTTATTACCTTTTTTTATGATACGCAATTATTATGATTGACATATATACAGTAAAATTTATGGCATTTTATGGGTTTTAATTAAGTTGGCAAAATTAGATTTTGGTCAATTTTAGGGTCAATCTAATGTGGGATCCACACGTCTTTCGAGACGGTTCAAAATGGTAATGCGTTCTCCTCAGTGAGGAGCATAACGTGATATACTTATATGCGTAAAATCATAAATTAATGAATGAGAAATTGTATCCCAAACTACCCACTTTGAACATGGAACTTGGTTGAAGAATATAAAAAAATGGGTGTAGTATAATATAATCCATTTTGGTTTAAAGTCTTGATTTTCTTGGGGTATCCCAACTCTTCAACCAAGTCGAGCCGAGCGGCGACGCGCCCACTTTGAACATGGAACTTGGTTGAAGAATATAAAAAAATGGGTGTAGTATAATATAATCCATTTTGGTTTAAAGTCTTGGTTTTCTTAGGGTATCCCAACTCTTTGAAGGAGGGAGGACTTACATGTGCTTGGTTTGACTTCCAAGCCCAAGCGCGTCGCCGCTCGGCTCGACTTGGGATTTATCTTGACTAAGTATAAGCTTTTTGAGTTTTTATTTTATTG
Source organism: Sambucus nigra (assembly GCA_949130495.1). Lineage (NCBI taxonomy): Eukaryota > Viridiplantae > Streptophyta > Magnoliopsida > Dipsacales > Adoxaceae > Sambucus > Sambucus nigra. The sequence goes on from OX422208.1 coordinate 77,787,170, forward strand.
GGCCTTTTATTTATTTTCGGGGCATTTTTGTTGTTTTATTTTTCATTTTTCTGACCCATTATTTAATTCCTTTTTCATTTTATTTTATTTTATTTTCTTGAACAGTCAACTATTGAGTTAATTCAGTTTTTTAATTTCCAACAATTAGTGACTGTTGGGATTGGTCTTAACCGAATTTTAACCGCCACTTATTTAGTATAAATAAGTGGTCTGGTCTATCATCTAAAGGATTGAAAAACCAATAAAAAATTTAGGGTATGTTTCGTTTTAGTCCATGAATAAAGAGATTTCTTCATTGTTAGTTCACCAGTGGCATACGCCTTTGCAAGTCTGATTGTTGTATCCTGGGGAACGTTTGCCATTGAGTCCAAAGAGAACAACTGTGGGGCAGAAATTGTCTTAAGGTAAGAGTGTTTAACACTCGCCTCAATAAAAAAAAACTGCATTTCTTATCCCTGTAAATTTCATACAGATAACATATTATTATGCATGTTTAGTTACTTATATATTCTGTAAATAAATTAAAAAATCATTCTGAATAACAATCTTAAGACAATTTTTTTCTTTAATTCATATTTTCAGAATAATTTTCTCTGTTAATTAATTACATAAAAAAATTTATAATAATCTCTGGGTTACGAAATTATTTTTTTGTATTCCAAAAATTACTTTTTTCACATTATATAGAGGTTTTTTGTGAAAGAAATCTTTTCTGTATAATCAGAAAATATAATCTAATAGTTGTGTGTTTATAAAATTTATTTATATATATCGTATGTAATTTCGGTTGTTCAGAAAAACAGTCTACTATTATTTTCTGTGAATTTTCAACACGTTATTATTTGATAAAATTCGTGTCATTATATTAATATAATTATCCACTCACATATCCTATTATAAACACATTTATTTCTGTTTAAAACAAAAATGGTATCTACTTCGCGTTTTCCCTGCTGCGGTTGTACCAACTAATGTCAGACACAGTGAAAAACTTGAAAAGTTCAAAGGGACTAATTTCAAATGTGGCAACATCAAATGTTATTTTATCTAACAACTTTTAACTTGGAAAAATTCCTTAATGAAGAGGCACTAACTTTACAAAAAGGTGAAACTGACAAGCAAATAATTATTGCGGTGGATGCATAGAAACATGTTGATTTTCTATGCAAAAATTGTATACTTAACAATCTGGAAAACACATTATATAATGTGTATAGTCCTCTTAAAAATGCTAAAGAGGTGTGAGATTCTTTGGATAAAAAATACAAAAGCTCCAATTGATTTATCATGAATTTAAAAAAAATAGAATTGAGTGAATCATTCCAAGTAGCTGCAATGATTGAAAAATTGCCATCATCTTGGAAAGACTTCAAAAATTATTTGAAATATTAAACGTAAAGAAATGGGGCTTGAGGACTTGATTGTAAGATTAAGGATTGAATAGGATAATAGTGTGTCAGAGAGGAAAACTGAAAATCCTATGGAATCCAAAGCACATGTTGTTGAAGAAGGGCAAAGTAGCAAGAACAAGAAAAGGAAGTGTGTGAACCAAGGTTGGCCAAATAAAGGGCTTAAAAGTGGATACTTTAAAAAGTTTGATGAAAAATGCGTTGTGTGTGATAAGACGGGACATCGTGCTAAAGATTGTCGTAATTGAAAAAATCAAGGGTATAAGAAATATAAGCTAGTACAAGCCAATGTCACTGAAGTTAAGAACCTTTCTAAAGATATTAATGATTTGAGCCTCTTGAATGTGGTTTCTGAAGTTAACATGGTGAGAAACCCTAGGGAGTGGTGGGTGGACATTGGGACCACTCGTCACATATTTTCTGACAAAAATATGTTTACTTCCTACCAACACTCTAATTATAATGAGTAACTTTTCATGGAAAATTCTTCTACTTCAAAGGTTGAAGGAAAAGGGAAATTTATACTCAAGATGACTTCGGAAAAGGAACTTGCTCTCAACGAAGTGCTTCGTGTCCCAGGTATTCGAAAGAACTTGGTTTCAGGATCACTTCTTAGTAAAAAGGGATTTAAACTTGTATTTAAATCTGATAAATTTGTACTCACTAAGAGTGATATGTATGTGGGGAAAGGATATTTGAGCGATGGGTTCTTCAAACTCAATGTAATGACTATAATGCCTATTAATAATAATAAGAACGTATCTTCTGCTTATTTTCTTGGGTCTTATAATCTATGGCATGGAAGATTAGCCCATGTTAATTATGATACTATTTGTTGATTAATTAACTTAGACTTAATGCCAAAATTTTATATTGACTTAAATCACAAGTGTGAAACGTGTGTGGAATCAAATATAACTAAAACTCCTTTTAAAAATGTTGAAAGAAGTACAAATTCTTTTGAGTTAATACATAGTGATATATGTGATTTAAAATTTGTACAAACAAGAGGTGGAAAGAAGTGTTTTATTACTTTTATTGATGATTGCACAAGATATTGTTATGTGTAATTGCTTAGAGGCAAGGATGAGGCGATAAATGTTTTCAAACATTATAAAAGTGAAGTTGAGAATCAACTTAGTTAAAAGATTAAAGTAGTTAGGATTGACAGGGGAAGTGAATATGATTCCCCTTTGAACAATTTTGTTCAAAACACGAAATTATTCAGCAGACTACCTCTCCTTACTCATCTCAATCTAACGGGATTGTGGAACGCAAAAACCGAACTCTAAAAGAGATGATGAATGCTATGTTGATAAGTTCAGGTTTACCCCAGAACTTATGAGGGAAAGCTTTGCTCTCTGAAAACTACCTTCTTAATAAAATGCCTCATAATAAAAGAACACATAAAACACCATATGAATTGTGAAAAGGTCGAACACCTTCTTACAAATACCTCAAAGTGTGGGGGTGTCTTGAAAAGGTAATGGTTCCTAATCCTAAAAATATTAAGATAGGACCAAAAACTGTTGATTGCACATTTATTGGTTATGAAATTAATAGTAGTGCATATAGATTTCTTGTATGTAAATATAATTGAATATAGAAATGCATATTTCTTCAACGATATATTTCCTAATAAATATAAAGTGATTCAAGTTCTTGTAAAAGAACTTACGATACTGCATCTAGTAGTCATTAAAATAATATAGAAAATGAATATATTGAGAAAGATAATGATCTCGAACCTAGATGTAGCAAAAGGACAAAGACTTCAAAGTCTTTTGGTCCACATATTCTAACATATATTTTAGAAAGTGAGCCTAGAAACTTCGCAAAAGCGATGTCAACTCTAGAAGCCCCATCTGGAAAGAGGATGTCAATAGTGAAATTGAATCCATTATGCAAAACCATATATGGGAATTAGTTGACCTTCCACCAGGAAGTAAACCTATTTGGATGCAAGTGGATATTCAAGAGAATATTAGGAGTTGATATCAATTTATAAATACAAATCTAGATTTGTAACTAAAGGCTATAGACAAAAGGAAGAATTTGATTACTTTGACACTTACTCACCTGTTACAAGAATAATATCCATTTGAATGTTAATAGCTATTGCAGTATTACATAATCTTGAGATACATCAAATGGATGTAAAAACCGCCTTCTGAAATGGAAAATTAAATAAAGAGATATACATGGAACAACCAGAAGGGTTTAAAGTTCCAAAAAAAGAAAAGAAAGTGTGTAAACTTGTTAAACCCCTTTAGTAATTAAAACAAGCATCTAAATAATGGCATGGGAAATTTGACATTGTAATGATGTCAAATGGATTTAAAATAAATGAATATGATAAATGTGTTTATATTAAAAAAGCGGCAATGTCATTGTTTGTCTCTATGTAGATAATATGCTTATTACTGGAAATAATAAAGATATCATTAAATATACTAAGAAAATCTTGTCTAGTAAATTTAATATGAAAGATATGGGTATTACTGATGTTATATTATGAATTAAATTTTTTAAAACATCGAAAGGAATTGTCTTGTCTCAATCTCATTATATTGAGAAGATACTCAATAAGTTCGATAAAGGTAGTCATAACATTGCTAAAACACCTATTGACCCAAATCTTCATTTATATAAAAATAAAAATAATAAAAATGGTATATCTCAATTGGAATACTCTAGTATCATAGGCAATTTAATGTATGTCATGAACTGCACTCGTCCAAACATTGCTTACTCGGTTAGCAAATTGAGTCGGTATACAAGTAATCCAGGCGAAGACAATCGAAAAGCCATAATAAGGGTTCTTAGATCTATAAGATATACTCTTAATAATGGATTTCACTACACTAGATATCCAACTGTACTTGAAGGATACAATGATGCTAATTGGATATCTAATTCAAAGAATTCTAAATCCACAAGCGAATATGTATTTATACTTGGTAGTGCTACGGTGTCTTGGAAATCCTCAAACCAAACTTGCATTGCTAGGTCAACTATGGAGTCTGAATTTATAGCTTTAGATAAAGTTAGAGAAGAAGCGGAATGACTTCGAAACTTTTTAGACGATATTCCAACGTGGTGAAATCATGTGCCTGCAATTTGCATACACTATGATAGTCAATCGACAATTAGCATAGCACAAAGTCATATGTATAATGGTAAGTCTCGACATATGCATCGAAGACATAATACCGCTAAACAACTTCTCTCAATTGGAATAATTTTCATTGATTATATTAAGTCTAAGGACAATATAGAGGATTCGTTAACCAAAGGGTTAAATAGAGAGCAATTGTATAATTTATCGAGCGGAGTGGGACTAATTCCTACAAAATAAAGAGTTTTTTTTATGGCAGCCCTATCTAACTGACTGGAGATCCTAAGGTAGGTTCAAAGGGACAACCGAATCTTGACGGATTCTTTGAAAAGAGCACTGATAAGTTTCAAACTCATCGCTATTCCTATGATAAAACAGTGTTGCCTACAAAGTAAGGATAAACTTAGCTTTTAATGATTCCTATACTTTGAAAATTCAAGTGGAGTATAGGAGATACTCTTAATGGGAAGTCACCTATGTGAGTGTGAAGGGTCCGATTCTATGAAAAATTCGAAAGGCTGAAATTATCTACAACACTCATGAAATCGGGAATTATTCGATCAAAGCCAAAATGAACACAACTGAAAGAACCAAATTCGTTTGAAAAATTAATGTGTGAAGTATATTGACTTGATTTACACAAAACACTGAATAGTTCAAGACAACTTGTTCACAGATCTGTAAGTAAACTCGACAATCTCTCACCAGGGAAGATTTATGGCCAAAAGTTATCTCTCCCGATATAGGAATTTTTCTATAGAACTCTCTTAGTGTTTGCATAGTCTTTTATGTTGATCCAACCAATTTTAATTCATGTGGGAATCGTTAGAATTTATGGCATTGATAAAATTAAATTTTGGTCAACTTTAAGGTCAATTTAATGTTGGACCCACATGTTTCCGAGACGGTTCAAAGTGGTAATGCATTCTCCTCCGCGAGGAGTATAACGCGATATACTCACATGCGTAAAATCATGAATTAATGAATGAGAAATTGTATCTCAAAGTACCCACTTTGAACATGGAACTTGATTGAAATGTTAAGGCTAAAGTTCTTGTCCCACATAGGAAGAATATGAAAAATGGGTGTAGTATAATATAACCGATTTTGGCTTAAAGGCTTGGTGACTTAGGGGTATCCCAACTTTTTGATGGAGGGAGAACTTACGTTGCCTTAGGTTTACTTTCAAGCCCACACACACGTGTGTGCGCCGCCACCGCCCGCCCAACCCAGTCCGGCTCGACTCGTGCTCGTGGGCCTTGGGATTTGTCTTGACTAACTATAAAACTTTTGAGCCAAATTTTATTAGGCCTTTTATTTATTTATGGGTCCATTTTTGTTGTTTTCGTTTTTCTGGCCCGTTATTTAATTTCAGTTTTTAAAATTTTATTTTCCTGAACAATCAATTGTTTAGTTAATTCATTTTTTTAATTTCCAACAGTTGGTGATTGTTGGGATTAGTCTTAATCGAATTTTAACCGCCACTTCTTTAGTATAAATAAGTGGTATGGTCTGTCATTTAAAGGGTTGAAAAACAGTTAAAAATTTAAGGGTCTGTCTCATTTTAGTCCATGAATAAAGATAGTTCTGCATTATTGGTTCCCCGGTGGCTTTCAAATTGAAGTGCTTCTTATGGAAGTCTAATTGTTGTATCCCAGGAGAAGTTTATCATTGAGTTCGTAGAGCACAATTGCGGGGCAAAAATCGTCTTAAGGTAAGAGTGTTTAACACTTGCCTTAATAAAAAAAAAATCTGCATTTCTTATCCCTATGAATTTCATACAACTAACAGAATATTATGAATGTTTGAACTATTATTTATATATTCTGCAAATAAATTAAAAAATTATTCTGAATAATATATACAGGCCCATCCAGACTATTCGTGAGCTTGCAGTTGCTTCTATCTTTTTTGTAGTTTATGCATTATGCATAACACTATTGTGTCAAACATGAATTATATTCTAAGTTTTTCTTTTCTTTTTTGGTTAATATATGAAAATGACTTTTGGGTGCTTGGGATCGTGTAATAGTTATTTCTGCACCCCAGTTATATCTGAATTCTGTAGTATCAACCACTTGCTTCAAATGACATTCTATTTTATTCATGCTAGTGACTTCCTTCCTACTTAACACAAAAAATCCTTTACTTATTGACTAATAAATCCAAGTATGTGAATGACCTTTTTAATATAGTGGACTATTAAATATTATTTTAAGATCTCATTTTATACACTTTCGAGATTCTAAATATCATCAGAGAAATATTCGGGTCATTGTTCCTTGAGATACAGCATAAATGTACCCAATATAACTCCTTCCATCGGTCAAGAGTCACAAGACCTACTGACTTATTTGTCCTATGCTCAGATCAGTCGAGATACTTTGATGATCGATTTAAATGGCAATCGAAATCCTACGAAACAAGCTGCCTCAATAAATCCCATCAATCTTAATCTATTTTTTTCCACTTTATTTAGTCAGTAATAGCCTATCATCTAGATTATACTATTTATCAACCTAGTGTAAAATCACTTCACTTTCTTATTAGGGTTGGCCATTTCTTAAGAGAGAGTGAAATTCTTCTTCGAAATAGTGTAAGCCTTCTCACATTAAGCCAACAACGTCAAAATCATTTGTCTTTTGTGTTTGTTTTCTTTTTGGTTTGATTAATTTCGTTGCTCTTAATTTGTGTCATAATCCTAATTAGTGTTTATTCGCCAACAAAGATCCCTAAAGAATTTTGAGTGCGAATTGCCTACCTAAAATAACTAAACTATTTTTGCTAAGGTATTTACACTTATGTTCGATAATACATAATTATATGTATTATATACTAATATCTACAAGCATTGGGAAATTCATTTATATAGATGAAAGGTTGTCTTGGGAGAGATGATCAAACATTCATCTACATGAATATTCATTTATTATTGTAATGGAGTTAGGGGTGCATTTGATGTTCTAATGGGAAGGGGGGTGCACTTTATATATAAATAAATTATCTACTTTTAACTTTAACTTTATCTTCAAATGATAATAATTATATTTTATTGTTTGCAGGTGTACACATGGCATACTTCGCAAATGTAGTTTTTAAAGGCCTAAATCCAGGTGTTTACACTTCGTGGAAAGAAACATAAGAACAAGTCAATGGATACCGAGGCGCTGCATATAAAAAAATTGATTCCATTGAACTTGCTTAGCAGGCGTACTCCGAGTACACGAGGGATATTATTACCACATCAATACCCCCCACGGTTCATATACCTAGACTTCAGGAAACGTATCCACTACGTGGTGACCCCTGGTCTAGGTTCAAGATGATTTGTTACATGCTCATGACATTTCATGTCATGGAAGTGTTGTGTCATTATGATTTTAGTTTATTTTTTATTCAATGTTCATTTTGTATTTAGCGCCTGAAATGGGTTTATTTGAAGTTAAGTTTAAGTTTGAACAAGTTTTATATGTACAGGATATTTGGAATGCCCAAAATATAAATGAAATTTTGTCAAATTATTTTAGACTTGTATAATGTCCGGAGTGGGCTTATGTGATATTATTATTGATGTTAAATTTAAGTTTAAATAATTTTTATGTCTATGGGATATGTAAAGGATATTCTATTGAATTTTTTAAAAATATAAAGATATTTAAAATTGCTCTTAGCAGTGATAAACTTAACCTTTGTAAATGCTAATAGCAGTCATAAATTTGTCACAACTGCCAATTTGTAACCACTGTCAGCAGTTACAAATATAATATTTGTAACTATTGTTAGCAGTCACAAATTTAATATTTGTCACTGCTAACAGCAGTTACAAATACTAGATTCGTAACTATCGATAGTGGTTACAAAATAGGAGGGGTAATTATTATCACCATGTTATAACTCCCATGGGGGTGATAAAAAAAATTGTGAGTGCTGTTAGGAGTGAAAATTTTGTTTTTGTGACCCCCTAAGTCATGACGACAAATAGCAATTACAAAGGTCATTGGTAATTGCTAATGACAATTTCAAATTTCTTGTTTTGGTGTAATGTTTCACGTTCTCTAAACTAGTGTCTTTAAATTCTTTAAGAAACTCCAAAGACCTCTTAATAATAAGGGTTACAATATATATTTTATAATTTTAAAAGATAAACTTATTGATATCCCCTTAATTATTAGTGGTAAAATAATGAAATTTTAAAAGACAGTTCACAAAAATTTATTCACTGTGAGAAAATTGAGCCTAGGCAATTAAAGCTCGAATAACTATTTAAAAAAGAGTGTTATTTTCAGGAAAATTGATGAAAATGAAATTTTACTTTTAATAAAATTTCATGTTGCCTGCTATTAAAATCTAAATTGAGGAAGATAAAGAAATTTGGCCTAAAACTATAATAATTATATGAATTTCGCTTTGAAAAGAAAATTCATAGATCTGTAATGTTTTAGGTGGTATTTTTTTTAAATTGTAATATTATTAATTTTCCAAAATTACCATTCCAAATTCTTATTCATAAAAAGTTCTAGAAACATCTTATATCTCTTAACAACAAATATTTATCACTCTTTAATAAGCAGTTTACCGATTTAAAGTAAGAGTAAATCATGTGGGATTCTTATCATGTTGTTTTTTCTGGATTAAGTGCAATGACTTAGACAAATTGAACGCAATATGAAGATGATATGTACAACATGGTTTGGGAGAGTGATAATTAACATACCCGATCTACAAAATAGTATACTAACCAACCAGAATAATGAAAATAAAAAAATATCCACACATATACATATGTAATTAAATCAAAATTAATTACTATAAACTCTATAACAATCAAACAATAGAGTCATGTTACTTATGTTAATATCATTCTCATTAATTGTAAAAAAAACTTATAAATACTCCTTACCCGAGTTAATAAATTTATTTTATACATTTATATAAATATTCTAATTTGAAGAAATTAGAACAAGGCATATATCACCACCGTAATCAAACCTTATGTTAAACCAAACTTTAACAAAAAGAAATCAATCCAGATAAATGTATAAAGACAATATGAAGTATTTAATTTAAGGTGAACATATATTAAAATCGTACAAACAATATGAAATGTTGCATCTATTAAAGATAGGCTATTCATCATATTGTAAAGGAAAAATACATCATATAACAAATATTTTCTCCACGAGGATCCTAATAATCAAGCCCATGTAGCAACAATGTCATCAATGTTTTTGTCAGAACTTCCACCATCATCGACTGCCTTTATTATTATCTCCGTCCACTTGGTGGCATTTTTTTGAATAGCATTCCCTGTGTCCGCCTCCATGACTTCTCTTATGCACTCCACAATCGCATTCTCTTTAATTTTTCTCTTCTCATTTGTCTTAGTCTTAATTCCCATTTTCCAAACATCCAAAACATACTTTACATTCATACTCTGATCAGTCCATTGTGGGATTGTCACTATTGAAACCCCTAGGCTTAGTGACTCCAGAGTTGAGTTCCACCCACTATGTGTCACAAAACATCCTATGGCCTTGTGTGATAAAACGTTTAATTGGGGACACCACGAAACAACCAGCCCTTTCTCAGATGTTTCCTCGATAAAGCTTTTAGGCAACTTAGCTTCTTCTGACTTCCTGAAAACCCATATGAAGTAATAGTTTCTTCTTTTCAAACCTCACGCTAGCTCTTTCATTTTCTCAAATTATAGATTTTCTAAACTCCCATAGGATACATATACAACTGATCAATCAAGTCGATCATTGAGTCATTTCATGCATATCTCAGTTTTTGGAAAGTACATACTAATACCATACTCGCTATCTTCTTGAAGTCTTTTTTCTGAGTACATTGATGGTATAGTTGGTCCAATCGTCTTCAATGGACATAGCTTTGGCATCCAATCAATCTCCTATTGAATATTACATCATATAAGTTACTTACTAGTATTCTTTAACAATATCTAATGACAGTAATACATAATAATATACATACAAAGTTGTTTTCAGTGGACAAATTACTCTCCGTGGATAATAAATTATAAATTAAATGTACAAATTTAACTTTACTAAAATATCTTTACATTATAAATTATAATTCATGGTGAGCTCTACTATGTTTTGTAACTTATGAGTTTACCATTAAATCAATGACATGCTAAAATTTTATGTACATTTGTACCTAACATTTCGAAACAGAACAAAAAACATATATTGTCCAATATGAAACCTACACTTTTAAAAATATTGATGTATCGTATTAGTAATATATCTATGTTATTGACTTATTACATACTTCCATAATAATTTAAATAATTATATGTACCTCCATTTAGGTCTAACTTCAACGACCTTCACCAAAGAACTTCTAGTCACTAGGCACTGTCTTGACGTTGGTTACCCTCTTCTCCCACAAACATACTTGCGACCCATTATCAGACCATCGATAATTCATCTATTGTTCGATCTCTGGGTCATCTTCCTAAAGGTACTCCTTAGCACACACTATCCCATTCTGAGTCAGCTCACTTTGCCACCTCATCTACACCCTCTAAGTCCATACGCTCTACCTCTCATCGTCATCCCCCTTCCAAGTCGAAGGAGCTTAGGTTAATGCGTTTATAGGTTGAGAAAATGCAAGAGAAGCGGCGTCAGGACAAGGCTATGATGCAGGAGTTCATTTCCTCCATGCGCAGAGAGAGGGATAGAGCCGAGGAGGCCCATGCTCATAGAGAGGAGGCTTAGGTTCGTCGCGATTCACTCATGATGCAGTATTTTGAAGAGCTTCACCGTGCTGAGATGCGGCGTGGTGCAGGTCCTTTGGGTACCAGATCTTCTCTTGGTGATGACACTCTAGATGATTCCCCAGATGATCCGACACAATGACTCCTATTTTTATTAATTTCCTTTTTATATAATTGTTAGAGAGATCTTTCTAGTTTCATTTTTTTACTCTCATTTTTACTAGATATTGGGTTCTATTTACTTTATCCGCATCTAGCTTTGGATACTTATTTATGCCACATTTGTTTTAGTTAGATTCGTAATGTTAATCATCTTAATTTTATCCTTATCGTGCATCGATCTTTTGGATGATTTCCATTATTTAGTATGCTATAGTTGTTCTTTACTCTTGTTAGTGTCTAATTTTATCTATATTGCACTTCATGATTTATTCACTAACATTGCAGTTATTGTTATATGTCTTTTTTTAGCAAAAGAACATGTTTAGGGGGATGGAGTTCTTAATTGCTTATTTATATCTTATTTCCCCACATGCGTTTATGTGTTTATCATTTCATGTGTGTAGGCCATTTTCTTATTTGCCAGATTCTTGCCTATAAAGATCTTTAAGCAGCTAGGCTGTTAGTTAGTCGAGTTTGTCCATTTTTTTATTGGGTTTTGGGGATTGGCTTTAGGATCGGCTTGACGACCTGGCTTAGCAATTTCCAAGTCTTTTTTTTAAGTTTTGTCTCGGAATAGCCAAAGGGGGAGATTTATAAGGACAAATTTCCAAATCGAGTCAATTTGTAGTATTGGCTATTTTCGTTGGACAAAATATTTATTGTTTTTAAGTGTCATATTGTTCTCCACAATGAAGAAATTGAGCCTCTGGCATTTCGCCATATTGAAGACTTAACATCAACAATCCGAATGCTCAGTTTTCGCAATGGTATATGACTCGATTTTTAAAGCTTTGTTGGAGACACATTTTATAGGCTTCCTATTGTTTTTACAAAACATAATTTAAACTTCATTTTATTTTTAATAAATTTTGGAAGTCGTTCTAATGAGTTCGTTTGAACAAGATCCCTTGAGGGTTTGGGATGAATTTTCGTTTGAATCCTCGTTCTCATCTTGTTCAATCGACATTTAGCCATGTCGTTCCAACGAGACCAGTATGTCGTTCAAACGATGACTGTAGTTATTGAAAAATTCATTTTATTAAAGCATTTTTTCTACGCAACTTCCCTTGTCCACTATTCCACTCTTTGAAATCAAAAGGGGCTCGGGAATAATTAGAAGACATCCACTTTGAACTTTCAAGGAAAGAAAAAATTCTGTTAAGAAAATGTCTCCAACATTTATGTGATATTTTTAGATCATTTTTCAAAAACTAAAACCTATAATCATCTTCCCCTACATTCATCACTGATTGTGTACAGTGGACCTCTACATGGGTTGGAGATGACATTTGGCTTTCGGTGGATATCGAGACACAGGAGGTGTCATGCAACGAGTTGGAGTTACACGTGCTATGGACGGAGGTGTTGAAGACGACATCAACGGGACTTATTGTGTGTCAAGTCTTTAAGTCTTTTGTGTCTTCTTGTAAAACCGTATTCTTCGCGGATTTTGTCTAGGCCTAGCCGTCTAAGGTTTTTCTCATTTGAAATTTTCTCGTACATCGCGGTGTTGTGATTACGTGATTTCTATTTACATATCATTCCTTGCATGCTCACGTAGGGTTTAGTAACTAAGACTAAAATCTGAAAACTATCAACCTGTTGGCCTAATTCAATTTGTAACCAGTATTGTGAATTTGAATCTTGGAGTGTATTTTATAAATTTGGTCCTACGCCTTATAACCTAGTGATTTCACTTACCGATATAGCGAAGAATTTTTTTGCCACAATTTTGAAGTCATTTTTAATTTTTTTTTCTTTTAAAAACTATTTTTTTTTATTTTTTTAAAATTATTTTTAAAAAAAATATTTTCCGTTAAAACTATTTTTTTCTATTGAAAATAGTTTTTTTGTTAAAACAGTTTTTTTTGTAATTTTTTTTTTATCTTTTCGTTAATTTTTTTTTGTTTAAAAACTGTTTTTATATCGTTAAAAACTCTTTTGTTGTTAAAACAGTTTTTTTGATAAATTTTCATTTATTTACTTATTTTTTTGTTAACATTGTTTTTTGATTAAAAACAGTTTTTTCTGTTAAAACTGTTTTTATTTCGTTAATCCGGAGGGATAAATTATTTTACTCGGGAGGGATAGATAATCATATAAATGGGGTGGGTGTTGTTGTTGATTACTATATGAAAGATAAAGTTGTGGATATTAAGCGATGGGGAGATAGATTAATGAGTATTAATATCGTCTTAGATAAAAAAATATTGGATATTATAAGTGCTTATGCACCCCCAGGAGCTGTAGATGAAAATCTAAAGTAATCGGTTTGGGAATTATTGGATGAAGTATTACAACAAATTACTGCGCATGAAAATATTTTTTGGGGAGGTGACTTAAATGGACATGTAGGAGTAGAACAAGATGGTTATCCAAGGATACACGGAGGTTGTGGTTTTGGTATGAGAAATGAAGGAGGGAAAACTATCTTAGAATTTGCTAAGGCATATAATCTAGCGCTAACAAACACATTTTTAAAAAAAAAGAGAAGAACATTTAATAACATTTAAAAGTGGAGAAAATAAAACTCAAATAGACAATTGCCTACTTAGAAGAATAGACTCATACACATGCAAAGACTGTAAAGTTATACAAAGTGAAAGCTTAACAAATCAACATCGTCTATTAGTAATAGATTTACAAATTAAAGGATTTAAGGATCGAAAAGAGAAAATAGGTTATCAAAATATAAAATGGAAGGATTTAAAAGGATGAAAAGAGATTGAATTTAGACAAAAGTTCCTATTAAATATGAAGTGGAATTGGAATGACAATGTTAACAACATCTGGTCCAAAATAAAGAATGATGCCAAAAGAATAGGTAAGTAAGTTTTAGGTGAGAAAAAGATTCATAAAAAGAGACTTGGTGGTGGAATGAGGAGGTGCAAAAGATAATACAAAAGAAATAAGTAGGTTTTAAAGAGTGGCAAAAGAGTAAAAATCAAGAAGATTTAGAAAAGTATAAGAAGTTAAAAAGTGAAGTGAAAAATATTATTAGAAATGCGCAACAAAACACACTAGATAATCTTTATAATAAATTAGGTACTAAGGAAGGTGAAAAGGAAATATATAAACTGACAAAGAATATAGATAAATTAACAAGGGATGTGGGTCCAGTTAAGTGTATTAAAGACGTAAATCAAAATATTTTTATTAACGATAAAGAAATTCTAGATAGATGGGAAGACTATTTTTCGGTGTTATTGAATGAAGTATATCTGAAAAAAGATGTCTAGAACATTGAACATAATATAAGAATGGTATGTCCGATTAATGAAAAAGAAGTAGATATATTAATAAGAAAAATGGAAAAGAATAAAGCGGTTGGATTGGATAAAATACCCATAGAGGTGTGGAGAACCCTTAGAAGTCTAGGGGTAGAATGGTTAACAAGCTTATTTAATAAAATTTTAAGAGAAGAAAACATGCCAGGGAGATCCATAATACCGTTGTATAAAAGGAAAGGGAATGTACAAAACTGTGGTAATTATAGAGGAATCAAACTGATGAGTCACACTATGAAATTATGAGAAAAGGTTATAGAACAAAGATTAAGAAATGAGTTAACTCTCTTAGAAAATCAATTTGGATTTACGCTAGGGAGATCCACCACGAAAGCTATTTACTTATTAAGATAGTTAATGGAGAAATGTAGAAGTAGGATTAAAAACTTATATATGGTCTTTATAGATTTAGAAAAGGCTTATGATAGAGTACCTAGGGATATAATTTGGTGGGCTTTAAGAAGGAAAAGAATCCCTATGAGTTATATTAAAGTTATTTAAAATATGCATGATAACACAAAGACTAGAGTTAGGACTATATGTGGAGAAACTAATGACTTTGCGATTAAAGTGGGTTTAAATCAAGGATCGACCTTAAGTCCTTATTTATTTAGCATAATTTTGGATGAGATTACTAAAGACATACATGAAGATGTCCCATGGTGTATGTTGTTTGCGAATGATATATTTTTAATAGACATTTCAAAGGAAATCTTAGCGATGAGTACTTGGAGAAAAGCCTTAGAGTTTAAGGAACTAAATATCAGAAGAAATAAAACGAAATTTATGGAATGTAAATTTAATAATGAGGCGTCGAGTACCATAATGTTGATATTTTAAGAAAAAGTGATAAACCAAACTAATAAAGTTTGTTATTAAGGTTCAACGTTACAAAGTAATGTGGATATTAATGAGCATGTTATGAGTAAAATATCAACTAGTTGGATGAAATGGCGACAAGCGAGTGGGGTGTTATGCGATAAGAGGATAAAAAAAAATTCTAGAACAGTTGTTAGACCAGTGACCTTGTACGGAGCGGAGTGCTGGATGTAAAAAAAAACATGAACAAAGTCTCCATGTTAGTGAGATGAGGATGCTCCAGTGGATGGTAGGAATTACTAGAAATGACAAAATTAAAAATCAATACATGAGAGAAAAGTTAGGAGTAGCTCCCATTAACGATAAATTAAGAGAAAATAGACTTAGCTGGTACAGACGTGTGCTGCGTAGACCAGTAGATGCCCCTATAAACAAGAGAAAAATTATTGAAAATGAGATCGCCCTAAGCTATCATGGGAAGAAATTATTAGGAGAGATATTAAAGATTTAAACTTGAATAATAATAATACATATTAATAAATTAGAATGGAATAGGAGAATGCAAGTGATTAAGGCGATGATGATGAAAATAATTTTTTGTTGTAAAAACTCCTTTTTTTTTGTCTGAAACTGTTTTTCACAAAAAAAAAATTATTTTTGGTTATAAAGTTTTTTTTTTGGTTAAAACTGTTTTTATTGTTAAAAATAGAATTTTTTTAAAGAAACGCTGTTGTTTTGTTTGTTTATTAAAAATGTGTTCTTTTTTGTTAAAAAACTATTTTTTCGTTATAAACTTTTTTTTTTGTTAAAAAATGTTTTAAAAAAACTTTATTTCGTTAAAACTTTTTTTTTATTAAGAACGTTTATTTTTTTTTTTTATATTTACCACATTTGTTACCTGAAAATTAATTCTATCAAACATTACTATTCGAAAAATTAATTCTATCAAACACTACTATTCGAAAAATTATAGGATTTGCCCTATCAAATTTTGTCATGGAAAAACGAACCCTAATAGTAAGAGCAGCATAAGTGAAAACAAAGTCCATTCTATTCTTCACGTGGGTTGTTTTCTAGTAGTCTGTGGAGGAGGGACCGATAAAGCTCCTTGTTAAAATCAACTTGTAACAATGGTAGCAGGAGTGTGAAAAAGTCCAAGAGTGTTTATAACGGCATTCAGTTATAAAGCTAGAATGGGAAGGTTGGCTTTTGCCATTTGTGTATTCGTAATGTTTGTAGCATGAAAATGAACCCAAAGATATACCCAAGTAAGAGGAGGAAAGAGCATGCACTTGTGAAGGAGATTAACAAGCTGAGGTAGTGGTATGAGGTTGTCACTGAAATAATTTTGAGGGTAGATTGGGTTTGATCCTCAGTTCAATCTTCGATACTCTCAAAATAATGTTTGGTCAGTGAAAATCACAAACTGTGAACGTGAATTAGTCGAGGTGCGCTGAAAATTGATCCAAATACCACGTGGTATGATAAAAAAAAAAAAAGTTCATTCTTGTTTAAGTGTGTCCCTTCTACCAATATAATTTTCATTTTACCTTTAAAAAAAAAAGCTAGGGTGTCCCTTCTACCAATATGATTTTCATTTTACCTTTAAATGTGTCCCTTCTGCCAATAAACTTTGAAAGTATGTTAGTCTGTTTAAATTAATTTGGTTATAGGTAATTTGATTATTTTACTAGTAGTAACTATTTATTGTATTCTTTTATATATTGTCTTTTAGCAAATTTAATGGTGCTAAAACTAGAATAAATTTCATTACAATAATTCAGTATTAAATATTAAGCATTCAATAGGGGTCGAATTTAAAACTTTCAGCATTAATAGATAAAAACAAAACACTTCCTTAGTAGCGTTTCAATGTGTGTATTATTGATATTAAAATAAGAAGAATAATGATACATACACTTATTCTTAGTATCAATTAAGTATCGAATGTGTTTTAAATGATTGTACAAAAATGTAGGTCCGATGTATTAAAGTGTAAGTCCCATGATAATACAATATATTTAAAGCACAAAAAGTATTGAATTGGTACTGAAAATTTGTGTGTTTGTATCATTACCCAAATAAAAATCAAACTAATAATTAGCATAATGGCCGTGAAAAATCACTTATTGTAATATATACTTTAGTCAATAGATATAATCATTCCAATGCAACATAGTTTTTATAGTGATGAAAAAGTAGAAGTAAAAGATGGAATCAAATGCACCGACTTAATAATAATACAACTTGTCCAAGTTAGTGACAAATGATAGATAGGACGTAAGCAAAAGGAGTTGTTGAGTTTTGTGTTTCAACTCTATGAACGATCAGGAAAACAACATTCAGTACACTGCTTCCTTGTCTACTGAGGAAGAAGAAGCTTTCATTCAAAACAACAAAAAAAAGAAGAACAATCACGAAGAGATGCCGGGCTCTCTAAACACTGAGCCAATACATCTGAGACTATATGAAGAACTGGCCATTCCGGAAGCCATCCCCATTCCTATGGAACAAGACTAGGACAACCCCAAGGCTAAAGTATCCTACAGGGACGCTGTCACAAGGAGGGACAATAGAGATGTGTATTTTGATGAGTCTAACCTCTCTTGGTCTAATGAAGATGACAATGATGATACCGCTACAAATGAAACACAACCCTTTGATCTTAATGCAAATCCCAAAACGGATAATCCGCTGAAACCAGAACTGATTATTTCTCCCAAGAGACTTGAGAAGCTCCAAAGTAAATGGAAGGATAGCATTATTGTTAGACTGCTGGGGAAGGCCATTGGGTACAAAGCTCTCATCAATAAAATACCCTCTGTATGGAATCTCCAAGGAGATTATGAGGTTATAGACCTTAAAGAAGGACATTTTCTATTTAAGTTTGATATGAAGTGTGACTATAACCACGTCCTCACAGATGGCCCTTGGATCATCAACAACCAATATCTCACAGTCAGGAAATGGGAGCCTTTCTTAAATATGAAGAAAGCCTCAGAAACTTATACGTCCATGTGGGTGAGACTCCCATGCCTATCACTGGAGTTTTTCCAAGATAAAGTGCTACATGAGATTAGGAAACTGATTGGGGGACCCATTAAAACAGATACCAACTCAGAAGAATCTTCCAGAGGCAAGTTTGCTCGCATTTGCGTTGTGGTTGATATCTCAAAACCCCTGATACCTAAATACCTCATTAACGGGGTAGAGTATGATATTGAATATGAGTTTCTCCCTTCCCTATGTTTTAAATGTGGGATGGTAGGCCATAGACAAGAATTCTGTCCAACCTACAAGATTTCGGCTAATACTCGGGCTAACCAACCGAAAAATATCAACACAATGGCTGGGGAAACAAACGAAAGGAACTCAACGGATAGTTTCCACCCTGACAAAACCTATGAAGCTAGAAAGAAGACAAAAGTTGACAGCTGCCCAGAATATGGACCATGGATGCTTGTCAGACGCAATAACCGGAAATAACCTATGAAACTTTATGGCACTAGCAATATGCAAAAGTCGGGGTCAATAAACTCATAGAAACAGCAAAATAGATTTAATGCCCTGAATGACACGCCTTCCAATAGAGTGTCTATAAGTAACCAAAAGGCAAAAGGCAATTGGCGGGGTCACACCTTACCTCGTACGAATGAAAGAAACAAGGGTACCACTTTCTCTGATAATGGGCAGGATTGGTGCAATTTGATTGACAGCGCGATGATAAATCGAAATAAAAGAGTTCGCGATCTTGGAAAGTCTAATCAATCAAATGAAATGGCCGCACACATTAATGATAAAGCAACGAAGGCAGTGGGGATGCAACTCGACCCCAGCCACATGGATAAAAAGCTGAATCAAAATAGAGAAAGGACCTACCACCCTATACCAACCACCAAGCCTATGATTTCAGAGATGTCAATGGATAATTTAAATGATGGCCAACAACCAGTACAAAACGCAAACCATCAGGCAGTCATTACACCTCAAACCTCCAAAAATCTTATTACGTCCAACTTCAATCACCTTCTCCCCGAAACTTCAAACAACAGCCTGTCTAACAACTGTAATGTTCTCAATGGAAACGCTCAGGGAAACAGACACGATACCCCTTGCCATGATAGGGGACACACAAATAGTACACAAAGAACTGCAGGAGGAGGAGGGGGGAAACTTCCTAGTGGAGACTATGGTGGACGAAGCGGTAGTGCTAAAGATAGCATGGAAATTTGCCCAAGTCCGACTGATAATAATGGGAAACCCGCCACAGCTACGAGAGGACCTGAAAGTAGCAGCAAACGTTACACCAACAATATCAATGGCAGAACTGGTACGAATGGTGAAGAACTAACTTCCATGGCCTGATTCTGAGCCATTGCCTCTACATCCAAACCTGAACTCAATGCGAATGCTCGTCTGGAATGTTAGGGGGCAGGCAAACCCCTTTTCAAACCAACCTTAGTTGAACTTAACAACATGTACTCCCCTAAATTGCTTATCATTTTGGAGTCTCAAATCCCTCTGGCGAATATGGGAACCTTTTTCGACGACCTCGGTTTCAATGAGAAAGAGAAATCTGACCCGAATGGTAGGGCGGGCGGTATTTGGGTCCTCTAGAAAGATGATTCCATCTCTATCCAACCCATTGCAGTGTCCAGGCAAGCCATCCATCTTCTCGTTACGAAGAAAAACTACGATGATTGGCTACTTACGACGGTTTACACGAGTCCGCTTCCTACACTTAGAAGAAAGCTTTGGGAGAACCTTTGCATCCTCGCAGATCATTCTAACATTCCTTGGCTGGTCACAGGAGATTTCAACGATCACCTCGACAGTAGTGAGAAAAAGAGCTTCTCTAGCTCACATGCGAGAGGAAACTGCTCCTCCTTTGCTAGAAATATTGATAAATGCAAACTTTCAAAAATCAGTAGCACGGGGCTGAGACTCACCTGGACAAACAGCCGACGGGGTTTTGCGAACTCTATGGTAAGACTGGACCGTACTATGGCAAATGCTGATTGGCGAATAATGTTCCCGGAAGCAGTCGTCGACATTCTTCCGCGAACCGCCTCGGATCATAGCCCAATGCTCATCGTCATGGAAGGTAAACCTACTCGCATGTCTAGTAATAAACCTTTTAGACTCCTAGCTAGTTGGTTTGAAAGGAAGGACTTTGATGATCTTGTTAAAAATAATTGGTACCCTTCCCATAATATAGACATCAATATCAATCAAATTACTAAAATGCTATGTTTTGGAATAAACATGTCTATGGCAATATTTTTCAAAGAAAAAGGTGACTTTTCAATAGAATCAAAGGCATTCAAATGGCACAACAACATACCTTTTCCCATAGCTTGGATTGTCTCGAAAACAACCTTAGGCATGAGTATAATAGTATTCTTCGTGAGGAGGAAATTTTTTGGAAACAAAAGTCGAGAGTCCAATGGCTTGTAGAAGGTGACAAGAACACGAAATTTTTTCACACTTCTACCATTATCAGGAGAAGAAGAAATAAAATTGACAGGTTGAACATCGAGGGAGAGTGGTCTGACGATAGGGATTTAATAGGAAAGCGCATTTTGGACTACTTTGTTAACCTTTTTTCGGAAACCAAACTTATTGATATTGATAATTTTTTTGACCCCCCCCTCCTCCCGAAAGTCAGTCACGAGGATAATCGGAGACTTAACTATGAGGTTAACATTTTTTATATTAGGAAAGGCCTGTTTAGTATGAAACCTTTGAAAGCCGCTGGGCCTGACGGCTTCCAACCACTATTTTTCCAAAAATATTGGGATATTGTTGCCTCGAACCTCGAGGAGGCTATAAAAGATAGCTTTGATAAGGGAAGGGTACCCGGCCACATGAACAAGATTCACATCACTCTCATCCCTAAAATTGATAATCCTGAGTCCATTAGCCAATTTCGCCCCATCACGCTCTGTAATGTCACGTACAAAATTTTGGCTAAAGTTATTGTGAATAGAATAAGACCCACCCTCATGAGAATCATCAGCCCTTTTCAGGCCAGCTTCCTCCCGGGTAGGCAGACGACGGATAATATCATCATTAACCAAGAAATCCTACACACCCTCTAAAATAAGAAAGGGAAATCGGGAGGTATCATTTTCAAGATTGACCTTGAAAAGGCTTACGACAAGATTAGCTGGAAGTTTCTCAATAAGGTCCTCATTGCCTTTAATTTTGACTCTAAGTTAATTGACCTCATCATGAACTGTGTCACGACTACTAGCACTTGCATCCTATGGAACGGAGACCCTCTCCCGTACTTCAACCCATCTAGGGGCCTTAGGCAGGGGGATCCACTGTCCCCTTACCTTTTTGTTTTGTGCATGGAGTACTTGTCCGGAAGTATCTCGAGGAAAGTGAACTGTAATGAGTGGAAGGGTCTTTGTGCCTCCCCTGGGGGCCCCACCATCTCCCATCTTTTCTTCGCTGATGACTTGATTCTCTTCACCGAGGCCTCCAGTTCTGCTTGCTATACAATTATGGAGACGTTGAAATACTTTTGTCTCCTTTCCGGGAAAACCATTAGTTTTGCCAAGTCCAAGATGTTTGTGTCCCCTAATATCATGAGGAGAGATGCCCTCGACCTTGCGCACATTTACGGAATGAGTCTCACTAATGATCTCGGGAAGTATCTAGGCACACCGCTCATTATGGGGCGCGTGTGAAAGAATACTTTCAACGATATCATCGAGAAGATGAAGAGAAAGCTTGAGGGGTGGAAGACCAATATTCTCTCACTGGCTGGAAGAGCCACGCTCATCCAAGCCGCCATATCCGCCATACCTAGTTACAATATGCAGACGATCCCCTTCCCGATCAGCGTTTATAAGGAGATTGATAAGATAAATCGTAACTTCCTCTGGGGAGACCATGGCACCACGAAGAAGGCCCACCTCATGAAATGGGACATTGTTTGTCGGTCCAAAAGGCAAGGGGGGCTGGGGATTAGGAAAGCTGCGCTGAATAATGTGGCCACTATGGATAAACTTGGATGGAGACTTATTAATGAAGATAATACCTTGTGGGTCAAAGTCTTAAGGAAAAAATATGCAAATAATCCCAACCCTAGGACTTGGACCAAGAAGACTAAGGCTTCCCATATCTGGCGCGAAGTGTTAAAAAATAAGGCTATATTGAATAAAAGCATAAAGTGGAATATCGAAAATGGGAATTCTGTCAATATTTTTTACGACTGGTGGTGTGGGGAAAACCTCATCAAACGTAAACAGGGGATCACCGGTAGAGAGGACATGAGGGTTCAGGCCCTAATTGACCAGCAAGGGCGTTGGAACCAAAATTCTATAAACTACTGGATCCACCCTTCTGATACTAAGGTCGTCCTTTGTACGGACCTTCCGAGGATCAACACACGTATTGATAGACATATATGGACACCCAATACCAATGGTAAATTCTCCATTAAGTCTTGTTATGAACTAATGCTGGGTAGAGATCTTAATGTTCCGGGGCATAACGAGTGGAATCTCATATAGAAAAAACAAATCCCCCAAAAATTTAAAACCTTCATATGGACTGTGCTCCATGGAAAACTTCTTACCAACCAACACCGGGTGATGAGGAATATGACTAATGATCCTGGATGCCACACTTGCGGTAGGATAGAGGATATGGAGCATATATTTCGCGAATGCTCCACGACCAAGGAAACTTGGAATCTTATGCGACAAATGGTTAAGCCTATCAGTGAGGACACAGAGAGTTTTGGAGAATGGGTCATTATTAATGTTTTGAATAATAAACAGGATATCTATTTTATCTCCATAATCTGGCACCTTTGGAAAGCTAGGAATCTCCGAATTTTCGAGGATGCCCTCTCCCCGCCATCTATGATTGCCAAGTTTAGTGTAAACTATGCACACGAGGTCATTAGTGCATACACCAAACCTGACAAGCATAGGGGGCCTACTACTAATTCTACACTAATATTGTGGTCTTGTCCTTGTGCAGGTAGACTGAAGATAAATACTGATGGTGGGTGGGATGATAGCATCATTGTGAGATCATTCGGAGGCATCGTGCGGGATTGGAGGGGAGACTGGATCTCTGGCTTTTTTGGCAAAATCATTGGAGCTCATCCTCTTCGTGCGGAGTTTGAAGGAATCTTCTACGGTTTACTCATGGCAAGGGATAAGGGGTGGAAGAACATAATCCTCGAATCTGATTGCAAGTCGGCTGTGGACTTGATCAATGGGGGGGACTGGACCATTCACCCTCATTCGGCCATTATTCTCAATTGTAGAGACATGAAGACTGAGCTGTGCATTAAGGTGAAGTACATCCCGAGAGAGGCCAACAAGTGTGCCAATTGGATCGCCCAGTATGCTAAGTCTTGCGCTGAAGATTTCTTCATTATGATGGAACCTCCAACTCGACTCATAGAGATTATCGATGATGATAAGAATAAGAACCAACTCGAAGACTCCGGATCCAATTAAATGTACTTGTCCCCATTATGGGAAGCTTTTGTTAGGATTTATGTGTTGGAAATATGCCTTGTTATCCTCCTGTACTATCATGGTTGTCTTGGTTGATTAATTAATATATTTCCCTTTTACCAAAAAAAAATGCACCGACTTCAAAATAGGAAAAACGACATAACCAAAACAAGTTTAGTCATAGGATTGGTATTTTAACTGAAAATTTCTAAAGGTTGGTAATGGAAAAAATGTTATACCATATAGGGAAAATAATTTCTTGCAATTGGTTTGAGCGTTTGTGAGACAAAAATCTCGTACGTAACACTATATTTCGTGTGAAGTTAAATAAATAAGAGATCATAAGTATTTAGTTCTAATTTTAAAGGGTCATTTGTAACCGTTCCTATGTTTTTATGTTTTTGCTTGTTGGTCACATTGTAATAATTTTGGAACAAATGTCATTCTCTGTAGAAAGAAAAATGAACCGTTATAAAGCACTTGAAGTTGATTTTGGATGGTTATGAAACTCAGTAGAATTTTAAAAATACGTGGGAGAGAATCCTAACAAAATTTAAAAAATGGAACTAAATCCCAAAAAACTACATATATAGTAGACACAATTAGTTCTTAAGCCGAAAATTGTTTTCCTTTTGAGAATTTGTTGTTGAATCGCTCTTTTTTTGTTTCTTACATTACATCAATTTGTTTTCTTTTCTTTTGATAAATAAATGTAATATAAAAACGAATCATCCAGTGAGGGGCGGAACCGTATATAGGGAGAATAAGTTTTCCTTTTGAGAGAATACTATCTTTTGTTTCTTATAATACATCATTTTTTTTAATTTCTTATATTTTTACCATTTGAGAGCTGCTAATATTTACTTATTTGATGCTCTATTTTAACCCTCCCAACCTCTATTTATTGCATTGGGAATGCTCACTATCTTGAACCCAGATCGATTGTAGAATATTAAGAGTTTAAATATATGTTTGTGTATGCATACATAGTCTTCCACAAAATTCTAAGGTGCCAACAAAAAAAATATATGTAAACTTTGTGAATCATCTTTTTATCCACACTTATTTTTTGAATACTTTAGCAATATAACATATCCAGCATAATATAATAAACGAGTCAACATATTTTAAAACGTGTTATCTTGTTGGGTGCCACTGAATTTAATTGGAATACTAATAATCATACTAAAATAATATGGATGCATATAACAGTTTTCAAACAATGAGCATCGTAAGCTTCCTTCTCCTGCTCCATAACTTTTCTTATTTTGTTTTGGCTACAGTCTGACGAGCTGATGTATGAGCTCTCTGTGTTGTATTAGTACGTGAAAGTAAATAAAGTGGTAAGTTTGAACGTTGGGTTCTCAGTGGCCCGTGGCATAATAAATGTTCATAACATTAAAATTTATATATTAAAGGGGTCACATTAACCTCTCAATTCAGACTTAAAATGAATGCTACGAGTTTGACACTTGTTAATCAACTAAATTCCCCAAATATATAGTAATAAAGTATTGGTTGCAAAATATAGTCTTTACATTATTGCGACGTGACATGGTAAATAAATGACTCAAATGTCAAAATGTTTTAGGCCCTGTTTGATAGAAATTTTTTCCATGACAAATGTCTAAATTTCACTCAATTTCTATTTTTTTTCACGTTTGATACGTGTATTTTTCTCTTAAAATGAATTCTTCAAACCCCCTCACATGACCTCAAAATTCCGATATTCTCGGAATCCATTCCCCTCCCCCCCCCCCCCCTCCCAAAGAAACAAATGGCCGGGCAAAACTTTCTTGGTTCTACCTTCGATCGAGGTGATTTGACGGGAGTGGTTGAAGACATTGAAACCTCTATTGAAGGAGGTGAGCTGATTCAACCTTCATTTATGCCAAGCTCAAAGGGGGAGAAAACACACGGATCTACGTTTGAGGTAAAAATCTCACCCATTTTCTCCAGCCATTTTTGTTGGTTGCTGTGATTTTTCTTCTTGTTTGGTTTGTTTGCTTTGGAGGTAGCATTTTTTGCAAGATGTTGTTTGGAAAAAAGAAATTTGTTTTTCCAAACGATTTTTTGAGGTAAACGATTTTTTCCTAATAAATGTTATGGAATGTTTGAGGTATAAAAGATGTTATTTGGAAAAAATCATTTCCAAACGATTTTTTGCAAACCATTTTATTGGCAAACGAATTTTGCTCCATAGTTTCTTATAGGTTCCATTTATTTATTTGGTTTCATTGCTTCGTTGACAACTTTTTTTTATGCATCTGTTTAAAATAAATTGTACGGAAATGTTTGATGTTGTTTTCTTTACAAATGTTTGTTTGCTCTGCAGGTTCCATTTTATTAGCAAACGATTTTTGCTCCATAGTTTTATATAGGTTCCATTTTTTATTTGGTTTCATTGCTTTGTATGTTCCATTTTATTGAATTTTTTTTATGGATCTATTTTATTTTATGGATTTGTTTAAAATAAAAAAAATAATTTTAAAGTTTGGGTTATAAATAAATTGTATGGAAATGTTTTATGCTTCGGCCATATGGTGATGGTGAAATGTGCACATTATAATGGAATGAGTATTTATTTTATAATAAAATGGTGATGGTGAAATAGGGACATTATAATGAAGTGATGAAATGAGTAACAAATATTTTATAAAAAAAATTATTTGTGTTATAAATAACGTATATTAACTTACTAGATAAAAGGAGAAAGGTATGTGTACTTGTTTTCGGTGAAATGGTCTAATTATAATGGCGCAATATGATTACAAAAAGAGGAATATTGTTATAATGGTGCAATAATATTATATTTTATTCCATTTATGTCCACTAATATAATGTAGTTTGTTTTATCATGTTGTGCGAAAAACAAGTTTGTTCGGATTCGGATTCCTCGGAAAGCTACTCATTAGGTATAAATTTATTTCCTTCTATGTTTTAAATCATATTCTTTATTGTTGGATTAATAAGAGATTTTACCAATTTTTATATTATTAAAGTATGGTTTGGTAAGAAATAAAACGATGTTTACAAACTGGGGCTTAAAAGTTTAATTTATTTTCGTTGACATAGGAATTTACTAATGAAATGTTGAGCGCTGGCTCAAAACACATGAAACAACAACGAGGGTTGTTCTGGACCTTGGTCATAATATATGAGGAGTCGCGACCATCTCTTAGTTAGGGCTCCCCATCGAAACTGGGACACTGATCGGGAAATAACATTATATCGAATATTTAAAATGAGTGACCGGGTATGCCATGCACAACTTCGGATGAATATAGGGTCATTTAAAAGACTTTCTATTAGGTTACCCACATATGGACTGACTGACAATCGTTCAGTTGAGGTTGAGGAACAAGTCGCAATGTTCCTTAACACCATTGGACATGACGAGCGATATATTTTCGAGACAATGACTTTCTTTAGATCTGGTAAAACCATTAGTTACTACTTCCATAGAGTTTTACGAGCATGCCTTGACTTGTTCAATGACTTAGTTACTAATGCAAGTCCAACGAATTCCCCTTACGACAATGGCAAGGACCTACCTTGGTATCATTACTTTGAGGTTAGGATAGTTTCATTAATTACTTTTATTCCTTTACGTATGACTTTCCCATTATTAAATTGATTTCAACCCATTTAGGATGTCGTTGGTGCAATTGACGGTACCCACATATCTGCTTTGGTTCCTACCGCCGACCACGCTAGGTATCGCAATAGGAAAGGGGCAATTTCGTAAAATGTTTTGGTCGCATGTACGTTTGATATGCGCTTCTCGTTTATCCTCGCTGGTTGGGAGGGATATGCGCATGATGGTCGCTTACTTCGTAGTGCGATTCAACAAAAGGGGCATAAATTGACCGTTCCATTAGGTATGTTTAAAAATAAGTAACTTTCAATTAGGTCACTTACTTCGGATTAGTAAAATATGAATAGGTATAGTAACACATTTTATTTAAAATATGCATAGGTAAATACTACCTCGCAGATGCTAGATTCCCGTTGGTACCTGGGTTTTATCCCCATTTCGGAAAACACGTTATCATCGAAGGGACGTGGAAGGACAATGACCTGAGAATGAGTTATTTAATTTTAGGCATTCATCTCTCCGTAATGTAATTGAGAGGTCGATTGGGTTATTGAAAAAAAGGTTTGCGTATCTAAGGCATCAACCTTTCCACGGGATTGAAATTCAAGCGAAGATTGTTATAGCTTCTTGTGCCATTCACAATTTCTTGAGGATGATGTTTAGGATGAATGCTTGGGGGCGAGGAAAGTGATAATGATGACATTACCCCTCCTCCTCTAAATGTGCCAGAAATACCTTTGAATGAGCATATAATATTCACAATTGATGATGCATGGACCGAGAAGAGAAATGTAATGGCTAATTTGATATGGCAAGAATATGATGCGAACCACAATGATACTTCTAACTACGAGTAATGATATCATTTTGTTATGATGTATTCTTTGTTTTCTAATTTTAGGTTTAATGTGGTGGATTTTTCAAATATGACTTCATCAAACCAATCGGGTCTTCTACTTTTATGGTATCAAATAAAGAAATGCTCATGTGGCATTGTATCTCAAGTCAAGGTTACATTGTCCGACAAAAACCATAACCAGTGACGACTGTATTACACGTGCCCCCAATGTAAATTTTTTTTGGGTTGGACAAAGCCTTCTCTTGAAGGCATGGATGTGAACTATGCAACCTTCAATCCCCATAGTGAGCAAGCAACGTCGAGTATATCTAGTCAATCATCACTTCTTGTAGGACAACCCCCAATTGTCAATGATCATGGCATTATGCGTAGCTTGGTGGTCGTAAAAAAGCTATAAGTTTTAAATACTCTTCTAATAGTGGCCTTTACTATTTTCATTTATTTTCTTATAATGTAATGGTGTTGAATCACCTCGGATATTAAACTTATGATGCATTGTTTAATTTACTATTTTCTAGTTATGTAATGGATGTAATGGATGACATGAGACCTTTCCTATTAAGACCTTTCCTATTAAGACCTTTCCTATTTTCTAGTAGTCTTTTCTACTACTGATTATGTCTTTATTTCTAATTTTCTTCCAAACTTTACTCATCATTTAGCTGGAGACTCTAGGTAGCTGCCCTGTCTCCCCATTAATAAAATAACTGACTTTAGCATTATCAGCAATACCTCTATTTCAGAGGAGAATACAAATCACAGATCAAATGGTTGTGATCAGTACGGAAATCAGTATGAAAATGGAGGTATGCTAATTTGAATACTGAAATGGCCAATGTGATCAGTATATAAATGGCCAATGTGATCTGATGCATACTTAATGAATACTGAAATGAGTACTTAATTATTGAGTACTTAATTATTAAAATTCTAATTATTGAATACTTAAATGAATATTGAGTACTTAATTATTGAAATGCTAATTATTGAATACTGATATGTTTTGGTATTGAAATGCATATTTAATTATTGGAATGCATACTGATGATTTGAATGTTGTTGAAATGCTGAATGTTGTTGAAATGCATACTGGTATGCATAATTTGAATGATTTGAATGCATACTGATGATTTGAATACTGATCTTATTGAATTTTGTTGAAATGCATACTTATACTGAAACTCAAGTCTGAATGTTACTGATATGCTACTGAATGATCTGATGCCAAATGATTTGAATGCATACTGATGCCAAATGATATGATATGCTACGGATTTGAATGCATACTTAATGCATACTAATGTCACTGATATGCTATTGAATGCCAAATGATTTGAATGCATACGATTGAATACTGATATGCTATTGAATGCCAAATGATTTGAATGCATAATGAATACATAATAATGCTACTGATATGCTATTGATTGCCAAATAATTTGAATGTATACTGGTATGCATAATTTGCATTATTTGCTGAATTTGCTACTGATATATGAACACTAATATGCTACAGATATGTATATTAATATGCTACAGATATGCATACTAATATGCTACTGAATTTGCATTATTTGCTACTAATATTTGCATATTAATATGCTACAGATATGCATACTAATATGCTACTGAATATGCTGAATTTGCTAGTGAATTAGCATTATTTGCTACTGATATGCATACTAATATGCTACAGATATGCATACTAATTTGCTACTGAATTTGCATTATTTGCTACTGATATATGCATACTAATATGCTACAGATATGCATACTAATAAGCTACTGGATTTGCTACTGATATGCATACTAATATGCTACAGATATGCATACTAATATGCTACTGAATTTGCTACTAAATTTGCATTATTTGCTACTGATATGCATACTAATATGCTACAGATATGCATACTAATATGCTATAGATATGCAAACTAACATGCTACTGAATTTGGTGAATTTGCTACTGAATTTGCATTATTTGCTACAGATATGCATACTAATATGCTCTAGATATGCATACTAATATGCTACAGATATGCATACTAATATGCTACCAAATTTGCATTATTTGCTACTGATATGCTACTGAATTTGAATTATTTGCATAATTTGCATAATTTGATGAATTTTCTACCGATAAGCATACTGATATGCTACTAAATTTGCATTATTTGCATAATTTTCATTATTTGCTGAATTTGCTATTGATATGCATACTGAATTTGCATTATTTTCTACTGAATACTGGTATTCATACTGATAATTTGTTGATTCATAGCTACTGATAATTTGCTGATTCAGACCTTCATTGTGCTTTGGTAACTGATATCAGATATCATGGTGCTAACTGAACTGCATAGCTATAGATATCATGGTGTTATATATGTGAATTTGAACTGATGACTCATATTTATATGTTGAACATGGATGGAGCATATTTGTAATCACGTCCGCCCGCCAAAACCAAATACAAATAATGTAGAGTGACCAGCAAACGTGCAATCTTCGCAAGTTGAGGTGAACCAAAAGAAATCTCATTTGCTATGGAGTGAGCTAATGGATGGGTTCCTCATCCATTCCCTTTCTGCCCAGGTCCTCACGGGGTGGCAAAGGGTAGACAATGGATTTATTACCGCATAAATTAAGGTTGTTATAGATACTGTCGAAGAAGGATTCCATATTCGCGTCGCGAAAAAGAATGTGAGATCGAGGTTGAAAACCCTGAAAAAGGAATATGTTGAGTTCCATGAGCTATTGCAAGTTAGTGGATTCGGTTATGACACAAATAGTGGTGGCGTAACTACAGATGCTAGTGTATGGACTGAATATATCGCGGTTAGTACAAATTGATCAATTGACTTAACTTACAAATAAAAAATTTCTTATTTATTTACCAACCACATAAGGAATATGTTGAATTGACTTACTACGATTTTTACAGGGTAAACCAGATAGAAGAAAGATGAGAGGAAGGAAATGTATGTACTATGATGAGCTACAAATAATCTCCGGGAATGACACGGCTACAGGTGATAATGTAATATCCGGGGCATATCAGTTCTCACCTATGGATGGTATAGGGATAGAAGATGTGGAGTTTACTCCTGAAGCGTGCATAGACACTGACACTGAAACAACCACTGCGCATGAGACGGACACCCAACCACCGGGTGGCCACGAGACCGACACCCAACAATCGAGTGGGCACACTGCAAAGCATAAGGGTCAAGGGCCTAATGCAAAGCCTCGTCGTCGCCGTGTGAACCCCCAGGAGGAATGTGACCACGCGTTGTCAGTCATCGTTCAGTCGTCGAAGAAGATTGCCACCGCAATGGAGCTTCAAGTTGCCATTGACTCTCAAACTCACGTTAATTGACAGGGTATCCTTGAAAGTCTAGTGGGTATGGATAGGGACGATGAGAATGTCATGCGAATGATGTCTTTATTTGAGGATGACAATGGACTAGGTCGAGTGTTTATGGAATTCTCTGACTTTTCATTCGCACGTACATGGGCTTACAACAAGCTCCATAATCTGCCTTGATCAGATGGTCTATTAACTATTACTCACTATTATGCGTTGCTACTATTATGCTTTGATATTATCTCCACCTATTCCGTTTTGATGCTTCTGGACGTGGGATTATCGGATAATTATTATCGCATGTAATGTTTTGTTCAAACTATGCTCTTTGTAATAGGTTTGTGTAAACTTTGCTCTAGTAAACTTTGGGGATGTAATGTTTTGTGGGATTATCAAAGATTGTAACCATCCTTTTAAATTATGAACTTGAATATTTAGCATTTCAAAAGCGCAAGCTTGATAAATGAACCCATGTGCTTTAACAGTCAAAGTCATTACTAATTCAGTCCCATTATTTTAAACCACATATTGCAGAGACATGTGATGCAAAAGTGCAAGCCTGATAAATGAACCCATGTACTTTAACAGTAAAAGTCATTACTAATTTAGTCTCATTACTTTCAACCATATATTACAAATATATGTTATGTAAAAGTGTAATCCTGATTAATGAACCCATGTGCTTTAACAGTCCAAGTCATTACTAATTCAGTCCCATTACTTTCAACAGTGCAAGTCTAATACTAGTATAAAGCAGATGGTAATTCGTTTCATATATCACACACTATCAAATGGCAAACCATAGACATAATGATTATTTTAACCCCAGCAAAGGATGTCTGGATTACTTCAGCCCAAACATGGTAGCCAGAAATAAAGAGCCCATGAAGGTCAAGCGTAAATCTAAAGCATCAACATCATTTGATGTTGGTCATGTTGACGATGTTGCACCCACTTTGACTAACCCAGGAATTTACGAAGATCCCCACGGAGGGAGTTGGTTTGGGGAGAAAAGGGTTTTTGAAAACATGCCTATATTCACATTACATTATTTAGGTGATGTTGGCCATGTGATGAAATGGTTACCTCCAACTAAAGAAAATATACCTTGCGATGATCATTTGAAATGGCCTAGGTTATATAATAGACGCTGCGATTTAGAGTGCTACTGTAATTGGCATGGTTTACCGGTGCCACAAACAAAATCTATAAATTATTGCAAAGATCCAACTAAAGATAGTGAGAGATGTATCCGTCTACTACACCGAAAAATTGAACAAATGGAAAAAAGATTAACGCGCTGGCATTGTAAAAATTTGATAAATACTGAACTCGACGATCCAATTTATGCATCGGATCCGAAACTACCGGACTAAAAAATGGATGATTCCTCCATGGATTTTGTACAACATCTACCAAACATGTTGATGGGTGATGGGAATGCATTATGTTGCGATCCGTGGTTGACCAGGAAACCATGAAGTAATTAAATATGCAACTTTCTTTTCTATGTGTATTATTTTTATTATGTCAGTTGTAATGTTTAATTCTGAGTTCTAAATTTGCCGTTTATTATTATTTTTAATCTCGTTACAAAACAACTGTCAACAACCTTATGTCCAACTCAATGTGCTCTCCTCAATAAAAAAAAGTACTTTTTATTCCAACTGCAATACTTTAATCCAAATCATTTGCTACCCGTTAATTCTGAAAACGAAGATAAAAATAATGATAAGTATTAAAATATATAGGATAGCAAAAAAGTGGACAATTAACAAAATAAGTCAATTTATGTATTCACAAAACTCTCTATTTCCATGACAAATTTTGGCTACAAACACCAAAACTAGGAATATTGTTGTTTTCCAGTAGGCAAATTCTGTCTTTCAAATACAAAAACTTGAAAATTACAGAATTTGCCAGTATGCAAATTTAAGCTATCAAACAGTCTAAAATTTTATTTTTCAGGTCAAATTTTGCATGGATAAAATTTGTTAGGACAAAACTTTCCATTTCACCTCTATTCCAAGTTTTCTATCAAACATGGCCTTAGGGTTAATTATATTTACATCCCCCTAAATTATATCCATAATAGCACTTCATCTCTCATTCTTTTAATTTTTTCAAATCACCACCCTAAATTTGATAAATGTTACTATTCACTCCATGTCGTCCAAGTTCGTTAACTTTTGACACAAAGTAAGGGTATTCAGTGGCGGATCCAGGATTACAGTCCAACCGGGGAGAAATCGATTTAAAATTACATATGCAAAAGTTTCGACTGTTGCTAGGGGTTCGGGGGCGGGAGCCCCTGAGGTGATTTTTTTTTAGTTATTTCTAATTTTAAACAAATTATAGCATTATAATGCTCAAACAATTACTCTCAATCATTATTAACAATATTTAATTAATTTCTCCAGGACTTCCGATTTAAAAAATACCACATATTTCAGACTACATATACCACCGCATATTTAAATGGATCAAATACCAAAAAGCCTCTCAAATAATTTTAATACATATTTAGTCCAAGCCTTTTATTTTGTGCTAATAAGTCCCTTATTAATTGTATAAAATAAAAAGGTTTGGACTAAACGTGTATTAAAAAAAGTTTGAGGGACTATTTGGTATATGCCCCTATTTAAATTGATCATTGAACAACTTCAAATTAAACTACACATACATACAAACATTTAAATTGAACAACTCCACATACTAAAAATCACTGTTCTAAAAAATCCGCCTAGGCACGCCTAGGTTTAAGACTTGGGCGAAACGCCTCGCCTTAAGTTTTTTACGCCTTATGCTTAGTAAAACCCTTAAGGCGCACTTTTTTCTAAAAGCAACAATGCTTTAGTGAAACGATATTGCCTTTTAAAGAAATTTTTAATTAACCGGACCATTATCTCATCCAAAATCATCAAATAGTATTTTGATTTTCATATATTCAGACATATTTTTATGATATGTACAATTTTATTATTTTCATAGCCTTGTTATGGTGTAAAAATATTAAAATATATTAAGAAGGCCTAAACGCCTTTTCACGCATTTTTACGCTTAAACCCGCCTATGCTTCTAAGGCTTAAGGCTTGACCTCCACGCCTCGATCACGCCCAGCGTTTTTTAGAACCTTAAAAACTAAATTACACAACTCCACATATATAAAATTTCTACTATATACAAAAAATATATAAATACATAAAAATAATACCTAAAAACTTCAACTAGGGCCACGGCCCCCCTTAGGCCCTATGTGGCTCCGCCACTGAGGGTATTTTTGTCCAAACCTAATTATTTTTTAAAAAAGTCTTTAAAAATAATACAAATATTTAAAAATTAAGAAAATACCAAAATAAAATTTAAAAATATCAAAAACATTGGGAAAAATTTACAAATTTCTAAAATATTTTGAAAATATGAATATATATTTAAAAATTCTCAAAACACGAAAAAAATATTTAAAATTGGCAATATTCTCAAAAAATTAATTCAGAAGTATATTTAAAATATTTACTGAAAAATACATTGAAACTTAAAAAAAACATTGAAAAATATGGAAATTCTTAAACAATTAAAATTCTGCAAATTACCAAAAAATAAAAAAAATAGAAAAATAGAAAACATAAATATATATTTAAAAATTCAGAAAAATACCAAAGGAATATTTAAAATCTGCAAAATTCAAAAAAAATTATTTAGAAAATATTTTTAAAATAATTTCTAAAAAATATGTTGAAATACAAAAATGACATTTAAAAATATGGAAATTCTTAAACAATTAGAATTCTGAAAAAATTATCAAAACATATATATAAAAAAAGAGGAAAAATAATTATAAGAAAAATCAGGTTCTAAGGCTTGAGGGTTGGACAAAACGCCTCACCTTAATCTTTTTATGTATTATTCTTGGTAAAATGCTTTATGCGCACTTTAAAAAAAAATAAAAACGCTTTAGTGAAACGATATCGCATTTTAAAGACTTTTTTTTTAAACCGGACCAATGTCTCATTCAAAACAATAAAAAAAAATTGGTATCCCAAACCTCTATGCCTATCGTAAAAAAAAACGCGTCATTTTTCCTTTATTATTTCTTAGTATTTAAAAAAAAATAATTTAATTTGCATATATTCAGATATATTCTAAGGATGTACCATTTTAGTATTTTTAATAACCTTGTTATAATTAAAAATGTTAAAATATATTAAAAAGGGACTAAATGCCTTTTCACGCATAATTCTCGCCTAAGCTTCTAAGGGTTAAGGTTTGCTATCTATGCCTCGCGTTTTTAAGATCCTTGAGAAAAACAGAGAATAGGAATATATATTTAAAAATTCTTAAAAATACAAAAAATATTTAAAATCTACAAAATTCCAAAAATAATAATTCAAAAAAATATAGAAAATACATTTAGAAAAAATACATAAAATAAAGAAATGCATAAAAACACATAAAAAAATATAGAAAATATTTAAAAAATGAAAAATATAGAAAAGCATAAAAATACATAAAAAAAATTTGTGAAAAATCTGAATAAGAACAGATTTCCAATAAAAAAGGATAAATTTATAATAAAAAGCTAAAAAAAAGAAAAAATAAAGAAAATACATATTTTCAAAGCTCCACCTCCAATAAAAATATAAAATGCATAAAAACTAAGGATCAAATACCAAAAAGTCCCTCAAACATTTTTTAATGCACATTTAGTCCAAGCCTTTTATTTTGTACAAAAAAGTCCCTTATTCTCTTATCTTTAAAGGTCCACACCAGCGGCATAGTAAAGCCAATTTTTGCATGGTGAAGGACTTTTTGGTGCAAAATAAAAAGGTTTGGACTAAACCTGAATTAAAAAAAGTTCGAGCGACTATTTGGTATATGCCCCAAAAATTAATCCACACAAGTCTGGAAAAAAAATCCCCACAAATCTTGCATATTTTCAAATTAATTCCAAACATTCAAAAGAAACCCACATAGAAAAACACAAATCTGAGTCGGCTTGAGATGGGTATTCCAGCGAGGGGGAGCCAGATCGGGTTGGGTGCGTGGTGGGGGGAGGGGCAGGTCGGGGGTATGGCGGTGGGGGGGGGGGAGCTCTCATCCATCGTGGTAGAGAGAGAGAGAGAGAGAGAGAGAGAGAGAGAGAAGAGAAAGGGGGGGGGGGGGGGGGGGGAAGAAAAAGATGTGTTTGGATAAAAATATCGTTGTTTAAGTCATGTGTCACGCACATGACTAACGATTTGTGTCAAAAGTTAACAGATTTGGACGACAAAGGGTGAATTGTAGCATTTATAAAAGTTAGCGTGGTGATTCAAAAGAATTGAAAGAATGGGGGGTAAAGTATTAACATGAGTACAGTTCGGGGGGCACAAGTGTGATAACCCATTTTTATGACATGACAAATTTTATTACGACAAATCCTATGAAAAAAGGTTAGGAGTGTTTGATAATATTAATTTTTCATATGATAAAAGTGAAAAGTTTGATATAATTAATGGTAAAGATGACAAATGTAAACAAACTGATCTATATATATAATGGCTTTAACAAAAAAAAGCAATTCTTAATATCTAAACTGAAAAAACAATTCTTAATAAAAAAAAATTCTGAAAAAATCACTGTTCTAAAAAAAATTCGCCTAGGCACGCCTAGGGTTGAGGCTTAGGAGAAACGCCTCGCCTTACGCTTTTTACGCCTTATTCTTGGTAAAACACTTAAGGTGCACTTTTTTCTAATAACAACAATGCTTTAGTGAAACGATATCGCCTTTTAAAGATTTTTTTTTACAAATCGGGCTATTATCTCATCCAAAATAATTAAATAGTATTTTAATTTGTATATATTAAGACATATTTTTATGATATGTATAATTTTAGTATTTTAATAGCATTATTATGGTTAAAAAATATTAAAATATATTACGAAGGCCTAAACGCCTTTTTACGTCTAAGGCCCGTCTAGGCTTCTAAGGCTTAAGGCTTGACCTCCACGCCTTGATCACGCCCGTATTTTTTAGAACCTTGGAAAAATAATTTTAAGAAAAAAAATAACTTACAACGAAAAACAACAGTTCTTTAAAAAATAACAATAAAAACCGTTTATAACAAGGGAAAAAATAGTTTTTTTCACGAAAAATAATTCGTAACAAAAAAAAAACATTTAAAAAAGATTAGCCCAAAAGTAAAACAATTATAACACAAAAAATAGTTTTTAAAAAATACAGTTTTAATGCAAGAAATAATTTTAGGTCAAAAGTGAAACAATTTTAACGGGAAAAAAAATTAAACAAAAAATAGTTTTTAATGAAAAACATTTAACAATAAAAAAAATTGTTTTGACAAAAATAAAACTGTATTTTTAGCGAGAAGCAATTATTAGTGAAAACCTAAATTATTGTCCTCCAAAAGAGAAATTTTAACTATTAACAGTTAAAATTATATAAAAAGTAAGAATTAGAATTATCTCAAGAGTAACAATTAAAACTGTGATCTTTTATTTTAGTAAGTAAAAGACTTTTTGAAAAAAAAAAAAACGTCATCTTATAATATGAAAATGACATATAGGTTGCTACTTTTCATGATTTGAACAAGTGCATATTATTAAAGATAGGTCAAGGAACTCTATTGAGATCTGAGGTACAAGGAAACGAAAAACAATGAAATGAGAAAATAAATAAATAAAAAGCTTCTGTTTGATTGCAAAGTGAGCAAATGGTTTGGATGGCAAAAATTTTCATTACAAATTCATTGGCAAAAAGTTTAGGACTCTTTGATAACATCAATTTTTCAAGTGATAAAAATGAGATGTTCCATAGAATTAATGGTAAATGTAAACTAACTATAAAAATGGGTTTTAAACAAAAATAATAATTCTTAACAAAAAAATAACTTACAACGAAAAAAACAGTTGTTAAAAAAATAGTTTTTAACAATAAAAACAATTTATAACGAGGAAAAAATAGTTCTTTCAAAAAAAATAATTTGTATCAAAAATAATAAATTACAAAATAGTATTTTTCCCAAAAGTGAAACAATTACGACACAAAAAATGCTTTAAAAAAATACAATTTTAACACAAAAAGACCAAAAGTGAAACAGTTTTAATGAAAAAAATAATTTAGCGAAAAATAGTTTGAAATGAAAAGCAAATTTTAACAATAAAAAAAAGGTTTGACAAAAATAAAAAATAAAAATTAGTGAAAAACTATTTTTTTCGAAAGTCAGTTTTAAGACAAAAAACAATTTTGGGTGAAAAGCAATTTTTTTAAAAAATGTTTTTTTGCCCAAAAAAACAACACTTATAATGAAAAATAAAAAACATTTAAAAACAATTTGAAATGTAGAACAAACTTTAACAATGAAAAAATAGTTTTGAGAAAAATAAAACTGTTTTTTTTAACGAAAATCAGTTTTTAGTGAAAAAGGATTTCTTTTAGAAAAATAGTTTTAATATAAAAAAAGTAAAATAAAAAATATTTAAAAAAGGTAATTTTTACAAAATAAAAAAGGTTTTAATCA
Organism: Sambucus nigra; assembly: GCA_949130495.1. Classification (NCBI taxonomy): domain Eukaryota; kingdom Viridiplantae; phylum Streptophyta; class Magnoliopsida; order Dipsacales; family Adoxaceae; genus Sambucus; species Sambucus nigra. The sequence continues at coordinate 77,826,534 of OX422208.1, forward strand.
AGAAAAACAAGTTTAAAAACAATTTTCTTAGGAATGGCAAATCTATGTGAGAACGTATGTGCTTGCATTCAAATGAGCAAATTATATATTAAACTCCTTTTAACCCAAACAAACCCTAAACATGCAATAATATGTGATTGAATAAGATGATGAACTAAGCAAGAACATTCAAACACATGCTTGTGAGGAAAAATCCCCAAAGGGGCAAAACCATTTATTTTCATTATAATATTGTAGCTGTACAATTTCGGATAACAATGAAAATACAAGTGACTATGAATTACCCTCAAGTGTCGGATTCTGTAGTCGGCGGCTGGAACTATCCCTTTCCAGTAGGGCTGCAATGAAGAAGAAGAACGGTCTTCTCCACAAGGGGGTGAACAGCAAAAGTGCGTTCCTGGGTTGCAAAGTGATTCACAAATGTTTGGCAATTTGTGTGAATCAAATACCTAGAGTCTTGATGCTCAATAGGTGAAGACTTAGAGTTTTCTGAACTCTGAAAATCGTGTGTATGAGTCTTAGAAAACCACTTCCCGTAGTGGGATTAAATAAGAAGTCTTGAGCCCTAAAAATCTGAGCACGATCTGAACACGATCTGTTTAAGTTTATCCCAGGCGGACCGGTCTGGGTCTAAGGCGGATCGGTCCGATTGACCGGATCGGTTCTTTTATTCTGAGGCGGATCGGTCCGTTGATGATCGGATCGGTTCTTTTCCAGGCTTCATCGGTTCGCTTGCGGTCCGGGGTATACTGGCCTTCAGCAAACGGATCGGTTCGATTGAGGGCGGACCGGCCCGGTTAGCCGGATCGGTTCTTTTATTGCAGGCGGACCGGTCCGGTCTGTCAGACTTTGATTCCTCTTCTTCTTTTGATATTCAGATCCGTTGATGAATGTATGAATCTTGAATTTCTTCAACGGTGTAACGACGTGCGACATAATAAATTGCTAATGGACAAAAATGTCCTTACAAATCTCCCCCTATGTCTATGCCGGTACATACATAAAAACAAAACATCCGAATTATCAAACAACTAAAAATGCCTATACAAATCTACCCTTCCATGAACCCAAAACTGGAAAGATACAATTGAATAAGACTACAACGTTTGCTCTTCAACTCTTTCAGGAATCTCAACACTTTTCTCATCAGGGTGTGCAATCCAATGATAATCCATGTAGTACCTACACACATGAGAAAGAGCAAAATACCAAGTGACATATCGAGTTTGAAATGAGATAATCATATATACCAATTTATGAGCAAACTCAAACTTTCAAATCTCCCCCATAATAAGATAATTCTTTCTCCCCCTTTTTATGATGTCCCCAAATAGACAAATGAGAGAAATAAATCAAAGAAGCAAGTGTGGGGTGTCACTAGTATAAAATCACACCATGAATGAACACAAACCAACCAAGTCGATGATAGCGTAAATGAGGTGGTATGATTAAATTCGATAGGAAAATCAATGCATACAAACATGACATATGTGCACGATGAATATTGGATATTCCTAGCGAATGAACTCAAATGCTTCCTTTGGTGTAAAATAATGACAATATAAGATATTGACTCAATCAAATCAACAAATCAAAGCTCAAAGTGATTTTCACACCAATAACGTCCAAAACGATTTTATGCTTTTTCAGGACTTTCAAGGAAGTGCAAACCCGTTCAAAGATTCTCCAACCAAACTCCCTCAGATATAATATTGAATAGAGGCATTCTAAATTCTCAAACTTTGGAGAATTGATGGTGAAACCTAAGTGGCCCATATTTGGCATGAAGTGCTTTTTATTGCTTTTAAATTTTTTCGGGCTCTTTTAACCTCTTTGGACCTCGGATATTAAAATTCCTCCATTTTTAGGTCCTTTTTAACGGTGGCTTTTGCGCAAAGGATAGATGATTACCTTTCGCAGCCCCTCCCCGTTATATAAAAACACACAGTCTCACCAAAGCGGTTTTTACATGCATTCCAATCTTGTCAAGATTTATCGCATATTGTACATTGTATAGACAGAATTGAGATGGAAACACTCAAGCCAATATGAGATAGACAAGTGCAATAATCAAATATAGCCGTGCATGTGTGCAATAAAGGATATAGGAGTCAAACATGTAGGAAGATATCAGTAAATACATCTCAAAGACTCCATACTAAGTAAAGCACATGGATGAAATGATGTAGCGTCTCAAATCTCTATCAAACAATCACATGGATAAATGAAATGAAGGTGTGACTTGGTTATCTTAAATGTTCATCCATAAAAGGTGCATAAAAATACAAAAATCATTTTGGTCTTTTTCAAAAAATTTATCAAAATAAAATCTTTTTGTGCTTTTCTTAAAAAAATAAAAGAAAATCTTTTTGTATTTTTCAAAAGAAATATAAAAAGCAAAAAGAATTAATAAAAGCTGTACAACTAAGCAATGGTACATATAAAACAGGCTAGCAATAGGAAGCATATGATATGAACATGAAGAGGCATCCTATTCTAGACATAGACCAACCCCTCAGTCAACTGTACAAATCCCCAAAGACTTCCTAAGACTCTCAAATCTAAGGGCATCTAAAGGTTTCGTGAAAATGTCGGCTAACTGACGGTCGGTGGGAACGAAACTCAGGGATACAACTTTCTCCTCAACTAGCTGTCGTATAAAGTGCTCACGTATCCTGATGTGTTTTGTGCTCGAATGCTGGACGGGATTACGGGATATGTGTATCGCGCTCGTATTATCACAAGAAATGATCATGGTGTCTTGTGAAATCCCATAATCCTCCAACATTTGCTTCATCCATAAGAGTTGTGTGCAACAACTCCCGGCGGCTATGTACTCAGCCTCCGCAGTGGATAAAGAGATGGAATTTTGCTTCTTACTCAGCCAGGAGACAAGAGCAGAACTAAAATAGAAACACCCACCAGAAGTGCTCCTACAACCATCTACATCCCCAGCCCAATCGGCATCTGAATAGGAGGACAAACGGTCATCGGTATCAAAGGAATACCAAATATCGTATGAGAGAGTCCCACTTACGTATTTAATAATACGTTTTAGAGCAAGTAAGTGTGACTCTTTAGGGGACGCTTGATATCGCGCACAGACTCCAACACTAAAGGCGATGTCGGGACGACTGGCAGTCAAGTAGAGAAGACTACCTATCATACTCCGATATAAGGTTTGCTCTACATCCTTGCCTGAAGTGTCCTTACTAAGCTTGGTAGTGGTACTCATAGGTGTACGTGCATGCTTAGCGGAGTCTAAACCAAATTTCTTCACTAGGTCTCTAGCATACTTGGATTGGGAGATGAACATCCCATCCTCTAGCTGACGAACCTGGAGACCAAGGAAGAATGTAAGCTCACCAACCATGCTCATCTCAAACTCACTTTTCATCTCCTCCTCAAAGTGGTGAGCATGCTGGGAGCATGTGGATCCAAAGACTATGTCGTCCACATAGACCTGGGCAACCAAAATAGCACCGTCATCTCTCCTGACGAACAACGTCATATCTACTCCCCCTCTCTTGAAGCCACGAGCTAAGAGATAGGAAGTAAGCCTCTCGTACCAAGCACGGGGTGCTTGCTTCAAACCATACAAGGCTTTCCTGAGATAGTAGACGTGCTCTGGGTGCTGAGGGTCTTCAAACCCTTTTGGTTGTTCCACATAAACCTCCTCCTATAGAATGCCATTCAGAAAGGAACTCTTGACATCCATCTGATATACCTTGAAGCGCAGAATAACATGCGATGGCGAGCAGAAGACGGACGGACGGACTCAAGCCTCGCAACAGGAGCAAATGTCTCCCCAAAGTCTACACCCTCTATCTGTGTGTAGCCTTGAGCGACCAACCTAGCCTTATTTCTGATTATGGTACCATTTTCATCCATTTTGTTCTTGAAAATCCACCGGGTACTTATCACATTAGTCTCACTAGGCCGGGGGACAAGTTCCCAGACATTATTCTTTTTAGACTGAAGCAACTCATCCTGCATAGCAGATATCCAGTGTTCATCCTTGAGTGCTTCTTTATGATTCTTGGGATCGACTTTGGACGTGTAGCAAAGATGGCTAACAACGTTCTCTAGATGAGCACGAGTCTTGACCCCTAGAGTGGGATCGCCAACAATGGCAGACGGGTCATGACTCTTGCGAACCCAAGCAGGTGTGTCCCCTAACACAGGAGTGGGGACCACAGAGTGTGGATGGGAGATAAGTGGATCACTGTCAGATGTGTCCTCATCCGCACACTGAAGGTTAGGATCAATAACCATCAGAGGTTCGCCATCTTGCACGGTGACGTTTATTGATTCCATAACCTTAGAGCTCTTCAGGTTAAAAATCCGGTACGCTCTGCTATTTGATGAATATCCTAGAAATATTCCCTCGTCGCTCCGGGAGTCAAACTTTCCTAATTGCTCTCTATCCCGTAGGATGTAGCATTTACTCCCCAAAACACGGAAATATGCCAGGTTGGGCTTCTTGCCAGTCCACAACTCATAAGGAGTCTGAAGTGTGTGTGGACGCAAATAAACCCTATTCACCGTGTGGCATGCAGTAAACACTGCCTCTGCCCAGAATCTCCTAGAAACTTTACGACCTAGAAGCATAGATCTAGCCATCTCTTGGATCGTTCTATTCTTTCTCTCAACAATACCATTTTGCTGAGGAGTTCTCACAGCAGAAAACTCATGTTTGATCTCGAGGCTATCACAGTAAAGGTCTACCTTTGCTTCTGTGAATTCAGTGCCATTGTCACTACGCATCCTATTAATAGTGACACTGTGTTGATTTTGCAGGACACGGCACTTAGTCGTTAAAAATTCTACAGCATCGGATTTCTCTCTCAGAAAAACTACCATGGAGTATCTGGAGAAATCATCTACCATCACGAGGATGTACCTCTTACCACCTAGACTCTCAGTACGAGTGGGACCCATAAGATCCATGTGAATCAACTCAAGAACACGAGAAGTGGTAATGGAATGCAACTTCCTATGAGGACTACGAATTTGTTTTCCCAACTGACAGGGTCCACAAATGGTCGAAGTTGACTTTCCAAGAGATGGTAAGCCACGTACTAGGTCCTTTTTAGCTAAGCGATTGATATCTCCAACGTTCACGTGACCTAGACGTTGATGCTACAGATCCATAGGAGTGATCGTGGCGCTGTTGCAGACAAGTGAGGACGTGGGCTCAGTCCCATAGCAATTATCCTTGGTCCTCACCCCTTGCATAAAAAGTTTACCGGCTTGATTATAGACTTTACAGGTATCCCGGTTAAACTTTACTGCAAAGTCAGTGTCGCATAGCTGGCTAATGCTGAGAAGGTTTGCTTTCAAACCTTTGACGTACAAAACATTTTCTAGCTTAGGAAATCCAGGTAACTCGACAGTACCACGTCCTATAATGCTAGAATTGCTCCCATCTCCAAAGGTGACTCTGCCATCCTGATAGTCTTCAAGAGTCGTAAAAAATGAGGCATCAACTGTCATGTGTCTGGAGCACCCACTATCAAAATACCACTGTGAGGTATTATGTTCTTTGAGAGCAACATGAACAACAAAAGCCTGTTTATCTTTCTTAGGTACCCAAGTCGGGATGACCTTTTGTTTGCCTTTGTTGTTGTTGGTTTTAGCTGGAATGTGAGAAGCATTCACTAACGGCAAAGACATCCGTCAGAATTCTTCCATTAAACTCTGGGTCGTGGCATCTAAGAACTTAACTCGCACTCTCAGACTAGAAAACTCATCAGTATGACGTGGTGGAGCAATAGTACGTCGTGTCCGACCCATGCTATAGAAAGACTCCCTAAGGTGGCCTTTTCTTTTGCAATAAGTACAAAAGAGCACAGTCAAAGGCGGACCTTGGTTTGCTTTTCTTGGTCGAACTTTCCTTCGAGGTTTTTGACGGTGACCATAAGGAGTTGTAGTAAACTCAGGAACTGGTCCAGGTGCAATTTGGGACGTGGAGGCACCATCATATCCAATTCCTTGCCGATCACCAAAACCTAAAGCAGGGCTGAGGAGCATCTTTCCCATCTTCCCAGATCTGTCCTCGATTTGTACCTTGACTTCCCGTGCTTTCTCAAGATCATGAGTCAGCTGGGCAACAAGGGCTTCAAGTTTCTTCCGAGTCTCCACGGAGGAATGGAGCTGACTCGTAAGACTAGCCACTTGTTTAGTCAAGTCCCCTCTCTCTTTCTCTAAAACACTCTCTCTCTCTCTAAACAGAATCTCTTTCTCGACACATGCAGATTCTCTCTCTCTCAGGGCGGTGAAGGTGGAGGACTCTCTTTCTCTCGCCTTTCTTAAATCATCCTCTAAGCCGGTGATCTTAATAACTAGCACTTTGTTACATTTTTTAGTTTTAAAAGACTCAGAATATAACTCAGCGTAGGCGCGTTGAATATCACTCTCGCTCTCACTTGAGTCATCCTGCCGCCCACTCACATCGATCTCACTATCGAGGTGTCCCGGTGAAGCATCATCTTCATCATCGTGAAGAGAACTAGGAGTGCTCACTTGACTGGCCATGAATGCGGTGAAGTTACACTCATGCGGTGACTCATCTCCTGAATCCACCGTCTCGACCTCACTGTCGTCACTAAGGGTAGCATTACGGACAACTTTCCCTTTCTCTCTATTCAGACGAGTGGCACACTCAAAGGCTCTATGACCCCTACCATCGCACTCAAAACATCTCTTACTTTCTTTCTTAGGAGGATTTTTGGAGTCTTTTTCATTTTTCTTTTCAAACTTATTTTTCTCAAATTTCTTTTTATCTTTAAAATTGCCATTTTTCTTAAATTTGAGAATCCTCTTGAAATTTTTTGCAAAAAGAGCCAAATCATCTAGGTCAAAATCACACTCAGAATATGACGTGTCAGTCTCTTTCTTTCTAGACCACTCTACCCTTTTTCTAGCCGACCCCTCACTCCTTCTCTCTTGGGCATTAAGTGCAATTCCCTTATCTTTAGATTTAGCAGTTTTAGGGAACATATCAATTTCATAAGTTTGCAAATCTCCAACAAGTTCTTCCAATTTTAGAGTATTTAAATTACCCATAGAATTTAGCACAGTGACTTTAGGGATAAAACGCTTAGGTAAAGAACGAAGAATCTTATTAACAACTCTAGCATTAGGAATATGTTCACCAAGATTAAAGCTAGTATTCACAATGTCAGAAAGTCTAGCATAAAATTCATCAAAGCATTCAGATTCATGCATGGTGATGGTTTCAAATTGAGTTGTCAAATTTTGCAACTTAGATTCTTTCACAACATTAGTTCCTTCATGGGTGAGTTGTAAAACATCCCATGCCTCTTTTGACGTCGTGCACGTCATTATGCGTTTGAACTCATCAGGTGTGACAGACCCAGAAATAGCACTTAGACCCTTAGAATTAAAAGATGACCATTTAAATTCTTCATCAGTCCAAGAAGTGTCAGGTTTCAAATTGATCACATTATCAACAGTCACGGAGGGAGGAGTCCACCCTCTTTCAACTAAAATCCAAACCCTTTCATCTATGGCTTTTAAAGCCGAGCTCATTCGGGCTTTCCAATAAGCATAATTTATCCCGTCAAAAACATGCATTTTATTATATAACTTCTCCATTTGAACACGCACTTTTTCAAAAATCAATTTTTTGGAAAATTTATATCTTAGAAATTTTTTTGCGGAAAATAGGAATACGCGATAGATTAGCGTAACCTGCTCTGATACCAATTTGAGAACGTGTGTGCTTGCGTTCAAATGAGCAAATTATATATTAAACTCCTTTTAACCCAAACAAACCCTAAACATGCAACAATATGTGATTGAATAAGATGATGAACTAAGCAAGAACATTCAAACACATGCTTGTGAGGAAAAATCCCCCAAAGGGGCAAAACCATTTATTTTCATTATAATATTGTAGCTGTACAATTTCGGATTACAATGAAAATACAAGTGACTAAGAATTACCCTCAGGTGTCGGATTCTGTAGTCGACGGCTGGAACTATCCCTTTCCAGTAAGACTGCAATGAAGAAGAACGGTCTTCTCCACAAGGGGGTGAACAGCAAAAGTGCGTGCCTGGGTTGCAAAATGATTCACAAATGTTTGGCAATTTGTGTGAATCAAATACCTAGAGTCTTGATGCTCAATAGGTGAAGACTTAGAGTTTTCTGAACTCTGAAAATCGTGTGTATGAGTCTTAGAAAACCACTTCCCCTAGTGGGATTAAATAAGAAGTCTTGAGCCATAAAAATCTGAGCACGATCTGAACACGATCTGTTTAAGTTTATCCCAGGCGGACCAGTCCGGGTCTAAGGCGGATCGGTCCGATTTACCGGATCGGTTCTTTTATTCTGAGGCGGATCGGTCCGTTGATGATCGGATCGGTTCTTTTACAGGCTTCATCGGTTCGCTTGCGGTCCGGGATATACTGGCCTTCAGCAAACGGATCGGTCCGGTTACCCGGATCGGTTCTTTTATTGCAGGCGGACCGGTCCGATCTGTCAGACTTTGATTCCTCTTCTTCTTTTGATATTCGGATCTGTTGATGAATGTATGAATCTTGAATTTCTTCAACGGTGTAACGGCGTGCGACATAATAAATTGCTAATGGACAAAAATGTCCTTACACTATGAAAAAACTTTACAATTCTGTATAGACAAGCAAAATTTGTCCATAAATTTCCTAAAAGGATGACAAAACATGTATGTGGACATTATATACATACAAAATTTATCATGAAAAATAAAAATTATTAAATACACAAAATAATAAATAAAATCTTCATTTATCACTATTTACCGTGGCAAATGTGGTGTATCAAATGGACCTTATAAACAGATATTGAGTTCTGCTCATCTTTTAAAAAGTAAAAAAGAATAGGTTGTATCCTTAACATCCACCATCCGCTCTAGATTATGTAGGTGAATGAGTTAATGAATAAAATAATGGTAGTCAATAGTAATAATCACGGGGAGGATGACTGATAGTACAGATATTGCACCACCTACCGCGAAAGGACAAACCACAGTATTATCATCTATAGGTCGCGGACCTAATTCCTATTGAATACATAGGTGCCTTACATACATGTCGTAGTCCTTAACATATAGGTTGGACCTATCCTCTACTTACCGCGGCCTTGAATATACAGACCGCGGCCCCATTTACAAGCTATATGTCGCGGACTCTAGGCTCATTAATCAGCTGGCCGCAACATCTCTCATCACAACAGCAGTACAATGCATACCACCTATATATAGAGTACCACACATCGAGATAATGGGGGATTCATTATTCCAGACCTGGGTCCACTTTTTACATAGCTTAGAGCTGATCTCTCTCTCTCTCTCTCCCTCGCTAGGGACTCTCACTCAAGCATCTCAGCCATAGCTCCGGCATCCTAGCATCATTGTTACCATGTATTCTCCTTTATTCTCATACTTGTACGCCTCTTTAGGCTCAATCATATTTGTGACACCCCGCCTAATAAAATATCGGGTGATCAATCCTATACCAAATTAAAACAGTAGTCTCATATGGTTCATTCTCAGCATCACTATCGAAAACCAATTTAATTACTAATAACCTATTAGGCTGGCGTCAAAATTTTATTTAAATAATCTTTTTATTCAAACCAACAAAGTAAAACAATCACAGAGTTTATATATACAAAACTGAAATGAAATAAAATAACTGAACACTCGGTTTAACATGATACAACCAAATCGAATGCCACACTAAAAGGCAGTAAAAGAATAAATGAATACAATTGGGCTTTCGTCCCGAGTATTACTACAATGCTTCCTATCTAGATCACAAGAATAGAAGCGTCTAAAAATAAGCCTGCATGTATCCATAGCTGCTGCAGCAACGTCTGACTCAGAAGAATCATCATCCAGGCATCCCTGTATCTGGACACCTATATATATATATATATATATATAGCAAGAGAGGAGAAAATAGAGAAACGGATCAGAGCCTGAGTTTTGAAAATATTTTTCAAGTGCATAAATGCCATATTTTAAAATATGAATTTATCTCATATTTAAATTGGTATCGCACTCCCATGAGATACCCCTCACCCCTCTTCTAATAGTGCACACCTATAGCATACCTTTTTTAACAACCTAGTTAAGCTACCCTGCATAATTAAACGCTATCACCCATCATCTAAAAATCCTCGTACCCGAGTACTAAGGGCTAAACTTCTCCCCATTCCCAACATTGCTCTACGTTCGCGCGTTGGGTATCTCGCGAAGCGAAATCCAAACAAGGAACCCCCCCCCCCTCCCCGATACACTACTACCTGACAATGTTGATTATCGAGATCCATTAGGCCCTCAGCACATAACGTGTATATATATATATTTCTCACTAGAACTTATGATTCATTTCATAAAAATTCGGATATAAATCTACCGGAAGGGGAATAACACCTTATCATTCTTTTCATCTTATATTTGTTTACTTTATATGATGTCTCATCTTCATAAACAAGCCATATACGATACATAATAGGTATAATAACCATCCCATCGAGCTATAACTCGAGGATACAGTCTCATAGTGCCTATCCGAATTCGGGTTTACTCACTCAACTACGGTAGCAAGCCAGACTCACTCATAGTCATGGTAAGAACACACAACGGTGGAGGCAGTCATATTCCCTCTACAAGTGGAGTACACACATTGCACTCGTATGGAGGACGAGATGACCTAGGGATATACTATCCCTGCTCCTCAAGCTAGGGGATTCACCCACATTGCGCAACCTCCCCGGATCACACTAGAGAAAATATATAATTCGGCTGTTCTAACCCTACGCCAAAGGAAAGCCCGTGGAACTAGCCTCTAAGATTCAAATATACCAATCACACAAAGATATATATATGTATTTTCATATCATAATATATATACTGTAATCATATCGTATATATAATCTATATCACTTCTCAATACATATGGATATAATTGCCAAACTCTCATAGCGATAGCCAATAACCCCGAATGTTCCCATTCGTAATAATATTTAAGTATTCACACCCTTAAAATACTAAACCCCAAAGTATTCTCTCACTTAATAAATAACTCGTACCTTAATCACTTTTAAGGATTTATATGCTCTCCGAATATACCAATTCATACTAATTAAATAAGTATACTCATATGGTATTTTTTGAGAGCTTAGGTTAGGGAAGAAGGGTTTAAAGCATATTTTAGGTTTTGCTTTTCTCTCTCCTAGGGTTTTACCCACTTTGGTTTGTAATAGCACTATTCATCATCTTCTTCCTTTATCCAAGATTCCATTATTGTTTTTCAAGATTTGTTAATTAGTTTACTTGTTATGTAACCAAGATTTAATTGCTTTCATTTACTTTCTTGCATTTAATTAATGTCTTTCATAATGCTTTGTAGGTAATTTAATCTAGGTTGAGATTGTTTAACTCACATGGGTTAATTAGTTGCTTTGGTATGGTATGATGTGTTTAGGATAGTTTTAATGAGTGAATTGTTCTTTGTATAACACTTAGGAGATTTTCTGGGGTATATCACGTATGCGCAGTATTTACGACCTTTCATGTGTAATTCTGAGAATATTACTTGACACCGAAATCAAATTAAGCTTTTATGAGAATTTAGAGGGTGACAACTCTAGGTTTAATTAATTGTCCAAATGTGATTAATCTCGTTAGCGCTTTTATGTTCATGTAACTATTTATGCTATTTATCCCATGTGAGGGAGATGATTCTCAACCTATAGTTTTACTCGTTTTATTTAATCTAAGTTTAAATACATGCCTAGTTTAATGATTTACTCACATATCATCTTTTATACTTTTATTCCTGAAGTATTAAATTAATAGAATTCTAACAACTAGTCTTTGTGGATTCGATCCTTACTTGCCACTGGACTCCATAGTTAGTGTGCCAAGTTTAGGTATTTATTTGTATAGAGGCGTAAATGCCCAACGACATATTTTACATAGAGGTTTACGCAGGCTAATCAAAATGGTGCCGTTGCCGGGGAGTGTTTTGTTATAGATTGTAATTGTCTTATTATTTCTTATTATTTCTCTTTTGTATTTGTATTTTTTGTTTTAACATTTTTTGCAGGATTTCTACATTTGAGTGCTAAGAAACGCTTGAATTTTTTTGTCCGCACATCATCTTTGTGGAAATAGCCATCTCGAGCCGTTTTTGGGGTAGGCATGTATTATTCCAATCCTTTCGGTAATCATTATGGTAATTCTCAAAATTCCCGTACTCTTATGACTTTTGGTCAATACTTAGAATCCCAAAAAATTACAAATTCAAATATGATTTTGGGCGAGTATTACAAAAGTTAAGCTTTGGAGTGCGTGTATTTTGAGGAGGATGATAATGATTTTGGGTCTCTAATTCCTTATAATAAGAATGTTGAAACTAAAAGCTATAGCTTTCAAAATTCTTATAATAATGAGTTTGAGTATAGTTTCGATAATAATTTTCAAACTTCTCATATCCAAGAATTCGCACCTCGGCCTATGACTTTCGGCGAGGGTTTGCTCATGCTTGAGAATGAGAGGTATGAAGACCGTTATCGGGAAGAAAATCATTTCTGGGAACATGAATTCGATTTATTATTTGAATCCGACGATGAGCTTTCTTTCGAAACTTTTGAAGTCGAGGAATGTTTTTAACCAAATGGGGATTTTATGCCTACTTTGGAACAAACCAGTCTTGACTTGGCCCATGGTTTAATAGAGAATGTAAGTGAGGATGAAATGGATGTAGTATCCATTTGCAATGAAATGATTTCGTCTTTGGATCCCAAAGAAGAAAGTTTCATTGAAAATGACCATATCTCCTTCAAAATTCCAACTTTGAGTGATGATAACTCATCTATTGAGTTTGAATTTCTTTCCTCCCCCTTTTCATTCTCTGTTATCACACCGTCTCAAGTACCCGATGAATCGGTGCCTAACTTTAAAACATTTAACCCTTTCACCGACGAGGAGTACTTGCTCGAGTTGCTCTCCATGAAGGCATCTTTGCCTCCATGTGCGCCCCCTCCCATTCCAATTATAAAATATTCGGGAGAAAATTCAGTTTTTTTAGTCCCCTTGTGTATTTGTCACCCGTCCTATCCAAATCTCCCATCCTCCCTCCCATATTTTTAATTGAGGATGGTTCACCTTTACCACCACAAACATGCCTTTCGTTGTTTGAACGAAATTCCTATTTTTTGGAAGGCATGTTTTCTTGGGAGGGTCTACCGTTGATCTTCCAAAGTCAAATCCCATTTTGGGTGGATCCTAAAAAATTTAGGTTTCTAGTGTATAGTTAGTTAGGAGTCTAAATGGTAGGTTGTACATAATTACTTTTTATTCTTTCTTTCTTTTTAGTTTTTCTTTCCTTTTAGTTTAGTCTAGTGTATTTAGTTAAAAATTTTGTTATGCCTTGGTAATAACATATTTTGTAGAATCAAAGGACTTGTACTTTCACGAGATCGCTCCTTTGTGGGTAATATCACTTTTTTCTTTCTTTAACTTGGTTCTTAATTAACATTGAGGACAATGTCGGGTTTTAAGTTAGGGGGTGTGGGATATTCTATCCATTCATTGCGAGTGTCCATGATTTTGATTATATGTTATTTTCAAACATGGTTTTCCTGGAAAAAAATCAATAATTTCAAAAAGATTTTATTCTTTTTTCTCTTTCTTGGGCCTTTTGCCATAATTTCCTATGATAAATTTAATAATTTCCCTATCCAATTGCTAACTCGGTGATGTATTTTCTAATTTTTTTATGTTATTAAACTTTAATCCTCAAATTATTCAATACTGGAAATAAATGCATGAATTAGACCCTTGAAAACCCATGAGCACTTGAGTATATTTTCTAAATCATTCGGTAGGACAATTATAGCTTGGTATCTTTTTGTTGCTATGTGTACACTAAAAACCTAGCGAGCTTCGTTCTTTTCTTAGTTTATGAGTGCTTATACATTACTCTTTCTCTTTCTTGAATAACGTATCTTGTTGACGATCTCATCTTAGTTTCATTGATTGAATATTAATTTAATTATCACTTGAGCATGATTTTCAATGGTGTTGAGTCTCGAGAATCACATGAAACTTTAGGAAAGGATCCTAGGCCCTCTTTGTTGTTTAACACATACGACCTTACCCTTACCCTTATACATATCCCTAGTCAACCCCGTTGAGCCCTATTATGACTTTTCTTTTCGTCCTAAATCCCCTAACCTTCACATTGGAGTTATAAACCCTTATATTCACTTTTCCTACCTCAGTTTGGGATTATTCTTGGGATTGAATGATATTCGTGTCATGTGGACTGCAATCAAGCAACGAGTGGACGAAATGAAAAGAAAAAGAAAGACGAAAAGAAAAGGAACAAAGAAAAGAAAAGAAACAAGAAAAATAGAATAAATGGCTCCAAAGTACGTGGAAATAAAAGTCTTACTCTCATTAATATCTTGCTTTTGGAATTTGAAGTCAATTCCTTTATTGCCCACTAATGCCATTATCCCGCGTATTATTCCCGAGTACCCTTTGCCACTGTACATATTCCTTTCACTTCCAAACCTTAGCCTAACCCAAATTCTGTACCCGAAAAGTCCTATTTGATCCTAGGGTAATGTGATTCAAAGGTCGAATATTAGCGATAATCTGTTTAAGTGCATTTCATATCGGTTAATATGAGATATCCTTTCATGAGATTTTATTTTTCACTTTTATATATAGTTTTTCATTAATAACATGTGCGCGACCTTATTTCCTTTTACAATTACTCTTTATGCTCGCATGTCCCGTGTGTTACACCCTATTCCGAGTGCTTTTATTTGTTGAGTGTGATATCCGAAGAGGATTGAGTGGAAGCATGCTTTAATTGTTATCCGGGCTATAGGCATTTTTACCGAATCAATGATTTTTGCATGTGCATTCACCCCACTCACATTTGAGGTTTCAATTCCATGTAGTTATTCTTTTAATGTTGATAGTTTCAGATTATTGGGTAAAAACTTCTCTTTTGCTGTGTTAATAATATGTTAAAATATCTAATTGTTGTTGAGTTTGGCATATTGGCTGGATGGGCATGTTTTGAGGAAATTCGATGTTTGTGGGTTTCATCCCTGAAAACCCTCACGAGATGACACTCGTCCACTAAGGTAACCTAGTGGTTTAACGACTTATTGCATACGCCAAATGAAATCGAATCGCCCGCGAAAGTGGCATTTATCTGTTTTTCCCATTTTTGTACTTTCTCTTGTCTTTGGTTTACTTATAGTTCTTATTGCATCTTATTTCATTGCTAGGTACTAGCAATGTGTAAGTTAGGGGGGGTGATAATACACAATTATTGCGTATTTCATCCGTTAACATACACGTTATTCGCCCCCTCGGGCATCTTATTACCTATATTTATGCTCGTTAACCAAAAAACCTCAGATTTCCATGTTAACATGCTTTGTAAGGGTTAATTGAGCTTTTATTGGTATTTGAACGCTAAGTATGAAGTTCAGACGCATTCCGGTGAAGTTTTGTACATTTGTGCTCGTTCAAGGGAAATTTAGTATTTTCACAGCTTGGGAACCTGGCCCAACATATACACATAAGTTGTAGACCTCCTTTCAAGCTTCACATGGCCATGAACGGTACGCGATTCCGATCCCGAACGAAGAAGTTACGACACTTTTGGCGGAAGAGAAAAATAAAGAAACCAAATGAGGGGAGAAGAGAAGGAAAAGGAATGCAGGGGGCTCAAACCTGCTTGATCGATCGATCGATCAAAAGGGATCGATCGATCGATCCCTCTTTATTTCTGAAATCGTGGGAGACAGTGGGATCAAATTTGATTGATTGATCGATCGACCAAAGGGGTCGATCGATCGATCCCCTGTTTTTCTGAGATATTTTCCTTTTCTTTTCTTTCTTCTTTTCTTTTCTGCTAACTTTCTATATAAGGGACTTTTGTTGTAATATCAGAGATACTTAGTTTTAGAAGATATTTTAGGTTAAAGTTTGGTTTTGAGAGCTCATCTTCTTCTCTTCTTAGGGTGACATCCATTTGGTTTTGTAAGATTGAATTATTCATTATCATCTCTTTTAATATAGTTTTGTTCTTCCTTGCTTAGATAATTAGTTTCCTTGCTTTGTATTTAGTTTAATTGTGTTTATTTCTTGCTTTCTTAGTTAATTGGTTTAATTTAGTTTAATTCATGTATTACCCTTAGATAAATAGGGTCGGGATTTTGTTCCTCCATTTACGGGCCCCGAGCTCCGAAAATTAGGTTTTGTGCAAAATTGTGTTTATTTGAACCCGCGCGAATTAAAGTCGTATTATTATGCGTTTAACTTTTTTTGTGCAAAATCGTTTTAACCCGAGCTCCGAAAATTAGGTTTTGTGCACAAAACTTAATCAAAATGATTTTGCACAGAAAACTTAGGTTCTGTGCAATTGTATTACAACAACTCCAAATCATCGGAGAATGGAATCAGGTGGTCTTTAGCTCAACCTTGGTGAATATCATTCAAAGGCCACGACAATACACTTATGTGCCTTACTGGCCGCGGCCTCATCAGTAATAACATGCAGCAGTTCAAACGTTGCATCCCAACTTCCTACTTGGTTAATCCAATATTCATGTAATTACTCACTTCTGCTAGTTTTGTCTCATATTATATATTTTTTAAAGACTAACAAAGAAAAAAATGGAAGGAGAATCCAGCCAGAGCACAGAAGTCAAAGATGAGATTGTGCAGCTGTACAATCACCTCAACTATCTCTATGACAGTCATGCCTCAATCCAAACCCAGGTGAACTATTTGACCCAGAGGGTCCTCATGCTAGAGGTCGCAGCCTCATCCAATGTGGGTGAGACACCCAGGATCATTGCCTCATCAACCTTCGATGCCGTGGCAGTACCAAAAGTTTCATTCGCAGAAGTGGTATGCATGAACTAGAAAAGGAAAATAGAGAAGGTAAAAAAGGTCTTTGAGTCCTACACACCATTGGCTTTCCAAATTGAAGACATCTTCGGATTCATTAAGGAGGACAAGCTGCTGAGGTGGCCAGAGAAACTGAGGGCTCCACCCCACAAAAGTGACAAAGCCAAGTGGTGAAAATTCCACCAGGATCATGACCACGACACAGAGCGGTGCTATGCTCTGAAAGATGAAATTAAGAGGCTCGTAAGGCAGAGGATGCTGTAGCGATTCCTCAAGAATGCCTAGGGGATGCAGCCTAGTCTGACATGACACATTCCTATATTTGATGCCCATATTTATGTTTAATCTATTTTTGTGCTTAGTAAAAACTCTTTTGAATAATTCCATGTTAACTTTGTATTGTCCAAACAAAGTGATGAATATATGAATATATATATATATGGAATCAAGTTCACTTTTATAGTGACATATTTTGATTCTCATTTCCATGAAATGTTATCTTATAAAAGACCATTTTGTCTTAAACAGATCTCGATTCGAGACAATATGTCATATAGAGAACGATAATATCTAAATGGGCCCACAATGCCCGTCGTGATGCCTGATTATCTGAAAGCAAGTGATAATTGAAATGGCGAAAGCAACTATTGAGAGCAGCTATCTAAATTGGCCTGCAACATCACTCATAGAGACTACTTTCCAGCATATCATGGCTACATTCTTAAAAGCATTCATTAGAAGGCGTTATTAGCCACGAGGGCTTACAGTGTCCGTTCTTAGCTTTTAGGATGCATTATTAGCCATAAGGGCTTATAGTGCCCGTTCTTAGCTTTCGGGATGCGTCATTAGCCCAGGGAGGTCAATCCTCCGACAAACATCATTAAATTAGTGGGTAGAGACAAAACATCATTAACTTTGTGATCTCATATTAGCTTAGGGAAGCTCCATAATACCTAGCCCGGGAAGGCCTGAAAATAATCCACAGGGGCCGAAGACTTAATTGTCTGTGAATAATCCTATTATAGCCCGGGAAGGCATTATATATATCCAAACATAGCTTGGGGAAGCTTCATAATACCTAGCCTAGAGGGGCTGAAAATAACCCAATCGACTAAAGAAAATCCATGAAAGGCAATCGAAGCGACTAAAGGGAAGCCATGAAAGGCAATCGAAGTGACTAAAGGATGTTGTGTTGCTGTCGTCATGAAGCATAACAAAGCTACAGAAGGATGGCCCCAGCCCAACATGTTGTCATTAGTTTCTTGGCAAAGGCTAGAAAGGAGCCGCAAGCCTATAAAAGTGGCCGCAACCATAAAAGAGTCATTCATTCAGAGTATATGCATCAAAGCAGACAATCTCAAGGAAAAATGAAGTAGGTCGTAGCCTAATTTGAGCAAGTGCATCAAGCAAGCAATTTAAATGTAAAAACCATCAATTCAAGCATCAAAGCATTGGAAGAATAAGGTATGAAAATAAAGTACATAAGTTAATTCCCAAAAGTGTCGTAGCCATCAAAGTCATCCATGTAGAAGAGGTAGCAGATCATGAATTGCTGAAAAGGCCACGGTTGTGATGCAAATAAGCCGCGGCCCCTGAAATACGAAGGGGAAAAATTATTTATTATCGAGCCACAGCTCCAAAGCCAACTATCTCTGACGCCACGACTAGGGGGATGATAGCCATCAATAATGCAAGATAAGGACAAAGGTCAAGGCAAAATCACAGCAGGTTGCAGCCAACTTGCTATACAGGCCACAACCCCTATGAACAAAACATTTGTATATTTGTTACAATTAGTATGTTAGCCTGGTAAGCTCATTCAATCACGCAATCATTCATTCATACAAGTATTGAGGTGTGCAAATGAAGTTTAAAAAATTATCATACTAAAGGGGTCTGGTGCAGCCTTGAGAGTACAGAGAAGAAATATACAAGGATATACCAGTGTTTGAAAGATAAAGCCTAAGCAGAAAATTCAAGTATTCCAGTTATACAAACAAAGGCCGCAGCCATTCCAAAATACACAATAAAAGATAAAGAGGGACACAACCCTAAGATGTAGCAACGTCATCTTCATCTCCCTCTTCTCCCTCCGCAGCCATAATGGTCTCTTCCTCAGCTGTCGCTGATTCATCCTCTGCCTTCAACCTGGCTCTTTCTTCTGCCACAGCTTTCATCATAGCCATGCACTGCTGATGCTCAGCATCACCAAGGCCCCATTAAAGAACTATCTCTTCAGAGCCGAGGAAGTATTTTATGACTCTATACCTGAGCTCTTGGCAGCCGCAGAGGTAGGCTCTATTATTGATGAGGTACAAGTCTTTAGAGCCTTTGAATGACTCCACAGTGCTGTAGATGGCCAATTGAAGGGATGCGGCATGGTCTTCCTCCATTTTCTTAATTTATGTGACATGATAAGAAACATCTGCAGCATATAGAATGTTACTGTGGTATGTACATATTTGTCCGCGGCATGTACTAAATAGGATATTCCTTTAGGCCCATAGTTTAATGACTACGGCATGATAGAACCCAACACTTGGTATACTTGGCCAATTATGCCTAACATTTCTATTTAATCTACATAATATTATTCCTGCCGTGATTTCTGAGAGGCCTTAGGACCATACTGGCTACGACACCTAATTACGAACTCTCTGATTTTCAGGTAATGCTGAAGCCATATGAACTTTGACCCAGACGAATTTCTAAGAGGCTTTTGGAGTAAACATTTTGCAACCTCTCCTCCCTAACTTCCTTTCGTGTGTCCTTTGAGGACAATAGGGTCGTGTCAGTTGATAGATTTCCCTAATTGTGTAGTGCTAGGTTCAGACTCAGATTTTGTGACCATGGAGGAATAGGCCAATTCTAGCAACTAACCAATAGACATAGATGAGAATGCCGCGACAGGAGGTCCCCCCAGGGTAGGGATATACCTGCTAGCACATCTGGGAGGGTTGAGAGATCTCTTGTTGTACTTGGTGTCTACAACACTATGACTCAATAATGGGTTGATCAGGTGGCTGAGGCCTTCGAGTTTCCTTAGGGTTTAATGTGCTTAGCACCTACCACGGAACAGAGGCCATGCACGATGCTTTTCGACGATGGGGTTTGCTTGGGGGTGGTGAATTGGTATGGATTGGATAAGTGACGCGATCGTCCATCTATTCAGAGGTTGACAATAGCCCTGCCGCGGCCAGATTGGCTCCGATATCGTCATCGAAGTCACCCTCAGGTCTCTCATGAGGGACTAACCCCTCAACATGGAGAGAGGGCGCGACAGCATCTGTTCGATTCGCAGCCTGATTATTTTGATTACCAACATGGATTGCGGCAGGAGCTTTGGACTTCGTCCTTTTCCTCTTCCTTTTCTTAGCAGTGTTGTTAAGGACAGTTGTGTCCTCATCCATTTCTACCAATTGGGCAGCCAAAAGCTCCCTATCAACGTCCTCACCTGAAAGAAAAAATGTAGCAATAAAAATGAGTTTATAAATAAATACCGTGATATTAATTAGAGATTGGATTATTAGCTTCCGTGACCATCTCTTTGGGAATAAATTTATTTGTGAGATAGCCTGCTTCAAAAATAGAAGCTGAGTTGACAAGTGTGCTGAACTTCTTCTGCTCAGTAGGAACTGCTGCGGCCCTACCAACTATCTTTTCTTGACGCTCACTCAAATGCAAGTTGTCAAGGGCTGTAGAAAAATGCAAAGGTTAGTACAAAAGCGTAATGAGAAGAATAATATGCAACTATAAAGTAGGGATGCGATCATAATTTAAAGAGTACCAAGCTTGGAGAGACATCCCCACTGTCGTGGTATCCTAAAAGTTCTCTCCCTCTCAGTCTCTTGGAGGTGGATCTTCCACCCTTCTCTAGAAATGTAAAAATATTTGCCCTTCCAGTTCTTTACATTGGTAGGACTCCCAGAATAAAGGGTCTCATCTCTACCGCGTACTGAAAAGTAATAGTACTCAATTTTTTTTACAGAGGTTTCCTTTGGGCGGTAGAAGTAGAAAAACTCCGCGGGAGTAATGCCTCTCCCAAATTTTTTCTGCCACAGCACAATAGCTGTAAGAATGTCCCCCGAGCTATTGGGATCTAATTGGGTTGGGGTTAACTTCATCATCTGGAGGATCCTTCTAATTGGAACAGGGACAGGCAGCCGCAACCCATAAATGAAAGCATGGAGGGGGAAGCAGACCCCATCGTCGGCAAGCACCGTGCATGGCCTCTGTTCCGTGGCATGTGCTGAGCATATTAAACCCTCGGGAAACTCGAAGGCCTCAGCTACCTGATCAACCCATTCTTGGGTCATAGTGTTGTGGACACCAAGTGGAGCAGGAGGTTTGTCAACTCTCCCAGATGTGCTAACAGGTATATCCCTACCCTGTTGTGTGTAGGGGGGGGGGGGGGGGGCTCCTGTCGCGGCATTCTCATCTATGTCCATTGGTTGATTGCTAGAATTGCCCTCTTCCTCCATGGACGCAGAATCTGAGTCTGAACCTAGCACTACACAATTAGGGTAATCTCTCACTGGCACGGCCCTATTGTCCTCAAAAGATGCACGGAAGAAAGTTCGGGAAGAGAGTTGGCAAAATGTTTACTCCAAAATCCTCTCAGAAATTTGTCTGGGTCAAAGTTCATATGGCTGCAGTATTACCTAAAAAGCAGAGAGTCCGCAGTTAGGTGTTGCAGCCAGTATGGTCCTAAGGCCTCTCAGAAGCCGCAGCAGGAATAATGATATTTATATTAAATAGAAATGTTAGGCATAATTGGCCAAGTATACCAAGTGTTGGGTTTTAACATGTCGTAGTCATAAAACTATGGGCTTAAAGGAATATCCTATTTAGTACGTGTCGCGACCAAATTACTTCAGGCTGCAGCCAAATATATACATACCGCAGCCAAATAGGTACATGCCGCAACAACATTCTATATCCTGCAAATGTTTGTTATCATGCCGCGGCCACTCACTCAAACAGGTGAGTATTTAATCGGGGTAAATTCAAAGATCAAAGGCTCTACAATGTGAAAAGTCTCTCCTAAGAACATCAAAAACTAAGGCAGAAACCTAAAAGTCTACAATTGTATTCAAGAGCAATTTTGAAATAGTTACTTTGCGATTTAAGTTATAATGAGTAATCATTTGAGCAACCTCAATTCATGGAGAAACTAACAAATGAGTTTAATTCTTGGAGAAGTCACAGTTATGTTGCAAAGACTTGATTTTGTATCAATCAAAGTAATTCTTGGAGAAGATGAATCATGCCGCAGCCTATTATTTTAAAGAGCTAACTTAGAGTGTTGCATGGCGCAGCCAAATATGCACATGCCGCAGACAATTCTTAAACTACTCAATATTTGAAGGCTGCAGACATTGACCCAACACAAGATGGAAGTGCTAAAGGGATTTTATTATGCCGTAGACATAAATTCCTTATGCCGCGCCTATATATTCAAATAGGTTAGTATTTAATGTTGATAAATTTGAAGATTGAAGACCTAGAATGTGAAGGGTTTGTTTAAGAACATCAAGAATAATTGTACATTTCAGCGGTCTGTTTATATTCGGTCAATATAAACTGGCAATTCGAAAATCCTAAAGATCAACGAGGGAAGTTTAACAAACTTTATTCATTAGCCTAACGGGTTATTTTATCAATTCAAGATTGATTCGATTTCAAATAAGTCATCCACTACAACCCAAGAAGTTATAGATTCAAATGAGGGTTAAATGTGATTACAATAGTTATTTTGCGAGATATGAGTTCAAATAAACCATCCAACAAGAAGAAATCAAAAGCAAACAATAGAAGTTGAGCCAAAAGAGGTTTTGATTGAAAAAATTACCTGGAAATGAAGAAACCACCAATGCTCATCCTCGAACCGCCTTAGAACCACCACTCGCAGCTGTTAGAGATCGCCAGAAAATGCAAGGAGACAAACGCGTAAAAATTCACCCTCGATATTCTCTCAAAGATTTGGGAAACATAATGAAGTCCACGACCGGTACAATTTATATAAGAGGGCGCAGGAAGACGAAGCATCGCCTTGGAAATACCATGACATCTTGAGAAGACTTGATTACTCAGCCACAGTCACAATCGCAATCTCTTGGCACTACCACTTAGGGGCTTATTGATAGTACAGATATTGCACCACCTGCCGCGAAAGGAAGAATCAAAGTATTATCATCTATAAGTCGCGGACCTAATTCCTATTGAATATATAAGTGCCTTACATACATATCACAGTCCTTAACATATAAGTTACACCTATCCTCTACCTGTCGCGGCCTTGAATATACAGACTGCGGCCCCATTTATAACCTATATGTCACGGACTCTAGGCTCATTAATCAGCTGGCCGTAGCATCTCTCATCACAGCAGAAGTACATTACACACCACCTATATATAGAGGACTATACCTCGAGATAATGGGGGATTCATTATTCCAGACTTGGGTCCACTTTTTACATAGCTCAAAACTGATCTCTCTCTCTTTCTCCCTCGCTGGGGACTCTCACTCAAGCATATCAGCCATAACTCCGGCATCCCGACGTCATTGTTACCATGAATTCTCCTTTATTATTATACTTGTACTCCTCTTTAGGCTCAATCATATTGTACTACGCAACGCATATAATGAGAATGGAGCAACACAATGGATGTAGGCCCATTTTTATGGCTGAGCCACTCTATATTGCATGTATTCTCTCTCTCTCTCTCTCTCTCTCTCTCTCTCTCTCTCTCTCTCTCTCTCTTTACTAGCTCTATCTGTTTATTATACTTTACACTTGATTTCCTGGTACGAGAATGACAAGTGGACGATTTCTCGTATTATCAATAACTTCGTACTTAACACGTGACCAAAGGCGACTTGACTTTCCTCGGTAGCTGACAGACCTCATGGCATGGCTATCAACATTGGTGATAAAAAACAAAAATAATTTGTAATTTGAAAAGTTAAAAAAATATATGAAAATTGAAAAGTCTAGATTTTAAGTTTAAAATTAAGTATTATGTATTTGAAGAGTTTGGTGGATGATTCCTATAATCGCTTATTAAAGGTTATATAAGCAGAGTGAGTTTCATTTGTAATGCAATTAAAAGAAGTGAAAAAAGTGAAAAGGTGAGAAGAAAAGTGAAAAAAATAATGGAAAAACAATTTCTCTCATTCTTGTTATAATCTGTAACAAATATTTTTGCTACCCATTAAAAAAATCCTAACAAGTGGTATCAGATCCAAGTCAATGTGATTAAGGAAATTTTCAAATGGAGTTTGTGTGTGAAAATTTGATGTTCAACAATTACAACCAAATGAGGAGTGTTCTCACTTGGTATTTCAAAGCATGTGATTTATATGATGTGCTTTGTGAAGAACTAAGCGATGAGTTATCCAAAAGAATTCAAGAAATGAAAAAAGAAAAGGTACTCAATACATCGGTTAAAGATCCCCAAGTGATATTTGGAGTAAAATTGATACGGTTGTATCAAACCGTGAAGATGAGTGGGCAACTGAAGATTTTGAAAACCCTCTTATGGAGGATGAAGAAAATAGTTATACCAACGAAGTTACAAAATTCGCGGAGACAAAGATTGAAGAATTGATAGAAGGGAAAAAAGAAAAATGGAGGAAGAAATGTGTGAAAACGGTAATAATGAAAATATTATTTACCATATTTTGGTTCATCTAGTGGATGTGGATTTTGAAAAAAAAAACTTTTATGAAAACTCTGAATTAAATTTGTAACATTTTGTGGCATGAACGTTCAATGCGAAAAATTTGACAAAAAGGGAGTTTTCTTCATAATTTGGATCAAAAATTATTTTTAGTGGCATAAGTTGGGTGGATATGGTTTAGGTCATTGATCCTCAAGAACGAAAATAAGATAAATAAAAATCCAAAAGAAGGCCAATGGTTCACATATATAGAGAAGAAAATCAATTAACAAATCATATGACTTGCCGCGAAAAAAATCGTGCCCAAAATAATTAAATTTATGGTTAAATGTTTTTTACCACAAAAATTTTTCAATTGCAAAGTCGTAGAAAATTCTCCGTGGAAAAATATGTTTGACAATGAATTTATGTTTCGTAGCCAATTGTATACCTATTAGCAACAGAATTAAAATCGTGGTCTAAGATTGTTCTCAGCAACAAAATTTATTGTTGTTATCTGTTCACTATTTTCGTTGGAAAATGTCAGATTTTGTGGCCAATAGGTCGAGTTTTTTCCGCAAAAAAATGTAGCAAAATGTTATAGAACAATTAGCAACAAATAAAAATCGCGGCTAATGATAATAGTACTATTTTCATTTTTTTTCCTGTTTCGGCTAATGTTGTTATCATTTAATCAACAAAAAAAATCAATAAAGTCAGTAGTCACACTTTTTAATAACTAATAATTATTAAATGAATTACATCATATCAAATTTTCTATAATTTCTGCATTCACAAATTTGATAAATCCATACATATAATAATAAACATCAACATTATCAACATTTAGCATATAATTCTAAAAATTAAGTCAAATTCACAAAATACTTCTATTTGAAATTCGACAAAGAAGTGTGGTACAAAATGTCATCAATAAAAGAGCATGCCATCCAACTTTCACTAATAATATAGCGTTAACGAAAACATTTGTAATTAACTCCTCTCAAAGCGAGTAAGGTTTGGATGAGCTTATCATATTCAACTTGCCTAGCTAAAATGGCCTCTATGGTTGCTCGATGAGATGAACCTCCTCACATTGAGTTGCTAACTCTGCCTCATTAACTTGTAGGCATTCCGTCAAATCCTGTTGAACTCTAGAGGATTCCTTAAGATCCTCCTCCAATTGTTCATTTCTTTGTTGCAAAGTTGTTTAGGAATTAGTTGGTTTGGGACTATGCCCAAGACCATTGATATACCTCGGTCTCGTGCCGAGCACTTGATTAGCTATCTCGTATGGGCTCAACAATGTACCTCCTTCGAATGCAGGATGTGACTCGAGGCATTTCATCTCGTCCTAAAAACAATTAATGAAATTATTGGTTAATCATTTTGAAAACATTTTAAGTTTAAAAAAATCGGCAGAGTCTCTTTTGTTTTTACATGAAAACTAACATGTTCAATTCATAGAAATATAAGGAACACCACAACAATAATCCAACATATCTAATCCAACCTCTAAGTCAACATATATGAGTTTTAAACTATTATTTCAGCATAATAATGTAATACCTCATATTTTTATGGACTATAGTCATTATTAATGAAGTGGGAAATAAATTAATAAATGAGACTAATTACTAATTTTTTGGTTTAGTAATAATAAATTAACATAAATTAGATGATAATTAAATTTTGTATGCGGTATGATTTTTGTAACGTGTATTGGAATAATTAATTAGTGATATAAATGATATGATTGTGAACTATGTGTACGCGTAGAATAATTAAGTCAATAATTTATTGATGTCGTGAGGTATTACCCTATGTTGTGGGAAGTATTGTTTATACTGGATCCTAAGGGGACACATGTTTGTTTATGCATATTTATCGCTTTAAATTGGGATTGGGGGGTACGAATACCCTTAGGAGGAGTTTCGGGTCAATTCAGGTAGTATTTTGGGCCCATTTAGGGGCTCGAAGATAACCATTTTGGGGAGGTGCCGAATCATCACTTTTATATATGTATTAAGCCTAATAATTAGGGCATTAATTAAAACAAAAAGAGAAACCTAACAACCTTTAGACTTGGGAGAAGTTGGTTGAAGGCAGGAAAGTTCATAGGAGTTCTTTATTGTTCTTCGATTTCTGCCAAGAATTTTCTTGCAATCTCACTATAATCATTCACTGATTTAGAATATTTTCTCTTCCATGTTTTAATTGAGATTTTGGAGTATATTAAGACTGATTTTCATGTAAAACAATCATATGTTAATTTGGGATACCTTATATTAATTTGAGATAAATCTATTGTTGAGAAAGGTTTGGTTTAGGTAATTAAATATGACAATGTTGGGTGAAATCGAATTTGAAACATGTTAAAATCGCTGTTTAGGTTTGTAGTTACTTTTTAATCAAATCTATGTATAATAACTCTTAATTGAAAGAGATTAGTGATTTATAAATTGTTCGTGAGGAATTTTTCGTTAATTTGATTAATAATTTAAATCATGAAGAAAATTCGTGTCTATGATTAAAAGACATTAGTATTCATTCCCCTAGATGTTAGTTTTAGATTCTCATATGATTGAGAATCAATTGGAGACCATAGCGGGGGCTTTACTGGTTGGGGGGGTGTTTGAGGAGTTTTGGGAGTGATTTTTGTGTTGGGAACGAAGCACAACATCTTTATCGATCGAACGAGGTACATTTCTCACTCAAACAAGGCACCTTTATCATTTGAACGACTTTTAAAATTTATCCAGCTTGTACAGAATCAAAATACAAAGGCATGTTGCTGGTTTCGTATTTTTTTTTTATTTTTTTGGATTTGATATGATTTTTCTACTAAACGGTGCGCGAGATCGAAAGTTGGATTTGGTGATTTTAGTTGGGACTTTCCTTTATGATTATTACACCTAATTAAGTGAGAGATCTGACTTGGTTAATATTGAGGATAGTTATATAGGTTAGAGATATGAACCTTGTACTATTGCACTTACTTTCGGCGTTAAGATTGGGCTAGAATGGGTAAATACGCGAGTGCGCGGTATCCTATGGTCATATATATATATCGAGCTTAGAGAGTAACAAGTTAAAGTCTTTGGAAGATTAATTACTATCTTGAGAGATTATAGGTCATGCAATTAATTTAATACTTAGATGATAAAACATATGTATACATTACGAGAGGGAGTGTGTATATATATATATATATATATATATCTATTTAATAAAGTAGCATGGTGTTTTCACTATTCAT
Source organism: Sambucus nigra (assembly GCA_949130495.1). Taxonomy (NCBI): domain Eukaryota; kingdom Viridiplantae; phylum Streptophyta; class Magnoliopsida; order Dipsacales; family Adoxaceae; genus Sambucus; species Sambucus nigra. Next base: position 77,854,414 of record OX422208.1, read on the forward strand.
AAGATGAGAAGATAATTTGTGGTTAGGATTAATGCCAACAATGCACAAAATTAAGGGTTGAGATCATTACCACATTACACACTTTAGGTCAAACCCTAGATGTGCTCACACTCTCTCTCTTATTTCGTGTTTTCCCCCTTTGAGCAAAAACCCTCCCTCTCACGAATCAGGCTTCTTCTCCCCTCCCCTCCCTCTGCCTCCGCCTCCCTCACTCATCTGTCCCTTCTCACTCGTACAACCTCTCTCTCCATTATGGGTTCTCTCTCACTCAGACCCTTACTCCCCCTCTTTTTAAAATCCATCGTCTTCATCATCCTCTCGATTTCAAGTAATATGGGTTTCGTCAACAGGTATTAATTTGGGGTTAAAATTTTTAGTTTCATATATGGGGATGCATTTTTATTTTATGATCTATTTTTTTTAGATCTAACATGTTTTTCATATTTGGGGTTTAATATTTAGTGTTTTTGGTTCTCATTCTCTCTAATCGTATTGATAATGTTGTGTTTCTTTACACGTTTTTCATATTTTGGGTTCTCATTCTCTTTAATAGTTTTGATAATACTGTGTTTCTTTTTTGCATATGTAATGTTTTTTTTATCTCACCAAAGACAAGGTACTCTCTCTCTCTCTCTAAGGATTAATATTATTTTTTTTCTATTTGGTTTGTAAGGGTTTGTATCAAAAAGTGAGGGTACAAATGATGGTTGATGGTACTAATTTAGACTTTATATTTTTTTTTTGGCTTAACGATATCCGAGGTATACACTTTTTTTATACATATATATGTGATATAAGGCTTGATCTTGAGATTTTTATATGACTAGGATTTATTTTTTTGTTTTGTTCTTAGGTTTTCGATTCCTGTCGTTTAATCTCTATGAAAATATCACCGGTTTACAAAACATAATTGATCATTAGCTTCATGTTTAATGTTTAATTGATCATTAACATAATTTTTCATAGTTAGGACAGTCAAAATAATCGCCACTCCCACTATTAACTTCATGTTTAATGCATTATCTTTACTTCAAGCATTACACACAAAATCAAGTACACGCAATATATGATGAAGCTACACACATGTCGCAGCGGTCCAAAAATTTTATGTGGGGATTTAATTTTGTTTTTGTCTATTTCAATCTCCATTTTATTTTTTATTTTTTCGAATTTGAGGCTTCTGTTTACAAAGAAAATTGTTGTTAAGATTTATTTTAATCAGATTGTTAGTGATTCTTGACATGATTACTGGGTTGTTTGGATGGTTTTGATTTTTTCAGATTCTTAGATCCAACATTTTTAGTGAGTTTCGACTTTAGAGACACATGGATCTCAGACTTACTTGCATATAAGGTATTTGGAAAAATGCCAAGCATAATGCATTACTTTTTTGTTTAATTTCTTTGATTTAGATGGTTCTGCAAAATAATATTAGTCATTCTGGTTTAATACGTTGTCATCACAGATTTAACGCTACGAAGAAGAAACCATGGTGCTGTGAATCACGATGAATCAAAACTTGAACATTTTTTGTCATCCGTCGACTTTTGTTTTAAATTTTTCAGCACTCATATATGTTAAAAGATAACTATATCTATCAATTGTTTTAATGATCTATTATATTTGTTTATAGGCATGGAGATTCTTTATAAATTGGAGGTTGAATAATGTGGCATGTGTCAAACATTTCTAAGATTAAGAGCAATAGTAAAAACACGTGGAACTTGAGTAAGCATTAGGTTTTTACATAATCATGGCCACGCAACTACATAGTGTAGGTACTAAATCGAATCTCTTTTATGCTTTTCTAAAGGTGTTCTTAAATTTTAGCTTTTATTGATAGATTTGTGGTTTATTTTAGAGCACATATATTTAGTTCTAATGTCGATGTTTTGTTTAATTTTTTCCAGGACATTTACTTTAAATAAGTATTTCATAGATCTATAAATATCAACATTTTGTATGGGTTTGCTTGAACTTTATACAAATTTTGAAGGATAACATATTGTAATAGTTTGTGCATTTGTGTATATCAGTTTAGTATAAAAGAGTGAAATTAGTCATGCATCCTCATGTTTAATGTGCTTTTTTATACATTTGAGACTAAGTTTTCACTTTAGTGTCATAGCCTTAGGGTAAAGAAAAATTTATTCACGAACCTATGCAACTAATCTACAAAGAAAAAAAAACTATTTTAGAATTTGAGGGGTCAAAATATGATTTTAAAATTTGGATAGAGGCCTAAATGAAAGCTTGGGGTGTTTTATTATTTTCCAAAAATATTAAACTCTTTCCCAACAAGGGCATGTTCATGTTGCTTCTGTCAGTTGTTGAAGCCACTATTCGAGCTGAACGACGAAGCACGTCGACAACTCATGCATATTTTTATTATAAATTGCAACATGTAATTATTTTATAAATTGCAGCAGGTATTTTTTATAGTCGACGATCTATGCAGAAAAATTTAATCACGGACTTATGCAACTAATTTACAAAGAAAGAATATGTTTTTAGAATTTGAGGGGTCAAAATATGATTTTCAAATTTGGATAGAGGCCTGAATGAAGGCTTCAGGTGTTGTATTATTTTTGAAAACTATTAAACTTTATCTCCCAACAAAGGCATGTTCATGCTACTTTTGTCAGGTCTTGAGGCCATTGGTCGAGCCGAACGGTGAAGCACGTCGACAAGTCATGCAATTTTTTTTATAAATTACAGCAGGTAATTTTTTTTATTAATTGCAGCAGGTAATTTAATTTTTGTTGCAACATGCATTTTTTTTATAGTCGACAATCCATGCAACTAATTTATAGGAAGTATTTTTAACTGATGTCATAAATATTCCTAATGCATGGTGTATGTATAGTGCTTATAATTCACATTGAAGAAGTTTATAAGATCAGTTAGCTACGGGAGTTTTTGTACAAAAGTTTATATTTAGTATCAATATATTTTTTTGTTATCAATATGTTCGCATGTGCTATTGTTACGTTATAATGTCGATGAAGAAAATTTGAAAATTTGTATACAATTTAAGAGTTAAATCTTCGTCCAAGACAAATGTCAAACTAATGAAAAGAATAAACTTCCAATACCCAATTTCTTGCTACCATCAACACATCTCCTGGCTTTAGTTTAGTAGGTATAATAACTGTAGCAGCTTTCACAATGTGTCAAGCAGGATGTTTGAATTTTGAACCAATAGTTGGCATTGAATGAAAACCTTTACAGGCTTTTCAACATATTATTGAAATCTTCCTTTTCAACTTCGACTTCACTTGCGTTTTACTTTACAAGCATCAAATAACAACAATATTTTATTACCCAGAATGCTAGAAGAAATTAAGTCTCCCAGAATTAAGTTTCGATGCACCACTTTTTAATTTTTTAAACTTTGAGGAGTACCTAAAGTAATTGGAAGGAATTAAAACTCATATGCAATTGTTTGATAATGATTTCATATAATGATTTTGAATCTCCACTGAATTATTATTAGTGTCCTTTGTAAGTTTGTTATGTTTCAAATTCTATTATGTCCTTTGCCAGTTTATTTGGAATTATCAGTGTTCTGTTCTGTTTCAAATTGATGCATTGTTGATGTTATTGAGTTAAGTAATTTTTTATTTTGAATATGCAAATGGTTTTGTGCAGGCCACCACATCCACAACTAAACAATATCTATTTCAATATTTCCAAATGGTCAATGGTCTTGGTTCATATTTATCATTTTACACTCATCATGTACAATCCAAAAATGCATACTCACAGTGCTCTCTAAGTTTAAAGTTTCATTTTCTCTCTTAGTTTTATTTTAGTTGATAATGTTTTCATTGTTATTAAGATTTTTGTGCTCTTTTATTTGCACATGTCTGTGTCATGGGACAAGATTTAGGTAGTGCCATTGGCACGGGAAAATGGTAGATGGCGATGATAGGTATGAAGTTGACAAAATTCTGATCCATGATTATGCTGAAGATGATCCTTCATCAAAGCTCGCCAAATTTACAAACTCTGTTAAATTCGAACGCGTAGGTAGTAGTGGTAGTGCTTACTCGGTGACAATGGATGATAGGTATTTTAATTTCTTCAAAAAATTAGTTTTGAGTGGATGTAAAAGTTTTTTGGTTTTGGATGTAAAATGCATTTTCTTGGAACATCGCTTTTTTTAGGCATTAAATCGCAAAATTTGACCTGATTTTTGACTATTTGGATGTCAATAATGTTTTTTAAAGTATATTTTTACATTTGTAATCATTAATTTGATAAGATTTTGGAGTAAATTGCCTTTTTGATCCTTTATCTTTGACAGATGCTGAGGATGAAGATGCTGACTCGAATGACGTAGACAGAGAAGAAGTTGAATCACATACTATTACAGGTGTGGGTGTTATGTACTTTTAGCCATGGTTCAAAAATGCAGTAGAGTTTCAGCCAGGGTTCAAAAATACAGTAGAGTTTCAGCCAGGGTTCTAAAATGCAGCAGACGTTATGTATCACGTTATGTATCAGTCTAACGTCTTGGGCATTTATCAAGTTCTTGAAACTTCCATCTTAGGAATTTATTGAGTTAAACTCCTTTTCCATATCCAATATCCAACCTTTAAGATATGGAAAGAACAAGATGTCAGTTACAATGCTCATAATCTATGCAGCAGTACAACCCGCGTGTAACAACCCGTCCTTTTTGGAGACCATTAAATTCCCTAATTAAATAAATTGGCAATTTGGAGAATTTCTCGAAATAGTGATTTTTGGGATTTTCGAGGATTTAATAATTTTCGAAGGATGTTATAAATTATTTTGGGACTATATAGGTCGAAGTAATTTAATTATATGTCGCCGTGGAGTATAGCGACACGAGGTAAGATTTTTAATGGGAAAACCCGCAATTAATTATTTTGGGTTGGAATAGTGATTTGCGGTCAAGTACCTCGGATGGGAATTTCGACTGCGCCATAATTCTCGGAATGGCCGAGATAGTCGGAAAAGAGTGTCCGATTGTCGAAATGAGTTTCGGGTAATTTTAGAGGTAAAAGTAACTCGTAATTGGGTAAACGAGTCGTTTTTGGGTTTTAAGGGTTTAAAACCCTTTTCTATTATATAAAGAGGGAGAGAGGGAAAGAAAAGAAAAAGAAAGAAAGAAAAGAGAGAGAAGAGAGAGAGGAAGGAGAAAGAGGAGAAGAAATGGGAGATCTCGGGCCAACTCCACCGGATTCGACTCGAGGTCGTCGGATTTTATCCACGAGGCAAGTGTTTACTTGCTTTATTTATCTTTTTGCATAAATATCTCATACCGTAGTTTGGTATACACAAACCCTAATGGTTTTGGGGTGGGTTATCGTGGATAAAACGGGTTTTTGGGAGTTAAAACAATTAAACCCCAATAATATTTCAATTTTGTGGAACTAGGGTTTTAATCCAAATTAATTGGTGATTCCGGGTTCTAGGATGTTTAGAACCCGTGTTATAAGTGTATTTGTAGTTGGTTGAGGTTGTAGGACGTTGGGTGAGGCGACAAAAGCTTGGGAGAAGCTTTAATGGCGGAAATCGTCTCGGAGGTGACGATGAATAGTAACCCGTCACCTTTGGGGGCATTTTTGGCCAGGAAAAGAATTGATTTAGCTTTCGGTCAAAACACGAAAGTTGTAGATCTTTTCGATACGGTCACGTGGGCGCCAACCGCGTATTTTTCTGATTTTTCTACGATTTTATATGATTTTTACAAGATGAAAGCTCCGGGTTGAAAGTACCAACTCGGAAATCAAATCGGAAATTGGAAAAATAAAGGCTAGAAACTATTGTGTAGATGTTTGGGATGATTTTTGGTGTAGAGTAGAAACCATGAAAATGAATTTGGATTGATTTTTTGGGTATTTTGGAGTTTGAGAAATCGCCCAAACTGTGAACCTCGAACAGGTCGAATCGATTCGGGTACAGGCCGAATCGATTCGCCTAAGGAGAATTGGGTTTCTGCAATGGGCCGAATCGATTCGGGTACAGACCGAATCGATTCGCCATTTACAGACCTGTTTACAGAATACTTTCCGAATCGATTCGGATTGGGAACCGAATCGATTCGCCCACCCGAATCGATTCGCTAAAGGGGCGAATCGATTCGCTTAGGCCAGAATTTCTAGTTTTCTCCCTTTAAGAGTATGGGGAGTTGAATTACCATTTAGGATTTTTATGGGGATTCCTAAATAAGGGTTTTGAGGATAAATAAACCTTTAAGAGATGATTGAGGTAATTAGTATTGAACACAGTAAGGAATACTTTGGATTTAGAATCATGCAACTATGAATGCATGATTACGATTCCTGGAGGGAATCTTTGGGATATTTGGTCATCGCTAGATGCTATAGGCCACTATGGCCGTATAAATATATTCTAGGATGAATATAGGGTATATGTATATACTATGTGATTAAAGGTATATATATATGATGATGGAAATGATTTTGAAAATATATAAATGAATATTTTCAAAATGGAAAAATAAATGTTTTCATAATTAATAAAATATGGATTACACACCTCTCTAAATCGCTATCATAAGGGAAGTTGCGTTCGTATGGTGAAGCCCCCTGGCTAATGATGCAGGGTGGATATAGTCCTAGGCTATGGGAGCGCTTATGGTTGTATATTTTCTGCGGGGGTAGGGAGATTCCGGGTGTGGTCTTGGCTACCACGCAGGCTCATGGCCGCTTCCCGACGACTTTCGATATAGGATCCCAGGTTGTCTTGGAGGCCCTGGAAGATGATAGCCATTTAGGGGCGCGCACAGTGGAGAAATCCGGACGGGCGGTCTTAGAACGCGTTTATATTAAAGCAGTTCATAATAATGGATTTGCTTTAATTACATTTCCTGGATATAGGAAGGGAAATGAGTTATATATATAAATTGGCTTCGGTAACACTTCCCGGATGGAAGAAGGGATGTGGAAGCATATGTTATGATCAAAGCATTTTTATGATAATGAAAATGTCTTTGAATACATTTCCTCAGTATATAAAGGGAAATGGGATAATTGATAAAGGAAAAGCATTTTATGATAATAAAACTGGCTTTTGAAAAGGTATATGATTTATTAAAGCAATTCATGATAATGAATTGGTTTTTAAATACATTTCCTGGATATGAGAAGGGAAATGGAAGTTTTTGAAATGAAAAGGATAAGTATTTATAAATACTTTATATATCAAGAAATCCTCAGTCCGGGAGATATTTATATTATCCGGAAGTATATTGTAGATGTATGTATATGTATAAACTGGGTGCCGAGGGTCTAATGAATCCCGACGATCGACCGTGCCGCATAGTAGTGTATCGGGGGGGTTCCTTGTTTGGATTTCGCTTTGCGAGACACCCCACGCACGAATATGGCACAGTATTGAGACTGGGGAGAAGTTTAATCCTTAGTGCTCTTATATTATTAAATGTTATGGTATATATATTATATATCTTTCTGTACTGAGGGACTGGCGGATCTCAAAGATCGACCTTGCTGCATAGTAGTGTATCGGGGGGGTTCCTTGTTTGGATTTCGCTTCGCGAGACACCCCACGCACGAACATGGCATAGCGTCGAGATTAAAGTGAAGTTTAGACCTTAGTACATCTGTTTGACTATCTAGGGTAGATAGTGGTTGGGTGATAGACTAGTCTAGCAGGGTAGCTTGACTAGAATGTTCTAGATAGATGCGCTAGGAGTGCACTATTAGCGGAGAGGTGAGGGATATCTCATGGGAGTGCGATACCAACCTTAAATATGAGATAAAACCCTTTTCAAAATAATAAGGCATTTATGCACTTGCAAAATATTTTCAACATTCGGGGCTCTGACCCGTTTATCTACTTCTCCTTTCTTGTTATATTATATAAATACATAGGTGTCCAGACACAGGGACGCCTGGATGGAAATTCTTTCGAGTCAGACGTCTGCTGCAGCAGCTGTGGATGCTTGCAGGTTATCGGTAGACGTTTCCTTCCTTGTACTCTAGATAGGAGATATTGTATAAACACTCGAGCCAATGGCTCAATTGCATTTATTTATTCTTTCAGTACAGCATTCGATATGGTTGTATTTTTGGACCGAGTGTTCGGTTATTTTAGTTCCTTTCATTTCCATTTCAGTTCATTACGCATTTAATTGTGGATGTTTTAATTTATTTGCTAAAAAGAGTAGTTAAGTAAAAGTTTTTAACGCTCACCTAATAGGAAATTAGTAATTATATGGATTTTTGACAGTGATGCTAAGAATGATCCATATGAAACTCATGTTTTAATTAAATATTAGAGTGATCGCCCGGTATCTTATTAGGCGGGGTGTTACAGATGGTATCAGAGCATCAGGTTCTAGTGTCCTTAGGAATCTGTGTGGACGTACTACGCTTTCAGCGTTGCTCTCGATTTGTTATAGAGCCTCAAGAATAGGATTGTTCATTTCTATTGTGAGATTTCGATCTCCTGCCATATTAGAAGATTATAGAAATCTGTTACGCGCTCGTTGAGTATCGTGTGCGGAGCTCGGAGGGCAGCAGGAGTGGAGCTTAGCTGGGGGAGCTGGTAGAAGACGGGGACGAGGATCTTAGTAGATGCCACTCTCCTTGTGGCAAATGCTAAGGACTGTTGCGACGACTACTAAAGTATAGTAGTTATGAGAAAACAAGTACTACTGTGATAGAAAGTGGTACTAAAGTTGGATTTCCCCGTGAAGATAAGGGTTCCAGAGGGATCTTACGGATAGTTCTCGCCGTGAGTCCCCATGAATCAGCAGGACGAGAAGAATTCAGTTTTGGGAATTATTCGCCTAAGGTTCAGCCAGGGGCCGACGGTGAATAAAGAGTATTATGGCAAAGTGAACCTTGTACCTAAGTGAGTTAGGTGCAATGAATATTGAGTCCTTTCCAAGGAGGATGGGCTCACTAAAGAATGGGTATGTTCGAGGACCCCATGGTTGGACATCCACTCGGGGAAATCGTTATAATGAAATTGTGGTTATGAGTTTTACCTCAATTGAGGAGGTATATTAGGCGTGATTAGATGAAGTCGCTGTATTAGTTAGCCCTAGAATCGTGTGGGTAATTTGAGTTATGGCGGTATCGACAACATTATATCATGTATGCCTATGTGTTATCCGTAGTAGCGGAGTTTTATTTTTTCTTCATTCGCCATAGAGGCGGGTGCTGATATATGGTATATATATACATATCTGGTTAGTGATGCTCGTTTTATATGTCTATACGAGCATGGTGGTATGAGGAGCCTAATACATTATGGTGCATTTTCGGAGCGATAGCAGGCTAAGAATGGCAAGTCTATCGTGTCCATGGTTCCTCGAGGGAACAGGTTATTGTTGCGATGTCTCACCTAGATATAGGTTGAGTTCACCTTATTTGTTATGGGTTAATGGAACTTCAGTGAGAAGAGGTTTCCTTATCGTGATTTGGGTTTATGGCGACCTTATATATATGATTTAAGGCCGCAGGATTTTCGTTAAGCTGAACATAAAGCTCATTATTATTTGCGCAAGGACTTAAAAAATGAGTGCGAGCGCAGGGTGGTATGACTCTTAGTTAGAGATAGGAGTTCAGATCACCTTTTTGTTGGATTAGGGGATAGGGATATCCCGGTTGCATGTTTAAATGACAGAACTCCATAACCAACGAAGTCAAGGGTTAATGTGTGGAGGGGTTCCTTGTTTGGATTTCGCTTTGCGAGACACTCCACACATGACTCTTAACGGCGTCGGGAGTGGGGAGCTGTTATGGGATGCAAGGAGGTTGATTTTGTGGAAAGGTCTTATAGTGTGGATGAACCACTATAGGCTATGAGCCACATGATGTTGAAATACTTATGGAGATATTGTGCTATGGAAAAGCACTAAAGTGGTCCCCTCGCCACAAGTGGGTGGTTGAGGTTGGACTTAGAGAAATTTGTTTGAGGATAATAACCAGCCTTAATGAAAAGGCAGAATTTGAGAAGATAAATTTTGGGTACTATGTTCGTGACACTTTTTACAGAAAGTGGGCACTTGATTAGTTAGGTTTCCTTCTGTATGGGCGGAAGGATAAGATAGTAGGAATGCGTTCATAGGCTAGCCTAGTAGGATTTAGGACGTCCCGCTTCTGTGCCTTGGGTCGTTATATCTCGATGACTGACTACGCGAGGGAGTAGTGTAACGGGAGGGTTCCTTGTTTGGATTTCGCCTTGGCGAGACGTCCCACGCATGAAACCAAGCAATTGTCGGGAGTTGAGAGAGGCCTTGGGCATTAGGGACATACTTAGGATTATATTAGTTTTGCGTAGGTAGGGTGACGTATAGATTATAGCCTTGTTAGGATGTAGGTTCGCTAGAGTTAGCAGCGCCGAGGTTAGGAGTTGGAATTTCACGAGTTAGAAGGACCCATAGGTGAGTATTACACCGAGGAAAGGAGACCCTTATTGAGAGAGAGTGTTACGTGTCAGACGTTCGCTACGGATGTGCGGATGTGCAGATGTGCACAAGTTAGAAAGGTGTATGGGCACCTTGGTAAGTTGGTTTATATACCGCCTGAAATAGAATGGGCGTAGTATATAAGGTTGAAATTCATGCCGATAGGCATTATAGATGATGGGTATTATGTGACGTATAAGAGTCACTTTGCGATCGTGATAGTCGTGTAGCATTTGATTGGGAACCGTGGGGTTAGTATCGTTTCCCTTGAGGTATTAGGATTTGGAGTGATCCTAAGATTGGTGGTGTAGGTCGCATCTGAATTTCGAGGACGAAATTCCGTTATAAGGGGGGGAGTGTAACAACCCGTCCTTTTTGGAGACCATTAAATTCCCTAATTAAATAAATTGGCAATTTGGAGAATTTCTCGAAATAGTGATTTTTGGGATTTTCGAGGATTTAATAATTTTCGAAGGATGTTATAAATTATTTTGGGACTATATAGGTCGAAGTAATTTAATTATATGTCGCCGTGGAGTATAGCGACACGAGGTAAGATTTTTAATGGGAAAACCCGCAATTAATTATTTTGGGTTGGAATAGTGATTTGCGGTCAAGTACCTCGGATGGGAATTTCGACTGCGCCATAATTCTCGGAATGGCCGAGATAGTCGGAAAAGAGTGTCCGATTGTCGAAAATGAGTTTCGGGTAATTTTAGAGGTAAAAGTAACTCGTAATTGGGTAAACGAGTCGTTTTTGGGTTTTAAGGGTTTAAAACCCTTTTCTCTTATATAAAGAGGGAGAGAGGGAAAGAAAAGAAAAAGAAAGAAAGAAAAGAGAGAGAAGAGAGAGAGGAAGGAGAAAGAGGAGAAGAAATGGGAGATCTCGGGCCAACTCCGCCGGATTCGACTCGAGGTCGTCAGATTTTATCCACGAGGCAAGTGTTTACTTGCTTTATTTATCTTTTTGCATAAATATCTCATACCGTAGTTTGGTATACACAAACCCTAATGGTTTTGGGGTGGGTTATCGTGGATAAAACGGGTTTTTGGGAGTTAAAACAATTAAACCCCAATAATATTTATATTTTGTGGAACTAGGGTTTTAATCCAAATTAATTGGTGATTCCAGGTTCTAGGATGTTTAGAACCCGTGTTATAAGTGTATTTGTAGTTGGTTGAGGTTGTAGGACGTTGGGTGAGGCGACAAAAGCTTGGGAGAAGCTTTAATGGCGGAAATCGTCTCGGAGGTGATGATGAATAGTAACCCGTCACCTTTGGAGGCATTTTTGGCCAGGAAAAGAATTGATTTAGCTTTCGGTCAAAACACGAAAGTTGTAGATCTTTTCGATACGGTCGCGTGGGCGCCGACCGCGTATTTTTCTGATTTTTCTACGATTTTATATGATTTTTACAAGATGACAGCTCCGGGTTGAAAGTACCAACTCGGAAATCAAATCGGAAATTGGAAAAATAAAGGCTAGAAACTATTGTGTAGATGTTTGGGATGATTTTTGGTGTAGAGTAGAAACCATGAAAATGAATTTGGATTGATTTTTTTGGGTATTTTGGAGTTTGAGAAATCGCCCAAACTGTGACCCTCGAACAGGTCGAATCGATTCGGGTACAGGCCGAATCGATTCGCCTAAGGGGAATTGGGTTTCTGCAATGGGCCGAATCGATTCGGGTACAGACCGAATCGATTCGCCATTTACAGACATGTTTGCAAAATACTTTCCGAATCGATTCGGATTGGGAACCGAATCGATTCGCCCACCCGAATCGATTCGCTAAAGGGGCGAATCGATTCGCTTAGGCCAGAATTTCTAGTTTTCTCCCTTTAAGAGTATGGGGAGTTGAATTACCATTTAGGATTTTTATGGGGATTCCTAAATAAGGGTTTTGAGGATAAATAAACCTTTAAGAGATGATTGAGGTAATTAGTATTGAACACAGTAAGGAATACTTTGGATTTAGAATCATGCAACTATGAATGCATGATTACGATTCCTGGAGGGAATCTTTGGGATATTTGGTCATCGCTAGATGCTATAGGCCACTATGGCCGTATAAATATATTCTAGGATGAATATAGGGTATATGTATATACTATGTGATTAAAGGTATATATATATGATGATGGAAATGATTTTGAAAATATATAAATGAATATTTTCAAAATGGAAAAATAAATGTTTTCATAATTAATAAAATATGGATTACACACCTCTCTAAATCGCTATCATAAGGGAAGTTGCGTTCGTATGGTGAAGCCCCCTGGCTAATGATGCAGGGTGGATATAGTCCTAGGCCATGGGAGCGCTTATGGTTGTATATTTTCTGCGGGGGTAGGGAGATTCCGGGTGTGGTCTTGGCTACCACGCAGGCTCATGGCCGCTTCCCGACGACTTTCGATATAGGATCCCAGGTTGTCTTGGAGGCCCTGGAAGATGATAGTCATTTAGGGGAGCGCACAGTGGAGAAATCCGGACGGGCGGTCTTAGAACGCGTTTATATTAAAGCAGTTCATAATAATGGATTTGCTTTAATTACATTTCCTGGATATAGGAAGGGAAATGGGTTATATATATAAATTGGCTTCGGTAACACTTCCCGGATGGAAGAAGGGATGTGGAAGCATATGTTATGATCAAAGCATTTTTATGATAATGAAAATGTCTTTGAATACATTTCCTCAGTATATAAAGGGAAATGGGATAATTGATAAAGGAAAAGCATTTTATGATAATAAAACTGGCTTTTGAAAAGGTATATGATTTATTAAAGAAATTCATGATAATGAATTGGTTTTTAAATACATTTCCTGGATATGAGAAGGGAAATGGAAGTTTTTGAAATGAAAAGGATAAGTATTTATAAATACTTTATATATCAAGAAATCCTCAGTCCGGGAGATATTTATATTATCCGGAAGTATATTGTAGATGTATGTATATGTATAAATTGGGTGCTGAGGGTCTAATGAATCCCGAAGATCGACTGTACCGCATAGTAGTGTATCGGGGGGGTTTCTTGTTTGGATTTCGCTTTGCGAGACACCCCACGCACGAATATGGCACAGTGTTGAGACTGGGGAGAAGTTTAATCCTTAGTGCTCTTATATTATTAAATGTTATGGTATATATATTATATATCTTTCTGTACTGAGGGACTGGCGGATCTCAAAGATCGACCTTGCTGCATAGTAGTGTATCGGGGGAGTTCCTTGTTTGGATTTCGCTTCGCGAGACACCCCACGCACGAACATGGCATAGCGTCGAGATTAAAGTGAAGTTTAGCCCTTAGTACATCTGTTTGACTATCTAGGGTAGATAGTGGTTGGGTGATAGACTAGTCTAGCAGGGTAGCTTGACTAGAATGTTCTAGATAGATGCGCTAGGAGTGCACTATTAGCGGAGAGGTGAAGGGTATCTCATGGGAGTGCGATACCAACCTTAAATATGAGATAATACCTTTTTCAAAATAATAAGGCATTTATGCACTTGCAAAATATTTTCAACATTCGGGGCTCTGACCCGTTTATCTACTTCTCCTTTCTTGTTATATTATATATATACATAGGTGTCCAGACACAGGGACGCCTGGATGGAAATTCTTTCGAGTCAGACGTCTGCTGCAGCAGCTGTGGATGCTTGCAGGTTATCGGTAGACGTTTCCTTCCTTGTACTCTAGATAGGAGATATTGTATAAACACTCGAGCCAATGGCTCAATTGCATTTATTTATTCTTTCAGTACAGCATTCGATATGGTTGTATTTTTGGACCGAGTGTTCGGTTATTTTAGTTCCTTTCATTTCCATTTCAGTTCATTACGCATTTAATTGTGGATGTTTTAATTTATTTGCTAAAAAGAGTAGTTAAGTAAAAGTTTTTAACGCTCACCTAATAGGATATTAGTAATTAAATGGATTTTTGACAGTGATGCTAAGAATGATCCATATGAAACTCCTGTTTTAATTAAATATTGGAGTGATCGCCCGGTATCTTATTAGGCGGGGTGTTACACCGCGAACGTGCCCAAACTTCGTAGGAAGCTCTTCTATATCATTCATTCTTGAAATCTACAAATTGTAGAGCTTCATGATGTTGTTTGATAGTGTACGAATAAAAGTCTTCGAGTTTTCAAGATATCTTATGAGATCAAATTCAAGATATATCTCATGAGAATACCCAACAAAGTTTTAGAGTAAATTGTATCATTATTGCCTTTTCTGTCCAACTATTCAAATTATACTCAATAGGGTTTTAGATTATGTTAAGAGATTCAATTTTAATATATGGGTATACAAAATCTGTCTCACTTATGCTCTCATTCTATTTCTTCTCATATATACATTCATATAAATTTTTGTTATCCTTTTTAGCATTTTGAGCTTATAATGTTCGTTCTGTATTGACCAAAAGAATTTATTGATTGTGTTGACTGTTTGAAATAATTTTGATATTTTTCTTGGAGGTGGCTAATTATCTAAGTATTTGTTGATGTATTGATTATATTGGTACTACTTTAAATTTTAACTCGTTTGAACTTTTGGGGTTCTCTTATTATGTATTACAATTCAATCAGTTTTCAATTTATTGGTTGTGACTGTGATGTCAATATTTTTTATATCACTAGACAGAGCAGAATGAGGAAATAATATTTCAGTAGGGTCAAGGGCGTGTTGAGTGGAGTGTATTGTGCGTTTACCTTTTTTGGAGGCTGGCTAATGACTGAAGATATCGTTGTTTAATAGTTGTTATGTTAATATAGTTACGGACTTCATTTGAATTTTTATGCTTTATGTTTTCAGGACACTTTGTTGTTTGGGGAGTCGAGGCTCTCAAAGCTTTTTAATGGGTGTTTAATTAAATGTTTTGTAATAAATATGCATGAATAAAATGGGAGTTGTTTGTTGATGCAGACACAGGTGGACGGGAAGATATGAAGCGCATCTGTGGTGAGTTATTCAATTGTAGAGAGATTTTGTATTATGAATATTTTTTTGTTCGAGCTCTGCGTGCAGGTATGTGCACACAAATTATGGCAGGATTTTTGAACATTGGATTTGTCATAGTAATTTTAATGTCCTTTTCTACAAATCTATGATATCATATTGAGGCAGCCGCAGAAACCCTGTGCCTTTTCTCTTTGTCAAGGTTACGTGATATTAAATATATACAAACCAGTTTTGCATATTTTTTGTTGTTCAGCATGGGAAGTGAATCTATCAGCTTACCAAAGATCTAATAACTTTGTTATATTGGGATTATTTATCTATTTTGAAGTTTTAAATAGACTCTGCCTTTAATTAATCGAAGCAAGACCCTTTTATGTATTTAACATAGGAATGTAGACTATATATAACTATATATTCTGGAACCTGTTGACAATAATCTTCTAAATGAAATGCCAATATTTTACTCGAGGTATAGAAGATCTGAAATGCCAGCAACAGTCTTTCCTTTTTTTTTTGCTTGGAGCAGGTCTGTTCGAGTAGGTCTATTATGAACTTACACATATTTGATCTATTTTTTTCTGGATCGAGCAAGTGTGATTGCTCTGTCTTCAAGAACACACTTGATGTGTCGGGTACATAACCGAACACACGTGATTTGTGTAGAATTATTCTTTTATTTTGGCTCAGCTTTTACCTCATCCTGCTACTGCTAATGTATTGTGAAATATGAACAATGCTTATTAAGGTGTTGGGTGGCTTGGTTTCTACATCTAACAGAGTAGTTATATTTAAAATTTTAGAAATTTCTTTTAGCCCCCCCCCCCCCCCCAGAAAGAAACACGCACATGGATGGACATTGTTCTGTTAAGGGAGTCATTTCAGTTATATATTTATATTGACCCCATTTTGTTTTGAAGTTCTTTGTAACATATTAAACCAAATCTAACGTCACTATGAACCTATTGTCTTTTGTTCCTTTGTATTTTGTGACATCACTTAATTTTCCAACATAGAGATGGGAAGACATCATTTTAATGTCATTATGAATGGTGTTTTCACTAGCTTCGATCTGAACCTTTATAAAGTGTAGAAGTGCAACCATTCGTATTCTGTGGCCTCGATCTGAACCTTTCTTATGCATCCTATTTGTTTTTAAATTTTCTTAACAGGGAATTTGACATCGACAATCAACATCAACATCGACGATCAATCGTGCTTACATGAAACGTCGTAAGTCCCCCCGATATGTTTCTAAAAAGTCTCCAGAATGATCTTTGCAACATAACAGACCGTTCTATTTTTTTTCATTAAATTATTGGACGGAATTTATTACAAAACTGCAGAGTTGCTGCTATCTTAAGCTAGGGCATCAGCATCTTTCCCTTAGTCTTGATGCTATTAATGGTGGTGTTAAGATTGTATTGATCCTTAGGAATATAACCATCTGAACAAATAAAGAGCATGTCTTATCTACGTACTCACACAAATTTTACCGAGTTTTTTTTTTTTAATACTGATTGTGGTTTTTTATCAGGTCTTATAATTGTGGTGTTTTATGTGCAGGCTTTATCTACACACCACATGTCTTATCTATATTGATTTCAATTTACACCTTGCTTTCTATACTAATAGAATTTATCTACAAACTGAGCCAGTATTTTACCAAGTCGGCTACAGGTCTTATCTACATACCACAGGTCTTATCTACATACCACATGTCTTAGATAAGACCTGATTGTGATGTCTTATCTACTGGTTTTATTATTGTGGTGTTGTAAAAAACTTGCAGTGTGATTTTGATAAATATTGATCCACACAGTTGATTTCACCTTGATGTAGCTGACTTGCTAATTAAGATCACTTGATTTAGATTTGGTAATAGTTTGTATAGAGTATATCTATTTTTTATTTTTGATGGAGCTAACCTGACTTCCCAATTCACTGGCTGCAGCGTAGTGGGTGTCGCGGTTGGGGAGTTTGTTGAGGTAGGTCAGGACTCGGTGTGCCATTCTATCCCGGGGGCCATGAAACTTTTGATTCACGGCCCAAAAAACTACGTGCAAACTCCATTGTTTATATTTTCATCGAATACTTTACATTGATTAAAGAATACGTGTAATTTTGAAATATTTTTTAAATATATTGGTGTTATTTTTACGATTCGTGTTAAATTTATGATTTTGTTTATACGAGGTCCAAGAGGGACTATTAGTATTATTACGGACTATTAATTTCGTTGTTGGATTATTTTTTTCTTTCTTAAACAGGGTGGATAGTCCTATAAACAAAGGAAATTCTGTCCAAATTTTTAAAATTGTTTACCTTTTTTATTTTGTGAAATAAATTGACTTTAATTATACACGATTCAATACATTGGAATTTTTGGGACGCAAACACAACATTACATGACTGTGTTATTTTTTATTTAGCACGAACACGACCCATTTAGAATGTCAAATTACACGTCAAACACCGTTAACAATTTTTTTTCGTGGGACTTGATGGAGATAAAAAAAAATATGCATCGTGCTCTCACGCTCGATTAAATAATTTTGAAAAAAAATCCGTCCTTGAGGAAAATTGATCCCGGTTGATACTTTGGAAGATTATACTATAATACAAAAAAATTATGATTTCACAACATGATTTATATTAGGGAGAATTGTCGTCATGCCTTCAGGCACGGTATATATATATATATATATATATATATATATATATTGTATTGATTATGTGAACATATCTTTACTTATGGTGAATCTATTGGTTAGGGTTGTGTAGATTGCACATGGGGCCGCGCGCCTAGATGATTGAAGCAAGATAGCGTCAGAATTCTCCTAGATCACGCGTAGGGGTTACCTCTTCATGATGAGAGAAAATTAGTTGTATTGATCCATCTTTAGGGTTTTGGAATGGGCCCTATCAGGGGTGTGTTGCGTGGTGATTACCCCAATACTTATGTATGTTTTGTTTAAGTTCGATAGGTGAGGGACTAATACGGACTTTCTGGTAGAAGCACGAGATTTTCCTCGAAGGTAGTGACCTTCATCTGATGTAATATATGATATGAAAGAATTAATAAGAGTATATATGTGATAGTCAATCTGGCGATTGGAGATTTGGATATTTTTGGGTACGCTTTAGAGTATACGTTATCTTGTCGTCATTTACATATATTTTGTGTGGTATATATATGTGTGTATTTATATTCATGTAAACATACCCACACTCATGGGAAATCTATCGATTGAGGTTTTGTACATTGGACACAGGGCCACACTCCTGGTTGATTGAAGCATGATAGCATCAGATGTCTTCTAGATCACGCGTAGGAGTCACCGCTTTGTGATGACAGAAGATTGGTTAGCTGGATCCATTTGAAGGGTTTTGGTACAGGCCCTATCGGTGGTGTACTGTGTGGTGATTGTCCCATTTCTTATGTGTTTTTTTTATTAAGTTCAATAGGTGAGGGACTTGACGGTAGAAACATGAGATTGTCATCGAAGGTAGTGGCCTTAGTGTGATATAATATTTAATTAGATATATTTTTTTATATAGTCTAGTGATGGATATTTAATAATGAACCTTATGTCATATTAAATACATAGTGTGATTGACTAGTATTATGTGCGAGTGGAATCGCGTGGGCTAGTGATTAGGTGTATTCTTACATATGTAATTAGTTCAACTTGCATAAGAATTAGCCATTGTTTATGTCACATTAATACATTATGTGATTTACTTGTATTTTTTTATATATGACATTGCGGGGGTTAGTTTATACGTTATAGTTTAGAGATGAACACTTTAAGTAAGAAATGTTAAAACGAAGAGAATGTTATAATTAAGATACATGCTTGGGCATTGGGATGCGATCCTACTTGGGTCGTCAGTTGCATTCCTTGATAGTTATTCGTTAAGATAGCTATTGTTAGTCTAGAATTGAAACTTTTTGTATGATTATGTCTTGGGTTAGGACATGCATGTCGTCTTGCACTTGGTTGAGGGGGGTGATGTACTTATTGCATGTGAGAGCCGATGGGTGGAGTGTATTGCGAATCAATTTTATGATTAGCTACTAATGTTGAAAGTTAATTCTTGCACACTTTAGGGCGTTGACCAAATTTATAAAATGTTTTTCCCCCAAACATTATTATTGTTATAAACAAGTTTAGTAGGGCTGAGAAACCATCCTTAGAGTGGAGTGGATAGTTCATTATAGCTATCAGTATATTCTGAGTTGACTTAGAGGTGGTTACTGTTACATTCTATTTTATTTCAGTTCGGATATTGTAGTCAGAGGAGGTTTCAGTTGTATTATTTTAATCAGTTGAAACTATTATAATTGGAGATTTTTATACAGTGAATTATGTTCTCTCAATTTGGTATTTTTGTTCATCATCTTTTATTGAGATCTTTATTGTGTTGGTTTTAGTTTATCACGATTTTTAGTTTACATTGATGCTGAGAATGATATAACTTGTTTTAGCGCTCCTGGTATTTTGTGTCTAGCTTATCAACTGGGCGTGAAAAATCAGGGGGTGTTATAAATAACTAGTTTCATCTGACTCAAATCCAAGTTCAAAAGATTTAAAATACAATGTTTCAAATCATTTTCCTACACGTCCATGTACAAGGTAAGGTATTAATCATAATTTACTTACATATAGTGTTTCAAATTCAGGATACGTCCACTTCTCATATTTCTAATGGGAACTATAAAGAACTCAGTACTATTAAGCTCAGTACTATCATCCGCACATCTCTATGTAATTACAAAGTAAATAATTATCAAGCGTATTTATAAGAGAAAATTCAAATCTAAAATCACTATATATTACCAATTCATTACGAACAACCACGAATGCCTTAGACCCCTTATTGTGCTTTATGGTTTTCTTTGCTTTATTATTTTTGTCTATGTCACATTATCGCTAGAACATATATTGTAAAATTATTATATCTCTACAGTGAATAAAATAGTTTACGTATTACATAATTGAGAATCATTGAAATAATTGTAAACCTCATATTTTGGATTAGCATATTAATTACAAAATTCATTCCAATATGTCGTGGTGGTACTAAAATGAATATTTGCTCACGCCTCCTCCGTTGATCCAAATTGCAAATAATATTGACGAAGCTTACTTCGGCAAGCCCTACTCCTCCCTTTCATTAACTCTTCACAACTTTACTTTGCATACTCATCCAAGTCAATTTCAAATCTATCCTGAAAATTCAATAGTAATGGACACGTTAAAAATATATATAGAAATCAAAAGAATGCACAAGCTTTAATAAATTATTTACTTATGCTAAGTCTTTCAAACAATTATCGTTTATCACTCTCAGAAAGTGCTTTCCATTTAGTTGGAACCGGGATTAGATTTCCAAAGATAATCCCAAGCTCATTGGAATGTTTGGTAGACTGCTCCTTTTCAAGAGGCCTCCCTTTCTCTTTGAAAATTTATATACGCATCTTCTTCCATGTTGCTTTAATAATCTTTTGCAGCCCCTCCCTTTTTTAGGTCTATGAACTCTCTTTCCTATAGTGGAAGCTGTGTAAAAAATTAATACAAAGATATATGCATGTGGGTACCTCGTTTAACTATCCTGGCCCAGATGAGTAGCCCGATTAAGCCCGATCCAAGATAAGGGAAAATCCGGCCCAAAATCTAAGGTCTCGTGCATTAACTAATTCAGTTATGACCCATTCAACCCCTAAAGTCTCTCAAAAGATATTCTAGGGATTATGGGCTAACGTGGAGGTGCCCAACACCCCCACTCCCCGAAAATTACATGTATATATTGAACCCCCAGCCCGGGGCAAAAGGGACGCAATTGTAAACACTCCCTTGGAGTAAAGAGTAATATAATACAGAGAACACCACCGTGGATGTAGGCCATTTTGTCAAACCACGTATATCTTGTGTTGTGTGTGATTGCAGTTATTTTTTGTTCTTTATTTTTTTTGGTGATCGCATTTTCTTATTATTTGTGTTGAGATTTATTGTCACCACAATTGGCTCCGTCTGTGGGAAGCGATTGTTCTTCCTTTAAGAAAGCCTTCACCAACAAGAACCCAGAATGTCTGGTCACAGTAGTAACGCCCCTCAAGCATGGGATATTCAAGAGCAACCCATTTCTTGAAGGGTTATATGTGAAGTTCGGCGCTCAAACCTAAGGCCTCGCTCAGAACGACAGTTCTCAGGAGAAATCCAAGGACCGGTTAGCTCCACGCAAGTTTCCAAGCTGATCGATGCCTATGAGGTCAGGTTTCAAGAGTAAGAGGAAGCTATCCGCAAACAGAAAGTCGAGAATGCTCGCCTCAATAGAGGACTAGAAAAGATGGAAAGAGAACTCCATCGTATCACAAGGCAACGTCACTTCGTACTCCTAGCCCTCAGGCGAGAAAATCTCACAGCCGATGAAGGAGCCCAAGACGTGGACCTAAAAAATTGAGGGATACATATCAGATGGCGACTTATCCAAGCAACAAAAATCAGCTTGCCATTATAGGAGCCCAGGCTAAGGAGAAGAAGACATACAAAATTTGGTTCGGAGAGAAATGGACTAACATCCAGCACATCGTGGTGCCAGGTCGACTAGAGAGCTAGCTGGGCGAGCTCTCAGGACCCAGATGAAATCCCCTTTCTCAAAGGAGATAGAGGAAGAAAAGGCCCCCAAGAAGTTAGTGATGCCCAAATTCAAGATTGAGAAACGTGTGTGCTCGCGTTCAAATGATCAAACCATATATAAAACCCTTTTAACACAAACAAACCCTAAACATGCAACAGTATGTGATTGAATAAATAGATAATCTAGCAAAGAACATTCAAACACATGCAATTAAGGAAAAATCCCCCTCAGGGGCAAAACCATTTATTTTCACTATAATTTGTAAGAAAACGGCTTACAATCGGATTACAATGAAAATACAAGTTGACTAAGAATTACCCTCGGGTATCGGATTCTGTAGTCGCGGCTGGAATTATCCCTTTCCAGTAGGGCTGCAATGAAGAAGAAGAACGGTCTCCTCCACAAGGGTTGAACAAACCAAAGTTGTGTTATTGGGTTGCAAAAGGATTCACAAAGATTTGGCAATGATGTGTGAATCAAAACATGAGTCTTGGGACTCAAAAGACTCAAAAATATGAAGACTAGATGTATTTGGACTCTCAAATTCGTCTCCTAAAGTCTTGCAAAACAACTCCCCCGAAGTTGGTATTTATAGGAGAAAATATGAAGAGTCCCACGTTCTTAAAACTCTAAAATTCTATCCAGCGTACAAAAAAAACAGCATTCTTTAAGGAATTTTCTCTATCTTCAAAAGGTCATAACTCCTTCACCGTAGCTCGGATTGAGGTGCCGTTTTTTCCAGTATCTTCGTTGCGGCGAGCTCTTCAACTTTCTAGTTGACCAGACCTCCGAACTATAGATGTGAAATTACGAAAATGCCCTTGAACTCTCCTATTGTGCCTTTTTTTTCACTGTTTTTACTTCCCTTGCGTACCACTTGCATTAAGTCCCTAAAATCTTGGAACGTGAAGTCATTGAGGCAGATGTGGGACATATTAGTGGAGATAATGCATGCTTGATTCCTGGAATTCGGATAGAGGCCGTCATGTGAGATCGTGAGGAGACGTGCCAAATGTAGCGGCGTACGACATAAATAAATGAAACATTTCGGACATGTGAAAAATGTCCTTACAAATCTCCCCCTATGTCTATGCCGGTACATACATAAAAAATCCGAATTATCAAATATGAAATTGCCTATACAAATCTACCCTCCCATGAACCCAAAACTGGAAAAGGTATTAATGAATAGGCTTCATCGTTTGTTCTTTAATTCTTCAGGAATCTCAAAACTTTTCTCATCAGGGTGTGCAACATATAGATCTGCAATCTTCATACCTACACACATGAGACAAAGCAAATACCACGTGACATATCGAGTTTGAAATGAGATAACATGGATACGAATATATGATAAAAACATAAGCAACATCTCAAAAACTCCCCCAGAATTCAAACTCCCCCATAATATGATAATTCTTTCTCCCCCTTTTTATGATGTCCCCAAATGGACAAATTAGAGAAATAAATCAAATAAGCAAGTGCGGGGTGTCACTAGGATAAAAACACACCATGAATAAACAGAAAGCAACCAAGTCAATGATAGCGTAAATGAAGTGGTGTGATCAAATTCAATAGGAAAATCAATGCATACAAACATGACATATGTGCACGATGAATATTGGATATTCCTAGCGAATGAACTCAAATGCTTCCTTTGGTGTAAAAGAGTGACAGTATAAGATATTGACTCAATCAAATCAACAAATCAAAGCTCAAAATGATTTTCACACCAATAACGTCCAAAATGATTTTATGCTTTTTCAGGACTTTCAAGGAAGTGCAAACCCGTTTAGATTCTCCAACCAAACTCCCTCAGATATTGTATTGAATAGAGGCATTCTAAATTCTCAAACTTTGGAGAATTGATGGTGAAACCTAAGTGGCCCATATTTGGCATGAATTGCTGTTTATTGCCTTTAAATTTTTTCGGGCTCTTTTAACCTCTTTGGACCTCGGATATTAAAATTCCTCCATTTTTTAGGTCCTTTTTAACGGTGGCTTTTGCGCAAAGGATAGATGATTACCTTTCGCAGCCCCTCCCCGTTATACAAAAACACACAGTCTCACCAAAAAGGTTTTTACATGCATTCCAATCTTGTCAAGTTTTATCGCATATTGTACATTGTATAGACAGGATTGAGATGAAAACACGCAAACCAACATGAGATAGACAAGTGCAATAATCAAATATAGCCGTGCATGTGTGCAATAAAGGATATAGGAGTCAAACATGTAGGAAGATATCACTAATTACATCTCAAAGACTCCAATCAATGTAAAGCACATGGATGAAATGATGTAGCCTCTCAAATCTCTATCAAACAGTCACATGGATAAATGGAATGAAGTTGTGACTTGGCTATCTTACATGCTCATCCATAAAAGAAGCAAAATACAAAAATCTTTTTGGATTTTTTCAGAAATTTGGAAAAATAAAATCTTTTTGTGCTTTTCTCAAAATTTTTCTTAAAGGAAAATCTTTTTGTATTTATTTTTAAAAAAAATATAAAAAGCAAAAGGAATAAAACAAAGCTGTACAACAAAGTAATGGTACATATAAAACAGACTAGCAATAGGAAGCATATGATATGAACATGAAGAAGCATCCTATTCTAGACATAGACCAACCCCTCAGTCAACTGTGCAAATCCCTAAAGATTTCCTAAGACTCTCAAATCTAAGGGCATCTAAAGGTTTTGTGAAAATATCGGCTAACTGACGGTCGGTAGTAACAAAACTCAGGGATACGACTTTCTCTTCAACTAACTGACGAATAAAGTGCTCACGTATCCTGATGTGTTTTGTGCGCGAATGCTGAACTGGATTGCGGGATATGTGTATCGCGCTCGTGTTATCACAGGAAATGGTCATGGTGTCCTGTGATATCCCATAATCCTCCAGCATTTGCTTCATCCACAAGAGTTGTGTGCAACAACTCCCGGCGGCTATGTACTCAGCCTCCGCAGTGGACAAAGAGATGGAATTTTGCTTCTTGCTCAGCCAGGAGACAAGAGCAGAACCAAAATAGAAACACCCACCAGAAGTGCTCCTACATCCATCTACATCCCCAGCCCAATCGGCATCCGAGTAGGCGGACAGACGGTCATCGGTATTAAAGGAATACCAAATCCCGTATGAGAGAGTCCCACTTACGTATTTAATAATACGTTTTAGAGCAAGTAAATGTGACTCTTTTGGGGATGCCTGATAACGCGCACAAGACTCCAACACTAAAGGCGATGTCGGGATGACTGGCAGTCAAGTAGAGGAGACTACCTATTATACTCCGATATAAGGTTTGCTCTACGTCCTTGCCTGAAGTGTCCTTACTAAGCTTGGTAGTGGTACTCATAGGTGTACGTGCATGCTTAGCGGAGTCTAAACCAAATTTCTTCACTAGGTCTCTAGCATACTTGGATTGGGAGATGAACATCCCATCCTCTAGCTGACGAACCTGGAGACCAAGGAAGAATGTAAGCTCACCAACCATGCTCATCTCAAACTCACTTTTCATCTCCTCCTCAAAGTGGTGAGCATGCTGGGAGCATATGGATCCAAAGACTATGTTGTCCATATAGACCTGGGCAACCAAAATAGCACCGTCATCTCTCCTGACAAACAACGTCATATCTACTCCCCCTCTCTTGAAGCCACGAGCTAAGAGATAAGAAGTAAGCCTCTCGTACCAAGCACGGGGTGCTTGCTTCAAACCATACAAGGCTTTCCTCAGATAGTAGACGTGCTCAGGGTGCTGAGGGTCTTCAAACCCTTTTGGTTGTTCCACATAAACCTCCTCCTGTAGAATGCCATTCAAAAAGGCACTCTTGACATCCATCTGATACACCTTGAAGCGCAGATGACATGCGATGGCGAGCAGAAGACGGACGGACTCAAGCCTCGCAACAGGAGCAAATGTCTCCCCAAAGTCTACACCCTCTATCTGTGTGTAGCCTTGAGCGACCAACCTAGCCTTATTTAGGATTATGGTACCATTTTCATCCATTTTGTTCTTAAAAATCCACCGGGTAGCTATCACATTAATCTCACTAGGTCGGGGGACAAGTTCCCAGACATCATTCTTTTTAAACTGAAGCAACTCATCCTGCATAGCAGATATCCAGTGTTCATCCTTGAGTGCTTCTTTATGGTTCTTGGGCTCGACTTTGGACGTGTAGCAAAGATGGCTAACAACGTTCTCTAGCTGAGCACGAGTCTTGACCCCTAGAGTGGGATCACCAACAATGGCAGAAGGGTCATGACTCTTGCGAACCCAAGCAGGTGTGTCCCCTAACACAGGAGTAGGGTCCACAGAGTGTGAGAGAGGAACAGGTAAATCACTGTCAGAACAATCCTCATCCTCACACTGAAGGTTAGGATCAATAACCGTCGGAGGTTCGTCATCTTGCACGGTGACGTTTATTGATTCCATAATCTTAGAGCTCTTCAGGTTAAAAACCCGGTACGCTCTGCTATTCGATGAATATCCTAGAAATATTTCATCGTCGCTTCGGGAGTCAAACTTTCCTAATTGCTCTTTATCCCGTAGGATGTAGCATTTACTCCCAAAGACATGGAAATATGCCAGGTTGGGCTTCTTGCCAGTCCACAACTCATAAGGAGTGTGAAGTGTGTGTGGACGCAGATACACCCTATTCACCGTGTGGCATGCAGTAGACACTGCCTCTGCCCAAAATCTCCTAGAAACTTTACGACCTAGAAGCATAGATCTAGCCATCTCTTGGATCGTTCTATTCTTTCTCTCAATAATCCCATTTTGCTGAGGAGTTCTCATAGCAGAAAACTCATGTTTGATCCCAAGGCTATCACAGTACAAATCAACCTTTGCTTCCTTGAATTCAGTACCATTGTCACTACGTATTCTGTTAATAGTGACACCGTGTTGATTTTGCAGGACACGGCACTTGGTCGTTAAGAAATCTACATCATCGGATTTCTCTCTCAGAAAACCTACAATGGAGTATCTGGAGAAATCATCTACCATCACGAGGATGTACCTCTTACCACCTAGACTCTCAGTATGAGTGGGACCCATAAGAACCATGTGAATCAACTCCAGAACACGAGAGGTGGTAATGGAATGTAACTTCCTATGAGGACTACGAATTTGTTTTCCCAACTGACAGGGTCCACAAACGGTCGAAGTTGACTTTCCAAGAGATGGTAAGCCACGTACTAGGTCCTTTTTAGATAAACGATTGAGATCTCTAACGTTCACGTGACCTAGACGTTGGTGCCACAGATCCATAGGAGTGATCGTGGCGCTGTTGCAGACAAGTGAGGATGTGGGCTCAGTCCCATAGCAATTATCCTCGGTCCTCACCCCTTGCATCAAAAGTTTACCGGCTTGATTGTAGACTTTACACGCGTCCCGGTCAAACTTTACTGCAAAGTTAGTGTCGCACAGCTGGCTAATGCTGAGAAGGTTTGCTTTCAAACCTTTGACGTACAAAACATTTTCTAGCTTAGAAAAACCAGGTAACTCGATAGTACCTCGTCCTATAATGCTAGACTTACTCCCATCTCCAAAGGTGACTCTTCCATCTTGATAATCCTCAAGAGTAGTAAAAAATGAGGCATCACCTGTCATGTGTCTGGAGCACCCACTATCAAAATACCATTGAGAGGTATTATGTGCTTTGAGAGCAACATGAACAACAAAAGCCTTTTTATCTTTCTTAGGTACCCAAGTCGAGGTGACCTTTTGTTTGCCTTTGTTGTTGTTGATTTTAGCTGGAATGTGAGAAGCATTCACTAACGGCAAAGACATCCGTCGGAATTCTTCCATTAAACTCTGAGTTGTGGCAGCTAAGAACTCAACTCGCTCTCTCAGACTAGAAAACTCATCAGTATGACGTGGTGGAGCAGTAGTACGTCGTGTCCGACCCATGCTATAGCAAGTTTCCCTAAGGTGGCCTTTTCTTTTGCAATAAGTACAAAAGAGCACTGTCAAAGGCGGACCTTGGTTTGCTTTTCTAGGTCGAACTCTCCTTCGAGGTTTTTTACGGTGACCATAAGGAGTTGTAGTAAACTCAGGAACTGGTCCAGGTGCAATTTGGGACGTGGAGGCACCATCATATCCAATTTCTTAACGATCACCAAAACCTAAAGCGGGGCCGAGGAGCATCTTTCCCATCTTCCCAGATCTGTCCTCGATTTGTACCTTGACTTCCCGTGCTTTCTCAAGATCATGAGTCAGCTGGGCAACAAGGGCTTCAAGTTTCTTCCGAGTCTCCACGGAGGAATGGAGCTGACTCGTAAGACTAGCCACTTGCTTGATCAAGTCCCCTCTCTCTTTCTCTAGAGTACTCTCTCTCTCTCTAAACAAATTCTCATTCTCGACACATGTAGACTCTCTCTCTCTCAGGGCGGTGCAGGTGGAGAACTCTCTTTCTCTCGCTTTCTTTAAATCTTCCTCTAGGCAAGTGATCTTAAGAACTAACGCTTTGTTACGCTTTTTAGTTTTAAAAGACTCAGAATATAACTCAGCGTAGGCGCGTTGTATATCACTCTCGCTCTCACTTGTGTCATCCTCCCCCTCACTCACATCGCTCTCACTGTCGAGGTGTCCCTGTGAAGCATCATCCTCAACGTCGTGAGGAGAACCAGGAGTGCTCACTTGGCTGGCCATGAATGCGGTGAAGTTACACTCATGCGGTGACTCATCTCCAGAATCCACCATCTCGACCTCACTGTCGTCACTAAGGGTAGCATTAAGAACAACTTTCCCTTTCTCTCTATTCAGACGATTGGCACACTCAAAAGCTCTATGACCCCTACCATCACACTCAAAACATCTCTCACTTTCTTTCAGAGGAGGATTTTTGGAAACTTTTTCATTTTTCTTTTCAAACTTATTTTTCTCAAATTTCTTTTTATCTTTAAAATTGCCATTTTTCTCAAATTTGAGAATCCTCTTGAAATTTTTTGCGAAAAGAGCCAAATCATCTAAGTCAAAATCACACTCAGAATCTGACGTGTCAGTCTCTCTCTTTCTAGATGACTCTACCCTCTTTCTAGCTGACCCCTCACTCCTTCTCTCTTGGGCTTTAAGAGCAATTCCCTTATCTTTAGATTTAGAATTTTTAGGGAACATATCAATTTCATAAGTTTGCAAATCTCCTACAAGTTCTTCCAATTTTAGCGTATTTAAATTACCCATAGAATTTAGCACAGTGACTTTAGGGATAAAACGCTTAGGCAAAGAACGAAGAATCTTTTTAACAACTCTAGCATTCGGAATATGTTCACCAAGATTAAAACTAGTATTCACAATGTCAGAAAGTCTAGCATAAAATTCATCAAAGCATTCAGAATCATGCATGGTGATTGTTTCAAATTGAGTTGTCAAGTTTTGCAACTTAGACTCTTTCACAGCATTAGTTCCTTCATGGGTGAGTTGTAAAACATCCCATGCCTCTTTTGAGGTGGTACACGTCATTATGCGTTTGAACTCATCAGGTGTGATAGACCCAGAAATAGCACTTAGACCCTTAGAATTAAAAGATGACCATTTAATTTCTTCATCAGACCAAGAAATGTCAGGTTTCAAGTTGGTCACATTATCAACAGTCACGGTGGGAGGAGTCCACCCTCGTTCAACCAAAATCCAGACACGTTCATCAATGGCTTTTAAAGCCGACCTCATACGGGCTTTCCAATAAGCATAATTTGTCCCGTCAAAAATAGGCATTTTATAATATGACTTCTCCATTTGAACACGCACTTTTTCAAAAATCAATTTTTTCAGAAAATTGATATCTTAGAAAAATTTTGCGGAAAAAAAAAAGGAATACGCGATAGATTAGCGTAACCTGCTCTGATACCAATTTGAGAAACGTGTGTGCTCGCGTTCAAATGATCAAACCATATATAAAACCCTTTTAACACAAACAAACCCTAAACATGCAGCAGTATGTGATTGAATAAATAGATAATCTACGCAAGAACATTCAAACACATGCAATTAAGGAAAAATCCCCCTCAGGGGCAAAACCATTTATTTTCACTATAATTTGTAAGAAAACGGCTTACAATCGGATTACAATGAAAATACAAGTTGACTAAGAATTACCCTCGGGTATCGGATTCTGTAGTCGCGGCTGGAATTATCCCTTTCCAGTAGGGCTGCAATGAAGAAGAAGAACGGTCTCCTCCACAAGGGTTGAACAAACCAAAGTTGTGTTCTTGGGTTGCAAAAGGATTCACAAAGATTTGGCAATGATGTGTGAATCAAAACATGAGTCTTGGGACTCAAAAATATGAAGACTAGATGTATTTGGACTCTCAAATTCGTCTCCTAAAGTCTTGCAAAACAACTCCCCCGAAGTTGGTATTTATAGGAAAAAATATGAAGAGTCCCACGTTCTTAAAACTCTAAAATTCTATCCAGCGTACAAAAAAAACAGCATTCTTTAAGGAATTTTCTCTCTCTTCAAAAGGTCATAACTCCTTCACCGTAGCTCGGATTGAGGTGCCGTTTTTTTCCAGTATCTTCGTTGCGGCGAGCTCTTCAACTTTCTAGTTGACCAGACCTCTGAAATATGGATGTGAAAATGCCCTTGAACTCTCATATTGTGCCTTTTTTTTCACTGTTTTGACTTCCCTTGCGTACCACTTGCATTAAGTCCCTAAAATCTTGGAACGTGAAGTCATTGAGGCAGATGTGGGACATATTAGTGGAGATAATGCATGCTTGATTCCTGGAATTCGGATAGAGGCCGTCATGTGAGATCGTGAGGAGACATGCCAAATGTAGCGGCGTACGACATAAATAAATGAAACATTTCGGACATGTGAAAAATGTCCTTACAAAGATCTATAATGAAAAAACTGATCCTATCGACCAAGTCAGGAAGTATAGGCAGGCCATGACCCTTAAGAATCACAGGAACGCAATGATGTGCAGGATCTTTCTGTCGAGCTTACACGACGTGGCTCAGAAGTGATTCAAGAGACTACCTCATAAGTCCATCAGGAGATTTGAGTCCCTGGCAGAGATCTTCACAGATCACTTCATTACCAGCAGCTCCCACCCAAAGAGGATGGATGCGTTGTTGACTATGAAGAAAAAGCCTCAGGAGAGCCTCAGAGACTACACGAAGAGGAACTGGGAACTATTTAACGAGGTTGAGGACTGCTAAGAGTAGGTTCCCTTCGTGTCCTTTAAGATTAGCTTGCCCAGTTCTTACCTCTTACACCAGTCCCTCACTAAGAAGGAGGCCACGACCATTGATGACTTAATGGAACGTATTGAAAACTACGCCAAAGTTGAGGACGTGACTCATCTCAGTGCAGGAGAAAACGGTCGCGCCAAGTTCGCCGGTAAGGGCATCGATAAAATTGAGAATCAAAAGAAAGGAAATAAGAATGGGGGGAAGAGCGGCCCTAAGAGTGGAAACAAGAGTGATGCCTTAAAAGCATTTCAGGCAGTAAACACAGTTTTTAAAGAACCGATCTATAAGATTCTGGCCAAGATCAAGGATGAACCATTCGTTAAGTGACCCAGGAAGATGGGTGGAGACTCCTCAAAGAGGAACAACGCACTGATATATGCTTTCCACAAAGAGTGCGGACATAAAACTGAGCACTGCAAGGCCCTCAAGTATCACCTTGAAGAGTTAGCTCAAACTGGACACTTGAGCGAATTTATGGAAAAAAAGCAGAGAAGGTAGCTATAACTGGAGATCAGAGGCCCGACAACATGATCGAGGAAGACGTCATCCATGAGTTTGCATTAATTCATGGGTCATCCGATCTCAAATAGATTTAAGGAAACATAACTCGAATGGAAGTCAAGAATTTTACAGCCGTGATTCAAGCTTTTCAGATTGATTCAGCTAAAACGCAAGCAGTAAAGCGTCGACGAACAGAGGACGTCGACTACAACAAGCACATTGTGTTTACAGATGAGGACTTTGTGGGAGTGATAACCCCACATCATGATGCATTGATCATTACACTCAGGATAACTAACTATGACATCGACAGGTCGCTCGTCGACAAAGGTAGCTCATCCGAAGTAATGTACCTCGACCTGTTCAAGAAGTTGAAGTTAAGCATCTACGATCTAAAGGAAGCCACCATTCTTCTAGTTGGATTCACTAGAAAATTAACCATCCCTTTGGGGAAGATTGTCCTACCAGTAAGAGCAGGAAACATATCCACAATGATTGAGTTTCTCGTGCTTTATATTGACTCACCCTATCAGGCGATCCTCGACAGAGGATGGCTGCACGCGATAAAAGTCGTCTCCTCTACCTAGCATCAAAAACTCAAATGCGTAACTGGATGAGTAGTGGTGGAGATCCACGGAGATCAGGCGATGGCGAGAAAGTGCTTCATAGCAGTTATCCTCCCCAAGCCAGAGAAGAAGGTTGAGAAAGTTATAATCAAGTATGAAGAGCAGGAGAGGCTAATGCCCTCCAAATAAAAACTAAGGTATGGAAGATCAGGAGTGGAGGAGACCAGGCTCCTCCCTTCTGAAAGCGTCGTCGAGGACCTGGAGGAAGTCACAGCCAGTAGCAGCTCGAGTGATAAAAAGTTCTTAATTGGAACCTCACTCACCGACCATGAAAAGAGGGAATTGGTCACCCTAGTCCCAAGTAACATAGATGTATTTGCATGGGAGCCTTATGAGATGCCCGAGATTGATCTGAGCATCACTTATCATCGACTGCATATCGATCCAGCATTCAAGCCAATTGCACAGAAAGCTCTTCGTACTGCTGCGGAAAAAGCCAAGGCAGTGGAGAAGGAAGTTGAAAAATTACTAGACGTAGGATCTATACGGGAAGTCTAGTTCCCCAAATGGATATCCAACATAGTGGTTGTCCCTAAGAGCAACGGAAAGTGGAGAGTCTTCATCGATTTCACTGACCTCAACAAGGCATGCCCTAAAGACAACTTCCCCTTCCAAAAATTGATCAACTGGTGGACGCCACTACTACACACGAAAGGATGAACTTCTTAGACGCATTCTCCGGGTATCACCACATCTCTCTGTATGAGTCGGATCAAGACAAAACAACATTTATAACCACCGTTGGATTATATTGCTACAAGGTTATGCCTTTTGGGTTAAAAAATGCAGGAGCGACCTACTAGTGATCGGTCACTAAGATGTTCAGAGACCAAATGGGAAGCACTATGAAAGTCTACATCGATGATATACTCGTCAAGAGCAAGCTCAAGGAAGACCACCTCTCTGACCTATCAAGAACCTTCAAAATCCTCAGGAACGCGAGCAAGTGTTCTTTCGATGTCCAATCAGAAAAATTCCTTGGGTACTTGGTCAGCAAGAGAGGTATTGAAGCTAACCCGAACCAGATCGATGCCATCAACAGGGTGCAGCCCCCCCGTATGATGAGAGATGTATAGAAGCTCACAGGGATGCTCGCCGCCCTGAACCGCTTCATCTCAAAGTCATCCGAAAGGTGCCATCCATTCTTCCAATTATTGAAGAAAAGTAAAGATGTGGAGTGGAACGAGGATTGATCGAAGGCGCTAGAGCGGCTCAAAGCTTACCTCAGCACACCACCCTTGCTCGTGATCCCTCAAGAGAATGACTCTCTATACTTGTACCTCGCAGTTTCCAGTCATGCTATGAGTTCTTCACTGGTATGCAAAAGAACGGGGATATAGCACCCAGTGTATTACGCGAGCAAGACTCTCTTGGATGACGAATAGAGATACCTACCACTAAAAAAGCTCGCCTTTGCGCTAGTGGTAGCCTCAAGGAAATTGAAACATTACTTCGAAGCCCACTCCATCATCGTACTTATATCCCATCTTCTTAAAGCAGTTCTGAGAAAAGCAGACCTATCAGGTAGACTATCAAAGTGGTTAGTCTAGTTTGGGCGATTTGACATTCAGTTCCAGCCAAGGAATGCCATTAAGGGGCAGGTCCTCGCTGACTTCATCATAGAGATTATAGGTGAACATCCTTGCCACCAACTCCAAACTATTCATCAGAAGGAAGTTTCCCCAGCGTCAGGCATCTGGAGACTATTCATTGACGGAGCCTCTAATTCTAAAGGGACAGGAGTAGGCATCGTGCTAATTACCCCTGAAGATGAAATACTCAAGCAAGGAATTAGAATTATATTTGAAGCCTCCAACAACGAAGCAGAATATGAAGTGCTAATCGCAGGACTACAAAAATCCATTGCACTTAGAGCAAAGTAACTCCAGGTATTTGGTGACTCACAGCTGGTCTCCAACCAGTTAAGTGGCGATTTTAATGCTAGAGATGAGAGGATGGAAGCCTACCTCTCCACGAAGAAAGAATTGGTGGACAATTTTGAACAAGTTAGTGTCCAATAATTTCCTAGAGGATACAACAGCCATGCTGATGCCCTAGCAACCCTAAGCTCAGTGATCAATTTTGACATGAAGAGAACAATTCCGATTGATTTCCTCATCTAGACAAGTATCAACCAGATCGATAAAGTGCCAAGCATGGAGCATGTTCTCCAGGTTAAAACTAGTTGGATAGACCCCTTAAGGGATTATTTAAAGGATGGCTCACTACCAGCAGATAAGAAGACCGCTCATCAGATAAGAGTCAAAGCTGCTCGCTTTCACTTATCTCCTCAGGTCAAGATGTACAAGAGATCTTTCACTGAACCTTACATCCAGTGCGTTTATCCAAAGGACATCGAGCAAGTTTTGCATGAACTCCACGAGGGAACCTGTGGGAGTCACATTGGGGACAGGTCGCTAGCTTTCCGAGAAATGAAAAAAGGTTACTGGTGTCCATACATGCAAAAAGACGCTGGAATATATGCTCGCAAATGCAAAAAATACCAACTTCATGCTCCTATGGTTCACCAGCCAGCCAGCGACCAAAAGTCACTTACCAGCCCATGGCCTTTTGCCCAATGGGGAATAGACATCGTAGGCCCTCTTCCTACTGCAGTCAATAATTGCAAGTATCTGTTGGTCGCAACAGACTACTTCACCAAATGGATAGAGGCAGAGCAGCTGGAAAGAATTAGAGACGCGGACATGATAAGATTCATATGGAGGAACATTATCACCCATTTTGGGATCCCCAAGACCATCATTATTGATAACGGAACCTAGTTTGAAAGTGTCCTATTTTAAAGTTTCTGTAGTGACCATAGGATTAGGAACTAATTCAACTCTGTGGCATATCCTCAGAGCAAAGGGCAGGCTGAAGGTTATAACAAAATAGTTATCGATGGATTGAAGAAGTGCTTGGAGCGAGCCAAGGGGGCATGGGTAACCGAATGACCCCACATCCTATGGGCTTACCGCACTACCCCACTATGAGAAATTAGAGAAACACCATTCGTACTGACGTATGGGATGGAGGCAATTGTCCCCTTAGAAACCGGCCTCCCTACCATGAGGACCACCCTCGCAAGGCCATAATGATGCAGCTTTACTCACTGAACTTGACCTAGCTGAATAACGAAGAGAGCTGGCTCTAGTGAAACTAGCAGCTTATCAGTAACATCTAGCAAGACATTACAATAAGAAGGTCAATCCAAGAGCATTCCATGTTGGGGACTATGTCCTGAGGAAAGTTCTTGGCAGCATTGTAAAACCATCGGATGGCAAGCTAGGGCCATTCAAGGTGATAAGAGACGACCTACAAGGATCCTATCACTTAGAAATGCTGGAGGGCAGGGAGATAACTAGAGCTTGGAATGCAACCAATTTGAGGAAATTATACTTCTAGTTTTTCTTTTCTTTTTTTTAACTCAATGTTGAAGTTTTAAAATCATTTATGATTAATAAAGATTTGTTTGAATGTGGCATTCTAAGAGGTGTTGATTTTTCTCTCTACATTGTAATTCATGCACCCTTTCCAAGTCACAAGCTCCCCTCTCAAACTAAGATCGCGAGAGACTTATTATAGCAGGGTCATTATGAATGGACCCCCTCAGGAATTCTTCAATGAACACGAATGACCTCTCAACTTACCCCTGGAAAAATATGAACCCCTTCCCTTAGGAAACACGGCTAACCCAGGTTAGTCACCAGCATTGCTTGGCTCAAAAATCCTGCTCGGATAGAACATCCGATACCGGGTGTATCCTCGCCATTGCCTCACTTAGGCCTAAGAAAAGGTGATGACGCTACCTAAAAGGTAAAGTAAGGTAGAATGGTACACTAAAAAGCATACTGGATTGGGGGCATACTCACTCAATAACTAACTTTACCTAAATCAAATTGGCTGAAAGGGCCCCAAGATAACTAAACAAGAGATCAATGAAGTTAAAAAATAACACAACACGTATTTAGTCGGCGAATCGCCCAAAACATAACTATTTTATTGCATCATTACATATACAAGGAGTTACATATGCTGAGTAAATTAAATCCTAATGGGAACTAGGTCGCTGAGCAAGATAATCAGCCACTCGCTCCCTTCAGCCATCATCTAGGTGAGGAGCTAATTCCTCTTCGACTTTTTCTGAGTTCGGCTCCATGAGCTGCCTTGGGATTGCATCTATGGGAACCCATTAATCGTCCATTCTGAATGGATTTGGCATTAAAGTTAAAGGGGAGATCCCATGTCAGTACCAGAGGATAGAGTTCCTAGGGACTTGCAACTCCCTAAGAGCACTCAGCCACCCTCTTATGAAAGATAATTCTTCTACCTCCCTCAACTTCATCGGAGAATCGGTCTAACCCCGGTCATAACCATCAACCCACACCTGCCAAGGAACTTTCTTAAACAGGTGCCTCAACAGGGTAACATCTCTTTGGAGACCGGCATCTATCACGTACGCCTTCTGAATATCACCTTGAAGCTCGGTAACCTGCCTAGCTGAGCCACTATCATCAGTACCAGCTCATGGCCTTGTCGATGAAGAGGAGCCACATAAAAATTGAGGGGCAATGTTAGGCATATTCTCCCTAAGTCGCGATACTTCTCTCCTTAGAGCATTATTTTCTTGTTAAAGTACCTATCCAACTTGATTAACCTCGGAGGCATCCAGAAGCTTGGCCTTCAGAACATCCACTTCTTCTTGAACATAAGCGCTGACCTCCTCCATCTCTTGAAGCCTATCTTTTAACTTGGCAACGAGCTCTGACTGGTCCTTATAATCTTGATTCCTCGACCTAAGAGACTTACAGATTCTTACAAAGGCACAACAAACTCGATTGCTCACATTAGGATGAAGAATTTTTCCTAGTTGAGAGGAAGCAGGAATATATTCCTCAATATCAATGAGTGACAAACCATATAAGCAGTAAAGAATAAATAAATCAGTACGCGAAAGGGAATATAATTTCAGTTCATTAAAAGAAAGTTCAAGTACATCAGCAAAAAAAGAAAGAACAAAAAAAAATACAAAGGTTCCTAAAGAGACTACCTGGCGACCTAAGTCTACTCTAGGGACGCTGGTTACTTCTCCTTATCCACGGTAGCTCCAGATTCGCCTCCCTCAGATGGAGCAGCCACCATCCCCTGCTCGAGGGGAGCATCAACAGTAGTGGTCGGGACAGTTAGGACACCTTCATTGGTAGCAGGAGGAGGCACCTTATCCACAACAGGCTTGGGAACAGGGTCATGCTCGTCAAATAGGGGGAATCAACATCCACCTCAATCGCAAGCAAGGCCTTGTCCCAACCCTTCTTGAAGTTAAAATGGCTAATATATCCAATCTTAGCCTCAGCATCCTCATACGTTGCGACCCATCTAGCATTATTAGAGCTCTCCTTGAGGGTGGTAACCTCAGATTACACCTTCTTCACCTTCCCAGCAAGCACCTTATTCTCCTCAACCACCTCCAGCTTGCTCGTACAGACAAAGTCATAAGACTACCTCAGCTCCTTTAGCTCCTTGGTCATTGCCTCTTTTGCCTTATTAGCCTTGGCCAAGGCAAGGTCTGAAGACTTCTTAGCAATAGTGGCAGCCTTCAAATTCGCTTCCAACTCAGCATTCTTCCTCGCCACCTCATCACGGCTGCGATAGAGGACGGTGAAATAAAAAACAAATTGCAGAAAGAAAAAGAACATTAGCGAGAGAGACACTAAAAGGAGAACTACAAAAATAGAAAAGTAAGAAGAGACTTACTAAGGCTAGCTCCTGACTTGCCTTCAGGGCTAACTGGTCGGTCCCTATGCTAGACGACCTCTGGCGATCAGCTGGCAAAACTTCTCTCTCGAGCACTGTCGGAGCCAACTGACGGGAAAAGGGCAACAGAATCCCCCTCATCCAGGGCAGACACGGGCACCAAAGATTGCCCTATCTTGGTACTTACTTCTTCTCCCCTTCTCTCTTCCTCTCTCTCCTTTTTCTTCCTCTCTTATTTTTTCTTTCTCTCCCTCTCTTTCACCAACGCCTCATCTTTCTTCTTCCTCTCTTGCTCATGAGAAACAGTCTAGGAGCCATTGGCAGTATCCCCACTCCCAGATTTCTAATTTTTCAACCTGCGAGCAAGAAACACATTGTCTTCATCGTCATCCGGGATCAAATTTTTCCTAGGAGGAGCATAGTTTCCTCGCTGGAGCTATCTGAATCCTTTGAGTCCTCCGAAACCTCTTCCGAATTGGAAGATTCTTCGCTACTTGAGATTTTCTCACTATAATCACCTTCAGCTCCACCCATGTCAGTTGTCTCACTCTCTTCACCAGAGCTGCTTTCCTCCTCGTCTAATTAAATTGGGTCAGCAGTAACCTTTTCTGTTATATCTAGCTGAGGAATACTATCCATAGGTCAGGCGATGAAGTTGGACCTAATGTTCTTGTACTCCAAAAGGAATGCGACTGATCGCGGATGCTCACCGTCAGCCAAGTACTCCTTGATCTTCCAAGCCTTGACCATCTCAGCAGCTTGAATCTTACGAAGTGCAGTTTATGAGTTCTTTATCTTCGCTGAAAAAGGAGAGAAGGAAAATATAAGAAAGACAGTATAATAAAAAAAAATCAATGAGCAGAACAAGGGCTATGCCTACCTGTATACTCCTCCCTATAAAAGGGTATCATATGTCCCCTGTACCTTTCCCTTCAGTTTGGGGAGGGAACTGCCAGTTCCTGGTAATAAACCCCTCTTGCCAATAGTCCTTATGGGAATCAGGTAGATTGACTACCAACACCCTATCAGGACTCCTAGCTTTAAGATAAAGAAGACCAGAGCTTGTTCATTAGAAAGAATAGCAATAAAAAATTTCATCAAGATCTAGATTGGTGCCATAGTGTTGATTGTTCTATGTACACCATTGACAATTTCCGAACATTTGGAGAGCACTGTCAGGAACTATATAAAAATAACAAAAGAAATGCAAAAACAAGCAATTGGGGGGGAAAGTTAGACCCCCTGGGATAACAGAAGAACATGTATCCAATGACCGTCCTCAATCTCTCTAACATTACAAGGAACAGGGGCGCATTCAATGTCCACCCAGTTTGGAATATTGTATAACTTCCTAAACTCAACTATCGACCTATTGTCGATTCTTGTTATCAGAAAAGAAAAATCTTAGCAGCGATAATGAAGAAATTCCAATACAAAAAGAAAGGAGAAGGAGTTTAAATAACTTACGAAGTGAGAATCGGCTTGAGATAATGCAAAGACACAAGATGAGGAAGAGCGCGAAGACAAAAAAAGAGACCCGGAGATGAGAAAATGCAGTAAGAAGTGAAAGATATCTTGAGAATTCGAAAGTTGGTGAAAGGACACCCGAAATGGCTTCTTCAAAATAAGTTTAAGCCCTCTCAATCATGACGCACAGAGAACGAAGCAAATCTGCCGCCTGAATCTACTCAATAAAGACGCTTCGATCCCCAAAGTGCTACTCAATTCACAAAAATGTCATTAAGGCTGTTATTTAAAATTATTGAGCCCAAATTGTGATCCAAAAATTTTAGTGGCAATTGTGGGTACCTCGTTTAACTATCTTGGCACAAATGAGTAGCTCGATTAAGCCCGATCCAAGATAAGGGAAAATATGGCACAAAGCCTAAGGTCTCGTGCATTAATTAATTCAGTTATGACCCATTCAACCCCTAAAATCTCTCAAGAGATATTCTAGGGATTATGGGCTAATGCGGAGGTGCCCAACACCCCCACCCCCGAAAATTACATGTATATATTGAACCCCCAGCCGGGGGAAAAAGGGACGCAATTGTAAACACTCCCCTGGAGTAAAGATAAATATAATACAGAGAGCACCACCGTGGACGTAGGCCATTTTTTCGAACCACGTATATCTTGTGTTGTGTGTGATTGTAGTTATTTTGTGTTCTTTATTTTTTTTGGTGATCTCATTTGCTTATTATTTGTGTTGAGATTTATTGTCACCACAATGCATATTTTATTAGTGATCAAAACAACTGGTTTATCTATAACTCATTTTATATGATCTGAAATCTGGGTTATTATTCATTTCTCACAAACAAAAATTCTCCTTAACAACTAATTGTTTAAGTCTACAGTGTGTGTTTTATTTTATATGAATTATTTTTTTATTGTGTAATTTGTTAACTAAACTACAATATGTTAATAGAATGAGCCTACATGAATGTTACCATAATTATTGGGGTCATTTACAATCTGGTTCATGAGAATTTTGGGGTAATTTACATTTTGGGGTATTCCTAATCAGAATTACCAATGAGAATATGATCATGTTGTCTTTAAAAAGAGTAGAAAAGTAACATTTTGTTTTCACAAGTTGTTTATGGCATAATCGTAACTCAACTCATTTCGGACTTTAAACAACTTTGTGTTGAAGGTTATTAGAGTATAAAAAATTAAATTATTACTATTTTATGTAGGATATATTAGAGGTATAATATGCAGAGGTTCACTCAAGGGATTCGAGGGATATAAGAGAAAGATGGCTTGTTAAGGCGTTAGAGGAGGCTCGTCAATTTATTTAGGTCATAAATTTTTAAAAATGCCAGCATAAATTTTTAAACAAGTGGAAGTGGCGTGTTAGTGTTTAGAATTGTCAGTTTGTGAATATCACACAAGTTTAGTCATATGATTAATAGTAAGCTCTCATCATGGTTGGAGGTGAAGAAAAACGAATACATACAGAACCAAATGAAAGGAAGCAACAAAACCTCCATGGAAAATATAACAAAAATAGCTGAAAGACAATGATAAAGACAATTTCCATTAATCTCCAATCATTTCCTTTTTTTTACATCTAGCCACAAAACCATCCATAATCACTTACTTATTTTGTTCAATGAAATGGTGAATGAAATAATATCATTTCAAGAATTAAAATGATGATACAAAACAAACAACCTTGTCCATATAGATGATAAAAAGGACAACGGGTTCTGTCTAAATAACTATTGGAGGTAGTAATTGTGTAGGAGATCTCGGATTTGAATTTTATATATGAATACCAAACATTTTCAAGCTTCTTTACTATTTCAACCATTTTAGGTCTTTTGTTAGGTACCATTTCTCCACATGCCATTGCTAGTGTAGCACCATCATCTATTCTTTTCTAAGAATTTTTGTGGTCCAGTCGCCACAAATTAGGTAATGAACCCACTCAACCACATATATACCCTTATCACCACCCCTGGGGTGGAACACAGGGGACTTACCGGTATGGATATCAATCGGGGGTATGATGGTCTACTCAATTATTACCAATCACAATTAGTTTCCCTCGATTCTAATTTGTTTTGCCAATTGTATATTAACAACATCTTTAATTTTTTTTTTCCAGTTTATTAGAAGCCCCCACCCGCACCCACACACACACACAACATAACACTAACCTTTTTTCATATTAAATGAAGTTGTTAAGAAATATAGGGACTGTTTTGATTGTGCCCTCGACTAAACAAGTGGAAGCGTATGCTTTATTCCTCATAGAAATATAGTTTATTCCTAAGGATTTTGTACATGTGTTGCTTATAGGAGTGTTAAAATTGCTTAGCTAAGATGAATGTATGGAACCTACGGGTTGCATCTCTTGTACAGTAGTTGTAGTTGCGATAGATGATTCGAGATGCCTAGAACATCTCGATGCCATGCTAAATAATCAACAATCGGAATAGCATATTAT
The DNA here is from genome assembly GCA_949130495.1 of Sambucus nigra. Lineage (NCBI taxonomy): Eukaryota > Viridiplantae > Streptophyta > Magnoliopsida > Dipsacales > Adoxaceae > Sambucus > Sambucus nigra. Next base: position 77,896,491 of record OX422208.1, read on the forward strand.
GATGTGAGTAGCTTGTAAATGGAGGATTCTCACAAGTGCATTAACAATATCATAATCTATCAAATTGCTTTTATGAATAATAAAGAACTTCGATCAAGTATATAAACATTAACTACTTAATTAATCAAATCAGATGTCAATAATAAAACATAAAAGTAAGAAAAAAAATCCATTTTCTTTAAAACATTGAATCTAGATTGAACTTATACCAGCGCAGTAGATACTACTTCCCACTTTATATGGATTTAAGGTTACTTTATCCTATTGCCACTAGCACATTCAATTTGTATGATTGTCATTAACATCTGTAATAACGAGATCTTCCCTGTTGTTATAATATTTGACCAGTGTCTCATCCTCATCATCACCACCAACATGAATGAGGTCATTTTCTTCAAAAACAACTCCTTCGCTTATGTTTACAACGTTGCAATCAACGGTATTAGCATCTATATAATTTCTATGAAACACATAACCATCAACTTGGACAACTTCAACAACCTCATATGATGCATTATCTTGGTAAACCAAACAATCGTCGGCTTTCATAATACTCATGTCCATTCGTTCCACATCTGGATCAAACATTTATGTTGAAACTTGTAATACCCCATTATTTTGAGGGCTTATTTAAGAATATTATATAAGATTTCAGAAATAATTTTTAATAAAAATACTTTTATTGATATTATAATTAAATTTATTTTATTTTATTTTGAAATCGAATCAAACATTTAAATTTAAATTATTTTTGAACTTTTTATAATGGTTTAAATATATAAAGTAGACAATTTAAAATTAGAGGGCTATATGGTAATATGCGTTAGCTTAGGCTCCAAGATAAGTTTTGAGAAAGAGGTTTATAAGGAATGTTGTGGCTGATTTTAAGTGTGAGAATAGCAAATAAAGAGGCTAAAAACGAAATCTAAAGAGGCAAAAACAAGATAAATGAAAAGAGTCATTTTGGGGAGTCTTAGATCTTCTTTTTGAGTGCCTTCGGATGATATTTGAGAAAAATCGAAGCATATACCTGACCCAATTTTTTGTGTAAAATCCAAATCTGAAGTTGGATTGTCTATTCGGACAATGTTTGGATCTTATTTTTCTCTGTATTCAAAACAGTCCGACAATTGTGGATTTTGACTCTCTTAAGGTAGTTTCGTTCTCTCGTTATTAATTTATTGTGCTACACCAATTCAACCTTGATTGTATTGTTATATATATACTATGTGTTTCATTTATAAGTATTATAAGCTCGTATACTATATTCGTTAGTGCACCCATTTTGCATGTGTTATTTTCATATTGTGCAGTTTAGGGTAACAAAACTAGTTGATTTTACGAGCATGTTGGGTTATATAAATTGGGTAGAAAACATGTACATTTGATTTATGGGAATTGAATTTGAAATTTATTTTAATTGAGAGAATGATATTATAGCGATTATTATTGGCGAATGCATATGCATTCCTTAGCCAAACCACCTGCTAGACAGGGTGTACTGCTGACTATGATTTTGTTTATTATCCAAAGACTAGTCCATGGACCCCGATTGGCGAGTATGCCAAGTGTCATTATGGAGATGATGCCAGGTTATGATGGGTCGTGTGGTCGAGTTATTTTATTTATTTTTTTAGGGCCATTAGATTGTTCCGAGTATAATTAACAAGATAGTGGACGGTAGTCCATACCATACAGTGAGAAGTGCGCTGTAATTTTGATATGGAGTTTTGGGTTGTGTAGTGACCGCAGTGAGATCCTAGGTTATGATTATTATATTATTAAAATTTTAGTTTTAGTGTTCATATTGCATACACTCTTATATATAATGCACGCACACACGATTATGTGTAGTTACACTTGGAGCATTTATACAAGCTGTTGAGTTTTTGATCACCCACCATAGTTTGTTGTATTGCAGGTTAAATGCAAGATGATATTTTTAGCATCGTTGGGAACCGGATCCTCGTTAGAGGCTCTAGATATTTATTTTTAAAATTTTAAAATTTAACGCTTTATTTATTGTACATTATTTTGTAAAATGACATTTAAGATTTAATAAAATTGAGATATATTATTAATTTGATTTATTATTTATGCTTCCGCAAAATTATTTAAGCCGTTGAAAAATATTTATGTTAATGCCAATTTCTTTTAATAAGTCTTTAATTTATCCGTAGTCTTCATAACACCTCTTGGGGTGTTAAAAAGTGGTATCAGAGCATAGGTTATACGTATTCTCGGGCTTGGGGTTATTGGTTCGTCACGTTGTCCATTGAGAGATATTTATTTATATTGTCTCTTATTTGGGTGATGTCGAACTTTTTATTGGAATTTAATGGAAGAAAATTTTGGGTGAATTTCAAAGATAAAATTCCTTTTGAAGGGGGAGGAATGTAATACCCGGTTATTTTAAGGGTTTATTTAAGAATATTATATAAGATTTCAGAAAGAATTTTAAATAAAAAGACTTTTATTGATATTATATTTAAAAGCAATTTATTTTAGTTTAAAATAAAATCAATCATTTAAATTTAAATGGTTTTTGGACATTTTATAATGGTTTAAATATATAAAGTAAATAATTATAAATTAAAGGACAATATGGTAATATGCGTTAGCTTAGGTTCCAAGCTAGGTTTTGAGAGACAGGTTTATAAGGAATGTTATGGATGATTTTAAGTGTGAGAAGAGCAAATAGATAGGCTAAAAACGAAATCTAAAGTGCCAAAAACGAGATGAATGAAAAGAGTTACTTTGGGTATTTTAGATCTTCTTTTTGAGTACTTTCGGATGAGATTTGAAAAAAATTAAAGAATATATCTGACCCAATTTTTTGTGTAGAATCCAAATATGAAGTTGGATTGGTGATTCCGATAATGTTTGGATATTATTTTACGTAATTTTAAAATAGCCCTACAATTGTGAATTTTGACTCTCTTCAGGTAGTTTTGTTCTCCCGTTGTTAATTTAGTGTGCTACACCTATTCAACCGTGATTGTACAGTTATATACATGCTACGTGTTTCATTTATATGCATCATATGCTCATATACTATATTCGTTATTACACCCATTTTGTATATGTTATTTTCATGTCGTGTAGTTTGGGGTTACGAAACTAGCTGATTTTACGAGCATGTTGGGTTATATAAATTGAGTGGAAAACATATACATTTGATTTATGGAAATTGAATCAGAAATTTATTTGAATTGAGAGAATGATATTGTGATCATTATTATTGGAGAATGCATAGGCATTCCTTATCCAAACCAGCTGCTGGACAGGTATGCTGTCTACTACGATTTTATTTATTATCCAAAGACTAGGCCATGGTCCACGGTTGACAAGTATGACAAGTGTTATTATGATGGTGATGCAAGATTTTATGTGGATGATGCCAGGTTATGATGGAATGTGTGCCCGGGTTATGTTATTTATTTTGGGGGGACATTGGATTGACAGGATAGCGGACGGTAGTCCATACAATACTCTGAGAAGTGCGGCGGTAATTTTGATAGGGATTTTAGTTTATGTAATGACCAAGGTGAGATCCTAGGTTATTATTATATTATTGAAATTTTAGTTTGAGTTTTCATATTGCATACACAATTATATGTAGTTACACTTGGAACATTTATACGAGTTGCTGAGTTTTTAGTCCACCCCTATAGTTTATTATATGTCAGGTTTAATGGGAGATGACTGATCGACGCAAAAATCGAGGATCCATGTAACACGGTAATCTTTTTTATCGTCTTTCGACGAAATACAAAAAACCTAAACTTTAACTACACTCTTATGGAGTATAGCGGCTAGTGTGAATATCAAATCCATAGGGAATGTTTGATATATTTTAATTGATTTATTCCTTCTAAAAAAAAAGTGTAAAAGATGATGATGGGGTAAGAAAGGAAAAAGGGAAAAAATAAAGAAGTTAACTAAAACTAATTAAAACTTAAGCAAAGAATAAGAAAACGGGATTAGGATCATATCCCCTCCATGGGCTAAACAACGCGTATAAAGGATTTTGGTTCGAAAATAATTAACCGAGCATATTCAATTGATTATAAATATCAAACATGAAGAAATTTAATTCAACAATGAAAGATTAAACTTTCTCTCGAGTATGATCACAAGCGGATTAATTTTGAAATATCGCTATAAAAACTAATGTTGCATGAGAAAGAAAGTTAAACGCATAATATTCCAACTTTAATACACGGGGTTTCAATTAATTGTATTTCTACCTAAAACCTAACGTTGAAAACTCAACACCCATCAATGGCGAAAACACGATCCCAACCCTTGAACTAGCTAGGCATGGTGGCATTAACTTCGCAAGAATCCATTAACAAGCATGTGAAAATAAGGAAAGAATAATAAAAGTGTTGGAATTTAAGGTTACCAAGATTGAAGAACACAAACATGCAAGAAGAAATAAAATCTTGAAGAACAACCAAAAAAGCACTTGAATTAAAGGTGAAAAATATATAAATTATTCTCCTTGATGTTCCTCCTTGTTTAGGAGATTTTTCATGAATGAAATCTGAATCAAAAGAACCCTAATGGATCAATATATAGGTTAGAAGTTGTTTATAAGAGTCCCCAAAACATAAAACACTTTTGGCTAAAAGATAAGGAAAAAATAAAAATATCATTTCTGAAAATTCGTAACGTCTTTAAAGCGTGACTAATCTTTGTCACAATTATGGGGTGTGACTAAAGGCGAATCGTTTCTCTTTTAAACGAACCGGTTCTCCTTTCTGCATTCCTTAGTTTTACCTTATCGATTCTTCGAATGCGCATAACTTATTCACTGTAACTCGGATTGAGGTGTCGTTTTTTCCAGTATTCTTGTGAATTCATTCTCTTCAACTTTCCAAATGTCCCACCTCCGGACTAAGGCTGAAAAATTATGAAAATTCCCTTTAACTTCCCATTTCTTGATTTCTTTCACTATTTTGAGTTCTCTCTCGCACTATCTTGCATAAAATACCTATAAAACACATAAGAGATACAGAAAACATAAAATACTTGCCAAAAAGGGTTTGTAGCATAAATATGAGATTAAACCAAGTGAAATACCATGCATGGGATCATAAAAATACCAACATTAAGGGATAAATGTGGAGTATTTATGCCTAATCAAATCCCCCTAACTTAAAACTTTGTGCGTCCCGAGTAATGTAAAAGAATAAGAGGATGAGTTAAGGACCCTTCAAAAACTTTATTGGGATAGAATACCTTTTCGCAGGCAAGCGATTGCATTTAGTGTATGCAACAAGTCGTCAAAACCCTAGGTTATCCTAGTAGGATGAGTAGTGTCTCGTGAGGGTTTGCAGTGAATATATCCAGAAAATTCGGTTTTCAACTCAAAGAAAAATATCAGGATACTTAAAAACTGTACAATTTAAACTCCCCAAAAATTATCACCGTTAATTTATATTCATGAGACTCAATCCGTAGTGTGTGTGTGTACGAAGACGAGAATTTAGCAGCTAATTTCCACCGATCGATCATTATGTTACTTTTTAAAAATTCTTTTTGATTCAATTTCTCATGGGATGCTCTCACAAACTAATTACTCGGAATGTGGCTAATTCTCTCAGTGTGCGTGATATAAAGAGTAAATATAATGAAACACGAATTCACGTTCACAACTTGAAAGACGAAATTTTTATGGTGAAAAGATCTCTTCATTGGAATACGGTTATCAAAAAACGCGGAACATCGCCTCTTATTCCACACCAATTAATATCTCTAATTATCTTTTTGTGTCTTATGCTCTCCATGCGATAATTAATTTTCGAAATTCGGACTCGGTTAGGACTTTTTCGGGTTATAAGGTGCATTGGGTAAAATGAAAATGTTTGGAAATTTTAAAATTGGAAAATGTTCTTATGATGTCCGTTAGTGCTTGTTTTTAGGCTTTTGCTCATTCTTCTCTTCTTTTTTTCTATTTTTGACATTTTTCTTTTCTTGCTATTTTTGTTGAGCATTATTTTTCCTTTTTTTTACCCCTTTTTATTGCACCATTTGGGCATTATTGATGAATTATTCTATTTTCACAACTCCGAGATAAATGGGTTTTTTGGGTTAATCAAACGAGAAGGAAAAAATTTATTCGGCTCAGAATGGCTTACAAAAGGGGTAATTTTTCACAACATTTTATGGCTACTATTTTTGGGTAACAAACGATGGCCTAATTTCATATGTACGAATTACTCATTATTTTACTGTACGTGTCTCAAGAATATATTTAGTTTATAGATATCTTTAGTGCATTTTTCAAGACACAATTCCACTCGTTTCCCGTAACCAATCAAGACAATAAATTAGAGATCTTCGACGACTTTTTTAAACACTGAAAAGAACTTTGAGTCAACTAATAACTTGTATTGATTTAAAAACTCTCAAAAACCTATAGGCTCAAAATCTCACTGGGTTGATTAATCTCCACACTTATTCGTGAAGTCGTGAGTTTTCTTTCAATTCCATATTTGGTCAATTTAGACTTTTTGCATTTGAATTTTTACAATTTGAGACTTAAAAAAAATTGTGATATTTTTGAAAAGTTTAAATTCCAATTTTTATTTATTTTGAAGAAAAATATTTTTTGCTTTTTCGAATTTTTCAATTTTTTGAAATTTTCTAAGAAATCATACCTGGATCGAACATATGATCAAGTCAATGAAACTAAACAATAAATGGGAAGAATATACCCACACCCCCTAACTTAAATGTTGAATTGTCCTCAATGCAAATCAAGAACACAACATAAAGAGAGGAAAAGAAAGATATTACCCAAATGAAGTGATCCACGATAAGTACGAGTCCATTGAATCTACAAAACATGTTAGAACCAAGCATAACAAAAACTTTAACTAAATACTCTTAACTATAATTAAAAAAAAAGCGAAAGAAAGAAGCTAACTATTTACAACCTACGATTTGAACTTCTAATAAGTTATACACTAGAAGTCGAAAAATTTAAGGGTCCACCCAAAATACGATATGACATTGAGGTATAATAGGTGTAACCTAATTTTCATTTATGACTCCCAAAAAATAAGAAATTCGTTTGAACAACGAAAGGCATGTGGGAGATGGAGAACATGAACCATGACCAATTAAAATTTTTAAAGTGATGACGGGGGACTTGGATACTAGGGGAGACAAGTACAATTGGGATCCAGGAAAAATAAAACCACATCCCAAAGATTTTTCAAGTTGTATGGGAGGCGGGGCGCACAAAAAGGAAGAATCTTGTGACACCCCACCTAATTAAATACCAGGTGATCAGTCCTTTATTAAATTATAACCAAGGTGAACGGTTGGTTCATTCTTAGCATCACTGTCGCAAAAATAACTTTTCAAATTAAACACCCTAAATAATTAAGCTAAGTGTCAAAACCATTTAAAACATTATTTCCATATTTAATTTAAGCCCAATAATAAAAACTTTCATAATTCATAGTTTAAGAGTCACACAATAACTAGACTGAAAAAGATCATCCAAGCAATTTAAGCATTCAAATAACTAATTCCAACTTTAAAACTTCAAAGGAAAAACATCCTGACAATAACAAATCCCAAAGTAAAAAATACTGAAAATAAATGAATCACAGTCTCTCACAAAACCAATTGAATAAGAAAAAAGGGCGACACATGCCCAACTGGATTAAAACAGAACTAGGAGTGGAATCAATAATGAGGTCGTCTAATCAAAACTCCTGCAACTCCCACCTAAGCTGCGGCACGTTCCTTCCAAAGAATCCTAAGCATGATGCCCCTATGGTTGGGTACCTGTAATATATACATATATATAAACAAGAGAGAAGAGATAACAGGAAACGCGTCAGAGCCCAATTGTAAAACAGTTTAAAAATTCAGTTTAGCAGTATTTAAAATGCTTACTGGCTAATGCAACAATCATATTAGTATGCGACGCTCTCTTGAGAAGTTCTCACGCTCTTCTAATGTGCATACCTATCGCACTACTAATCCCCATAAGTTAAGCTTATCTTAAATTCTTCATAAGGTTTCATGCCGACACTTTTCTAGGGCTAAGATGATTAATTTCTGAGAGTAAAGTATTTATAAGAATTTCATTTTATTATAAAGTCTTTCGGTATTGCCTCAAACTTTTCAAATACTTATTTTAAAGTCGAAATATTTATTCATTACTTAACTACTTTTAGTCACAATAGAAAGTTCCAAATTTCAAGTTTATATATATATATATATATATATATTAATCACTCATATAATATATATATACTATCGTCACCCCAAATAAAATTTATGGTGCTGGCATACTCTGCTATCAAGTCCCCGTACCACTCGTACTAAGGTAAATACTAGTTCGGAATCACTCTCAACTGTATTAACACAAAACACATACAAATTGAGGCGAAGCATAGTTCCAAGTCACTAAGAGGTCAGCACATACCCTCACGTCTCTTAGGACCGTCTGACTATCGATCAGATAGCCTATACCAATGATTCCTATGTTCTAGGGTACAAGTCACTATCCCCCATAAAGGTCCCATCGAGATAAGATTTTCCCGACGTGGTAACCTCAGTGATAGCAAGTAGCGCGGGCATGATTTTTACACGTATATAGTATATGCACAAACACAGTCATATATATGTATACTACCATTCCCATTTCTAAATTAGGTACACCCACGGCCCATACTTATGATATTCGTTCTTAGTACACATTACTAGATTGTCCCGTATAACGGCTCGTCTCTTTTATTCTTATTTATGGGATCATCCCAAACATACTTCTCATCACTCGTAGTATCTTATCTCCCTAATTATAATTTCAGTGGGTACTCTCTTATTTTACTACGTAACTTCGTTACGAGTCTCACTCCTTTATACACACGTTCCCATTATTACTTAAGTGTAAATCACTCCCCGTTAACACTAATTTCGTCTTTACATTAAATGCTCCATTTTTTTACAAAGTCCTACTAGTCCTCTTTATGTCCCAAAATATTCTTACAATATTGTTCAAAGGTTACCACTCATTGTAATTGAAATAAACTATTTAAAAGAGGAACATGAATTTTCCAGGAGGGGTCAATCGATCGATGGAAGTGGGTCGATCGATCGATCATCGATCGATCGATGCTCTTTGGCCGATCGATCGATCAAGCAGTTATGGCGAAACTGCAGAAATACCAGTTACGGTAATCCTATTCCAAACTCATCTAAATCATCATTTTTACTCCCAAACTCCCAACAAATGATACTACAAGTCTTATATACCCAATTAAATAATATTCTATGTACGACATGTGAGTTTCCATCAAGTATAACGAATTAAAACGGAAAAATCTATATAAGTCTCAAGAACCCTAATATTTTCTTTAACTTAGTTCTTCCCATTCTTTGTTCTAGATTTTCTACTCCTAATTCAATGCAAATTCGTGGTTCAACCTCTACATATAAAATAGATTTCCAGAATATGATTTTCACCTCTACAACATGTAAATTCTAGTCTCCAATATGATTTTCTTTCACGAAAACTTGTTCTAATAAACCCTAGACTAATATAATTGAAGCATTAACTAAAATAAAGAAAGATAGATACTTGCCTGGAAATCTTTGTTTCTGATTTTTGGAAGAAATTGGTGTGGTTGTGATCCTCGTCGCGCGATCTATAATTTGGCGGTGACGGCGGTGCAAACGGTGGAGTTCTTGACCTAGAACTCCTTGGAAAGCTTTTCCTCTTCCTCTCCAATGGTCGTTCTTCATTTTTGGTTATGCTAACCATAGAAGACAACCCATAATATCTGATGAAACCTTAAAAAATTCGTGGGTTTCCATGCCCAAAAATACAAAATATCTAAAACGCCCTCCCGGGATGCTAATTAGGCCTAAAAACACCCCGAGACCCAATCTAAACCCCCGGGTACATTATCATGACTATCTCGACCCTTCCGGACACATTGACACACTCAAAATAACTATACAGGTGACTTATAATTTGTTCAGTTTTAATAATTCGAATTTAATCTCGACACGACATAGGCGCATCCCTATAAAATTTCCAAAATTATCAAATTAGATTCTCGTGATAATTTTACTAAATTTAATTACACATCTTACTTTACCTATAAAGTAATTTACAACAAAATTCCAATAATTACTAACTCTCATCACGCTAGTAAATATTTAAATGATTTTCGAATTAATATTAAATTAATATCTCTAATTAAATTTAATAAATCCCCAAAATTTAAAAGTCCTAAAAATACGGGGTATTATATATTTTTTCCCTAATAACGGAATTTCGTCCCGAAATTCAAAAAATAAGGTATACCTGGTAAGAATAACTCTAGGAATTTCTCACGCATGTCTGCCTCACGCTCCCAAGTGGATTCCTCCACATTATGATGCTCCCACTGGACCCGTACAAGTGGGACTACTTTCGACCTCAATCTCCTTTCGTTATGGTCTAGAATAACCAGTGGCCTCTCCTCGTAAGAGCTATCGGGCTGTAGGTTAATCTCCTTAATCGCGATGTGTGTGTTGGCCATGTCATCCCAAAAGTATCGTCTCAATGATGAGATGTGGAATACATCGTGAATTCGGTGTAAATGCTTTGGCAGTCCCAATCTGTATGCTACCGACCCAATCCTCTCGATAATGGGAAATGGTCCCACGTACCTTGGGGCCAGTTTCCCTTTCTTTCCAAACCTCATCACTCTTTTCATAGGATATACACATAGTAATACTTGGTCCCCCACATTAAATTATCGAAAAAACTGTTTTGCATCGGTGTAGCTTTTCTACCTATCCTGGGTTACCCGAATACGACTCCTGATAAGCTCAATCCTAGCGGAGGTTTCCTGAATCACCTCTGGTCCTAGAAACTTGTTGTCCCCCACCTCTTGCCAATAAGTTGGAGAACGACAAGACCTTCCATACAATGCCTCAAATGGAGCCATGCCAATCGTGAACTAATAGGAGTTATTATAAGCAAACTCCACCAGTGGAAGGTGTGGCTCCCATCCTCCTCCAAAATCAAGGATACACATGCGTAGCATATCTTCCAACATCTGATTGGTACTCTCTGTTTATCCATCTGGCTGTAGGTGATAAACTGAATTCAATCTCAACTCTGTACCTATTACCTCCTTAAAGCTCTCCCAGAAATGTGACACGAAAATCTTATCTCTGTCTGACACAATATCCAGGGCACCCCATATAGTCTAACAATCTCGGCAATGAAGAACTGAGCATACTGGCCCGTGGTATAGTTTGTCCGTACTGGCAAAAAATGAGCCACCTTGGTCAAACGGTCCACAATCACCCAGATGGAGTCGTGACCCCACTGTGATGTAGGCAACCCAGTAATAAAATCCATGGAAATACTCTCCCACTTCCACATGGGTATTTCCAACGACTGAAGCAACCCTGATGGTTTCTGGTGGTCTCCCTTTACCATTTGTCTAGTAGAACACTTGTACATGAACTCAGCAATGTCCTTCTTCATCCCACTCCACCAGTATTATTGCCTCATATCCTGGTACATCTTATCTCCCCCGGGATGCACCGTAAATCTAGACCCGTGAGACTGTGTCATCACTGCATGACGTAGGTCTACTCCTTCTGGGACTACTAATTTCCCATTAAACCCTAAACCTCCATTGGAACCAACTGAATAGGACTCAGCACCCTCAGCTAAAAGTCGTACAATCTGTTCCAAGAAAAACGAGTCTACTGTCTGTATTACCCTCATAACAATCTCTGGTGTTACTGTCATGACAGATATGAAAATATGGGCTACCGCGTTCGGGTGACCCAACTCTTTCCACTTTGTTCTCTAGACGTCCGCTACGTCGTCTACCGGTCTATGGGTCAGCACATCAGCAACCACGTTAGCCTTCCTTGGATGGTACTATATATCAAATTGATAGTCTTTCACAAACTCTAACCACCTGCACTGACGCATACTCAGCTCTCGCTGAGTGAACTGGTACTGCAGTGACTTGTGGTCTGTGAACAAGCGGACCTTCTCTCCCAATAAATAATGTTTCCATATCCTCAATGCAAAGACGACTGCTGCTAACTCTAGGTCGTGAGTGGGGTAATTTCTCTCGTGCGGCTTAAGCTTATGGGAGGAAAAATCTATAGCCTTCTCCTCCTGTTGAAGTACTCCTCTGAGTCCCCGTAAGGAGGCATCAGTGTAAACCAGATACTCCACTCCCGGCTTGGGTAAAGCAAGAACTGGTGCCGAAGTCATCTTATCTTTTAGCTCATCGAAAGCCAATTGACAAGTATCGTTCCAAACATATGGTACCCCCTTGTGAGTCAGGTTCGTCAATGGACCCGCTATCTTGGAGAACCCTCGGATGAATCTCCTGTAGTACCCGGCTAACCCCAAGAAACTGCGCACAAAGTTGCTCCCCTCAACTGGTCGAACAGATCATCGATTCGAGGCAACGGATATTTGTTCCGTATCGTGACCTTATTCAGCTCCCGGTAGTCCACACATAGCCTAAGTGAACCATATCTCTTCTTTATAAACAAAACTAGAGTGCCCCAAGGTGAGGTACTCCTACGAATGAAGCCCTGACTTAAAAGCTGCTCTATCTGATCTCTTAACTCCCTCATTTTTGCTAGAACCATACGGTACGGAGCGCGTGCTATCAGTCGAGTATCCAGTAACAAGTCTATGATGAAATCTATCTCTTGACTGGGGGTAGGCCCGGTATCTCCAGAAATACATCAGAATACTCACAAATAACTGGGATCGAGTCTAAGGGAATCACGACCTCCTTAGAGGTATCCTCCTCTATGTAATACAAATGAGCAGAAGAGCCTCCCTCTGGGCGAGGCATCACCACTAGAAACATCTCCTGCCCCAGAATGGCAAAGATAATACTCCGATCGAAACAATCTATCATGGCTCTGTATGCTGCGAGCCAATCCATGCCAATAATAACATCGTGCTCATGCATATCTAAGACTAACATGTCTGCTGGTAAGATTAAGTTACCAATCTCTACTTCCACACCCCAGCATATAAAGAAGATTAACGACCCATTTCCTAGTGGTGATTCTACGCATGTCACAGTGCTCTCTCTTATGGCTAACAATCCTAAGGCCTTCGTAAAATGAGTAGCTATAAAATAGTGTGTCTCCCCAGTATCAAATAAAACCCGACCTATAGTACCATGGATAGGAAACGTACCCTCAATCACAGGTGGTGCCTGAGGAGCTGCTGCCTGATGGACGTTACAGACACGTCCGTACTGCAACTGCCCCTGCTGTACTGGTGCTGCTGGGATGGCTGGTAGGGGTGGTGCCTGAGCTGGTGCTGGGAGTGCGGTTGGAAAAGTGGACTTTGTGGATCATTATGGGCACCCTGCTACTGTGGGTCCTTATCTCCCTCTGGACAATCCTGGTGCCTATGGCCATTTTTACCACACCCGAAGCATCGACCCCTAAGATTTCCTCCCCTCTGTCCCTGCTGATTACGGCCCTACTGGCCGTTACCACCCCGTTATTGGCCCTGCTAAAAATAATGTTGGCCCTGATGGCCCTGCGGTTGACGGTGTTGGCCCTGCCTAAATCCCCTAAATCCCTGTCTGGAGTCACCTGATCAAAATCCCCCATTATGATGAGTCTGCTCATTATATGTCGGTGCTCCACCAGTACTACTACCCCTGTCCTGCCCTACTGGCTGGACTCTCCTACTCGTTTTCTTCGCTGCAGATGGAAGCGGTGATCCTGGCAGTGTAATAAAGCATCATTAAGTACATCTGTGTAGGTACTCTGCGACAGATTGCCTATGAGGTGCTGATGGATCCTCCAGGCCAACCCGTTCACAAACAACAATATCTTCTTCCCCTCAGTGGGTGCCTCATCTGGCACTATAGTGAGAAGTCTAGTGAAATCCTCCTCGTACTCAGCAACAGTCGTATTCTCCTATTTCAGATTCAGTAACTTCCACCTCATCTCAGTCTGCATGATGGATGGAAAGTATTTGCGGTCAAACCGCGCCCAAAATGACTGAATAGTGATAATGTCCCTCTCCTCCAAGGTGGTGGTGGATTCCCACCACTGTAAAGAGGCCCCCACTATCTTGAAGTAAGCCAACAACTGTTTCCGCACGTCTGTGCACTCGTGCATGCATAGATGCCTATGGATATCTTTCTTCCATTGGCTCGCTACAATGATATTCGAACTACCCGTGGACTCTGGGGGATGTGCCTTCTGAAAGGCATCCCTAACCCGCTCCCATGCAGATGGAAGTTATGATGTACTGGCGCCACTGCCTGAACCTGGGGTGGAGCCTGCTGCACTACTGCTAATGCGTCATTCACCGCCTGGGCAATGATAGTGGATACCTCTATTGCGTTCATCACTCCCTGAGCCGGAGCCGCTGGCTGTTCAGCCTGGGCACGTCTGTCTTTGGGTGCATGTCTCGGAAGAATCTGAAAAGAGAAGGAACTTTATTAGTCTACAGTTATTAGCAAATCTCAAATAGCTGAAGACGTAAGTGTAAATGCAAAAATACAGCAATCCTAAAAATAAGGCTCTATATCAAGGACGCTAAGCTAAAAACGAGATAAGCCGTACAGATCCTAAAGGACACTAGAACCTGATACTCTGATACCACCGGTGACACCCCGCCTAATTAAATACCAGGTGATCAGTCCTTTATTAAACACCCTAAATAATTAAGCTAATTGTCAAAACCATTTAAAATAATATTTCCATATTTAATTTAAGCCCAATAATAAAAACTTTCATAATTCAAAGTTTAAGAGTCACACAATAACTAGACTGTAAAAGATCATCCAAGCAATTTAAGCATTCAAATAACTAATTCTAACTTTAAAACATCAAAGGAAAAACATCCTGACAATAACAAATCCCAAAGTAAAAATACTAAAAATAAATGAATCACAGTCACTGACAAAACCAACTGAATAAGGAAAAAGGGTGACACATGCCCAACTGGATTAAAACAGAACTAGGAGTGGAATCAATAATGAGGTCTTCTAATCAAAAGTCCTGAACTCCCACCTAAGCTGCAACACGTTCCTTCCAAAGAATCCTAAGCATGACGCCCCTATGGTTGGGCACCTGTAATATATACATATATATACAAGAGAGAAGAGATAACAGGAAACGGGTCAGAGGCCGATTGTAAAACAGTTTGAAATTTTAGTTTAGCAAGTATTTAAAATTCTTACCGGCAAATGCAACAATCATATTAGTATGCGGCGCTCTCTTGAGAAATTCTCACCTCTCTTCTAATGTCCACACCTATCGCACTATTAATACCCACAAGTTAAGCTTATATTAAATTCCTCATAAGGTTTCATGGCGACACTTTTTTAGGGCTAAGATGATTAACTTCTGAGAGTAAAGTTTTTATAAGAATTTCATTTTATTATAAAGTCTTTCGGTATTGCCTCAAACTTTTCAAATACTTATTTTAAAGTCGAAATATTTATTCATTACTTAACTACTTTTATTCACAGTAGAATGTTCCAAATTTCAAGTCTATATATATATTAATCACTCATATAATATATACATACTATCGGCACCCCACATAAAATTTATGGTGCTGACATACTGTGCTATCAAGTCCCCGTACCACTCGTACTAAGGGAAATACTAGTTAGTTCAGAATCACTCTCAAACTGTATTAACACAAAACACGTACAAATTGAGGCGAATCATAGTTCCAAGTCATTAAGAGGTCAGCACATACCCCCATGTCTCTTAGGAACGTTTGACTATCGATCAGATAGCCTGTACCAAGGATTCCTATGTTCTAGGGTAGAAGTCACTATCTCCCATAAAGGTCCTATCGAGATAATACTGTCCCGATGCGGTAACCTCAATGATAGCAAGTAGCGCGGGCATAATTTTTACACGTATATAGTATATGCACAAACACAGTCATATATATGTATACTACCATTCCCATTTATAAATTAGGTACACCCAGGACCCATACTTATGATATTCGTTCTTAGTACACATTACTAGATTATCCCGTATAACGGCTCGTCTCTTTTATTCTTATTTATGGGATCATCCCAAACTTACTTCCCATCACTCGTAGTATCTTATATCCCTAAGTATAATTTCAGTAGGTACTCTCTTATTTTACGACGTAACTTACTTACGAGTCTCACTCCTTTAGACACACGTTTCCATTATTCCTTAAGTGTAAATCACTCCCCGTTAACACTAATTTCGTCTTTACATTAAATGCTCCATTTTTTTTACAAAGTCCTACTGGTCCTCTTTATGTCCCAAAATGATTTAACAATAACGTTCAAAGGTTACCACTCATTGTAATCGAAATAAACTATTTAAAAGAGGAATATGAATTTTCCAGGAGGGGTCGATCGATCGATGGAAGTGGGTCGATCGATCGATCAAGCAGTTATGGCGAAACTGCAGAAATACCTGTTACGGGAATCCTATTCCAAACTCATCCAAATCATCATTTTTGACTCCCAAACTCCCAACAAATGACACTACAAGTGTTATATACCCAACTAAATAATATTCTACGTAAGACATGTGAGTTTCTATCAAGTATAACGAATTAAAAGGGCAAAACCTATATAAGTCTCAAGAACCCTAATATTTTCTTTAACTTAGTTCTTCCCATTCTTTGTTCCAGATTTTCTACTCCTAGTTCAATGCAAATTCGTGGTTCAACCTCTACATATAAAATAGATTTCCAAAATTTGATATTCACCTCTACAACATCTAAATTCTAGTCTCCAATATGATTTTCTTTCACGAAACTAGTTCTATTCAACCCTAGACTAATATAATTAAAGCATTAACTAAAATAAAGCAAGATAGATACTTGCCTCAAAATCTTTGTTTCTGATTTGTGGAAGAAATTGGTGTGGTTGTGATCCTCGTCGCGCGATCTACAATTTGGCGCTGATGGCGGTGCAAACGATGGAGTTCTAGGCCTAGAGCTCCTTGGAAAGATTTTCCTCTTCCTCTCCAATGGCCGTTCTTGGTTTTTGGTTATGCTAACCCTAGAAGACAACCCCTAACATTTGATAAAATCTTAGAAAATTCGTGGGTTTCCATGCCCAAAAATGCAAAATGTCTAAAACACCATCCCGGGATGTTAATTACGCCTAAAAATGCCACGAGACCCAAACTAAACCCCCGGTATATTATTTTGACTATCTCGACCCTTCCGAACACATTGACGTACGGGTGACTTATAATTTATTCACTTTTAATAATTTGAATTTAATCCTGACACGACACAGACGCGTCTCGATAAAATTTCCAAAATTATCAAATTAGATTCTCGTGATAATTTTACTAAATTTAATTACACATCTTACTTTACCCATAAAGTAATTTACAACAAAATTCCAATAATTACTAACTCTCATCACGCTAGTAAATATTTAAATGATTTTCGAATTAATATTAAATTAATATCTCTAAATAAATTTAATAAATCCCCAAAATTTAAAAGTACTAAAAATACGGGGTATTACAAATCCATCTTGGAAAATAATTCAAGCAAATACTCCTCGTCGATAAAAGGTTTAAATGTGTTAAATGTTTCAATCGTCTCATAGGAATCTAGCAGTACTTGTAATGGTTCAATAACAGAGAATGAAAATGATGATTGTTGATACCAAAATTTACCATCTTACACGGACCAATTATAAGCCAACACGTGTCATCCAATGTGTCACAAGTCCAAGTCATCATAATGCAAAAGCCCGATGAAGAAGGAAGCCCAACCAACAGGGAGGACCGATAAACTGTCGAAAATCCAACCTGTATAGCTAAATAAGCGACAGCAGTCGTACAACCTGTATAACCAGTGAAGCCACAACAGTAGTATACTTAATTCTCATTATGCATTGATGTAAATTCCTAATAAATGAAGGCATTCCATCATTTCACCCGACAACTATCAACACCCCTCGTGGGTTATAAATACATTGTAACACCCTCATTGCAGGGGATCGAAAAACAACTCAAGGCACTCAATAAATAACAGTTGACGTAAGTTATTCCGCCGAACCACTTTAAAAATATTTTTGTCTTGCTTGTTTTACCTATTTTATCCGTGATCAATTAATTAGGCCTAGTCTAGTTTTTTGCATCAACAGATTGGCTCCGTCTGTGGGAACGTATTGCTAAACGTTTTCATTAATTCATCATCCGTGGCTAAAATTCCAGAATTAAGCATCAGAAATGAGGGAATTCTGCCTAATCCCTCTGCCCTTCCAAACAATAATGATTTAATTAGAATTTTGGCTAGCTTGGCCAAGGGTTAAGAGACTATGCAAGATACGATACGACAGTTAGCTCAAACTATGCAAGCTGGAGTCCTTACATAATTTAATCAAAGGAGTATGTCACCACCGCCAATAAGGAGTGTTGGGCATAGCCATTCTCGGACTTCAAGGGATCCTTCGTACCTTTCTGGAGAAACTTCTTCTATCAGGATTACTTATTCCTTTGATGAACAATCCCTCATCCCAGAAAAATTGAGTGCCTTAGAAATTCTAAGTAGGGCCCTCTCCTTTCGATCGTTTGGGACCCAAGGGAAATGCCCTCCGGGTTGCGTCAGGAAATACTCGATGACCAAGCGACTTGAGGGAAGGTTTAACCCAATCCAGATTGAACACCCGACAAACTTCTCAGTCTAGTTAAAGAGAAGGTTCCTAAGAAGAAAGCTCAGCATGATCAGTCGGTCGGTATAAAAAATCCGCCACCCATAGATCTTGTGTTAGCAGTGATGCTTGGAAGGGTTCCATTCAACTTTTGGAAGATAGGTTGGGAGAATTGGCCAAGGCCAAGAATCCTCTCCATAGAAGTTTTATTAAGGGATGTCCCTTTGTTCAAACCATTATAGATTTCCCAACGCCAGCCAAGTTTAAAGCTCCAGTGGTCACTCCTAAGTATGATGGGAAGACTGATCCGGTTCTTTATATATAATAATACCAAGAAGCAACTGATATCTATGTTGTTCCTGATGAGATGAGGTGTAGGAAATTTTAGGAATAATCACTGGATCTATTTAAATCTGGTATAATAGTCTTCCTCAAGGGAAGATTTCTTACTTCCAACAGCTCGTCAAGCGATTCATTGGTAATTTTTACTTTGGAGCAAAACTAGTGAAGCGAGTAGCTCATTTGCTTAGTGTGAGACAGAAGGTGGGAGAAAGTACTAGGGATTATATCACTCTTTTCAATAATGAGAAATTAGAAGTCATTGATTACGAAAAGAAGACTACAATCACTGCCCTCATGAGTGGTTTGCTTCTTAACAAATTATATTATACTTTGGCAAAAGATCCTCTGAGGACGATGACAAAATTGATGGTCGAAGCAACAAAGATTATGAACACCGAGGAAGCTATGGTTCTAAGAAGAATTTAGATGCAAAGGCAGAGGCGAAGACAGAGGGGAAGTTGGACAAGAAGGAGCACAAGAATCATAATGGGTGCACAAATTCTAAAGTAAAAGAAAGCCTAGATCGACTAAGAAAATTTACCAATTACACCCCCTTAACGGTAGATATACATCACGTTTTGGAAGAGATCAAGCACAAAAATGATTTGAGTTGGCCTAAAAATTTAAGGTCACATGTTGATAAGAGGAATAAGTTCAAGTATTGCGAGTTTTACAAAGATCATGGTCATACGACCAACTAGTGTATTTCTCTCCAGAATGAGATAGAGGCACTCATCCGAAGAGGAAAATTTGACAGATTTATTGATTGGTAAGATGGTGGAAGAACTGGAGTTAGAGGTCGACAAAGATGTAAATCACCTATTAAGCCTAGAGAATATAAGAAGAGGAACCATGACGATGATCCAGAAGACGATCCTGATCTCCCTAAGAAGACTAGACAACCTGAACGCGGGTATTCACACTCAATTTTAGATCCTTTGACTGTCGTATGATTACAGGTAGAGATGTAGGAGGAGGAGATTATATAGCTAAAAGGAAGGCTTACCTCAATGAGGTTCAAGCCTGTTCCTATATCTAGCGAATCAACCTCGTCGAGGAAGACTGACCAAGGCAAGTTAACAAAGATAAGCCCGTAATTGGTTTTTTTAAGAACGATCTATCTGGAGTATTGTATCCTCATAATGATCCTTTAATGATCAAGGTCAGAATGAAAGAGGTACTGGTCGCAAGGACGCTAGTGGATAACGACAGTTCAACGGACATTATGTTCTTCCCCTATTTTGATAGTTTGTGTTTAAAACTCAGCCAACTAGAGCCTTACCATAGTCCACTTGTTGGATTATCTGGCGAGAAAGTATTTCCATTGGGAACAATCAAGCTAGATGTGTTAATCAGGACATGGCCGACAAGTAGGACAAAGAAAGTGAGATTCTTTATAATGGACAAAAATATTCATTCTGCTTACAACATGACCATGGGAAGAGTTGGTCTGAAGAAGTTCGAAATTGTACCTTCTACTATTCATCAATGACTCAAGTTCCCAACCAACTTTGGAGTGGGAGTAGTAAAAGGAGTCCAGAAGGTAGCTTAGGAATGCTACTATTCATCTGCTGAGGAGGAAGATATGTTGGAAGTAAAGAGGAAAAGAACCACTTATTGAGTGGATATATCTGAATTGAAAAATGAATCTGAGGTTGAAACCTTAGATCCAAGAGATGAATCTGATCTCGTAAAAGGACAAGTGATGGAGGCAACAGAAAGCATTATTCTAGACAATGATAAACCAGAGCGAACCACTCAAATAGGAGCGTCATTGGATGTGGTTCACAAAGAGGAATTGGTGGCCTTCTTGAGATGAAGAAAGCAGGTGTTCGCATGGAGCCATGAAAATATGCCTAGTATAGACCCGAACTTCCTATGCCATGAGCTTAATGTGAATAAGGAGGTTAAACCTGTAAGCAACAAAGAAGAGTTTTCAGCCCAAAGAAGAACTAGACTATACAAGAAGAGGTGGAGAATCTTCAAAAGTCTTCCTTTATTGAAGCTGTGAAGTACCTAGACTGGTTGGCCAATGTAGTTATGGTCAAGAAAAAAAACAATAAGTTGAGGATGTGTGTAGATTTTACTAACTTGAATAAGGTATGCCCAAATGATCATTTTCTTTTACCACGAATTGATCAACTGAAGGATGCTACTTCTGGGCACGAGTTGTTGAGTTTTATGGATGCATATTCTGGTTATAACCAAATCAAAATGAAGCTGGAAGATAGATAAAGTACTTCTTTTATTACTCCCCGAGGAACTTATTGCTATAATGTTATGCCATTTGGTCTAAAAAATGCAGGTGCCACTTATCAGAGATTGGTGAAAAAAGTATTTGAGGAGAAGATAGGTAAGAACATGGATCTGTATGTTGATGATATGCTAACTAAGAGTAAAAAAGTTATTGATCATATTACCGACCCCAGCTAGATATTTGACTAATTGGAGAAGCACCAGATGAAGTTAAACCCCACCAAATGGGTCTTCGGAGTTCAGGAGGGAATGTTCCTCGGGTATATAGTAAATCAAATGGGCATTATAGCTAATCCGGATAAGATTAACGCCTTGATAGAAATGCAATCCCCGACTAGTAAAAAGGATAGTCAAAGGCTAATAGGGCGTGTAGCAACACTCAACAGATTTATATCTCGAGCAACAGACAGATGTTTACCATTATTTAAGGTACTTAAAAAACCCTTCGAATGGAATGATGAATGTGAAAAGGCCTTCCTAGAATTAAAGAAGTACCTAGGAGAACCCCCATTACTTTCTCGACCAGTATTGGGAGAAAAGTTGTATTTGTATTTGGTTGTATCTGAATCAGCTGTTAGTTCTGCCTTGATCAAGGAGGAGAATATAGTTTAAAAGCCACTTTATTACACTAGCAAAGCTTTTCGAGGAGAAGAAGTCAGATATCCTAGACTAGAAAAGTTAGCATTGGCCTTCATTGAGGCTAGTAGACGAATAAAGCCCTATTTTCAAGCTCCCACCATTGTGGTATATACTAACATGACACTAACGCAAGCTTTGCATAAGCCATGGAAATCTGGGAGATTAATGTATTGGGCTATGGAGTTGGGGGAATATGACCTTGTATATGAACCGAGGACTGCTTTAAAAGGCCAAGATGTGGTGGATTTTATTATGGAATTCACTTACCCAGAGGTTCCCAAATAATAAGCGACTCTCGTCGAGAAACATTCAGGAGCCAACAGACCTACTAGAGATACGCCCGACCAACTCCAAGCAAGGGAAACTGCAGAAGAAATTACCACCGATCAACTAGAACCTTCCATCGGAGTACAAGAGATGAAAAAGAAATATGAGGAGGTAAAAGATAAAATCTTCCATCAAGGGATTCTGAAAAACCAAGCGTTTGACAACAAGATTCCCGTATGGAGTTTGTATGTTGATGGGTCATCTTGTGCAACTGGATGTGGAGCAGGAATCATCCTCAATACTCCAAATGAAATAGATATAGAGTATGCTCTACGATTCCAATTTCAAGCCTCCAATAATGAGTGAGAGTATGAAGCTGTGATCGTTGGTTTAAATCTGGCCAAATCACTTAATGCCGAGCAAGTTATGGTGTACAATGATTCACAGTTGCTGGTAAATCAAGTGTTGAACATATATGCAACTAAAGGAGAATTGATGTCCAGATACTTAGCTAAAGATTTGGAGGTAATTTGCACTTTGCTAGCTGTTCAAATGATCATAATTCCAAGATTAAAAAATACCCAAGCAGACGCACTTGCTCGGCTAGATTCAATAACTAGAATAAAGCTGCGGAGAACTATTCCTATCGAGCTACTTGCTAATAGGAGCATTGATGAAGATCTAGTGGTTAATTTTATTATGGTTGATCTAGGACCATCTTGGATGGATCCTATAAGACCCTATATTGAGGATAAAATTCTGCCAGCCAACCAACTTAAAGCTAAGAAGTTGAAATATAAAGTTGCGAGGTATATGCTAGAAAATGGTGTGCTATATATAGAAGAGGGTTAAGTACTGGTCTGCAACTATGTGTGCATCCATATGAAGTAAAAGATTTGATTGAGAAAGTCCATGAAGGGTCCTATGGGGCCCATATAGCAGGGAGAACTTTGTTAGGAAGAATCAACACACAAGGGTACTAATGGCCAACTATGTGATCAGAGTGTAGCTTTTTCCAGCAAGTGTGATAAATACTAAAGGTTTTCCAGCATACGCAAAACCCCATAAGATCTCTTAACACCCATCATTTCACCTTGGCCCTTTCCTATGTGGGGAATTGACTTGGTCAGTTCTCTGTCAACTACCCGAGGATGGTTCAAGTACCTGGTTATAGCTGTTGATTGCTTTACTAAATGGGTGGAAGTTGAACCCTTGATCGATATGTCATATGAGAAGGTGTATTAGTTCATTTGGAAGAATATCAATTGTAGGTATGGCTTGCCCTATGCCTTTATCACTGATCATGGCACATAATTTGATAACGATGAGTTTGTTAATTATTGTACCCAATCCAATGTTCAAAAAATCCATTATGCTCCTAGACATCCTCAAAGCAATGGACAAACAGAGGTAACTAATAGAACTTTGTTTAATGGGTTGAAGAAGAGGCTGTAAAATGCTAAATAAAATTGGATCAATGAACTGCATTCTGTCTTGTGGGCTTACCGAACAACCCCTAGAACAACTACTGGAGAAACTCCCTACATGTTAGCATTTGGTACTGAAGTTGTGATTCCTGTTGAGCTAGGTTTACCTAATCACAAAGTTTTTAATTTCAATACCCCAATCAGTGATCTGATGAGAAGGATGGACTTGGATATGCTGGAAGAGGTACGTGAAGATGCAGCCTTAAGGAATGCAATGTATCAGCAACAGACTGCCCATTTCTATAACAAAAGGGTGAAGCCGAGCAACTTAAAAGAAGGTGATTATTTTTTTGAAGAAAGTGATTCAAAATAATAATAATCTTGAAGCCAATTGGCATGGGCCTTATCGCATGATAGCAGTTATTCGACCAGGCACATATCGAATTGAGACTTTGGAAGGTGAAGAATTCAAGAACCCTTGGAATGCAGAACATTTGAGGAAGTATTATCAGTAATATAGTCATGTTGTACTCAGATCGTTTAAATATTAATGAGAATATGATTTCCCCAAAATTGTTATTTTTTTGGAGTACTATCGCTATGCTATACATTGCAAATGCATCACTAAAGGCACCAACAATGTTGGTCGTCAACAGATCCAATAATATTGGTCGTCAATACCAACCACCAACGAAATATTGGTCGGTATCAACAAAGGCACCAACAATGTCAATCGTCAATACAAACCACAAGTGAAACATTGGTCGGTATCAACAAAGGCTCCAACAATGTTGGTCGTCAATACAAACCACCAACGAAATGTTGGTCGGTATCAACAAAGGCACCAACAATGTTAGTCGTCAATACAAACCACCAACAAAATCTTGGTCGGTATCGACAAAGGCATCAATAATGTTGGTTGACAATAAAAAATGCACCAACAAAGTTGGTTGTCAATACATAAAAACCATGCCCAAATTCTTGGTTAACGAAGACCCGAATAAATAATTTTAATTTAAACTGGGCTAAAAGATGGGCAGATGTTCCACTCACGCCTGGGAACCAAGGTAACTAATGAAATTACCCAAAACTTGAGGTACATTAGTAGAAACATGGTGATGCATTGGTAATTGGTATAATACTTAGGATAATCCTAAGAATATCAATAAAACCGGTGAAAAACTACAGATTGAGAAATCGTCAATCCAAAATAGGAGATTGATTAAAAGTTGATCAATTCACAGTCAAAGACTAAGAAGACATTCATATATGAAGATTGACTAAACATTGATCCATTCACAAATTAAAAATTGATAAAATAATATTTTCATTAAGTCAATCAAATTAACATGCAGAAACAAAATACAAACCCTTATTCTACAAGGCGTTTTCCTTCAGCCTTAGAAACAGGATCCATGCCAGCTGGAGGATCATCCAAAGTATAAGGAGAGTTGATGAAGTTAAAATCCTGAAGTATCCTGGCATTGTTGTTACTAGGAGAATCAACCAGATGATGAGGTCAGACGGTCTCTAGTTCATCATGTAGCTCTTAATCTCCTAAGTGCTTTGAAATCAAGCATTGAGGAATATGATGAACAGGAATCCAGTTAACATCTAACTTGAATGGAGGATTATCAAGCTCCAGTAAACCTGGGTCATAACAATCCCATAATGAATCGTTCATATCCACCTTCATCACAGTTAAAGCGTTATTTCAACCCCATTTATAGGACTCATTCTTAGCCTGTTGCAGTTTATCATCAAGATGCCCCAGAGCTTCATTATACCAATCCATCCAAACCTCCCTTGACTGTTTATGGAATTGAAATGTTAATTTATCAACTTGAGATTGGATATTCTTCAGTACCCCATCCTTAATCTGTAATTGGGAAGATTGAGTGGATAATTTTTCATACAAGGTCTGCAGCTTCTGGGACATCTCAGCAATAGCTCGGTATTTAGCTTTTAACTGTGCGTCTTGATTGGAAAGGGTTAGTTAAGTCCTAATTTCTTATGTGGTTCCTTGGCCAGGCTTTTTTCTTGCTCAGGAGGAGGACGTAGGCTTAATCTTTTTTAAAGATTCCAACTCATCCCTTAATGTTGCATTTTCAGCCTCTAAAAAAGAGTATCCCTCATTAGTCATAGCAACAACAGTCCCAGAGGCAGACTTTAAAAGATTCACTTCATCCCTCAAATTATTATTTTCCTCTTCCTGAAGTTTGGTAACAGTTCTAGTTTTTTCAACTTCAAGCTTAAGTAAAGATTCCTTTTTATTGTAAACAGAAACAAAGTTATCAAAACCTCGACCTACACTTAAGCTTCGATATTTCTGCTCATAGCTCTGGTGCAACAGCGCAGTGGATTCTTTATGATGTTCTTGAAGTTCTTCTATCATCTCATAGTAAGAAATACTACTTGCTACCGCCCGATCAAGTAAATACTTCAAATACTTGTAGGTTTCTTTGTCCTGCTCTGATGCATCATCACTAAGAATTTGAATAATTTCTTCCTCGGATAAGCCTGTATGACCTGCTTTGAAAAAATCATTACATAACCTCAGTAGCTCGGTATCATTGGAAGACAGCTGCTCCATCTTCGTTACAAACTAGCAAGAAGAAATGATTCCCAATCAATAACAAGAATGAAGAACAGGCATAATCAACAAGAGACAAAAAGGAACAAAAGGTTTCTTTTATTGATAACAAAGAGTTTAAGTACAATGAAAATAAAGAAAAAGAAACAAAGGGAAAATGCCAAAAAACTTTACACCTTCTCCCTATCAATCTCAACCTTTTTGTCCTGTTCAGAAGAAGGGGCTAGGTATCATTGGAAGACAGTTGTTCCATCTTTGCTACAAAATAGCAAGAATAAATGATCCCAATCAATAACAAGAATGAAGAACATGCATAATCAATAAGAGATAAAAAGGAACAAAAGGTTTCTTTTATTAATAATAAAGAGTTTAAGTACAGTGAAAATAAAGAAAAAGAAATAAAAAGCAAAAGGGCAAATGCCAAACAACTTTCCACCTTCTCCCTATCATTCTCAACCTTCTTATCCTGCTCAGAAGAAGGGGTTACGGACTAAAGTTTCTCGATTTTCTCAGTTAGAGGAAGAGAAGATTCAGTGATTTTAGGTTGGTCGGTAGCAGATTCAACCACTAGAGAAGACTCTCCAGATCCAACTTCATCTTTAATCTCATCCTCAATGACAGGAGGAGGACCATGAGTATATCCCTGAAAAGTTTAGAGTCTTTAATAGTATTTAACTCCAGAAGGGAAGTAACCCAACCATCTCCAAAACATTTTTATTTTGCATACTCAATCTGAGCAGAGGCAGCGTAAATGGCTTTGTGTCAACCCTTGTCCCAACCAACACTAAAGGATGTCTTAACAGTAGACTTTCTCTTAGACCTTTTTGAGGTCACAAGTTCCTCAGCAGTCTTAGCCCTGCGCTTAGCTTCCTTTTCCCTGCGCTCCTCCTTCTTTGCCCTACGTGATGATGCTAAGATTCAGCACCACCAGATAAGTGATGATGAGCTCAAACAGTAACAACAATGGCAGCCATAGAGATATATATGCATATAAGTGTATAGAAGGGGATGATTATAAGAGGAATCGAATAATGATGTATAGTGGTTCAGCTAATTAGGCCTACGTCCACTGTGAGTGTGTGATCCACTAAATATGGGCACTAATGGCCATGGATACAATGCACATACGCCCACTCTCTCTCTCTCTACTGTGTGTACAAATAGAGTTTTAGCTAGGGTTACAATTATTGATCCCTTCACAGGGTTATAGGTGACAAGTATATATAGGGATTGGGGGGAGTAGTGTACCCCTCAAGCATGCATGGTGCATGTGAATTAGAGTTGGCAATTTTTGACACGATAACCCGTTTATGGTAATAACCCGAAATGACCCGAATTTGACACGATTAGCTTGTATAGATTTAAAAGTGCCCAAAACTTATACTCAAATAAAAATTAACGTGACCCAAAAATGACACGACTAACCCGAATTGCCACCCTAAATGTGAATGATGATCTAGCCAATCCCCTGTTGACACCTAGATGTGCTCCTTGTGATCAATGATGACATAATATTCCCTCACGTTAGGGGATGATATTATTATAACGGTCTAATCCACGTGCTATATAAGTCCCGCGCGCACTGTTCCATGCGTCTCCCAAATCATGCGCTGTGATGACATCACCCTCAGCCTAACATGTCAGGTCAAGGCTAAAGTTGATGGTGGCATCGGATCCGGCTGAATGTGGCCTCGGTTTAATGTGCCCTCGTTATTGGAGGATTTGAAGTTGAACCTCAGGGCGTACTCGACATCTATGCCGTCGGGTGCTGATACAATTAATCCAGCCCCGCTTCCGCTCTCACAATAAGACCCGTCAATAAATAGGTTCCACACAGCATGTTCCTCCGAGAAGTTTCCCTCAGTGAGGGACCCCTGTCTAAATAAATATCTCCCCGCTTCGTTTTTGGGAACTTTTTCTCTAGCGGTGCTTGTCTCAGCCTTTTTTGCTAATGAGTCAACAATTCTGCCTTGCCCTGCATCTGTCTTCTCGAGGCTCTTATCTTCACCCTCATCATCATCCCAAGTAAATTTAGTCATAAAATCTGTTAATGGTTGCCCCTTAATAGCCACCCTAGGTTGATATACAATGTCAAGCTCTCTCAACACTATGGCCCAGGCCATTAGCCTCCCTGATTTTTCTAGCTTGTGTAAGACCTGCCTAAGAGGAGAGTCAGTGAGGATGACCATTGTATGGGACTAGAAATACGGCTTCATCTTTCTTGAGGCATGGATCAAGGCATAAGCTAACTTCTTCATCCTTGGGTATCTTTGCTCTGCCCCCTGGAGAGCTTTACTGTTGAAGTACACAGGCTTTTATACTCCGTCCTCTTCTCTCACAATGGCTGTGCTGATGGATGATTCTGAGATGGCTAGGTACACATGCAGTCGCTCACCCTGCACTGGTCGTGACAACAGCAAGGGAGACCCTAGATAGGACTTTATCTCCTTGAAAGCCTAGTCACACTCTTCGTTCCATTCAAAGGCCTTTCAGAGAATTTTGAAGAATGGTAAACACCTGTCTGTGGCTCTGGACAAGAACCTATTCAAAGCAGCCACTCGCCCTGTGAGCCTCTGAACGTCTTTGATGGTCTTGGGGGTCTTCATTTCTATGAGAGCCTTTATCTTCTCAGGATTGGCCTCAATGCCTTTTTGGTTGACAATGAACACCAAGAACTTCCCTGCTCCGACCCCGAAGACACATTTGGCTGGGTTGAGCTTCATTTGGTACTTGTCCATCGTGTTAATGGTCCTCTCGAGGTCAGCCACATGATCCTCAACCTTCAAACTCTTGGTCAACATGTCATCTACATAGACCTCCATAGACTTCCCGATTTGGTCTTTGAACATTTTATTAACAAGACGCTGATACGTTGCCCCCGTATTTTTTAGGCCAAAGGGCATGACCTTATAACAGTATTCCCCTTGTCGATAATGACAACCATTTTTTTTAGTCTTCAGGGTTCATGAAGATCTGGTTGTAGCCTGAATAGGCATCCATAAAGCTCATTAACTCATGGCCTGCGGTAGCGTCTACCATTTGATCAATGTGAGGGAGAGGGAAGCTGTCTTTGGGATAATTTTTATTGAGATCAGTGAAGTCTACGCACATCCTCCACTTCTCGTTGGCCTTAAGGACTATGACTGTGTTGGATAGCCATTCGGGATAGATGACCTCCCTGATAAAATCTGCATATTCTAGCTTCTTGACCTCATCCCTAATGTCCTCATACTTTTCTCGAGAATAAATCCTCCTCTTCTACTTTATTGTCTTTGCACCCTCTACCATGTTGATCTTGTGGCTCATGATTTTGGGGTCGATTCCCGGCATATCCACATGACTCCATGCAAAGACACTATGTCTTCTCCTTAGAATCTTGATGAGGTCTTCTTTTATGTCTATCTTCAGAGTTTTGCTGACTTGGATGGTTTTTTTCGGCTCATCCTCATTAAGGATGATGGATTCTACCTCTTTCGCGGCTTCTCCCTTCTTCAGCTTTTTCTCATCTCTAGGGAGGGTGTCAATATTATAAGTAGTTGTTGCTTTCTTGTGCGCCTCTCTTTCTTCGACAGATTTGAAGTAGTATTCCTGTGCTGTCGTCTGGTCTCCTTGAACTTCCCATACCCCGTAAGGGGTCAAGAATTTTATCATCTGATGAACTGTGGATGACACGGCCTCGAATTCCTTGAGGTCCACTCACCCCAGTATAATGTTGTAGGCTGATAAGACTTGTTCATCCATCATAAAAAAGTTGACCTTCTTGGTAAGCCATCTCGGCCACTCGTCCCCCATCCTGACATCGGTCTCATATACTCCTGGAAGATGAACTTTTTCCCCACTAAAACCAATCAAGGGGTGATGGTATGGGACGAGCCTAGCACGACTGAGGCCTAAGGATTTAAAGCATGACCAGAACATCACATCTGCAAAACTACCCCCATCTACCAGGATCCTCGGCACCTCGCACCCGTGTACCCTGGTAGTGATGATGAGAGGCTCATCATATGGGGCTAAGAGGTTTTTGAAGTCCATTCTTAAGAATCCCACTATTAGAGTATACATATCAACTTTCTTCATCTTTTCTGACTTTGCTTCTATAGAGGTTGAATGCATAACTTTTATCACTGCCTTGGCTTCAGTTACATGGGCCTTCCTGTCTGCGACCTCTGACCCTCCTCCTGCTAGTCCATCGAAGGTCATGTTAACACCGAGTGAGATCATATTAAGTCTCTTGACAGGGCCATGGTCGTCTCTCGGTGGGAGGTCAGGGTCATCATCATCATCTGAAGGGTCGTCTTTTCTATTTGGAGGATCTTCTCTTCACTTATCACCCCTCTTCTTCCTAGGATCATCCCCTCGGCCCCTCTTGAAGGCACTCTTATCAATGTACTTCCTTAACTTCCCTTCTTTTAGCATTTTTTCAATTTCATCTTTCATGGCAAAACACTTGTCGATCACATGGCCATGGTCTTGGTGAAACTCACACCATAAGTTTTTGTTCCTCTTGTGAGGGGCTGCCCTCAACTTCTCAGGCCATTTCAAGGATAGGTCACTCTTTATCTCATTCAAAATGTGCTCGCAGCTGACCATCAGAGGGGTATAGTCAGCAAATTTGTCATCTACTAGCCTCTTTTTCCCCTCTTTGTTCTTTTTCTGGTACTTACCCCACTAGTGCCTCCTTTTTCATCTTTGTATTTTATGGCCATCTCCTCTTCGGTGTTCATCACCATTCCCGCGGTTAACAGCAATTCAGCCATCGTCCTTGGAGGTTCTTCAACATGCTTCCATAATAGCTTCCCCTTCTAAAGTCCTCCAATGAGCATTGTCATGGCTATGCTTTCCTCATAGTCCTCGACCTCTAACTTTTCTTTGTTAAATCTGGCTATGTAGTCTCTTAGACTCTCGTTCTTCCCCTGCTTAACATAGAGCAGGTGTGTGGTCTTCTTCTGTGGCCTCACTCCAAAGAAAAAGTTATGGATGAACCGGTCTACTAACTCCTTAAAACTTTCAATGGAATTCTTTAGAAGAGACATATACCAGACATATGCAGCCCCAGTCAGAGTGCCGAAAAAGGCACGACACCTCATCTCATCTGAGATAGAGTATATGTCTACTGCTGATTGGTACATCTCAATATAATGGATAGGGTTGGTACTCCCGTCATACCTTGGGGTGACCACAGGTGGCTTAAACTTAGATGGCATTGGGAAGTTGACTATCTTCGCCACAAAGGGTGAGCCTATGGAGCATCCTCTCTGAAAAGGGTCCCGGCTCTTCAGGAGGTCACCAATTTTATCCTCCAGCCTTTAGATCGAGTAGTTCCAGGGCCTCGTAGGGTAAGGTTGGTCGATGTTATCCCCTGTCGCCTCTTTGAGGTGGACAGAGGGTTCTGCTGCGGCAGCGCTTGTGTCGGTTGTTTATTTCCCCCTGACTTTCAGCCCGTCGGCCCCCTTGGGGTCGACCATCTACTGCCTCCCTTTTGGATCTCACAATACTTCTCGATATGGACAATTTTTCCTGTAGGTCATTTACTGGGCGTAGCCTCTCAAAGGCCGACCCCCTGCTCAGGAGATCGAAAGCAAAGCCCCTCGAGTGATCGTCAGGATTTTGCCTTCCATATTTTCCTTTGCTATCCTGGACAGGTCGCAAAGTATTGTTGGAGAACTCATACGGTTCCCAGCAATCAATGAGGGCCTCCTCCACCTCCAGATCATCATATCGATCTTCTCGACAGGGGTTTCCTGGCCTCCCTAGGCATAGACGCCGGGGTCAGCAACATCCTTTCGTCGTTGTGGAGGTGGCAGGTCTTTGCGTGGTGCCTGCGGTGGTCCCCTGGCCTCATGCTTCCCTGGTGCTGCTTCCAGAGTAATCATCTCTGGTGAGACTCCTGGTTGTCTTAGTATATTTTGGCTAAGAGCTGTAAATTGCTCTTGTATAATCTGCTGGCTTGCTGTTAAAGACTTCAGGACAACCGCCACATCAGCCATCTCAGACTGAAGCGGTGCCTGACCGAAACTAGGTCCTGCTCCACTATCCGGTGGAGGAGGTGGTGGTGGTAGAATCTCTGGTGCCATATGTTTGAGTTGTGAAGAGTTGAATGATGAAAAGACTGATGAGCTTGGGAACCTTAATGGGTCTCTTTCAATGGTGAAACAGGTCCATAAAGGGGGAGAACTGGTTCACCACCAGAGTGCTCGGTGAGGTCAAGATGTGTAAAGGAAGAGATGTCTTCTCGTTCCCACAAACGGTTCCAAACTGATGATACTGAGATTCAGCACCACCAGATAAGTGATGATGAGCTCAAACAGTAACAACAATGGCAGCCATAGAGATATATATATGCATATAAGTGTATAGAAGGGGATGAGTATAAGAGGAATAAGACAATGATGTATAGTGGTTCAGCCAATTAGGCCTACGTCCACTGTGAGTGTGTGATCCACTAAATATGGGCACTAATGTCCTTGGATACAATGGACATAAGCTCACTCTCTCTCTATTGTGTGTACAAGCAGGGTGTTAGCTAGGGTTACAATTATTGATCCCTTCACAGGGTTGCAGGTGACAAGTATACATAGGGCTTGGGGGGAGTAGTGTACCCCCAAGCATGCATGGTGCATGTGAATGATGATCTAACCAACCCTCTGCTGACACCTGAATGTGCTTCTTGTGATCAATGATGACATAATATTCCCTCATGTGAGGGGATGATATTGTTATAATGGTCTATTCAACGTGCTATATGAGTCCCACGCGCACTGTTCCATGTATCTTCCAAATCACGCGCTGTGATGACGTCACCTTCGGCCTAAGATGCCAGGCCGAGGATAAAGTTAATGCTGGCATTGGGTCCGGCTGAATATGGCCTCATATTATCATCCCCTCATACTGTCGTTCGGGCCATGATGATGGGTCGGCCCCTTGAAGGGTCATCTGGTCCATGATGAGGGGTCGACCCCTTGAAGGGTCGTCTGGGCCATGATGAGGGGTCGACCCTTTAAAGGGTCTTCTTGGCCGATCCTTCCTTTAATGGAGTCGTGGTCTTTGGACTCGTCTTGGGACTGAGCCCTCGTCTGGGTGGAGGACACCCTCGGCCTGGCCGAGGGTATATATGGGTATATCACTGCGCTTAGGTTCAAGGGCATTTTCATCACACGTCTGACGAGCAGTTTTAGCTATCATCAGTTTATCCTCCCAAGTAATCTTCTTAGTCTCTATGTCTTGCTGAGATTTAAGTAAAGATTTCTTCAAGCCAACCAAAGCTTCCTCTATATCATTTGAAGAAGGATCCCTGATTGCATCATCCTTCTCCAGCATATTATTAAAATGCACCAAGAACAGCAAGATAAGAAAATCAAGTTAGCATAAGAGAAATATAAAAGATAAGATAACCAAGAAGATGGAAATCACTTACTGATGCAAGGCTCTTAGCAGCCAATTTAGAAACCTTTACTCGGGGCAAAATGGCATCCACTCCCCTGCGGTCTAGAAGAGTACCATACTTGATCAATTTCCTGGCCAAAATAGGAGTAATAACTTCTGGAAGACCTGCCTCAGTAGAAGGTAATTCGACCAAGGTCTATTGGTCGGTCACCTATTCAACCTGCTTCTTGTGAGCCCTCTTCTAAGTCTCCTCAAAGGAAGTGCATCATCTTTGGGGGCTGCATCTTTGGGAGTTAAGTCTTTGAGGGCAGTGTCCTTGGGGACTGGGGGCTTCATAACATCCCCTATCTTTTTCTTGGCTCCTTCAACAGGTACTTAGGAGCCAGAAGTGATACCACTAAGAACATTAGGAAATTTTCTCTTCTTCATGATATTGGAAAGAGGAGTGTCTGAATCTTCCTGATCAAGATCAATCACCAGAGAGGGAGAAGCAACAGGTTGGGCATGAAGGAAGAAACGGTATTTCTGTATTTAAGCAAATAAGAAGCAAACCTAATGTGCTCCTCCACAATCGTCTTGTGAAGTCCCCAAACGAACTTCAATTCTTTTAAATTTACTTCACTCTCTTTGGGGGATTTTCTCTTCCTTTCAACTGCAATCACTGTTGATGTAAAAAACTAGATTTGATCTAATTAATTAATCACAGATAAATATGAGTAAAGAAATAAGATGAGAGATTTTTAAAGTGGTTCAGCCTTAATAAAATGGCATGCGTCCACTGTTTTGTATTACGGGGTGTCTTGCCTTGATCTCAATTATGTATGCCTGGTTGGCTTACCCTGCCATGAGGATATTATAATGTATTTATAGCCTTTGGGCTGTCAATGTGAATAGATAATACTCCTTTATCGATTAGGCATATACATCTGTACATAGTAACGAATGATGATAATACAAGAAATATTAAATATGTCTGGTTGTTTGGTCTTCCCAGTAAGTTGCTCGATATGCTGAGTAACTTGGTATGCTAAGTAGCTCGATAGATTGAGTAGCTCGGTACCTATTCCTGTGCCATATTGGATGATGCGTGTCTCCATATAATTGGTCCATGTTAGCTGACTAATTTTGGTATCAACATAAGCCCCTAATGTTTCACAGTTAAAATTTGATGTGAGAGTGTGGAACATTTTACTCAAAAAGTTTCTTTGGGCCTATTTTTCATGTCTTGATTAATTACAGACCTTCAACATTTGTAAATTTTTTCCACTTTTCGTAACAGTTTTGAGCGCAAAATGGCAAATTTGTAAATATTTTAAATTCTAATGACCGCTTGGGTATCTGCGTCTTTTTCCCTTAATTAGCCGTCGAGAACGCAGCTGTCGTTAATTGTGATCATTACTTTTCTTGTTTTTCGAGGCGGCATATATAAAGGTGATAAAATCCGATTGTCTTCTACCTTTTTTCCATCTTGTTTCCAAAACCCTTATTTTCTCATTTTTCTTCTTACGAACGTTCTTTCTTGTCATCTGCCTTAGCTGATTCCTCAATCTTCTATAAGAATTTCTTCCTTCCTTCTTATTACTTTGCTCCAGTCATTATGGTTTACCTTATCGAGTCATTAGATAAGTTTAGAGACGATTTTGAGATTCCTTATTAGTTTGATTTGGAGGAACCTACTTATCCTTCTAGCTTATTTTCTTTAGCTAAGGGACATTGGTTTCCCTCTATTTTTGTAGTAGAATGTGGTTTTTCTTTCCCGCCTAATCCCCTGTGTTTGAAATTTTGCCAATATTTTGGTATTGTACCTGCAAAAGTAGTTCCAAATACATGGAGGGTAGTTAATGGCATACATGGGCTAAATCAAATTCATGGAACTCATCTTGGGGTTCCTGAAATTATGTTTTGTTATAAATGAATCACTAGTGACACCACGTTCTATTTAAAAACTAGGCTTGTTAAATGAGCCTTAGTGGTCAATCTCCCTGATTCCAATAGGGATTATTTTAAACATGGGGTTGTGATGAAAAATTGGCAACACGCTCCATTAAAGGAGAATTACATGTACCAAGGTCCCAAATGTCCTCCTTATGGCAATGGGATAGGTTATTCTTTATTTTTTAAACTAGCTCTATTTTTGTTTGATAAAATGTGTCACTGACTTTTTCTTTTCTTTTTTCAATTTGAATTTGCAGTTGGCAATAAAAGAAAACCCTCAAAACAGAGTGATATTAATATAAAAAATTTGAAGTATATCTGGGTTTTGCATCAATCAGTTGCTGGGGAGCACGTGAGAGTTGCTTCCTATTTGTTGAAATATAGGAACACCACTTCCTCTTTTATTGCTCATCCTACTGCTCCTCCTTTGTTGATTGATCTTGAGCAGGCTCCGGAATCTTCTTCTGATTTGTCTACCTCCATTGTTGATTTGATGATGAAGAAAATGAGAATGCGTGATCTCTTAGCCAAAATTATCCCTGGTACTGATGGGGCAAAAAAGAACAAAAAATATGTCCCATCTGAAGGGACTAAGAAAAAAGATGTTGCTCCATCTGGGGGAGCAATCATACCTGTTAAGGAGGTCATCAAGAAGCCCCATGTTGTTCAAAAAAAGGCAGCACCTTTAATTGAAGAGGCCTCTCCTTTAAAAAGACTGTGAAGGGGTCTTGATGAGAAAACCATTGATGTTGCTGCTCAACCTGTTGGGGTTGAAATACCTTCCTTGAGGGCTAACCCTCCAGCCTTCATTGCTCCTGATTTGGCCAGGAAATTGATCTGGTCTGGAAGTCTTCCTGATCATAGAGATGTTGAGACCTATACTTCTCAGGGTAAAGTCTCTGATTTGGCATCTCAGCACCTTGCATCAGTAAGTGTCATTATACTCTGTCATTTCAGTTCTTTTAATTTTTATATTCTAACTTGAGTTTTTCGTTGCTTGGAATTTTTGGTGTATTTAAATAATATCTTGGAAAAGGATAAAGCTATAAAAGTTGCTTCCTCTTCCAGTGAAGTAGAATAATACCTTGTTAGGTTATCAAAATCTTTAGAAGATTCCCTACATAAATATGAGGATGACAAGATTTTTTGGGAGAATAAAATCAAGGCTGCTGAAATAGCTCAACAAAAAGCCGTGGATGCTATAAAAGAAGTTATTCTAGCTTGGTAAAAAGCCGTGGATACTTCCAAGGAGGCAGAGGAGAAATTGAAGGTCGCCATTACCAGCAAGGAGGAAGATGAAGGGAAGCTTGAAGAGGCTGAACGACGTAAGAAAGATCTTAAACATAAAGTAAAATATGTTGAAGATCTTCTTAGGGAAAATACTTCCTTGCAGAGGACGAAGAGAAGGTCTGTTGTAAAGGGTGGAACAAAGCTCTAACCGCTGCCTCTGATCAAATGGACTATGCAAGTTTGAAGTTCTTTAGGGATGGATGGGTTACAGCATTGAAAGATTTGAACATTGCTAAAGACTCTGAATTATTTCAGAAACATGTCCACGACCCTCCTCCAGCCATTGGAAAAGAAGAAGAAAATGAAGTTGGATCTGATGAATCTTCTGTGATTATGGTAGAACAAACACCTACTTCCATTATCCCTCAGTCTTTCGAGAAATTCCAGTAGACAATAACTTCTTCTGAACAATGTCAGCTGCCCTCCGAGCAACTTCAAGAACCAATTCCTTCTTCAAAATCAGCTGAAGATGTAGTGGGGAATAAGGATAAGGTGTAAATGTTGTTTGGAAATTTTTTATTTTCCTCTGTTTTCCCTTTGTTTGTACTCTGGTTGTATCTTTATCTATTATGATCAATAAAATTGACTTGTTACTTATCTGAATTTCTCCTCTACTGTCCAATATAGTTGTGTTGTTATTGATCTATTTTTAATTTTCTTTGCTAGTTTATTACCAGGATGGAGTTATTGTCATCTCATGAAACAGAGTTGATGAAGAAATGTACAGATTACTTCAAAGCTGGTCGTGCAGACTTTATTGAAGCACAAATAAGTGACATTATTGGACCTGATGCCTCTGAATAAGCAATTGAGGCTTATCAGTATTTGAAATATTTACTTGATCTTATAATAATGAATAACATAGCGTACTATGAAATGATTGAATATCTTTAAGTAATAATCGAAGAACTTCAACTTTAACACAAAGAAGCCACTGCTCTTCTTCATGAAGTTTATGAGAAGAAGTACCAACAGTTGAGTGCTGATCGGGGTTATGACAAATTTATCTCTGCCCATAATAAAAAAGAGATTATGCTGAGACTTAAAATTGATGAGCATAGAAATACTGCCAAACTGTTGGGGGAAGAAAATATTACTTTAAGAGAAGAATTGAAACAGCTAAAATATTCTTCTTCCTCTAGAGCTTTGAGCCTAGTTAATGATGAAGGTATTTCCTTTTTGGAGACTGAAAAGGCTTCATTAAGAAAAAAATTAGAACTTTGAAAAGAGATAGGACATCATTCATTTCCCGGGGTAAAACAAGATCTGGTCGGAATAGCATTGAAGAGACTAGAGCTCAACAAGCCTTAGAAAACCAAGCTAGTCAACTGAAGGCAAAAAAATCAAGCTCTGGCAGAGATGTCCCGGAAGATTCAAACTCTTACTAATTTATCCAATCAAAGTTCTTCGTTACACAACAAAGAAAGTGTGCTGAAAAGACTTCATAAACATGTTGAACGATTCCATAAGCAACCCAAAAAGTTTTGGATGGAAGGATACAATGAAGCTTTATATCATCCTGATGCCAGATTGAAACAATCAAACAATGAAGGGTACAAACAAAGGGTAGTGAATGCTTTAACTGTAATGAAAGTTGAATAAGGAACCGAACTGTGGGATTGGTATGATCCTGATCTACTTGATCTTCCAGTACCACTTTTTCTTCTAGATGTTAATTGGATTCTAGTTAACTGCATTCCTCACAGTTTGATTTCTAAATGCCTTGGTGATTACAGTCTCCATGAAGAATTTGGAATATCCGGATCTCCTCATTTTCAAGACCGACCAAGTTCAAGAAACACCAGAATGGTACAGGATTTGAATTTTATCAATTATCCTTACGCTTTAGATGACCCTTCTGCTGGAATGGATCCTGTATCAAAATCTGAAGGAAATAAACCAATAGAATAAACTATTTATATTTTGTCAATGGTTGTTATTGTAAATGAAGAAAAGTCGTCTTTTTGTAATTTTGTTTCCTTGGAAATAAAAAAATTGCATGCTATTTATTCTGTCAATCATTGTTCATAACATGAGATCAACAATTGTATTGTTGTACTTATAACTATAATGGTTATTTTTCACTCATTGAATGTATGTATTTGAATGGGCATTTTACCCTTTTTTATTTGATTGCCTAGATAATGGAACTTTTCCCCCATGTATTTGTCTAGTTGTAGTGACTTATCACCCATAAGTGCCTAAACAATGGAATTAATTTTATCATCACCTATAATTGATTAAGCAATGGAATAATTTATCTCCCTTGTTCCTGCTTAGTTGTAACAATCTTATCTAGATTGCCTTGGTTACCAGGCAGTGGATATTTTACCCATCTTCTTGCCCAGTTTAGATGCCTTCTTGGGTCACCCATAATCAAGATGGACTTGCCTTGATCGATTGTTTTACCAACATTATTGGTGTTTATGTTGATGCCGACCAACTGTTAGTTGGTGGTTGTTGATGCCGACCAACGTTTAGTTGGTGATTTTACGGTTTCAAATGCTACATGCTTCGAAATTTGTTGTAGTGTAGTTTATTGTAGTGTGTAGAACGAGTACTCCGAAAAAAAAATAAACGAAATGGGAAATATCATTTTCACTCATATTGAAACAACTGAGTACATATGCTGTTACATTATTGGTAATATTTTCGTAGATGCTCTACTTTCTAGGCTTTTTTGAATTCTTCCGCTTCAAGAATTTATATTCTGTAAGTGCTAGGTTGAACAACTATTGTGATGCGATATGTCCCATGCTAATTGGCGTCCAACTTATTGTGATTTTGAATTACCTTCCGGAGCACATAGTCTCCTTCCTTGAGATCACATTTCGTGACCCTTTTATTATAGAACATGACAGTCTGTTGTTGATAGGCAGCATTGCGGATCGCTGCATCCTCTCTGACTTCTTCGAGCATGTCCAAATCCAAGCATCGCATCACATCAAATCAATCACTGGGGAATTTAAGTTGAGCACCCTATGAGTAGGTAATCCTAGCTCAGTAGGTATCACTGCTTCACTCCCAAAAGCTAACATGTAAGGGGATTCCCCAGTTGCTGTTCGGGGAGTTGTTCGGTAAGCCCATAACACTGAGTGCAACTTGTTGTTACAATTCCATTTAGCATCACCTAATCTCTTCTTCAACCCATTCAATATAGTTCTGTTCGTCACCTCTATTTGATCATTACTTTAGGGATGACCTGAGTAGAATGGACTTTTTGAATGTTGGACTATAGACAGTACGTTGTAAACTCATCATTGTCAAATTGGGTACCATGATCAGTGATAAATGCATGGGGTAAACCATATCAAAAAATAATATTCTTCTAAATGAATTGATAAAACCTTTCATAAGCCATATCGATGAGGGGTTCAGCTTCCACCCACTTTGTGAAGTAATCAACACCTACCACCAAATATTTGAATCGTCCTCCTGTAGTTGGCAGAGGCCCAACTAAATCAATTCCCCCACATAGCGAATGGACAAGGCGAAGTGATTGGGGTTAATAGTACTTGAGGAGTTCTTCGTATAGTAGAAAACCATTGATACTTGCCACATTTTTTAGCATAAGCTATACAATCAGCGCGCATTGTTGGCCAGTAGAATCCTTGTGTATTCATTCTCTGTAGTAGAGTTCTTCTGGAAACATGAGCCCCAGAAGATCCTTCATAAATTTACTCTATGAGGTCATTAACTTCTGTTGGATGTACACACCTCTACAAACCAGCTATCAAACCTCTCTTATACAGAACTCCATTACTCAAAACATATCTGGCAGCCTTGTACTTTAACCTTTTGGCAACAAGTAAGCCGGCTGGTAAAATACCTTCTTCAATATAGGACCTGATAGGATCCATCCAAGATGGTCCCATATCCAAAGTAATAAAATTCACCATCAGGTCTTCATCAATACTTCTGCTTGTAAGTACTTCAATGGGGATTATTCTTCGTAGCTTGGTGCGAGTAGCTAAAGCTAACCGAGGAAGTGCGCCTGCCCTTGTATTCTTCAGTCTAGGTATTCTAACCACCTGAACAACTACTAAATTGGCTATGATCTCCAGAGCCTTGGTTAAATATCTCGACATTAACTCTCCTTTTACTGCATAAAGACTTAGCGTCTGATTCACCAATAATTACGAATCAATGAACACAACAACTTGCTCTGCATTCAATGATTTAGCTAAGTTGAGGCCCAAAATCACGGCTTCATACTCGGCTTCATTATTGGAATCTTGGAATTGGAAATGTAGAGCATATTCAATATCTATCCCATCCATACAGTTG
Source organism: Sambucus nigra (assembly GCA_949130495.1). NCBI lineage: Eukaryota > Viridiplantae > Streptophyta > Magnoliopsida > Dipsacales > Adoxaceae > Sambucus > Sambucus nigra. The sequence continues at coordinate 77,937,581 of OX422208.1, forward strand.
AGAATAATTCCAGCCCCGCAACCTATCGCATATGAAGAACCATCGATATATAAATTCCATATAGGAATATTATCATCAAACCCTTGGTCTAACAGAATCCCTTGATGGAATATTTTATCATTCCTTTCTTCATACTTATTTTTCAATTCTGGTAGTTTACTAGAAGATTCTGGTTGATCGGTGACCATCCTTTCTGTCAATTCTGCTTCTAGGAGTTGATCGTGGATATTTTAAGTTAATCCTCCAGCATCCTTGCATTACTCTACATGAGCCCCTTATTGATCGGAGACATCTGGGTAGGTAAATTCAGTAACGAAATTCTCCACTGCCTATCCTTTGAGAGAGGATCTTGGCTCATAGCTAATATCGTATTCCCCTAACTCCACTGCCCAATACATCAATCTTCCAGACTTTTCTGGATTATTTAAAGCCTGTTTGAGTGGCATGTCAATATATACCATGTAATACCCCGTATTTTTATGGCTTTTAATTATGAGATTTATAAAAATCAATTTGGGATAATTACTTGGAAAATAATACGAATTTAAATGCTAGGGAGACGAGAGTTAGTATTTGATTATTATAATATTGTTGAATATTATTGAGTGATTATGGTAATATGTGATTACTGAATTTATTAGAATTATCATGAGTTGAAAATACGGTAGTTTCGATAATTAAGATGGGACGCGCGTGTCAGTCGTGTCAGGATCCAATTTAATGGATTAAAAAGTATTTTATTTTTATGTCATCCGTATGAGCATTTTGAGCGCACCAGCGTGTCCGGAAGGTTCGAGATAGTCAGAAAACACTAGCCGGGGGTTTAGTTTGGGTCCCAAGCAATTGTAGCATAACCGGCAACCCGGGAGGGTATTTTAGTCATTCCTATTTTTGGGTGAATAGTGACCCACGAATTTTAGACAGTTAATATCAGCCAACACTTGAGTCCCTTAGGGTTTCTCAACCAAAAATCATAAACGACCATTAGAGTGGAAGAGAAGGAAGTTTTCAATGGAGAACCACCACTTAGAGGGTTTTTGCACCACCGTCACCACCACCGGATAGATCGGAAAGCAAGGATCATCCTCATACCGTCTAGTTCATCGGATCAAAATCTTCATTATCAGGCAAGTGATTTAACTTGCAATAATTTAGCGCATATATCATTCATGTTAGGTTAGATTTGAAGAATAACCTTAAATAATGATTATTAGTATACTTGGTTGGGAGTTTAGGACATTATAATGAAGAATTAGAGGGTAAAAAGAGGAAAACCCGTAACTGTTTAAGAAATTTTGGGCTGTTACATGCTTGATCGATCGATCGACTCAAGAATGTATCGATCGACCCCTTTTCTTCGATCAATCGACCCCTTCTGATTTTCGAGAATTATTTTCGTTTGAGGTTTAATGGAAATCCCAAGGCCGATAATGATTCTTAGGGTGATTAATTTAATATTGTGGGAGTTAATTAAGGTCAGTAGAGTCTTAGTTGATGACGAAAAAATGTCTTACCTTATGGAATAGAATGTTATTGCTTACGAGGGTCTACCGAGTGAGGTACGATTAGAAATCATTCGAATTGAAACTATAATGGGAATAAACGCCGAGGTAAGGATAAGAATAGTAATGGAGGGGCTTTAAGTTACTGAGATAACATTAGAAACTAATAGGAGGCCTAGTAACCTTTTGGGGTAAGTTTAGGTACTCAAATTGACACGACGAGATAAAGTTATCAAGTTAAATATATAATTACGTAAGATGTTCAGGATAATCTTATTACGTAAGAGACTTACTAGATAGAATATGAATATCTATATTGAAATATGATTACTAAGGTTGTGTGAATGCCTAGTGAATGGATTTATTATGTGTATGACATACCTACCATACTTGCTATCACGGGAGGTTACCCTCTTATCCTTGTGTGCCTTCGGGGGGATATATACTGGTACCTTAAGGACATAGGACTGTGAATGACTTATTGGTGATTTGATAAGTCAGCTGACCATGGGATCGTAGGTATGTTCGTGACCCGTGGGCATGTGAAATATGTTCACGTCCATTATGTGTGATTTGTATTTAAACAATTCTTGAGTGATTTAGAGCACGTGATCCTTACATACGTGATGTACTTGGATTTGATAGTAGAGTATGCGAGCACCGCAGCTTAGCCTAGGGGTTCCATATATGTATTTATGTACTGAGAATGATATACTTATGTACTTGTGACTGGTTTATTGTTGCTTAGTAGATGTGAATAACTAAGATATTTGAATGGGCTAAGAATGAGAATTTAATTAACACTTGAGATAAGTAATTTTAATGAATGCGAATATGGGTTATGAATATAACTGTTTTGGGTACTAAGAGTAGACATCCTATGGTAGAATGCGAAAGCGGAAGAGGTACAGACTAGTTAGTTAGTGACATAACTAGGATGGGTTAAAGTCATACGTTAGGTGTGCACATTAGTTAAGAGGTGAGAAACTCATGTGAGAGTACGCAATTAACATGTTTATACTGTGTTGTTTAATTGTAATTTAAACACTTTCTAAAGTTTTAAACTGTTTTCACCTCGGGCTCTGACCCGTTTTCCTCCAAATCTATTTTGTTTTATAAAAACATTTTTAGGTCCCCAGCCACAGGGATGCCAAGCATAGGAGTTCCGTTCTGATGACGTGTTGTAGCTGCTGTGGAAGCTACAGGATCTTGGTATTAGACGCCTTCATATTTATCCTTGGTTCCTTCAGAGTCATTTGTATCAATTAGGGCATGTCGTCCATTCTTATTTAGAGGTTGTAGTTACAGACTATCAGCATTTCGATTATTGGTTTATTTATTCAGACTCTTGTATTGGGACCTTAATTACTCTGGCATTATTATTATTATTATTGGAGTGTTTACTCCAGACTCAGTTGATTTCATTTCGTTGGCTATTCATATGAGATTGTTTATGCGATTGATGGTTAATGATTTAATTCTTGGTTATTTGATAACTTAATTAATAAAATTTGACATCTCTCTTTTTCAATATTAAGTGGCTAGTAATTAATTAAATATTTTTCGACAGTGATGCTAAGACTGAACAAACTTGATATTTTGTATTAATTTAATAAAGGAGTAGCTACCCGGTATTTAATTAGACGGGGTTTCATAGGTGGTATCAGAGCCAGGTTCTAGTGTCCTTTAGGATCTGTGCGGCTTATTATGATTCCAGCGTAGCTTTATTTGATATAGAGCCCTATGTTTAGGATTGTTGATTTCTTTGGTGAGATTTTGTTCTCCTGTTATGATGTATATGATAGTGAATCTTATTTTCATTTGAGTCTATTCGTCTGCCGAACAATGCAGTACGTCAGTTGAAGACAGTTGGGCGGACAGCAGGAGGCAAAGATCAGTTGAGGTTACTTGATTTATTAAAGAAGGATGACAGTAGTTAAAGTCACCCATATTATGGCACGGAAGTCCAGGATGGTAAAGATGGCTAAGGCGGGACTTGAAACTTCCAGGTACAACTATAGTAGAAAGTGGGGTCAAAGTAGACTCACCCAGCAAGGTTAGAATGGGAGAGAGTCAGACAAAACATTGAAGAGAACCATCAGTGGAGATACTAGAAATGCAGAAATGGCGTGTGTTAGTCAACGATGGTAAAGCATGCAAATGCATGGGCATATGTCAGAGTATGGAAAATCGGGAGTGGAAATTTAGGGTAAAATTTTTCTTGGCATATAAGAGAGGATTTACAAAGGTGAGAGGCAACCACCACACTTAGGAATGGAATGTATTATCAAAAGAAGGAGCCTACGTATGGCTTGGCCATAAGTTCCTTCATCAAATGTTCAGGATAAGATGCGGACGTTGTTCTGAACTCACACAAGAGGTTCAGACAGAGGTCACTTTGTGAAAAGAAATTTAATTATTTAGCAAACCTTACACCGGATGAAGTAGGTGAAATGTAGAAGAGGACATTAAAGGGAGAATTTACATACAAGAAGAATTGTTAGCACTGCTGGGAAATTCTGCTTGGATGGCCAATGCAGATGGAAATAAAGTCGCGTTTTGTTAATATGGGGCAAACGATTCCTTGTGTGGGGAGATACAAGAATCAAAGAATTTATATTGAGTAAGACTGGGGAAATGGTGTTGGAGAGGCACCACAAGGGGGAGACCCATCGGGGGACCCGTTAAAATGATTCGGATAGCTGAATTATTAACGAGCGATGGTGATTTCAGTAAGAGGTGTAAAAACTAGTACGTGTTCCTTAGGGCCATCAAAGCTAAGGGAACATCGGAGGTAGTCATCAGAGTTGAGACTACCAACGTTCGAAAGAAGGACCACCTTAACACGGTCAGTGTGACCAGAGATAAGTGAAGTATGTGTAGAGGTATTTTGTGGGGAGTAAAACCTGTGCGTTAAAATGTTCCCCGAAGCAAGTATAGGGAAAAGGGTAAGGTGCTTAGTAAGGGCAATAGTTATTGAAATTTTTGGTTTGGTACGGACAGGTGTGATAAGTCCAGGAACCATTTAAGCTGCCAGGGCGATTGGTAAGGTAGAAGTATGAGTTATATCCTCAGACGATGTTTCATGTTGTATGTGGCATGAACGAGTTGCTACATTTATTATTATTGCTATTTTTCATTTGAGAGTCGCGTTTAGCGAGTATCTCGGCAATGTTATTATTTATGTGGATATTTTTCCCTGGTGTAATGGGGTTAACTTTAGTGTTATCCGCAGAGGATGAATGGGTATATTGATAGTGGTATATAATTTATTGAAATTACTCATTTTAGTGTTGTGTTATACGAGTGTGATATTATCCTAATGTTTAAATCAATAGTGTGCGGTTATTGCAAGTCTATCGGGGTTACTACCTTGGTGTAGAATGTTTTATTCTGGCGAGGCCCCATCTGAGAGAGGGCCGGGCTCGCGATTGTATTTTTGAATATATGTGTGTATATATATATATAAATATATATATATATATATATATATATATATATATATATATATATATTGTTGAGACTTCGGAAAGTATAATGGTCTGAGATATTTGTTCCCGGTATGTGTAGGGACTTTATTGATATAAATCAGAGTGTATTTGGTTTATCGTTCAGCGGAAAGATTTAGCTGGTTATTATAATTAACGCTCAGGATGTAGTAATAAGAAGAGTGCATTGTTATATCACCCTTTAGAGACGTGGGAGTTAATACTCATAGTTGTAAGTCTGGGGACGGGATTTTGAGAACCCCAATATATTTGCATGATGTTTATGGAAGGTGATTTACATCAATGTTAAGAGACAGTGTCTTTCGGAAGAAGTTCCTTGTTTAAGTGAAATTGCGAAAGGAGATGTAACTTTATTGTCAAGAAGCGGGAATGTAGGGGTACATGTTATGGACCGAGGGCCTAACAGATTCCGATGACCGACAATGCTAGGAAGAGTGTATCGTGGGGGGTTCCTTATTTGGATTTCGCTTTGCGAGACACCCCACACCTTGAAACTTAGTGTAAGGTTGGTAGTAAGGAGATGTGTGGCCATTCGTTCATGATTTGGACACCTCGATCGTTATGGAAGTATATAGTTATAACAGGAAGTTAAAGAAGAAATTACGATATAAGGCCAGTAGAGCCAGTGGTGTGGTGAGAAAGTACTGAAAAATTTTGGTTTTATTACGGCGGGTTGAAGGATGCAATGAGGTTAAGGAGGATTTAGGATTTCAAATTCGAGGGTGATTGATAACGCCTAAGTGGTATAGCCACTTTGCAAATGCAGGGGCAATAAAGAGTTTAGAGTACGTATGAAGCATATATGATGTTTAAAACCATATGCACGGGTTATAAGGGGTGTAGACATCTTGGTTTGCTAATGTAGAAATCGCCGGAAGGAGAGACATAGATGGGTGAAATTATTACTTATGGGATTAATATGACGAAATGAAGTGGTAGAATGGGTTAAGCGTTGTAAGAGAAGGTGATAATTAGTATACTCATGTGCAATCAGAGTAGCACGTCCGAATTTGGTGAAAAGGTAGTGGAAAGCCTTTTAATACGGGGGTATCTCTTGAGAAGGAAAATATTTAACTATTATGGACAATTTGGAGTAGAGTTCCACCCAATCGAATGTTGAGAGTGGATTACACATAAATAGAGTGATGATGTCAATAAGGGATAAAAAATTATTACAGAAGTGCGCATCGTGGCGAAAAGTGCAGGGGTCGGAACTTTTGGTATACGCCGAGAGAAGAAGAGGGTTATTAAGTATCACTTAACGGGAATAATTATACGTGGAAGTTGGCATTGAAAGGGGTATAGTAAGTAGTATATCGATTGGGGTAAGATGATCAACCATATAATTTTGTATCAAACCGACGATTCCATTGATGGAAGAGTCAAGTTGGTAAATTTCCTCGAGGAGTTGCCAACTTATAGATAAGTAATGAGTTCCTTCGAATATGTGGGGCAAGTTGTACAGAAGGAGAGAAATTGTTATATCCTTGGGTGGTTTACACTATTAGATAGTGAACAAGTCGGTACGTGGTCCTACGTAATATTATTTAGAACTAGGATGAGATCCCCGAAATCCACTTTCAACGTGGGGTATCAGGAAGTAGTGGAGATAACGTTTCATTCTGAGAAGGTTGTGTCACCGATAGCCCGAGGAGTAGGCGCAAGGTGATTGACGACTGGTGGAACTGTATGAAAGCAATTTTAGATTCATTGCGATCATTTCACTTCCAAAATGGGTATAGATAGTAAGTGAGATATATTGTGGTAATGGGGAGAAGATATTACCTAATGGTAGAGTTGGGTGAAAGCACCCGTATCTATTCATAGTGGACAAGGTGCTTACTGAGGTTTTGTGTGGATAAACCTTATCATTCTTTCTCTGGATGTTTAGAGGTGAGAGGATTATCAAAGTTTTAGATCAGTTAGGAGTTAGAGTCTGATGACTAAAATGAGATAACCACCAACCGTCATGAGTGGCTTTCCCTTATGTAAAAATCATAACATCGGGAACAAATATTCAACGAATGGACAAGAGTAGTCAGATGTTCTATGGTTTCCCCCAGGATGGGAGTTTTTGTCTAGATAAACGTGGGAGTTGATACGTAGTGAGGTGCGAACTCACAATAATATTGAGATAATGCGTCCAATGATGTATAGGCGATTCTTATTCGAGTATTTTTTAGTAAGAGCACAATATGAGGTGCATTTATTGAGGTGTAACCCTATAACTGATAAAGTATTGAGACTATTCAACAAGCTTGTTGTAAAGCGAGGGCTGTAGTGATTGAGCCTTTCTTTATATTTTACTTTGAGTACTAGAGGATTACAAGTTTTTCCAAATATGCCTATTTTTAGAATTTCGAGACGAAATTCCGTTATTAGGGGGAAGTATGTAATACCCCGTATTTTTATGGTTTTAATTATGAGATTCATTAAAATCAATTTGGAATAATTAATTGGAAAATAATTCAGATTTAAATGCTAGCGAGACGAGAGTTAGTATTTGATTATTATAATTTTATCGAATCTTACTAAGTGATTATGGTAATATGTGAGTATTGAATTTATTAAAATTGTCGTGAGTTGAAAATACGACAATTTTGGTAATTAAGATGGGATGTGCGTGTCAGTCGTGTCAGGACCCGATTTAATGGATTTAAAAGTATTTTATTTTTATGTCATCCGTATGAGCATTTTGAGCGCACCAACGTGTTCGGAAGGTTCAAGATAGTCAAAAAACACTAGATGGGGGTTTAGTTTGGGTCCCAAGCATTTGTAGGCATAACCGGCAATCCGGGAGGGTATTTTAGTCATTCCTATTTTTGGGTGAATAGTGACCCACGAATTTTAGACAGTTAATATCATCCAACACTTGAGTCCCTTCGGGTTTCTCAACCAAAAATCATAAACGACCATTAGAGTGGAACAGAAGGAAGTTTTCAATGGAGAACCACCACTTAGAGGTTTTTTGCACCACCGTCACCACCACCGGATAGATCGGAAAGCAAGGATCATCCTCATACCGTCTAGTTCATCGGATCAAAATCTTCATTATCAGGCAAGTGATCTAACTTGCAATAATTTAGTGCACATATCATTCATGTTAGGTTAGAATTGAAGAATAACCTTAAATAATGAAGAATTGAATGAATTTGAAGAATTTAAATCATAATTTGGGTAGGTCTTGCATGTATTTTAATCTTGGAGATAATAGTAGCCACGAAATCATGATTTATGGTAAGAGAATTATGAAATTTGTATGGAATTATATAGTGTTCTTGAAGAAATAGAAGAATTAGGGTTTTTATATGAAAATTAGGTAAATTGATCCAAGAATTGATGTTATATTTTGATTTGATGATTCTAAAACGTGGGAAATGATGCAACCATGTTGGAATGATTATTAGTATACTTGGTTGGGATTTTAGGACATTGTAATGAAGAATTAGAGGGTAAAAAGAGGAAAACCCGTAACAGTTTAAGAAATTATGGGTTGTTACATGTTTGATCGATCGATCGACTCAAGAATGTCGATCGATTGACAATCGATCGATCGACCCCTTTTCTTCGATCAATCGACCCCTTCTGATTTTTGAGAATTATTTTCCTTTGAGGTTTAATGGAAATCCCAAGGCCTATAATGATTCTTAGGGTGATTAATTTGATATTGTGGGAGTTAGTTAAGGTCAGTAGAGTCTTAGTTGATGACGAAAAAATGGCTTACCTTATGGAATAGAATGCTATTGCTTACGAGGGTCTACCGAGTGAGGTACGATTAGAAATCGTTCGAATTGAAACTATAATGGGAATAAACACTAAGGTAAGGATAGGAACAGTAATGGAGGGGCTTTAAGTTACTGAGATAACATTAAAAACTAATAGGAAACCTAGTAACCTTTTGGGATAGGTTTAGGTACTCAAATTGACACGACGAGAGAAAGTTATCAAGTTAAATATATAATTACGTAAGATGTTCGGGATAATCTTATTACGTAAGAGACTTACTAGATAGAATGTGAATATCTTTATTAAAATATGATTACTAAGGTTGTGTGAATGCCTAGTGAATGGATTTCTTATGTGTATGACATACCTACCATACTTGCTATCACGGGAGGTTAGTTTTTTTAAAGGACCCTCTTATCCTTGTGTGCCTTCGAGGGGATTTAGACTGGTACTTTAAGGACATAGGACTGTGAATGACTTATTGGTGAGTTGATAAGTCAGCTGACCATGGGAGCGTAGGTATGTGCGTGACCCGTGGGTATGTGAACTATGTTCACCTCCAATACGTGTGATTTCTATTTAAACAGTTCCTGAGTGATTCAGAGCACGTGATCCTTATGTACGTGATGTACTTGGATTTGATAGCAGAGTATGCGAGCACCGTAGCTTAGCCTAGGGGTGTTATATATGTATTTATGTACTAAGAGTGATATACTTATATACTAGTGACCGGTTCATTGTTTCTTAGTAGATGTGAATAACTAAGATATTTGAATGGGCTAAGAATGAGAATTTAATTAACACTTGAGATAAGTAATTTTTATGAATGCGAATATGGGTTATGTATATAACTGTTTGGGGTATTAAGAGAAGACATCCTATGGTAGAATGCGGAAGCGAAAGAGGTATAGACTAGTTAGTTGGTGACATAACTAGGATGGGTTAAGGTCATACGTTAGGCGTGCACATTAGTTAAGAGGTGAGAAACTCATGTGAGAGTACGCAATTAACAAGTTTATAATATGTGTTGTTTAATTGTAATTTAAACACTTGCTAAAGTTTTAAACTGTTTTAACCTCGGGCTCTGACCCATTTTCCTCCAAATCTATTTTGTTTCATAAAAACATTTTTAGGTGCCCAGCCACAGGGACACAAAGCATAGGAGTTCCATTCTGATGACGTGCTGTAGCTGTTGTGGAAGCTATAGGATCCTGGTATTAGACGCCTTCATATTTATCCTTGGTTCCTTCAGAGTCATTTGTATCAGTTAGGGCATGTCGCCCATTCTTATTTAGAGGTTGTAGTTACAGACTATCAGTATTTCGGTTATTGGTTTATTTATTCTGACTCTCGTATTGGGACCTTAATTACTCTGGCATTATTATTATTATTAGAGTGTTTACTCCAGACTCAGTTGATTTCATTGCGTTGGCTATTCATATGAGATTGTTTATGCGATTGATGGTTAATGATTTAATTCTTGGTTATTTGATAACTTAATTAATAACATTTGACATCTCTCTTTTTAAATATTAGGTGGCTAGTAATGAATTAAATATTTTTGGACAGTGATGCTAAGACTGAACCAACTTGATATTCTATATTAATTTCATAAAGGAGTAGCTACCCGGTATTTAATTAGACGGGGTGTCACATACCACTATTGTATGGGCTTGAAAATACGATTTCATTCTCCTCCTCGCTTCGATCAATGCTAATGCCAACTTCTCCAGTTTTGAATACCTGATTTTTGCTCCCCTGAATGCCTTGCTTGTATAATAAACTGGTTTTTGCACTACGTCTTCTATTCTTATCAAGGCTAAACTGACTGCACTTTCTAAAACAGCTAAGTACAAGTATAGTTTTTCTCCCACCACTTGCCTAGATAATAAATGAGGTGTCCCCAAGTATCTCTTCAACGCTAAGAATTCCTTCTCACATTCTTCGTTCCACTAAAGGTCTTTCTGAGCACCTTAAAGAATGGAAGACATCTATCAGTTGCTCGAGAAACGAATCTATTGAGAGATGTAATACGATCCGTAAGGCTCTGCACTTCCTTCTTGGTGGTTGGAGATTACAACTTCAGCAAGGCTTTTAACTTGTCAGGATTTGCTTCAATACCCCTTTGATTCACAATGTATCCGAGGAACATGCCTTCCTGTACGCCAAAAATGCACTTGGCCGGGTTCAGCTTCATCTGGTACTTCTCCAGTTGATAAAATGTTTGGCTTAAATCAGCTATATGGTCAGCAGCTTTCTTGCTTTTATTCAACATATCGTCGACGTATACCTCCATATTTTTGCCAATCTATTCTGCAAACACCTTGTTCATCAGCCGCTGATATGTAGCACCTACATTTTTAAGACTAAAAGGCATAACATTGTAATGATATATTCCTCGGGGGATAATGAAAGAGGTACTTTCCCTATCTTTTGGCTTCATTTTAATTTGATTATATCCCGAATAGGCATCCATGAAGCTCAGCAGTTCATACCCTGAGGTCGCATCCACTAGCTGATTTATTCTGGGTAGAGGAAAGTGATCTTTTGGGCAAGCTTTATTCAGATATGTGAAGCCCACACACATTCTCCATTTATTCTTCTTCTTCTTGACCATCACAACATTAGCCAACCAATCTAGATATTTCACATCTTCTGTAAAAGAAGGTTTTTGTAGCTTTTCCACCTCTTCTTGAATAGCTAGGTTCTTCTTCGGACTAAAGACTCTTCTCCTTTGCTTCACTGGTTTGATTTCCTTATTGACATTGAGCTGATGACTTAAGAAAGTTGGGTCTATCCCCGGTATATCCTCGTGGCGAGTTCTGTTTCATCTCTTGGGCGCTATTCGATGAAGAAAATAAAAACTTTAGGAAAATGGTTCAGGTAGCTCAGCCGGTTAGAGTAAACGACTGAAAATCCTTGTGTTAGTGGTTCGAATCCACTTCTAAGAGGGCAAAGGGTCCAAAGGCCGGGAGCGAGACGGATTTTGAAATTCATATGAAAGGAAAGAGTAATGCATTAGCAGTTGGTAGTCGATTAACTATGCCATGGTTTATACAAGACTGGGCTCAAGCAGTGGGAACAAGATCGGGCTCAACCCTTTATTTAAGGGGGGAGTTGTTAGCAGATTGATGTACTATTCTACTTCCCTATTTCCTGCTTTTTAACCTCCCCTTATTGGTGCACTCTTTCCCCTAATTCATCGATAGAGAAGAAAGAGATAAGAAATGGCCGGACTAGACCAATGAAAGCGGACCAAGCCCCCTTCCTTTCTTGATAGAGGCGCTAGCTTACCCTTTCATTCATTTATTCTATTTCTATTACTAGCCCCTCTTACTCCCTTCCCGCATCCGATCTAGACGAAAAGCTCTATGTCGTACGTTTTTTGAGTTTACATTAATGCTTCCATGAGAAGGGAGCCAAGAGGGTTAGGAAATCTACCCGAAAAGCAAGAGTGGATTTAACGGGGATAGTGAAACACCACGGGAGGGTTTACCCACTAAGAAACCCATTTATATGATTAGGATCAGTGAAATTCCTCCGAGTGACGGTAGATTCCACCAGGGCCTTTGAAGCCAGTAACGAGTCCCATAATGCCAACGGAGCCAGAGGGATAATGAGTATAGTAAACTAGGCCAAGACTACCAGGTCCGAGAGGTGGACACCCCAACATGGTCAGTTGTCCAGAGGCAGGGGAACTGACATGGAAAGGTGTCCTACGTGTGGAGGATAAGGCCCCTGTATTGGACTAGCCCATGACTAGAAGTAAAACTCCAAATAATAATCCAATCTCTTATAGTATAAAACTGAATAAACTCCAACTGAATCCATAAAAAAATCTGAATAAAACCCATAAAACTTTGGAACTGAATGACACAATCAAAACCATAAACTGCGTCTCAATTTAAGTACGACAGAAAGGAAGCTAAATTAAACTACTAAGAATTAATATAAAATAAACTCCAACTTCACCTCCAAACGATAATCTCCAAATAATCATATGTAGCTTCTCCAGACTTTTCTTGAAAAAATTAGTCAGTGCACGAGGTCAGAGCCCCGAGCATGAATACACACTGCTCCCCTCAAATAGGGTCTGTGAACCCAAACAATAGTATTATAGGCAATAAATATCACAATAGAGTATTTTAATTAATACGAGATAATTAAACGCAAGAATTGTAAATTACTAACAACCCCCAAAGATTCTTTACAAATATCACACCAATATTATTTTAAATATCCCACAGTCCCGAATTATTAATTTAATTAAATTATCCCAAATTATCATTATTCTCACTTTTCATTATAGCGGTCCTCCCGCCCCGGGTGGTAATTTTCACCAAAGTTTTACACTTCCCCTTACAAAAATGCCAGTCGAATCCGTTTAAACTGTCGATCCCCCGCAATTTGATGTGATTTCACACACGGCACGACATAAATCACTAACCGTCCCCTTTAAACTATCAGCCCCCGCACATTATGTCGCTACAAATTTTAATACCCGTTTTTATCTTAGGCATTAATTTCCATTTTTCAATTCCACAATTTTCAAATCTCCCCACCCTTTTAATCAATATGGGATCCTCAAAATACCCCTTAGTTCCATACCTAAGGGTCCGCAAGTACACATAAGTCATATCCTACATATAGGATGAACCACCAATATAAAACACGGCCTAGTCTCATGCCTAGGCTAACAAAATGACAATATAAAGTAAAAATTTGCCTCACGATGAATATAAAATCCCCACGAATTTACAGTAACTAGTCCCATACCTAGCAAGTATAAATTTTAACCAAGGCCTACCCACTAGTTTCATACCTAATACGCATCATATAATTAAGGTGAGTAATATACTACCCAAAGGCCCCTCGTCCATGTGATGGCAAAAGTGACTAATAATAAATCACACAATACATAATTTATATCAGCAAAATAGCAATTCAAACGTAAAGACCCCGATTAATTTAAATTCTAATAATAATACCGTCGTCGATTTTCAACACAATTATTTCCATTAAAAAATGTAAAGTTCATCAACAAGCCAAAAATATTCAACTCGTCATAATTGTCCTTTTTTATACGTCACGTAATTTTTATAGGTGTATACGCGTCCCACATATCATATAAATATCTCATAAAAATTCTACATGAGAACCTATACTCAAAATCATAAAAATCCAATAATCTCACCTACGCACTCAAGGGTTTCAAAGATTTATTCATATTTAAAAGTTTCATAAAAACAGTCCCAAAATTAAGTGTCCACTCTCGCTAATTAAGTTACTAATTGATTTTAATCAAAAACACATTATTAAGGGTTTAAGCGACACTTAATATGCATAATAGGAAGATAATAGAGTATTTATGCTTGAAAAATCGTTTCTGGAAAATTCTGAATACTCAATTGCGTTCGTCTCACAAAAATAAGCAAATTTCGTCCTTGGGACTTCTTGAAAATATGTAGTTTAAACCTCCAACATATGTTTGAAGTTTTGTTTAATGGAGGTTTGGGGTTGAAATATAAGGTCTGAATATTATCTTTTGTAGAGGGAAGAGAGAGCTTGGAAAGATGCGTGACCATTTTTAAAAAAAAATCTAAGGTCTTTAAGAAGAGGCAAAATAGTCCAAACAATGGCTAACTCTAAAAAATAAAACTACCAACAGTCCCATAACCAATGCGTGTTCCAAAAGAAATTGGAAGTAGCCCTCTCAAATAACTTTCGTGTGCACCCAGATACCTTGAAGAAAAACCCTTGTGCCATTAACATTACTCATGGTATATTCAAAGAAGAAAGAAAAAAATATATATAAGTCAACTCTGAATCATTAGGAGCCATGCGCACCAAAAAAAGAAAGCCATCCTCTAACACGTAAGGGCCTTGCACCTCCTTCCCAATCTCACCCCAAGTGCGTTTTAAAAAAAATAATGATAATGCCATACTAAAATGTTTACAAAGAGGTTATTTCTATATCATGCTAAAAACTAAGCGGTTGTTTTTTTACAAAATTTATAAAATTAAGAATTTATTAATAAAAAAAAAATTCGAATCCCCATATAAAAATATTTTACATAATATCAAATTTTGACTAAAAATCTTCTAATTTAAATAGTTCGCCTATTTCAAACATTTAAATAAAAAAATACCTTTTCAACTTTTAATTTAAAATGCGTTATTTAAGTTTAAAAATTGCGGGGTGTTGCATACTTTCCCACTAGCACAAGAATTTCATCCTCGAAATTCAACGGAGCGTAAACGCGCAAAGTAAAATAGGGCTCACATATGCCTACCCGTAGAATACCATAATTGGATGCCCATACACCCAATCCTACAAGCATTTACCCCATGAACAACAAAATAATATATATATATATATATATATATGTATATATATATATATATAGACACACACACACACATAACTATGAAAGTAATGACGTCCCACATGCTCTCGCAAATTACTACTCGATTCTATCTCCGATAATCTTCACAACACCTAAATAATCAAATCGAATCACATCGCTGCATCGATACAATACATACCTAAAATTTATACTAATGATCTTTCAAATAAATATCGTCTCCAAAATCAACCCTAAGGATCCCCACATCAAGCTTATAAATTCAAAACTCGCTGCCTACTACGTCCTTAACACAAAATTATATATCTCCAAGAAACACATCTAACACGTATGCTAGACCCTCTACCTTAAGGAGTACGAATCAATAAAGAGAATCAAAGATCGATAACGCGGAAGCTAAACGGACTCACAACCTACTAGACCTAAGACCATGCTTTGATACCATCTGTCACACCCTGCTAAATTCTGGCGTCGGTCGCCACCAAAAGTAAGTCGGGTGCGAGTAAATAAAATACCATTCTCAGTATGAGACATATATGATACATAAATAAATCAATCCACATGATACATAAATAAATCAATCCACGTGATAAATAATTGAATCAATCCCAAATGATATTAACTAACTGTGCCATAAGATAGCCATCACATGCTAAAACTCCAAATAATAATCCAATCTCCAATAATATAAAACTGATTAAACTCCAAGTGAATCCATAAATAAATCTGAATAAAACCCATAACAACTTTGGAACCGAATGGCACAATCAAAACCGTAAACTGTGTCTCAATATAAATACGACAGAAAGGAAGCTAAACTAAACTACTACGGAGTAATATAAAATAAACTCCAGCTCGACCTCCAAACGATAATCTCCAAATAATCCTATGCAGCTTCTTCAGGCTTATCCTGAAAAAGTTAGCCAATGCACGAGGTCAGAGCCCCCATTATACGCAATAAATATCATAGTAGAGTATTTTAATTAATACGAGATATTTAAATGCAAGAAGGGTAAATTACTAACCACCATCAAAGATTCTTTATAAATATCACACCAATATCATTTAAAATATCCCACAGTCCTAAATTATTAATTTAATTAAATTAACCCAAATTATCTTTATTCTCACTTTTTATTATAGCGGTCCTCCCGCCCCAGGTGGTAATTTTCACAAAAGTTTTACACTTCCCCTCGCAAAAACGCCAGTCGAATCCATTTAAACTATCAATCCCCGCAATTTGACAAGGTCCACACATGACATACATAAATCGTCAGCCAACCCATTTAAACTGTCAGCCCCCGCACATTATGTCGCCACAAATATTATTACCCATTTTTATTTTAGGCATTAATTCTCATTTCTAAATTCCACTATTTTCAAATCACCCCACCCTTTTAATCGATGTGAGATCCTCAAAATACCCCTTAGTCCCATACCTAAGGGTCCACAAGTACACATACGTCCTATACTACATATAGGATGAATCACCAATATAAAGCACATCTTAGTTTCATGTCTTGGCTAACAAGATGATGATATAAAGTAAAAATCTGCCTCACCACGAAATATAAAATCCCCACAAATTTACACTAACTAGTCCCATACCTAGCAAGTATAAATTTTAACCAAGGCCTACCCACTAGTTCCATACCTAGTATGCATCCTACAATTAAAGTGAGAAATATAATACCCAAAGGCCCCTTGTCCCTGCGATGGTAAAAGTGACTAATAATAAATCACACAAGACATCATTTATATGAGCAACATACCAATTCAAACGTAAAGGCCCCGATTAATTTAAATTCTAATAATAATATCGTCGTCGATTTTCAACACAATTATTTTCATTAAAAAAAGTTAAGTTAAATAACATGCCAAAAATATTCAACTCGTTATAATTTTTCTCTTTTACTAGTCACATAATTGTTATAGGAGTATAACGTCCCACATATCATATAAATAATCCCATAAAAATTCTACATGAGAACTTATACCCAAAATCATAAAAACCCAATAATCTCACCTACGCTCTCAAGGGTTTCAAAGATTTATTCACATTTAAAAGTTTCATAAAAACAGTCCCAAAATTAAGTGTCCATTTTCTCTAATTAAGTTACTAATTAATTTTAATCAAAAACACATTATTAAGGGTTTAGGCGACACTTATAATGCATAATACTAAAGGAATAGAATAGAGTATCCATGCCTGAAAAATCGTTTCTTAACAATTCTTAATACTCGATTGCGTTCATCTTGCAAAAATAAGCAAATTTCGTTCTTGGGCCTTCTTGAAAATATGTAGTTTAAACCTCCCAACATATGTTTGAAGTTTTGTTTAATGGAGGTTTGGGATTGAAATATAAGGTTTGAATATTATGTTTTGTTGAGGGAAGAGAGAGCTTGGAAAGATGCGTGACCTTTTTTTTTACATCTAAGGTCTTTATATAAGAAGGGGCAAAAGAGTCATAACAATGGCTAACTCTAAAAAATAAAACTACCAGCAGTCCCATAACCAATGCGTGTTCCAAAAGAAATTGGAAGCAACCCTCTCAAATAACTTCCGTGTGTACCCAGATACCTTGAAGAAAAACCCTTGTGCCATTAACATTACTCATGGGATAATCAAAGAAGAAAGAAAAATATATATATAAGTCAACACCCAATCATTGGGAACCATGCGAACCATGTGCACCAAAAAAAGAAAGTCGTCCTCTAATAGGTAAGGGACTTGTGCCTCCTTCCCAATTTCACTCCAAGTGGGTTTTAAAAAAAATAATGATAATGCCATACTAAAATGTTTATAAAGAGGCTATTTCAATATCATGCTAAAAACTAAATGGTTGGTTTTTTACAAAATTTATAAAATTAAGAATTTATTAATATTTATTAAGAAAAAATATTTTACATAAAAAATATTTTACATAATATCAAATTTTGACTAAAAATCTTTTAATTTAAATAATCCACATATTTTGTCAAACAAACATTTAAATATAAAAAATACCTTTTCGACTTTTAATTTAAAATGAGTTATTTAAGTTTTAAAATTACAGGGTATTGCAGATTACCAAACCAAGAATAGTGGGTCTGGCAAGACCAGGAAGGTCCTTAGTAGCAACAGCATCCTGTTCCCCTAGGTTATTAGGGCTAAGGGAACAATAGGGGAGGCCAGTGGGGCCGTAATCAGAGGCAAATAGATTTCGGGCCGACGTTTCACTTATGAGAGTGTAGGCCATGCAAGGAAGCATTACCCCAAAGCTAGGAAAAGGGAAACTACATGAAGAGATCCTGGATATACACTAGATCATGGGTCAGTCCTGGCGCGAGAGTTAGGCACAGGGAGCAATTGACTAGGTAGGCTCGATGGCAAGTGGAGATAAAATTTTGCTTGATCCTATGACTATAGGATATCTTTCGAGTAACATGGGTGAGTCACAATATATGATTGTTAACACAAAAATTCGTGAGTGAGTCAGATTTAGTGGGGCGTTGGCTGTAATAACATTATAATGTATACATTTACCATGGGGTAGTGGGACTCTTTGGTGTCGCCCACGAGAGAGAACGGTTGGGTACACTGAGATGAAATTTATATTATATGTTAGTTTACTGCATTTGAGATTTATGAGAATATAGTAGACTACCTATTGAAATTTGGATGTTTAGCGAAGGGATGAGCGATCGTACATTGTGATAGTGAGATCTCGTGTTAGCTGTTGCACGGTATGACCTGTTTTTGTTAGGTATCACCTGAGAGAGGGTCAAACCTATATATATATATATATATATATATGTGTGTGTGTGTGTGTGTGTGTGTGTGTGTGTGTGTGTGTGTGTGAATATATGTTATGATATACTGTAAAGTAGACTTCTGTGTGCATGTTGCCTAGTTATAATTGATCCCGACATATAGGGACATGATACTAATGTGATTCAGGATAAATTGGCTTATTATCGAGCGAAGAGATAATGCTCGTGATTAATTTGCGCTAAGAAACTAATGATAGTAAGAGCGTCGTGAGATATGCTATCGTTTGTAGCATGAGGGTGGACGGGTATACTTTTATGTCAAAATATTACACTAAAAAAAGTACTTTTTAAGACATGACTTTATGAGAGGGCTAAAATTTAGGTCTCTAAAACTCACTTTTTGAGATGAATAAAATTAACTGTCTTAAAAATTACAGTTTTTAAGACCGCTAATTTTACTCGTCTCAAAAAGTATACCTAATAACACGGCATATTAGGAGCCGTCTCACGAGAAATACCTTTTGAGACGGCTAAACCCAATTTGGTTTCTCCCCTTTACCG
This sequence comes from Sambucus nigra, assembly GCA_949130495.1. Taxonomy (NCBI): domain Eukaryota; kingdom Viridiplantae; phylum Streptophyta; class Magnoliopsida; order Dipsacales; family Adoxaceae; genus Sambucus; species Sambucus nigra. Next base: position 77,956,997 of record OX422208.1, read on the forward strand.
ATTTCTACTCCCGCTTCTTTGTATTAGCCTAAGAAAACAGAAAAAAGAAAGGAAAAAAAAGGCAAGAAAAAACAAGCCAAGCTTGGCAGTTCCCCATCTCTTCTTTGGTCGTTCTGCTCCCCCTCGGGATTCTCCTTCTCCTACAAGAAACTCTCTCCCTTCGTTCAACCTCCATGTTAATTCCAATCAATGTTCTACTTAGGTTAAGTAATTTAAGATCTTCAAATTATTTCTTTGTTTATGCATTTAAGCTTTGTAGTAGATGAATATAAGAATCGATTAACTTTTTGAATTAAAGTTGTGGTTTGTCTGAACTGACAAAGTGGTCAATGGACCCTTTCATTTCAACATCTAATTACGTATATTTAGTTTTGATTTTTTTTTGTGTCTTTAACATTTAGTTTTGCTTTGTTGATTTTTTTAAAGGTATTAGGTGAACTATTTATTTTGAATCTTAGTATATTATATTTATTTTCAAACAAACAGTCACATTAAGTTTTGCAACAATCATAAATTGTTCATTTTCTCTTATAGGCTGATTTTACATAATTGAGCATGTATCACCCATGATAATGGGTTGTTTATAATTTGTTTTTGAATTCACCTCCGTAGATGCTATTGATTGTATTTGTATTTTGTAATTGGAAAATAGAAAAATAATGAAATCATTGTAGTATTGGTGAATCATTTGTTAGACGACCATTTATCATATTCTTACTATGCAAATATTATATAAATAAATAATTAAGGTAAAGGTCATGTTCCTTATTATATTTGGAGTTTTAGGACAATTCTTTTCAAGTTTATAAATTTAGTTATGTGGTACAATAACATTTATTTATGTGGTCCCTTTAGAGTTAGGAGTTCATTTTTTTGGTCCGCGCCAGCGGCACCATTTTTCATGGTGTTTTTAGTATAGGGACTAAATTATAAAATTACGTGGTGTGTCCTATTTTTATACACTTTAAGAATTATGAGGACCAATCCCCAAAATCTCCTTATATAAAAGAAGGATAGTACACAAATTAGAATTTGAGCCTTTTACCGTTGAATCTATCCCACGAGGACTTATTATACGTATACTTGAGCCTTTTACCGTTGGAGCTTTTGCATCTATTCTCTCGAACAAAGACCTTGTCGCTTAAGTCCTCTCTAGTCTTGCTCTCAACCACAAGCAGGGGTAAGACATATTCAAATTAAATTTTGTTCATTGTGTTGTCCAACGGTAAAAGGAAATGTAATGTGTATTTTTATTTTTATTAGTTGTTTAGAAAGTTGTATCTATTTCTGTCGTTGTTTTTTAGTTAATTTTTATGTTTAAACATGTTGGTTTCATGAATAAATAAAGGAGACTCTACCGAATTTTTTAAAAAATATTAAGTATTTTTAAAAGTAAATAATACAAAGATATACAAATATGATAAGGTTTTTAAAGATTTTCATCTATAGGAACTATTAAAAAAAATTACTTCTTTGTTTAAGACGCTTAATAAATTTATTGCAGGTGAAAACCTTTTGTGGACAAGGCAAGATATTTGATTCGTTTTGCTGGAGGTCGTATGCTTGAATATTGTGAGTTTACTTTGCGTGCATCATTTTATGTTAGGGATTGATGGTTTTTTATGTATTTTTTCTAATGAGATGAGTGAAATTGTATAGAGAGATCTATGTTGGACACAATGTTTAAATTGTGTATTTTTTCTTTATATGAACTTTAATTATAATTGAATGGAAAATTATATGTTATATGTTGAAATGGGATGCAAAATATGTCGTATTGTTTTTAAGAGGTTTTGTTTATAATTATATAGAGTATATAATAGAATGGATGAAATTATAATTTTAGTGCCAAAATTATTAAAGACTGCTTCTTTGCCGTCTCAAAAGGGTTCCATAAATGGGGACTTTTTTAGGCGGTTAAGTTATCGTCTCAAAAAACTCTTTGGGGAAGTATATTGGTGTCTCTAAAAAAACTTTAAAAGACGAATTTTTTGCCGTCTCAAAAGGGTCCTATAAGCAATAACCTTTTGAGACGGCGTATTTCCTCTCTCAAAAAAACATTTTGAGACGGCTACTGCCGTCTCAAAAAGCTTTTAAAATAGGGGTATAATACTATGCTCCTTTGCCGTCTCAAATGGCGTCAAAAAAGGCTTTTGTAACGGCCAGAGGACTTTTTGAGACGGTTGGAGCACCGTAGTAAAAAAATAGTTTTTTTGTAGTGTTAGGACATGGGTTTAGTGCCGTAGCTATTGTTTATTCATACAGTTATATCTGAGGAATGATAACTATAGTATATTTGAGACTAATGGAGTTATTTGTACAGTTATACACGATTATAGGGTGTATGGGCGCCCTGGGTGGAGCAAAGTCTCACTTAGTCAGATGCCTAGCAGTTTTGGGGAGCACAGGTAAAGGCAATGATTATTGGGTATATTATGGAAAAAGGGGAGTAAGATATCCCTCGTAATGTAAAACCTTGAGCATGGGGGTCAGTGGTGAATGATACATAGTGGAGTTGACACCAAGTTACACCATTTAGGGGTGGTAAGAGGTTGATATGAGGTTATCAACTAGGATTTTATAATTTTGATGTTCCCAGTGATCAGGTTGTTGAGCATGAGTGGTGAAATGCGTATTTAGAACATCCAAAATCGCGGAGAGGTCAGGTTTCCAATGAGTTTGCAGAATGGGTTGACCCGAGGGGAATATTTACTATTTTGGAGTGGGTTATACTATCGAGCAGTCTATCAAACATTTCGCTTGAGGAAAAGAAATGAAACAGAGCTAGGTGTTGTCCAAAATTTTTGTGAATTAGGATAAGACCTTTCAGTCCCACCACTGATCGGAAGGGTTAGCAGGCGATGGGGACAGAATGCCTATCATTCCAGGCATCGCACCCATAAACTAATAGTAGGAGAAATCGATTAGGTTGGTGGAGGGAAAGAGGAATGCATAATTCCAGTATTGTGGGTGATTGGGAGTAGTATTTACCACTAGTAGAGTTATGCGTGCTACCTCATTGCAGTTTCTATTTACGTGACACATTTTGAGGCCTTATAAGGAGATCTTGTTATCCATTCTTTGGTTGATAAGACATGGGTAGTACCAACCTTTTAGGACCCAATGTGATTTATGGTCCATCAACAGGAATTGAGTATGCCACATTTTTTTAGGTAGCTCAGAAACGTAAGGAGAGTTACGTCACCATGAGTTTTGAGTTTGAAGTCTGACATGAGTGGAGTTTGAAGTTTGACATGAGTAGTAAGGGATTGTTGCGGGTAATTACCATGAGGAGAGTCAGGGGTTGGGCAATAAGAAGTTAGAACCCTTAAAGGTGGGCCCTTTTCTAACAAGAAGATAGTAGATACGATGGAGTAGAGGCTCATCTTCTGTGGCACTATATGGTTGGAAACCATTAAGTTGGAGATGGATGACCATGTGTTGGTAGGGTATCCCCCATGAAGGGGGTCATAAGATTCGGCAAGAAAGGGATGCTCGTATCGAGATATGTAGAGTCTTCCCTATCATTGAGAGAGTGGGACCAGTGGCATATAGATTGGGTTTATCGGAGCACCTTCAGCGGATACACGATGTATTCCATGTGGCATCGCTGAAAAAATATAGGAGGAGTGAGAAGGGCTCCTAGAACGTCCCACTTGAGGAGATTAACTTGCAGTCAGATATCTCGTATGAGGACAAACTGTGCGATTCTGGATCGTAGTGAACGTAAGCTGCGATCTAAGGTGGTGCCCTTAGTTAGAATTTAGTGGGGACACCACAACATTGATGAGCCTACCTGGGAAGGGAAGGAGGACATGAGAGAGTAATATCCATAGTTGGTTACTGCAGGTACGTCCTAATTTCAAGGACGAAATTCCTTGGTAAGGGGGGAAGTATGTAATACCCCGTATTTCTGCGTATTTGATATTTAATTAATTCAGGAATTAAGTGAGAAAATACGTTGTTAATTAAATTACACGAGTGACGTAATTTAATGATAAATGTGGTTATTAAATTATTAATCGAGAGATAGATACTAATTAATATTATGATATGAAATTTACTAAGTGCGAATAGTAAATAATTAATAATTATTGATATACGTCATAGCGAGTGATATGGGCGTATTTGATTTAATCTCAACTGGGAGTCGCGTGTAGACTATATTGAGGTCGATATAAGAAATATATTTTAAGTGACTCGAATGATGATTTAGAGGTCATGAATGGTTTTGAATGGGTCGAAATAGTCAAAATAGTATACCTGCGGGTATAGCTTAGGTTCCGAGTCAATTTTAGACCAAACCGACACCTATTGAGGACATTTTGGTCATTTAAAAAATAGAGGTTAAGGGACCTACGAAATTATAAGTGCTATATCAGATGTTTAAGACTTTAGGCTAGGGTTAGAAATATTTAAACCCAAGAAACGTCATTAGAGAGAAGAGAGAAATCATTCCCAAAGCTTAAGGAGGCATTCTTGGAGGATTGAACCTTGTCTTGCACCCTAAGCACCCAAGGAGTGAGGATTGGAAGAGAGGATCACAACTCCAACATCTAATCCACGAAATCAGACCCTATAAACAAATAGGCAAGTTGTTTATTGCAATATCCATGAAGTTATAATATCCATGTGTAGGGTTTTAAGATTTGATTTTGTTAAATAAATATTCTTGGGAGAAAAATAATGATTTTTTTATGCATGTTGGGATAGGATCTGCATGTAGAACGATTTAACATATGTAGAAGATCAATAATTAGAGGAAAATTTATCAGTTATACAAATTAAATCTGGGTTTTGATGATTATTAGAGTAAGAACATGAAAACCTAGGATTTTTGAGGGTTAGAGATTTAAATCCATTCTTTAATAATTTATAATTTTTTGATCCAAAAGTTATGTTAGAAATTGTCCTTATACATGTGGGGAGCGTTTAGGACAATTAGTTTAGAGTTTGGTGAGAGAACGTGGAAGATTAAGGTGCGTTAATGGTGAAAAACGCACCTGCTATAACTGTAGAAATGAGTTGCAGAAAAACAAACTGGTTCGGTCCAGAAGGATGCAGTTTGATTTGATATTTACTGAACAATAGACCGGTTCGGTCCTGAAAAGTCGGATCGGTTCGGTTCCCTAAATTAATTATGAAATTTCCTTTTGGGCCCAGTGTTCCTTAATCGATGTTGTAGAAATATTTAGGACTTTGTAAAGATATTAAGGGGAGATTCATTATATTATGGTAGGCCTATTATAGAGGTATGAAGTAGTCTTATTGAGAGGTTTAAGACGAGATTGAATTTAAGATGAATGACATCCTAATTAATCTAAGAGATGGATACAGAATTACGAGAATCGAATAAAGTGATGAAGTAGACTAGTATGGTGAGTTAGGCTTAACTACTGAAAGTTATAAAGGGGTAACTATGGCCCTTAAAGTTGAGTGAATACTCGAAATAATACGATAAGGAAATAAATCGTAATATAAAATGTACGGTAAGTATTAGAGAGAAATATACTACTTACCAATTTGAATCATTAAGTTGTGTGAATACCTATGGTATAAGTACTTAGGTTGTGTGAATACCTAAAGTATATTAATAGTATTGGGGTCGACGACTATCTGGACCAATACATGAAAGTTCGAATTTGGGGCCGATGATTATCCAGACCAAATCGAAGATAAATAATATTGGGGTCGATAGAAAATTCAGACCAATATACATATGCATAACATTTACATTGGGGTCGAGGGATATCCAGACCAATGTAAATGATAGGATAGTATTGGGGTCGATGGCTATCCGAACCAATACATAAAAGTTTAAATTTGGGGTCGAAGATTATCCGGACCAAATCCAAAGTAAATAATATTGGGGTCAATGAAAAATCTAAACCAATATACACATACATAACATTTACATTTGGGGTCGAGGGATATCTGGACCAATATAAATGATAGGATAATTGGGGTCGATGGTTATCCAGACTAATAATCCTTATTGTATATATTATGTGCGAAACATATATACCTTATCATGTCCTACTGGATGCGATAGTAGACTTGTAGATGATATATATATATATATATATATATATATATAGAGAGAGAGAGAGAGAGAGAGAGAGAGAGAGAGAGATAGAGAGAGAGAGAGATACATCTAAAAGACAAATTAAGAAGATAAACTTAATCACAAAGATTGAAAGATAGATGGTGATATCTACTAGAATAAATTAAGTAGAAAGACTTAATTATATGATTTTAATCAAACATATGTAAGTGTTGATTTAGAAATAAATTATATATGGGATGTTAATGAAAATGATGTGATGTATGGGCAGTACGGGGAACTTAGGCGAATAGATATGTTCAGATAATACTATAGTCTAGTTAGCTTGGACAGTATATCTAGGTGGGCTAAGTATAGAACGTTAGGCGTGCATAATAGATGAGAGGTGAGTAAACTCAAGAGAGTGTAGGATAACCTAACATGTGTAATAAATAACCGATTTGAAATTTGTGATAAATGATTGCTAAATATTTTCAAAACATTTTGTGTTCTAATACTTTCTGTAAAATATTTTCAAAACCTTTTAGGTGTCCAGCCACAGGGATGCCAGGCGTGACTTCATTCCAGGGACTCGGAGTTGTAGCACTGTGGATGCTAATAGGATTGATTTGATTAGACGATTCCTCCATTCAGATCTAGTATATCATCTCATTTTACATTCCATGTATGGACATGTTGTCCATTGTCAGTTTTTCGTCGTTTAGTTCTTTTATTATTATGGAGTATTTGGTTGGATTTTGGCTGATGGTTTATTCGGCAAACCTTTATGCATTTATATATTGTGATGGTTGGACTCTAGTATATTTTGAATGATTAATTTATTTTTCGCATTGTTAGATTTTTCTGTTTTAAAGAAAGATAAAATTTGGCACTGGTCTAATTTCATTTAGGTGGTTAGTAATTAAAATATTTTTCGACAGTGATGCTAAGAATGAACCATATGAGAAACCTATTTTTATTTAATAACCTAATCAACCGATGTTTAATTAGGCGGGGTGTCACAGCATTATCCCCTTTGACAACCAAATCGTTGTTCTCACTTTTGGATGGTTGTCATGATCCTTAGTGTGAAACCTAACTCTATTTACAATTCAACTCGTATAATTATTCGCTTGTACGTCAGGACCACACGCTAATATATATAGTTTCTTGGTAGCTTTTGGAGACTTTTGGTTGTACATATTTTCCATCTATTAAGAGAACATATGGATTGTATAAATTAGTGGATCTTATAGTAACAAAATGGGTTATAATTTATTCATTTATTAAAATGAAAATCTAAGGACATAATTTTCAATTGAGTCCATCGTATATTTATTTTCTTATTCCCGGAAGAAAACATGTTTGACTCATAGATAGATTTTTATTGTCACGATAACACACAGATTATGAGGTATTAAAGTTTATTGAAGGCATTGCAGAGAAGCTTCAAAGATTTACCATGCCAATTTATGGTGCATATTTGATCTTCAGTCAAATTGTGTGCCGAGATGACTCATGTATGAATGTGTAATGTTAATGGGACTCGAAAGATATTTTTATATGTTTAAGGATGTTATTTTATTAAGAATATATTTTTAAAGTGTTTTAAAATATTTATTCATTTTATTCTAATAAGGATGATTAGAGTTGTATTTATTTCACTCAATCATTCAAATGACATCGAACGATTATTAGATCATCGTGTCATTTGAACGACATAGCCATCTCGTTCAAGAGACAGCTAAAAGTCATTCGAGCGAGCCGCAGCCTCAAGAAAATTATTTAAGGCGCGATTTCCTTATAATTTCGTAAGTGTGCAACCTGAAGAATAGTTTACAAACATGTACGTATTCTGCACATGTTTTTCTAAGGTTTTATAACTCCAAAACATCCTTAGAATTTCAAAGATCTGAATTTCATTCACATATGTTATTATGATCTTTGTTTGCAATAAGAGAGGTTCGTTATATTCTTGAACATTGGGTTTTATAGTGAAGAATCAGAGGAGTTCGTGTTCAACATCGTATGCGACACAAAGCCATATCGGTGGACACTGAGACATACCTGGATGCATGCGTTGTGGACGAGCATCGTGGAATAAGGATGTTCTGTGTGGGCACTATGGAGGAGTGGTTGAAGATCAGAAGAGCGTCAAGTCTCACGGGGATCGAGTTATTGAGTAAGATTTGTGTCTGTTCCTTGTAATTGTGCATCATAGTGATTATTTGGCTTAGGCCGTCCTAGGTTTTTCCCCTTAGTGGTTTCCTCGTATATCCAGTGTTATGAGCATTCTTTAATTTACTTTTCTTGGTTTAATCACTAAATGCATGTTTAGGATTAATCAAGATAAAATTTGGTTAAGTTAAAATTGGTTCACAACTTGGTGTGATTTATAAAATTTGGAAAAGAATTTCATGAAATGATAGTTTTTTTATGTTATCCTTAAAATACTTCCGCATTAAAAAGGATCCTTCTAATTGGTATCGGATCTAGATACATGTTTTTTTGTGCTGATTCCTTGTGTTTTTCAGGATGAATTTTGGCGGTATGGAAAGTTTTCATGCTCCTATTTTTTATGGCACAAATTATGCTTATTGGAAGATGAGAATGAGAAGTTCTTTAAAATCCATTGATGATTTTGTATGGTTAACGGTTGAAAAGGGTTGGTCACCACCAGTCACACGAGAAGGTGAGGTCACTAGTTTGAAACCCGTTGAGTTATGGACCGAAGCCGAACAAAGACTTGCTCTTTATAACTCTAAAGGTCTGCACGTAATGTCACACCAAAAGAGTATAATAAAATCATAACTTGTGAAACTTCAAAAGAGGCTTGGGATACACTTGCACTTACTCACGAGGGCACGAGCACGGTTAGGGAGTCTAAGATACAAAACCTCACTACACAGTTTGAGATGATTAAGATGTTAGAGAGTAAGTCGTTTGATGCGTTTTACGTTAGGTTATCTGATATTGTCAACTCATCATTTAACTTAGGAGAGAAGATTCCCAACAACCGTGTGATAATTTTTTTTTGAGATCTTTGTTGAGTAGGTTTGAAGCAAAAGTGATCGTTTTAAACTCCTTGAGTATGCATGATTCGACGAAACTTGAAGAGATTGTAGGTGACCTACAAACCTATGAACTTGATATGTTTACCTCCAAGCAAGTGCCAAAGAAAGAAAATGGCATTGCTTTGAAATCCCGAAAGGAGGAGACTAAAGTATCGGTTTTCGATTCCTATTCCGATTTTGAGGATGTCGCCTTGTTGGTAAAGAACTTCAAAAAGTTTCTTAAAATCAATCAAAAGATTAGAAATTCAAAAACAACAAGGTTGAGTCCACCCCTAAGGATAAGAGTGGTAAATTTAATAGTGTTGAGTCGAATATGTGTTTTGGGTGTGAGGGGTATGGTCACAAAGTTGTCGAGTGTTCCACTAGACTTAAGAAAGAGGGAAAGAAATCGATAGCTTATAGTGCATCCTTAAGTGATAGTGATCCGTAAAAGGGAGATAGTTCCCCCAATGGGAGAAAGTTTGTTAGTTTCTTGGCATGTCAGGTGAGCGACGACGATGAATCTTCCCATTAAGATTCTCATGTGCATGACACTTTCGAGGCCGTTGAATCCCAAGTGAGTGAGGTTGAAGTGAGTGAGGAAGAGGAGGTTGATGTGAAAGAATTGCAAGTTGCCTTTAATGAGTTGTATGCCTAGGCGGTAAAGATGAAAAGGGAAAATTCTAAATTGAAAGTTAGGTTGAATGAGCGTGTCGTAGAAAATAACGATGTTTTGATTGAGAATCTTATGGCACAATAGAATAAACTTAGGGAGAAGTTAGGGAATGTGGAGAAAGAGATAAATAGCCTTCGTGGTTTGATGGGGGCATTGGCAAAGGAGATTCTAGTGTTTGAGGAGTCTAGGCGTGTGCTTGAGCCCGGGATTTGTGAGTTAGAAGAGAAGTTTAAATACCCGAGTAAGGTAAAGTTTAACTTGGAATCTAGGGTGGAGAAGTTGGATAGGATGTTAAGCACCGTCAAAGTTAAAGGTGATACGTGTGGTATAGGCTACGATGATAGAATTGTTCCCATTTATAAAGCCAAAACTAACTGCGTGAGAGAGCCCACTAGGAACGTGAGGAGAGATCGACATTTTGGTAAACATTCCCTCCGTCTTTACACTTGCACACATTGCGGTAGGAAAGGTCACCTTAGACGTTTTTGTTATGACCTTAGGAATGCTCCTAGGAAGTTAAAAAATAAAGTCGTTTTGGTTCCCCAAACCCCCATGCATAATTTCACGCCTACTTGGGTTAGGAAATCGGACTTAGAGGCTTTAAGACTTAAATTTCATGGTTCTCATTTGGTTGCACTTGGTTCTTCCCATGCTAGATCTAAAGGATGATTGTGTTGCCATGTTTGTCATAAGCTAGTATTTGCATCATGAGTTATATATTTCTAGTGTTATGACATGTGTATCTTTCGTATCACATTTTTCATTTATTTGAGTCTTATTTGAAAAAATACAAAAAGATTTTTTTTTAGAAAATATAAAAAGATTTTTAGTTTCATTTTTTTTGAAAAATACGAAAAATATTTTGCTTTTATTTCAGTAAAAAATGTTGAAAAATCAAAAAGATTTTCGGTTTTTTTTTTTTATCTTTGAGTTTACATGTTTGATGTGGCATATTGGTGTGCTTGAACCCCCATCTTTTCATTATCCATGTGGCTAGGACATTTGGTCATAATTATTGATGCTTAGAATGATCTTAACCATTGTATTATGGGATTGTTTCGAAGTTGATATGCATTTTGATTCGACATTGTATATATGCCATCTTTACACACATGCACGAGTTTATATGAACGTTTGACATCTCTTGCATATTTGAGTTTGGTGAGACATTCTTATCTCAATCTTATCATCTATGCGTAAGTAGACTTAAGAGGAGGTGTGCATGTAAGAACCATTTACCATGAGTATTGAAATTGAAAAAATAATGAGTGTTCATGGAAAAGGGTTGCGAGAGTGCAAAATTGACTCGTCATGAAATTCACCGTTTAAAAGATCCCAAAAGAAAATCAAGGCAATAAAAAGAAAAAAATTCCAAAAATATGGCCAATAAGATTTTCTCTAAGTTGAGAATGATAGAGATCTTACAAGAACTTAAAAAGTGTGTGTATAAAATTTAAACGGTTTTGCACCTTGAATACTTGTGTTGAAAAATCGTATCATGACGCTATTGTTTGTAGAATCGTCAATATTCCGTATTTGTGTGCATGTTTGATTGTTTAGTTCATTTAGCTCACACTTTAATTGCCACATATGGCTAAAATAAAGTTTTATGATATTTACTTATCAATTAGAGCTTCTTGATCATTCTGATGTATTGGAATTTTAATTCTTTTGTTCTATTTCATGCCCATACATTCCATCTTCATGTTTGAGCACATCCGTACTATGTTAGCATGTAACTCGCATTGTTTTATTCGTTTGGTTTTCTGTTTTGCTATTGTTTTGTAGTTTCTATTCTTTACAGTTAACTTTTTTAGGAGATTTTTTCACTGGACAAAACTGCATGATTTATAAAACTGGAACTAAGTTTTGTGTTTTTCTCGTTCAAACGAGATATTGATGTCACGCAAAGCCTTCAAGCGATAAGCTTATGTCGTTTGAATGACAAGAAAGTGTCGTTCGAGCGACAGCCTTGAGATTTTTTTCTCTAGTTTATGTTGTTTCAATACCCTGGTTCATATTGACATATTTTTGGTACTGCTGGGTTGTTTCTGAACAGTTTGTTGTATGAAAATTCTCATTGTTACATCTATTATTGCATTATGTATGTTTAATCACACCTGCTTGGATTAATGATTCTTGTTGTGTGATTATTGTTTGCTAGCTACGGATTTGACATTTTTTATTATTAACTAGTTGTTTCATGCTTATATCGATACAATTTACGAATTATCTCATGTTAGATATGTTTACCTTTTCACTAGATTGTCTATTCGAGACAAAAAAGGGGAGAGATGTATATGATGTAAGGGGAGATTTTGTTTTGTTGAGCACATTGATTATGTTGCATTACAAATTGATATCACATGTTTTATATCACAAATTGGTATCCTGATTTAGATGTTGTTTACAAATTAGTATCCATATTTTTTTCTCACATGTTTTATATCATTTGTTCCTCCATACGTCACTACATCTTTATCTATTTCATGTGTGTAGGTATGCTTAAATAAGATTTGGGATTTCAAGACTACATCACATTCAGATAGTTCATGCTTGCCAGATTATTTTTTACTAGTCTTGTCCTGTATTTTTTATTTTGGGTTTATGGGATAGGATTTAGGCGTCATAAGGCTTGACAGCCCGGCTTAGTCATTTCACTATTGATTTTGTTCCAAAATAGTCAAAGAGGGAGATTTGTAAGGACATAATTTCCAATTAAGTCCATTGTATGTTTATTTGACTTATTCCCGGAACAAAATACATTTGAGTCATATGTAGATTTTTATTGTCAATATCCTACACAAACTATGATGTATTAAAGTTTATTGAAGATGTTGCGATAAAGCTTCAAAGATTTATCATGCCGATTTATGGTGCATATTTCGTCTTCAGTCAAATTGCATTCCGAGATCATACATGTATGAATGTGTAATGCTAATGGGACTCGAAATATATTTTTATATGTTTAAGGGTGTTATTTTATTAAGAAAATATTTTTAAAATGTTTCAAAATGTTTACACTTATTTTTATTCTAATAAGGATGATTAAAGTTGTATTTCATACAAACTCTATTTCGCTCTATCGTTCAAACGACATTAACAGTCATTCGAACGACATAGCCATCTCATTCAAATGACAGCTAAAAGTCGTTCGAGCAAGCTGTCACCTCAAGAAAATTAATTAAGGTGTGGTTTCCTCATAGTTTCGTAAGTGTGCAGTCTGAAAAATAGTTTACAAACCAGTACGTATTCTGTAAATGTTTTTCTAAGGTTTTCTAAGTCCAAAACATCCTTAGAGTTTCAAAGATCTGAATTTTCATTCATATATGTTATTGTTATCTTTTTTTTCACCAAGAGAGGTATGTTCTATACTTGAACATTGGATTTTATGGTGAAGAAGCGAATGAGTTCATGTTCAATATCGTAGACGACACAAAGCTATATCGGTGGACACTGATACATATGTGGATGCCTGTGTTGTCGACGAGCATCCTGTAAGAAGGAGGTTCTACGTGGGCACTGTGGAGGAGTGGTTGAAGATCATAAGAGCGTCAAATCTTATGGGGATCGAGTCGTTGAGTAATACTTGTGTTTGTTCCTTGTAATTTCGCATCATAGTGTGTAAGATGTGAGTTCTTCAAATACTATTAGTATTAAGTGAGGCGTAACCCCTTATCAAGATTGGGACCAACACCGTTGGATATAGAGCACAGTTTAGAGACATGGGTGAATCAGAGACGGAGAGATTTAATTATTCAATGTTGCACTAAAGAGCATATTAACATGGGCAGCATGTATTAAACATAATAAATGAAATGGGACTAGCAGATGGCGTGGTCAGAGGGAGAAAGAACAAGCACTCTGGGCATAATAAAGACAAGGCAGGAACTTTAAGCTCAGTTAATGCCCAATGATGGGTGCATTCAATGTGTAATGGGAGTTAATGCTCTTTTCGAAGGCTCTTTGGTTTAAGTGGAACATGGGTTTTAAATGGTTTTATTATTTGGTTTGGTCTTGGAAGTTGGCTTCAAGCAGGTCACGTTTTTGGCTTGTGGGAAATGGATGAAATGGGTCTTTGGAAAGGTATGGAGTCGGGTTTGGTTTGGATGGATAAGGGTTTCTGGGTTGTCGCGGGTCATGGGTTTGACGACGAAGATGGGTTCGGTTTCAACTGGAGATGGAACCGCCAGGTTTCAGGTTAGTGTGGTGGTTTGGACATGGGGTTAATGGAGTGCAGGGCTAGTCCGAGGTTGGAGGGTCGGAAGCGGTTGAGGGTCAACGCCGGAGGTGACGCAGAGGGGGCTTGAGGTCGCGACTTTGATAGGGGTTGGAAGAAGGGGGTAGAGCCAGAGCATGGAATGTGGTCGGCGTCAGAGAGGCTGTGACTGGCATTTTTTTCGGGTTCTGACCGGCAGGGGCTATCCGCCGGGGCTTCGTCGCCGGAGGCGCTGGGAGGTGTTCGGCTGGGGTTATGTGAGTGGATGAGGAGAGAGAGAGAGAGAGAGTGGTGAGAGGTTGATTTTGGTTGGTAGGTGTGATGGAGGTTAGGAAGATGAAGTGGTTTAATGGAGTTTTGATGGGTGGTTATGGTGTTTTAGGAGAAAGAAAGTGGAAGATGGGGAAGAAGATTTGGGTTTGATTGTGTATGTGTGGTGTAGGAAGTTAGGTGTGAGGGTGAGGGTTTAGGATAAGAGGTGTTTGTGTATATGGGTGTAGGATAGTGTGGTGTGACTTAGGGTGTGTTTGGTAGTGTGGGGGTTTTAGGGTGTGTCTGTGGGTGTGTGTTAATTTGAACCCTTAAAATAAAACTAACTAATAAAAAATAAAACTACTAAAACTAAAAAAAAAACTAAAAATCTAAAAATAAATAAATTCCTACTCTAAAAATAAAATAAAGATTCAATTAAAAAAATAAAACTAAAAAGAAATTAAAAAATAAAAATAAAATTCTATTAAACTAAAAATAAAATCCTAAAAAAATAAAATCTAATAAAACTAAGAAATAAATGAAATCCTAAAAAATTTCTAATCCTAATAAGATAAAATAAGACTAAAACTAAAACTAAAAACTAATAGAATAAAAATCAAAATACTAAATAAAAAAGAAATATAAAAATTAGGAAATAAATCCTAGAAATTTTAAATAAATCTAAAATAAATCCTAAAAATGAAAATGACTCAAACTAAAAATCTAAAAAATAATAAAAAGGGACAAACAAAACACAAACGGGGTTTGGGCTAGGTTTAGGCTCGGGTAAGGTTACGGGGGAAGTAATTAGCTCAATTTTAACTGCAAATTGCCTGAAAATATAGCTTTTGACACCGCAACTGCAATTAAGCCTGCATAATGAACAATTAAGTGCATAAGACCCATATTGTCGAGAATTAGCAACTAAAGTACGTCTATTCGGGGTATAAATTGTATAGTTTTGGGTGCTTATCAGTGATCAATCAGTCTCCTTAATAAAAAAAAAACACCTTAGTAGGATGATTGACTCTGTTATGGAGCGCACAATCGTGGGGGTTCTCCCTGTCTTCTCGGATGAGCGGAACAGTGTAGACATTTATCGGCCTGCAAACTTTATCGCAGACCATGAGATCGTACTGGTTCAAAGCTTTCTCCATCGTACAAGGTAGCTCGGGAGGATCCTCCTCATCTTCAAATATTCTCTTGTTGTTCCTACCTTTTCTACCTCCTCGACCGCCACTGCCTCCTTCTCTACCCCCATCATCCATGTAGTTGATCCTCGAGGGTATTCCCTTCCCTGAAGTAATTGTTGGCCTCATCAGCAAACTGTACAAAGCGGGAGGTGGTACTAGGGGCTTCACCACTAATGCGATATTCCTTACTGCCTTCAAAAAGGCTGTAAATGTACCTTCTCTTATCTCATTAATCAGGTGACATATGTATTCGGGCATTAAGCCTTCTGCGCATACTTGTAAAATCTTTTCCTCCCGCTTCTCCTCTCTCACATTTAGGGAGCGCTCGCGGAACCTTCGAATATAAGCCACAACGTCCTATCATGGCTTCTGCTTATCACGCACGAGCTGGGTGAGTGTGAACTCGTCCTTAGCTAAGAAAAACTTTGCATAAACAAAACATGTAATTCCTCCCAAGAACTTATGCTACCCGGGGCTAGATGGGAATAACACGTGTAGGGTTTCTCTGTCAGGGATTTTGAGAACTCCCTTAGCCTTAACTTTTTATCATTTCAATGGGTCCCCAGATTCTCGATGAACCTCTTCACATGTTCCTTGGGATTTTCACCTTTCCCCGTGTACTTTTCAAAGATTGGGGGAGTATAGCCCACTAGGTAGGGTTCGTTATTATACTCCTTCGGGTAGGGAGTGTTAAAGTCATCATATACAGAGGAACTCTCCCCCTTAGACACAGCTATGAGCTTTATCAACTCTTTGTTCATGTCTTCTAAGCTGGCTGGCGAGGGACTTGCTGACAACGGTGTTGCTATTATCGAGGTTGTTGAGGCTAGATCATTTACTCCTTCACTTACCACGATAGTCGAAGTAGCTAGGGTTACTCCCCCGTACTGCAACATCGGATCCACTGTCACAGGTGGGACCATAGAGGGTGTGTTAACTAAGATAGACACCGCTACCCCCCAGTAACAGTTGGTGTTGGTATATTGGTTGGTGGTGTAGTAAAGGAACTCACCCCCATAGTAGCTCCCGCATTGCTTGGGCCGCCGGAGTCTTATTGAACTCTACAAATAGTCCCATTACCCCATGTATCTGTTCCTAACCTACTCTCCCTTACGCGGCCATCATCTCTATGATACCAGTGCTAGGCACGCTAGGCCCTGTCCTTATCGTTCCCCCCGCTTCAGGAAACGCAATATTACCTGCCTCTTTTGCACGTTGTATGTTGTCAAAATCGATGTTTCTAATAGCGTTATCCTCTGGCATATTTTCAAAAGAGAATACCTCCCCAGTGAAGTCGCTAAATGTAAGATGTGAGTTCTTCAAAAACTATTAGTATTAAGTGAGACGTAACCACTTATCAAGATTGGTACGGACACCGTTAGATATAGAGCACAGTTTAGAGCCACAGGTGAATCAAAGACGGAGAGATTTAATTATTCAAAGTTGCACTAAAGAGCATATTAACATGGGCAGCATGTAGTAAACACAATAAATGAAATGGGACCAGTAGACGCTGTGGTCGAAGGGAGAAAGAACAAGCACTCTGGGTAGAATACTGACAAGGCGTGAACTTCAAGCTCAGTTAATGCCCAATGATGGGTGCATTCAATGTGTAATAGGAGTTAATGCTCTTTTCGAAGGCTCTCAAGTATGAGGGAATTTGGACAATAATTTCAGGTTTTATATGCTCTCTCTTTATCTGTTCGTTTTAGTCATATTTATATGGAGGGAGAGGTTGCTCGAGTCAACTTTCCCTCGATCTGTTTAGATTGGTGCATTAAATGCATGAGATACTACATTTAATGCATGGGATCTATTAGTTTTGGCGGGAAAGCGTTCTATTGGTTGGAAGCATTTCAGTCATTTATGAAGGATATGACTTGTCATCTCGGGGCTTACTCTAGGATGGCTACACGATCAAATTTGGTGAACCAGACCTGCCATCCTAAGGATAAAGGCACTTGAGTGTTCTATTCTTGAGTTCCTAAATGTTAGGCGTTATGACATCGGTTAGTAGTTCAAATAGTGGATATTATTTGGTATCTAGTCACGTCAGTCAGATAGGCTGGCGCCCGAGGTACCTTGAGGAGGTGACCTCGAGGGTGCAAGTATTAGGGGGATCGAATGACTTGACGAGGTTCAGTCGAATAGGTAAGTAATGAGTGGGCTCGAGTGACATTTGTCTTGGGTGAAGTTTTGTCCAAGTGTGCCAAGAGGGTTGGTAATAACTCCCAACGTTGCCTTATTCTCAATCCTCCAAACCATGTCCCTGCAAAGTTCACAGGAGGAATATCTTGATAGAGCATGAAATCTCTCCCATGCCCTTCCAGGCATGGACCCTCGTGGGTACCAAGTGATCCCTCTCAACATATACATTCATAATACAACGTTCTACTTCTTATTACAAAGTATTATCATCCTTTTGTTCTTCGAGCCAAGTCGATTGGAGGCTCTTCGGGGTAAAGCGCTGCGAGCTATTTTCTTATAAGGAGCCTTTGAGGTGGGTCCTGTGAGCTACTTTCATGAAGGAACTTCAAAGCGTGTTTATGGGGAATCTTCCTCCATAGCTGATCAATTCACTTGGCTGAGTTAATCATCCATGTGGGGGAACACCTCTCCATATAGTGATTGTTTGGCTTTGGCCCTCTGAGATTTTTTCCCTTAATTAGTTCCTCATATATCCATCTTTGTGAGAATTCTTTACTTTACTTTACTTTCTTTAATCTCTATATGCATGTTTAGGATTAATCAAGCTAAATTTTGGTTAAGTTAAAATTGGTTCACAACTTGGTGTGATTTATAAAATTTGGAAAAAAGAATTTCATAAAAAGATAGTTTGTTTTCGTCATCCTTAAAACACTTCTGCATTAAAAAAGGGCGTACAGAAAATGAAGTTATGATTTAAGTTACATGTGCTTTGAACTAAGTAGGGAATTGCCTTCTTTGTCTCTCTTCCAAATTCAAAATGCTTTCTCTCTTAAGCTCTTCCATATGTTCACTAAATTAGAAAGTATCATTTACTGAATTAAGCTCATAATTAATTGCAAATTCATTAAATAAAATATTAACTTACTCAATTTAACTCGTAACTTTCTTGTAATTATTCAACGTATACCAACACATCATTTCCATCTTGGTGTTTGTAAGAAACTCATATGAATATGCCCCAAAAGGACGTACTTTTTGAGTGAACACATCCAATCCATCTTCTTGCATCTCTCCATCATAATTTCATTCCACACAATTGAATTTCATTTCAATTCCACTAAGATATATATATATATAACAAAATTTTAAGCATTCATTAATAATGTAAGCCTCTGTTATAGAACCTTCAGAGTGGGATTTATTATGAACATACCCCTGAAGTATTCCCGAGTACCTATAAAGATCTGAAATGTTACATTATGTCATATTAAATCCATAAACTACCCGCATAAAGCATATTATAATGAATAAATATGAAAACACAGCTTTTAATAGAATACATCCACCTATATTGACCTGGTACTGTAAGCATAGCCTCATGCGACAAGTGAATTGCTAAGTGGATCATTATATCGAAAAAAAGTCAGCGGATAAATCATTTCAAGTTTGTACAAAATCAGGACGATGTCTTTTCCCAATCCTTTTAGTTCTTCCACATTTAATCCCTTATAACAAAAGTTCTTGAAAAACTTCCCCAATTCAACTAGTGTGGTATATACATCCTTAGGCAGATATCCACGAGCACCAATAAGCAATAATAATTGCAAAAAAAACATGACAATCTTGATATCCTACCATCTCTAACATTCACACATCGAGTGATATTAGAAGCATAACCATAAAAAAACTCAACAGATTTTAGGAACTCACAAATCCTTATTTTTCCAACTTGGAAAGAGTATAACATGCTGGTGGGATTATATAGGTATCACTATTCCGCTTCAAATGTAATTCTTTCCTCATTTTCATATCCTCCAAATCTTGTCTCTCTTTATAAGTGCCCTTTTTTTCCCTTCAATGTTTAATAATGTTCCTAATACACTCTCACATATATTTTTTTAATGTGCATGGCATAAAGGTTATGTCGCAGCTTCAATGTTCGCTAATACGATAATTCAAAGAAAATGCTCTTTCTGGTCCAATTTAGCTCAGGTGTACTTTTTCTCCTCTATTTCTATGATTTTTTTCCCTAGAATATCATCCTTGAGATGATTTAATGACTATAACACATTGTCCCCATCTAGCTCCATAGGCTTTGAACGAAGCTCCTACATGCCATTTAATTTTTATCTGCTATTTATGGTTCACCTCTAAATAGCAATATCGGTCCATATAACAAATTTTACTTCTTATCTTTTGTGAATAAGAATGTTTATTACAAGTAAGGCATGCCATATATCCTTTAGTTCTCCACCCGGACAAATTACCATAGGTTGGAAAGTCATTTATAGTCCATAAAATTTCCGTATGCATTTGAAATGTCTTTTTCAGTGGACGCATCATATGTCTCCACACCAACATCCCATAACTCCTTCAGTTCATCAATTAATGGTTGTAAAAACATGTCCATGTCCTCATCTATTGACTTAGGTCCAGGAATGAGCGACGACATCATGAAAAATAGATCTTTATATATTTCCAAGGAGATAAGTTGTATGGCATAAGTATAATTGACCACATGCTGTATGAGTTGTGCATGTTACCAAATGGATTGAATCCACCACTTGCTATGTCAATCCTTACATTATGAGGGTCTTGAGAAAACCACTCGTGTTCCTTATAAAACTCTTTCCAAACATTAGAATCACCAGGATGTCTTAACACATTGTCATTTGCGCGCTTCTCTTTATGCCACCTCATGTTATCAGCTATTTTTCTCGACATAAATAGTCTTTTAGGTCTTGGTTTTAGCGCGAAGTAGTGAAGGACCTTATGTGGAATCCACTTAGCCTTGCCCTCATTAATCTTCCATCTAGACTACCCACATATTAGACAACCTTGCTTATCTTCAAAATCCTTCTAGAAAAATGAATAATCATTTTTACAAGCATGAATTGACATGTATCCTAATCCTAAGTCACGCAACATGTTTATTGCCTCGTAATATGACTTTGGAAGCGTCTCACCATTAGAAAAAGTTTCCTTTAATAGCTCGAGCAACATATTGAGTGATTTATTACTCCAACAATCGATGACGTTCAAGTGTAACAATTTGATGATAAAAGACAGTTTAGAGAATTTTTTACGATTGGGATATAGTTCACGTTCAGCATCCCTTAACAATTTGTCAAAAATTTTCTCCCCCCTTGAACAATATCTACGGGAGAATCAACATGAAAAGAAGCAACTGGACGGGTAACTCCTAAGGCTCCCCTATGCACGTCGTTTATCATATCATGCATTTCATCATCTTCTTCCTCTTCATTATCTACCATTCCTTTATCAATTTTGTCATTTACAGCAACATCATCATTTACATCAGCATGTGCACTACCATATGACATGTGCTCAGAACGCTCCCGTGATGTATCCATTGAATGTAGGTTGTAAATAAACCATTAAGACACAAATGATCCTCTACTTTATTAATATTTCTAATATCGATAATCAAGCCATCGCAACAAGGACATCTAATTTCATTATTTTTGTCCCATATGTTTCTTCGCAAATTGAATGAATAATATAACTCCCATACAATACTTCTCACAAAATTGATCAGTTTCATGCATCCAACTTTTATCCATCTAATTCATAACAAAATATAAAGTACACGAGTTTATTACACATAAATGATTTGAAAAACATAAACATATATTGTATAATCAGTATTATCAAACAACAATTGTAATACCCCAGAATTTTTAGAATAAAATATAACGACATAAATGAATTTAATAATTTTGGATTTATTTTGAGAATAAATTTAATTGGTAGGATTTAAAATTTAAGCGAGTAAAAGTATGAATTTAAATAAAAATTTATTCATAATTTATAAATATAAAACTCAATTGGACATGATGGGCTTGCGAGTGAAAAATAAGTCACACATAAATAAATTTATGGGTGCGTGTCATTTTAACATAATAAAATATCTAAGTGAAATAAAAATAATTGAGACGCATTTTGAAAAGCGTTAGAAACTAGATTAAGTGTTTTAACTATTTAGAAATGGTCCCGGATAATAGCTATATGAGTGAGGGAACTTTTGGGATAATTAGATTATGGATTCGAGTTCACTTGGGGGTCTAAAAGTTGGGTTTTAGGCCCAACTCGGGATTAGTATTTTATTAGTATTTAAGTTGGGGTATAACACTCCCCCACTATCATTCCACATAACCTAAAATCACAGTTACGGGAGAGGAAAGGAAAGGATAAAATAGCTAAGAAACGAAATAAGGGGCAAGAACCAAGGGGAAACCAATGAAGAAATCAAGAGGCATTGCTTCTACAATTTTAAGGCAAGAATTCTCTTGCTTAATTTGTGTTTCCAATTTATTTCGCAATGCACCATATATATCCCCTTAATATTTCTGGAAATTAGGGCTTAATGTGTTTGATTTGATGATGAACAATACATGTAGAGGATTTATTTTTATGTAGAAATTGTCCCATAAATTAGGTATCGAAAATCTAAATATTGAGGTTAGATTCTGGTAAGTTTATGTCAATTATTTGGGGGTAATTGCATATTTAATGTAGCGATTATTATTGTTCATTAATGGGCTGAAATTGATGTAGATTCCATGATAAGTAAATCCCTACTGTAAATTAAATAAGGGTTAAAAGTTGGGAAATATATTTAAATCGTGAGAGTCTAACTGATGACGGTTTTGAGATTGGAATGTGTAAAAAAAAATGGGTTATATATATTCATTCTGGGTTAGAATTAGGATCTGTATATTGCTGGGTTGATGAAACTTTATGAATCTAGGTTTGGAAATTGCAAAATTTGAATGAACTGAAATTGAGAAGCGATTTGGGTTTAGAAACTGCAAAATTTGAACAAACTGAAACTGAGAATCGGAGTGGGGAAGAAGTAGGGGGTCGTTCGAACGACGTCGTGGGTCGTTCAAACAACGAGTCGTATCGCGCGAACGAACCCCATGGTCGTTCGAGCGACGTGATGGATTTTTCTCTCTCTTCATTCCCTTTTTGCCTTAGCCTGAGTTGGATGATTTTTACATTTTGTCGATCAGAGGATCAGTAGTGATAGAATAATAGGGAAATGGATTATAAATGTTGGGTTAATTAATTGATGGAACAAATGTTACACCCATATTTATATTAATAATAATTACAATTGACTACTTAATTAAAGTAATTATATTATGGATTAGAAATAATAATTTATTGGATGGTGAATTATTAATTAATGAAATATTGTGGATTTTAATTGGACTTTCATGGTAATTATGGAGTAATTATCTATACATATTATATGGGATAATAATACGTATTATAATGTATTTGTGTGGACATACCTCGACTTGGGGGTTCGCGCGTTCGGACTGTGAACCACACGTCGGCACATAGGTTGGCTTGACGATGTGTAGGTCATATAGGTACTATGTGGAGGCATCACATACGAGAGGTAGATGTTGGCGCTGACCGTTCCAGTGTCACCGCTGGGTATGGGTTGTGTACAGGTGTCCTGCGTAGGGACCGCCCCCAACTTTTGTGTGTTTTGTGATGTCCAAACTTGCCAATAGAGCACGAATTAGACACCAACGGTCGATGCCCTTGTGTGTCATATATATATAGGACATATATATAATTACCCGGATTTTTCATGAGATAAATTGAATTGTCTAAGAATTTGGACATAAATTACAATTGTGATTCTTCAATGCATAATAGATGTTTATGCTTCTTATGTGAAAGTTATGAGACTGGGATATCAAGGGTACTGCTAATTAAATGTAGTCGGTACACTTAAATCATTTAACCATTTTATTAAATTGATACTTAGTTGTAGTTATTATTTGGGGACTTTTGGGATGCGAAACATATCACACTTAGATGAGGGGTGAGGTGTTATATGCATGTGAGTGACGAAGGGGGAATAGTTATTGTGCATTAATTGTATTATTGCATCATAAATTAATTAAGTTAATTCTTGCACACCTCGGGCTCTGACCCAAATTATAAATGTTTGTCCCCCTATGTTATTTTTTAGACATGGATAGCAGGACTGCTGCTGTACTAGCCTTATGATCTCCCGTTCTTAGTAGCCTTTCAGATTATTGACTCTAGCATAGGTTACTTTCTGTCGGAGTTCAGTTATTTTATTTTGAAAATATTTGTAGGGGCATAAGCCCGAGATTTATTTATTTACATTATGTTGGAGATGTGATTTTTACTTGCCGTTAGATTTATTATTTAGTTGGCGTTGATTTGAGTTTAATTATTACCAGTGAGATATTCATAAAGTTTAAAGTATCAGCATTTTTAAATAACAATATTTATTTTACGATGTGCTAAGAATGATATTAATTGATCGACAAGCCCCATTTTTGGCATATCGTGTCTGACTAGTCTTTACATGAGAAAATGGAGGTTGTTACAACAATGTAAAGACTTTTTAATTTCTATGATTCAATATATACTATGTAATCAATATAATATCAAATTCTAATACTTATCATAATTTTATCACTTATTAATTTTCCTTATTTAGTTTAAGTTATTTTTTAATTTTAATACAAGGGAAACATTAATTTTGGTACTAACAAACCAACCAAGATCAGAGTCAAGGTGATCTAAACTCTAACATGAAAAACGTATTGAAGAAAATAAACGCATACAGAAGGTAATAAACTTATCTCATAGAAAAAAAAAAGACAATTGATGGGAAAAAAAGATTTCTTATAGAAAAAACCTTAATATACGGCACATTAGTATATGTTTAAAAACTTATAAAAATAAGGGTTAAAAACCATCTTAGAAATTAAATTCAAAAATTTAATTGTCGGTAACACCACCCACCACCACTATTGTAAGTACCACTCACTGCCATCGATTATAATTTTTTTATTTGAATTTATGTTACTTAATAAAAATCAAAAGTTGAATAGTATTTAGAATGGCTTGGGAATTTACAGAACCAAATTGTTCACAATAGCTTGAGATTGTTAACAATAGATTAAAAAGAAATTAATTTTTCTTTATCTTATTTGTTTCACTAATATTCTAATATATATCACATATGATTCCTCCCTTCCTGCAACGTCCAACCAACAAGCACCACACAAATCTTCTAATCTATTTGAACCTTCAATCGATTCAAACCATAAACCTTCAACCATTTTTGAAACCATGAAAAATAAATTTCAACATCCAAACTTTCGAATCAGTTTTAACCTTCAAATGGGTTTAAACCATGAAATGGGTTTAAACCTTCAAAATCATATACAAACAAAAAACCATAATCCGAATTACACGATTCAGGAGAGAAATAGACATATTCGGCGGAGTAAGAAGTCGACAGGAAAAAGGCATACTGTTGGATGATTTTAATATTAATGGGTATTAATGGTTAGAGAAAATGAAAGGTTAAAATCATTAATTAGTTGGAAAAAGAAAAGACAATGGGAAGTGGGAAAACCAAAGTCCCACATTGGAAAAGTGTGAAAAAATTAGTGGGTTAATAAATGCTCTTGTGTCATAAGAGATTACTTGTGTGCATTGAAGTGTATGCTACTAGTGTACACCTTAGGTCCAAGGATGGTGCTTTGCACCATCCCGTGCGATTGGGCGTTTAGGGCGCTTTGGGCGCTTACGCATCGTCGCGAGGAGCAGTAGGAGCCTTTGATTTTTGACAACGTCAAAAGATCAAACGGTCCAGATTAAATCCATAATAAATGACACATAATTATGGCGCGGGTGGATCTGAACCGTCGGATTTTGGCGCAACTTTGTTAAGTATTAATCCGTACAGTCGCACCTTTTTAGTTCAAATCTGAAACGTTCAAAATATAGTTATATATCCAAGGGCCGTGATTAAATGACCTTTGGATTTGGTGCCTGTTCATGAACAAACACCACAAGAGGCTATATATAGAAGGCAAAATCCTGTCATAATTAATTCCGAAAATTCTCTTTCTCTCTATTATTTCTTCTTACCAATTTCATAGAGTGTTCTTGGTTATTCTTCAAGTTAGCTACTTGAATAAACCCGTGGATTTGTTGTATCTTGGAGATAATTTGCCTAGACCCGTTAGCAAACTCTGTACGAGTGGGGGCAAATAACACCTTAAGGACAGTAGTTTATTACGCCTCAAATCTAATCACCTATTCATATTTTCTGCATAGAAAAAAAAAATTCCTCAACAATCTTAAGGTGTTATTTCATGGAGGCAGAAAAGAATATGAATATGTTTCTGAATCCCAATGTGCATTTGGACCGCTTTGATGGAACAAATTTCACTCGCTGGAAATGAAAATTATTCTTCCTTCTCACAGTCTTGAAAATTGCATATGTTCTAGATCCTAAACTAGAAGCAATTCCAGAACCCAAAGAAGACGATAATGAAACTGTCAAAGAACAACAGAAGAAACGTGAAGAAGACGAATTTGTGTGTCATGGGCATATTCTGAATACACTGTCTGATCGATTATATGATCTTTACAACTCTATGCAGTCTCCGCGGGAAATCTAAAATGCTCTTGAATATAAATACAAAACAGAGAAAGAAGGTACGGATAAATTCTTAATTCTGAAATATTTTGAATTCAAAATAAGTGATAACCAAACTGTTTTAGACCAAGTACATGAGTTGCAAATCCTTGTCACAAAGCTTCGTGAATTAAAGGTGAAAATTTCTGAATCGTTTCAAGTTGGTGCAATTATTGCAAAATTACCACCAAGTTGGAATGATTGTCGTAAGAAACTCCTACATAGGAAATATGATATGAGTTTGGAGGAATTACAGAAACATTTAAGAATTGAAGAAGAAACCAGATCCCGTGATCAAACAAATGTTTCTCATAATTCCACCAAAGTTAACTTTGTTGAAGGAAAGAAATATCATAAGATCTTCAAATCTAATGGTAAGAAGTTCAAGAAAAATAATTCCAATAAGAAACAGTCCAATGGGGCTTGTTTTAATTGTGGAAAAAATGGCCACTATGCCCGTGATTGCAGAAACAAGAAACGAAAGATAGATGCTACTGAATCCAATACTACAAACAATGCAAATATGGTGGAAAATAAGATCGAGGATCTTGTAGCAATGGTATCGGACATGCAAATTGGTATGATTACCGAACTAAACATGGCGGCAATAACGAAGTCTTCTGACTAGTGGCTCATTTCTGGGGCTACCATACATGTCTGCAATGATAAATCATTGTACTTCGCATATGAAAAAACAGAGGACGGTCAAGAGGTTCTAATGGGGAATCATAATTCTACCAAAGTTCTGGGAAAAGGAAACGTTGAACTACAATTCACATCTGGAAAGAAGTTGACGTTGACAAATGTTCTACATGTACCAGAAATTCAAAAAAATCTAGTGTTTGTAAGTTTGATTTATAAAAGCGGCATTAAAGCCGTCTTTGAGTCTGATAAGTTAATTATGTCTAAGAATGGGGCATTTGTTGGGAAAGGGTATGCTTGTGATGGAATGTTCAAACTCAGTAGTTTGATTAATAATATGAATAATTCTGCTTATATTGTTGAGTTTTTTGATGTTTGGCATGCTAGATTAGCGCATTTAAATTTTAGATCACTGAAATACATGTCTAAACATAAATTAATATCTTGTGATAGTACTTCTCATGAAAAATGTGAAATCTGTATTCAAGCAAAATTAACAAAAAGACCTTTTCCTAAAGTCGAACGAAGTGCTGAATTATTAGAATTAGTTCATTCTGATATATGTGAATATAATGGTATTTTAACTAGAGGCAGAAAAAGATACTTTATTACATTCATTGATGATTGTTCAAAATCCACATATGTATATTTGATAAGACATAAGGATGAAGCTTTTTCAATGTTTAAACGTTTTAAAGCAGAAGTTGAAAATCAAAAGGAAAAGAAAATTAAAATTCTTCGTAGTGATAGAGGGGGAGAGTATTTTCCAAATGAATTTGACTCATTTTGTGAAGAACATGGAATAATACATCAAAGAACTACCCCTTATACTCCCCAACAAAATGGTTTGGCTGAAAGAAAGAATAGGACTCTTACTAATATGATCAATTCTATGTTGATAAATTCAAACTTATCAAACAATTTGTGGGGAGAAGCTTTACTCACCGCTTGTCATTTACACAATAGAATTCCATCAATGAAAACACATGTTTCTCCATACGAGGTATGGAAGAATCGAAAACCAAATCTGGACTACCTAAGGGTCTGGGGTTGTTTGGCTTTCTATAGAATTCATGACCCGAAAAGTTCAAAGTTGGGTGCAAGAGGAATTAAAAGTATTTTCATAGGATACGCGGAAAATTCTAAGGCATATAGGTTGTTGGACTTAAATTCTAATGTTGTAATTGAATCAAGGGATGTTGAATTTATTGAAAATAAATTTTATAAAGATTCATATGTCGAATTAGATGCCAATCCTGATACATCCACTAGGTTGATTCCTAGACCATCAATTAATAATAAAAGGAATAAACCCGAAACAGAAATAGAACCTAGAAGAAGTCAGCGTGCTAGAAAAGAAAAATCTTTTGGCCCTGATTTTATTTCATCTCAAGCCTTATCCTTTTTGGTTGAAGGAGATAGAGATAATATTCTTAATAAAATGCCTATTTTACTTAACTTAGAAGAAGATCCTAAAACCTTTAACGAAGCAATGACTTCTAGAGATGCTTCCTTTTGGAAAGAAGCTAATAATGATGAGATGGATTCAATTCTATCAAATCAGACATGGGTTTTAGTGGAGTTGCCACAAGCATCACAACCTATTAGTAGTAAATGGGTATTTAGAAGAAAATACAATACCGATGGTTTTATTCAAACCTTTAAGGCTAGATTGGTAGCAAAAGGTTTTAAACAAAGAAAAGGGATTGACTATTTTGATACTTATGCACTTGTTGCTAGAATTACATCCATATGTGTTTTAATGGCAATTGCATCTATTTATAATATGTTTGTGCATCAAATGGATGTCAAAACAACATTTTTGAATGGTGACCTAGATGAAGAGGTATATATGGAACAACCCGAAGGGTTTGTTTTGCCCGAAAATGAACATAAAGTTTGTAAATTAATTAAGTCGCTTTATGGGTTGAAACAAGCACAAAAGCAGTGGCATGAAAAGTTTGATACAATCATTCTTTCTGATGATTTCAGACATAACAATGCTGATAAGTGCATTTATTATAAATTCACCAATGACTATGGTGTAATTATATGTCTATATGTTGATGACTTATTAATTTTTGGTACAAACATGAGAGGTGTATATGAAACTAAGAAGTATCTTAGTTCACAATTTAAGATGAAAGATCTTAATGAAGTGGATACCTTCTTGGGTATTAAAGTTAAGAAACATAGTGGGGGTTATACATTGTGTCAATATCATTACATTGACAAAGTTATTCAAAAATTTAATCACTTGAAAATAAAAGAAGCAAATACCCCATATGATTCTAGTATAAAATTATTAGAAAATTCTGGCAGAGCAGTTGCACAACTTGAATATGCTAGTGCAATTGGCAGTTTAATGTATGCGATGCATTGTACAAGGCCAGATATTGCATTTGCAGTAGGTAAAATGTCAAGATACACTAATAATCTAAGTGTGGATCATTGGAAAGCAATTGGGAGGATTTTTGGTTACTTCAAGAAGACCAAAGAATTAGGTCTATTTTATTATGACTTTCCTGCAGTTCTTGAAGGATACTCTGATGCTAGTTGGATAACTAGTGCAAGTGATAATAAATCCACATCTGGATGGATATTCACTTTAGCGGGTGGGGCGGTATCTTGGGCATCCAAGAAACAAACTTGCATTACACATTCAACAATAGAATCTGAGTTTATAGCACTGGCAACAGCCGAAAAAGAAGCATAGTGGCTAAGAAATTTATTATTGGACATAAAGTTATGGCCAAAACTAATGCCATCTCTTTCTTTATATTGTGATAGTGAAGCTACGTTGTCTAGAGCGTATAACAAAGTATATAATGGAAAATCTAGACACATAAGTTTAAGACATGAATATGTCAAACAATTAATAACTTATGGAGTTATTAATATTATATATGTTCGAACAAATAAGAATCTAGCTGACCCTCTTACCAAAGGACTTTCTAGAGATTTGGTAAAGGACACATCTAGTGGAATGGGACTAAAACCATTTTTTCAATAGTCACCGGTAATGGTAACCCAACTTCGTAATAACATTACCACTATTCCAAAGTTTAATGGGTAATAACAAGTTACTGATAAGTGATTATTTTTTGCACTGAAATTTATTCAATTTCATGTCCCTTCTAGGATGTTCAGTGCATATTGCTACGTCAAGAGGATGAGTTTAACTCTTAATGAAGTTCGTTGTCTAAAGTAGCAAGGACATGCAAGAGAACTTCACCTATATGAATATAGGAAGTGGTGCCACTTCTAGCAAGATTTTGGGTTTATTCTTGTAAATATTCATGAAGCCAAGATAGTGCACATGGCCATAATAGTGCTAAAAATATATTGAACATCTCGTAGAGATTGGGATATCTCATGTGTGATATATATCCGGTTCTAAATAATAAGACAAGGTTTAATGCATGGCACACCATTGTCTTATTAGAACTTTGATATATATTCACTAACTGAAGGTTTAAATCGAAAGATACCTCCTTGTATGCATGAGCATATCACAAGAAGAAATTGCATTAATATTAAAATCTAGTAGGGGATTGTTGGATGATTTTAATATTAATGGGTATTAATGGTTAGAGAAAATGAAAGGTTAAAATCATTAATTAGTTGGACTAAGAAAAGACAAGGGGAAGTGGGAAAACCAAAGTCCCACATTGGAAAAGTGTGAAAAAGTTAGTGAGTTAATAAATGCTTGTGTCATAAGAGATTACTTGTGTGCATTCAAGTGTATGCTACTAGTATACACCTTAGGTCCAAGGATGGTGTTTTTCACCATCCGCACACCCACGCGCGCGCGCGCGTGTGCAAAAGTGCGATTGGGCGTTTAGGGCGCTTTAGAGGCGCACTTCGCATCGTCGCGAGGAACAGTAGGAGCCTTTGATTTTGGACAACGTCAAAAGATCAAACGGTCCAGATTAAATCCATAATAAATGACACAAAATTATGGCGCGAGTGGATCTGAACCGTCGGATTTTGGCGCCACTTTGTTAAGTATTAATCCGTACAGTCGCACCTTTTTAGTTCAAATCTGGAACGTTCAAAATATAGTTATATATCCAAGGGCCGTGATTAAATGACCTTTGGATGTGGTGTCTATTCATGAGCAGACACCACAAGAGGCTATATATAGAAGGCAAAATCCTGTCATAATTAATTTCAAAAATTCTCTTTCTCTCTATTATTTCTTCTTACCAATTTCATAGAGTGTTCTGGGTTATTCTTCAAGTTTGCTACTTGAATAAACCCGTGGATTTGTTGTATCTTGGAGGTAATTTGCCTAGACCCGTTAGTAAACTCTGTACGAGTGGGGGCAAATAACACCTTAAGGACAGTAGTTTATTACGCCTCAAATCCAATCACCTGTTCATATTTTCTGCATCGAAAAAAAAAATTCCTCAACACATACATGTTAGTCGGTGGGAAATAGTTTGGTGGTGCGGCCGCAACGGTTCGTCGGTGGGAGATCAGGGGTTAGAGAAAGTGAGTGTTTGGATTTTCAAAAAGGCTTATGTTTTTTTATATGAAAACAATTTCGCAACCAATTTATTTATATTTATATAATAAAGGAGGAGAGAATTTTGCCATGCCACAAGGTTTGTATACGAAACCTATATAAACACGTTTTGTATCTCTCTATATAATAAAGCACCAAGTCTCCTTATTGTATCCTATGGTTCATAATGGAATAACACTACACAGACACGGTTTTTATACCTATTTCCTTACCCACTAACAAGACAAATAAGTGATGGCCACCACAAAGCAAAACAAGCTCCAAAGCTGTTTTTTTGTTTTAATTTTAAAACTGTTTTTTTCTCAAAGTCACACGAATTATATTTTTTTAAATAAAAGTTAAAACCACCCAAATGTACAAAAAATATTTTTTTTAAAAAGAGATTTTAAAAAACAAATTGACTTTAAAAATAAGGAGTGTCACTGACTTAAAAAATTAGAAAATATTGGGTAAATGGTTGTTTGAGGGACTAAATGTGTTAAAAATAATTAAAAAAATATTATTTCTTATTTAAATGCCAAAACAATCTTCACCCTTAATCTATTTTTCAAAAACAATGCATTATAATATGAGAGTTATGATTTATTCCTTTAATTTTTTAAGATTTTATTTTTGATTGATAAATAACTAGAATTATGATTTATTTTAAAATTAAATGAACTTTACATTAAATGTGGGTCCGCGTCAACGGTACAAATCAACATCATTTGTTAAATGTGGATCCGTGTCAGCGGCACTAATTAATCGCGAATCTAAAACATCAAATTAAACAGTTTTTTTTTTTAAATTGATTTTTTCAACAAAAAAATTTGTATCGTGTCTTATCTAGCACAATTTAATTGACATTAAATAGGACATAAAACTGATTTTATCAACAACAAAAAAAAACTACCCAAAAAAAGATATAAAACTGATTGTAACAAAAAAATATTATTACCGAAAAAATTTATGTCGTGTTTTTTTAAAACACAATGCATTATATCAATCAATAAAGTGCCAAAACAAAACTAAAAAATATTCTCTTAATATTTTTATTTTTTTTAAATTAATAAAAAATTAGAGTTATGATTTATTTTAGGATCACGAACCCGACTCATTTTGTGCGACTCACTAACGTGTCGTGTCTACATTGGCTCATTTTGAGGGTCCTATGGTGTGGGTCCTGTCAGAACCCAAAAATGAAGCAATACATACGTGATACATCAGTGCATCGCACAAAATGAGTCGGAGTTGTACATCGCTGTAGGTCAAAAAATATTTTCACAAAAAAAAATTATTATAAAAACAAAATATTTTGACACGTCAGTGCGTCACAAAAAAAAATTATGAAAATATTTTTTGACCTACATCGATGTACAACTTCGACTCATTTTGTGCGATGTACTGACGTATCACGTATGTATTGTTTCATTTTTGAGTTCTGACAGGACCCACACCATAGGACCCTCAAAATGAACCAATGTAGACACGACACGTTAGTGAGTCGCACAAAATGAGTCGGGTCGTGATCCTAAAATAAATCATAACTCTAATTTTTTATTAATTTAAAAAAAAATTAAAAATATTAAGAGAATATTTTTTAGTTTTGTTTTGGCACTTTATTGATTGATATAATGCATTATGTTTTAAAAACACACGACATAAATTTTTTCGGTAATAATATTTTTTTTTACAATCAGTTTTATATCTTTTTTTGGGTAGTTTTTTTTTGTTGTTGATAAAATCAGTTTTATGTCCTATCTAATGTCAATTAAATTGTGCTAGGTAAGACACGATACAAAATTTTTTTGTTGAAAAAATCAATTTAAAAAAACTGTTTAATTTGATGTTTTAGATTCACGATTAATTAGTGCCGCTGGCACGGATCCACATTTAACAAATGATGTTGATTTGTACCGTTGACGCGGATCCACATTTAATGTAAAGTTCATTTAATTTTAAAATAAATCATAATTCTAGTTATTTATCAATCTAAAATAAAATCTTAAAAAATTAAAGGAATAAATCATAACTCTCATATGTATAATGCATTGTTTTTGAAAAATAGATTAAGGGTGAAGATTGTTTTGGCATTTAAATAAGAAATAATATTTTTTTAATTATTTTTAACGCATTTAGTCCCTCAAACAACCATTTACCTAATATTCTCTTATTTTTTAAGAACTGTGTCAGTGACACTCCTTATTTTTAAAGTCAATTTATTTTTTAAAATCTCTTTTTAAAAAATATATTTTTTTGTATATTTGGGTGGTTTTAACTTTTATTTAAAAAAATATAATTCGTGTGACTTTGAGAAAAAAACAGTTTTAAAATTAAAACAAAAAAACAGCTTTGGAGCTTGTTGGTGGCCATCACTTATTTGTCTTGTTAGTGGGTAAGGAAATCTTTTACTACTATAAAATGCAAAACAAGGCATTAAGAGTCCTCTTCAACCAGCCTATCCACGTAGGCAAAGCATTTAATACTAGAAATTTAATTTTCTAAATGCTAAAGATGTCCACGTACGCATCCTTGAAAATGTGAGTTTTTTCTCTCCGTCTCTCTCTCCTCCCATTTAATCCATACCTTGCATCTTCTCCTTTTATCTATCTGCCATTTCAGTTCTCAAGGGAATTCTATCTACCCGTCCCTTCTTCTGCCACAGCCCAAACCTGACAGTCCCTCCCTCCTCACCCATAAACCCAACAGTCCTCCTCCCTCTTCCCTTCTCCCTCTTCCCTCACCGACGACCGTCACCATGAGTTATCCACGAGCAGATCCTAAAAATCGATTTTGGTATGAAAATTGATTTTTGTTTTGAAATAGATGTTGGTTTAAACATTGATTTGGGTTCTAATTTTTTAAATAGATTATGGTTTGATGTTTGGATTTTGTAGATTTGGAAAGAGACGAGTCCAGATACGGTTTGGTTAGGTGGAGATGACGATGGCCGAGTAGAGATAATGGTTGGTTGTGGTAGAGGGTTGTTGAAGACGATGGTGGTGGAGCAGTGGAGGTTGGGGAGGTTGAAGACAACGGTGGTGGGTGTCGGAGGTTGGAGGTGGTAGGAAAGGGAGTGCTGGAGAGTTGGGAGTTGGGAAGGGGGAAGAGGAGGGGGTTGAAGACGATGGTGGGTTTTTGCATTTCTTTTCATTTTGTTTTTGTTTTTCTTTTTTTTTCTTCACATTTTCTTTTCAAGAAACATTACACATGGATGGTTTGAACTGTTGTTTTGGGGTTAGTTGTTTACCTTTTGCAATATGTCAAACTTAGAAAAAGATGCACATGGGGGTTTTAGTTTTGACTTTGCCTTCACTGTGTCAGTGTTAAAAGTGAGATTGATTTTATTGTTTCTCAATTATGCTGAGTTTAGTTTCATCATTTTTAATTTTGTTAGTTGCACATTTTCAGAGTGGTTCAGTAAAATGATTCTTTATCATGTATCATTCCAATTAAACATATGTTTAGCGCATCTAATTCCCAACTGTTTGTTACTGGATTTTATTGCAAATTTCCGACTTTGTCGTATAGCCCGCGCATCGCGCGGGTTTCCACCTAGTGGGTATAAAAACCGGGTCTGTGTAGTCTTATTCTTCATAATGTGTTGGGCAAAATTGTAACTTTAATACCAGGTGTTTCTAATCACAGCACAAGGCTCGAGGAGAAAACTCCATCTTCAAAGTTTACACTCTCTAAGCTGATATTCTCTCCCTCATTCTAATTTCCCTCAACCTAGATGGAAAAAACTCCATCTTACTAACACCCCAACTTCGTGCCATTTTATTGAAGCTTCAACGGTTTATCCTTATTTGAAGCTCCATCTTTATAATCTGCCAATTTTTTTGCTCCAGCCACGACAACGATAAAACAACGGAAGGACAGGGAGAGTGACGACGTTGATGAAGAGGAAGAGAGAGTGACGATGCCGATAAGACGACGGTAACGATCTAGCTTTTTTTGTTTTAATTGTGGGTTCAAGTTATTGTTTTGTACCCAAGATCCAAGAGGGTGAGCTAATGATTTGGGTTTGGGATTTACACTACAAATCTCAGGTGTACCATTCGTTTATCTTTTTGTTTAATTTGAGATTTGGTTTTTGGGGTTCTAAACATTACAAATCTCATATTTTGATTTGGATTTGGATTTGCACTACATTTTTACATATATATCTCAGATGTAACTAAGTTTCAGGAACATCCGTTTCTTTTTTTTTTGTATCTTTGGTATTTGTAGGAAGGTTTGTTTTTGTTTTCACATTTTCTATACATGCAACATAGTTTATCACAAAGTTTATGATTAATGATTTAAAGCTGGTGTAAAACAAATCAGAAGGTTTCTGATTATTTGATTTTGTTTGTTTGTTTGTACACAAATTTGATTGCTTTTAATCAGTCTGTTTTTAGTTTCACAACGTCATTTATGGATTGAAGAATATAGAGGTTGATGATGATGAAAAAAGATGCTTTTTTTTATTAGGTAATACTTTTTATTAAATGGATCAAATTCCAATTGAAGAATTTTTTATTAATCACTCTTAGATGAGTTTGATTTTTAGGAATTGGGTAAGCTCCGGCCATTCTTGGTGAGTTAGTTTTTCTGTAAATGTTGAAAAATTACTCGATCTGGGTGTTTAGGCCGTCATTTTTTTTCTTGGGTTTTGCTATCAACAGTTGGATTCAATTTTTTTAATAAATGGATCGGAATTAGATGCCAGTAGGGGTGTTCGCGAACTCGAATGGACCGATTGGACCGAAAAAACCGAACCGAATCGAACCTACTTTTACGAGTTTTTTTAAATTCGGTTTTAATTCGGTCTTAAAATATGTAGAACCGCATTATTCGGTTCGGTCACGGTTTTGACTCTTAAAAAACGGTTTTGGACCGGACCGGACCGCATTTATTAAAAATATATATATATATTTTTTATACATATATATATTTACTCCAATATACCCGCACACACATTTTCCCCTCACCCCAATATACCCACATGCACGCACACGGACACAAGCCACAACAACACATTTTCTTATCTCTCTCTCTTTACAGCACACAAGGGTGAGGAACTTCCATCGCCGGCCCACCGGCGACCGCCCACCGCAGCACACCCATAGGCCCAGCCCACCGGTGACCGTCCACCGCAACACGCCCACCGCAGCACTCCCATAGGCCCAGCACGACAGCCGCCCAGCACTCCCACCGCAGGCAACCACCACTCGCCGCAGGCAACCACCGCCCATCTGGATCTGGTATTTTACTGTTTTTCTATATCTAAATGACCTTTATGAGAAGTAAATGGATTTTTTCTAAATATAATTTTCTATGGATTCTAGTCATGTTCTATGGATTGGAAAAATTATTATTTAATGCTTGTTATACATACCAGATTGGGTGTTTGTGAGATCCATAGAAGTTTGTGATTGATGTTTTATTAAAAAATAATTAAATAAATAAATACAGATTTACATATTTTTTTCTTCTGAAATGAAATTAAATTATTTGCTTAAGTAGTAATTATTTGTTTTTTTTTATTGTAGGTTTAATTTCGATCTCACGTATATTTTTTTTATGGGGGAACCACCCTCAAAATCCCAGGTATGGTAGGTATCTTTTTAGGGAGATATATTTTTTTAGGGAGATATATTTTTTTTAATTATATTATTGTTTTTGATTCTTTTTCGATCTCACATATATTTTTTGATTGTAGGTTGATGATCCAAAGTCGGTCAATGCTACCGTGCATGGACCAATTGACCTTGATACATCACCACAGAAAAAGAGAAAAAACGGCTCTACGGTATGGGATCATTTTACTAAGAACAATGATAAAAAAAATCCTAGGGCATCATGTAACTATTGTGGTATCACGTATGCTTGTCATGCTAGGAAAAATGGGACTAAATATTTATTAAGCCATACTCCCTCGTGTCGAAAGTATCAAAAAGCGTGTTTGGATGTTTTAGATGATGATAACAATGGACAACAAAAACTATCTTTTATTCCAAAGAAGATGATGGGGAAATGGTCCAAGTTTAAATCTTTTACCCATGTCATTTAATGCCGAAGCTTGTAGGCAAGGACTTACGGAAATGTTGATGATTGATGAGCTTCCATTTAAGTTTGTTGAGAATGAAGGTTTTAGGAGATTCATGGCACTCGCGCAACCGAGGTTAATTATACCGAGTCGTACCACGATTGCGCGGGATTGCATCAACCTTTATAAAAAATTGAAAAAAGAGTTAAAAGTTGGATTGAAAGGGCAAAGGGTTTGTCTTACAACCGATACATGGACATCGATTCAAAAAATAAATTATATGTGTCTTACGGCCCACTTTATTGACAAGGATTGGAAGCTTCACAAAAAATACTTAACTTTTGTCAAGTTAAAAGTCACAAGGGTGATGAACTTGGGATGGTTGTTGAGGATTGTTTAATTAATTGGGGAATTGAAGGTATTTTCTCAATCACGGTTGATAATGTTAGCTCTAATAACGGTACGGTTCATCATTTAAAAAGAAAAACAAAAAATTACAAAGGCACCGTATTAGAGCATGAACATTTGCATATGAGGTGTTGTGCACATATTTTAAATCTAATAGTAGGTGATGGTTTGAGGGAATTTAATGAGTCAATTGCGAAAGTGAGGAGGGTCGTAAAATATGTTAAGCCTTCTCCATCTAGGTTCGATAATTTCAAGAAATATGTTGAAAAGGTAAAAATAGAATCAAAAAGTCTATTATGCCTAGATGTACCAACTAGATGGAACTTGACTTACATGATGTTGGAGTCCGCTTTGAAATTTGAGAAAGTCTTTGAGAGGATGGATGAGGATGATGAACAATACAAAAAATATATTGGTGAGGAAGATGAAAATGATGATGATATTGGAGGGAGAGGGGTGGGGGCACGAAAATTAGGTTCGCCTAATATTGAGGATTGGGATAAGGTGAGAAGTTTTGTGAAATTTCTTTCAATATTTTATCATGCAACTTTGAAATTTTTCGGAACTTTATATGTCACCTCAAATGCCTTTTTCCACGAGCTTATAATGATTCAAAGCAAGTTAATATCTTTGAGAAACAATGGAGATTATTTTTTGTCTAGTATGGCCGCTAGTATGCAATCAAAATTTGACAAGTATTGGAATGTCGAGAAAATAAACTTTCTCTTGTTCGTTGCGGTGGTTCTTGATCCTAAATATAAGTTGAAGTATGTTGAATGCTTTTTTGGAGAGTTGCATGGCTTTGTTTTGGCAATAGACTTGACTAGGAAGGTAAGAGAGGCTTTAGTTCGACTTTTTGATTGGTACCATGTAAATAGTTCTTCTAATACAAATTCGAGTAATATAACTCCAACACCAACTTTTGTCGTGCTTAATGATGATGATGATATGGATGGGCGTGCATTTTTGTTAGCTCAATATAAAAAACATTTGGAAGCGGAAGATAACTTTGGTACCATAAAAAAATTAAAAAACATTAAGCACCAAAGTTATCTTCCGCTTCCAAATATTTTTTATATTGAGATAACAAAAATGCACGCCCATCCATATCATCATCATCATTAAGCACGACAAAAGTTGGTGTTGGAGTTGTATTACTCGAATTTGTATTAGAAGAACTATTTCCATGGTACTAATCAAAAAGTCGAACTAAAGTCTCTCTTACCTTCCTAGTCAAGTCTATTGCCAAAACAAAGCCATGCAACTCTCCAAAAAAGCATTCAACATACTTCAACTTATATCTAGGATCAAGAACCACCGCAACGAACAAGAGAAATTTTATTTTCTCGACATTCCAATACTTGTCAAATTTTGATTGCATGCTAGCGGCCATACTAGACAAAAAATAATCTTCATTGTTTCTCAAAGATATCAACTTGCTTTGAATCATTATAAGCTCATGGAAAAAGGCATTTGAGGTGACATATAAAGTTCCGAAAAATTTCAAAGTTGCATGATAAAATATTGAAAGAAATTTCACAAAACTTCTCACCTTATCCCAATCCTCACTATTAGGCGAACCCAATTTTCGTGCCCCCACCCCTCTCCCTCCAATATTATCATCATTTTCATTTTTCTCACCAATATATTTTTTGTATTGTTCATCATCCTCATCCATCCTCCCAAAGACTTTCTCAAATTTCAAAGCGGACTCCAACATCATGTAAGTCGAGTTCCATCTAGTTGGTACATCTAGGCATAATAGACTTTTTGATTCTATTTTTACCTTTTCAACATATTTCTTGAAATTATCCAACCTAGATGGAGAAGACTTAACATATTTTATGACCCTCCTCACTTTCGCAATTGACTCATCAAATTCCCTCAAACCATCACCTATAATTAGATTTAAGATATGTGCACAACACCTCATATGCAAATGCTCATGCTCTAATACGGTGCCTTTGTAATTTTTTGTTTTTCTTTTTAAATGATGAACCGTACCGTTATTAGAGCTAGCATTATCAGCCGTGATTGTGAAAATACCTTCAATTCCCCAATTAATTAAACAATCCTCAACAACCATCCCAAGTTCCTCACCCTTGTGACTTTTAACTTGACAAAAGTTAAGTATTTTTTTGTGAAGCTTCCAATACTTGTCAATAAAGTGGGCCGTAAGACACATATAATTTATTTTTTGAATCGATGTCCATGTATCGGTTGTAAGACAAACCCTTTGCCCTTTCAATCCAACTTTTAACTCTTTTTTCAATTTTTTATAAAGATTGATGCAATCCCGCGCAATCGTGGTACGACTCGGTATAATTAACCTCGGTTGTGCGAGTGCCATAAATCTCCTAAAACCTTCATTCTCAACAAACTTAAATGGAAGCTCATCAATCATCAACATTTCCGCAAGTCCTTGCCTACAAGCTTCGGCATTAAACGACATGGGTAAAAGATTAAACATGGACCATTTCCCCCATTATCTTCTTTGGAATAAAAGATAGTTTTTGTTGTCCATTGTTATTGTCATCTAAAACATCCAAACACGCTTTTTGATACTTTCGACACGAGGGAGTATGGCTTAATAAATATTTAGTCCCATTTTTCCTAGCATGACAAGCATACGTGATATCACAATAGTTACATGATGCCCTAGGATTTTTTTTATCATTGTTCTTAGTAAAATGATCCCATAACGTAGAGCCGTTTTTTCTCTTTTTCTGTGGTGACTTATCAAGGTCAATTGGTCAATGCACGGTAGCATTGACGGACTTTGGATCATCAGCCTTCAATCAAAAAATATATGTGAGATCGAAAAAGAATAAAAAACAATAATATAATTAAAAAAAATATATCTCCCTAAAAAATATATCTCCCTAAAAAGATACCTACCATACCTGGGGTTTTGAGGGTGGTTCCGCCATAAAAAAAAATATATGTGAGATCGAAATTAAACCTACAATCAAAACAAACAAATAATTACTACTTAAGCAAATAATTTAATTTAATTTCAGAAGAAAAAAATATGTAAATCTGTATTTATTTATTTAATTATTTTTTAATAAAACATCAATCACAAACTGCTATGGATCTCACAAACACCCAATTGGTATGTATAACAAGCATTAAATAATAATTTTTCCAATCCATAGAACATGACTAGAATCCATAGAAAATTATATTTCGAAAAAATCCATTTACTTCTCATAAAGGTCATTTAGATCTAGAAGAACAGTGAAATACCAGATCCAGATGGGCGGTGGTTGCCTGCGGTGGGCGTGCTGGGCCTATGGGCGTGCCGCGGTGGGCTGGGCCTATGGGCGGTCTGCGGTGGGCGGTCGTCGGTGGGCCGGCGATGGAAGTTCCTCACCCTTGTGTGTTGTAGAGAGAGAGAGATAAGAAAATGTCTTGTTGTGGCTTGTGTCCTTGTATAAGTAGTTGTGGCTTGTGTCCGTGTGCGTGCGTGTGGGTATATTGGGGTGAGGGAAAAATGTGTGTGGGTATATTGGGGTAAATATATATATGTATAAAATATATATATATATATTTTTAATAAATGCGGTCCGGTCCGGTCCAAAACCGTTTTTTAAGAGTCAAAACCGAGACCTAACCGAATAATGCGGTTCTACATATTTTAAGACCG
This sequence comes from Sambucus nigra, assembly GCA_949130495.1. Classification (NCBI taxonomy): domain Eukaryota; kingdom Viridiplantae; phylum Streptophyta; class Magnoliopsida; order Dipsacales; family Adoxaceae; genus Sambucus; species Sambucus nigra. The sequence continues at coordinate 77,998,339 of OX422208.1, forward strand.
AATTAAAATCGAATTTAAAAAAACCCGTAAAAGTAGGTTCGGTTCGGTTCGGTTTTTTTGGTCCATTCGGGTTCGCGAACACCCCTACCGGCAAGTAAGTACGTCTTATCCTTTTTTCTTTTTCTTTTACTCACTTTGGATTTATCTTCATTTGTTGCTTATTTTTTTTAACATATTTACATACGTTTTGGGAAAGAGTGGTGCTTCTCTTACCGAACCGCATTTTACCCCCTTCAAACCGAAAGCTTTGTTGCTGGACATCTCCTTTTATCTTTTTTTTTTCTTTTTTCCTACACACTCTTCTCTCTCTAATCACAACAAACTCATATAATATTAAAATGTAAATTTTAGCCACTAAAAAAAAGACTGAATAAAAATAAGATTTTATAGGAAGTTTTATTTTTAGTACCTAACCCGTACCCGACCTAATTAAATGTGACAAAAATGTTTTTTTATCAAATAGAAACATGATCGAATCAAAACATGATATGACACGACACAAATTTTTTAGGTATTAATTTTGTTAGATAATAATTTGTTTTTTGTTAAAATCAGTTTTATATCTTTTTTAGGTGGTATTTTTTTTTTGTTAAAATTAGTTTTATGTCATATCTAATGTCAATTAAATTGTGTTACGTAATGCACGACACGAGTTTTTTTTCCAAGTAATTCTACAACAACGTACAAATCTAACTCATTTTCTATGACACTAAAATGTCGCATTTTTATTGCTTCATTTTTGGACCTTGGCGGGACTCACACCATAGGACCCTCAAAACGAACTAATGTAGACACGACACGTCAGTGAGTCACACGAAATGAGTCGGGTTCGTGAGTTGGCCTAGAATTACTATTTTTATCACACGACATAATTAAGACGCGACACTACATAACACAAAATTATATTTTTTTGCCTAACGCGAGCATGACAAAAAAAAAAGGCGACACTAATTAACTATTTCTTTCATTTTTTTTATATAACAAATCCAAAATTACCAAATTAAATATTAATTAAATATGAAGTTTATTTAACTTTAAAATAATTTGGGCATATACTAAATAGTCCCTCAAACATTTTTTTAATAAACGTTTAGTGCAAGCCTTTTTACTTTGTTCCGAAAAGTCCTTCACCACATAAAACATTCAAAAAAAGGAGTGTCGTTGGTACGGACTTTTAAAAATAAGAGAATATTGATTAAATGGTTGTTTGAGGGACTTTTTGAAATAAAATAAAAAGACTTGAACTAAATGTGTATGCAAAAGTATTTGTATGACTTTTTGGTAATTGATCTTAAAATATATCATAATTCTAATTATTTATCAATTTAAAATGAATTTTTAAAAATTTAGAGAATAACCTTTAGTTTTGTTTTGGTACTTTATTAGTTGACACTTTATTATTAAACAACTTTGATTCTAATTAGATATCAATTTAAAATATTTAAAAAAATATTATTGACCAAAATAATCACTTAGAAACTTCATGTTTCAATTTGGAGAAGGTAAAAGGAAAGACATGTCTTTGGGGACATAGATGAACAGTTAAGATTGATTTTGGTATGAAATGGGTAGGGTTGAATCGGTAAGAATATCATTATTCTTTGGGTAATGACCCCTATAGTTTTGCACGTTAATGAAAAAATGATAACCTCCTTTAAACGACTCCAATGATTGAAAATAATTTCTTTCTTTGTTTAGTGATCATAAAACTTATGAAAATTGAGTTATAATGTATTATCAAAATTAAAAATACCGGTTGCACTTATTGAGTGTCATTCATATGAATTTTGATATTAATTTAAAATTCAATTTTTTATATTCGTAAAATAATTTGTGTGAAACATACTATAACAACAAAACAATACATTTAAATAAATTCGACCACGCATCGCATTGCCTGCATGCTAGTTAGTCATATATTTGGCAACGAAAAAACTCCTTGTTATTCTAAATTCTATTATGTAAAATACATTCGCGCATCTTCCCCGCACAAAAATTATGGCGCCCTTTTTCATAGAGTTTTTCGTAACAAAATTTATTATTTTGTGGTCTAGTGTAGGTGACATAGTCCCAAGGGGGGGGGGGGGGGGGGGTTGTTGCGAAATGTTGTGTTTTAGCTACGAAATAATTTTCGTAGCTAAATGTAATATTTATGGTAGTGATGTCAACATCGAGATATCACACGTGTTACGTTGTAAAAAAGATGGCCATGGAAAAATCCGCATTGAAAAGTGGTGGAAGTCAAGATCAAATGTTGATTTTCACCAAGGCCCTAAGTGGATAGGTTTGGTCAATTCATGTCTTATGAAAATTACAAATTAAGAGGGTGGTGTTATAAATTAAAATATTTTGTAATTTGAAAAATAAGAAAAAATATGAAAAGTCGAGAGTATAGCTTTTAAGTTGAAAATAAATGGTTATATATTTAAGGAGTTTAAGAATTATAATTGAATAATAATATTGCACATAATAAATTATAATGGAAAAGGAGAATCCATATGGCCGACCCCATATGATGGAATTAAGGCAAGGATGATGATGGTGATGATATTTAAAAAGTTTAGTGGAGGATTTCTAGAGTCTCTTATCTAAGACTATATCATCCAAGTGTGTTTCTTTATAATGCAAGTGAAAAAGTGAAAAAAAAACAATTAAAAAACGCTCCCTAATTCTTGTTATACTCTCTTACAAATATTTCTGATTCCCATTACAAAATTTCCAAAAGCATCTCACTCCACTATTTACACATGATTCCTACAAAGGAAGACTCTGAGATGGCTTACGGACATCGAACATTTGAGAATTTTCATATTTATTAGCGGATATATAATGAGAGAAATAATTTTCTCCCCGTATAGTCTCCTAATTTATCTTTCATATTAAGTCAACGTATTTGTTCTCTTATCCCTAATCAAAATATTCTTACCACTAATGCCGAAAGTTTCCCAGTTTAATACGGTAAATGACTCTATTTCCTTTAGCTATTTCATATTTTCTTGAATTATGTATTATTATCTTCATTTTTATGTTTTTGCATCTATATGCGGAGTAATTTTTTCTTCATTTTTTGTCTTTTCAATAGTATTACTCCTATTTTTTCTTTATTTTTGGGTCTTAGCAATAGTATGAGTTGTACTTGTATCTTCATTTTTGGGGTTTTCTTCGTGTTCTGATGGAAAAATTATATGTACTCTCCAAGTCGGTATTGCACTCATTTTTGGGTTATGTTTAACAATTAGGGAAAATTACATTACCCCCCCTGAGCTATAATGATTTTGCAAATAACCCATAATCTAACAAAATTGATAAAAAGGGTTAGGTGTCAAGATTCAATAGTTTAAGGGGTTCTTTGTCGAGTTTTTTAGATTAGGGAACTATCTGCAAAACTATAATAGTTTAGGGGGTTCACTGTAATTTTCCCTAACAATTATTCATTTAGTAATTCATAGCACCTATTTTTAGGGGTGTATATATATTAATTTCTTATCCAATTGAAAATATAAGGCTGAGTATTTATGTATTGAGTTTATTTTATTGACTTTATATTAGATTGAATATTAATTAAGTATTTGGGTTTATATTAATTATATGAAAAACACTAAAATAATCCCCCAAATATTTTTCTTTGAACTCCCTCACACAAATCCCTGAAATCGGTCACAATATTTGCCCCCACTAACCAAAAAGCCCATATATTGTTCAAGTAAATGGTGTTTGTACATAAAGATTATGCTTTAATTGACTCATTAAATCTTGGAATACTTTTTTGTTTTATAGTGTACACAACTTCATAACTACTCGAGTTTAGCAGTCTAAAGTTGCTTGAATAAATCTTTTCTTTACTAACCGTATCATTTGGAATATGAGTCATCACTCTATGACCTAACTCAATATGTATGCTTGATATTCTAATTGGGTATTTAATGTTAAAAATATTCATTAGTAACTTTCATGTGTGTAAAACTTCAATTGTGATGTTCATATTAGTGTCCTCCGGTCTTTACACCAATGCAACTTTTGGTTAGAATAATTGGAGTTCTTGTACAAATTTTTTTTTAGTGTAATGAATCTAGAGGTTTTGTAAATCATCAGTGTTTGGTGGATGAATGCAAGAAGAAAAAGCAAGAGTCTAAAAGCCAATAATTAGTGGTTTTCTTTTTTACTTCATGGGAGAGGTTTTCTCCATTGTTGTTTCTTAGTCCCAAACTTCTTATGATGAAACACATCATGTAATGGTTCAGTTTGTGAGTAATCCATACGAGGGATACACGAGACTTTTTCCAAGGCGATGTATTTGATCTCATAGGATACCAGCTTTTTTCTAACATAGTAGATGGCACATTCTTTTCGAAAACTCTCCATGTATTGTGCTAGCATGGATCCGGTAACAGTGTTGGTTATGGTTATATAGAGCAGGATATGTCGTCTTGGTTAGGGAGGCACTTGCACCAATAGGTGAGTGATGTATTCTTGTATCTTCTCGAATGCTTCTTTGCATTGAGCATTCCACTCTTTTGCGGAGTTCTTTTTGAGTATTTGGAATATGGGTTCACAAATGGTTGATAAACCATCGTTTGAACTGTACTTGGTTTAGGAACCCTCAGACTTTTTTTATGTTCTAGATGGGGGTATTTCCCATATGAATTTTACTTTGGCAAGGTCTACCTTGATTCTATCCTTGTTGACCATAAATCTGAGAACTTTTCCCTTAGTGACTCTAAAGATGCATTTATGTGGGTTTAGCCTCATTTTGAATAGGCTTAATCTTTGAAAGAATTTTCAGAGTGATGGAACTTGACCCTCATGATCCTTGGACTTAATAATCATTTCGTCCACATAGACATTTATTTTCTTGTGTATGAGGTCATGTAGGATGTACGTGGATGCTCTCTGGTATGTTGCATCGGCATTTTTGAGACCAAAGGGCATGATTGTATAACGGTAAACCCCAGGGGGGAAGGAATCTAATTTCTTCTGATGTTCCTGGTGAATTTTGATCTGGCTGTAGCCTATGAATCTATCTACGAAAGATTTGAGTGCGTTACTAGATGTACTGTCTCCTAATAATTTGATGTGTGGCAAAGAGAAATCATACTTGGGGCAGGCCCGATCGAGATCCCTATAGTCTATGCACATCCGGACTTTGTCATTATTTTTCGATACCGGTACGATGTTGGCTAGCCAAGTGGGTTACTCCACCACTTCAATGAAAAATCTGGGTTGTTGCTCCACTTCCTCTTTTACTTTTAAGGAACATTTAGGTATGATGTTACGTAGACTGTCTTTACGGGTTTGGCATCAGGGAGAGTAGGTATCTCATGCATGATAATAGACGCGTCGATGTCAGACATGTCGACGTAGAACCAAGCAAAAACATTTACAAAGTTTACGAGGAGATCCATGAGCTCCTCCTGTTCATGCTCATATTAGGAGGACCCTATTTTTGATTGTTTGGTGTTTTGGGAAGTGCCTAATTTTATGGTGATTGTGTTATCCTCGTTGGGACATATTCAGTTATTTTGATTTCGGTAAAGTTTTTGTAAGCGTTTTAAGTATTTTAAGTCCAAAGGGTTATCATTATTAAGTGTGAATTCTAATCCATTGATGGATTCATAATCATCACAAATAACACACACAGAAAAATACTGGAAATCATTATTTATTATGCCATTGAAGGGAGGAAGGATAACATTGATAATAAAAGAAAAGTCTACTTTATAGAGTGATAAATTAGTAGAGGGGATAGGGGGGACTCTTTATCTAATAGGACAAATCAAAGAGTCTCCATATGACGGCCATTGAAATGTATCCGGTAAAGGTCCAGTTTTTCAGTACTACAATTCCTTCGATTTGAGTGATGAGGTGAGTCGGACTCTGCAGAGGTACTTTTCAAGAGACCTTCGGGGATTTTTAACTTTGGTACTAACTGCAGGCTAGTTAGTCGGTGTTTTTTTAGGTGGTACCTCTTTCCCTTGGTGTGGCCTTTCAATTTTCAGTCGGGCCCGTGATAGGGTCATCGTAAGGGTATGCCTCAAAGAGAGCTTTCATTAATAGTTGGTGACTTTTTTTGTTCCACTGATAAATCCATAGAGGTTTATTGGTCATGGATTGAGGCTTGAATGAATGAGGTGTTTCAGGGTTGTAAAGTTCCGCACACAAAGGTAGAGGTTGATCTGAGAGGTGTTGATTAGCCGCCCTTTCTTCATAGTGGGGCCTCGGGTGGACGAGGTTATGTACCAATCATGGGAGTATCCAATGGGGGTTAAGTTAGTGGATCTCAACATGGCTATTAGAGTGGCCTCATCAGTAAACATCATGGGAAATACCCATTCAGGTTCTTGCTGGAGGTTTCCCTGTCTTCTATGGTAACCAATGATATATTAAGTTCACCCTGATTGACTTTGTGGATTTTCCTATATTCCACATATAGCCTTTCTTCATTGAGGATACCCATTTCGATCTGTAAGGATCCCATTACTTTGTGCCACCATGGCTCGGGGATCCCCTATAGGGAAAATCCTCCCCCTAGAGATGGAATTTTGTATTCCACCCTTAATGGGGGTCTTTGAAGTTACTGGATTTGGCTTTACTATTAGGGGTGTACCCAAGGTCATCTCGTGCTTTGTGTTCAGTAGCGGTGACAACTTTGAGGGTTCCTTGTTAATTATTTTAGAGTCTGAACTCGGGCATATATCTCATCTTTTGGATGATTCAAGCAGTTATATTATGAATAATTTGCTCCTCCTTTTTCAAGTGAGATAGTGGAATGACTCGGAATCCATTAAGGAAGATGTTGATGCTGATGTGATGGGTGTACAGGAGAGGCGTGATTCTAGTATTGGCTACAGTGGCCCAACATTCATCCCCCTATATAATGATGACCTCAGTGTCGAACGAGAACCCAAATTTCATGTGAAACGATGAGGGTAATGCCCCCATGGGGTATATCCATACCCTCTTGAGTAAGAGGTTAAAACTGATCAGAATGTCAACTACTTAAAATTATACATCATATTTGATAGGCCCTATTATAAGAGTGAGAGTGATGGCCCCAATGATATTTGGACAAGTGTTTTTTATGGGATCGGATGGCTATGAAAGACAGTGAATTCTGAGACAATGTATCTCAGATTGGTAGTAGTGTGGAGGGACCATACGTTGATGGTAAAACCATTGTCCACTAGTACTAAGGGTACCAGGGATACAATTATTTACGAGTCTCAGTATTAATGTGTAAAGCAAGCCCTTAGTTGCAGCCTTAGATGGAAAGGTCCTCATCAGAGAAGTTTATGTATTGTTGCATGGTGATGGAATCCATAATGGATGACATCTCGATGAGGGTTAGATTCGCAGGCTTAAAACCTTAGAATAATAAATGGATGAGGGTGGCTCGGTGATCCCAGGATATAGCTAGCAACTCCCAGATGGTGATGTTAGCTGAGGTTCATCGGAGTTTTCCTTGAATATTATTATTCTCCCGAGGAAGGGGTATGGTGGTTACTACGGGGGAACCTCCCTCTTTTTCAGTAGGGTTCGAAGGAGCATAGTGTCGACCTGACTTGGTGAGGAAATTAACCTCTTTGTCCGGGGTGAGTTCAAGTTTTGCCTAGGTTTCTCGTTTCAATATTCTCTAGGCATAACAAGACGTCAATTAAGGATGTGGGGCCTACAGTAGGCGGTGTTGGCTTTGGGCCAAGATTTCTGTCTATTTCAAGATAGGGATTTTCTTAAGGATTTTGGGAGCCTCATTCTGGGTTCTCAATATATGGAGTTATCTATCCATCATATAGTAACATCTGAGTTTAGAGTAGGGGTATGGATTTCTGCAACCCTATTCAGGACCTAGTTATTTATTTGATTTGGTGCCCTTGGTGAGGGTTTTGTGGACTTTAAGGATCTCAGCCAAACGTTATCATCCGAGGAAGTTTCTTAGTTTTTTTCATCATCAGACGAGGGTCCGTTCAAGACAGTTTTATGGATCCCTCTGTTGTAGAAAGATGGTTGTGGTTCCCCTGAATCCATTTATTTCACGATGTTGGAAGCTTCATAGAATATGTCCACGTTGAAGTATAGATACTCTTGGGTATTCCGTCCCTCAAGGCGAGATCTCATATGCACGCCTGGCAAGAGTTAGTGCAAATACCACATAGTGCATACTGTCGAATTTTCCCTGAGCATGGTCATGGGGAGTGGGGTGGACTGGTTCCATTTTGGTTGTATAGGAGTACCTCCCTGTGGGGTGACCTTTTGGTGGGAGATGACCTTGGTGGATTATCTTATCTGAAGTTCAATAATACTAACGCTGTGGGTTGAGTCTAGGTATACGTTCCCAAAATGGTGTCCCGTGTCATTGTAATGGCGGGATTGAGAAATATCTCTAAGACGAATACGACATAAGCCAGCTATGAGATGAACAGATCTAGTTCACTATTGGGATCAACGGGGTCTTCCTTAGGCAGAGGGATATCAAGGTTATTATCTATTGTCATGGAGTTACACATGACATCTCGTATTTCTATTGGAGAATAGTCCCATCCAGTAGCTTGGATGATCTGATAAATATTGATACCAGGATGACAAAGTTCTCCCTTATTATTGAAGAAATTAAGGGGTGGCCCTTCGTATGAAAGGCTAGGTTATATACTATTTACAGTTTGACCTCACGTCTTTATACGATAAATCTAGTGATCGTGCTGCTTGAGTTGATCAAGCTCCTCTATAGTGGTGCCACACCTAATCCTAAATATGTAGTCTCGAATGATACGGCTTCAAAGGATGGGGGCCTTATTTATGTAGTCCGAGAGGAATAGTTCCATTATGTTATCATTTACCATACCCGAGGGTCGATGGTGAATTCATCTTCGAGACCTGGGGATGTGTTCCTTTCGGTGATGAGGAGATGTTTGAAGAAATCGACAATCCCTTTTTCAGGAAAGTCAGTATTGTACACATGATAAGGACTGGATGTTGGGGGATGTTAGAGTATGTTTCAATTAGCTAAAGGAGAAGTTCCTTAAAGATGGAGAGATTATGAATCTCGGCCCTATTAGCCATGATAGGTCAATATCACTCTCATTATGGAATAACCTCATTTAGATGGTGCCCAATGGGTTGCTTGTGTCTCGAGTTCTTGGAGAGGTTCTTGGGTGAATACTCCATGTTGCGTGTCATATTCTGACTAAAAATATGACTTGGGCGACTACGACCCTTTAGTTTTTATGAATTATGTTCCATATCTCTTTCGGGATACTTGGGTGGGGTGTATACTCGTTATGTCCGAGATTGGAAATGAGCTTAGCATCCCAAGTGACATCTTTTCAGATGAAGTCGGGCTTCACCTCTCTTCTTCGTCATAGAGAAACTAGTGATGAGCTCGGTATCTCTGGGTAATATGATCGTTGGCCTGGAGTTGTAGGCACTACACCAAATCATGCGAATGGTCACGCCCAGTTGGTCATGGTCCAAGTCCGCGACCAGCTGGTCGCGGACTTGGGCCATGACCATCTCATTTTCTTGAATGACCATATTCATTACAACACTAAATAATTGATGCTCTGAAAGTGGTCACGGACCAAATCCCTGACCACCGTAGGTTACGGACTTGGGGCGTGACCAGGGCATGACCACCTTAGTAACAAATTGTAATACCCCGTATTTTTATGCTACATTTAATTAGGGGATTTATTTAATAAAAAAATCCGGAAATTAATTATGTTATAATTATTAACGTGACTCGAGTTAGTAATTATGGGAAACTTGTTGAATATTACTAATGAGCATAGTAATATATTATATTGGTTATATTGAATGTCATAAGTGAATTAAATGACTATTTCGGAAATTTTAAGTCGGGACGTGCTTGTGTCACGTCGGGACTAATTTTGTTAAATAAAAAGTGAATATTTTATAAGTTGTCTGTATGGCCGTTTTGAGTGCGCCAACGCGTCCGGAAGGGTTGAGATAGTCAGAAAAGTGTACCCGGGGGTTTAGTTTGGGTCTCGGGATGTTTTTAGATTAAATTAGTGACCCGGGAGGGCATTTTGGTCATTTTACAAAATAGGGTAATTAAACCCACGAATTTCAGCCATCCTTAGCAGCCATTTAAGTCAGCCTTTTAGGGTTAGAACATTCAGAACCCTAGAACGGCCATTGGAGAAGAGAGGAGAGAGCTCTCAAGGTGATTCAAGGCCCAAAACACCACCGATTGCACCGCCGTCACCACCAACGCGTAGATCGCGAGGAGGAGAACGCAACCACACCAATATCAGCAGGAAACCAGACCTCTGAAAGCCCAGGCAAGTGTTTAACTTGCGTATTTTCGTTGATGCAATATTCATATTAGTGTAGGAATGATTAGGAGTATAATCAATGGAAGAAAACCCCAATTTTTGATAGGGATTTGTATGTAGAAATCATTATAACCATATTCTGGAAATATTATGTGAAGTAGATGATTAACCCACGAATTTGTGATGATTTGTTAGAAGGAAATTCTGGAGAAAACTGATTAGAACAAAAGTTAAGAAAACTTTAGGGTTCTTGATGATTAGATGAGATTTTAGGTTGTTTAACCATGTTTAATGATGTATACACGCATGCTGAACGTTAAAGATATCTGGAATTATGTTAGTATGTTAACAGTAGACTTTTTGGGTCGATTGGTGTTGGAAAATATGAGTTTTGATGAAGAACGTTAATCAATACCGTCACTGCAATTTCTGCAGAATTTTTGCCCAGACCTGCTTGATCGATCGATCGAGCATAGAGCTTCGATCGATCAAAGGTTCGATCGATCGAGCCCCAAACTTCGATCGATCGACCCCACCTGGCAGACTCCTATTTCTCTTGTTTATTTAGTTAAATTGATTTATCGTGTTATAACCTTTGGGCATTCTTAATAAAAGGATTTGGGAGATATTGAGGACCAGTGGGGTATATGGATAAATGTTAGAACCTTTAATCTTCAACGGGTATGGTAATTATGGGATATGTACTTTAGGTTGGTAGATTTATGAAATTTAAGGGTGAGGTGCGTAAGAGAGTTACGTTGGAATCAAATAAAGTCACTTACTGAATTTCAGATTTATGAGGATATAACCCATGAGTATTAGGTAATAAGTGAGAAAACCTTCGAGTTAAGGTTAGGAATAAAACCTTATACGTAATTCTATAATTGTGTAATTTAAGATAAACGGTATAATTACGGGTGATGGGAAGAACCTATATTAATATGACATTGGTATATTTATATGATTGTGTGTTACATATATTATATACATGTGAAAAACATACCGCGCTACTTGCTATCCTTGAGGTTACCGCGCTGGGACAGTCTTATCTCGATGGGACCTTTATGGGGGATATTGACTTGTACCCTAGAAGATAGATATCCTTGGTACAGGCTATCAAATTGATAGTTCAGACGGTCCTAAGAGACGCGAGTATGTGCCATCCTCTTAGAGACTTGGAATCTATGCTTCGCCTCGATATTGTTTGTATATGTGTTAATACAATTCGAGAGTGATTCCGAATTTGTATTCCCCTTGATTTGAGTGGTATGGGGTGGATAGTGGAAGTATGCACGCACCATAGATATTCGGGGTGCTGTTATATATATATTATACGAGTAGATAATATATATATATATATATATATATATATATATATGAGATTATGACAATTGTAACTGTCTACTGCAATGTGATAGTAGAACATAGTTGTTAACGCATATTATTAAATACTTATATTGAAAAGTATAATATGTCACTGGAAAACTTTATCGTTTTTATAAAATTAAAAATAGAGAATTTTGGTTACAAATTGGAACACCTTTTAAAAATGAAGTCGGGAATTGTAAATCTTGCGGGTAATCTAAGTTAAGTTAAAGCTTTTAGAAAGACTAGTATGTTAGATGTTAAAACGAACCGTGGGGAAGGTTAGTGCGATAGGTGTGCACATTAGAAGAGAGGTGAGTATTTCTCAAGAGAGAGACGCACTAATATGTTGTTGCATTGGCCTGTATCAATTTAAATACTTGCTTAACGTATTTTAAAATCAAACACACTTTCGGGCCCTGACCCGTTTCTTTTTCTCTCTCTCTCTCTGGTGTATATATATGTATATTTTCAGGTGCCCAGCCACAGGGGCGTCTTGCTTAGGATCCTTTGAGAAGAACGAGCTGCAGCTTAGGTGGGAGTTGCAGGTCACTTGAGTAGACGGCTTCTGTTATTGACTCCACTCCTATTACTCTCATTTATTGGGCACGTGTCGCCCTTTTCATCATTTCATTTATTGTTGGGATTTTTATATTTCAGTTATTCAAGTATTGTTTTATGGGATTTATTCAGGATGGTTTATGATTTTTAGTTTTATTATGTTGTCATTCGATTGACGAATGCATGGTTTTATTTTAGTTCATCGTGGTGTGATTCCATATTGTAGAAATGTTGTTTTGTATAAATAAATCTTTTCTTTAATTAAAATTTGGAAGTTAGTATGAAAAATGTTTTTGACACTTAGCTTAATTATTTAGGGTGTTAAATTGGAAAATTATTTTTATCGACAGTGATGCTGAGAATGAACCAACTGTTTACCTTGATTTAATTTAATAAATGAGTGATCGCCCGGTATTTAATTAGGCGGGGTGTCACAGGTGGTATCAGAGCATCAGGTTCTAGTGTCCTTAGGATCTGTACGGCTTATTATGCTTTCAGCGTTGCTTCGTTTGTTATAGAGCCCTATGTTTGGGATTGTCGATTCCTTTGATGAGATTTCGTTCTCCGGCTATAATGTGTATACACTAGTGAATTCTAGTTTCGTTTGGATGTGTGCGTGTGCCGAGTGATGACGGATGTCAGAAGAGGACCGTTAAGCGTACATCAGGAGGCAGGGCTCAGTTGAGATTATGAAATATATCCGCGGATGATGATCGTAGTTGAGGTCACCTCCATTATGGCACGAGAAGCCACGACTAGAAAGGCGACTAAGGTGCAACAATGATTTTCAAATGCTGTTATAGTCAAATGAGGTGCGAGGGTAAACTTGCCCAACGTATTACAAAAATGTGTAGAGACTGTCAGTGGGAAATTTTAGAAATGCGAAAATTGTATGTTTTTACCAAAGGAGGTAAAGTATCCAAAGGCTTAAATATAGGACGGAGTGTGGCAAACTGAAAGTGAAAATTTAGAGAAAAATTTCTTGGCTGTCGGGACGAAATTTTAATGGTTGGAGTCAACCACCAATTTTAGAAGTGGAATGCTATGCCTATAGGAGAACCTTAGGTACAGTGTTGATCGTATGTTCCTTCCTCGACTATTCAGGATGAGAAGCAAACGTGGTTCTGAACTCATCGCAGGAGGGCATGACAGAAGTCCAATTGTGGATATGAATCCTAATCGTTAGCAAATTTTGTATCGAAAGAGGTAGATACTAGTGGAGGAAACGACTCCAAGTGGGAGACCAACTTATAATAATAGTTGATAATACTCGAGGAGGAAATTCTGATGGACGACCGATTCAGAGGTTGACAATGTCATATTTTGTCAATATAGATGATAACGCTTCTTTGTGGGGGAAGTTAAAGGAATCGAAGAATTTAGTCGAGAATAAGACTGAATACAACGGTAGTGGTATAGCACCACAAAAGGATGTGGATACACATTAGGAAAACCATTTAAATGATTCGGATAATGGAATTCTTACCAAGTGATGGTAAATTCAGTAAGTGCTATTATACATAGTAACATGATCTTTATGGCCTAAAAAGTTAAATGAACAATCGGAATGGTTAACAGGAATCGAGTTTACTAAATTCCGAGAGGAGGACAAATCCTAACCTGGTTAGTAGGACAGGTGGTAAGTGGATTATGTACTGAGGTATTTTGTGCGGAGTGAGATCGCTCACGATAATATGTTCCAAAGTGAGTATAAGGACAAGAATACGGTGCCTAGTAAAAGGCAACGATTAAAATAATTTTGTTATGGTTTGGGCAGACGTGTTACGTCCGAAAACCATTTGCGCAGTCAAGACGATTGACAAGGTAGAAGTGTAAGTTGTATCCTCATAGGATGAGGCGTGTTTATGTGACACGAGAGAGTCACTATATTTTTTTCATTGCTAGATTATCATGTGAGACGAGCTTAATGCATATAATTATAAATGTTACCATTATGTGAATATTTTTCCCTAGTGTAGCGGGATTCTTCTTTAGTGCTATCCGTGGAGGATGAATGAGTATATCAACAGTGTTTTATACTTTATTGAGGTTACTCGTTGTAGTGATGCGATACACGAGTATGATATTATCTTGTTTAAAACATTACAGAAATGGTTAGTACGATAGTGGGCATTTATTGCAAGGCTATCGGAGTGGTTGCATTAGTGCAACATGTTTTATGTTTGTTTTGGCGAGGCTTTACATGTGAGAAGGTTGGACTCGCACTTATATTATCTATCCTAGAGACTTCGGAGGAGATAGTGGGCTCGATATATTCGATGCCAAAGTATGTATAAACTTTGCCAATATGATTCCGTATGTATCGGGATTTATCGTTGAGCGAAAATATTTGACGCAGTATTATGTTTGGCACTCCGGACTTAGTGATAGGAAGAGTGCAGTGTTATATTTATCCTTAAGAGACGTGGGAGTTAAGAGTTATACCCCTAATGTTAGAAAAAGGAATTTCGAGAATTCCGATTGTATGTATTCGAGGTTTATGGAATGCTATTACCACCAACCTATGATGAACGATAGTGAAATTTGGTGAAACGTTCTTTGTTAAGCATAATTACGGGAGAAATCGTAACTTTTCTGTCAAGGGACGGAATAAAGGGGTATATACTATGGACGGAGGACCTAACGGATTTCGATAACCGACAATGCTAGGTAGTAGTGTATTAGGGGGGTTCCTTGTTTGGATTTCGCTTTGCGAGACATCCCACGCATGAAACTTAGCGTAAGGTTGGAAATAGGGAGACGTTTGGTCACTATTCCATGAGTTCGGTACCCTGGTCGAAATGGGATCAAGTAATTATGTATGTAAGTTGGAAGTTGAATTTTGTTTTAATGTCATTAGAGCCAGATTTTTGTGGTAGGAAATCATTGAAAGTTATCCCCACGAGTTGAGGGGTGGAACGATGATAAGGAGAATTTAAGAATTTTGATTTCTAGGGTGATTGAGAGTACCCAAATGTCATAACCGCGTACAGAACACAAGGTGAATAAAGAGTTGGAATGATTTTTAGCATGGATTATCTGGAAAGAACTTTATATTATACAAAAGAGATGACCTGTAATTATTTTGATGAATAGAGCGTTAGTGATTTATTTTGGTTGTTGTACCTATTTGGGAAAATTGTTGTACTTATCTGAGGAAGGTTGAGAATTATTATTCCTCTTTTGTTGTCATGGAATTTGAATGCCCTATTCCTTCTATTCCATTCAATTTAGTTAGTCCTACAGATGAGTATCACGTCGTTCGCTCTCCCAGGGTGGTCGGAGTGTTGCAAAAATGTGGGCATCTTGGTTAACTACAGTTAAAATAGTCCGAGTCGAAGGGACGTGGTAATAGACGTGTGAAATATATGTTTGTGGGACTAGTATAACGAAGTGGAAGTGATAGAGTGGATTAAACTTCACATGAGGGGCGATAATCCATACATAAGTGTGCAATTATAATAGCACGCCCTAACTTGATTGGAAGGCAGTGGGAAGCCATTCAAGAATTGGTATTCCTTGAATAGAGTAGAATTTAATTGTTATGAAGCACACCCGGAGCGGAGTTGTTATTAGTCAAGTGTGAGAGCGACTTGCGCATACAAAGAGTAATGATGTTAGTATAGTATAAGAGATCCAGAAGTGCGCTTCGTGGAGAGAATAGCACGGGTCGAAACTTTCGGCATACTCCAAGGAAGGAAGGGGAGTATTACGTATCACTTAATGTGAGACATTTCAAGGGAAGAATCGATGTTTAGCGAGACGTAGTGAGTAGTCTCTACATGCACTACCCATAGGTAAGGTTTGGTTGAAAGAGGAGAATCAACCAAAGAATTTTGTGTTTATTGAAAATTCCTGAAATTCGAAGAGGTTGGTAAAGTCGGTAAAGTTCTTGGATGGGTTGCCATCCTCAAAACAAGATCAAGGGTATATCCCGAACATGTGAATTAAGTCGCCGAGAAGGAAGTGATTGATATTCCTTTGGGCTGGCTTACAATATTAACTAGTATGACCCAGACTTCCTTTGAAAGGAAGGATCGCGCCAGTGCATGGTCCGGCGCAGTATAAATTTCTAAATCAGGATGAGATTAGTGAATCCCACCTTTGAAATGGGATTTTAGGAGCCATCGGGGATGAGATTTCGTTTCGAGTAGGATGTATCACCCTTAGCCAAAGAATGGGCGCACGGTGATTAAAGATTTGTGGAGCCACGTGAAGGAAATTTTGGAATCTTGATACGATGATTTCAAGAATGCTCTGTAGAAGCACTCGTACCTGTTTGTCGCGTACAAGGTACTTATTAAGGTTTTGTTATGGAAGAACCTCGACTATTCTCCTTCCGTATGTTTATAGGAGAGTATGTAATCAGAATTTTGGATCGGTCGAGAAAATATCCGATAAATGTGGTAGAATTCCATGAATGTTTTAGGAGAGCAAGAGTGATCAAATGTTCGTAATATTTTCTCAGAATGGGAGTTTTGTATATGAATAAATCCGAGTATTTGTCATGTAGTGAGGTGCGGCCTCCTAATGTTGGTGAGATAATGAAATTATAACGTATAGGCGTGACCTATGCGAATATTGTCGGGTGGGAGCACAATGTGAAGTGTCTCCAATGAGAATGTAAAACAATGTTGCTGTGAGGAAAAAGCTATAGTGATTGAGCGCCGTACTATGTAGATAGTTTGCGTACTAACAAGGATATCCAGAATTGTGCTACCTGGTAGGCCTTATTTTCCCAATTTCGGGACGAAATTCAGTTATTAGGGGGGAAGTATGTAATACCCCGTATTTTTATAGCTTTTAAATTATGGGATTTATTAAATTTAATTGAGATAAATTAAATTTAATTGAGATAAATTAATTTAATTTTAATTCGGAATGTTGCTTTAATTATTTACTAGCGTGACGAGAGTTAGTAATTATTGGAAATTTGTTATTTGTTGCATATTACTGTATGAGTATAGTAATATATAAGATTTATTTTTATAATATTGTCACGTGAGAATACAATGACAATTGTGGAAATTTAAGTCGGGACGCGCCTGTGTCGTGTCGGGACTAAATGTGAATTAATAAAAGTGAATATTTTATAAGTCGTTCGTATGGTCGTTTTGAGTGCGCCAACGCGTCCGGAAGGGTCGAGATAGTCAGAAAAGTGTACTCGGGGGTTTAGTTTGGGTCTCGGGGCGTTTTTAGGCCTAATTGGTACCCCGGGAGGGCGTTTTGGACATTTCACCTTTTTGGGTAATTAAACCCACGAAAATTAAAAGAGTTATATCAGATACCTAGGTCACCTTCTAGGGTTAGAAACTCTAAACACAAATGACGACCATTGGAGAGGAAGAGGAGAAGCTCTCCAAGGAGTTCTAGGCCAAGAACACCTCCAATTGCACCGCCGTCACCACCAACGCGTAGATCGCGAGACGGGGAACGAAACCACACCAATTTCGGCACCAAACCAGATTTCTAAAAATTCCAGGCAAGTGTTTATCTTGCTTATTTCGTTGATGCATCTTTCATATTGGTTTAGGAATGATTAGGATGAATTGTATGGAAGAAAAACCCAATTTGAGATAGGAAATTGCATGTAGTGATGACTTAAATGATATTTTGGAAACCCTTTGTCATGTAAAGGATTAAGAGTTTGATTAAGAAAAGAGTTCTAATTAGATACAAACACTAAAAAAATTTATTCCGGATGATCGGACCATTGGAATCGCTTAAAATTTTAGTATGTTGTAGAGAACGGCGAGACAGGACTGCTGATAAAAATTTAGCTTGATCGAACGGTCGGATTTCTAAACATATTATTTTTACTAGAGAGTTTTATGTTTTGAGGACTCTTAGAGAGTTTTATATTTGGAGGACTCTTAGAGAGTTTTATATTTTGAGGACTCTTAGAGTCTTCCAGGAAGGGTCGATCAGAGTCTTCCAGGAAGGGTCGATCGATCGAGGTCTGGGGCTCGATCGATCGAACATTCGATCGATCGAAGCTCTAGGCTCGATCGATCGATCAAGCAGGTCTGCGAAATCCTGCAGAAGTGCTGTTACGGGTTTTACCAAAATTCTTCACCCAAATCAATATTTCCCAACACTAATCGTCCCAAAACTCTTACTACAAACATAATAACATTTTTCCAGATGATTCTAACGTTAAGCATGCGTATTACCATCATTAAACATGGTTAAACAACCCAAAATCTCATTTAAACATCAAGAACTCTAATGTTTTCTTAACTTTTGTTCTAATCAGTTTTCTCCAGAATTTCCTTCTAACATAACATCAAAAATTCGTGGGTTAATCATCTACTTCACATACTATTTCCAGAATATGGTTATAATGTTTTCTACATGCAAATTCCTATCAAAATTTGGGGTTTTCTTCCATTGATTACACTCCTAATCATTCCTACACTAATATGAATATTGCACCAACGAAAATACGCAAGTTAAACACTTGCCTGGGATTTCAGAGGTTTGGTTTCCTGCTGATATTGGTGTGGTTGCGTTCTCCTCCTCGCGATCTACGCGTTGGTGGTGACGGCGGTGCAATCGGTGGTGTTTTGGGCCTTGAATCACCTTGAGAGCTCTCTCCTCTCTTCTCCAATGGCCGTTCTAGGGTTCTGAATGTTCTAACCCTAAAAGGCTGACTTAAATGGCTGCTAAGGATGGCTGAAATTCGTGGGTTTAATTACCCTATTTTGTAAAATGACCAAAATGCCCTCCCGGGTCACTAATTTAGCCTAAAAACATCCCGAGACCCAAACTAAACCCCCGGGTACACTTTTCTGACTATCTCGACCCTTCCGGACTTGTTGGCGCACTTGAAACGGCCATACGGACAACTTATAAAATATTCACTTTTTATTTAACAAAATTAGTCCCGACGTGACACAGGCACGTCCCGACTTAAAATTTCCGAAATAGTCATTTAATTCACTTATGACATTCAATATAACCAATATAATATATTACTATGCTCATTAGTACTATTCAACAAGTTTCCCATAATTACTAACTCGAGCCACGTTAATAATTATAACATAATTAATTTCCGGATTTTTTTATTAAATAAATCCCCAAATTAAATGTAGCATAAAAATACGGGGTATTACATACTTCCCCCCTAATAACGGAATTTCGTCCCGAAATTCGGAAAATAAGGCATACCTGGTAAAAACAACTCTGGATATCTCTCGCGCATATCTGCCTCACGCTCCCAAGTGGATTCCTCCACATTATGATGCTCCCACTGGACTCGCATAAGTGGAACTACTTTCGACCTCAATCTCCTCTCACTATAGTCTAGAATAGCCACTGGTCTCTCCTCGTAAGAGCTATCAGACTGTAAGTCTATCTCATCTATCGCAATGTGAGTATGGGCCATATCATCCCGAAGATATCGTCTCAACGACGAGATGTGGAATACATCGTGGATGCGATGTAAATGTTCTGGCAATCCCAACCTGTATGCTACTGGCCCAATTCTCTCGATGATAGGAAATGGTCCTACGTACCTCGGAGCCAACTTCCCCTTCTTCCTGAACCTCATCACTCCTTTCATAGGAGATACACGCAACAATACTTGATCTCCCACATTAAACTCCAGGAAGAACCGTTTCGCATCGGCGTAGCTCTTCTGCCTGTCTTGGGCTACCCGAATACGACTCCTAATAATTTCAATCCTCGCGGAGGTCTCCTGGATCACTTCTGGTCCAAGTAACTTGTTGTCCCCCACCTCGAGCCAACAGCCTCAAATGGAGCCATGCCAATCGTAAACTGGTAGGAGTTATTATAAGCAAACTCTACCAGTGGAAGGTGTGGCTCCCAACCTCCTCCGAAATCGAGAATACACATGCGTAGCATATCTTCCAACATCTGATTAGTACGCTCTGTCTGTCCATCTGTCTGTGGGTGGTAAGCTGAACTCAGTCTCAACTCTGTACCCATAGCCTCCTGAAAGCTTTCCCAGAAACGTGACACAAAAATCTTGTCTCTATCTGACACAATATTCAGGAGCACCCCGTGTAATCTGACAATCTCAGCGACGAACAACTGGGCATACTGACTCGTGGTATAATCTGTCCTTACTGGCAGAAAATGAGCCACCTTGGTCAAACGTTCTACAATCACCCAGATAGAATCGTGGCCCCGCTGTGATGTAGGCAACCCTTTAATGAAATCCATGGAAATACCACTTCCACGCGGGTACTTCCAACGGCTGAAGTAATCCCGACGGTTTCTGGTGGTCCACCTTCACCAGCTGGCAAGTAGAACACTTGGACACAAATTCAGCGATGTCCTTCTTCATTCCACTCCACCAGTACTGTCGTCTCATGCCCTGGTACATCTTATCGCCTCCCGGATGTACTGCAAATCGGGACCCATGAGAATGAGTCATCACTTCATGACGTAGCTCCGCTCCTTCTGGAACCACTAATCTCCCATTAAACCGCAACCCTCCATCCGAACTAACAGAATAGGACTCAGCACCCTCGGCTAGAAGTCATACAATCTGCTCCTGACAAAACGGGTCTGTGGTCTGTGCTTGTATCACCCTCGTAACAATCTCGGGTGTGACTGTCATCACGGATATGAAAGAACGTGCTACTGCGTCCTGGTGACCCAACTCCTTCCACTTTTCTTTCCAGATGTCCGTGACATCGTCAACCGGTCTACGGCTCAACGCATCAGCAACTACGTTGGCTTTCCCCGGATGATACTGTATATCGAACTGGTAATCTTTCACAAACTCTAACCATCTGCGCTGACGCATATTCAGCTCTCGCTGAGTGAACAGGTACTGCAGTGACTTATGGTCTGTGAACAAACGGAATTTCTCGCCCAATAAATAGTGTCTCCAAATTCTCAATGCAAAGACGACCGCAGCTAACTCCAGGTCGTGGGTGGGGTAATTCTTCTCATGCGGCTTAAGCTTGCGGGAAGCAAAAGCTATAGCCTTCTCTTCCTGCTGAAGTACTCCCCCAAGTCCTCGTAAGGACGCATCGGTGTAAACCAGGTACTCTACACCCGGCTTCGGTAAAGCAAGGACTGGTGCCGAAGTAAGCTTGTCCTTCAGCTCGTCGAAAGCCAACTGACAAGCGTCATCCCAAACATATGGTACCCCCTTGCGAGTCAGATTCGTCAATGGACCCGCTATTTTGGAGAATCCCCGAATGAACCTCCTGTAGTATCCGGCTAACCCCAAGAAACTACGCACTTTCGTCGGTGTCGTGGGATGGCCCCACTCCCTCACCGCTGACACTTTGCTCGGGTCAACTGCTATCCCCTGCTCAGACACAACATGGCCCAAGAATTGTACCTCTCGCAACCAGAATCCACACTTCTCGTACTTAGCATACAACTGATGCTCTCGTAGAGTCTGAAGAACTTGCCTCAAGTGTTCAGCATGCTCCTCCTCGGAGTGTGAATATATCAAGATATCATCTATGAAGACGATGACGAACTGATCCAAGAATTCTCTGAAAACTCGGTTCATCAAATCCATGAAAATGGCTGGGGCATTTGTGAGTCCGAACGGCATCACTCTGAATTCATAGGACCCATATCTCGACAAGAAGGCAGTCTTTGAAACATCCTGCTCTCTAATTCGTAACTGATGGTACCCCGACCTCAGATCTATATTTGAAAAGAAAGTTGCTCCCCTCAACTGGTCGAATAGATCATCGATTTGAGGCAACGGATACTTATTTCGTATCGTGACCTTGTTCAACTCCCGGTAGTCTACACACAATCTCAGTGAGCCATCTCTCTTCTTTATAAATAAGACTGGAGCGCCCCAAGGTGAGGTACTCCTACGAATGAAGCCCTGACCTAATAGTTGCTCAATCTGATCTCGTAGCTCTCGCATCTCTGCCGGAGCCATACGGTACGGTGCGCGTGTTATAGGTCTCGTATCCGGCAATAAATCTATAACGAAGTCTATCTCACGACTGGGTGGTAGGCCTGGTATCTCCTGAAACACATCGGAATACTCCTTAACAACTGGGATCGAATCTAAAGGAATCACAACCTCCTTAGAGGTATCCTCCTCAATGTAATATAAATGAGCGGTCGAACCTCCCTCTGGGCGAGGCATCGCCACTACAAACATCTCTTGCCCCGGAATGGCAAAAACAATGCTCCCACTGAAGCAATCAATCATGGCTCTATAAGATGCAAGCCAATCCATACCAATAATCACATCATGCTCGTGCATGTCTAAGACTAGCATGTCTGCAGGCAATACCAAGCTACCAATCTCTACCCCTACTCCCCGGAATATAAAGAATATAAGTGACCCACTCCCCAGTGGTGAGTCGACACACGTCACGGTACTCTCTGCTGTGGCTAACAATCCTAAGGACTTCGCAAAATGCGTAGCTATAAAACAATGCGTTGCCCCCGTATCAAACAAAACTTTACCCATAGTACTATGGATAGGAAACATACCCTCAATCGCGGGTGGTGCCTGTGGAGCTGCTGCCTGGTGGACGTTATAGACACGTCCATACTGCAATTGCCCCTGCTGCACTGGAGCTGCTGGAATGGCTGGTTGGGCTGGCACCTGGGCTGGAGCTGGAAGGGCAGGTGGAAAAAGTGGTCTCTGCGGCTCATTACGGGCTCCCTGCTGCTGTGGGGCCCTATCGCCCTCTGGGCAATCCTGGCGCCTATGGTCATGTTTGCCGCGCCCAAAGCATCTGCCTTTGAAATTACCGCCCCTCTGACCCTGCTGTCCACGGCCCTGCTGGCCGTTACCTCCATGCCACTGGCCCTGTTGGCCCTGATGTGCACGTTGTTGGCCTTGCTGGCCCTGCTGCTGTCCCTGTGGTCGGTATTTACTTAAATTTTCAGATGGATCGTCAAGAAGAACTAGCTAAGACGATTAAGGGAGTCATCGAGCAAGATCGACTCACACCTCAGGTATCCCCAGGGAGAGTATCAACCGCCGAGTTAGCAGGTATCATGGCACAAGCAGTTACCACTGCAGTTCTACAATACCAAGAACGCAACCTACAACTTAAAGGAGGCAAAAGACCTGGAGAGGTTAACCTAGTGCATGTGACTGACATTGGGAACTGTGCGAAGGCACCGAATCTGCGACAACAAAACAATCAAGATAGAGTCAGTTCCAATAATAACGAGATTTATGTACAGAGACAAAAGTGTCAGGGACAACGAAGCCAGGTTCAGAATGAAATCACCAAGAGGTGTTTCGGTTGTGGAATAGAGGACCCCAAACGTAAATCTTGTCTGAATCAGACTGGGGATAAACTACAACCTAACCGGCAAAGAATTTTGAAACTCTGCTATAAATGTGTACAACCGGGTCACAAGTGGATGGATTGTCCTCGCCCTGACATAGTTTTCCTGCAGATTTCCCCTCAAGGCCAGCAAGACCAGGGAAAAAGATAGACTAGTCAATACCGTAAGGAAGGAAAGCAGTTTCGGGGGAGGTGTTTCCAATGTGGCAGGAATGGCCATAGGCATCAAAATTGTCCAGAGAAGAATAGGGCCCCACGGCAGGAATGTGCGGACAATGTACCTCAGAAGCCAACTCCGCCACCTTTTCCAACAGCCTCAGTTCAGCAGAGAAAGCTACAGGGCGAACGTGTCTATAATTTCCCACAGGCAGCAACCCCGCAGGCGCCACCCGCGGTTGAGGGTATGTTTTTCTATCCATGTTACCATGAGTCGAGATTTGTTTGTTACGAGTGCAACGCACTATTTTATAAGCTAATTTTTTTTGCGAAAGCCTTAGGGTTGTTAGCCACGGCAGTGAGCTCAGTGACGTGTATAGACTCACCATCTTGGGAGTGGGTCTTTTATTTTTCTTTATATGTCCGTGAGTGGGGGTAGAAATTGGTAGCTTAGTATTACCTGTATATATGTTAGTCTTAGACATACATTAGCTTGATGTTATATTCAGTATGGATTGGCTCGCCGCTTATAGAGCCATGATTATCTACTTCGGTGGAGCATTGTTTTTGCCATTTCGGGGCAAGAGATGTTTGTAGTGGCGATGCCTTGCCCAGAGGGAGGTTCGACCTTTCATTTGTATTACATAGAGGAGGATACCTCTAAGGAGGTTGTGATTCCCTTAGATTCGATCCCTGTTGTCAGGGAGTATTCCGATGTGTTTCAGGAGATACCTGGCCTACCGCCCAGCCGTGAGATAGACTTTATTATAGATTTATTGCCAGATACGAGACCTATAGCACGCGCACCGTACCGTACGGCTCCAGCAGAGATGCGAGAGCCACGAGATCAGATTGAGCAGCTGTTAGGTTAAGGCTTCATTCGTAGGAGTACCTCACCTTGGGGTGCTCCAGTCTTATTTGTGAAGAAAAAGAGATGGTTCACTAAGATTGTGTGTGGACTACCGTGAATTGAACAAAGTCACGATACGGAATAAGTATCCGTTGCCTCGAATCGATGATCTAATCGACCAGTTGAGGGGAGCAACTTTCTTTTAGAAGATAGATCTGAGGTCGGGGTACCATCAGTTACATATTAGAGAGCAGGATGTTTCAAAGACTGCATTCTTGATGAGATATGGGTCTTACGAGTTCAGAGTGATGCCGTTTGGCCTCACTAATGCTCCAGCCGTATTCATGGACTTAATGAATCGAGTGTTCAGAGAGTTCTTGGATCAGTTTGTCATTGTCTTCATAGATGACATCCTGATATATTCCCATTCCGAGGAGGAGCATGCCGAGCACTTGAGGCAGGTTCTTCAGACTCTGCGAGAGCATCAGTTGTATGCTAAGTACGAGAAGTGTGGATTCTGGTTGCGAGAGGTACAATTCTTGGGCCATGTTGTTTCTGAGCAAGGGATAGCAGTTGACCCGAGTAAGGTATCAGCAGTGAGGGAGTGGGGACAGCCCACGACACCGACAGAGGTATGTAGTTTCTTGGGGTTAGCCGGATACTACAGGAGATTTATTCGGGGATTCTCCAAGATAGCGGGTCCGTTGATGAATTTGACTCGCAAAGGGGTACCGTATGTTTGGGATGATGCTTGTCAATTAACTTTCGACGAGCTAAAAGACAAGCTTACTTCAGCACCAGTCCTTGCCTTACCAAAACCGGGTGTGGAGTACCTGGTTTACACTGATGCGTCTTTACGGGGACTTGGAGGAGTACTCCAGCAGGAGGAGAAGGCTATAGCTTTTGCTTCCCGCAAGCTTAAGCCACATGAGAAGAATTACCCCACCCACGACCTGGAGTTAGCAGCGGTCGTCTTTGCATTGAGAATTTGGAGGCACTACTTATTGGGCGAGAAATTCCGTTTGTTCACAGACCATAAATCACTGCAGTACCTGTTCACTCAGCGAGAGCTGAATATGCGTCAGCGCGGGTGGTTAGAGTTTGTGAAAGATTACCAGTTCGATATACAGTATCATCCGGGGAAGGCCAACGTAGTTGCTGATGCGTTGAGACGTAGACCGGTAGAAGATGTAGCGGACATCTGGAAAGCAAAGTGGAAAGAGCTGGGTCACCAAGACGCCGTAGCACGTTCTTTCATATCCGTGATGTCAGTCACACCCGAGATTGTTACGAGGGTGATACAGGCACAGACCACAGACCCGATTTGCCAGGAGCAGATTGTGCGACTTTTAGCCGAGGATGCTGAGTCCTATTCTGTTAGTTCTGATGGAGGTTTGCGGTTTAATGGGAGATTAGTGGTTCCAGAAGGAGCGGAGCTACGACATGAAGTGATGACTCATTCTCATGGGTCCCGATTTGAAGTACATCCAGGAGGCGATAAGATGTACCAGGACATGAGACGACAGTACTGGTGGAGTGGGATGAAGAAGAACATCGCCGTGATTGTGTCCAAGTGTTCCACCTGCCAGCTGGTGAAGGTGGACCACCAGAAATCGTCAGGATTGCTTCAACCATTGAAAGTACCCGCGTGGAAGTGGGAGAGTATTTCCATGGACTTCATTACAAGGTTGCCCACATCACAGAGGGGCCACGATTCTATCTGGGTGATTGTAGACCGTTTTACCAAGGTGGCTCATTTTCTGCCGGTGCGGACAGATTATACTACGGGTCAGTATGCTCGGTTGTTCATCGGGGAGATTGTAAGATTACACGGGGTGCCCCTGAATATTGTGTCCGATAGAGACAAGATTTTCGTGTCGCGTTTATGGGAAAGCTTTCAGGAGGCTATGGGTACTGAGTTGAGGTTGATTTCAACTTATCACCCACAGACAGATGGACAGACAGAGCGTACTAATCAGATGTTAGAGGATATGCTACGCATGTGCGTTCTTGATTTTGGAGGAGGTTGGGAACCACACCTTCCACTGGTAGAGTTTGCTTATAATAACTCTTATCAGTTCACGATTGGTATGGCTCCATTTGAGGCTTTGTATGGCAGGCCTTGTCGTTCCCCAACTTGTTGGCTTGAGGTGGGGGATGACAAGTTGCTAGGACCAGAGGTGATTCAGGAGATCTCTGCAAGGATTGAGATGATCAGGGGTCGCATTCGAGTAGCCCAGGACAGACAAAAGAGCTATGCCGATGCGAAACGGTTCTTCAAGGAGTTTAATGTGGGGGATCAAGTGTTACTGCGTGTGTCTCCTATGAAAGGAGTGATGAGGTTCGGGAAGAAAGGAAAGTTGGCTCCGAGGTACGTGGGGCCATTTCCCATCATTGAGAGGATTGGGCCAGTTGCATACAGATTGGGATTGCCGGAACATTTACATCGCATTTACGATGTATTTCACATCTCGTCGTTGAGACGATACCTTCGAGATGATATGGCCCATACTCACATCGCGATAGAGGAGATCGACTTACAGCCTGATAGCTCCTACGAGGAGAGACCGGTGGCTATCCTAGACTTTAGTGAGAGGAGATTGAGGTCGAAGATAGTTCCACTTGTGCGGGTCCAGTGGGAACACCATAATGTGGAGGAATCCACTTGGGAGCGTGAGGCAGATATGCGCGAGAGATATCCAGATTTGTTCTTATCAGGTATACCTTATTTTTCGAATTTCGGGACGAAATTCCGTTATTAGGGGGGAAGTATGTAATACCCCGTATTTTTATGCTATAGTAATTTGGGGGTTTTGTTAAATTTAATGAGAGTGAATTATTTAATAAAAATCCGGAAATTAATTATGTTATAATTATTAACGTGACGAGAGTTAGTAATTATATAAAAATTGTCGAATATTACTAATGAGCATAGTAATATATTATATGGGTTATATTAAAGGTCACAAGTGAATGAAATGTCAATTTTGAGAATTTTAGTCGGGACGCGCCCGTGTCGCGTCGGAACTAATTATTGAGATATAAAAGTAAATATTTTATAAGTTGTTCGTATGGTCGTTTTGAGTGCGCCAACGCGTCCGGAAAGGTCGAGATAGTCAGAAAAGTGTACCCGGGAGTTTAGTTTGGGTCTCGGGATGTTTTTTAGGCTTAATTAGTGACCCGGGAGGGCATTTTGGTCATTTTACAAAATAGGGTAATTAAACCCACGAATTTCAGCCATCCTTAGCAGCCATTTAAGTCAGCCTTTTAGGTTTAGAACATTCAGAACCCTAGAACGGCCATTGGAGTAGAGAGGAGAGAGCTCTCAAGGTGATTCAAGGCCAAAAACACCACCATTTGCACCACCGTCACCACCAACGCATAGATCGCGAGGAGGAGAACGCAACTACACCAATATCAGCAGGAAACCAGACCTCTGAAATCCCAGGCAAGTGTTTAACTTGCGTATTTTCGTTGGTACAATATTCATATTAGTGTAGGAATGATTAGGAGTGTAATCTATGGAAGAAAACCCCAATTTTGATAGGGATTTGCATGTAGAAAACATTATAACCATATTCTGGAAATATTATGTGAAGTAGATGATTAACCCACGAATTTTTTTGATGATATGTTAGAAGGAAATTCTGGAGAAAACTGATTAGAACAAAAGTTAAGAAAACATTAGGGTTCTTGATGTTTAAATGAGATTTTGGGTTGTTTAACCATGTTTAATGATGGATATACGCATGCTTAACGTTAAAAACATCTGGAAATATGTTATTATGTTTGTAGTAGGAGTTTTGGGACGATTAGTGTTGGAAAATATTGATTTGGGTGAAGAATTTTGGTAAAACCCGTAACTGCACTTCTGCAGGATTTCGCAGACCTGCTTGATCGATCGATCGAAGGTTCGATCGATCGAGCCCCAGACCTCGATCGATCGACCCTTACTGCCAGACTCTTTTTTCCCCTTGTTGAATTAATTGAACATGATTCATCGTGAAATAATTTTGGGCTTTATGAATAAAATGTTTTGGGATATAGGAGAGACCATTAGGACATATGATTAAGTGTTGAGAACTTTATTATGAGACGATAATTGTATCTTAAGGAAAATTATTTGAAGAACGAGGAAACTACGTAATTCAAGTGAGAGATTACGTCAAATACTTACGATAATGAATAGACGTTTACCTACTGATTTTGCTACTTGGATGGATAGAATCCACGAGTGTCACGTAACTAGTGAGAAAACCCTTCGAGTTAAGGTTAGAGACGAAACCGTATACGTAATCATAATAATGGGAAGTTAAGGATAAATGTTGTGACTATGGGTAACGGGAGGAACCTATATTAATATGATGAATGGGTATATTTATATGATTGTGTGTACATATATTATATACATGTGAAAAACGTACCCGCGCTACTTGCTATTCCTGAGGTTACCGCGCTGGGACGATCTTATCCTGTGTTGCTTTATGGGGGATATTGATTCGTACCCTAGAAGTTAAAGATCCTAGGTACGGGCTATCAGATTGATAGTCGGACGGTCCTAAGAGACGTGTGGGTATGTACTGACCTCTTGGACTTGGAATCTATGCTTCGCCTCAACGTTGTTTTGTATATGTTAATACAGTTCGAGAGTGATTCCAAACTTGTATTTCCCTTTGTGTGAGCGATACGGGGATTGGATAGCAGAGTATGCCCGCACCATAGTTTAGTTGGGGTGCAGTTATATGTATATATTATACGAGTAGTTAATATATATATGAGGTTATAAACTTTAAACTGCCTACTGTGATTTGATTAGTAGAACATGGTTGTTGACTCAAATTATTAAATACTTGTTTTGAGAAAGTATAAAATGTCACGGGAACTTTATTATTTTTATGAAGTTAAAAATAGAGAATTTTGGGCTACTGTTGGAACATCTTTTAAAGTGGATATCGTGTATTATAAATCTTACGAGTAATTTAAGTTAAGTTAAAGCTGTTAGAAAGACTAGTATGTTAGATGCTAAAACAAACCGTTGGGAAGGTTAGTACGATAGGTGTGCACATTAGAAGAGAGGTGAGTATTTCTCAAGAGAGAGACGCACAAATATGATTTGCATTGGCCTGTATCAATTTAAATACTTGCTTAACGTATTTTAAAATCAAACACACTTTCGGGCTCTGACCCGTTTCTTTTCCTCTCTCTCTCTCTCTCTCTTGTATATATATATGTATATTTTCAGGTGCCCAGCCACAGGGGCATCTTACTTAGGATCCCTTGAGAAGAACGAGTTGCAGCTTAGGTGGGAGTTGCAGGTCACTTGAGTAGACGGCTTCTGTTATTGACTCCACTCCTATTATTCTCATTTATTGGGCACGTGTCGCCCTTTTCATCATTTCATTTGTTGCTGGGATTTTGTATTTCATTTATTTCCAGTATTGTTCTATGGGATTTATTCAGGATGGATTTGTGGTTTTAGTTCCATTTGTTGACATTCGATTGACGAATGTATTATGTTATTTGGTTTATTGTGGTGTGATTCTTTATTGTAGAAATGTTGTTTTAATTAAAATAAATCTTTTTCTTTAATTAAAATTTGGAAAGTTTTGTATGGAAAATGTTTTGACACTTAGCTTAATTATTTAGGGTGTTCAATTGGAAAAATTATTTTTATCGACAGTGATGCTGAGAATGAACCAATTGTTTACCTTGATTTAATTTAATAAAGGAGCTGTCCCAGCGCGGTAACCTCAAGGATAGCAAGTAGCGCGGTATGTTTTTCACATGTATATAATATATGTAACACACAATCATATAAATATACCAATGTCATATTAATATAGGTTCTTCCCATCACCCGTAATTATACCGTTTATCTTAAATTACACAATTATAGAATTACGTATAAGGTTTTATTCCTAACCTTAACTCGAAGGTTTTCTCACTTATTACCTAATACTCATGGGTTATATCCTCATAAATCTGAAATTCAGTAAGTGACTTTATTTGATTCCAACGTAACTCTCTTACGCACCTCACCCTTAAATTTCATAAATCTACCAACCTAAAGTACATATCCCATAATTACCATACCCGTTGAAGATTAAAGGTTCTAACATTTATCCATATACCCCACTGGTCCTCAATATCTCCCAAATCATTTTATTAAGAATGCCCAAAGGTTATAACACGATAAATAAATTTAACTAAATAAACAAGAGAAATAGGAGTCTGCCAGGTGGGGTCGATCGATCGAAGTTTGGGGCTCGATCGATCGAACCTTCGATCGATCGAAGCTCTATGCTCGATCGATCGATCAAGCAGGTCTGGGCAAAAATTCTGCAGAAATTGCAGTGACGGGATTGATTAACGTTCTTCATCAAAACTCATATTTTCCAACACTAATCGACCCAAAAAGTCTACTGTTAACATACTAACATAATTCCAAATATCTTTAACGTTCAACATGCGTGTATACATCATTAAACATGGTTAAACAACCTAAAATCTCATCTAATGTCAAGAACCCTAAAGTTTTCTTAACTTTTGTTCTAATCAGTTTTCTCCAGAATTTCCTTCTAACAAATCATCACAAATTCGTGGGTTAATCATCTACTTCACATAATATTTCCAGAATATGGTTATAATGATTTCTACATACAAATCCGTATCAAAAATTGGGGTTTTCTTCCATTGATTATACTCCTAATCATTCCTACACTAATATGAATATTGCATCAACGAAAATACGCAAGTTAAACACTTGCCTGGGATTTCAGAGGTCTGTTTTCCTGCTGATATTGGTGTGGTTACGTTCTCCTCCTCGCGATCTACGCGTTGGTGGTGACGGCGGTGCAATCGGTGGTGTTTTGGGCCTTGAATCACCTTGAGAGCTCTCTCCTCTCTTCTCCAATGGCCGTTCTAGGGTTCTGAATGTTCTAACCCTAAAAGGATGACTTAAATGGCTGCTAAGGATGGCTGAAATTCGTGGGTTTAATTACCCTATTTTGTAAAATGACCAAAATGCCCTCCCGGGTCACTAATTTAGCCTAAAAACATCCCGAGACCCAAACTAAATCCCCGGGTACACTTTTCTGACTATCTCGACCCTTCCGGACGCGTTGGCGCACTCAAAACGGCCATACGGACAACTTATAAAATATTCACTTTTTATTTAACAAAATTAGTCCCGACGTGACACAGGCACGTCCCGACTTAAAATTTCCGAAATAGTCATTTAATTCACTTATGACATTCAATATAACCAATATAATATATTACTATGCTCATTAGTAATATTCAACAAGTTTCCCATAATTACTAACTCGAGTCACGTTAATAATTATAACATAATTAATTTTCGGATTTTTTTATTAAATAAATCCCCAAATTAAATATAGCATAAAAATACGGGGTATTACATACTTCCCCCCTAATAACGGAATTTCGTCCCGAAATTCGGAAAATAAGGCATACCTGGTAAAAAACAACTCTGGATATCTCTCGCGCATATCTGTCTCACGCTCCCAAGTGGATTCCTCCACATTATGATGCTCCCACTGGACTCGCATAAGTGGAACTACTTTCGACCTCAATCTCCTCTCACTATAGTCTAGAATAGCCACTGGTCTCTTCTCGTAAGAGCTATCAGACTGTAAGTCTATCTCATCTATCGCAATGTGAGTATGGGCCATATCATCCCGAAGATATCATCTCAACGACGAAATGTGGAATACATCGTGGATGCGATGTAAATGTTCTGGCAATCCCAACCTGTATGCTACTGGCGCAATTCTCTCGATGATAGGAAATGGTCCTACGTACCTCGGAGCCAACTTCCCCTTCTTCCCGAACCTCATCACTCCTTTCATAGGAGATACACGCAACAATACTTGATCTCCCACATTAAACTCCCGGAAGAACCGTTTCGCATCGGCGTAGCTCTTCTGCCTGTCTTGGGCTACCCGAATACGATTCCTGATAATTTCAATCCTCGCGGAGGTCTCCTGGATCACTTCTGGTCCAAGTAACTTGTTGTCCCCCACCTCGAGCCAACAAGCTGGGGAATGACAAGGCCTGTCGTACAAAGCCTCAAATGGAGCCATGCCAATCGTAAACTGATAGGAGTTATTATAAGCAAACTCTACCAGTGGAAGGTGTGGCTCCCAACCTCCTCCGAAATAGAGAATACACATGCGTAGCATATCTTCCAACATCTGATTAGTACGCTCTGTCTGTCCATCTGTCTGTGGGTGGTAAGCTGAACTCAGTCTCAACTCTGTACCCATAGCCTCCTGAAAGCTTTCCCAGAAACGTGACACAAAAATCTTGTCTCTATCTGACACAATATTCAGGGGCACCCCGTGTAATCTGACAATCTCAGCGACGAACAACTGGGCATACTGACTCGTGGTATAATCTGTCCTTACTGGCAGAAAATGAGCCACCTTGGTCAAACGTTCTACAATCACCCAGATAGAATCGTGGCCCCGCTGTGATGTAGGCAACCCTGTAATGAAATCCATGGAAATACTTTCCCACTTCCACGTGGGTACTTCCAACGGCTGAAGTAATCCCGACGGTTTCTGGTGATCCACCTTCACCAGCTGGCAAGTAGAACACTTGGACACAAATTCAGCGATGTCCTT
This sequence comes from Sambucus nigra, assembly GCA_949130495.1. Classification (NCBI taxonomy): domain Eukaryota; kingdom Viridiplantae; phylum Streptophyta; class Magnoliopsida; order Dipsacales; family Adoxaceae; genus Sambucus; species Sambucus nigra. The sequence goes on from OX422208.1 coordinate 78,031,475, forward strand.
CTTCATTCCACTCCACCAGTACTGTCGTCTCATGTCCTGATACATCTTATCGCCTCCCGGATGTACTGCAAATCGGGACCCATGAGAATGAGTCATCACTTCATGACGTAGCTCCACTCCTTCTAGAACCACTAATCTCCCATTAAACCGCAACCCTCCATCCGAACTAACAGAATAGGACTCAGCACCCTCGGCTAGAAGTCGTACAATCTGCTCCTGACAAAACGGGTCTGTGGTCTGTGCCTGTATCACCCTCGTAACAATCTCGGGTGTGACTGTCATCACGGATATGAAAGAACGTGCTACTGCGTCCTGGTGACCCAACTCCTTCCACTTTGCTTTCCAGATGTTCGCTACATCGTCAACTGGTCTACGGCTCAACGCATCAGCAACTACGTTGGCTTTCCCCGGATGATACTGTATATCGAACTGGTAATCTTTCACAAACTCTAACCATCTGCGCTGACGCATATTCAGCTCTCGCTGAGTGAACAGGTACTGCAGTGACTTATGGTCTGTGAACAAACGGAATTTCTCGCCCAATAAATAGTGTCTCCAAATTCTCAATGCAAAGACGACCGCAGCTAACTCCAGGTCTGGGTGGGGTAATTCTTCTCATGCGGCTTAAGCTTGCGGGAAGCAAAAGCTATAGCCTTCTCTTCCTGCTGAAGTACTCCCCTAAGTCCTCGTAAGGACGCATCGGTGTAAACCAGGTACTCTACACCCGGCTTCGGTAAAGCAAGGACTGGTGCCGAAGTAAGCTTGTCCTTCAGCTCGTCGAAAGCCAACTGACAAGCGTCATCCCAAACATATGGTACCCCCTTGCGAGTCAGATTCGTCAATGGACCCGCTATTTTGGAGAATCCCCGAATGAACCTCCTGTAGTATCCGGCTAACCCCAAGAAACTACGCACTTTCGTCGGTGTCGTGGGCTGCCCCCACTCCCTCACCGCTGACACTTTGCTCGGGTCAACTGCTATCCCCTGCTCAGACACAACATGGCCCAAGAATTGTACCTCTCGCAACCAGAATCCACACTTCTCGTACTTAGCATACAACTGATGCTCTCGTAGAGTCTGAAGAACTTGCCTCAAGTGTTCAGCATGCTCCTCCTCGGAGTGTGAATATATCAAGATATCATCTATGAAGACGATGACGAACTGATCCAAGAATTCTCTAAAAACTCGGTTCATCAAATCCATGAAAACGGCTGGGGCATTTGTGAGTCCGAACGGCATCACTCTGAATTCATAGGACCCATATCTCGACAAGAAGGCAGTCTTTGAAACATCCAGCTCTCTAATTCGTAACTGATGGTACCCCGACCTCAGATCTATCTTTGAAAAGAAAGTTGATCCCCTCAACTGGTCGAATAGATCATCGATTCGAGGCAACGGATACTTATTCCGTATCGTGACCTTGTTCAACTCCCGGTAGTCTACACACAATCTCAGTGAGCCATCTCTCTTCTTTACAAATAAGACTGGAGCGCCCCAAGGTGAGGTACTCCTACGAATGAAGCCCTGACCTAATAGTTGCTCAATCTGATCTCGTAGCTCTCGCATCTCTGCCGGAGCCATACGGTACGGTGCACGTGTTATAGGTCTCGTATCCGGCAATAAATCTATAACGAAGTCTATCTCACGACTGGGCGGTAGGCCTGGTATCTCCTGAAACACATCGGAATACTCCTTAACAACTGGGATCGAATCCAAAGGAATCACAACCTCCTTAGAGGTATCCTCCTCAATGTAATATAAATGAGCGGTCGAACCTCCCTCTGGGCGAGGCATCGCCACTACAAACATCTCTTGCCCCGGAATGGCAAAAACAATGCTCCCACCGAAGCAATCAATCATGGCTCTATAAGATGCAAGCCAATCCATACCAATAATCACATCATGCTCGTGCATGTCTAAGACTAGCATGTCTGCAGGCAATACCAAGCTACCAATCTCTACCCCTACTCCCCGGAATATAAAGAATATAAGTGACCCACTCCCCAGTGGTGAGTCGACACACGTCACGGTACTCTCTGCTGTGGCTAACAATCCTAAGGACTTCGCAAAATGCGTAGCTATAAAACAATGCGTTTCCCCCGTATCAAACAAAACTTTACCCATAGTACCATGGATAGGAAACATACCCTCAATCGCGGGTGGTGCCTGTGGAGCTGCTGCCTGGTGGACGTTATAGACACGTCCATACTGCAATTGCCCCTGCTGCACCGGAGCTGCTGGAATGGCTGGTAGGGCTGGCACCTGGGCTGGAGCTGGAAGGGCAGGTGGAAAAAGTATTCTCTGCGGCTCATTACGGGCTCCCTGCTGCTGTGGGGCCCTATCGCCCTCTGGGCAATCCTGGCGCCTATGGCCATGTTTTCCGCGCCCAAAGCATCTGCCTTTGAAATTACCGCCCCTCTGACCCTGCTGTCCACGGCCCTGCTGGCCGTTACCTCCACGCCACTGGCCCTGTTGGCCCTGATGTGCACGTTGTTGGCCTTGCTGGCCCTGCTGCTGTCCCTGTGGTCGGTGTTGGCCCTGCTGGCTCTGCTGATTAGGCTGACCCTGATGGCCCTGCCTGAATCCTTCGAATCCCTGCCTAGAATCACCTGAACGGAATCGCTTAGCAGGGTCCCCCTGATGGGAACTCTGCTCGTGCTGACGAGTCTGTCCATGGGCTGGTGCCCCACCGGCACTATTACCCCCGGTCCTGCCCTGCTGGCTGGACTCTCCTGCTCTCTTGCTTCCCTGAAGATGAAAGCGGTGATCCTGGCAATGTAGTAACGCTGCATTGAGTACGTCAGTGATTTGGGTTCATTGTGTGGTTAGCAATTTTTGGAGATAGAAAATTTTAGGTGATATTCGTGATAAGTTGCGAGATTAGAGGTGAGGAATTTATTTTTGGGAGACGTGATTTATTTTTGAAGATTGTTAGCCTGATTTTTGAGAGTTAGGCATTCAGCGAATTTCGAGGGAGAAATTCCATTGTTAGTGGGGAAGTGTAACAACCCGCGTAATTTTGGGCTATTTTAATTAATTTTTGGAAAATGGAGGAAAATAAAGTTTTTGATAAAATTATTTTTATTGCTCAAATATGTTGGTTATTATTTTTAAAGGCGATAATTTCAGACGGTTTCGAAAACGGAGTTAAAATGGATTTTAAAATGATTTTAAAATGTTTTTAACTCTTGGAGTTGTTTTAACTTCCAACTCTTCATTTCTTTGCCTTATTTAAAGAAGTCTTTTGGATTCCAACTCTTCATTTCTTTGCATTATAAAAGGAAGTCGTGGGCAACCCTTTTAACATACTTTTGGCACAAATTTTGGAAGCAAATATATTTTATATTCCTTTTCTTTTTATATACACATTGGCCCTTGAGATTTGTGAGTTCCAACCTTAGATTAGAGGTGTTCTTGGGGCTATTTTGTTGGAGGTTCTTGGAGGAGCTTTTGTAGATCTTTTGTGTTCATCTTGAGGATGTGATCATTTGTTTCTCATCATGGTTTGAGGTATGGGGTTTTACACAATATGTTCCTTAAATCTCGCGAGTGTCATTCTCTTTGAATTCTTGTTTAATTGAACTCATATTTGAATTGATAAATTCATTGAAACCTATCACTGGAAATTTTAAATGACTATTTCGAAAATTTTAAATGACTTTCTCTCTCTTGAGAAATACTCACCTCTCTTCTAATGTGCACACCTATCGCACTAACCTTCCCCACGGTTCGTTTTAACATCTAACATACTAGTCTTTCTAAAAGCTTTAACTTAACTTAGATTACCCGCAAGATTTACAATTCCCGACTTCATTTTAAAAGGTGTTCCAATTTGTAACCAAAATTCTCTATTTTTAATTTTATAAAAACGATAAAGTTTTCCAGTGACATATTATACTTTTCAATATAAGTATTTAATAATATGCGTTAACAACTATGTTCTACTATCACATTGCAGTAGACAGTTACAATTGTCATAATCTCATATATATACATATATATATATATATATATATATATATATATTATCTACTCGTATAATATATATATAACAGCACCCCGAATATCTATGGTGCGTGCATACTTCCACTATCCACCCCATACCACTTAAATCAAGGGGAATACAAATTCGGAATCACTCTCGAATTGTATTAACACATATACAAACAATATCGAGGCGAAGCATAGATTCCAAGTCTCTAAGAGGATGGCACATACTCGCGTCTCTTAGGACCGTCTGAACTATCAATTCGATAGCCTGTACCAAGGATATCTATCTTCTAGGGTACAAGTCAATATCCCCCATAAAGGTCCCATCGAGATAAGACTGTCCCAGCGCGGTAACCTCAAGGATAGCAAGTAGCGCGGTATGTTTTTCACATGTATATAATATATGTAACACACAATCATATAAATATACCAATGTCATATTAATATAGGTTCTTCCCATCACCCGTAATTATACCGTTTATCTTAAATTACACAATTATAGAATTACGTATAAGGTTTTATTCCTAACCTTAACTCGAAGGTTTTCTCACTTATTACCTAATACTCATGGGTTATATCCTCATAAATCTGAAATTCAGTAAGTGACTTTATTTGATTCCAGCGTAACTCTCTTACGCACCTCACCCTTAAATTTCATAAATCTACCAACCTAAAGTACATATCCCATAATTACCATACCCGTTGAAGATTAAAGGTTCTAACATTTATCCATATACCCCACTGGTCCTCAATATCTCCCAAATCCTTTTATTAAGAATGCCCAAAGGTTATAACACGATAAATCAATTTAACTAAATAAACAAGAGAAATAGGAGTCTGCCAGGTGGGGTCGATCGATCGAAGTTTGGGGCTCGATCGATCGAACCTTCGATCGATCGAAGCTCTATGCTCGATCGATCGATCAAGCAGGTCTGGGCAAAAATTCTGCAGAAATTGCAGTGACGGGATTGATTAACGTTCTTCATCAAAACTCATATTTTCCAACACTAATCGACCCAAAAAGTCTACTGTTAACATACTAACATAATTCCAGATATCTTTAACGTTCAGCATGCGTGTATACATCATTAAACATGGTTAAACAACCTAAAATCTCATCTAATCATCAAGAACCCTAAATTTTTCTTAACTTTTGTTCTAATCAGTTTTCTCCAGAATTTCCTTCTAACAAATCATCACAAATTCGTGGGTTAATCATCTACTTCACATAATATTTCCAGAATATGGTTATAATGATTTCTACATACAAATCCCTATCAAAAATTGGGGTTTTCTTCCATTGATTATACTCCTAATCATTCCTACACTAATATGAATATTGCATCAACGAAAATACGCAAGTTAAACACTTGCCTGGGATTTCAGAGGTCTGGTTTCCTGCTGATATTAGTGTGGTTGCGTTCTCCTCCTCGCGATCTACGCGTTGGTGGTGACGGCGGTGCAATCGGTGGTGTTTTGGGCCTTGAATCACCTTGAGAGCTCTCTCCTCTCTTCTCCAATGGCCGTTCTAGGGTTCTGAATGTTCTAACCCTAAAAGGCAGACTTAAATGGCTGCTAAGGATGGCTGAAATTCGTGGGTTTAATTACCCTATTTTGTAAAATGACCAAAATGCCCTCCCGGGTCACTAATTTAGCCTTAAAACATCCCGAGACCCAAACTAAACCCTCGGGTACACTTTTCTGACTATCTCGACCCTTCCGGACGCGTTGGCGCACTCAAAACGGCCATACGGACAACTTATAAAATATTCACTTTTTATTTAACAAAATTAGTCCCGACGTGACACAGGCACGTCCCGACTTAAAATTTCCGAAATAGTCATTTAATTCACTTATGACATTCGTTTTAATGACTTCCAGTGGAAGTATGCACGCACTAATATGCCCTGATGGTTTAGGATTGTTAGCCACAGCAGAGAGTACCGTGACGTGTGTCGACTCACCACTGGGGAGTGGGTCACTTATATTCTTTATATGCCGGGGAGTAGGGGTAGAGATTGGTAGCTTGGTATTGCCTGCAGACATGCTAGTCTTAGACATGCACGAGCATGATGTGATTATTGGTATGGATTGGCTTGCATCTTATAGAGCCATGATTGATTGCTTCGGTGGGAGCATTGTTTTTGCCATTCCGGGGCAAGAGATGTTTGTAGTGGCGATGCCTCGCCCGGAGGGAGGTTCGACCGCTCATTTATATTACATTGAGGAGGATACCTCTAAGGAGGTTTTGATTCCTTTGGATTCGATCCAAGTTGTTAAGGAGTATTCCGATGTGTTTCAGGAGATACCAGGCCTACCGCCCAGTCGTGAGATAGACTTCGTTATAGATTTATTGCCGGATACGAGACCTATAGCATGCGCACCGTACCATATGGCTCCGGCAGAGATGCGAGAGCTACGAGATCAGATTGAGCAGCTATTAGGTCAGGGCTTCATTCGTAGGAGTACCTCACCTTGGGGTGCTCCAGTCTTATTTGTAAAGAAGAGAGATGGCTCACTGAGATTGTGTGTAGACTACCGGGAGTTGAACAAGGTCACGATATGGAATAAGTATCTGTTGCCTCAAATCGATGATCTATTCGACCAGTTGAGGGGAGAAACTTTCTTTTCAAAGATAGATCTGAGGTCGGGGTACCATCAGTTACGAATTAGAGAGCAGGATGTTTCAAAGACCGCCTTCTTGTCGAGATATGGGTCCTATGAATTCAGAGTGATGCCGTTCGGACTCACAAATGCCCCAGCCGTTTTCATGGATTTGATGAACCGAGTTTTCAGAGAATTCTTGGATCAGTTCGTCATCGTCTTCATAGATGATATCTTGATATATTCACACTCCGAGGAGGAGCATGCTGAACACTTGAGTCAAGTTCTTCAGACTCTACGAGAGCATCAGTTGTATGCTAAGTACGAGAAGTGTGGATTCTGGTTGCGAGAGGTACAATTCTTGGGCCATGTTGTGTCTGAGCAGGGGATAGCAGTTGACCCGAGCAAAGTGTCAGCGGTGAGGGAGTGGGGGCAGCCCACGACACCGACGGAAGTGCGTAGTTTCTTGGGGTTAGCCGGATACTACAGGAGGTTCATTCGGGGATTCTCCAAAATAGCGGGTCCATTGACGAATCTGACTCGCAAGGGGGTACCATATGTTTGGGATGACGCTTGTCAGTTGGCTTTCGACGAGCTGAAGGACAAGTTTACTTCGGCACCAGTCCTTGCTTTACCGAAGCCGGGTGTAGAGTACCTGGTTTACACCGATGCGTCCTTACGAGGACTTGGGGGAGTACTTCAGCAGGAAGAGAAGGCTATAGCTTTTGCTTCCCGCAAGCTTAATCCGCATGAGAAGAATTACCCCACCCACGACCTGGAGTTAGCTGCGGTCGTCTTTGCATTGAGAATTTGGAGACACTATTTATTGGGCGAGAAATTCCGTTTGTTCACAGACCATAAGTCACTGCAGTACCTATTCACTCAGCGAGAGCTGAATATGCGTCAGCGCAGATGGTTAGAGTTTGTGAAAGATTACCAGTTCGATATACAGTATCATCCGGGGAAAGCCAACGTAGTTGCTGATGCGTTGAGCCGTAGACCAGTTGACGATGTAGCGGACATCTGGAAAGCAAAGTGGAAGGAGTTGGGTCACCAGGACGCAGTAGCACGTTCTTTCATATCCGTGATGACAGTCACACCTGAGATTGTTACGAGGGTGATACAGGCACAGACCACAGACCCGTTTTGTCAGGAGCAGATTGTACGACTTCTAGCCGAGGGTGCTGAGTCCTATTCTATTAGTTCGGATGGAGGGTTGCGGTTTAATGGGAGATTAATGGTTCCAGAAGGAGCGGAGCTACGTCATGAAGTGATGACTCATTCTCATGGGTCCCGATTTGCAGTACATTCGGGAGGCGATAAGATGTACCAGGACATGAGACGACAGTACTGGTGGAGTGGAATGAAGAAGGACATCGCTGAATTTGTGTCCAAGTGTTCTACTTGCCAGCTGGTGAAGGTGGACCACCAGAAACCGTCGGGATTACTTCAGCCGTTGGAAGTACCCGCGTGGAAGTGGGAAAGTATTTCCATGGATTTCATTACAGGGTTGTCTACATCACAGCGGGGCCACGATTCTATCTGGGTGATTGTAGACCGTTTGACCAAGGTGGATCATTTTCTGCCAGTAAGGACAGATTATACCACGAGTCAGTATGCCCAGTTGTTCGTCGCTGAGATTGTCAGATTACACGGGGTGCCCCTGAATATTGTGTCAGATAGAGACAAGATTTTTGTGTCACGTTTCTGGGAAAGCTTTCAGGAGGCTATGGGTACAGAGTTGAGACTGAGTTCAGCTTACCACCCACAGACAGATGGACTGACAGCGCGTACTAATCAGATGTTGGAAGATATGCTACGCATGTGTATTCTCGATTTGGGAGGAGGTTGGGAGCCACACCTTCCACTGGTAGAATTTGCTTATAATAACTCCTATCAGTTTACGATTGGCATGGCTCCATTTGAGGCTTTGTATGGCAGGCCTTGTCGTTCCCCAACTTGTTGGCTCGAGGTGGGGGACAACAAGTTACTTGGACCAGAAGTGATCCAGGAGACCTCCGCGAGGATTGAAATTATCAGGAGTCGTATTCGGGTAGCCCAAGATAGGCAGAAGAGCTACGCCGATGCGAAACGGTTCTTCCGGGAGTTTAATGTGGGAGATCAAGTATTGTTGCGTTCATCTCCTATGAAAGGAGTGATGAGGTTCGGGAAGAAGGGGAAGTTGGCTCCGAGGTACGTAGGACCATTTCCTATCATCGAGAGAATTGGGCCAGTAGCATACAGGATGGAATTGCCAGAACATTTACATCGCATCCACGATGTATTCCACATCTCGTCGTTGAGACGATATCTTCGGGATGATATGGCCCATACTCACATTGCGATAGATGAGATAGACTTACAGTCTGATAGCTCTTACGAGGAGAGACCAGTGGCTATTCTAGACTATAGTGAGAGGACATTGAGGTCGAAAGTAGTTCCACTTGTGCGAGTCCAGTGGGAGCATCATAATGTGGAGGAATCCACTTGGGAGCGTGAGGCAGATATGCGCGAGAGATATCCAGAGTTGTTTTTACCAGGTATGCCTTGTTTTCCGAATTTCGGGACGAAATTCCGTTATTAGGGGGGAAGTATGTAATACCCCGTATTTTTATGTTATATTTAATTTGGGGATTTATTTAATAAAAAAAAAATCCGGAAATTAATTATGTTATAATTATTAACGTGACTCGAGTTAGTAATTATGGGAAACTTGTTGAATATTACTAATGAGCATAGTAATATATTATATTGGTTATATTGAATGTCATAAGTGAATTAAATGACTATTTCGGAAATTTTAAGTCGGGACGTGCCTGTGTCACGTCAGGACTAATTTTGTTAAATAAATAGTGAATATTTTATAAGTTGTCTGTATGGCCGTTTTGAGTGCGCCAACGCGTCCGGAAGGGTCGAGATAGTCAGAAAAGTGTACCCGGGGGTTTAGTTTGGGTCTCGGGATGTTTTTAGGCTAAATTAGTGACCCGGGAGGGCATTTTGGTCATTTTACAAAATAGGGTAATTAAACCCACGAATTTCAGCCATCCTTAGCAGCCATTTAAGTAAGCCTTTTAGGGTTAGAACATTCAGAACCCTAGAACGGCCATTGGAGAAGAGAGGAGAGAGCTCTCAAGGTGATTCAAGGCCCAAAACACCACCGATTGCACCGCCGTCAACACCAACGCGTAGATCGCGAGGAGGAGAACGCAACCACACCAATATCAGCAGGAAACCAGACCTCTGAAATCCCAGGCAAGTGTTTAACTTGCGTATTTTCGTTGATGCAATATTCATATTAGTGTAGGAATGATTAGGAGTATAATCAATGGAAGAAAACCCCAATTTTTGATAGGGATTTGTATGTAGAAATCATTATAACCATATTCTGGAAATATTATGTGAAGTAGATGATTAACCCACGAATTTGTGATGATTTGTTAGAAGGAAATTCTGGAGAAAACTGATTAGAACAAAAGTTAAGAAAACTTTAGGGTTCTTGATGATTAGATGAGATTTTAGGTTGTTTAACCATGTTTAATGATGTATACACGCATGCTGAACGTTAAAGATATCTGGAATTATGTTAGTATGTTAACAGTAGACTTTTTGGGTCGATTAGTGTTGGAAAATATGAGTTTTAATGAAGAACGTTAATCAATCCCGTCACTGCAATTTCTGCAGAATTTTTGCCCAGACCTGCTTGATCGATCGATCGAGCATAGAGCTTCGATCGATCGAAGGTTCGATCGATCGAGCCCCAAACTTCGATCGATCGACCCCACCTGGCAGACTCCTATTTCTCTAGTTTATTTAGTTAAATTTATTTATCGTGTTATAACCTTTGGGCCTTCTTAATAAAAGGATTTGGGAGATATTGAGGACCAGTGGGGTATATGGATAAATGTTAGAACCTTTAATCTTCAACGGGTATGGTAATTATGGGATATGTACTTTAGGTTGGTAGATTTATGAAATTTAAGGGTGAGGTGCGTAAGAGAGTTACGTTGGAATCAAATAAAGTCACTTACTGAATTTCAGATTTATGAGGATATAACCCATGAGTATTAGGTAATAAGTGAGAAAACCTTCGAGTTAAGGTTAGGAATAAAACCTTATACGTAATTCTATAATTGTGTAATTTAAGATAAACGGTATAATTACGGGTGATGGGAAGAACCTATATTAATATGACATTGGTATATTTATATGATTGTGTGTTACATATATTATATACATGTGAAAAACATACCGCGCTACTTGCTATCCTTAAGGTTACCGCGCTGGGACAGTCTTATCTCGATGGGACCTTTATGGGGGATATTGACTTGTACCCTAGAAGATAGATAAACTTGGTACAGGCTATCGAATTGATAGTTCAGACGGTCCTAAGAGACGCGAGTATGTGCCATCCTCTTAGAGACTTGGAATCTATGCTTCGCCTCGATATTGTTTGTATATGTGTTAATACAATTCGAGAGTGATTCCTAATTTGTATTCCCCTTGATTTGAGTGGTATGGGGTGGATAGTGGAATTATGCACGCACCATAGATATTCGGGGTGCTGTTATATATATATTATACGAGTAGATAATATATATAATAATGAGATTATGACAAATGTAACTGTCTACTGCAATGTGATAGTAGAACATAGTTGTTAACGCATATTATTAAATACTTATATTGAAAAGTATAATATGTCACTGGAAAACTTTATCGTTTTTATAAAATTAAAAATAGAGAATTTTGGTTACAAATTGGAACACCTTTTAAAATGAAGTCGGGAATTGAAAATCTTGCGGGTAATCTAAGTTAAGTTAAAGCTTTTAGAAAGACTAGTATGTTAGATGTTAAAACGAACCGTGGGGAAGGTTAGTGCGATAGGTGTCACATTAGAAGAGAGGTGAGTATTTCTCAAGAGAGAGACGCACTAATATATTGTTGCATTGGCCTGTATCAATTTAAATACTTGCTTAACGTATTTTAAAATCAAACACACTTTCGGGCCCTGACCCGTTTCTTTTTCTCTCTCTCTCTGGTGTATATATATGTATATTTTCAGGTGCCCAGCCACAGGGGCGTCTTGCTTACGATCCTTTGAGAAGAACGAGCTGCAGCTTAGGTGGGAGTTGCAGGTCACTTGAGTAGACGGCTTCTGTTATTGACTCCACTCCTATTACTCTCATTCATTGGGCACGTGTCGCCCTTTTCATCATTTCATTTATTGTTGGGATTTTTATATTTCAGTTATTCCAGTATTGTTTTATTGTATTTATTCAGGATGGTTTATGATTTTTAGTTTTATTATGTTGTCATTCGATTGACGAATGCATGGTTTTATTTTAGTTCATCGTGGTGTGATTCCATATTGTAGAAATGTTGTTTTGTATAAATAAATCTTTTCTTTAATTAAAATTTGGAAGTTAGTATGAAAAATGTTTTTGACACTTAGCTTAATTATTTAGGGTGTTAAATTGGAAAATTATTTGTATCGACAGTGATGCTGAGAATGAACCAACTGTTTACCTTGATTTAATTTAATAAAGGAGTGATCGCCCGGTATTTAATTAGGCGGGGTGTCACACAAATTCACACCAAAATTCCTTTCAAGCTTGGTCCCGGATGGATCACGGACTTGGACCGTGACAATAGGCATGACGAAGGAGAAAACATACACATATGGGGTCACGACTGGGGGCCGGGACCATTTCTTGATGTGGGTCACGGCTATGGGTCGTGACCATACGCAAATTAATGGGGTGATATGGTTTCATTAAAGGTTTCCCTAGTGGGTCACGACTGAGAGCTATGGCCATGTTCGATATGAAAAAAAACTCGCTACTTCATTTCTCTCATACCCGCGCTACCTTCATTTCATTCATTCCCTCCCCCCCCCCCCCCCCCAATGAAACCCTGACAAAGAAACCCCTACCGAAATCGGAGCCTATCACAAATGGGGGTTATCACAACGAAATCGGAGCCTATCACAATGAAATCGGCGGTCCGTCGCTGCTATCTTCCTTCGCACGCAGCCATTAGGGTTTTCCTGATGTCACGTGAAGGAGAAAACATACACATCGGAGCTTTCTTGCTGATGTTAGGGTCTTTAGGGTTTTACTGGTGCTTTATTTCTCATCCACACGCAACAGGTGCTCGGAGCAGCAAGATGCAGGTACATTTTTTTTAGTTTGTTTTCTTATTTAATGTTGTTGAGTTGTTGATGAAATTTTAAGTTGTTGATTTGTTCAATTTGAGTTGTTGCTGAAATTTGTTGCTCAAATTGGATATTGTATTAAATTTTATTAGTTAATTTATTAGTTAAGTTTATTGATTTGTTCAGTTTGATTTGTTGCTCAAATTTGTTCCTGATTTTTTAGGCAAAAAAGGATGCATAAAACTCAAAATAACCCTAAAAATTTGACTTTATATTGTTCAGTTTGATTTGTTGCTTTTTAACTTTCGTGTACCTCTATTAAGGATATGTTGTTGTTTTTCTTATTTATCAATTTAGGATTTAAGGGAAGTCAAGTGGAAATAAATAGCAAACGTTAAAAAATATAAAAATTAGATGGGATTTGATATAGTGCTCTGAATATATGCTATGATTCTTAGGGATTCTTTGGGATTCTTAGTTTATTGACCCTTAATTTCATTATGTAGATATGAATTTCTTAGTTTATTGACCATTGGTATGATTCTTATGTAGATCTAATTTCATATTTATGTTTTTGTTTGATTATTTTGCAGTTGTTACTTTGGGTTTAGATAGGATTTGATATGAGAATGTGACGATTATGCTAAATCGAAGAATCGTGAGAACAAATGATAAACCCTTGGTATTTGCTTAGTTCCAAGATAAATCTTTTACAAAATTTTTATAATTTGACAACCATTTTGTTTAGCTATTGTTTAGCTTATGCAAAATTATCCTATTGTATAGGGAATATTTCATTAAGGAATTAAGAAGATTGTTGGTGTGGACAATTATACTTTCTTTCACACGTATTATATTCATATGTTCTTTCACAGGTATTTGTTTATTTCATTAATCCTCTGTTGTTTTTTACTAGTGTTGTCTCTATTCCATAGTGATTAGGATAAAAACTAAGATCTCGGACTTTATCCTTGCAAAGGTATGTTTTAATTCTATTTAATAATGTTTATGTGGACTTCACTATTCTTCTTTTGTATGACTTTTGATAGAGAACTTCTATGTCTCACTCTATTCATCATCTAGGTTTTACTGTTTGTTTTATATAACCCTTTACATCCGTGTGTTGTGACAATAAGCCATGACATTTGTGGGTCTCTTACATGACATTTCATTTAGCATAACATAAGTCTTATTTTAATGGCTTCATTTTGTTATTTGAATCATTTTTTTCTTAGAAGATGTTGTTGAATACTTGGTATGGGTGATATGGACTTCACAATATATTGATTCGAATTCTTTATTTTCAGATTTGTGCAGCTATTTCGTAGAAAATGTTGTTGAATACTTGATATGGGTTATGATGATGAAGTATCTCCACTACAGGGTTATGATGATTTTAAAATACTTGGTATGGGTTGTTTTACCTATTTAGTTTTCTGATTTGGGATTTTCTGTGTGGTTACTCTAATTAAATTATATAGGTTCTCTAAATCATGGTTTTCTAATTTGACTTTCTTTTGTAAGGTTTGTATATTATGTGATCTTTGTTTGTTTATAGAGGAATTAAGAATGAAGTTCATGTATCACGAGTCTTTATTGTGAGTAACATTGTGCATTGGTGTCATGTATCACGAGTTTTTCCACTGTAAGTAGTTTTCAGATCTATTATAAATTAGATATATTTCTAAGTTGTGAATCAATTTATATTTTTAAGTCCTCCCACCATTACCTCGTAATTTGTCTCATTGTTTGATGTTGTGAATTGTGTTTGATCTTAGTATATCCAATGCATATATGCTCCACTACCTGTGTTGTTTAAAGTATTATATACATGGATCCATTCTCAAAAAGTGGGGTTCACATTAATAGAGTGGAAACTTAGGATCTTTAAGAATAACAATTGGAGGTGTATCAGAGCTCTTGAGTTCCTCTATACCGAATCTTTTGTTTTGTTGAAATCAGTTGTAATATTGTTTATGTTAGGGGGCATTATTTATTATGTGTCTCATATATGTTGTTTTTTTAAATCTCTGTGTTATTTGATAAGTTCCCTTCACATACACTTGACACAAAAAACTAATATGTTAGAGTTAAGTGTTTCTTGCAGATTATATTTGAAAATTTGGATTTATCGAATTTGGAACTGTTCTTTATTTAAAAAAAAATCAATCGTGCCTCATGTTATGTTATGTTATATGATAGACACCGTGATCTATGTTGAGAGGGTTTATGTTAATTGTAGATGGTTCATTAGAATATTGAGTATTCATTTATATTATCTTATGTAATGACAATGGTGACAATTTAACGGTATTGGTGGTTGTTTTGTTTAAAGGTATTGGGTGATGATTTAATGGTACTGTGTAAAGGTTCAGTACTGTGTGAAGGTTTTCTACCTGTGTTTATGGTTAAAAGGTCTAAGACAATTTAGAAATGGATGAGCCAGAGAGGAAAAGGTA
This sequence comes from Sambucus nigra, assembly GCA_949130495.1. NCBI lineage: Eukaryota > Viridiplantae > Streptophyta > Magnoliopsida > Dipsacales > Adoxaceae > Sambucus > Sambucus nigra. The sequence continues at coordinate 78,046,681 of OX422208.1, forward strand.
GATTTAGGATTGTCACCGATTGTTTCTTAGATGACATGTTATGTATTTGATAGTATAATGTCTTTTAGCTAATGGGTTAGGGTAGGTGATTTTGAAAGATTAATATGAAATTTTGATAAACATGTTACTATTCTTACTAAATGTGTGCATTTTTTGTCTGAACCATTCTCTAAATAGTATTTGTAAATTTCTTTAAGATCCATTGTGTAAAGGATATGGAGTGAATCAACGATAAGAAAAGTGTTCATGGCAGCAAGTGCCCTTACTTGCAAGGTATTAAACCCCATTTCGACACTCTTTTATGCAGATATTAAATTGTTATGATTATACCAATGTTAAATGATGAGTTCCGTTTGAGAATATAACGATAATTTGTAAATATCTAGACGTAGGCTTAAAAATAAGGCGTTAGAGGGCGAAACCCCGAAACTTCCCCCGAACGGCCTCGCGAGAGGCACCAATACCTCAGGTGGGACCAATGTAACTCGTAGGGACTAATCGCACGATCAAGGGACTCTCGATTTCATAATACGATGATAATTTGATAATATTTAGACTTAGGCTTAAAAATACGGCGTTGGAGGGTGAAAACTTGAAACAGTCCCCGTACGGCCCCGTGAGAGGCACTAACACCTCACACGGGATCAATGTAACTCGTAGGAACTGATCGTGTGATCACAGGACTCCCGATTTGAGAATACGACGATAATTTGAAAATATGAGGACTTAGGCTTAAAAACATGGCGTTAGACGATAAAAACTCAAAACAGCCCCCCGAACGGTCCCGTGAGAGGCACCAACACCTCGCACGGGACCAATGTAACTCATAGGAACTGACCGCGCAATCGACGGACTCTCGATTTGAGAATATGACGATAATTTGTAAATGTTTAGACTTAGACTTAAAAATAAGGCCTTAGAGGGCGAAACTCCGAAACAACCCTCGAATGGCCCCTTGAGAGGCACCAACACCTCACGTGGGACCAATATAACTCGTAGGAACTAACCAAGTGATCACGGGACTCTTGGTTTGAGAATATAATGATAAGCTGAGAATATCTAAACTTAGACTTAAAAACATGGCATTAGAGGGTGACAACCCGAAACAACACCCGTACGACCCCGTAAGAGGCACCAACACCTCGCACGGGACCAATGTAACTCATAGTAACTGCCCGTGCGATCACGGGACTCTCGGTTTGAGAATATGACGAAAATTTGTAAATATATAAATTTAGGCTTAAAAATATGGCGTTAGAGGGCGAAAAATCAAAACAACCCTCGTAAGGCCTCGTGAGAGGCACCAACACCTCACACATGACTAATGTAACTCGTAGGAACTGACCGTGCGATCACGGTACTCCCGGTTTGAGAATACGACAAAAATTTGCAATTATGAGGACCTAGGCTTAAAAACAAGGCGTTAAGGGCGAAACCCCAGAACAGCTTCTGAACGGCCCCTTGAGAGGCATAACACCTCACGTAGGACCAATATACCTCGTAGGGACTGACCACGTGATCATGAGACTCCCGATTTGAGAATACAATGATAATTTGAGAATATCTATACTTAAGCTTAAAAACATGGTGTTAGAGGGCGAAACCCCGAAATAGCCCCAGTACGGCCCCATGAGAGGCACCAACACCTCGCACAGGACTAATGTAACTCGTATGAAATGACTGCACGATCATAAGACTCCCAGTTAGAGAATACGATGATAATTTGAGAATCTAGATTTAAGTTTAAAACATGGCGTTAGAGGGCAAAACCCCGAAATAGCCCCACTACGATCCCGTGAAAGGCACCAACATCTCACACGGGACCAATGTAACTCGTAGGAACTGATCGCGCGATCACTAGACTCCCGATTTGAAAATACGATGATAATTTGAAAATATGAGGACTTAGGCTAAAAAATATGGCGTTATACAGTAAAAACTCAAAACGGCCCCCAAATCACCCCGTGAGAGGCACTAATACCTCGCACAGGACCAATGTAACTCGTCGAAACTGACCGCGCAATCACGAGACTCCCGGTCTGAGAATATGATGATAATTTATAAATATTTATACTTAGGCTTAAAAATAAGACGTTAGAGGGTGAAACCCCGAAACAACCCCGTGAGAGGTACCAACACCTCACGTGGGACCAATGTAACTCGTAGGGGCTAACCACGCGATCACGAGACTCTCGGTTTGAGAATACGATGATAATTAGAGAATATCTGTAAAACATGGCGGTAGAGGGTGAAAACCCGAAACAGCACCCGTACGGCCCCCGTGAGAGGCACCAACACCTCACACGAGACCAATGTAACTCGTTGGAACTGACCGTACGATTATGGGACTCCCGATTTGAGAATACGATAATAATTTGAAAATATGAGGACTTAAGCTTAAAAACATGGCGTTAGACGGAAAAAAATGAAACAACCCCCAAACGATCCCGTGAGAGGCACCAACACCTCACACGGGACCAATGTAAATCGTAGGAACTAACTGCGTAATCAAGGGACTATTGGTTTGAGAATATGACAATAATTTGTAAATATCTAGATTTAGGATTAAAAATAAGGAGTTAGATGGCGAAACCCTGAAACAACCCTCGAACGGTCCTTGAGAGGCACCAACACCTCACGTGGGACAAATGTAACTCGTAGGGATTGACTGAGCAATCACGGAACTCCCAATTTGAAAATACGATGATAATTTGAGAATATCTAAACGTAGGCTTAAAAATATGGCGTTAGAGGTCAAAACCTCGAAATATCCCCGTACGGCCCCGTGAGAGGCACCAACACCTCGCACCCAACCAATATAACTCGTAGGAACTGACCGCGCGATCGCAAGACTCCCGATTTGAGAATATGATGAAAATTTGAAAATATTTAGACTTGGGCTTAAAAACATAGCGTTAGAGGGTGAAAACCCGAAACAGGCCCCGTACGCCCCCGTGAGAGGCACCAACACCTCGCACGGGACTAATGTAACTTGTGGAAATTGACTGTGCGATCACGGGTTTCTCGATTTGAAAATACGATAATAATTTGAAAATATGAGGACTTAGGCTGAAAAACATGTCATTAGACGGAAAAAACTCGAAACAGCCCCCAAATCGCCCCGTGAGAGGCACCAACACCTCGCACGGGACCAATGTAACTCATAGGAACTGATCATGCAATCACAAGACTCCTGGTTTGATAATACGATGATAATTTGAAAATATAAGGACTTAGGCTTAAAAACATGGCGTTCGACGATAAAAACTCAAAACAACCCACAAACCTCCCTGTGAGAGGCACCAACACCTCGCACGGGACCAATATAACTCGTCAGAACTGACATCGCAATCACAGGACTCCCGATTTGAGAATACGACAATAATTTGGAAATATCTAGACATAGGCTTAAAAACATGGCGTTAGAACAACCCCCGTACGGCCCCGTAAGAGGCGCTAACACCTCGCACGGGGCCAGTGTAACTCGTACGAACTGATCGCGCGATCACAAGACTCCCGGTTTGAAAATACGATGATAATTTGAGAATATCTAGACTTAGGCTTTAAAACATGACGTTAGACGGTAAAAAATCGAAATAGCTCCAGTATGACCCCGTGAGAGGCACCAACACCTCGCACGGGACCAATGTAACTCGTAGGGACTGACCGCGTGATCACAAGACTCCCAGTTGGAGAATGTGACGATAATTTGTAAATATATAAAGTTGGGCTTAAAAACAAGGCATTAGAGGGCGAAACCTCGAAATGGCCCACGAACGGCCCCGTGAGAGGCACCAAAACCTCGTGCGGAACCAATGTAACTCGTAGGAACTAATATGATGATAATTATAACTCGTATATGCAATTTTTCAGCTTGAATATGATTTTTTTAAATCTACCTTGTTATTGATATCATTTCTTTTTGGTATCCTATTTTTTGCAGGATAACATTGTATCGTTTACTTTTATGCACGTGGAACATATGAAGAAGGCAATGGTTTACATCATGAGGATTGTTTATATAATGTTGTTGACATTCAGGATTATGTTTTTTATGTGTTACGGCCGTGCGGGCTTTTATAGTTTTATTGTTTAGTTTTATGGCTGCGCATGCTTTTATAATTTGATTATTAAATTTTATGGTCGTGCGGGCTTTATAATAAGTAGGTTTTATATTAACAGGGTTTGGAATGTCCAGAAAACATATTTAACTCTGGCTAATTTTTTTTGGTATGTGAATTATTAAGGTGTATATTTTAAAGTTTGTATGTATATTAGTTTATTAACATTGTTACCGATTCGCAATTTGTGATTTTTTTTGTTGTTTTGATAATAATAAATATTTGTGATACTTGGTTCGAGTCCGACGTAACATGTAGTAACCGATCGCGCAGTTACGGGACCCTCAATTTTAGGATTGGACCCCAAAAAACTATTTTTTTTATTATAGTTAAATATGGTCATGGACTTTGTCCATGACCATTTTTATTTTTTCTGTCGTGCATAAAAATGGTGGCGGCCAAAGTCCATGACCCCCAACCGTGACGAAAAATGGTTGCGGCCAAGTCCGTGACTCACATCGCGACGAAAAAAATATAAAAAAATGGTCGCGACAAAAATCTGTGACCCACACCGCGATGAAATTGTTTTGAAAAAATGGTCGCGATGTGGGTCACGAACTTTGGCCCCGACCATTTTTCATCACGGTTAGGGTCACGGACTTTAGCCAGGACCATTTTTCGTCACGGTTAGGGATCACGAACTTTGGGCCCGACCATTTTTTTTTGTCGCGGTGTGGGTCACGGACTTTGGACACGAACATTTTTCCTCACAGTTGGGGGTCAAAGACTTTGGCCGCGACTATTTTTTTTCCCGTCACGGGGTGGGTCACGGCCCAAGCTGCGATCATCTGCCGTGACCCCAGATTAGTCATGGACTTGGGCCGCGACCCACGAAATTGGTCGCGCCCGAAATAGTCACGACCCAAGTCCGCGATCCGCAGTCTTGGTCGGGGATTTTGGCTGTGACCATTCGCCAATTTTAGTGTTGTGAGGTCTCTTTCACTCATCTGTACTGGGGGACTAAGATATCGGGGTGGCCAAATCATGAATTCTCTTGTCTGAAGGCAATCAATTGTATTGCTTTGGCTATTTTTCGGAGAGTGAACGGAGGGTGAGATGGGAATGTGGGGTAGGTGGGTACTACCATTATTTTCTAAAACTAAGAGGGAAAATAGGTGCCCTTCTGAGGTAGGTCCTTCCCACCAGTGGACTGAATAGGAATAAAAAGGTGATGTGCTCCGTTTCCTAGAGGGCTTTATCACATATTTCTTCCCATTTAGTTGTGTTATCGGTCCCTTCTTGGAAGAGGGAATGAGTCTCATATCTTTAGAGAGCATAAATTATGTGACAAGGAGGAAGTCGGGGTTAAAATGATTGGTTTGTAGGAAATGCATGGCCATGATTAAGAAGGTAACATGGTCCAAATGGGATTGGTTTCATTGATGATTTTTATAGAAAATGATGGCATTCGTAGAGGAATAGTTGTACGGAAGGGTATGTGTGTCCTCATCCTCAATTTGTGATGGATGGGGACTATAAAGGTGGAGAAGTCAGTGTTTGAGATAAGATTATCTGACAGGGTATTACTACCGGGATAATATGTTAGGCGATTGTAAGTGACATTGGGTTTTGGCAGAATGAGGCTATCGACATTGTTGAGATCCTAGATGGCGTACCTTAAGGCCCAACAGTTGCTTATTAAATAACTTGGTCCTTTTTGGAATTCATAATGCTAGTCGGACTTCCAGTTTTTATCCATGGTGGTCGTTGAGGTATTGTTTTGAGGTGACCATATAATTTTATAGCAGAAAGGACCTGACTGAGGGGGGCTTACAATTTAGTAAAGTGCCTTGGTCAGGCACAAAACTCTTTGGGGGAGGCATGGCTTTATAATTTCAAGGTGGGGGGCCTGGATAGAAGGGTGTGGTAGTAGCTACCATGGCTAGGGAAGTGTTGGGAACTGAGTGTGATCCTGGCAGTAGACTGACTACAAGGGTAGTGATATGAGATGTGGAGGCCCTAAGCGAGTTCCTGTGGGTGGAAAACGTATTGACACCTCGATGAGACTCTTTTGTCCTCTTGGAAGCTTTGCAGGACAAACTCTCCTCGATATTACATGCTACATGGTTGAGGGCTTTGAAATATGAGATTCATTTGAGACCAAGTTCTCTTTGTACTTACTTCCGGAGGTTCCTGATCACAATCTCTATCTGGTTTTTCTTTAACAGAGATTAACTATATAACCGTATTTATCACTCTATCAAGTGACGAAGAAGCCGATTGCCTCTCACTTTTCCTGTTTTAGCATTTCCAGATTTTTTTGGGTGACACTCAGTTCTTCATTGTACTCGTACTTCTTAATGAAAGCGCAACATATATAGTCCCATATTTTAGCGGTCCTTTCACCCTTAAATCTTATGTACCAACTGAGGGCTCCTATGGATATCATATAAGATAACATCCATTCCATCACCCCTTGGTCGATATTCTGGACCTGCATCTGAAGGTGGTAGTTAGATAAGTGGGCAGACAGGGAGCCCAACCCTTTATAGGCTTTAAATATTGGAATTTTGAATTGTTCAGTAATTGATCTTCGAGATAGAGAGCCATATTTTTTATATCAGTGAGCTCAACAGAGGTTTGCATCTTGCTGGTAGCCTCTTGAAGGAGAAGCAGTTCAGAATATACATGTAGTATCTATTTGTTTGACTGTATGGGAGCTACCACTTCGACTGGTGGAGGAGCTACAGATTTAGCCCGTGGGGGACCTTGGAAGGGAGAGTTTTGGTACTCAAGGTACTGGTGGTAAGGTTCAAAATAACCAGGCAGGGAGAATGGTGCTTTAAAGTTGGAGGCATGGACATTAGCAGGGGGCAGAGTTGTAACTGTGATACAAGATCACTTTTTGTGATACATTCTTGTAAAGACTTTTCTCTACGGATGACTTTGTGAAACAAAGTTTCACTGCTGACGAACGAATAAGGATGAATTGGTGGATACTGAGGGTAGACTGCTACCTGTGGATGACTCTGGAGCTGGGTCGTATCTATTGGAGTTTTTAAAGTTCTACGTGTCTAACTTAGTTTAGCTAAGTGTTTTGTAAGTCGTCTATATTCATATAATTCTAACAATGCTGAATAAAAGGTTTTGCCTTGTAATGGGGTTTTTCCTCATCTCGTGTGTTTTGCATATTTGTTCTAAAAATTGCATATCTATATTTGAACACAATTCGCATGCACAACATAATTAATTAAAGATTAAAATTTGGATCTGTGTGTTAAATAAACTAATCCATTAGTTCATGCACACTCTCAATTTGGTATCACAATCGGTTATATATATCGTATAATCCTTTTTCGCAAAATAAATTTTAATATCAATTTTTTTTGAAAAATTGGTGATCTTTATAAAGATGGAATTTGATTAATAATTTGTAGAATCGAATGCCCATTTTTTTGGTTCCAATTATGCTTAGTGGAAAGTTAGGATGAGCACTACATTAAAATCAATTACTGAACGTGTCTGGTTGCTTTGTGAATGAGGGTGTACACTACCCACTGTAACTGTTGATAATGTCGTTGGCCCTAAACCTGTCTCTCAATGGACAGATGATGACTTTAAATGGAGCAATTTTAACTCGCGCGGTCTGAGTGCAATCTTGGGAGCCATCACCCCTGACAATTTCCACCGCATAATGATGTTAAAGCTTCTAAGCTTCAAAATCTCAAACGGGATGAGGAAAATATGTGTGGGTCATGGACTTTGGCCGCGACCATTTTTTTATATTTTTTTCGTCGTGATGTGAGTCACGGACTTGGCTGCAACCATTTTTCACGGTTGGGGGTCATGAACTTTAGCCGCCACCATTTTTATGCACGGCAGAAAAAATAAAAATGGTCATGGACAAAGTCTTAGAACCAATGATGTTAAAGCTTAGAAGCTTTAACAACATTGGTTCCAAGCTTCAAAATCTCACCACACAATTTGAAATTATCACTATGCTTGAATTTCGAATCTTTTGACTAGTTTTACTCACGACTGTCTGATATAGTAAACTCGAGTTTTAATTTAGGAGAGAGAATACTTGAGACTCATGTTGTTAAGAAAGTTTTGAGATCGCACACTGCCCATTTTATTCCTAAGGCTATCGTGAAAAATTCCTAAGAATCCTATATACTCTTAGGTTAGAATAACTTGTGTGAGATATTCAAACATATGAGATAGATATGTTTCCTAAAACTAATAAGCCTAAGAAAAAGGGAATTTCACTAAAATCCCAATCTAGAAAACAAAGAGGAAGTGTCGTTAGATTCTGAGTAGGGTTTTGATTGAAATGATTTAGTTATTTTTGCTAAAAATTTCCAAAAGTTTCTGAAACTTAAAAATAAAAATACTTCCAAAGAAAAGAAAAGTTTTGAGAAAGATAAAATATATAAATTGGTCAAGAAAAATTTTGAAAAATAAAAGAAAGATTTCCCAAAGAAAGACGAGGCGAGATGTTATGAGTTCGAGGGAAATGGTCACAAAGCTCATGAGTGTCCGACTAAGTTAAAGAGACAAACGAAAGGTAAAGCTTTCGTCACGCTTAGCAATGGCGAGGTTGAGTTGATGAGTTAGGGGGAATGAATCACCGCATGGATGTAAATTCAGCGCATTTATGGCTAGTTATGTTAGTACACCTCATGCCGATGAGGAAGCTACTAAACATGGACACCTCGACAGTGAGTCTAGTCATTCTGACAAGACTGAGGGAGAAAATGTTTGAAGTGAGAGCGAGAGTGACCTACAGCGCGCCTATGACAATCTTTATGCCGAGTCCTCTAAAACTAAGAAACAAAATAAAGGTTTAGCTATGAGAGTTTTAGCATAGAGAAGGAGTTGAGAGAGTCGAGAGAGAGTGAGTCCTTAGTGAGAGAAGCTTTGGGAGAGAGAGTTTGTTTAGTTGAAAAGAAAGATGAGACTTGACCAACATGGTGTCTATTCTTATGAGAGATCTCCAAGAATCTATGGGGACTCATGAGAAACTTGAAGCCCTTGTATACCAACTAGAGAAATATCTCAAACGTGCTCGGGAGGTCAAGGTAAATATTGAGGATACATCGAAGAAGGTTTGTAAAATGTTCCTCGACCCCACTTTAGGTTTAGGTGAGGGGCATGAAATAGGTTATGACGGTGCATCCACGTCCCATACCGCACCGGAACCTATTCTTAAATTTGTGGTCAATCCTTATGGACCTTAACCTAAACCACAAAAGAGAGTTCAACCTTGAAAAGTAGACCAAGGTAGACCCAAAAGTATGTATGTTAGCACTTTTTTAAAAAGAAGAGGTTGTAATACCCCGTATTTTTGTGATATTTATTGATGGAATTAATTGAATTAAATGCGTATTAATTGGAAATTAATCCGGATTAAAATACTAGCAAGATGCGAGTTGGTATTTGATTATTATGTGCATATATGATTATATATGAATACTGAATTATGAAATTTGTCGTGAGATTGAAATACGACAATTTGGAAATTTTGTTGAGACGCGTGTGACAATCGCGTCTGGAGTATATTTATTTTAATTAAAAAGTGAATTTTATTTCTATTAACCGTATGGTCATTTTGAGTGCGCCAACGCGTCCGGAAGGGTTGAGATAGTCAGAAAACACTAGCCGGGGGTTTGGTTTGGGTCCCGGGGCATTTTTAGGCCACAACGGCAACGTATAAGGGTAGTTTGGTAATTTTGGATTTTTGGCAATTAAAACCTACGAAAATTGGGAATTAAAAAGCTGACTTGGTAATTGCCCACTAAACCCACTAATAACCAAATAGGCTACGGGGGTTATTAGAATTAATCCCAAAAAGTTCCTAAGGCAAACCCTAGCCACCATTAGCACCTTGGAGAAGAAAGCTTGGAGAGAGAGAGAGAAGGAATTCTGCAGAGAGAGAGAGAGAACACTCCATCAATTCGTCATCAAAATCAAAGATACACATAAGGCAAGTGGTTTAATTACATATTTTGCAAAGAATGCTTCTTCCATGCGTAGGAAATTTTAGGAAATTTACAGAATTTCATTGTTCTTGGAGAATGATAAAAACCCATTGAATTGGATGTAGAGATTTATAATTTTATGAGGAAATTGCATGTAGAACAATGTTAGGATGATTAGTCAGGGAAAAATACATCTTTTATACCATAAAAACGGATTTATTATTGCCTATGGATGAATTTAATTTCTAGGGTTCATGTTCTTGAGATTGGGGAAGAAGATGTGGAGATTTAATATTTGGATGAGATTTAGGATGAATTAATCCCACTAAATACGTTAATATATGACCTAAGTATATTTAGGATTGATTAGAACCCAAGTACAATTGTTGTTTTGATGTTTAGAGGAGATTAGAGGTGTAGAAAAGTTGGAAAACGAGTTAAGGAAAATCTGGGCTCGAATCTGGCCACTCGTTAGAAGACCTGCCCAGGTCGTTCGAACGAGCTCGTTCGAACGAGCTTCTAACGAGTTGACAGTTTGAATTCTAACGAGAGGGATGTTCGTTCGATGACTTTCGTTCGAACGAGATCTCGTTAGAAGGCCCACTTCGTTCGAACGAACTCTCATTCGAATAGCCTCGTTCGAATGAGACTTCTAACGAGTTGACAGTTTAGGCTTTTTAGCCTGTTTTGATTTCGCGTGTCCCGTAACCTTATTTAATGGTAGAGATAACCTTCCCTTGATGATAAATTTTTATAGTAGGGACATTTGAGATATATAGAGGAGTAAAACCTAGAAGTGTGATTCGAACCAAATGGAAATTATGGATTAGGACGTGAGTGTCTATTACAACGTGAGAACAATTTAAGGCTTGTATAATTGTATCATCCGGGAATATGTAAATTGTGTAACATTATACGTAGGTACGAGAATGAGAAGTGTACCACATATAAATTATGGTGATTACTAAGATGTGTGCTTACTTAGTATATGTATTGATTTTATGTGTATGACATACCTACCATACTTGCTATCACGGGAGGTTTACATTCGCTTAGGTCCCTCTAATCCTTGTGTTGCCCGGATTTAGATTGGTACCTCGATGAACATAGGTCAGAGAAGGACTTATTGGGATGCTAATAAGTCTGCTGATCGTGGGAGCGCAGGTATGTGCGTGACCCATGTGATGTGACTGTGTTCGCCTCCATTGTTTGTGACTGTTGTTATCTGATAACAATTCCTGAGAGATTCGGAATGCGTGATCCTTATGTACGTAATGTACCGGGATGGATAGCAGAGTATGTGTGCACCGCAACTTAGTCTCGGGGTGCTTGTATTGTATATTTATGACGTGAATAATATACACTTAATTAATGGGAACTTTCATGTTGATATTGTGAATATAATTATGGTGATGTTTTGAGAAAACATAACGGGTTAATTGATAGTGAATTGTATTACTAATTGAGAATCTGAGTTTAAGTAGAGCCCTCTATTTAATTGATAACGCTAGAATGTAATATGGGAATCGAGTAGTAAGGGGTAGAACTTATTACGGTTTGGTTAGATATGTATGTTATTTAGATGGGTACGGTACGTTAGGAGTGCACATGTAGTCGAGAGGTGAGGATTTCATGTGAGTGCACGTCCTAACATGTATTTTGCATTTAATATTTTAATGTTATTAAAACACTTGCTGTTTTTAAAATGATTTCCACTTTCGGGCTCTGACCCATTTGCTTTCAAATCTATTTTTGTAAAAACCATTTTAGGTGCCCAGCCACAAGGACACCATGCTTAGGATCCTCATTCAGGTGACGAGATGTAGCTGTTTGTGGAAGTTACAGGACTTTGCTTGTAGACGCTTCATCTATCTTGACTCTATATTCAGCATTTACCAGTTGTAGGGCATGTCGCCCATTTCTTTTAGAGACATTTCATTTAATTCAGTTATTCAGACTTCTGGCATGTAATTAATTCAGGATTCAGATTTGTCTTATTATTTTCAGTTGTGGGATTGTTGTGAGGAGTTTTCCTCCGGACTTATTACTATTGGTTGGTTATTTCATTACTTCGTTATGGTGAATGGATTATGTTGTTCTTCCATTATTCTTTTATTGCATGTTAATCAGACTTAATTAAAATTTGGCAACTTACTTTTTAAATACTAGGTGGTTAGTAATCATTTATATGTTTTCGACAGTGATGCTATTAACTGAACCAACTTGGCATTTTGTATTGATTTAATAAAGGAGTAGCTACCCGGTATTTAATTAGTCGGGGTGTCACAGAGGTCACCTTAGAGAGTTTTCTATAAATTAGGAAGACCCGGATAATACAAGAAATGGATAAATCCATGCTTCTTAGGGGAAACATACCTAGACGTTTTTAGGCAGAGGCGATGAGCACTGCATGCCATAGGTGAATAGTATATATCTTAATCCGCACGCACTTTACACGCCTTATGAGTTATGGACAAGGAAGAAACCCAACCTATTGTATTTTCGTGTCTTTGGGAGTACTTGCTACATCTTGCGAAATAGAGAGCACTTAAAAAAGTTTGACTCTCGGAGTGACGATGGGATATTTTTAGGATATTCATCATCTAGTAGTGCTTATAGGATTTTTACCTAGTTAGCTCTAAGGTTATGGAGTCAATAAACATCACGATTAGAGATGACGTTCCACCGACGTTTGCTACTCCCAGCCCCCAGTATGAGGATGATGCACTCCGTAGTGATGATCTCATCCTTCCTCAAGCCACCTCTGTGGACCTGTTTTAAGGGAGACACCATCTTGGGTTCGAAAGAGTCATGACCCTTACGCTATACTTGGTGATCTACACTAGGTGTCAAGACTCGTACTCAACTAAAAAATGTGGTTAGTTATCTGTGCTACAAATCCTTAGTCAAGCCTAAAAATGTAAAAGAAGAACTCAAGTACAAGCATTAGATATCCTCCATGTAAGATGAGTTACTTCAGTTTCACAAGAACGATGTCTGGAAGTTATTCCCCCAACCTAGTGAGTCTAATGTAATAAGTACCATGTGGGTTTATAAGAATAAGATGGATGAGAATAGTTCGCAAAAAGTTAGGTTAGTTATTCAAGGCTACACACAGATCGAGTGTGTAGACTTTGACGAGACATTTGTTCCTGTTAATAGGCTTAAGGCCATCCACTCATACTTTCGATGGCATGTCATCTTCACTTTAAGTTATATCAGATGGATGTCAAAAGTGTCTTTCTTAATGGCATTCTACATGAGGAGGTTTTTGTGGAAAAAATAAAAGGGTTTAAATACCCTAAGCACCCGGGACACAATTATTATCTTAAGAAGGACTTGTATGGTTTGAAGTAAACACTCCATTCTTGGTACGAAAGACTCACTTCCTATCTCTTAGCTCGTGGCTTCAAGGGAGGGGGAGTGGATAAGATGTTATTTGTAAGGATAGAGAGTGGTGCTATTCTAATTGCCCAAGTCTATGTGAATGACATAGTCTTTGGATCTACGTGCTCTAACTATGCTCACACCTTTGAGTAGAAGATGAAGAGTGAGTTTGAGATGAGTACGGTAGGTGAGCTTACGTTATTCCCAGGTCTCCAGGTTCTTTAGCTTGAGGATGGGATATTCATATCTCAATTCAAATACGTAAGAGACCTTGTGAATAAGTTTAGTCTAGACTTCGCTAAGCACTCACGCACCCCTAAGAGTACATCGACAAAGTTTAACACGTACTCTTTAATCAAGGACATAGAGCAAACCTTTTAATGTGGTATGGTATGTAGTCTCCTCTACTTGATCACTAGTCATCCCGATATTACCTTTAGTGTTGGATTTTGTGCTCGATAGCTGGCGCCCTCAAAAGAGTCGCACTTATGCAGGTATTATCAAATACGTGAGTGGAGATATTTCATACAGTATTTTGTATTCCTTTGATACTGATGAGCGGTTGTCCTCCTATTCAGATGTCGATTAGGCCGAGGATGTATATGGTTGTAGGAGAACTTTAGGTGGGTGCATATATTTTTGGAGTGCTCTTATCTCTTGATTCAGCAAGAAGAAAAACTTCATATCTTTGTCCACAATCGAGAATAAGTATATTATTGCCAGGAGTTGTTGCACGCAAATCTTATGGATGAAGCAAATATTATAGGATTATGGTATTTCACAAGGCACGATGACTATTTCTTGTGATAATCGAGTGTGATCCATTTTTCCCATAATCATGTCTAACATTCCCGCACGAAGCACATTAGGATACATGAGCATTTTATATATAGCCTAGTTGAGGAGAAGGTCGTGCCCTTGAGATTTGTGAGAAACGATCACAAGTTAGCCGATATATTCATGAAACCTTTAGATGCACCTCGATTTGAGAATCTTAGGAAATCTTTAGGTATTTGCACTGTTGACTGTGTTTAGGTATTTTTTTCTAGTGTAAGACGTTTTTCATGATTATATCTCTTATCCCTACTTCTAGATTGTATTTTCATTGTGATATCATTATATCTATATTTTCATTTTGATATTTTTAGAAAAATCCAAAAAGGAGTTTTATTTTTCTGATTTTTTTTTTAAAATACGAAAAGTTTTTTGGTTTTTATGAAAAAGGTGAAAAATACAAAAAGATTTTTTTTTTGATAAAAATTTTTGAAAAAGACAAAAAGAGTTTTTTTTTTATTTTTTTTGGTCACCATATATGGATGAACATTTAAGATGTCCGGATCACCAATTCATTCCATTTTCCATGTGACATTTCGTAGGGTTTTGACACATGACATCATTTCTATAGCGTGCTATATAATTTGTGGAGTCATTACGTTGGTATTTGATGATTACTTTTTACATGTTTGACTCCTAGTCACATTTAATTCACCCGTGCATGAACTTTTTTTTAACATTTCACTTACTTGTCACTTGTCGAATACGATGTTCCCATCTCAATTCTGCTTTATAACAAACCAAATGTAAAAAGAGATAAGTTGTACATGTAAGAACCATTGCCCAGATTACATCAATTTTTTGAAAATATTATTAAATGTTAAGCAATGGAAAGGGGATACAAAAGATACAAATATTATTTGGGTAAAGAGCCACCATTTGCATTAAAGAGCCTAAAAAGATTAGAGGTACATAAAAAAAAAGTGTCAAGCCAATTTTTGATACATTGATGCTTCGCTACACGTGAGCATTAATTTTTTCAAAAGTTATTGAGAGTTTATCATCATATATGTGAGATTTTAAGGGAATTAAAGTTGAAGATCAATGGGTTTGCACAACTAAAATATCTCGGAATAACATTACATAGTTTGGCATCATTGGTGTGAGAATCATTTATGTTCATGACTTGTTGATTAAGTTGCGTCAGTTTCACTTGAGTTCACCAAATTTCCACCAAGGTGGACTTTGAGCTCTTTCATTAGAAGTATTTCAAAACTTTGTGCAAACATGTTATGACTATATATGTTGGTTTACCGATGTAAAATGTTCACACCCTTACATTCCACAATCATATTTAAGATATTTTAGTGTTAGTCCATGGTGCCTTGCATATTTTATAACTTTTATTTAAAAAAATTGAAAAATATCAAAAATAGTTGAATGCCTTTGAGATTATCATCACCAATGCTTACTTGATTATATTTGTGTTGATATCTTACTTCTTCGTGTGATACCGACATTTCATGCTTTGTTTCGACTTCAAGGGGAAGTTTTTTATTTTCTATTTAAAAGTCTATGAATCACGATATCTTTGTTTGTCTCATATGTCTAGGATGTTATTTGGATAATGATCATTTGGACCCACAGATGATGAATACAATGTTTACCAAAGGAAAATTTCAATTTCATTATTGAAGACTGGTAAATATTCTACGTTCCATTTTCATTTATATTTTGGGAGGGTAGATTATTGTATTAAGTCCTAGGATTAAATTTTGCTTAGGGTTGTGTTTTGTACTGGAACAACCAAAGGGGGAGATGTGTAAGAGAAAAATTTATGATTGCTCACATTTTTCTTTATTTTGTTTTGGTGTATCCCATTACATAAACATGACACCTAAACACGTCTACGTCATTACTTCTCGGTTCTTGAAGACTATGTTGAAGACCGTCAAAGAATGCAAGATTTGGTCATCTAAAAAATTATGGAAGAAGTATACGTTGGTAATGGTAAAAAGGTTCTGAGTATTTTCTTGGGATTGATTAATTTTATTAGGCAATCTTCTATATAAAGGAACTCGAAATTTTTTAAAGAAAAAAAATTGAAAAAAATAACGCCTTGTTCGACAAGGGCAATAGTCGTTCAAACGAGATTAAAACTGTTTAATTTTGTAATCTTGTTAGATGATATCGTTTGAATGAAGTTTCAAACAAAAAGATTTTTGGTCCACGATAACATTTCGTTAGAAGCATACGTTCGAAGTGTCGTTCGAACACGATGCAGTATCGTTCGAATAACTTGCCCCTTTATTCGAACGAATGACGCATATTTTTTTAAATGAACATTTTACCATTATCTTTTGTGTTTATCCTTTTTATCTTCCCTTTAGATATTCCAAGAACTCTTTTTCAAAAAGAAAAACACCGTTTGATTTCTCTTTTGTGATAAAAAAAACCTCATATCATATTCATCACCCCTGGGCTATATTCAAGATCACTTTATCAAAATTAGGAAGGTTTCTTGTGATACACTCTTGTAGAGACTTTTCTCTACAGATGACTTTGTGAAACAAAGTTTCACTGCTGAAGAACGAAGAAGGATGAATTGGTGGATACCGCGGGTAGACCACTGCGTGTGGACGGCTCTGGATCTGGGTCGTATGTGTTAGAGTTTTTGGAGTTCAACGCGGTTAACTTAGTTTATCTAAGTGTTTTGTAAGTCTTCTATATTCATAAACTTCCAATAGTGCTGAATAAAAGGTTTTGCCCTGCAAAGGGATTTTTCCTCATCTCGTGTGTTTTTGCATTTTTGGTCTGAAAATTGCATATCCATATTTGAACACAATTCGCACGCACAACATAATTGATTAAAGATTAAAATTTGGATATTTGTGTTGGGGCATTTAATTAAATAAATTAATCCATTACTTTGCCCGCATTCTCAAATTGGTATTAGAGCCGGTTACACCAAAATATCGTGTAATCCTATTTTGCAAAAAAAAAAATTGATATCCTTTATTTTGAAAAATTAGTGATCTTTAAAAATCCGAAATTTAATGGATAATTTTTATAATCGAATGTTCATTTTTTATGGTTCCAATTACGCTTACTGGAAAGCTAGGATGAGGTCTACATTATAATCAATTGATGAAAGTGTCTGGTTGCTTTTTGAAAGAGGGTGGACACTACCCACTGTAGGTTTTGATAATGGCATTATCCCTAAATCTGTCTCTCAAAGGATAGAGGACGACTTCAAATGGAGCAATTTTATCTCATGCAGTTTGAGTGCCATCTTGGGAGCCATCACCCCTAGTGAGTTTCGTCGCATTATGATGTGCACCATGTCTAAAGAAGCTTGGGATATTCTTAAACTCACTCACGTGGGAGCCAACGTTGCCAAAGCTTTTAAGCTTCAAAATCTCACCACACAATTTGAAACTATCACTATGCTTCTGAATCTTTTTGATGAGGTTTACTCACGATTGTCCGATATAGTAAACTCAATTTTCAATTTAGGTGAGAGAATACCTTTAGACGCGTGTTGTTAAAAAAATTTAAATTGTTCCCTGCCCGTTTTATTCCTAAAGTTACTGTGCTAAATTCGCTAAAATCCTAGATACTATTAGGTTAGTAGAACTTGTAGGAGATCTTTAAACATATGAAATATATATGTTTTCTAAAACTGTTAAGCCTAAGGAAAAGGGAATCGCACTAAAAGCCCAATCTAAAATGAAAGAGAAAGTGTCGTTAGATTTTGAGTATGATTTTGATTTAGATGACTTAGCCCTTTTTGCTAAAAATTTCAAACTTCAAAAGTAAAATACTTCCAAAGAAAAGAAAAGTTTTGGAAAAGACAAAAAAATATGATTCGGGCAAGAAAAATTTTGAAAAAGAAAAGAAAATTTTCCCAAAGAAAGGCGAGGATAGATGTTATGAGTGAAAGGGAAAGGGTCACAAAACTCATGAGTGTCCGACTAGGTAAAAGAGACAAGGGAAAGGCAAAGATGACTTAAACATCACGCTTAGCGATAACGAGGTCTAGGTCGAGGTCGAGGTAGTGAGTTCAAGGGATAAATCACCGCATGGATGTAACTTCACCGCATTTATAGGTAGCCATGTTATTACACCGAGTGTACCTCATGCCGATGAGGAAGCTACTAAACATGGACACCTTGACAGTGAGTCTAGTCATTTCGACGAGAGTGAGGGAGAAAACGTTTTAAGTGATACCGAGAATGACCTATAGCACACCTATGACGATCTTTATGATGAGTCCTTTAAAACTAAGAAACAAAGTAAAGGTTTATGTGTGAGAGTTTTAGCATTAGAGAAGGAGTTGAGAGAGGAGAGAGTGTGAGTCTTCAATGAGAGAAGTGTTAGAAAAGTGAGTGTATATAGTTGAGAGAGAGAGTTACACCTTTGGCTCATAGTCTAATTAAAAGCATATATGAAATGGCATGCATTTGAAATGATGTCAAAATTTCTGACTGATCCCTAGTTTCAAAATTCACCCTGTTCTCTTTTAAATCAATTAAGAACCTATCTTTTTCATTTTAATCACATCAGATTTACCATATTATCATCATTAGATTCATCTTTAATAGTTACTTTATTCAATACTCAATTTTGCATTATTCTTCCAACCTTAATTTTTGTGTGTTTTCCTACACTAATTTTGCATGAATATTTAAAGCTACGATTAACATTATAGCAAGATAAATACCTACCTTAAGGGCTATGAATTTATGATATTTCCCTCTTGAGTTCCTCTCTCGATAATGATCTTGAACCCGGATGAACATGATCTCCAACCCGGATCCCATTTTCTTCATTTCCCCCATTTTCTTCTCTTTTCTCTCCTCTCTCAAAACTCTAGCCTCTTGAATGGTTGGATAGCCCCTATGTGTAAAATGACCCCAATATCCTTTAACAGGTCCCATTTAGCCCCCAAAAAGTCCCCATAACTAATTATAACTGCTAGGTATTTATTTCTGACTATCTCAACCCATTTCGGAACATTAGCGAACTTGAAATTACCATCCGAGTTATCTAATATTATTTTCCATCTCATTCCCCACACAACACTATCCGCGTGTCCCGAATGAGATACCGTTAAACCCGTCGATTTTACTCACTTGCGATGTAATATAATTTAACATGTTTTCATTTACTTATCATACAAGTAAATATAAGTACAGATAAATATTAATCCTTTTATTCGCTAATTAATATTTATTTAAGTCACTTTATCTTTTAGTTTAATTAAATTATGCGCACACTTGTAATTTAAAATTCTTTAAAAATACAGGGTGTTACATACTTCCCCCTAATAATGAAATTTCGTCCTAGAAATCCAGACATACCTAGCACAAAGAGCTCTGGATACTTTTCCCCTATGTCATCCTCACACTCCCTAAATCAAGTCACAATAACATTGTGGTGTCCCCACTATACACGCACTAATGATACCATCTTGACCAAAGTCCTACCCCCTTACGGCCTAAAATGGCGACAAGTCTCTCCTCGTATATATGTCTGGCTGTAAGACAATCTCCTTTAACGTTATGTGACGATATACCATACCATTATTGATATACCTCCTTGATGACGAAACACAAAATGCATTGTAAAACTACTGCAATGTCTCTGTAAGACGAACCTATACACAGCTGGACCTACTCTCCGATGACAGGGGAAGTACCCACATACCTAGGTACCAACTTTCCTTTTTCACAAACTGCATCATTCCCTTCGTGGGAGATGTCCGTAGTAACACCTGACTACTCACATCAAACTTCAAAAATCTTCGATTATTACCCTTAATGTCTAGAATATACATTCTCATCATATCCTCCAACATCTTAGTCACCCTTCCCATTTTCCCACCGATCTGCGGGTGATACGTCTTACTAAATGGAATTTCATCCCGATAGCCTCTTGACAACACTACCAGAGGTGGGACACAAAGGTCTTATCTTATTTCAAAGTGATGTTGGGAGGAACCTTGTGTCGTCTCACTCTCTTTCTACAATGAAATGTTAGGCTCACTACCTAATCGTGTAATTCACCCAAAGTAATAATAACTACTCCATTTTGGTCAATTGATACCAATAACCCAGAGGGAATACTGACCCCTCCATGACTTTGGTAATCAAAAATAAAATCCATCGGTATACACTCTTATTCCCTCACTGGAATCCCCAATCATTGTAAAACTCTGGTTGATCGCCTAGAATCAACCTTCTTCATCTAATGAATGGTGCCTCTAGAGACAATCTTTGCCATGTTTTTCTCCACACAGAGTCGCACGTACTGTATCCAATATTATACGGTATAAATTTATCCTCCTTCCAGGGTACACCAAAAATCATAACCTATTTGTCTAAACTATAATCGCTCATATCATAGGTCCTACGAGTTTACTCAATCTACCTCCGATTGGTGCGCAAGCCACCCTCAAAACTGACTGAGTACGAATCTTCTCTACCTTCCAAAACTTTTGGACCCTCTCTTGTCAAGAAGTATCCCTTGCCTCTGTCTTTATTGTCCCTTGACCCATCTCGATTGTGATGGGTCTTCCTACTATAATTGATTGGACTATCTTTTTCCCCTAACAAAGTTCAGTCCACCTTACCATTCCAAATATGTTCCTAACTACCCTATAGGCATACGACTCAACTTATTTAACTCCTCGTTACCATTTCTAAGAAAATCTTGAATATCGAACTGACCAGGGCGCTCATACACGTTATACCCCGTGCATGTACGCATAAATACCATAACTACAACCTATATACATCAAAATTGACCCCCCATGCCCTGTATGATCATACGATAATGGTATACTCGACTACCTTACTAATCGCGACTCGATTATTTTTTAGATTATCCTAAACTAGTGGTAGAAACATTCCCTAGTGCTCCCTTCATAACACTACATAGCCCCTCTAGCCTAAATTATATAATAACTCTATGCTCAAAATGTTATATCTATACACGTGTAATGACTAATGCACCAAACCAAAGCCCTAGAGCCTAAATATCTCCCAACTCCCAACACTTACTAAGTTTCATACGTGAGACATCTCTTAAGCTAAATTAAAACAAGTAACCACTCCCCCCGATACACTACTACTTAGCTTTGTCAGTTATCGAGATCCATTAGGCCCAAGACACATTATCGGGACACTAAAAAATCCTGTCTCGAAAAGTAACTGAATCAAATTCCAATCCCCCATGTCTTTAAAGGAGTCATATAATAGGGTACTCTCACTATCACTAAGTCCTCAACTCTAAATCAATTACAACCCGATCTCTCAAATTGGCTATAATCACGGTATCCCCTAAATCACATTAGTAAAGTTAGACTTCACGGTAGCCCCTGAATCACATCACACTTTTACGATGTCTCGTCCTGAGTGAAGTCTCCTCCCCAATATAATATAAACGCGGGCTCGACCCTCACTCAGGATGAGACATCGTAAAAATAACACATCCTACCTTGGCATAGAGATGTGATAGCCTTACTGTCATAGTCCACCATCGCTCTAACCGTCGCTAACTAGTCCATACCCAGGATATCATTGTATTTGTACCTCTTTAAAATGAGTAGATCCACTAAAACATATCCTCCCAGTGTTCACATCCGCTCCCCTGCAGATGGAACAAAGGAGAACCTCGCTACCTAACGGTAAATATATACTCATAGGTTGTGAGTCCATTTAACTTCGGCATTATTGATCTTTGATTCCCTTTATTGATTCATTATCTCTAAGAAATTGAGTCAAGCATACGTATTAGTTGTGTTTCTTGGAGATAAGGATTTTTATGTTAAGGACACAGTAGGCATTGAGATTAGAAGTAGTAATCTTGATGTAAGGATCCTTATAGTTAATTTTGGAGACAATATTTATTTGGCAGATCGTTAGTATAAATTTTGGGTATATAGTGTATTAATGGAGTGATGTGATTTGATTTGAGGATTTAAACATTGTAATGACATTTAGAGATACAATCGAGTGGTGATTCGTGGGAGAGCATGGTACACCGATATTTGCATATTTATGCATATATATATATATATATATATATATATAATAAAGCAGGAGGGTCTTTTTGCCACATCATACAACTATTGCCACATCATATAACCACATCATACAAAATCTATATAAACAATTTTTATATCTATCTATCCGAAGACATGGCAAATGTAACACCTATTTATATATGTTTTGCCTACAATAATTCTGCCAAATTGTACCAACAGCCCACCTCGAGCCTCTAACCATTATCGATTCCCTCATCCACTCCCTCTTACACACCCACTACCTAGAACCGCACCCTCCACTCTCTCTCTCTCTCTCTCTCTCTCTATAGGATACACTAAGCAGCACCAAAATAATCGGCATTGGGAGAAGTAAATAGCCGGCCATGGCTGAATGTTGTGGTAGCTTCAAACTTTGGAGTTTTGTTTTGTCTGGAAATGTTTAGATTCAGACCGCAATGTTCTTTGTGATTTCTGGTCTTCTAGATCAAAGGCAACTGAGTATTTCAATCGATTGAAGGCTCCTCGCTCAGATTCGAAACCAAGTTCTAATTTGTTCATCGGAGGTGAAGAGGTATAGGTATGATTATTAGACTTATGTTTTGTTTTGATATGGGTGTTGTAATGGGTTTGTTCAGATTTTTGGATATTAGGTTCAAGATCTCTTTTTTTTTACATGATCCGGACTGTGTGTACACAGTGTATGTACGAACCGGGTCGGTTCTAAAAGTGTGCAAACAATGTCTGTACACAGTGTATGTACACATATCTCTTTTTCTTTTTTTGATCTTTGGTATTTGCAGGGTGTGAAGATTAAAGTGTATTTTTCTTTAACCTTGAAGGAGGGACTTAATTTTTAGCGGTCAAATTTGGTGGCTTCCTTCACTTTGTGATTTGATTCACTCTTTTGGATCACGTGACTTTGTTGAGGATTGAGATGGTGTTGGAGCTTTGAATCTAATATTAATGGTTGCATTTGATATAAAAAAAAATGATGCCTTTCATGAAAGAGTTGGCACTTCTCTTTCTCTCTATTTTTCGGTTAGCTTAGGATTTAACGGTGAGAGAGAACCATCATTATCTAAATAATGTTTTTCTTTTTTTTTTCCTCCGTCACCATTGGATGAATGCACAGTTTACATTGTATTTTCGTATTTTAAAAAAAGTAAGCATATTGTTTCCTGAAAATAAATTATTTAAAAAATTTTAAAAATAATTTCCAAACAAAAATTATTAAAAAAATAATTTCAAAACAAAAATTTAATTTTTTAATATCTATTAGTATTTTTTAGAGTTTTTTTTGGGTGAAAAACAATTTAAATATCTATTAGTATTATTGGGTGAAAAATAGTTTTTCCTGGTGGGTGACACATTTTTTTTTTGAAAAATAGCTTTTTTGTTGTTGGAAATAATTTTTTTTTGGGTGTAAAACAGTTTTTTTCCCTGTTATATATTATTATTTTTATTTTCTATTAGTATTATTCAGATTTTTTTTCTTCGTTATTTTCAATTTTTTAATTTTTTTAGAATTTTTACAATTTTTAAATAGAGTTTTGTAATTTTTATATTTCACTTACATAAAAGCACTACCAATTTTATAAAAGCAGTTTTTATTTATATAAAAATAAAAATAATTTTTATGTTTTATGAGGGTATAAAAAGTAAGAGATACAAAAAGTGAGAAATATATAAAGTGAAAGTGAAAAAAATGATGTGTGTGTGTGTATAAGCATACAAAAGGATGACACGGTATAATAACAACTATGAAATAAATCACAAATCTATAAGCAAAGAATGCCAATGAACAGTTCACATTGTATTTTCATATTTTTAAAAAAGTACGCATATTGCTGTCTAAGAATGTACAGCTTTTTGACAAAGGTTTTGAGATTGAACATTGATGTGAAAATAATAGTAGACGTATAGGAACAAAAGCTATCAAGGCATAAGAAGGTTTAATACTGCACGCAACACTCAAATCAAAAGAGGACAATAGCATAGCATTTATTACAAGCGAAAGATCAAGATGTACAATTTAAATTGGTCTAAACAAGCAGGCCATAAATCAAGTTTGAAGGATGAAAAATATTCTCCAAAAAATTGGCTCTACAACTTTGTGTGCAGCTTTATTTAAAGGCTATATTGATCCGTCATTTCAATGTTCTACTGTTGCCCAGTGGGAATAACATACTCGAGTTGTACTATTAATAGTAGAGTCCAGTGTATGTAATGGAAAAGACCCATCAATATTAATTTTTAATTATATTACGAGATGGTGGAATGCACTTTTTTACCGTGTTCTAAGTTGCAGAAGTACAATGTTTTCAATCAGATTGTTAGGTTTAAAATACTCCCTCTTCTTTCACACAACGAAAATTGGGTAAAAATAATTTATGTCCACATCTCCGTCATTATGAAATTTACTATTGAATAAAGATAATAAAGTGTGTGAACGCATGTAATGTAACGATGGAGTTTAACTAAATAAATTATAGAAAATGTTAATAATTCAAATAGTCAAACATCGAAAAATTAAGTATAGCATTATTAATTTTTAAACTATTTTTCATTTTAAAATTAATTAATATTATAATTTATCTTCAAAATTAATAAAAATGGTTTATTTGTTCTTTTTCAGGTTAAAATTTAATTTTAAATCACATTGTTAATTTATTTATTTACATTGATATATTTTGACACAAGGTGAGGCACTATTTGAGTTGCTTAGTTTTGAGACGCAATGAAATCAATTAGGGGAAACTACACAAGGTGTTTTAAAAACCGTAATATAAAAGTACTGTAAAAATTGTTTTGAATATAATATAAAAACAGTTTTAAATAGTTAAAAAAACTGTTGTGAAATAGTTAAAAATTGTTGAGAAAATGTTTTACAATTTTTTTTAAAATCGTAATATAAAAATGTTGTAAAAATTGTTTTTAACATTTTTTAATATAATATAAAAATTGTTTTTGAAGTAACTTGCATGAATTTGATTTCTTTTTGACGGGTGTACGACATTTTTTTAAAAATTGTGAGTTAATAGCAAATGGTTTGAATTTTTACTCTAAGCATTAGTTGTAAGCAAAAGACATTTTAAAGATATTAGTTGCGACGTTATAATGGGTTATTTTGGTTGCTATATTATCGCCCATAAAGTTCATAAATAGTTTTATTTTTTTAGTAAATTTAGTTTTTGAACTATTCAATTGCTACAAAATCAGTTATTTTGTATAACACAACAAGAAATATTATTTTAATTTCTAACTTGAAAATGACCCGATGAAAATACGATGTAAAAAAATCGTTGTTTTCGCATAACATAAGCACTATTCAAATTACATTATCGTGTCATTTTGTGTAAATTTAGATCAGTTTGTCGTTTTGCATGTTGTGTATATAACAATTAAAACAAATAAATCAGAGAAATATTAAATCAATAATAATTTTTTAATTAGAAGTGTTTATTTTTAAAAAATTAACTTATAATTCTTTTTTATGATTTTATGTTTGCCATTTGACCATTTGCATTTTTTTTAATGGGCAGTTCTAGCCGTTTGCATTTTTTGACATACGGACAGTGAATATGGGCAGTTCTTGCCATATTTAGGGAATTTGATACTGGTGTATTTTTATCATATTTCGTATTTACAGTCCTTGCTTCGACTTCACAGTGTCTTCTTAGCCTAAGGTTGCAACTGTATTATACTAATTATTTCATTTTTTAATGTGTCTATTACTACTCAGTTAAAAGTGCTATTGGGGCTCAATTAAACGATGATATTGCATCGACGAGCTAATACAACGTAAATGTGAGACAAGTTTTTTATTAGCACAACTTGCGTCGTTGGCTAGGCACTATAATTTTCATCGTGCCATTGGCACGGGCGTAGATTAGGAACGGGCCCGTATGAGTGGACATATTGAGAAAACGAGAGAAATTGAATTTCTGAAATTGTTTTTTTTTATTGAATTCCTTTGCATTAAATCAATTATTTTGTAGATAAAAACTAATTTCTCTATTTTAAATTTGTTTTTTTTAAAATTAATAATGTGATTTTCCACTTACTTTTTTAATTATAAACTTAAATACCAAAAATTACGTACGTTCAATTTTAATTAGGTGTCTTTTCATGAGAGATCTTAAATAAATTAGTAAAACAAAAATTTAGGGAGAAGTAACCATGAAGTAAATTTGTGCTTCTTAGTTGATTTTGAGTTTTTTATTTAAATATTTCATGTCATTGTTGCTTAATGAATTTTTGAAATTAATTAAATATAAGCTTATTCCAATATCAAGTTTGATGTGTAAAAAAATAATAGATTGGATTAAAATCTTAATCGTGCCATTGATGGCACACACTAACCTGAATTTTTTTATTCCTTTGTTTGATAGTAGAAATGTTGAATAAATTATTAACCCAAACATAATATAAATAAAAGTTTATCAATTAAGAAATCATCATATATATATATATATATATATATATATATATATATATATATTATAATATTTTGTATTTTGTGCAAGTAGATTGGTTCCTATTTCATTTCATTATATATTCACCTCCTTTATAACTTTGCACACAAAACACTGTTATCGTGCTAGGTCTTATTTTGTGAGACCTAATCGCTATTACGTCCCATGGGTCGGACGAAGCGAGGTGCAGTACAATGCAATAAAGTTGAATTATTTTTAATTTGACTTTTTATTTCACCGTGCCATCGGCAAGGAAACACATTTATCACGGGTATAGATTTATTACGGGAACTGATTTATCACCGTGCCATTGGCACATATACAAAATATCACGAGAATAAATTTATCGTCGTACCATCGGCACGGGTACACCCTAGTATATATATATATATATATATAGTTAGTTAGTTAGTTAGTTAGTTAGTTAGTTAGGATATATATTGTATCTTTGATCGTGGGGTATGTGCATGTAGGATTGGGTGTATGGGCGCTTAATTGTGGTATTTTATGAGTACGCCTATGTGAGCCTTATTTTATTTTTGCGTGTTTACGCTTCGTTGAATTTCGAGGATGAAATTCCTGTACTGGTGGGGAAGTATGTAACACCCCGTGATTTTTGAGCCATAAAAATCTTTGTTAAATTAAAATTTTTGAAAAAGTAATTTTTGTAATCTATTTTATTTTGGTATGAAAAAAATGTTGGTTTTTAGATATAAAAATAAGGCTTTTAGTGGAATTTAAATCGGGATTAAAATTTGGAAATTATAACTTTTTGTATAAAAATTGGGGAAGGATCCGACCTAAGGAGCAAAAAATAAATATCGACAGTCCGATCGAGTTGAACTTTTTTGTGCAGCGTCCTCTCGCCTTCAGATATAACATATTTAAATTTCATCCAATTTTCACGGTCCGATCTTTCGTAATGTTTTTTTTAGTGTTTGTGTTTGATTATGACTCAAATTCTTTTTGGTATATAAACATAAAGTGACTAGTTTAGGACTTTTAAACGCATTTTAGCCTCCTTAAAAATCAGTAGCCTCCCGTAATTTCATTATCTCTCATCTACAAAACCTAAACCCCTTTGAAAACAACTTTTAACACAAGGTTTGAAGATCTAAATCAAATTTTCTCAAGGTTATTCAAGAATGAGTCTTTATCAAATTTTCGAGAGGAACGCAACCATCTAATCAGGTATTTCAATCGACTTTTCTTTAAGCATGAATATATCTATTCTCTCTCTTTAGTATTATGCATTTTAGATGTCGCCTAAACATTAATTTATATATTTTTATTAAAATAAATTAGCAACCTTAATTAGGGAAAGTGAAAACTAATTTGGGACTGTTTTTCTTAAAAATATTAATCTGAATTAATATTTATAACCCTCGAGTGCTTAGGGTAGAGGTTTAGTTTTGGCTAATACGGATATAGGGTTACATGTAGAAACAATAGTAATTTGATTTAAATGAAAACTAGATTTGTACAATCACATAAAATTTTGTAGATATTATTAAAGTGAAATTATTATTATGTGCTCCACAAACTCGATGTGAATTTATAATTGTTGAATAAAATAAATTGTGTTAATTATGATGATGGATTGAACGATTTAAATTTTTAAGTAAATTGTGATCATATGAATAAATTTCATACTTGTGGATAAATTGTATTGTGCGACTTATTATGTTAATTATAATTATCAATGCTGGACGACGGGATTTTGAATCATATTCTCTCACCTTAATTTTAGGAGTACTTGCTAGGTATGGGACTGGTGGGAATGACTTAGTTGTAATTAACACTTTCTAGGTATGGGACTAGTTAGTGTAGATTTTTCGGATGGAATATTTCGGGGTAGGGCTGATTTTTGGTGTCGATCCGTTGATTTGGATAGCCTAGGAGTGAGACTAGGAAGAGATTAAATATAGGAATTCATCCTACGAAATAGGATAGGACGCGAGTGTGTGTTGGAGACCTCTAGGTATGGGACTAGGGGTAGGTTTAATTATTTATGCTCTGTAATAGGGTGGGGCTAAAATAAAATAATGAGTAAATGAGATGGTGAGAAAATAAAAAATTGAGAATTAATACCTAAGATAATAAATGGGTATTAAAATAGATTTGCAGCGCGAGTAATTGCAAGTATGACAGTTAAACGGGCCGACTGGCTATAGCGACGTGAGTGTGTGTGGCGTCACAAGTATGTGCGGGCTGACGAGCTTTAGTGATGTGTTGTGCATGGAACCTCACAAGTACGTGCATAACTGACAGAATACGGGTTGACTGGCTATAGTGAGGGGAATAGGTGTGATGTGTAGAACATTAAGCATGTCACATGAATTAAATTAAATAATTAGTTAATTAAAATGGGTAAGGCGAGAATAAAATTCTAAAATAATAAATGTCATTAGAATATTTGGACTTACACTTTAGGGTACATTAATTGTATGGTCGAGAGTGGCAGTTTACGTTTATTCGCTCGTTATTTAATTATCTTATTAATTTAAAATATTCTATTGTGATATTATTATGTATAATGTTACTGTCTGGGTTCACGAACCATAATTGGGGCGAGTAATTGGTATACATGCGGTGGGCTCTGAACCATTGCATTGGCTAACATTTCAGGTTTAGCGCTGGAGCAGCTGCATATGAGTTATTGGATATTTTAAAGTTATAACTGGATTTTATTTTAGATGATCAGTGGTTAGATTTATTTATTTTAATTTTTGTCACACTTTTATTATGAGACTTTATTTATGGATTTGGTGGGCCACTCGGTTCCACAGCTGCTTACGATTTATTCAGATATTTATAGTTGGATAATTTTATTCGGATTTGTATTTATTCGAGATTGCATGAATGGTTATGATTATCGGATCAATTTAATCATTATCTTGTGGAATGAATTTTTATATGTCTAATATCTTTCACATGCTAAGAATGGTTACTTATTTAGTGACGCCCGACGTAGTTTGGCGGCGGCGGCTGGCCACCTCGCTTATCATATTGCATGGGTGTTACAGACATGCCTAAAATGAAAAACTAGATCCTAACTAGATAGAATGGATATAAGCATCTAAGAAAATCCTGCACGCATCCACAGCTGCTGCAGAATCGTCTAACTGGAAGGACAAGTTAACCCTGGTGTCCCTGTGCCTGAGCACCTAAAAGGTTTTGAAAAAATAATTTTGATACGGGTCAATGCCCAAAATATTTTCAAGTATTTAAAATGCAATAGTAAATATGCAACAAAATTATTCATATTCATCTGGTGTTTCACTCACATGTAGTTATGCTTGTCCCTCATCTATAGTGCGTACCTAACGCATGTATTTTAATTTCCTTGTTATGCTACCCCTCCTAACTAGACTAGTCAATCTTAGCATAGTCCAATATGCTAAACCTCTAGACCAACAATGCTACATGTATTTTACCTTACTTTGTTTATCACTTAGCTATCTCATAAGCTATATCATCGTAATTCTCAATTATACTTATACCGTTATATAATCAATATAACTATACACTGGTCATAATTTAATGTTCACACATTCATTTGAGAACACATATACATATAACACTCTTATATATATATAACATCCCCAAGCTATCCTCCCCAATGCATTCCCTAGTATGATATCAGGCACCAAGTATGCCCTATACCATCCTTGGGCCACCGAGTTGGAATCTCACCACTAAACCCAAATCACAAACACATTCTCGAGGCGATCATAAACATACATCTTTGGATCATAACCATGCCACATTACCCCAACAAACTCGAAACTCGACTATCCTCA
The DNA here is from genome assembly GCA_949130495.1 of Sambucus nigra. Taxonomy (NCBI): domain Eukaryota; kingdom Viridiplantae; phylum Streptophyta; class Magnoliopsida; order Dipsacales; family Adoxaceae; genus Sambucus; species Sambucus nigra. The sequence continues at coordinate 78,077,212 of OX422208.1, forward strand.
CACGCGGATATTGGTTGTGCAATAGTATTATGGCCTTGGGAAACGACCCAACACCTGCTCGTCATACCAAGGTGGACCGCCCACTACGTGCATCCTCCAACGATAGCATAAGTAGAGCAGGTATGTTAACATATATATCAGTCAGCCATATATATATATATATATATATATATATATATATATATATATATAAAGTGGCTAACATGCATAATGTCCCTCATAGCACTAGCCCACAAATCTCGAGTCTACCCAGACTCTCGATTTTTACTAGGTATTCACTTACTTGCTATTTAAATCAATGATCATATCCTTCTTGTCAACATGATAATTTAACCAAACACTAGCCTAGCCATCCCGAAATCCTAACCCGATTTTCTGATTTCCACCTAGGGTTATTTACTCGCTTAGTCATGTATTTCCACACACGAAATTCATCCCCGTTTGACCTACAACACTTCCTAAATCTCTTGGGAATAAGATAATATGAGTTTTAAAAAATCCTCCCATGAGATCCCTTTAAATAGGTAAAACTATAAGAGTCTTGTCACATTAGAACTCTTAAAAGTCACAAATTCACTCAAATCTATTATTCTGACAGATTAATGTCACACCCCGCAAAATCCGACAAACGTGGTGGCCAGCCACCACCGCCGAACTATGCCGAGTGTGAACTAAATAAATACCATTCTTAGCATGCGACAGATATAAGACATAAATAAATGAGTCCATCAGATAAATAATTGAATCAATCTCAAATGATCATAATCAACTACGCGATAAAAGATCCCATCACATTCTAAAACTCCAATTAGAATCAATATCCACTAATAATTAAATAAAATATGAATAATAAAGATCTGAAATAATCCAACTGAAATCCTCTAAACAACTTTGGAACCAAATGGCCAATAAAACTCAAATGAAGTCTCATAATAGAATTACGACTGAAAAGGAAAGTCTAACTAAATAATGCAATAACGAATAACTCCAGCTGCACCTCCAAACGATAACTCCAATGATCCTATGTAGCTTTTCCAAAAACTTATACTGAAAAAGTTAGTCAACGCACGACGTCAGAGTCCCGAGCATGAATACACACCACTCCCCTCAAATAGGAACCTTGAATCCAGACAGTAGCATTATACACAATATATATCATAATAGAGTATTTTAAATTAAACGAGATAATTAGACGCGATAAATATAAATCACTAGCTACCCGCAGAAATTTCCATTTAAAAAGGCACACTAATATGATTTTAAATTCCCAAGTCCCATGATGTAAATTAATTAAATTAACCACTTTTATTATTGTTCTCACTTTTTATTATGACGGTCCTCCCATCCCGTGTGGTAATCCACCAAAGTGTCACACTTCCCCTTGTCAATAGCCAGCTGGATCTGTTTAAACTGTCGATCCCCCACAATATGGCAAGGTTCCAACTCACGACACGATATAAATCACCCAAGTTGACCCGTTTAAACAGTCGATCATTGACACATTATGTCATCACCAATTTTAATACCCATTTTATCTTAGGCATTAATTCTCAATTCTCAATTTATAAATTACCCCACCCTTATAATCAACGTGAGATCCTCAAAACACCCCTTAATACCATACCTAAGGGTCCCCAAGTTATCAATACGTCCTACCCTATGTATAGGATGGATTTCTAACATAAACCTCAACCTAGTATCATGCCTAGGCTAGCATAACGATGATAAAATGACAAAAATTAGCCCACCCCTGACATAATAAAGTCATAATAATCTACCCTCACTAGTCCCATACCTAGAAGGCGTAAATCATCAAAAGGCGTACCCAAAAGTTCCATACCTAAAAGACATTCTAAAATAAAGGGAGAACATAAATATCCAACAACCCGTTATTACAAAAGGCAATTAAATATACCAACAAGTCACATGAATAAGTACCATTAATCAAAGTACCAAACTATGCATAATATACCAATTCCATTAAATCTTAATTTAATTACCACAATGTCAAAATACCCAATTAATCTCATTTAATTATATAAAATTAAATATACCAAGTTTTCATCGTTTATACATCAAAATCAAAATATCATTATCTCTACACAAATTACGTGAGTTAAACGCCCCCAACTTCATTTATTTCAAAACTAGGGTTTTTTCTACATGCAACCTACACCCACAAAACCCAAAATCCACCCATGAATCCTATGTACCCAAAAGTTATGAATGTTACTCATATTAAAAGATTTCATAAAAACATCCCCGAACTTTAGTGTTCACTTTCTCTAATTAGATTGCTAATTGATTTTAAGAAAACATTGAATTAATGTTTAGGCAACACTTAAAACGCATAATACTAAAGGAAAAGAATAGAGTATTCATGCCTATGATTAACTTGAATCAAAATGTGAATAAAAGGTTGAACTCTTCTTAAGAAAATACCATTTTGGTTTTCCAAACTTATGAAAAGTAGGGGCTAGGGGTTGACGATGAGAGAAATATGTTTTGAAAAAGCTCTCTGGAGAAAGTTTGAGAGAAAAGTGATTTTCGAAGTCCCATCCCCATTTCTGTTTAGTATATAAAGGGTTTAAGAGTTAAAACACAATTAGGAGACTCCCATCCATAAATCTCCTTTGTCATTCGAACGAGAACGACTATCGTTTGAACGACAATGCAACGTCGTTCGAACGACAGGGCATGTCGTTCGAATGAGCCCCACAATTTTCAAAATTAAATCTTTTAAAATACGACCTTTTAAATTTGATAAAAACTATTAGCTGAACTAAAACGCACCTGTCAGTTAGATATTTAAATAAAAACCCTATATAAAAGACCCGGATTAATTCCCAATTGAAAATTTCAGTAAAACCAAGTTAAATACTTAAAGACCTTTAAATCCATAATTTTATTTTCCTCTAAGTTTAATAAAAATAAAAAAAATTAAAACCTGGGGTACTACATACTTCCCCACTAGCAAAGAATTTCGTCCTACAAATTAGATGAAGCATATACATTAAATGCGTAAATTCACGTAACGCAAACTGAGGCTCACATATGCCTACCTGTAAAGTATCATAATTAGGCGCCCATACACCTAATTTACCCGAATGTAAACCGTGACAAAATACAATATATAAAACATCTATATAGATAAGTATCTAAGAAAGTATTACGTACCGCAATACTCTACTAGCCACGCAATCTATCATGTTCTGCCTGAAGCTGAGGAGGCACATAACACCTCCCATAACTAAGATTGGTTGGTACGGTGACCACCCCCTGCGCACCTGACGCTGCCGGTGCTGCTAGCGCTCCCTGAACGCTAACTTCTGTGAGAACTGGAGGCCTCTGTCCTTATTGTCCCTGTACCCCTTGACCATGTTGTCCTTGAGTGACTTGACCCTGTTGGGACTGTGCCGATTGGTCTTGTTGTTCCTCTTTCTTGAAACACTTAGCCGCCTTATGTTCCACTTTCCCACAGAAAAAGCATTCACCCTTAAAACGTTCATAACGTTTAGTATTTGCTCGCTCCTCTACTTGACCTTATTGTTCCTGATTGGTTCTCTGCCTCTTCCATGCTTGATCATTGCGACCCTTATTTTCACTTCATTATCCATTAGACTCTTGCCTGTCCCAACTTATTTTGATAATTAGCCTTCTCTTTCCATAACAACATTGCGACATCCACTACTTGAGCATAGGTAGTGTATGTCGGATTCCCCAACACCATCTGCCTAATCGACCAAGACAATTTCTTAATGAAACATTCCATTTTCTTCATCTCAGTGTTAACCTCCTCTGGTAAAAACATAGATAAGTTTGTGAACTCTTGTTCATACTCTACAATTGACTTTGAACTATACTCCAAGTCCATAAATTCTCTCTTCTTCGCGTTCCTAATTGCATAGGGAAGTACTTATTATTGAACTTTATCAGAAACTCTGTATAACCCAACTGATCTCTCTACTCAGATGTGGTGCCACTCTCCCACCATTGCAATGCATCTCCTATCAGTTAAATGTCGCTAACATCTGTTTCTGCGCATCGGTGCAGTCTATAATCCTCAAATGCCTCTCCATATCTCTCCTCCACTGGTGAGCAACTGTTGGGTCAGATCCCCCTCCAAAGGTGGGAGGATTTACCTTAAAGAAGCTGGTTATCAACCTATCCCAAGCTGAGATGGGTGTACCCCGCTACTGTGCCTCTAAATTCACTCCTCTCTGTCTCCCCATCTCTAAACCGATCGATGTGGCCTGACGAATAATAGCCGCTAACTCCTCGGCCTCCAAATTAATCTGATGCTGCCTCTCTTGAGCCGCGGGACTAGAAACAGACTCCACTCTCCTACTCCTAGCTCTCCTTGTATTCGCCATCTAAAAAGATAGGAATAAAACAACATCAGACTCAAAATTACTAATAGTAAAAATCATCAAAGGAATCAAAGATAAGCGACGCGGAAGCTAAAACGAACTCATAACCTACGAGACCTAAGACCATGCTCTGATACCATCTGTCACACCCTGCAAAATCCGACAGACGGGGTGGCCAGCCACTGCCGCCGAACTATGTCGGGCATGAACTAAATAAATACTATTCTTCGCATGCGACAGATATGAGACATAAATAAATCAGTCCATTAGATAAATAATTGAATCAATCTCAAATTATCATAACCAACTAAACGACAAAAGATCCATCACATGCTAAAACACCAATTAAAATCAATCTCCAATAATAATTAAATAAAATCTGAATAATAAATATCTGAAATAATCCAACTAAAATCCTCTAAACAACTTTGGAACCAAATGACCCAATAAAACTCACATGAAGTCTCGTAATAGAATTACTACTGAAAAAGGAAAGTCCAACTAAACAATGTAATAACGAATAACTCCAGCTGCACCTCCAAACGATAACTCCAATGATCCTATGAAGCTTTTTCCAAAACATATCCTGAAAAAGTTAGTCAACGCACGAGGTCAGAGCCTCGAGCATGAATACACACTACTCCCCTCAAAGAGGATCCTTGAATTCAGACAGTAGCATTATAAGCAATAAATATCACAATAGAATATTTTAAATTAAACGGAATAATTAAATAAGATAAATATAAATCACTAACTACCTGCTGAAATTCCCATTTAAAAAGGCACACCGATATGATTTTATATTCCCAAGTCCAACGATGTTAATTAATTAAATTAACCACTTTTATTATTGTTCTCACTTTTTATTATGATAGTCCTCCCGTTCGGGGTGGTAATCCACCAAAGTGTCACACTTCCCCTTGTCAATAGCCAGTCGAATCCATTTAAACTGTCAATCCCCCGCAATATGACAAGGTTCCAACTCACGACACGATATAAATCGCCCAAGTTGACCCATTTAAACTGTCGATCACTGACATGTTATGTCGCCACTAATTTTAATACCCGTTTTATCTTAGGTATTAATTTTCAATTTCTCAATTTATAAATTACCCAACCCTTATAATCGATGTAAGATCCTCAAACCCCCCTTAGTACCATACCTAAGGGTCCCTAAGTTATCAATACATCCTACCCTATGTATAGGATGAATTTCTAACATAAACCTCAACCTAGTATCATGCCAAGGCTAGCGTAACGACGATAAAGCGATAAAAATCAGCCCAATCCTGACATAATAAAGTCGTAATAATCTACCCTCACTAGTCCCATACCTAGAAGGCCTAAATCATCAAAAGGCCTATCCACTAGTCCCATATCTAGAAGGCATCTTAAAATAAAGGGAGAGCATAAATACCCAACAACCCGTCATTACAATAGGCAATTAAATATACCAACAAGTCATATGAATAAGTACCATTAATCAAAGTACCAAACTACGCATAATGCACCAATTCCATTAAATCTTAATTTAATTACCACAACGTCAAAATAACCAATTAATCTCATTTAATTATATCAAATTAAATATACCGAGTTTTTATCGTTTATACATCAAAATCCAAATTTCATTTTCTCTACCCAAATGACGTGAGTTAAACGCCGCCAACTTCATTTATTTCAAAACTAAGTTTTTTCCTACATGCAACCTACACCCACAAAATCCAAAATCCACCCATGAATCCTACATACCCAAAGGTTATGAATGTTATTCATATTATAAGATTTCATAAAAACATCCCCGAACTTTAATGTTCACTTTCTCTAATTAGATTGCTAATTGATTTTAAGAAAACATTGAATTAATGTTTAAACAACACTTAAAGCGCATAATACTAAAGAAAAAGAATAAAGTTTCATGCCAGTGATTAACTTGAATAAAAATCTGAATAGAAGGTTGAACTCCTCTTGAGAAAACACTAATTTAGTCTTCCAAACTTGTGAAAAGTAGGGTCTAGGGGTTGAAGATGAGATAAATATATTTTGGAAAAGCTTTCTGGAGAAAGTTTGAGAGAAAAGTGATTTTCGAAGTCCCAGCCCCGTTTCTGTTTTGTATATAAAGGGTTTCAGAGTTAAAACACAATTAGGAGACTCCCATCCATAAATTGCCTCTGTCGTTCGAACAAGCACGCCTATCGTTCGAACGACAATCCAACGTCGTTCGAACGACAGGGCATGTCGTTCAAACGAGCCCCACAATTCCCAAAATTAAATATGTTAAAATACAACCTTTTAAATTTGATAAAAACTATTAGCTGAACTAAAACGAACCTGCCAGCTAGATATTTAAATAAAAACCTTATATCTTTTTATAAAAGACTCGAATTAATTCCCGATTGAAAATTTTAACAAAACCAAGTTAAATACTCAAAGACCATTAAATCCATAATTTATGTTCCTCCAAATTTAAAAAAAATCAAAAATTAAAACCCGGGGCATTACAATTAAACACCTTTTACTAAAATGACAATTACTCCCACCACAAAAGTCTAAACCACCTGATTCAAAGCTTATTGAAAAGCTAAGATCCATACCTTTCTTTATATATATGGCTCATAATATAATTAAAGCACATATAAAATGGCATGCATTTTAATTGACATCAAAATTTCTTATGGATGCTTAGTTTCTAGATTCACCCTTTTCTCTTTTAAATCAATCAAGAACCTATATTTTTTATTCTAATAACATCACATTTACCATATTATCATAATTAGATTCATCTTCAATAGTTACATTATTCAAAACTTAATTTTGCATGATTCTCCCAACCCAAAAATTATGTGATTTCCTACACTAATTTTGCATGAATATTTGAAACTACAATTAACATTAAAGAAAGTTAAATACTTGCCTTGAGAGCTATGAATTTCTGAAATTTCCTTCTTGAGTTTCTCTTTTGGCAATGATCTTGAACTCGAGTGAACTTGATCTCTAACCCGGATCCCTTTTTCTTCACTTTTCTCCCTTTACTTCTTTTTTCTTTCCTCTTTCAAAACCTTAGCCTCTTGAATTGTTGGATGGATACCCCATTTATCCCCTTACTTAAATATAAACCTAAATACTCAAAATCGCAAAATTAAGTCTGCTCCTATGTGTAAAATGACCCTAATACCCTTTTATAGGTCCCGTTTAGCCTAAAAGTCCCTGAAAGCTAATTATTACCCTTGGGGTACCTATTTCTGAATATCTCGATCCATTCCATAACATAAGAGCACTCTAAATTACCATATGAATTATCTAAAATTAATTTTTATCTCATTCCCAACACGACCCTATCTGCATGTCCCGAATGGGATACCATTAAACCCGTCGATTTTACTCACTTATGACGTAATATAATTTAACATGTTTTCATTTACTTATCACACAAGTAAATATAAGTTAACATAATTATTAATACTTTTATTTGATAATTAATATTTACTTAAGTCACTTTATTTCTCAATTTAATTAAATTACGTGCACATGTGTAATTTTAAATGCTTTAAAAATACAAGGTGTTATAATACAGTGCATGATGAAAATAGGTAATCTTTAATTTTTACATACTTTGATATTTATTTTATCATGAGGTCCTTCACGCTTACCTATAACATTGAGGAAATTTAAAATCATGTATTGTTTCGTGACCGAAAACATGTATCTATGTTTTGAGGGGCCCTTAAAACTAAGGTCGCTAAACAGTTCTAAAATTTACAAAAACTAATCATGTGGGTGAGGAATATTAAGCATAGTAGAAAGGAAGTATATAGATAGTTCGGTTCTCCAGATTGTATTCCCAGCAGAGTCGCCACTATGGTGTTATGGTCCCCAGGAGAGAGTTGGATCATCGTTGTGCTCGGGGGAGCTTTCATAGTAATAGTAGATGCTCAGAAGTGCTTGTCTCCCGGTATGTCGTGACCCCCTAAGGTCGAGTTATCAGTTCGAGGTCTTTGGGCTCGAGGAATTTACCCCTAGATGTAGTTTGACGCGATGTCTAGGTTTGGGTGCACGCCTTTTTGGTAAGTGTGGTTTTTAAGCGAAAGAAGGGGGTTTCATCGAGTGTTCAAAGTCGCTAGTTTTTTTTACATAAAAATAAAAAAAAAGTTCGAGATAGTTCTTTGGGCTACTACTAAGGCAAGTTTTATAGTCTGTCGTCGGTCTGGAGATTCTTGTTGTATGGGTTCAAGAATTGGGTTACGAGCGGGGAAGGTGTTAGGCACCTTACTTGTTATGTATGCTTCCTTCATTCTATGCTTATTATTGCTATTTATATTAATTGATTACTATTTAGAGAGCTTAGCGTGAGGGTCCCTTAAAAATATAAATAGGTGCTTAGGTTAGAAACTGGTATCAATAAGAGGTATAGAAGCGTCATTTCAACCAGTGAAGTTACACAAGATTACTTGTGTATGACTCTGCGCTATATATTTGTATAAGGGACGGCCGTGTATCATGTATGTAAGTCACAGGGAAGCTCGACTTTGGGATAGTTGGATATCTCGTTCGAGGTTTGAGGAGAGATAGATTGGTGAGATATAGGTACATCCCTATTGTGATTAGTGTATACATGTTTGCGCATTTGTATTTAAGGATATGTTTGGGTGGTCCCTCTTTGAGATAGTTTAATGTCTAGTTTTATTTACCCAGGTGTAATGGATAAAACTCAAGAAATGGGTGCATCTCAATGGAGATAATATATCAAGCGACATATTATCGAGGCTCAAGATCATGAGAAAGACTCAGTATTGTGACTACAAACCCAAGAGGACATGGTATTAAAGACTACGTATTTCGATGTACGCGTGTTCCAACATGAGGTGTGTGAATGTATAGAACTTGTCTTAATAGGGGAGGTGTTGTGTATGGGGGATCAGAATGGGAGTGGACCTGAAGAATCGCCGATAAAGATATTCAGGTCTATCGGGCGATCACTAAGTAGAAGGTGTTATTGAACCTTAGGGATAGTTTGGAGGTGTAGTGCTAAGGATATCACATTCTAGACATCCTCGGATATGGGGGTAGAGGTATAAGTCGAGGGAGTTTGGACTAGGGATGAAGACATCCCTAGTAGATAATACTCCAAGAGACGTACGATAAGGCTTGGGCTTCATGAGTTTAGCTCAGTATAGTGCCTGCGTACAGAAGGGGACTTAGTATCAAAGTCATCATAGTTCCAACAAACGAGCTATGATAATATATAGGGGTTGATATTAGATATGGAGGCATCCCTAGGAAATAATATGACAAGAGACATATTATGAAACTTGGGCTTCACGAGTTTATCTCGGTCTAGCACCTACGTACCCAAAGAGACTTGGTATTAAAGCCAACGTAGTTCCAACAACTACAATCAGATAATATATAGTGGCTGAGACTAGAGATGGAGGAATCTTAAGGAAATAATACGCCAAGAGATGTATTATGAGACTTGGGCTTCAAGTTTAGCTCAGTATAGTGCATACATACCCAAGGAGATTTCGGATCAAAGTCAATGTAGTTCTAACAAATGGAGTATATTTATAGGTGTAGGTTACGGGATACCCGGTATAGAAGGTAAAACAGTATGGTATTTATGGAGCCTAGTCTTTAATATAACATTTCCATTGTGTTGGATTGATACGTTTATATGTTAGGAAAAATTTTTGTATGAAAACACATATACGGTGTGTCACCGCCTTAACAGCCTTAGTTTGCTCAGAGCAGTGGTGAGAGTATCCAAATATTAGACTTCAGTCAGCAAAGTTTCTGGATGATACAACTCAATGGCACTTTTCCAAGAACGTATTTTGAAAAGTATGTTTTCATGTTGATGTATTTTCATGTTGGTATTTTATTATTAGTTGTTTAACATATGAGCATGTCTCTACAATACACAAATAAAGGTGTTGGATTAGAGATCGAACTTTTGAAATATAAGCGCTAGAAATATCATACCCGGTGCCCTAAATGGGAGCTAGTCTATAGAGGATAAACATCTATGCATAGTTTATCACAGTATATATAGGTGGGGTATTGCCCCAAAATTTGTGCATATGTTCTTTACCCTCGGGGAGAAAAATGACTTTTTTCTTCGAGGGGGTGTCCCATTTCTGGTGTCTATATACAGGTAGATCTTCATCTAGAAGTAATGACTTTGGCATAATTTTTGTAGAGGTTAGACTTGGTTTATTTCAGAGGTGACGTTTTAAAATTTCTAACCTTTTTTAGAACTTGGAAGAGACTTAGCAGAAGTATGAGTTTTTCTCAAGGGAAAAATGACTTTCCTAAAATACGAGCTTCTTCGTCACTTTCAGAATGAGCTCCAGTATCTCGGATGCTCGGGAGAGAAGAAGTTAAAAAAACATATCGTGGTCGGGTTTTGTGATGCCTTGAAATGGTGGGTGGGGACCTTTATTTATAGGATCTGCGATAACTAGTTAACCGATCTCTTAACTGTTTACGACCCTCGATTTTGGTCAGTTAACACATGTAAGTTTGAGACTAGATCTTAAGATATCTTGTAATGATTACTTTATGGGACGGATTTTCTGTAGCAAAAGGTTAACTGATCGGTTAAGTAATTGGGGGCCATTAAACGATCGGTTAAAAGTCCCAGAGGGTTTGTTTGCTTACTGTTTTAATGGGTTATTTTATTTTTTGTCATTTTCACTTTCTCCATATATAATTTGGTTCTTGGTGTTTTCAACACTTTAAACTTTAGAGTAGGTTTCGAAAGTTGTTATTTTCATGGAATCCTGCCTGGAATTTATTTGGTAAAAGATGAAGTGCCCTCAAACCTCGATTGTGGATCTAGGTATCCATAATAATGATCCTCATCAATGAAACTAGGGTCATTAGCCCCGAAGTAGTTGATCAACAGTGATTCATGAGGGATCGTATAAGTGGGTAGGTGTACTAGGCCTCTGCTTCTTATTCCACATTCAGAGGAAGAGAGACGTGAGGGAATATAGCTGATAGGGGTGTGGATTCCAAGACTTTAGAATGAGAAAGGTTTTTGGCATAATTTTTTGCTTCAAAAAGAGGTAAAATAGTTGTTTTCTCAAAGAGTTCTATAGAAAAAATAAAGTTGGAGTGAAAGGTGAAGGATTTAAACTAGCCCGAGGGGCCCATTTAAAGCCCCGAGACCTGGTTCTTCAGTTCCTTTAGCCTCAAGACACATCGCATCAGTAATCTTAGCCACTTACACACTCAATGCAAGCTCCTTCCTAATGCAATCTAATTATGATAGGAATAATAGTGGTTAGTTACGCTCATACCCCCAACTTTCATAATCGATTAGTATTGCCCCTTGGAAAGATCAATAAGAGGATACTGACGATACCCTATTCAACTATTGGTATTCCAAGACATATTGAACCCCTCAACCTCCTTCATATAATAAGGTCAACCCTAAACCTATACCAGACCACTGTTCGATCTCCAAGACCTCTGTTTCCTTTAGTAAAGGAGTACATAAGTATCATTTGCCTAAGGTACTTCTCCACTCTCCTAGAATGACTAGTTGTTATAATATATCTTTGGAACCAAGATTAGAGGCCTCTGAACCATCATCAATCCATTTGTGGAGTATAAAATATACCTCAGTGGGAAGCGAAAATACCTCTAAGGTCATTTAATCCTCGGCCCAGACGTATATTATTGCAACATACCTCCAACCCATCCTATTTCAAGACATTAGTAGTTTCATACCTCTTATATGTTTGGTTGGAATCTTGCAGCTCGTCTAGAGGGTATGTGAAAAGGATAACACTATTCTACTTACTGTTACCACTTAGTTCCACTTACATTGATGTCTCACATACATATTAATTGACCCGTAAACTATTTATAACACCTGCAAAATCTCTAACATACATGACACCTCCTAACTAATGTCTTCAGACCTCAGAGACACCACAACTATGATGTGACAGTTTATGCATTCTCTCTCCAAAAGAATGCATATAAATCAAAGGATTATGGAGGGTTCAAGGCAAATCATTTAAATTCAAATAATCACACACAAGTATAGCAAAGAGTCCCAACTACCACAAGTGTTTACTCGTTATGTAATATACTCTCAACCCATTGTTGTGAGCCTTTAACCATAGCTTAGATCATTTCTAACTATCTTACGCATTGTATACCTTATTGACCTAAATTAATACTTAGGAACCCTTAGATAAGTCGACCAGTTACTTCATAAGGTCAGCTTGATTAGTGATAAAGGCCTCAAGGACCTTAGACTCTTTTGGCCAAAGCCCAAGAGGTCTCTCAGATTATAATAATTATTCTATAATCTAATAAAAAGTGAAATGCCGCTTGACAACAGACGTAGGATCATCGATTGAGGTCTAAACCACTTTCAATACATGTCCTTCACTTTCACACTCCTCCCCTTAACCTATTTAGGGTCTAAAGGGGAGCAAGCATTGGGTCTTAGGTTACTTACGATTTTAACACCCCCAACTTTGCCCTCTTTTCCTCCTATATTCTCCTAGGCTTGGGCAGAGGTAAGATTTCCTACACTTCCACAGTTATAATGACTTCTTCGTTGGTGGTTGTGAGTGGAGTGAAGTGATATGCTTTTGGAGGCCATTCTTTCTTTTATTGGTTCGAATGAACTCTAGGGATTCCACGAGTTAGTATAAACATCATTCTTCTTCCATTGATGAGGGAAGGTTATTATGCGCCTATCAGTGATTGCATCCTCTATATTCATATACAATTTTTCTCTTTATAGAAACTTCGTTATGGTTTGAGGGGGTCTTTCTAAAAGTACTCAACAAGTCATGTAATGTAAAGCTTAAGATTATGGCAACCACACAAATAGTTCAAATCTGGTCATCCACTTGGAGGTCTTCTTAGTTGAACCTTTTGGCATATTTTATGAGGGTTTCTCTAAAATTTTATCTAAAGTGGAGTAGAGAGGTAATATACTTCCTCATCTTATGATCCCCTAAGAAATGTCTCACAAAAGATCTATCTGTCTCTGTAAAGTTCCCAATTATCTCTAGTTTGAGTTTAGAAAACCAATGCTTGTCCGCCCCCCTTAAGGCAGTGGGGAAAGCTCTATAAAAGACCTAATTTGAGATATCTTGGAAAAGCATAAGAGACATATAAGTCTCCATGTGATCAATTGGGTCTTTAAACCCATCAAAAGGTTCAATATTAGGCATTTTCCACTTTAGGCAAAAAGTGTAGTGTTGGAATTCCTTAGACAAGGGAGATATCATCTTTTGGAGTGCCAACTCTATGTGTTTGGTGTTCACATCTTGTACTGGTTGAGGAACTTCCCCAGATTATTTTTCATCTTCTTAATTTCATTACACCATGGTATAGCTACTCTAGAACCTCCTTGTTATTGATCTCTAGGATGTAATGATCGATACCTTGTAAGGATACGAGTCATGAATTATTATGGAAATCGAGTCACATATTCTTGATTATCTCCTACTTCTAATAGAGGCTCATGACTTTTTAGTCCCATTATGTTTAAATCTAATTGGTTACTTTACTATAAGTGGTAAATGAAGCCTCTTGATAACATCATCAAGTTGGTACTGCGGATCCTTCTGATGAACCTCCATCTATTTGAAAGAGTGGGATAACACAACATTAGTAGTAATTCCAATAATACCAAAGTGCATATATGGTTTTGATTGTATGGGACCTTCGTTCCCACAGATAGAACCAAACTGGTGGGTATCAAAATCATTTTAAACCTCTGGCCTAAAAGGGGATCGCAACATAACTTTAGACTGATTGGTGGGGAGAAGTGTCAAAGTGAAGACTAAGGATCCTATGTCCACTATGAAAGATGTTTCTGTATATATTAGATTATAAATAATAATGTTATAATCTATCGACCTCTTGGGATTGAGCAAAGGAGGTTTGAGGTGTCTGCGGTCTTTATCACTGATCAAAGGGCCACTAGGAAGTAGCTTATGGAATTCTCTAGGGATTCCTTATCTTAGTTTAGGACTCAATAATGAATACAACGTGTGGACTATCGGATATGATCTAAACCCTTTAGTATACCAGATAATAGTGTAGCAAAAACCCTAAGTGATTTTAAATATCTTTTATCGTTAGGAAAAAAGGTTTTCAAATGCCCTTAATCATTCATAATTTTTTTATATATAAGCATTCTCTTAGAGAGATAATGATTGGACTAAAGTAGCATGGACGAGCATGCCCCGAGATCTGACAGCTATAGTAAGTTGGTGGAGTGTTAGTGAAAGTCTTGTAGATAATGCAAGGTAGTTGATGAAAGCATTCAATGCTAATGGGAGTGAATGGTGGAAGAAAGTAAAATAGTTATGTACCTTCTACCTACCCTCGGGAGAAGCTGCAAAAGCTCTATCGGACGTCTGACAGATCCTGGAATGGTCAAGTTCTTCTTGAATGGTCTGGGCATATTTTTATAATATATCATGAGGGGTTCACCACGGAAGAGTGACTATGGGCCCAACAGAGGTCATCTCTAGTGATGCAAAGGTCTGTTGAATTGATCTGAGTCTTGAAATAATTTGTTATGAGGTCTTTGAGTTGGGACTTTGAAACTTAGTGGGACGACTGAATATCTTGTACTTGTGGGGGTGTTTCTAGGACCCTAAATTCTACTATAAGACCTTCTATGAGGTGACCATGGTATTTGAGGGCAAGTGTTATTTTGGAAAATGTCTTTGATACACTTTGGGACATATTCCCTTACACAAGGAAGAGTAAGTGGTTGTTAACTCTTGGAATTCCTGTAGTACCTCGTAATTTAAAGGACACTAAATTAATTAAATTAAATATTTGTGTGTGTATAGTTAAATGCAGTTACTTATCACTTCCATATATTCGTGTATGTACATTATTTGAAATTAAATTGTATTTAATGTAAATGTAAATTAAATTTGACTTATTACCGTGATGAATTTATAATTATTTAAATAAAGAAATTTAATAATTTATTTTTACACTCAAATCATGTAAGATATTAAAATGTTGGTAGGATAGTTAGGGGGACCTTGGAAGCATACTAAATGTTTGGTTATACCTTAAAATGTTGGGTTTTAATCCCTATGGCCTAATATATGGCTTGGGTTGGGTTTTAGACAAATTGGAGATGGTTTGGGGCTCAATGGATCAAGGTACATATGGGGCCTAACCTTAATTTCGTGGATTATATTACAAAAATGGGATTAGGGTTAATCTAAATCACTTTTTTCACCTTGGAGGAAAACCTTGGAGCTAAAGAAAAGGTGCTAGTTGGAGAAGACGAGGATTTGGGGCTTTTTTGATTGGGAATTCAACCTACTTGAATTACAGGGAAGTTTACTTTGTATTTGAATATAAATTGTGTTTGTATTATAATATAATTATGTATTGGTATTTAAATATAATTGTAAGATAATCTAATTGGTTAATTAAATTACTAAATTCGAAATTAACTTAATTAATTAAATTATGTTACTATTTGTATTCATAGTATAATTTGGAATTTATATGAATCCTTATGCAATTGAAGTGAACCGATGTTGAAGGGATAAGAGTATGTTCTTCTAAGAGACTTGATAAAAATACCCTTTATTATTTAACAAAGTAAATTTAAATCTAAAAGAATTTGGGGGAAAAAGATAAACTAGGGTTCTTGGAAGATAATCTAAAAATATCCTCTAAACCTTAGCAAATCAAGTTTAAACATTTAGATATGGAATGATATTGGTAATATATTGTTCACAGTATTGGATATGGGATAATATGAACTTTAGAGGTTGATATGATGATTTGAGGTGGGGGTTAGCTTCATTGTTCAAGTTAAAAGCTATACAAAATCTACGGTCACCAAATCGATTCGAGGGTGGACCGAATCGATTCGAGTACATGACTAAATTGATTTGGCTAAGGCAGAATCAAGATAGAGAATTCTTTGGGGTTTGAGTTAGAACCTAATAACCTTTAATTGGATACTTTTATTCTTAATTGATAGAGACTAATTAAGCAATAAATATGGATATGAACATAGTAACCTTATGTGATTAGGTTTACTCTTCTTTTGTATTATGTGTAGCATACCAAATGTGTGTACCCGTGGGATATGTACTAGAGGGGATATCCATATGGGGCGTATGGGAAGACGATTACGTTGGTACCTTGATGCAATGAGACAGGTTCGCCTTGATTATGATTATCCCGGATAATATGTGCTAAAATTCCCGTTATATCTTGGGGAGATCCACGGGCTGATCCTATCATATATCTTTGGGTATGGGGATATATGATTGGTATGAATGTGTAGTGATTATCCCTTAGTGATGATTTAAGGCTATAGGTGTGGACAACCTAAACTTATGGCTAGTACACGTGAGCGATTCTCGAAAGCGATAGGATAGGCCTTCATTATGTGCGGGCTTGGGAGTAGCCATGTTGTGAGGTACGTGTGTTGGACCATAACTGTATTATGTGGATGTAGATGTAAAAACTACTTTCCCCTAATATATTATACACTTGTGATGTATAACACGAGTAATAATGGAACTTGTAAGTGTAATCCTATTAAGATGAATAAGACTTAATCATGGGGAACATTTGGACTTGGGATTAAACACATGTGATATTTAGGGTTGTATTGAGTTCGAATAACTTGAAAGAAACTAAAATAAAAGAGGAAAGTGAGTAGTTATTTTGTAGCACAAACCTAGTTATATTTTTGTCCTTCGTAGAATTGTTATTAATATTGTAGATTTACCATTTTTGAGGACATAGGTCGCTAGTGCAGCCGCACCTCTGATCCCGTCTTGATCTCCCTTCAGTTATTATTCATATAGGATGTAGGTGTCGAGCCCACATGCTCAAGATTCTAGATTCATTTTATTTACTATGTCAGATTTATGTATTGAGTCAGTATACTCTTTCATTTAGTATGGGCATGTATTATGAGATGGTGATAGTATGAAAGGAATCTACTTACTATATTTGGTTTGGTGAAATATTGATAAAAAATCAAAAAAACAGGAAACTACCACCCACACATTCGTAATTCAAATATTTACACTTTTATGTTTCCCAAGTCTTTCAAACGACCTAACCCATGTCGTTCGAATGAGATTACTATCAAATGAGGTGCCAAATTTCATTTGAACGAGATTCAAATGATATTGACTCACATCTTCTCCAACTCCTAAAATACACCATTAACAACCTCAAAACCTCACTTTCGAGCTTCTAATCGATCCTAAACCCATCCTCCTTTAAATTTAGGGCCTATAATAATAATACCAACCTAATTACTCAAGTTTTGGTGATTAACTCAAGGTTTAAGAATCAAAATCAATTTATGGGTTTAAGAACTCTAAGTTCAAGGAGATTTTGTATGATTCAATTTGATCTTAAGGGGTTTTGTATGATTTGTTAATGTGATTCACAATATAACAATCTAAATCCAATTTTAAGATCAATTTATTATATTTCTCATCAAATCCTTCAAGATAATTATTAAGGTATTAAGAGTTAATTTATCAAACTGATCTAACTTCAAAATTGAATTAAAATCAGATTATACTCAAATTAATTTAGTTTCGATTGGATTGCTACTACTACAACATAATCCCAATTAAATTCTTAAATGTCGTAAACTTGCGTTATGGATTGATTGAGAAATCAATCCCCAAAATCCCCCAATTCTTCTTCCAACTTTTGATGCCTCTCCCATCAAGCTCTCTAGGGTTTCTCAATTATTCCAAATGTATTTTCAGTTAGCTAATTATCCTAAATAATAGTCTTCCTATGAAATTAGGCCTTAGCCCAACTTAAGCCCCAACCTAATGAGACCAAATCATCTTCTAATGGATTAAAACTCCATGCAAGTTATGTATCAACCCAATGGTCTTAAACCACAATATATTGAGTCAAAACAAACGTTCTAACTACCCCAATATCCAACCCAAGATATGATGCTATGCAAATTAAGCCAACTCAAGATATAATATTATGCAAACTAATATTTATCTGGCATGACCCCAAATATCAAGTAACGAATTATCGTATATTAAATTCGATTTCAAATATGAATAATATGCACATATAAGTTTAAATAGTGACATCATGTGTCATAGCAGGCACGCGCAATTAATTTTTATAATTAAATAATGCACTAAAAATACAAGTATTACATAAGGGGACTTGTCTTTTGTCTTTGGGACTTTATACGTAGTGGGAACATCTTTATTCCATTGTGTTATTCACTTGCTTTATCATTTTTGGTATCTTGATATTACATGCTCACATGCTATGTCACATGTCTTTATCTCATTTATATCATTTGATACTTATTGGAGAATTACCAAAATGGGGCAGTTTCTCTTTATGCATGATATTGCATGCATGATGCTTTTTATTATTTCATGTGGTTTCAGGCTTAGCATTGATGATTCTGACTCTAACCCATGGCTCAGACACCACTTTTGATTCACCCTTAGGCTTATGAGTTTTTTCACATTACATTCCTACTACTATCACTATATGCATAGTGAGGTATGAGTCTTGCAGGGGTGATAAGATCATTTTGGATTGTCAAAGGGGTAGATTGAAAATATAATTTTATAATTAATATTAATTGTCTTATTCTCATGTCAAAACAAATAAGTCGTTGAGTTATTCAAGTCACACACTTGATTCGATTAGTGAGACGCGTTCATTTATTTAGTTTAAGCTTAGATTAACCTTCAAGATGAAAGATCATGCATGCCGTTCAATGAAGACTTCTTTTTTCAGACATTCACATTGAAGTTTGAAGATTATATCCATGTAATATATTGTGAATTGATTTTATTAATTGAAGACACTCACTTGTTTTCCAAACTAAGAATGTTTTTCTTAAAATTGATTTATAAAAACAAATTCTGAGATATGTATTTGGTTTTTGAATTATTGAAATCAAGGCTCATTCTTTGAAGTAGTTTTGAGCAAACATTTTTTGGAGGCTTGCACACGAACACAAAATTGCGACATTATCATGGAGTCATGTGCATGGACACAAAATAGGGCGTGCGCATGACAATAGTTGGGACTCCACACTAGATGGAATAGTGTGAACATCTAGATCTATATGTGTGCACGGTGGCTTCAGATTTTGAAAATTTTCTATAAATAAGTCATTTCCCCTACCATTTGTTAAGATCTGAAAACCTCATAACTCAAATATATTTCTGAGAGTATTTTTAAGGTTGAGATCATTTTTATCATTTTTTCTGTTTTCAATTTCACTTGTTCCCTCCTATGTCGATAAAACATAATATAATTGATTTATTCTTTTGAAAGAGAATTGAGAGTGTTTTGAATTAAGTCTATACACTAGTTTATGTTAATTCAATATACATTTTCTGTATTACTATGATCAATCACTCATAAATCTAGAAAAGGAGGCACTTCGGTTTATTATAGAAATCGAAGTGCGGCGTTACTTTTAAGCAAGAGAATAAACTTCTTCATTTGCTACATCGAGCTCGTTATGGGTTCACATTGACTATGGGGAAGAAATTAAAGTTTCATAGGGGACCATACGATAGGAATTGTGTGAGAGGTACCTTCTCGCCTTTTGTAAAATTTCACTCAAAAAAGAAATGAGAATTGGAGTGTGTCGAGGTTTTTTACCCCTAGGTGGGGGATTTTCATCGTAAATCCATCTCGTGTGATTTTTTTATTGTCTCTATTACTGATGAACACATTTAATCGCACACGTCACTTATATATAAATTGAATTTTATGAATTGAACTAAAATCGACTTAGGTGTGTTAGAGATAGCTTTGTTCATATAGATTTACCTAATTACAATTTTGTGTGAGTTAATCAAATCAATTTGGTGAAACTTTAGTTGAATAACTTGTATTTGCAAGCAAATTTGTTTAAAATAAAAAATTGGTCATAATATGTCTTCAAACCTATTCACCCCCCCCCCCCCCCTCTAGGTTTGTTATAAGTCTGCACTCGTGCACATAACACACTTTTTTAATGTTTTTTACTCCTTTTAATATAAGGAGAAGATCCCTAACATCAAAATTTCCTTTTTATTTCAATTGTCCTTTTTGGGTATGTATCAAACTCATTGTAGATTCATCTTCGTAGTGCCCATTTTCAATTAAATCCCAAATAGCCTGAGAAAAAAAGACTCTTTAATTTGACATGCCGAAATTCATAGATCTTTCCTTAAAAAAGCAATGGAGGGTTATAAAATTCTTAAACTTCAGTTACTCATGATATCCATCATGATTTATGCCAATAATGCCTATTTTTAATTTAATGTTTTGTTGATTAATCCAACCACGATATTATACCACTTTTTGGATTTAATGATGTCTTAATCTTCTATTATTTCATTAGTGGACTCAACAAAACAAACACACCAACAAGAAAATAAAGTATGAGATAAAGAAAAGCAGTAAAAGAGATTTTATATTTTCAAGCGACCTCAGCTGCGAATTTAGATCTCTATAGCATACCAAAGGAATCTTATGTAATACATATTTCCAGATACAATGATTATAATAAAATCTTGGCACACAAAGACAAAAGTCAAAGCTTATACAAATAACTAACATATACTACTAACCAACAATAGTTCAACTAAATATCATAACTTAAAATAAATATATTTGAGAAATAAGCATTAACTATAGCAAGTGGAATGAACTTACATGGTAATTAAAGTTCTTATATAGTTCATTTTTATAGTCTAGGAAACTTGATTCCTACCAAAAATTAAAATAACTATCATTTATATTTGTACTTTGTTATTGATTTACCTATAAAGTTTTAATAAGTATGTAACTTATTATAGATGTTTTCTAGGTAAGACTTTATGTGTTTTGGACAGAGAACGGTTTAGGCTCAATATGTCATGTATCCTCTTGTGTATTGTATCAGCAAGAAGAGTATTAGACTTTTCAGTGTTAATTTCATTATTTTTTATCCATGAAAAATGGTTAAAAACAAGTGGAAATATTTTCATAAGAGATGATACCATGGATCTAACGGGAAGATGTTTGCGCTCTATTCCACTTGAGTTCTTGATCTACTTTTTGTGATGAATTTTAGTATTTTGAAGAAGTTTTGATTTATAAAAGTATTTTTTTCTTCTGGTATTTTAGTATGTGTGTTGTGGAGTTTTAACTTTATATATTGTTCCTTTTTACAAAAGGTGAAGTTGTGAACTTTGTTGGGAGGAAATATTAGTTGGGCATAATAAAATTGTTCGATAGACATTTGGAATCATATATGTTTGAGTTTGTTCAATCTTATTAGTATATTAACCTTATGTCCCTTTTTGCACATGAACTTTTTATCTTTCTATAATTATGTTTTAATAACATTCAGTCCCTTTTCATAGGTATTTTATGCTCCTAAATCGATTTGGTTATAATAATTAAGGTTTTATTATTATTATTTCATACAATCATTTTATTAGAGTAGTTTGTGAGGGGATATAATTTATTGTTATTATTCTATATTGGTATTTTTAGGGAGGATTTACATAGGGCTTAGCTAAAGTTTGGAGGGATCCAATTGAGTTTCAAAGAAATTGTAGAAGATCGAGAGAAGAAACCAAAAGAACGAAGAAATAAAAATAAAAATGGTGTTGGGATGGACAAAGAGTCTCTATAGCTACCTGACCATATCGTTATTATGGATGTCAGTTGCACTACAACAATAACATATTGAAATAATGGAGAATTCCCACGATCATAGGGTTCAGAGCCGCCATCATAGGGTTCTTCATAGCAGTCACAAGTGGATTTCTGGGAACAATGTGATGGATCAATTTTTCTTAGTGTGTGAACTCTTTTTATTCATGAAATCTTCTCCACCAAGTACTCTTCATCAAATAGACCTTTCTCTTCAAGGAGTCTACTCAAGGAAGATGTTTTGGCCTTGATGGAAAGGGATTTTGATTCTTATTTGATTTGTTTTTGTAATTATTTCTATTTTCATATCTCTTAGTTATTTTTCTTGCACAATTCCATGTGCTTATTAACTAGTTAATTAGGGACACCTAGTTTTATGGACGACATGGGTTATTATTTTGAGACAAACGTATATCATGAGTTTTCCTATAAAATCTATTATGTTTATGCTATTATTTATGCTATGTTTGAATTGAATTTAATCAGGATTAATTTAAAGGTATAAATTAAATTATGATCTCTGGGTTTATTTTAATTTAGATATGGTTTTATTTTTGTAAAACTAAAATAGTTAGATTATGAAATTTAATTTGTACAAGTATATTGGAAATTCCCAAGGATTTAATTCATCAATTTATAATTGAATAAATAGTTTTTCAAAAATCCTCAAGTTTTAAAATATTAAGTGGGAGGGGGTTTCAACATAAACCTCATTGTCTCCATTGGTATTTTCAGAATGTGATGTGATTAATTCTCGTGTCAGCTTGTCTGACCCTTTGCCGATGGAATTTTATCACGACATTCGATATTATTACGACTCTTAAGTGATAATTTCTAGTATTAAAATGTGAGTGAGTTTGATCCTACCAATGAGGAAGTTCTTCACGATTGGGTTCAAATTCAAAGTATGAACCAATGGTATATGCTTAGGCATAACTAATGATATCATCCCCGAAAGAGTCATTGTCATTAATTGTGTGACCAAAAGACGTCAATTATTCAATTATATAGGATAGAAGTTTCATGAATTGTCTGAAGAGCAAAATTGAAAGATAAAAATATTTCTAGTTTAAGATTAAGTGATTTAAGCTACCATTGAGAAATATCACTTCATAAGAAAATAGGATGCTCAACGGAATTTTATTTATATTCGTTGTAAAGGGATGAGAAATTAAAAGAAAATTTAAGGTTAGTTCTCACATGTTTATTTGAAATTAATTCCATTTCAAATTATGATTCTCGGATTTAATTAATTGTCATGAACTACATAAAGTATAAAATAAACCTAGACATTTTCCTAACTATTAAGGACTATGAACTTTCTTTAATTAAAAACATACATGTTAAGACTAATGAGAGGGTATCTGAACAAGATCCCCAGGATTGTCAGAGGTGGCAAAAGACATATCAATTGACTCATTATTGCACAATGGATTCTATAACCAATGTGTTGCAACACCAGTATCAGCGCATGTCAAGCGCCTACGAAATGATTTTAAAACTCATGGACGTGTTGGAGGATCAAAATCGTGCCACAAGATTGGTTGTTAAGGCAAGGTTGGTTAACACAAGAATGCAAGATAGTTCTCCCGTCCCGTATATGAGCATGTTCTTCATATAATGTCCATCTTGGGGGAACTATAAGTTCTTGGATCCAAAATTAATGGGAAAACCCAGATTGATTTCATGATATAATCACTATCGGAGTCACTTAAATAGTTTTTCCTAAATATTCTATGAAAAAATTTGATTACTCTTTGGAGAAACTACTTATAAAACTCAATTTTATGGAGAAATCACCAATTAAAAGGGTGTTATTGAGTTTTCTGAGAAAGGCCTATGTATTTATGTCCTGCAATATAAGAATAAGAAGGGAAAGTATCATGCACAACATTTGGTTAATAAAACAGTGATTAAGCCTCACAGAGTATGTAAGAAGACGAAAGTCAACTTTTATATTTTAAAATGGATAACACATTGTAAGACGTAATGTTTGGTGTACTTATAAGGAAGAATGGAAACGGTAATTTCTCCTAGTCATTGAGATATATTTTATAGTTCAATCTATAGGTACCTGGTGTGTAAATTTGGGATCCACTACTCATGTTTGCTATTATTTGCAAGAATTCCAGGTAACTAGGGAGCTTAGTAAGGGAGAAATATTTCTATTCATGGGTGATCATAGCAAGGGAATATTTTTAGTAGTAGGAAATTTATCTTTAAATGTTGGTGTAGACAATAAGTTAATATTAGTGGATTGTTTTTATGGTGCTAGCATTAGAAGAAATTTTATTTATGTTACAAACTAGTTTTGAATGAATATTTGTTTTACTCTAATAAATGTTTTTTTTTTATCATAAATGGAAAATCTTATTTATTCTACATTGGAAATGATCTTTATATTATAATATTTTTAAGTAACTTAATTAGAAATAACCTAAAGAGAAATTACCTTTTTAAGTTTAACCGAATGTATCTTCGGCACTTATGGTGATAATATTAATCTAAAAATAATTCAAAGATTGGTTCAAGACGAAAACTGAGTTCATTTGTTATGGACAATCTGTGAATCCTATTTAGAGATCAAAATAACCAAGAGGCCTTTATGGACAAGAGCTATAGAGCTAAAGATAATTTGTAATTGTTTTATTCTGATTATGTGGCCCTATCATTATCCAGGCATGAGGTGGTTACAAGTACTTCATCACTTTTATTGATGACTAATCGACATTTTGATATGTTTACCTTATGCATTTGAAGTCTGAATGTTCAAAGTGTACAAGGTTGAGGTGGAGTGTAAGAATTGTAAACTAATTCAAACTCTACAATTGTATCATGGTGGAAAGTTTGAAAAGTTTAGGAATAACTTATCGAAGGTAGGGATTACATTTCAATTGTCTGCACTGGGAACTCCACGACAAAATGGTGCAACGAAAAGAAGGAACAATACTCTTTTGGAGATGGTTAGATCCATGATAAGTTATTTGGGTGTTTCAGATTCTTTTTAGGGTTTTGCTTTAGATAAGACCACATAAATTATGAATTTATGTCCTCCTACATTGGTCCCAAAAACTCCCACATAACCATGACTAGCCTAGTCTAAGACATGTTTGGATCTGGGTTACCCAAAACACATGATGAAGTAATCGCCAAGTTGGAATAAATGACAAATGTATGTCTCTTTATACATTACCTAAAACGAATAAAGGGTGGTCATTTTTAAGATCATAAGGACCATAGAATATTGTTAGTACAAATGATTTGAATCTAAGAGGGAAAGACTAAGTAGTTACTTCTTAAACACCTATACATGATGAATTACAACCTAATATTAATTGTAGACCACCTAAGGATATTTTGAGTATTATTGATGATCAAGATAAACATGTCACTTATATTGGACCACAAGTGGAGAAACGTTGGAGTGGGAGAGTAAGGTGGCATCCTGATAGATTAGTGTATTTAGGTGAACACTTCATTGAGATCCTAGGGGAAAACGAATTAGATCTTGGAAACTATGACGATGCACTACAACAAAAAACTCAGAGCTTTGTCTAAAGGCTATGGATACTGAGATGGACTCAAATCAAGTTTTGGAGATTTTAGACTTGCCAAATGGGATAAAAACCCATCGAGTTCAAATGTATTTACAAGAAGAAAAAAGGGTGGCAAGGAAAGTGTAAACATTCAATTGAAGGATTATTGAAAAAAGGTTTACTCAAAACTAGGGGATCGACTATGAGGAAACGCTATCACTAGTCGCCATGTTAACGTTTATCCAAATTCTTTTATCCATTGCGGCCCATCTCGACCTCAATATTGGGAAAATGGACAGGAAAACAAGGTGTACAGGGTTAAGAGATCCATTTATGTACTTAAGAAAACGTCAAGGTAGATTTAATTATGTTATGTTGTGTATAAGGCTGAGTATCTATTTTTTCGTTGACATGGTCAGTAGATTCTGCTCTAACCTAGATGAGGAGCACTAGATTGTTATTAATATTATTCTCAAGTACATGAAAAGGATTGTAGCTTTTGTGTTGGTATACTTAATAAATGGTCTAGTACTCATTAGGTACATAAACTTGAACTCTTAGTTGGATAGGGATTTAAGGAATTTGACCTCGAGATATGTGTTTACCATAGGACTTGAATGTTATACCACATACTTTTAAGAGTCTTTTAATTTCCACGTGTTCATGGATTTATTAATTTAATTGGAGGAAATTAAATTGGTTTCGGTAAATATTAATTTGTGAGTTAAGGATTAATATTTATTTGATCACTATTTACTTGCATGTGATGAGTAAATAGATGTGAGATTCATTATATGTCACGTATGAGTTAAAAGCGATTTATTATTATTATATGATAATAGAGTGTTATATCGACAAATCGCTATATTTTGTAGGCGACGTGTACTGTACGCGCACGTCGCTCTTAGTTAATGAGATATGGGAGTATTTCTAGTTGGGTGACTCGATTGACCTTTCAAGTGGACAGGTGATCCGAAATGGATCAAAATAGTCCAGAATAGGTACCTGGGTGTTATGATTGGGTTCTGGGGACTTTTTAGACTTATCAAGACCTGTATAAGTGTTGAGTGGTATCCTTACACCTAGGGTTTAATGGAAAAATGAGATTAGGGTGTAATTAAGAGGAATATAAGGTTTCGAATGGTGGATGATATCCCTATTTTTCATTCTCTGCACATTTGAGAGTTAGAGAGAGTTTAAGAGAAGAGAATGAAGAAGAAAAGGAAGATAAAGGCTTGAAGAAGAGAAGAGAGGGAACTGTCTCCGGATTCAACCAATCATAAACATAGAATAATTCAGATTACATCCTCTAAGGACAGTAGTTACTTGATTTAAATTACGCGATTAGGCAGTATATTACTTTCATAGTTAATGGTGTAAAAATTTGTGATTGAAAGGTTTAGAATTTGAAATTTTGATTAATTAGTTTAGAGATGTTGATGATAATTAATCTCTGACTTGAATTGATAAGTAGATGGTATTGTTCATGTAGAAATTTTGAAATTAATCTTGGTTTGACATGATGAACATGTAGAATAATGATAGGATGTTTAAATTGATGGAAACTCAAATTGGGAAAATTTTGGGTTTCATAAATTGAAAGTTTGATTTAAAATCCTAGTTTTTGATTAGGAATTCGAAGTTAATTATGTGTTAAAGTACTCCTGGGATGTTAGTATAATGATGAGTAATGTTAATTTTATATTTGGGTGGTTTGGGACCTTTATTGGAAGATTTGAAATAGAAAATCCCGAGGAAGAAGATGACAGGCAACCCAGCAAACTGAACTAGTTCGTTGGGGAGAAAACCAATTCGGTTAACCGAACTGGTTCGTCTGCAAAGCAAATCGATTCAATTTGCTGGACTGCTTAGATTTTGTTTGCATGTTGTTTTGACCCGTTAGAGATTTGGGAAGGGTCGTATGGGTTTTCGGGGTAGAGTGGGATTATTGGGGGATATTTCTAGGGTTTGGTACATATGTTAGGCCAATGGTTATATGGGTTCAGGCGAGACGAACCAGAATTCGAGTGACTGAATGCTTGTTTTGTACAATCGGGAAGTCAGTTCGAACTTCAGGATTACATAGACTAGTATATTGTGGGATTCTATACATAGTCATTACTCTCTCTCTCTCTCTCTCTCTATATATATATATATATATATATATTATTGTGGGTTACCTATATATATACATATGTGTGATGGGTTTGTTTTCTTGAACATACCTATTCAGTAGTGATATCGTTAGGAGGTTTCGCGTAGTGGGCACTCCACCCTAGCGTAGACCAACATGTATTGGAATGATTCAAAAAGTTACTATTGTGTGGCCACTATCCGCGTGTGAGTATAGATGTAGTTTGAAGACCTGTGGGGGCGATGTTATATAGTTGCGATTTTTCGGACGTATGTTTATGACCGCTCCGTTGTTTGTGTTTATATTTTGTATTCGGTGGTCAGATTCTGACCCGGTGGCTCAGTGTGATATGTCTAGTGCCTGATAGCACACGAAATATGCATCCGCAAAGTCAGGCTCCGGGGATGTGATTTATACGTATATAACGATTGATATATATGTTTGTGTATTTGTATACGTTATATAATGTGTACATCTGTTTATAGCATGAGTGTAGCTATGATTTATATTGTGTGATTATCCAGTAATAGCAAGAGTGTATCTATATGGTTATATTGTGTGAATATATATAGCGCATTTGTCGCTACGATATTGTTTATAAACGTATGCCTAGTGAGGGTTGGTTGAACTTAGCTAATAGAGAGTATTAACGGGTTTGGGCTTGGATAGCAGTTATATGTCCTAGTTAGACCGAATAGTTTAATTAGGATAATAAAATGAATGTGCTAGGTGCACACTGTATATGAGAGGCAAGGTTTCATCTCATATGGTGCGATCGAGTATTTAATTATGAAAGTAATACAATACGTATTTAGTGATTTAAAACAATTAGTTACTTGCAAAATATTTTTAAACTTTTAGGGCTTTAACCCATGGGCAAATTGTTGTACTTTTTTCTTTTTAAAACCCTAGGTGTACAGCAGCAGGAACCAAAACTCCAGGGATAGATCCTTTCCTTTTGTTGCAGTAGCTATAGACACCACAGGATTTTACTTAGCCGCCTAAGTTGTTTTTATCTAGATAGGGTACATATCATTTCCAGTATTTCATCTTGGGCGTGTTGGTCGTAGTTTGGTTAGGACTTTTGATCTCAGAGATGCTATTCTAGTATTCAATTTTTTTAGTTGGATGAGTATTGTTAGTGACCGATGGTTTATTCGATTCACATTTATTATTTATGCATGTCGATTCATTATGTTCTTTCAATTTTATGTTTTTATTAGATAATATTTATACTTCTTATTACAACAGTGATGCTGAGAACGAAACCATACTGGATTCCTATTTTGTTTTAGTAGAGGATTGGCCACCTAATATTAGAATAGGCGGGTTGTCACAGTGGATCCATAAGTTATAGGAGTGTCAAGAAATCATAAATTGTTGGTTCCAGTATAGAAGTTGAATATATTGTAGCTTCAAAGGCAGTTAAGGAAGCAGTTTGTCTCTGGAAGTTCCTAAGTGGCTTTGGTTTGGTTCCTTTTGTGTAATCAGCTATTACACATTATTATAACAATAACGGTTCATTGAGGTGACATCATTGTAACCAAGATTGTATGTTAGGAAAATATGGCGAATCATTTTACAAAAAAGCTAACTAGCTAAGGCTTTTGATAGTTATGTAGAGGGAATAATATTTAAATATATAGGGACATGTTTAAATTTAAGTGAGAGATTGCTAGGATGTTATCATAAAAACCATGTGTCAGCATTTTAATTTTCAATAAAAAGGATTCTTTGATTTATTTAAAATGATAATTGTGTTTGTGAAAATGATATATATTTTAAGTTCTTAAATATGTTGTTTATTAGGTCGGTCAATTATAATTATTTGTAATTCCGGTGAGTTGGGTTCAACCTGGTCACAAGATATTGGAATTTTAATTCTAGTACAATTGAACAGTTCATGACCTATATTGCGAGTTGTCGCCCAATCGTTATGGTTACATGTGCAATCCTATTAGTTTATCTCAAACTAAAGAACTTGTACGATGATTTCGAAGAGGATTATGATCAGTATATTCAGGAGCATATTAAATAGGACCACCCGTGAAATTCATGTCAATGAGTTGTCTTGATTAGACTTTGGTAATCTCACACTATTTGCAGATGATTTATAGATTCTTAGTCCCAAAGGTTATGAGGATTGGAATGCTTACACGATTGTTGGTTTTATTTTCTATGGGTGCAATTCACTTTTATATTGGATCAATATATCCCCGCAAGTTGGGAAATGCTTGTATGAGTAGGTTTAAGGTTATATTAGGAGGGTTTTAAATGGAAAAAATATCTTCGATTATAATACCCCTTAATAAGCTTATAAGATTTTTCTAAACCTATTTAGTAGATTATTTATAATATGACGGACTAGAAAAATAAGTTAAGTTTGAGAATCAAGGAATTGATTAGATGTTGGTTAAAATCAATTAA
Organism: Sambucus nigra; assembly: GCA_949130495.1. Lineage (NCBI taxonomy): Eukaryota > Viridiplantae > Streptophyta > Magnoliopsida > Dipsacales > Adoxaceae > Sambucus > Sambucus nigra. The sequence goes on from OX422208.1 coordinate 78,107,373, forward strand.
CGACAAATTTAGACCTAGCCGATATTGGAAACTTAGTGCCGTGATTCGTATTATGTAGCGTATTAACTTTGCAAAATAGGCCTCAATATTATGAGTGATTTTGAGATAATTAAATTGGAGTGTGTCCATAATTATTTAGTGGAATTAATTATCATTAACTAAAGAAATAATATAAATAAAGGGTTGTAATTTGGGATTTTTGAATATTTAATTAAAAGACAATTTAATTATTTGGTATTGGGTCCTTGGTGTAATCCATATGCCCGAGTAAGAGGCTCATGCTCCCTGGAAGCCAAATTTATCCTAAGCCTATAAGTTACACCTATATATATTGATTTAAGGTAGGATTTCTAGAGCCATATTCATTATTAAAGGTTAGCGAGGGAGAGAGAAAACACCATTCAATTTTTTGTGAAGAGATTTAGGGGGAGAGGCCCATATCTCACTTAAAATCAAAGGTTTTCAACTCTAAAAATTCTCACACACCTACTACCTTTGGGAGTGTCATATAATATAATATCCAAGCTTTTCGGTACACAAAAAATATTTTTAGGGCCAACATAAGAAATCCCTTAATCTACACCAAATATTTTTTTCTCCATATTCGAAATACAATCGAATTTGAAAAGGTATGGTATTCGAAACTTTATCTTTTACCTGTAAACCAAGTTTTTATTTCGTACTTTCTATTACATAATCATTCAAAGATTTTTTTAGCAAAAATTTTCCATGTATATCGATTCCAACAACTTTTGCATGGAAGTTAGATATGTAACATCATATATCTATTTTCTAATAAAATGGTTCTTTACATGTATCATTAATGGAATTAGTCATAAAGGGTTTGTAATTATTGGAAGTAATATATGATGAAGGAACATCTGACTCGTAAGTTTTGAAAAATGATTTCTTAAGGGAAGATTGCTAGTTCTATTAACATGACCATAATCTAGTATCACTAATTTAGGTGGGGAAAAGTTCGTGTCTGAATTATTTTCGAGATTCACATTTGAACTCATGTTTAAAGTTAACTACAATAATGTAAATTTATGTAAATAGGAACTTGTTACTCATACTTGTAGGATCTTGAAGACTGCATAGATTGTCCGAGAAAGTTCTTAAGTGTGTTAGATTATTTTATAATTATTTTGATTGTTGTAAATATTTTAAAGAGTTTAGATGGATTTTTAAAAAGTTACCTAAAGATGTCAGAACCTTCTAGAGAACTAATTTAATCCATCCATTTGGAGTTATGTCACAAATCCATAAAGGAATGTGAGCCTATATATAGCTAAGTTGTCCAATTGTTGCAATCATGAAGTCAAATTCAATTGATAAAGTGATTTATCTAAAGCCTTGATATAACTCTTTAAGTAGTAGTATTTCATTTTTATTTTACTCATTTCAGTATAAATGTGTATGTGGGAGTGGGAGGATTGACAGGAATAACTGAAAACAAGTGAGATATATGTGCGTGAAAGGTTAGTGAAATATAATTTTTTTAGGGACATATACCAAATAGACCTTAAAATATTTTTTAATACACATTTAGTTCAAGCTTTTTTATTTGTTTCAAAAAGTCGTGGACTTTAAAAATAAGAGAATTAGGGACTTTTTGGAACAAAATAAAAAGGCTTGGACTTTTTATTTTAACTTTTCATTAATATTTCTTAAATGGGTGTTTGAGGGATTTTTTGGAACAAAATAAAAAGGCTTGAATTAAATGTGTATTCAAAAATATTTGAGGGATTTTTTAGTATTTGATCCTTTTTCTATTACCCAAATGTTTATTATATATTATTCCATGCTGTGTGGTATTGTTTATTGACAATGTCACAAATATACCACTCGGGCTTTTCATAATTAAGACGTATTATAAAATATTATTTTAAAATTTAACTATTACTACTTATAAAAAAACAAAGTTAAAGTAATTATAGAGAATTTATTTGTCTCACCTTATATCAAGAAAATATCATGAAAAGTAAAAATTTAATTAAAACTACTCTAACTCTATAATTATTCCATTCTAAGTATTAAAATATTGAACTTTTTCCCTATATCGTGAAAATATTATGCAATGGACCCTTATACCCTTACTATGATGCTTGTGTTCTCATACCCTAAGGAATATTTGTCTCCTTTTGTAACCCTCTTGAAATGTAATATTATTCATTTAACTTTAATGCCCTTATTTAAGAATCATGTGAATGTAATCGCATTTTTCTACAATATTCTATATGGTCTTTATTTGTGAATAAGAAACTAGAAATACATACTAACAAAATTATTTTAGTTTTGATTTCAATTTCAAGACAGTAAGTTCAAGTGAACTAAAATAACTATAATGAATATTAGAATAATAGCACATGTACATATGACTTGGTCCATTGTGCAGCTCACGGATGTAACTATTCCCCATCACAACAATCTCCTGTTCAAAACCCTTTACCCACAAACCACATGGAACAAAACTCTCTTATTCAAAACCCATCACCCACCACTACTGCTAACCCAATTCCAACCAGCATGGTTTCCTCTAACCCACCAACAACCACTCACCCACCTTCCTCTACCATTACAAACCCAAACGGACTTGACTTACACATTGACCTCAATCTTCTTCCACCCTCCACTGTTCGTACTCACCAAAGGCAACTTCGTCATATGCCAAAACCTCCTTCCCAATCCACTCATCCATCAGCACTTCTCTCCACAATTCACCCCCACCTCCTTGAACCTACATGCTTTACCAATGCTAACAAGACAGTTGAATGGCGCCATGCCATGCAGGAAGAATTTAATGCTTTGCTTCGTAATAAAACATGGTCTCTTGTACCGCCAAATCCCCGGATGAATATTATTGGATGTAAATGGGTATACCGTGTTAAATACAAAGCCGATGGTACTATTGACCGCTACAAAGCATGCATCGCACACTCCATTCCGGCCTGAGTAAAGATGGACTATATTCGTTCTCTCCAGCATCAAGTACTTCATCAACTTCTCCTTCAGTTGCATTTACCACCAAAACTGATTCCAACGGGTGGCATCGTCGTCTGGGACATCCCCATCAACGCACTCTCAGTCAAATAATTCGCTCAAATAAATTGCCATGCAGCTCATCTATTTCTAGTTCATTTTGTAACGCTTGTCCGATGGGAAAGTCATCTCAACTCCCATTAAAGCCCACTCAGACTTGTACTCAAAATGTATTAGATTTAATTTTTAGCGATGTTTGGGGTCCTGCACCAACTATGTCTTCTGATGGACATCGATATTTTGTTCTTTTTATTGACCACTTCTCCAAATTCATATGGTTTTATCCCATGAAACAAAAATCTGATGTGTTTTCTATTTTTCTTCAATGGCAAAAATTAGTTGAACGGCAATATAATTCCAAAATTAAATCGGTTCAAACAGATTGGGGTGGTGAATATCGTAAATTAAACTCATTTTTCACCACTTGCGGTATTATTCATCGACTTGCATGCCCACACACTCATGAACAAAATGGTAGCGTTGAACGACGTAATCGTCACATTGTTGAAACTGGATTAACCTTACTAGCCCAATCTTTTGTACCCCAAAAATTTTGGCATTTCGCCTTTGACACTGTCGTTTATTTAATAAGTAGAATGCCTTCAAATGTTTCATATCATAAAACACCATTTGAAATTCTTTTTAAAAGACCTCCCGACTATAATTTTTTAAAAATATTTGGATGTCTTTGTTTCCCATATCTCCGTCCATATAATAATCACAAAATGTCATTTCGCTCATTACCTTGTGTTTTCCTTGGTTATAGTCCCTCTCATGTTGGCTATAGGTGCATGGACATTCAAAATAGATGAGTCTACATTTCTCGCCATGTTCGTTTTAATGAGACCCAATTTCCATTTGAAAATTTAAATAAATTCTGGAAGCCCATGAAATTAAATTGGAACCAAGGTAAATTGCATACCCACCAGTGGATTTTCGATCATCAATGGAACCCGCCCAATCTGAATCAGAGAAGGCCTGTAAATTGATTAGCGATTTCTTACTGATGAATAAACCATGCATGGGAGTGTGTTTAAGATACCGAAGAATGCGTTTAACGGCGAGCCAATGATCTTCAGATGGATTGTGCATGTATTGACAAACTTTGTTAACCGAATAGGCTAGATCCGGTCTTGTTAAAGTGAGGTATTGGAGTGCGCCAACAACTTGTCGGAATTTTGTTGGGTCTGAAAAAGGTGTACCACCCACTTTTGACAGTTTCAAATCCGTGGAACACGGGGTGAGGACGGGTTTGCAAGAGGTCATGCCCGATTTTTCAAGAAGATTTTTGATGTATTGGTGTTGATGTAAGTACATACCATGGGGAGTTGGGACAGCCGCTATGCCCAGAAAAAAATGGAGAGGACCCAAATCTTTAATGGAAAATTGAACACCCATTTGGGTAATGAAGTGTCTGATTTGATCAGGTATGTTGCTTGTGATTAGGATGTCATCTACATAAATCAAAACGTAGATGATGACGGGTCCAGATGAAAATATAAATAGAGATGAATCTGTTTTTGACGGTTGAAAGCCATGAGATGTGAGGAATTGATGTAAACGAGAGAACCACGCACGTGGGGCCTGTTTCAAACCGTAAATGGAGCGGTGTAACTTGCATACAAAATTTGATCGAGAGGCGTCAGTGAACCCGGGTGGTTGTTGCATGTAAACATCCTCTTGAAGATGGCCATGTAAAAATGCATTATCTACATCAAGTTGATGTATGGGCCATTGATGAGATACGGCTATGGAAAGGACTAACCGAATAGTTGTTGGTTTTACAACTGGACTTTTTTTTTTTTTTTTAGAAAGAATAACTAGAAAGAAGTGTTTGTATTAAAGATCCCACGTTTACTGTTTACATAGAGTTCCTTATATATACACATTAAGTTGCATTTGGTTTGAATAAGTCTATCCTACTTTGGTGGAGATAGTTATTGGCTAGGTTTGAATAAGTCTATCCTACTTTGATGGAGATAGTTACATCCGTGAGCTGCACAGTGGACCAAGTCATATGTACATGTGCTATTATTCTAATAATGAAAATATTTTTGTAATTAACTTTATAATATATATACATAAATAAAAAACAAAAGTATTAATTCTATATTCTTAAACTATCAACTTGCTGATGTAAAATCTGACTAACACTATCTATATAAGTATGGGAAATGTCTTAACATATAAAAAACAATGTACTTTTGTGTATATAAGTAATGAAAATATTGTTCATTGTTATTGCACTTTTAATTTAGCAGATGTTTATCAATTTTTGTATTGTGTAACATTAAATTTTTAGTTATTTATGAAGATAATATTAAACTATGCACACACGAGTTGTGTGGAAAGTTTTATGTATTCCATCTAGATAATAATAATTATTAGATAATCAATATATATACATAATTAAAAAAATTTAATGGAATAAATATTTTTGAAAAAATCATAAACATAAACTAAAATGTACTTATATGTAAAACTAAGTTTTATGGTTGCCTAAAATATATGTGAAGAGTTGCATAAATATAGGAGGTTTATAGGAAGCTTAAAACAGGAGCCTTTTTAAAAAATTCTTAAATGGAAAAATCACTAGAACTAATTCAAGGAGAATAATTTTGAAAAGTTAATATGAAACTATTTAATAGCTTTATTACAAAGTTATTAGAGTAGATTTCTTAATAATAAGTTTCACTAGTATAGACAAATCTTATCACATTTATGTGTAGACTTGATTTTTGTTACAAGTATCTAGATGTAGGTTATTTAGATTCAAGTTTTAGAAGCTAAAACGAGACCCGATTTTATAATAAACTTTAGTATCCTCAACATAAGTTTTATTTTTATTAAAAAAAGCAAATTATATTCAATTTATATGAATTTATGAAAACCCCTAAAAAAGATATACCCATACGTATATAACAATAGATAGAAGAGAACGTGATAAAATTATCTAAAAAATAAAGGAGGGAAATATTAGAAAGCTAATTATTGTGATCATTTTGGACTTTTTAGTAACTAATTACTCGAAAAATCAATAATTCACAACTTGACTCGTGATCACACATAAACACATTTTTTAAAAGTTTTACTTATTTATGCCAACACTATTACTTGTCTTGTGTTAATATGTTGATCTCATAAGTATTCTAGAGACACGTCACGTTCCCATAAAAAGTGGCACAACTTGTTGACTTATACAAGTAGACTTATCAGAAGTTTCTCTATAATTAATACACTTCAACAAAAAATTATTAAATCCTAGTAAAAGAAATATCTTAGCCCTCTCATTCACATATTACATATAACAAACACTTTTCCCCTGGAATGGATTAATAATGATAGTTAAGTGCTTTCTGACATAACATATGATGTATTTTACTCATTAAACTTCTGTAAATGATGTAGTTGTTTTGAAACAGTTAAGGATATATTCGAGGACTCCCTTGCGAGTGGAAGTGAAATTACTAATGAACTATCGGGGGTTGGGGGGCTAGAGCCCCCGAGCCTAATATTTTTGGGTTATGTGCATGCCAACCTATATTTTATGTACATTACTCTCAATGAGGGTATAAATGTTGACCCATATTTACATTGAAAAAATATGTCTCCAATATATTGAATGTGTTAACAAATAAGATGATTGGGTTATTAACAAAATAATGGATCATTTCTACGTTCCTAAAATAAAAAAAAATTAACAACACCAGCTCATGTTAACACCTAACAATTAACGATAAAATTTGCAACGCGATCAAAAGAAATCAACACATTCAGATTAGGTCTAAGTATTTAACTCTAAAATTAATAAGTAAATCAAAATAATTTGACAGAGTAAAATTTGGTCAATGTTTTCAATGCCCAAATTAACAATCTATTTGCCCCAAAACTTTGTTAATTTTTTTATAATTTTATTTTAACCCTTAAACTTCTAATGGTATATGTGTTTTGTTTTTTGTTCTCCAGAAAATTGAGAAGATTCTGAAACCCACACTAGGCCCCAAATCCCTCCATCCATGGAAAATATTAGTGCAGTAACCATGGTATAATATCTTGGGAAGAGAGTTTTTTACTTTAAAAAAGATACCCTTGAATTTAATAATACATGTCTATTGAAGTGGTTAAATATATTGAGAGAAGTGGTCTTAGTTATTATATTGTTTTGAGTTAATATCCACTCTCAATATATATATATTGGTAATGGGCTATAAAAAAATCCCCTCCGACAATATATGGATTGATGACTTTATCACAATAAAACTTTATAGTTTCATTGTCAAGTGGATTTTTTAGGCTTATGCATGTCATTTGGTAATTTCAGCATCATTTGTATTGTGGCAAAAATAACTATAATTAGATTTTCTTTATTTGAAACTCTATAAGTCAACAATGTGAATTTGAATAATTGATTCATCTTCTTATATAATAATAAAGAAATTTTAATTTGATCAAACAATATATCAAATTAATAATAACATTGGAGGATTGTTCGCTTTGAAGAGTTGTTCTCCTAATAATAAGATATTGAATTAAGAAATTGATTACCGAAATACTATTCAATGGAGAGTGATTTAAGGGTGAAGCTGGGATTTTGCAAAAACATATATAATAACTTTTTCATAATTATTTGGGCTAGTTTGGTGATCGGGATTCTTACACTTATGTAAGAGGTTGAGAGTTCGATTATTCCAACAGACACCCTCTTTTATTTCTTTAAAAAAAAAATTAGAAGATAATAAGAATTAGCAAATAAATTGTCATATTGTTATTACAAACATGTAGAGGTAATATTAACATAATTGATGTTTTAACAGCATGCAGTTGGATTATCCATGAACTAAAGAAAATTGAGACAATGTTTAACATTGCTCATAACTTGAAAGGAAGCAACAAAATACGACTTTCTGTATATTACATCTTAGACAATTATTAAAAAAATAAAAGTAGTATAAGTCCAATCATTCGATGAATGTGGAGGATTTGGCACTTTTGAAGAAGAGTGTTTTAAACTTGTACAATTACCAGGAGTCGTGGATGGGAAAATATGCCCCTTATTTGGGGATAGAGATGAAGTTCGTGACTTTGAAAATGTAAGTTCTTTTAAAAATTTATTAGGATTGATAAAACTAATGTATCTTGCTGTACTCACTTATCTAATCTTAAAATACTTACAGGTGAGGAAAATGTTCATTGAAGGATACGCCTATGTTAATGATGTAATCGACATAAAAAATGAAGAAAAGGCTTTGGCATTGATCAGAGAGCATCCCCTTGGTGCTTGTGTATGTGTTACTTCAGAATTTGACGATTACATGAGGGTGGTTAATAAATATGAATGTAAAACACAACGAAAGAAAAATAAATAGTCTTCAACAAAGAATTAACACATTCTTAACACTCAAGTATTATATGATTTGTATAAACCCTACTCTTTGTAGATAAATCAATACAAAATAAAAGGGAAATAAATGACCCCTAAATAAAATATGAAAGACACCGATCTCATAATTCCTCTATCTTATTTAAATAACTACCATGTACTAGTCATAAATTAACTAAGAAACCTAAAGTAAAGAAAAGAAATAAAAAACTTAATTAAATTAAAATTTTAATTGGTCCCTTTGTCCCTCTCTCCTCTTTGCTTAACCAATAAATCCTGGGGTCGAGCCACATTTATTTATTTACAAACTACATCATTTGTCACCCCCCTTTAAACCAAGATCAGGTAAGTCAACCCCGGTTGACCCTGGACACTTGGAGCGTGAGAAAAAAAATGCGCACTAAAGAGTGGGTTCAAAAAAGAAAACCAGGAAATTTTTGTTTGAAAGCCTACACAAGTTGGTATTCTTATGGTGAATCAAAGGCTAGGAGGTCCATCTATGATGGCAATAGTCGAATATTCCATATATAGTGGGAACCCTAATACAATTATGCTCCAACTTTTCTCCCAAACAAAGAGTGAAATTGTCATGCTTACGGGCAGCAGGGTCATATGGGTCAGAATTCCCAGAGGAAAGCCGAAAAAGAAGTCTAGACCTAAGCCCAAGATGAGGAAACCAACCATAACCTTCCCTTCCGAGCCGACACCTCTAACGCATAAAGAATCAAGTGATGGAGCGGCCAGTGAGTCACCGAAATATGAGGAAGTGAATTTGTTTAGGGGGCATTCTAATGAAAAGTAATGTCACATGACTTATCAGAATTCTGGGTAAACGTTTGCATAGTGATATGAGCGAGAAAGTGTCCTAATTAAAGGGGAAGATTTATGGAGACGTGTGCGTGGATTGGATTGATTCGGTGAAAAAGGATTTTGAGTTCAAATGATGTTGCCACAATGTCCGACTAATTTGAGGTGTTTGAGTACAGGACCTTGGTAATAGTGTTGCGGATTTCTCTAAGCACATAAAGACATCAATTATTCTCGCTGAGGGAATTACTGAAGATGCTTAATTTTTTTCAGTCCTAAAGGATGGCCAGATGCCTATATAAGAGTAATCCTTTTATTCTAAATGTCTCCACCACCGGGACGGGTGAGTCTTCAAGAAGACTTCCAGGTTTTGGGTGATCATGGGCCAATCTAGCCATGACGTGTGTAGAAAAATTCAAATCCCATTTGATTTGATTAATTGCGAACTCCCAATGCTTTCTTATCAATGCACGACAACCCTCCAGAATCTTATGGAGGGGTGATCACTGGAGTCCCCTTAGATGAGATCCACGAAAATCTTCGAGTCAGTCTCAATGACAATTCTTCTTAACGTTCTTTCCAGGTCCATCTCAAGACCTTTTTTTTTAATTAGAAGCATAACCAATTTTATTAAAAGAATATACATAATAAGTTCAGTAATACAATCAAGGTGATCCAATAGACACCATCAAAGAGAGAAAAAGAAAGAAAAATGAAAAGAAATAATTGGCATCCAATACAAAATGCAACTGATCTCCTAACATTGAAAATCTCAGACTAACACTATTTTTTGGTTTCTTTAAAGATGACAACGTTTGATTTTTCACAACACAAAACTTATTTTATGGCCCTAGTATTATTTTTGGAATTCAAACCCCTCACATTACAAGTGCAAATCTTAATGGTTAACCTCTATAATTCATGCTCATATCTGATTTAAGCATAGTTAATGCCATATTGGGGGATTCTAAGTTTTCTCTGCCCCTTCCTACCACCTATTTTTTAGTCGAAAATGATTTGTTTTTTTCATTTTTGAGAGGTGCTATTGGCAGGCTCAGTTTTTCCAATAAAAACCTAGAATTATACCATACTTCATCACTCATATCCCTTGATCTACTACTATCAAAACTGCTCGAAAGATAAAAATACTCTCTCGAAATTCTGAACCTCAAAAACACCCCTGTTCATTATGCCATAGTTTTACTTTTTTTATGGAAGCCCACTTTGGTGTATGATATTCAATGTTGAAACCCTATTAGGGTGGGGTGACATGAACTCCTTTGAAATGTCTTGATAATACCCCTAAATCCCTACATTCCTAGTAATATTATGTAGTGGAAACTCAGACAAAAGAATAGATGAAGAAAGGATGGGAGGTGGGACAAAGAGAATACCATTGAGTACAAAATGAAATACTGTGAAAAGAGGATATTAAGATTGGAAAGGGATAATAACTTTCCCCACGTGGTGAGGAATAAGAAGCAGAGAGGAGGGAAGATCATAATGGGCCACCTTTGGAGCCAAACCAAGCTAACTTTTTTTAAAGAGACTGATCTTGCTCTTTCACGATTACATCAGGCCATATTTCATGTTCAAATAAACTTCGCACATACTTAATTGCTCTCAACCTTGCTTCGTATGCTTTGTGATCTTCAAACTATGACTCAGAGTCCTTTGGATCATCAGAAATTTCCAACTCTGAATTGAATCCATCATATAGAGAACAAACTTATAAATATCGGACTTATTTTTTTATTGTGTTCTTTTAATGATTTCATCTCCAAAGAAGTCATCAACATTGGAATCATAACCTACTAGATCAAAATTTAAATCAACTTAAAAATTTCCCATGAAATTGGACTCGTCATAACTATTTTCATCTTCATCACTGGAATGAACACTGAGCAATATTGTTACGTTGATTTTGAAGAAGAGGTGTTATTCCATGTCTCAAAAAAAGTATGCCTCGATTTTCTTAACCAGGGGGAACCTTTGTCTAGAGGCACTCTGAGCTCAATTGGATAATTCACCCATCTTGAAAAACCTCCAAACTAACTAGAATTAGACCACTTTTAAAAAAAATTACCCTTAACCTAACTTCAAATAAAGATTACTTTTGCTATGTTTTGAAGTCCACTTCCAGTAAGCCCTCAAACTTATCCCAAATCTCATAAAAATACTCTCATTCCCCAAACAAAATGGAAGGATCACTACCACAATCCAACCACTGTGAATAGATAACATTTTGTATTCCCCAGCCTATTTGTGATCCAATTAATCCGCATTGATGTATAATTGTTTGTATAGGAAAATTTCCTCTATGGATGAACCAATAAGAGCTTCCTTGACTGATCCAAAAATCATCATGGCTCTATCATCTTAAACTGTTGTAATTGGAAATTTAGCCCAACCTTTTCGATAATAACACTTTGATCTTATCCCATGAATCAGATAAATTAACTCTCAATCATATCATAACTATATCCCAAATATCATTGTCCAATTTATTAGCAAGAAAGGAGGCCATTGAGTTTTTATTTCAAGATCTTCTTTAACCGTCCAGATTTTTACAACATCAATAGTGCAAAGCCCTAATTTCCCAGTCATCCTCAATATAGATGTTGAATTTAGTGAAGTCACTAATGAAGCAATTCTCATAACAGTATGTGTGCCACTAGAGATGGAAGGAATACCAATGCCCCTATAATCTCATGGATGAGATTTTCCAAAGGGGGAGAATGATGTGGTTTGTAAATAATTAAAATATACTCGTCCCCATGATTTATTGGTTAATTCAGGACAAAGGGTCTGACTAGAGTTTGATTTGATTTAAGTGTTTTATTTTCTTTTCTTCAGTCGAGCTTTCCAAATTTAATTAGGATTAATATTTAGTAGTTATTTTAATAAGGTGGATAATTAGGAGAGGGGTGCTTTTCCTTCTATATTAACGAGTCTTTTATTTCCTTTTAATATAGTACCCCTTGCTCTACAAAGATTAAGGTTTATATAAAGCCTATAAATAAAAGCCTCAAGTCTAGGTTTAATTAATTATATAATTTGTGTTAATTAATTTTTGGAGAATATTGATGTTTTATATTTATAAATTACTTTATTTGATCACAAATGGATCTTATTTTTCAGGAAATATACCCATCTGATTGTAATGTTCCTCCTGAACCTTCTACCGATGATGAGTCCTCCGAAAAGGCTCTGTGAATACTAGGTTGTTGATAGTCGGTTATGGGATTGAAAAAGGGTCGAAACTATTTTCAGTGAAAAATTCATGGGGGTTGAAATGGGGACTGAAAGGCTATATGAAGATAGAGAGAAATTGGGTCTATGATTTAATGTTACTCCTCCCCCCAAACATTTGTGACGAGTAGAAGTATATGAGAAAGATTGATTTTATATAAATTTTTCACACCAATATAAAATATTCTATAAAGTTATTTATTTTGGGATGTGAATAACAGGGGCAAAGGCGTATTTTCTATGAAGAAGATCCTCTCCCTTTTGAATTTTGTAGGTAAATTCTTCTTAGTTGTTTATTTAAGTACTAGTTGGTTCACACGTGCGTTGCACGTGTGACCAATATGGTGAAATCTAATTTCTACAGGTTGTCATTTACTTTGTCATAAGACTTTCAAAATAATTAACAACCATTTCACCATCGGGTGGGGCATTGATTTTGATCTTCATAGTTGGTACCAATTCAAAATTAGTTTAATTAATTTTTGGTAAAAGAATTTCAAATTTCTTAAATATAAAAGAAATGTATTGTAGAAAGATTCGTCACGATTGTTGGATTCCATAGAGAAAAGTCAGATGTCGTTGAGTTTTTGACAACCAAGTGTCGTGTACTTTCAAATTGACATAGTCTCATTGTTAAGTGAATTCAAAATGATAATGACATGAAATTCATTAATGTTGGTATTGGAGAAATCTGTGATCAGATTGGCATCAAACGTGAATTCTCAGTGGTAGGAACTCCTTATCAAACTAGCATTGTTGAGTGAAATAATATAACTATTCAGGAGATGGCAGGGTCCATGCTTCTTGGTCAAAATGTGCCTAGACATTTTTAAGCAGAGGCAGTTAACATCGCTTGCCACACAGTGAATAGGGTTTATATGCATCTACACACAACTAAAACTCCTTATGAATTGTGTACCAAGAAAATCCCAACCGATCATATTTTCGAGTCTTTGTGAGTCTTTGTTACATTATTTACGATAGAGATCATTTACGCAAGTTTAACTCTAAGAGTGAAGAGGTAATATTTTTAGGATATCCATCGAACATTAGAGCGTATAGGAGCTTATAACCTTATAAAATCCAAGATCATGGAATTAATAAATGTCACAATGAAAGATGATGCGCATGCAACATTTATTGATAATAATCTCACTTGAAAGAATGATGAATCCCTAGTGATGATCCTATTGTTCCTTATAATGAGACGGTGGACTCCACTCTTGACAAAGAGGATTCACCCTCTTGGGTTCGTAAATGGCACGAGCCTACCAATATTATTGGAGATCTTGTTCAAGGTGTTAAGACTCATGCTCAATTAGAGAATGAGGTGAGTTAACTTTGCTATACCTCTCAATTCGTGCCCAAAATGTGAAAGAAACACTCAAGGATGAACATTGGATAATTGTTATGCGAAAAGAGTTGCTTCAATTAAAAAATAATAAAGTTTGGGAACTTGTCCCAAACCTAGTGACACCAATGTCATTGGTACCAAATGGGTATATAAGAACAAGATGGATGAGCGAGGTACCATTGTGTGTAACAATTATAGGTTAGTTTCTCAAGGTTATACCCAAATTAAGGGTGTTGGCTTTAATGATACTTTTTCTCTTTTGCTAGGCTAGAGTATGTTCTTGTTCTCTGAGATATATCTTGTCGTCTAAAATTCAACTTGTATCAATTGTATGTCAAAAGTACCTTCCTTAATGACATTCTACAAGAGGACCTTTTTTGTGGAACAACAAAAAGATTTGAAGATCCTAAGTGTCTCGATCATGTCTTTAATCTTAATAAAGCCTTATACATATTGAATCAAACCCCTTGGGCTTGGTATGGAAGACTTACTTCTTACCTCTTGGATCGTGTATTCAAGAGAGGGGGAGTTGATATGACATTATTTGTGCGTTAAGAGAAAGGGTTTATTTTGGTTGCACAAGTCTATGTTGATGACATAGTCTTCAGTTCCACATGTGATCGACACACTCATCATTTTGCGAAGGAAATGAAAAGTAAATTTGAGATGAGTATGGTTGATGATCTTACATTCTTTCTAGGTCTCCAGTTTCATCAACTCTAGAGTGGGATCTTCATATCCCAAACTAAGTACACGAGAGATATTATGAAGAGATTCGAGGTAGACTCCGCTAAACATTCACATACACCCATGAGCTCCATGACTAAACTTAGCAAAGACACCGAGGGTAAGGACGTTGAGCAAAGTCTTTCTAAAAGCATGATAGGTAGTCTTATCTACCTAACCGATAATCGTCCCAATATCTCTTTTACTGTTGGAGTGTGTACTTGTCATCAAGTGATGCACCTTTAAAAGTGTTTCTAGTGCGTGCTTCTATCGACTCAAGTGGAAGTCGGTCGCTCAAGTAATAATTCGGTAAAAATAGGTATCAAACACATGAACTAAGACGAAGAATCATGATGATGAATAGGAATAGCAAATAACCATAATTTACTCTAGAAAAGAGGAAAAGATGATTGATTTGTGACTTTACCTATCAACTAATGCAATTTGAATTAAATTAATAACTAAAGTACGTGTGCAAGAAAAACTAAATTAAACTTTAAATGTATGAGAGAAAATGGAGTTAGGGTACACTCCCCCGAACCATCAATAAAGTCATAGGATATAAAAGGTTCAAAAACTACATCGATAATTCAAAGAAAACACTAAATCTTCTTAAATCATTAACTATATGAGGATTTAACTCCACACGATAATTAATCAATAATAAATCGAACGTGAATGATTAGATTATCGATACACATATCATACTCGCAAATGCCTCGGTTACTTAAGGAAAACGGGGTTAAGATATCTATAATACGTGGTTCGACAAAATATCAAACCTTCAAATTATCTCAATAATTTTATTCAATTTTATGCCCAACTCATTACCTGGGTTGGGTTCATGTACCCCAACCTTTTAGAAATCTAGTCGGACATGGTGTAACTACTAGAAAACTTGATTTCTACGTTGCATGTAATCAAAACCAAAATGAAACGATATCTAAACATGCATGAGGGTGTTGGAATTCCAGGAAAAAAAACAAAACATGCAATGAATAGTAACTTCAAGAACAAGGTAGAGAAAGACAAACTTTATTGATGAAAACCTTGAGAATTAATCCATGAATGTATACTTTTGATGAAGAAATTTAAAACTAGGGTTCTAGAGTCTTTCTCCCCCTAATTCTCAATGAAAAAATAATTAAAAATTGGTGTAAAGCCAAACTATAACAATACAAAGTCATTTTTGTAAGAGTCCTAACCTAATACAACTCTAGGCTAAAAAATAGGGCCAAAATAAAAATCCCGCTTCTGATATTTTGTAACGGTTTTAAGGCATGACAAATGTTTTGTCACTGATCTGGAGCATTACTAATGGTGAAATGGTTCCCTTAAACTAGACCGGTTTTGGTTTTCTAGCCGATCGAACCGGTTCTACTTTCAGCCTTAGTTTTGCATCTTTGATTCTTCATCTTCAAACGGGTATAATTTCTTCACTGTAACTTAGATTGAAGTGCTGTTTTTTCTAGTATTATTGTGACTTCAAGCTCTTCAACTTTTCAGTTGGCTCCACCTCCTAAATAAGGCTGAAAATTACAAAAATGCCCTTCAACTCCCCATTTCTTGATTTTTTTCACTATTTTGAGTTCTCTCTCGCACTAACTTGCATAAATGCCTGTAAAACACATGAGAGATACACAAAACATGATACACTCACCAAAAAGTGTTAGTATCATAAATTTAAGGCAAATCTAAGTTAATTACAATGCACGGGATCAATAAAATACCGAAATTAAGTGGATAAAGGTGAAGAATTTATGCCTAATCAAATCCCCCTAACTTAGAACGTTGCGCATCCTGAGCAATGTAAAAGCGCAAGAGTATTAGTTAAGGACCCTTTAAAAAATTTATTGGGATATAATACTTTTTTTGCGGGCATGCGATTGCATTTAGCATATGCAATAAGCCTTAAAATCCCTAAGTTACCCTAATAGGACGAGTGGTATCTAGTGAGGGTTTGCAATGAATATACCCACACAATTCTTTTTTGAACTCAAAGAAAAATCAAAATACTTAAAAATTGTGCATTTAATCTTCTCTAAAATAGTCGTCGTAAATTTATATTCACATGTCTCAATTTGTACTCTATGTGTGTGTGCGCGAAGCCGAAAATTAAACCGTTAATTTCCATCGACTAAACATTACATTACTTTTTTAGAAATTCATTTTGATTCAATTTTTCACGGGATACTCTCACAAACGAATCTCTCGAAATGTGGTTATTCTCTCGATATGCATGATATAAAGAGTAAATGTAATGGAACATCAATTCACCCACACAAATTTGAAAGGCGGAATTTATTTAGGTGAAAAGATCTCATCATTGGAATACGATCATTGAAAAATGAGAAATATCGTCTCTTATTCACACGAATTAATCTATCTTATTATCTTTTCGTGTCTTAGTTGTACACATGGTAATTGATTTCGTTATTCAGATTTGGTTATGACTTTCTCGGGTTATAAGGTGCATTGGATAATATAGTAACGATTAAGAAGTTTGGAGTTGAAAATTTTGCATGCTTACGATGTCCTTTGGCACTTTTTCTGCAATTTCCCTTTTTCCTTAATTTTTCTACTTTTTTCATGTTTTTCTTATTTTCTATATTTTTTTTTCATTGAGCATTTTTTTCTTGCTTCTTTCATTGCACCATTTGGACTTTTGATGAATTTTTCAATTTTCACAACTCCGGGCTTTATGGGTTTTTCAGGTTAATGAAACGAATTTGCAAATTTTATTAGGCTCAATTGGGTTTGCAAAAGGTATAATTTTTCACGACTTTTTATGGCTAATATTTTTGGGTTAAACAAACGAGGGCCCAACTTCATTGTTCAAAATTACTAATTATTTTATCATGTGCGTCTCGAGAATATATTTAGTTTAAAGATATTTTTAGTGCGTTTTTCAAGACTACTTCTCGCTCGTTTCCCGTTACTGATTAAAACAAAGGAATAGAGATCCTCAACCACTTATTGTAAACGTTAAATTGAACTTTAAGTTAATTATAACTCGAATTAATTTAAAAACTCACAAAAATGAAGGGCTAGAAATCTCATCTGGTTAACTAATCTCCACACTTATTCGTAAATTCGTTAATTTTCGCTCAATTTCCATCTTTGGTCACTTTCGTCTTTGTACATTTGAATGTTTACAATTTGAGACTTTAAACAAATTTTTAGTGACATTTTCGAAAGATTTTTCCAATTTTTATTTATTTTGAAGGAAATTTTTTTTGGCTTTTTAGAAAATTTTCAACTTTTTTTTTTGAAATTTTTGATTTTTTTTTTTTTTTGGGGGGGGGGGGGGACATTTTAAAATTTGTGAAGTTTTTAAAAGACGCACTTATCACGCCCCCTAACTTAGACTTTTGTATTGTCCTCAATCAAAAAGACTAAAATCTAAGCAAGAAAAAGAATAAGTGTGAAATTAAAACGAACAAATATTTAAATGCAATAAGACACTATATAACTCCAACACACGACTCAAAAATATAACAAAAATCACCCCATACATGTCGGGGGTGCGACGACCTCTTTCACCCCTAAAAATTCATTCGACTCCCTATACAGGTTCTGGTGCTCTCCTCGTCTCCCTCTTCCTCATACCATAAACCAATAGTCGGAACAAGTTGGGACCAGCCCCATAGATTAGGGGGACACCTTAAGGCTTATGATGACAGGGTTGAATGAGATCCTCGTGGCGCCCAATCAAATCGCAACATACTTGTCCCGACTTGGAGACAACATCTGGGTGAACATAGAAAGGACACGTTAAACCTAGATCTCCCTTAACTTATGTAATGCATAGGTTGGGATCTAAATCGAATGAGACTTCGATTGCATCCAAGGACTCAAGTGGTATGGGTGGATGGTCACAAAAAAGGAATTCATTTATCCTATCTTTCCATTTGCTCTATCTCAAGTGACTAATTGAGTCCAATGGAGTTTGAGCTTCGACAGTGAGGCTCTCATTTACCGGCCCGAATTCTTTTTCTAAGTATTTTAGGCTCATATCTCCTAAATCTCTCTCTAGCTCAATCTCCGAATATTCTCTCACACTCTCATCGAACCTATCTCCCCGGCTCATGCCTACATGCTCACTCTCGCTCTCAATAGAGGTCACTAAATACCCCTCCCCCACTTCTTGATCAATGTCAGGATTATCTCACTCACTTGATGTAACAAGACATACCCCCACTAGTTCTCTCATGTGATTCCTCTCGACGAGCTCATTTATTATTTCTTCCAACAGATCTGTCTCTTGCAGTTCGCTCTCATCACCCTCATGCTTGGTGATGTTGAAGATATTTATTTCGAAAGTCATGTTCTCGAATATGAGTTGCATTTGCCCATTGTATGTATTAATCAACGCATTAGTCATGGCTAATAATGGGCATCCAAGTATCACGATAACATGATTACTTGGTAAAGCAGAGGGATCCTCGTCCCAAATGATAAAATCCATCGGGAAGCAAAAAGTGTCAACTTGGACTAACACGTCCTCAACAACCCCCCGCCCCCCGAGGTATCTTCACGGAACGATCTATGAGTTAGAGAGTCATTTTTGTGGGCTTAAGGTCCCCCAAACCTAATTTCTTATAGATGGAATAGGGGAGGATGTCAACACTCGGCCCTAAATATATTAGTGCTCTCTCAATTCGGTTTTTCCCTATGATGCACGAAATGGTAGGTGCACCTCGATCTTTAAATTTTGGTGGAAGGTCACTCAACAATACTGAGGTCACGTTCTGTGATAAGAACACATTTTTCTTTACCTTTAGCCTACGTTTCACTGTGAGTAAGTCCTTAAAAAACTTGGCGTACACGAGATTTTTCTTTACGGTTTCAAGAAAAGATAAATTAATTTATACTTGCTTAAGAACGTCTAAAACATCTTCACGAGAGGTCTCTCTGGAGTGGGATACTAACCATTGAGAGAAAGGTGTAGCAGTGGGCGGTTTCACTACGACTTCAAGCTCACTAGTATTGTCCTCGTTGTCACTCTCATTTAAGGGGGCATCTTAGTTCTCTTTCGTGCCAGGAGAAACCTCCTTATCTTTAGGTTCGTCATGTGGGGGAGGTAATAAATCAACAACTCTCCCACTATGTAGAGTGGTGACTGTTTGACATTTCTCTTGATGGTCTTTGAAGGTAGAGGTAACACTAGGTTAACCTTGGGCAGGCCTTTGGACTTGGGCCGAAAACTTACCTTTCTCCTAAATACTTAAGGACAATTACAACTTTGAAATATTCGCATGTGTTTCGACAAACATTTGGAAATTTTGAGCATTGGTTGAATTTTGAGATTGTATGAATTAGTTCAAATCATCCTTGATATTTTTCCTCGACGAGGTGATATACGGCGCGGGAGGTGGTGCTTGCATATGAGGAGCTTGTTGAAAATGCAGAGACGGTGGTGAAGAAGGGGCAACGTGTGAATTAGGATTCAACGTGGTGTTTTGTTGACCATAACTAAAACCAGGATGCTTCCTCCACAAGGGTTGTAATAATTCCCGTGAGGGGCATTGAAATTACCCTTAAATCCTCATATCGCTTCCACTAGCTCATGAAGCATGACTTTGTAGGCGGGTATCATCGGGCATTACTTCATTGAATGGCCCTCCTCACAAATTGCACACACCTTCTCTTTCATAGCTAGGGTGGATCCGATTGTTTCTCTTGCCCGTGATTCAACTACACCCTTCAGTCTTTTTTCAATTTGGCTAACTCAAAGTTTTCACTCGGCTTCTTTATCAAATTGATAGATACCGAATGCGAAAGGAGCAGTGAACGTTTATCGAATCTGGGTTTGGGTGTTAGGATCGGATGTGTCCCATGCTTGAGTAGTCTCGGTAATATACTTCAGATGGGCATTTGCATCATTAGCTTCTAACCTAAAAAATTCTCCATCAGACATAGTCTCAACGAGTTATTTGGAAGCTATGCTTAGCCCATAGTGGAAGAAAGAGATAAGGCGATACTTCTCAAAATCGTGATGTGAGCATGTGTTGACTAACTCATTGAACCGCTCCCAACATCGATCAAATGGATCATTTTCTAGTTGTCTAAAAGTTTGAATTTGAGACTTGATGGAATTCGTTCTATGTTGGAGCAAGAATTTAAAAAGAAATTTAACTTTCATATCTCTCCATGATCCAATTGAGATCGGTGATAAAGACCATAGCTAGATCTTAGGTTTATCCTTCAAAGAGAAAGGAAAATTTTTGAAGCGAACGACATCTTGAGTGAAAGCTTGATCGCTAAACGTATCGCACGCCTCTTTGAACTCACTGATGTGGAGATAAGGTTTTTTTGAATCCATACCGTTAAACGTGGGAAAAATATGTATCATCCCATTATGAAAGTGAAATTATCCCGCATTGTACGAAAGTAGAATGCATTCTGGAGTGACGGTTCGCTCGGGATAAAAGAGGTCTCTCATGGGACGATACGACACCTCACCCTCACCTGCACCAAAACTAGCATGGCCCGACATCGCTCTCTCTCTAAATGACTTGGTATCTGTAACACCCCATAATTCTGCTTAATTCTAAATTACGCAAGTAGAGTAATTTAATGGGATTAAATACGCTTTAATTAAATTACGTGAGTAGAGTAATTTAATGTGATTAAAAATGTTTGATTTAAATTACGTGAGTAGAGTAATTTAAATAGATATTATATTAATAAAGAAGAATATGTGTTATAGAAAATTTACTAAGGTGAGTAGAAATTTTCAATGCTGATATGTACGGTCTAGTGACTATATGGACGTACCGGTTATAACTCGACAAAATTAAGAATGAGAGTAGAAAAAATTTTACGAGACTCAAATGATAATTTAGAGTCTACGGTTGATTCCGAAAGGGTCGAATTAGTCAAAATAGTGTACCCGGGGGTACTAGTTGAGTGTCGGGTCATTTTCGGGCTAAACCGGGACCATTCGGGGGCATTTTGGTCTCTTTACAATTATGGGAAAGAAGACCTACGAATTTTTGTAACCCTATATCTGATTATAAGAGTGGTGGCTAGGGTTAGACAGTTAGAGGTACACCGTAGCCATTAGAGAGAGAGAGAGAGAGGCAAATTCCTTAGGCAAGAAGGAAGGAGGGATCATCTTAGGAAGATTTCACCACAAAGATTGTTGGGAAGAAGGATTGAGACACCAATATCATCAATCATCATCAACAACCACGAAATCAGACCCTACAAATCTTAAGGCAAGTGGTTATTTGCAAAATAATTGAGTTATAATACCCATGTTTAAGCTTGAGGAAGAACATGATTTTTATGATATTCTTGGGAATAAACAGTTGATAATAATCCATGATTGATTAGGATTTGCATGTAGGACGTTTTTGAATTACCAAGTAGATTTATATCATAGAAAATTTGATGAGAAATTCGTATGAAAATCTGGTATTTTGATGAAAAATATAAAGAATGCAGTTTTAGGGTTCTTGAATATTATGGATATTTTCAGTGAATTTAGCCAAGATTTATAATGATTTTGTTGTTTTAAATCGTTAGTAGTCATCCCAGAACATGTAGGAATGATTAGAAATTGTTGGTTGTGAATTTAATGGTTTATCATGAAAGTTAGAGATGTAAAAATGGTGAAACCCGTAGGAAGAAGATGAACTGGGTCTGTCACTGCTTGATCGATCGATCGACCCTGGAGTATCGATCGATCGAAGCAGTCGATCGATCGACCATCTTCCTTCGATCGATCGACCCTATCTGAACTATAGAAAGTTGTGTAGAAATTTCTTTAATTGCCGTTACTTAATGGGAACCTTAGAATTGATATTTTTCCTATGAGGGGACTTGGAAATTACCAGTAGGTGTACCATTAGGTTCCTCCACTAATGATTGAGTAGGAATGTTGGAGAAATGGAATGACGGTAGAACGATTGGCTTAGCTGTGAGTTGAAATGGTTAATTTAATTACGGGAAGAGTGAGACTTAATTCCGGAAAGAAAATACCAGTAGGTTAAAGTTAACTTAACTACTGAATTAAGGGACGGGTAACTAGGACCCTTAGAGTTACGCGAATACTCGAATAAATACAATAGTGAGATATGTTGTAATTAATAAGTACGGAGAATATGAGAAAAATATATTACGTACGGGTATGATTTACTAGGTCGGGTGCGTACCTACTAAATTTATATAAATAGTTTGGGTTAAGAGAATATTACCTAAATTAATTATGTTAGGGTCGATGTGACATTCCGAACTAACATAAGACTATTATAAATTTGGGGTCGATGTTTAATGCCGAACCAAACTTTGAACTGGTGCCGCGATGAAAGAGTTCCGAACCAGAATATGTGTCTATACTTATATTTATAGATAGTTGGGGTCGATGAACCATTCCGAACCAACTTTCACTTGGAGTCGATGAATTATTTCGAGCCAAGGGTCCTTTGTGTGTAATAAAAGGATATATTAGTGGTAACTAATATTATATACATTGTTGTGGGATAAAATGTTATATGTGCTTAATCTACAAATTGAGGACAGTAGACAATGAAATGATAAGTAAATGTCTTAGTAATAATTTAGAGCACGATGTAATTATTACAAGAATGAGGTAACGAACAGTAAATGAGTTAACTACGGTTATGGGTAATATAACTAGGTAGACCAAGTTTCCTCGATAGTTACATACTATGTAAGAGAGGTGAGGAGGTTCAAGGGAGTGTGCGAAACCTTAATATGTGTAATCAATAACTTAATTGTGATAACCGCATGCAAAATATTTTCAAATGTTTTGAGTACTAACTCTTGCTATGTAAAATTTTAAAAACCTTTTAGGTGCCCAGCCACAAGGACACCCAGCTTGATTTCATGTCAGAGATTTGGGAGCTGCAGCCAGTGTGGAGGTTGCAGGGATTGTTTAGACGCTTCATCTTTTTCATTTCTAGTGCAGGATCTCAGTTTTATTATTTCTAGTTGGAACATGTCGTTCCACCTTTACTATTACAGTTTATTCTAGTTATGGATTTATAGTTGTCTTTGGGCCGTGGTTTACGACAAGAATTTATTTGCTTTCAGATTTTTATGTACTGAGCATTCATATTTAGTTTTGGTTATGTGTGGTTTGGATTATTTTTTGTTTTAAGAAAGATAAAATTTGGCACTCGTTTTAATTACATTTAGGTGGTTAGTAATTTTAAAAAGGCGTTCGACAGTGATGCTAAGGATGAACCATTTAAGAAACCTATTTATATTAAAATAAGGCTTGATCACCCAAGGTTTAATTAGGCGGGGTGTCACAGATGGTATCAGAGCATCAGGTTCTAGTGTCCATAGGATCTGTACGGCTTACTACGATTCAGCGTTACTTTTGTTTGTATTAGAGCCCTACTATTAGGATTGTTGATAAATTTCCAATTGTTGCGTTATCGTACGCCTGCTCTTAAATTTTGTATAAACTGTGTACTTATACAATTTGAATCTTATTTCAGATGCCGCCAAGGAGACTGAGAGCAGAGAGGGCTGAAGCCAGAGAGGAGGTGAGGGAGGCTCATCAGGAGCCACAGGTACCGATACCACCACCCCCACCCGAGCTAATCTCCACTACTCAGGTTGCAGTGATAGTGGCTCAGGCAGTTGAGACAGCGATGAGGGCAATGGCAGCCCATTTTCCTCAGCCCCAAGTACCTCCCCCTGTGGCACCGGCAGTGCAAGTTCCGACAGGGGCATCTACTTGGCAACGAGTCAGGGAGACATTTCAGAAGGGGCACCCACCCGAGTTTCAGGGAAGTACTGATATAGTGGAAGCGTGCAACTGGAAGAAGAATATCCAGCGCCACTTGCGTATGCTAGAGTGCACCGGAGTACAGGAACAGATGTTATCCACTTTCCGTCTGTCAGGAGCGGCCCTACAGTGGTGGGAGTCAATTACCACCACCGAGGAGAGAGATACTTTGACTATTTCTGAGTTTTGGGTGTGGTTTGACCGCAAGTATTTCCCTCCAGCAGTAGAGTCTGAGATGAGAAAGAAGTTCAGCGAAGTGGTTCAGGGGGATCGCTCAGTTGCTGACTACGAGGAGGAGTTCACCCGCTTGGCCAATTTTGTGCCAAACGAGGTGAGCAATGAGGAGAGGAAGAAGTCCAAATTTATGGAGGGCCTAACCTGGAGAATCAGACAGCATTTAATTGGTAATTCGGCATTGGTAACCTACACAGATGTCGTCAATGCCGCTCTACTACACTGTCAGGATCATCGTTTTCATACTAAGGGAAGTAAGAGGGGTGAGCCTAGCCAACCGGGCAAGGTGGATGGAGGTAGTGGCAGCAGCAGGCAGCGGGACAGTTGGGGCAGGATTCCCGACAGGGGAACCCTGCCAAGAAGTTTAAGCACGGGAAGTATCTCGTCGACCGGCAGGGCCAGCAGGGTCCTCAGCAACCAGTCCCTCAGGGTCGACAGGGCCAGGGAAATCAAAATAGGGGACAACAAGGCCAAGGGCGACAGGGACAACGTCAGGGCCAACAGGGCCAAGGACAAAGACAGTTCCAGGGTCAGTGCTTCACTTGTGGTCAGCAGGGTCACAAGAGCAGAAATTGTCCACAGCAAGACCGGGCTCAACAGCAGGGTGCCCAACAGTGGCAGCAGGCACCATTGGTTATGTGTGGTTTGGATTATTTTTTGTTTTAAGAAAAATAAAATTTGGCACCCGTTTTAATTACATTTAGGTGGTTAGTAATTTTAAAAAAGCGTTCGACAGTGATGCTAAGGATGAACCATTTAAGAAACCTGTTTATATTAAAATAAGGCTTGATCACCCAAGGTTTAATTAGGCGGGGTGTCACAGTATCCTCTCACAATGCCCTTAAAGTGTGACTCGTAATGGAATTAGGTGGTGTAGGAGGTGGGACCCAAAATTACGAAGCATTAGGAGTGTGTGCACTTTCGGGGTTGTACTCTACTACACGATTTCGTGAATGCGGGTGCGAGTAGATTGAGGAGTTTGTTGTGGATTTAAATGGAAGGACTTGAGATATGCTATAGAAAATTTGCTTTTCCTTTTTCTTTTTCTAAATTTTTTTGAACTTTTGATTTTATGATTTTTTGGGGGGCTTTTAAGAATTAGAGTCAAATTTTTGAATTAAATCGACCTAACCTACAAGTCTACCTAATCCCCGACAATGGTGCTAAAAACTTGACGCGACTTTAAAAGTCTTTCTAGTGCGTGCTTCCATCGACTCAAGTGTAAGTCGGCCGCTCAAGTAATAATCAGGTCAAAATGGGTATCGAATAGAGGAACTAAGACGAAGAATCGAGATGATGAATAGAAATAGCGAATAACCCTAATTTACTCTAAAAAAGAGCAAAAGATGATTGATTTGTGACTTTACCTATCAACTAATGCAATTTGAATTAAAGTAATAACTAAACTACGTATGCGAGAATAACTAAATTAAACTTTAAATGTATGAGAGAAAATGGAGTTAGGGTACACTCCCCCGAACCTTCGATAAAGTCATAGGATATTAAAGGTTAAAAAATTATATCGATAATTCAAAGAAACCACAAAATCTTCTCAAAGCATTAATTATATGAGGATTTAACTCCGCACGATAATTAATCAATAACAAATCTAACGTGAATGACTAGATTGTCGATACATATGTTATACTCTCAAATACCTTGGTTATCTAGGGCAAACGGGGTTCAGATATCTATAATACGTGGTTCGACAAAATATCAAACCTTCAAATTATTTCAATAATTTTATTCAGTTTTATACCCAACTGATTACCTATGTTGGATTCAAGTACCCCATCCCTTTAGAAATCTAGCCGGACATGGTGTGACTACTAGAAAATTTAATTTCTACATTGCATGTAATCAATACCATAATGAAACGATATCTAAACATATATGAGGGTCTTGGAATTCCTGAAAAAAAAACATGCAATGAATAGTAACTTCAAGAATAAGGTAAAGAAAGACAAACTTTATTGATGAAAATCTTGTGAATTAATCCATAAATGTATACTTTTGATGAAGAAATTGTAAACTAGGGTTCTTGAGTCTTTCTCCCTATAATTATCTATGAAAAACTAATTAAAAACTGGTTTAATGTCAAACTATAACAATACAAAGTTGCTTTAACAAGAGTCTTAACCTAGTACAACTCTAGGCTAAAAAATATCACCAAAATAAAAATCCCTCTTCAGATAATTTGTAACGATTTTATAGCATGACAAATGTTTTGCTAGGAATCTGTAGCAATACTAATGGTGAATCGGTTCCCTTAAACCGAACCAGTTCTAGTTTTCCAGTCGATCGAATCGGTTCTATAAAAAAATCGAACCGGTTCTCCTTTCAGCCTTCCTTAGTTTTGCCTCTTTGATTCTTCATCTTCAAACCTGCATAACATCTTCACTGTAACTTGAATTGAGGTGCAGTTTTTCCAGTATTCTTATGACTTCAAGATATTTGACTTTTTAGCTGGCCCACCTCCGGAATAAAGCTGAAAAATTACAAAAATTCCCTTCAACTTCCTGTTTCTTGGTCTCTTTCACAGTTTTGAGTTCTCTCTCGCACTAACTTGCATAAATGCATGTAAAATGCATGAGAGATATACAAAAAACACAATACACTCACCAAAAAGTGTTAGTAGAATAAATTTGAGACAAATCTAAGTTATTTACAATGCACGAGATCATAAAAGTATCGAAATTAAGGGGATAAATGTGAATAATTTATGCCTAATCATCAAGCATCCCTAAAAGAGTCTCACTTACTTTAACTTAAATTAATCATTAAATGTGTGAGTGGCACTTTAGATTATGATCTTTCATATTCTTTAGACAAAGATAATTTTTTATCTTCTTATTTGGATGTCGATTGGGTCGAGGATGTGGATGGTTGCAAAAGCACCTCAGGTGGGTGTTTTTATTTTGGGAGTGCTCTTGTCTCATGGTTGAGCAAGAAACAAAAATTGATTTCTTTATCCATGGTGGAGGCTGAATACATAGTCATCGGGATTTGTTGTACACAACTCTTATGGATGAAGAAAATAATGGGAGATTACAGTTTAGACAAAGGCACTATGATAATTTTTTATGACAATACGAGTACAATTCACCTATCTCGTAATTTAGTCCAACGTTCTAGAACAAAGCACATTAGGATACGCGAGCATTTCATTTGTGACTTTGTTGATGATAAAATGGTTTCTTTGAGCTTTGATCTCACTGAGCGTTAATTAGTTGCTATTTTCATCAAACCATTAAATGCCCTTAGGTTTGAGGATCATAATAAGTTTATTAGAATATGATTCATTAATTGAGTTCGAGTTGTTCATGTTGTTCATCTAGTTTAAGGTGTATGATTATTGTTATCTTTTATCTCCTTTAAACTAGATTGTATATGTCTTCTATATTTTTTTTTAATTCCAAAATGATTTTATATTTCCTTATTTTTTTACAAAAAGTAAAATAATAATAATTAATTAAAAAAAATTAGGGTCGCTCGAACCAAGTATTTTACACTTCATAAGAGTTTTTACCTTTCGTTCGAATGAGTATGCGAGTTTCAATTTCTCTTTTTAGTTTATCTTCTGTAATAACCCTCGCTTATGAGACCGTATTTTATAGTAATTACTTAGTATAGTAATTGGAGCCAAGTGTTGGGTTATGATTTGAATGATAATTCAATGTAGAAAGTTGATATTTATTATGAGTTTGCATACATATCATATCTATGGGTAAATATTGCTATGTCATGCCTATTAATATCATCTGAATATAAAATGATATTTGTCTTAATTATGAGACCGGAACCTAAATTGAATTTTAAAATGTCCAAATGATAATTTGGAGGTTGCAGTTGATTCCGGAATGTGCGAAATAGTCAAATAATGTACCATATTGTATTTTGTAGTTTTGGGCATTTTTGACTGGTTGTGCTTTAATTATGCAGTTGCGTATTATTTTATCGCACTATTAGTTAATTAAGTGGGACATTTGCCTTAAGACACGACTTAAGCCTAGTAAGTCTTCTAATTTCCCCTAAATCCCTTCCTAAACCAAAGAGAGAAAGAGAACAGTAGAGAGAAAGCTTTGGAGATTGAGAGAGGCTCTTGCTATTACACCAAGAATTCTGCAAAGTTGCTGAATCAAGGCAAGTTTTTACTTGATATTTGTGTCTTGAGATAAATGATTTGTTGTGGTAATGGTGTATTGATTTTAGTTTAGCAAACTTAGGGTTTTCTTATGTATTTTTGGGTTTTGATCCACTCAAAGATGATTCATGAGGTTTTAGATGATCAATAGTATCATTGATGTTATTTTAGGGTTGGTATATAAGTTTGGTTTGAAGAGATTGGAGTTGGGGTAGAAAATGGAGTCCAAGACTCCATAGCCAATTCTTGGCAAAATCGCTGGCCCGAATCGATTCGGCCCCCTGGGCGAATCGATTCGGTTAGGTCCAGTGCCCAGGTCTTGTGAACCGAATCGATTCGAAATTGATCCGAATCGATTCGGAGTTATGCAGAAACCCAAACCTTCTGACCGAATCGATTCGGTTTCCATCCGAATCGATTCGGCTACATTTCAGAAACTCAAATTTTCTGGCCGAATCGATTCGGCCAAGGGGGCGAATCGATTCGGTAGCCCTGCACTTTTTGAATTTTTTTTTTTATTTTAACCCCTTTTCTTTAGGTTTAATGATTAGGGACCTTCTTAAATGAAGTAAACAGAGGGTTTAGAGTATTAGTTGAGTTGGGTCGACATCCTAGACTCGAAAGGGTTCATCTAGGGTTCGTTTAAGGGGGAATTTAAAGTGATGTTTAGGCATTACTTTCGTCGTGTAGTTTTATAAGGGTCTAGAATATATTAAGGTCAAATTGGAGACTTTAGAATTCAACTCGAGTTAGATTTGACTTGAGGGTTTATACAAAAGCCTAAAGGAGGCTTTGGAAATAACTTTGGAGTCTAAATTTCTTATCGAGGAAGTTATGTCGGTACATATCATGTATGGTCCCGATTTAGCTTATACACTTATTAATATTGGAAAGTTGATAAGGTAAATGATAATTTACTAAATCATGTAATGGGAATTAATAAAATGGATGTTACACACCTCTCTAAATACCATCTTAAGGGAAGTCCGTGCGAGAGGTGAGGCCCCCTGGCTAATGAATGCGGGGTGGATATAGTCCTAGGCCATATGAGCGCTTGTTTTATTTTTCTGCGATGGGTAGGAGATTCTGGGTGTGGTCTTGACTACCCCGCAGGCATATGGCCGCTTCCCGACGTTTTCGATAGGATCCCAGGTTGTCTTATGTTAGGCCCTGGAAGATGATGGTTATTTAGGGACGCGCACAGTGGGGAAACCCGGACGAGCGGTCTTAGAATCGTTATATTTATATTTATGACTATTCTAATTATCGAGTTGGACTCGATGGAACATGAATGCCATAAAGAGCAAATTTATGCCACAAAGAGCATGCTATTGAGATTAGTGCCATATAGAGCACCTGATGATAATTATATTCCTGATAAGGAATGGAAAAGAAGATTGAAATTGAAATATGATGAATGATGTTAAAGGCTCATAAGTACTTTTAATTCTGTTTTAACATGAACTTCACTCTATATAGTCCTTTATCAGTTTTAGTTCCCTATATGAGGTTACCATGATAGACTATCATTCCTGATTATTGTGCATCATTGTCATACCTGTCATTTATCTATTGATCACATATACCCGGCCCTGACCGGTTTTCCTTTCTTGTTCTATATATATATATATATATATAATCCGTTCAGGTGTTCCGCCGCACGGTCGCCAGTAATGACCCTTCCTTCCTTATGTTTTGAGGAGCCGTGACATTGTGCAGGTTTCACGGGAGTTTTGTGTAGACGCCTCCATTTATGTTTCTAGTTATGTTCAGTTATTCGGGCTTGTTTCCCAAACCGTTGTAATTGTATAATGGATCTATTATGTAACACTTGGTACTATTTGTATGTTGGATGGTTACTATTGACCGACGTTTCATTCGGTCCTTTTGTATTTTTGGGTTTCTTATATACGCTTGTGGGGGTTTCCACCCTCTATTTCTATTATGGGTTGTTGAAAATGTTCTCGTTTTAATTTCAAATCAAAGTTTTTGATAACCCGTTTTCTGGAATATAGAGTGGTTATTCCTTATACTTTGCATATTGCTGTGATGCTGAGAATGATATTTATCAATGATTTCCTATTTTATCGGGGTATAGGGTTGGCCACCCTTTATTCCGGATAGCGGGTTGTCACAGATGGTATCAGAGCATCAGGTTCTAGAGTCTTTAGGATCTATGCGGACTTGTCACGTTCTACCGTAGTGTTCTTTGATATAGAACTTAATGTTAGGATTGTTTTGCTGCCTATGTATGCGATCTTCTGCTAAATAGATTGTCTTATATTATGTTTTAACTCTATCTCATCTCTATCTCAGATGCCGCCGAAGAGAGGACGTCCCGCTAGACGTAATAGGGTTGTTGAGGATGAGTTTGGTCCTCCACCGCAGCAGGGGAATATCAGTGCCGCTGAAGTGGCAAATATTGTGGCCCAAGCTGTCAACGCCGCGATGACTGCAGTGGCTCAACAAATGCCACAAGCTCAAGTGAGGGGACAAGAAGCACTAGTTCCTACGGGACCTTCTCAGTGGGAACGGGTGAGGGAGTCTTTCCTTAAGGGACATCCCCCGGAGTTCGAGGGAGGTTCGGATGTTATCAAGGCGAACCAGTGGAAGAGAGATATGCAGCGCCATCTTAGAATGGTGGAATGTAGTGAGGAGAGAAAGAAAGTTCTCGTTACTTTCAAGCTTGTCGGACCGGCTTTGCACTGGTGGGAGTCAATGACGACACCCGAACAAAGGGATACTATGTCCATCACAAATTTTTGGACTTTGCTCGATGGAAAGTATTTCCCTCCCGCAGTTCAGAGGGAAATGCAGAGGAAGATTCAGGATTTAGTACAAGGGGAGAGAACGGTTGCAGAGTACGAGGAGGAGTTTACCCGGTTAGCCAATTTCATACCGGATGAGGTAACTCCAGAAGCGAAGAGGATCTCCAAGTTTGTGGGAGGTTTGCATTGGCGCATAAAACAACATTTTCTTGGAAACCCATCTCTGGTGACTTTTGGTGATGTGATGAATGTTGCTCTACTTCACTGTCAAGAGCATAGATTGTTTGTGCAAAACAAGAAGAAGGTTGTAACTGCGGGGCAAACTGTGAGACAGGGAGGAGTTGGGAGCGGAGGGGGAACATCTTCTTCGTCTCAATCCTCGGGGAACAAGCAGGTTGAGAGGGATCCTCAGCAGGGGGATTCGTCCAAGCGTCAACGTTTCGGTGGGTTTAATGCTGGTGGCAACAATAATAACAGGCAGGGTCAAGGTGGTCAGCAACCACAGGGTGGTAGGAAATGGAGGTAGGGGCCAACAGGGCCGAGGTACGGGACAATTCCGGAATAACCAAGGCAGGAATCAGGATAATACGACAAATAAATGTTTCCAGTGTGGGGAGCTGGGTCACTATAAAAGGGCGTGTCCTCAGTTGGTTGGAGGGCATCTTCCTAGGGCCCCACAGCAGCCGTATGTACAGTTCCCGCCCCAAGCGCCAAATCCGGTTGCTCCTCCTCAACAGGGGAAATTGCAGTACGGAAGGGTTTACTATATTCAGGAGGCTCTGCTTCCTCCAGCTCCTCCTACACCGCCAGCGATCGAGGGTAAGTTTCTCATTCATGGGCATTCGGGTCGAATCCTATTTGATACGGGTGCTACACACTCCTTTATTTCTAGAAGTTTTGCCCAGACTACAGGTTTGATAAAATCTGCTGAAAGTACCTTCACTAGTGTTGAATCCTCTATGGGCGATGGTTCATTGATTTTCTTCGTATGTAAAAACGTAGGAATTAATCTTGGTGACTTGTGTTTTGATGACGATTTTCTCGTCCTTGATATGGTTGGGTACGATGTAATTTTGGGTATGAATTGGCTAGTGAAGTACCGTGCTATAGTGAATTGTTTCGGGAAGAGTATAGTTTTTGCGGTTCCGGGACAGGAGATGTTCCTGGTAGTTATGCCTTGTATGGAAGGGAGCACGAGTGCTTATCTGTATTGCATTGCAGATGACGCATCTAGAGATGTCGTGGTTCCCCTAAAATCTCTTCCAATCGTTAGAGATTTTGAAGATATTTTCCGAGAGATACCGGGATTACCTCCAAGTCGGGAAATAGAGTTTGTGATTGACTTAATGCCGGGAACTCGACCGATCGCCAAGGCTCCTTATCGAATGGCTCCTGTGGAGATGAGGGAGCTGAGATATCAGATTCAGAAGCTACTGGAGCAGGGCTTTATTAGGCGTAGTACCTCATCGTGGGGCGCTCCGGTATTGTTTGTGAAGAAGAGAGACGGGTCTCTCCGGTTATGCGTGGACTATAGGGAGTTGAATAAAGTCACCATCCGGAATAAATACCCTTTACCTCGCATCGACGACTTGTTTGATCAACTTAGGGGAGCTTCCTACTTCTCCAAGATCGATCTGAGGACGGGGTATCACCAATTGAGGATACGAGAGCAAGATGTATCCAAGACGGCCTTTTTGACCCGTTATGGATCTTATGAATTCTTGGTTATGCCCTTTGGGCTAACCAATGCCCCTGCAGTGTTTATGGACCTTATGAACCGAGTGTTTCGGGATTTCCTTGACCAGTTTGTCATCGTATTTATTGATGACATCTTAGTCTATTCTCAGACAGAGTTGGATCACGCTGCTCACTTGCGGTTGGTCCTGCAGAGATTGAGGGATCATCAATTGTATGCAAAGTTTGAGAAGTGTGGCTTCTGGTTGAAGGAAGTTCAATTCTTGGGGCATGTGGTGTCATCCCAAGGCGTGTCGGTGGATCCGAGCAAGGTGACCGCGGTAAAGGAGTGGGGTCAGCCCACGACGCCCACTGAAGTTCGTAGTTTTCTGGGCTTGGCGGGTTATTACCGTCGATTCATTAAGGGCTTTTCTAAAGTTGCTAGCCCGTTGACAAATTTAACCCGGAAAGGAGTAAGATTTGTATGGGACAGTTCATGCCAAACGGCTTTCGATGAGCTCAAGGATAGACTGACTTCCGCTCCAGTCCTGGCATTGCCAAAGCCGGGATTGGAATATCTCGTCTTCACTGACGCATCTCTTCAGGGATTGGGAGGTGTTCTTCAATAAGAGAGACAACCCATTGCATACGCTTCTCGTAAGTTGAAGCCTCACGAGAGGAACTATCCGGTACATGACTTGGAATTTGCCGCCGTTGTATTTGCCTTGAAGATATGGAGGCATTATCTCTTGGGGGAAAAGTTTAGTCTTTTCACCGACCACAAATCGCTGCAATACTTATTTTCCCAAAAGGATTTGAACATGCGCCAGCGTCGTTGGTTGGAGTTTGTGAAAGACTACCAATTTGATATTCATTATCACCCCGGAAAGGCGAATGTGGTTGCAGATGCCTTGAGTAGAAAGCCTGGTGGAGACTTAGCTGAGGTGTGGAAAGCTATATGGAGAGAACTTAGCCTAGAGGATGCGGGAGTGAGAGCATTCCTTTCCGTGATGACGGTTACTCCCACGATTATAGCAAAGATTGTGGAAGCTCAGAAAAGAGATAAAGTTTGTCAAGACCATACACGCCAACTGTTGTCTGAGGGAGCGGAGTCGTACTCAATTGGTTCTGAGGGTGGACTACGCTTCCATGGAAGACTTATGGTTCCCGACAATGGGGAATTGAGACGTACGGTGATGGCGGAATCCCATGGGTCCAAGTTCGCGGTACATCCAGGCGGGGACAGGATGTACCAAGATATGCGTCGTTTGTATTGGTGGGCGGGTATGAAGAGGGATATCTCAGAGTTCGTGTCTCAATGCACTACTTGTTAGTTGGTTAAAATTGACCACCAGCGACCGACAGGTTTGTTACAACCACTCGAGATTCCCGTATGGAAATGGGAGAGCATTTCGATGGACTTTGTTACGGGCTTGCCTAGATCGCAAAAGGGTCACGACTCAATTTGGGTGATTGTCGACCGTTTGACCAAGTCGGCACACTTCTTGCCCGTGCGCACCGACTATGATACTGCTCGTTATGCCCAGTTGTTCATTGAGGAGATCGTCAGACTCCACGGGGTACCTTTGAACATTGTCTCCGACCGAGATAAGATATTTGTGTCCCACTTTTGGCAGAGTTTCCAGGGAGCTATGGGGACTGAATTGAAGTTAAGCTCTTCCTATCATCCTCAAACAGACGGTCAGACCGAAAGGGTAAACCAGATGTTGGAGGATATGCTTCGTATGTGCATACTCGACTTTAAAGGCAGTTGGGAACAATACCTTCCGTTGGTTGAGTTTGCTTACAACAACTCATACCAATTCACTATTGGAATGGCACCTTATGAAGCTCTGTATGGCAGGCCTTGTAGATCGCCCGCTTGTTGGTTGGAAGTGGGTGATAATAAGTTCCTTGGACCTGAAATGATCCAAGATACTTCTTCGAAGATTGAGCTTATTCGGAATCGCATACGGATAGCCCAAGATCGTCAAAAGAGTTATGCCGATGCGGGTAGGAGACATATGCAATTGGAAGTTGGAGACCAAGTGTTAGTGCGAGTGTCCCCGATGAAGGGCATTAAACGTTTTGGGAAGAAAGGAAAGCTTGCACCCCATTTTGTTGGACCCTTCCCGGTAATTGCTAAGGTTGGTCCCGTAGCATACCAACTTGCCTTGCCGTAACCTTTACAACAAATCCATGATGTATTTCACGTCTCTTCTTTGAAGAAGTACAGAAGGTGTGAAGGTGCCCTTTGGCACATTCCTTTCGAAGATATCGAGTTGCAGCCCGATGTTTCTTATGAAGAACAACCGGTTGCTATCCTTGAGTTTGGGGAGCGAAAGTTGAGATCTCGTGTGGTGCCCCTAGTGAGAGTTCATTGGAGTCATCATCATGCAAGCGAATCAACTTGGGAACGTGAGGATGAGATGCGGGAGAAGTATCCACATCTTTTCTCATGAGGTATGCCTGAATTTTGAGGGCAAAATTCCCTCATAAGGGGGGGAGTATGTAATAACCCTCGCTTATGAGACCGTATTTTATAGTAATTACTTAGTATAGTAATTGGAGCCAAGTGTTGGGTTATGATTTGAATGATAATTCAATGTAGAAAGTTGATATTTATTGTGAGTTTCCATACATATCATATCTATGGGTAAATATTGCTATGTCATGCCTATTAATATCATCTGAATATAAAATGATATTTGGCTTAATTATGAGACCGAAACCTAAATTGAATTTTAAAATGTCCAAATGATAATTTGGAGGTTGCAGTTGATTCCGGAATGTGCGAAATAGTCAAATAATGTACCATATTGTATTTTGTAGTTTTGGGCACTTTTGACTGGTTGTGCTTTAATTATGCAGTTGCGTATTATTTTATCGCACTATTAGTTAATTAAGTGGGACATTTGCCTTAAGACACGACTTAAGCCTAGTAAGTCTTCTAATTTCCCCTAAATCCCTTCCTAAACCAAAGAGAGAAAGAGAAGAGTAGAGAGAAAGCTTTGGAGATTGAGAGAGGCTCTTGCTATTACACCAAGAATTTTGCAAAGTTGCTAAATCAAGGCAAGTTTTTACTTGCTATTTGTGTCTTGAGATAAATGATTTGTTGTGGTAATGGTGTATTGATTTTAGTTTAGCAAACTTAGGGTTTTCTTATGTATTTTTGGGTTTTGATCCACTCAAAGATGATTCATGAGGTTTTAGATGATCAATAGTATCATTGATGTTATTTTAGGGTTGGTATATAAGTTTGGTTTGAAGAGATTGGAGTTGGGGTAGAAAATGGAGTCCAAGACTCCATAGCCAATTCTTGGCAAAATCGCAGGCCCGAATCGATTCGGCCCCCTGGGCGAATCGATTCGGTTAGGTCCAGTGCCCAGGTCTTGTGAACCGAATTGATTCAAAATTGATCCGAATCGATTCAGAGTTATGCAGAAACCCAAACCTTCTGACCGAATCGATTCGGTTTCCATCCGAATCGATTCGGCAATGATACGACGCAAATATTGCGTATTTCACCCGTTAACCTACGCGTTATTAGCCCCCTCGGGTATCTTAATCCCTATATTTATGCTCGTTAACCAGACAACCTCGGATTTCTATGTTAACATGTTTTGCAGGGGTTAATTGAGCTTTTGTAGGTATTTGGATGCTTAGTATGAAGTTCGGACGCTTTCCGGAAATGTTTCGTCGACTTTTGCAGCTTCGGGGGCATTTTAGTCATTCCAGCATTCGGGTTTGAATCCTGAGATCTTCACGGAAGTTGAAGCCCTCTGATTTCTCTTCGCGTGGCCGCCGACGGTGCATGATTCCGGGTTGTATCGATGGAGTTATGGCATTTTTAGGATGGTTTTGACATGAAAAGTACACTCAAGGTCACATTCAAGGGCATTTTAGTCATTTCATATTTTGGCTTTTTGGCCCAATGTCTTCTTGGATGTTGTATTCCTCTGAGTTATCTTCGTGTAGCCTCCGACCGTGCCTCATTCCGAGCTATAACGAAGAAATGGCGGCATTTTCCGTAAAACAGTACAAAGCTGCAGAATTCAGACCTGTAGGTTGCGAATCGATTCGGCCCAAAACCGAATCGATTCGCCCCTGCTGCAGAATTGCAGTTCGGAATTCCCCTGTTTCCGAATCGATTCGGACCATTTCCGAATCGATTCGGCCCTCCAGATTTTTGGTTTTCTTCCCTTTTATTACAAGTTTGCCATGGGATATTTTGTATTAAACCAATTCTCTCTCATTTGAGACAAATATAATCAGATTTAGGTTGGTTTTTTTAAGGGTTTTGAGGGTTTTGGAGAGTTTGGCTTGGATTCTTCTTGGTTTGACACCCAATTGTGTTGTAAGTTACACTATTCATCATCCTCTTCCTTAATATAGTTGTTTTCCTTGCTTTCTTTCCTTTTTCCATACCTAGATAAGTTTATTTATTGTTATTTATTGCTTTTATAGTGTAATATTAGTGTAAATTAGTTTATTTCCATGTATTGTCCGTAGATAACGGGTCGGGATTATTTTCCGCCATTTTTGGGCCCCGAACTCCGAAAACTAGGTTTTGCGTAAAATTGCATTTAATTGAAACCTCGCGTATTAAAGTCGGATTATTATGCGTTTAACTTTCTTTGTCATGCAACGTTAGTGTTTATAGCGATTATCCGAATTTAATCCGCGTGTGACCATTTTTCAGTTAAATGTTTTATCTCGCAACTTTGGGTTAAATTCCTTCTTGCGTGATGTTTATGCTTAATTGAAAATGCTCGATTAAATGCTTTGGAGCCTTTATTCTAATTAGTAGTTGTTTAGCCCGTGAATGCGTGTATGCGATCCCGATCCTCGCTTTACTTTACTTTAGCGTTAACTTATTCTTTTCTTTTGTTACCACAACCACACATCACATTTTCTTATTTCTTTTACACCATTTTATTTTCAGAAGTTTTAAAACAATTAAAATCTAAAATTTAATCACTCCTTGTGGATTTCTTACGATACCCAACTTACCGCTGTGCTTGCCTCGCAAGTGTAGTAGTAGCTTAGGTTTTTTTTGTATCGCGGCGGCGAAACACACAACAATTGTGTCCTCACACGAACACACTTTTACCTCCCGATCAGGCTACATTTCAGAAACTCAAATTTTCTGGCCGAATCGATTCGGCCAAGGGGGCGAATCGATTCGGTAGCCCTGCACTTTTTGAATTTTTTTTTTTTATTTTAACCCCTTT
Source organism: Sambucus nigra (assembly GCA_949130495.1). Classification (NCBI taxonomy): domain Eukaryota; kingdom Viridiplantae; phylum Streptophyta; class Magnoliopsida; order Dipsacales; family Adoxaceae; genus Sambucus; species Sambucus nigra. The sequence goes on from OX422208.1 coordinate 78,145,757, forward strand.
TCTTTAGGTTTAATGATTAGGGACCTTCTTAAATGAATTAAACATAGGGTTTAGAGTATTAGTTGAGTTGGGTCGACATCCTAGACTCGAAAGGGTTCATCTAGGGTTCGTTTAAGGGGGAATTTAAAGTGATGTTTAGGCATTACTTTCGTCGTGTAGTTTTATAAGGGTCTAGAATATATTAAGGTCAAATTGGAGACTTTAGAATTCAACTCGAGTTAGATTTGACTTGAGGGTTTATACAAAAGCCTAAAGGAGGCTTTGGAAATAACTTTGGAGTCTAAATTTCTTATCGAGGAAGTTATGTCGGTACATATCATGTATGGTCCCGATTTAGCTTATACACTTATTAATATTGGAAAGTTGATAAGGTAAATGATAATTTACTAAATCATGTAATGGGAATTAATAAAATGGATGTTACACACCTCTCTTAATACCATCTTAAGGGAAGTCCGTGCGAGAGGTGAGGCCCCCTGGCTAATGAATGCAGGGTGGATATAGTCCTAGGCCATATGAGCGCTTGTTTTATTTTTCTGCGATGGGTAGGAGATTCTGGGTGTGGTCTTGACTACCCCGCAGGCATATGGCCGCTTCCCGACGTTTTCGATAGGATCCCAGGTTGTCTTATGTTAGGCCCTGGAAGATGATGGTTATTTAGGGACGCGCACAGTGGGGAAACCCGGACGGGCGGTCTTAGAATCGTTATATTTATATTTATGACTATTCTAATTATCGAGTTGGACTCGATGGAACATGAATGCCATAAAGAGAAAATTTATGCCACAAAGAGCATGCTATTGAGATTAGTGCCATATAGAGCACCTGATGATAATTATATTCCTGATAAGGAATGGAAAAGAAGATTGAAATTGAAATATGATGAATGATGTTAAAGGCTCATAAGTACTTTTAATTCTGTTTTAACATGAACTTCACTCTATATAGTCCTTTATCAGTTTTAGTTCCCTATATGAGGTTACCATGATAGACTATCATTCCTGATTATTGTGCATCATTGTCATACCTGTCATTTATCTATTGATCACATATACCCGGCCCTGACCGGTTTTCCTTTCTTGTTCTATATATATATATATATAATCCGTTCAGGTGTTCCGCCGCACGGTCGCCAGTAATGACCCTTCCTTCCTTATGTTTTGAGGAGCCGTGACATTGTGCGGGTTTCACGGGAGTTTTGTGTAGACGCCTCCATTTATGTTTCTAGTTATGTTCAGTTATTCGGGCTTGTTGCCCAAACCGTTGTAATTGTATAATGGATCTATTATGTAACACTTGGTACTATTTGTATGTTGGATGGTTACTATTGACTGACGTTTCATTCGGTCCTTTTGTATTTTTGGGTTTCTTATATACGCTTGTGGGGGTTTCCACCCTCTATTTCTATTATGGGTTGTTGAAAATGTTCTCGTTTTAATTTCAAATCAAAGTTTTTGATAACCCGTTTTCTGGAATATAGAGTGGTTATTCCTTATACTTTGCATATTGCTGTGATGCTGAGAATGATATTTATCAATGATTTCCTATTTTATCGGGGTATAGGGTTGGCCACCCTTTATTCCGGATAGCGGGTTTTCACATCTTCTTGTTTTTTTCTTTTCATTTCCCCAAAAACCTTTTTAGCATCTATAGGCAAATTTCTCTCTCCACATTTTAGCCCTCCATACCCATTTCTCTCCTATATTTCTTCCTCAAAACTTCATAAATCTTGTTAAATGGTGTTTTTGGAGATCTTGGAGTTCTATTTTTCTAGGATGGAAGGATTGTTTCATGGTTTTCATCGTTTTTGGGTACATCTATTTTATCTACTCACTTTTGCGGATGACATTAATGAGCCAACCTGATACGCGCAACCTGTTAAACACCCAAAACCAATTTGCACTTTCTCTTTCCCAAACTGTATACGATCTACGACCAGTGCCCTAACCCACAAAAGTTCAATAGGTAATGAAATTTGTTTTTTTATAACAGTGGATTGATTCGTATATCTCAACTATATGATTCTTATTGATGAATTGAGAAATTCATACAATATGAGGCTAAAAAAAATTGATGTGTTAGATTCGGGATTGATTAGTGCCGCTGGAGCGAACCCATATCATTTAATGGATGTGGGTCCACGTCAGCGGCACTAACCAATCGTGAATCTAAGACATCTTCGATGTCTTATGAATGTTTGGTTGGGAACTGAAATTTTTTTACTGCAGTTCTCTCTAAATCGTAAACTTTTTTCCGTCGAGATGTTTGGATGGGCTCAGGAGCTGCTGAGGGTGGAGGTTGGGGCTGTGGGTTAAAAAAGAAGTAACGAGTGTTGACCATATTTGATTAAGGAAAGAGAAAGTGGAACCAAATGGGTTATCAAGAGAATCGTATCATTTGGTTCATTTATTAGAACCGCAAGTTATAATCGTAAATTTGATCCGTATTTGAGCCAATTTGTTTGACATATATATGGTTCTCTTTTTTGTATGCAAACATATATATACATATATATATATATATATGTTTGAATAAAAATCCATTTTTGTGTATATTCATGTATTTGACTTCCATTATTGAGCTCTTAGATATACTGTGTCAAATACAATTTTCTTGGGGGGGGGGGGGGGGGGGAGGGGGGAGATTTAATCAATTTTTTCTATTCTCGCATTGTTTTGCCCCCATGTGTGTTGAATTGGTTTAAATTTGAATTTTTCTCTACATTTGTTTTCGAAAATTACTGAAATTGAAACCTTTTTTGCACTTGTGTCATTTTTTTTCCATATTATTTTTTAGCAATTTCATTATTCTTAGTCTTGCTGATTGTTTTTGGGTTGTTATTGTTTTGTATTACAATGGCGGTTCCATTCGATTTGTGTATAAAGATAGGGTGTTAGTGCATGTGTTCACTTTTTTAGTGCGTCACCCTATTTGTGTAGACTTTCTCCCTCTTCCTGAGGAGGGTTCCACTTCTGGAGGACCAGTTGTTCTGTCTTCACTTTTTACTCGTGGTAAGTGGGGGACGTGCCATGCGTGAATAGAGTTCATCCATCTTGGTTTTCATGCACGCTCTATTGCGCATGACATGATAATCGTCCTTTCGTACCTATCACATATGACCATTTACCAATGGTTTTATTTTCGAGGTTGGGAGAATCTTTTCTCCCTACATGATCCTATCTATCCTGAGCTTATTTAGGAATTTTATTTTGTGACGGTAGTGACGCCTCAGGGCCTTATCTCTAGTATTCGTGGATGCGTGATTACGATCATTATTGAGTCCATTATGCGTATTCTTTATCTTCCTTGTGCCCCTTATGAGTGCCCCAATTTTGATGAGATCTTGTCCACCGTTTTTGAGTTGCATCATCCCCGTACTAGCACTATTTTACATTCTGATCTTCTTGCTGATTTTGGGATCCTTAATTGGATCATATGCGCGTGACGTATTCTGCGAGAAAACCATACACAGATCAGGATGGATCACATATTCTTAATGTATGCTCTGAGTTGTGGTGATATCATTAATCTTCATCCTCGGCTCTGTGAGGAATGCGTGTTCGTCTGTTATTCGTTAGGCTCTCCATTTTGTTATGTTCGTTACTTGCACTGTATTATTGCTTCTTGCCTCTTATTGACACTGACATTGATTCAACTATTTATTAGTTTATAGATCGTCATCCTCTCAGTAGGTCTAGTAGTCATCTTCCAAGTGCTCAAAGACCGTATCCTGCGGCTACTCCTACCCCTTCCTAGTCTTCATCTTCACAGCCAGCCCGTACTTCTACTCTTACCGAGTTTTTACCTTCCACTTCTCCCCACCCCTACCCCCCGAAGTCATATGAGTTTAGGTCTCTTCGTTCACAGGTTAAGTAGCTGGTTACTCAGAGGTAGCTGGACAGATATATCATTAGGCCACGTACCGATAGTGCTTTGAGGAAGTGGTTGTGTCCCAAGAGCAATTGCATATGGAGATCATGGCGAAGCTCCCACGTGATCAGGAGCGAGCAGCCCGCACGGAGTCCCTGATTATGTAGCAGTTTGAGGATATGCCTCGCCGGGAGCAGAGTTATTCCACTAGATCATCACTTGGTGTATCTCGAGGCCCGACTAACTAAGCTGATGATGATATTAATGATCCAGTTAGGACGTGATCTTTAAAGCTAGAATAAAGCTGGGTGTACCCCTTTTTTGTACCCATTTTTATACTCGGTGCATTAAAACTTTGTACCTTGTTGTTGTGGGTCCCGCCAGGACATAAGGTACAAACTTTTATTGCCTTGTCTTATTAAGCGAGTATGAAAGTGGGTATGAACGTGTGTAAGTGTAGTGATAGCTTGAAGAGTATAGCTGGACATGAGTGTGCTTATAATTTAGTCAATAATTTTTAGGCTCACCGTCAGGTGACACATGTCCGGTCCGCAGTCTTAAAATGTGGGCTGGTTTGCACAGGAGCATATATATATAGTACTAGTCCGCATTTTAAGAGTGCGGATCGAAAAAGTGTCATTTAGCGGTGACCCTAGAAATTATCGGTTAAATTATGGGCACACTCTCTCTCTCTTCTGCGCTCACTACCAGGTGACACATGTCCGATCCACACTCTTAAAATGCGGACTGGTCCGCACAAAAGTAGTACTGTGTGTGTGTGTGTGTGTGTGTGTGTGTGTGTGTGTGTGTGTGTGTGTGTGTGTGTGTGTGTATATATACCAGTATTGTTCTTGTGATTGTCCTGGATTTTAACGGTACAGATTGGACATGTATCACCTGGCAGTGAACCTAGAAATTATCAAGTAAACTATAGGCGCTCTCTCTTATTTTTGGGTGCACCGTCAGTTGACACTTGTCCAGTCCGCAAAGTTAAAATGCAGGACTGTTTGGACAAGAGCAGTACTGTATATATATAGACAGGCTCCAGTACATACAAAGCATATATATCAATATGTTTAAAATAGTAAACAAAATTATGTTTCGGCTTAATTTTTTTATATACGTTTAAATATTTTATGGAACCCATATAAAAAAATAAGCTTAAAATAACCTTTTTTGCTATTTAATAAAAGAGCGGTCAAATTTTCCCAGCTTTTAAAGCACACTTTAAAAGCTGTTAAAGTTTGACCCATTTTTTTAAAGTAGCAAAAAAAGTTATTTTTAGCTTATCTTTTTTTATATGGGTCATTTGAAATATTTAAATACCACATAAAAAAAATCAACTAAAAAATATAGGTTTTAATATTTTAAAAAATGGTTTGTGCTAGCGGTATGTATACTTGGTATGTATGAGACCCTATATGTGTGTGTGTGTGTGTGTGTGTTGATTCATATTGTGTGTTATGCGTATGGATGCATTAGTTGTTAATTATAATTTTATTGATATATCTTCTACTGATGTTGCATACTCTCTATCATTGTATCTCATGTTATTTCTTAGGATTTATCTACGATAGACTCACTTACAAGTGCAAACTCTATCCCTTTGTCTTTTCCAGACATAAAGGGGAGAATGAGACTGGTAGTTAGGGGGAGTTTTATTATATATATTTATATTTTTCGTATTCTCCCATGTGTCACAAGTATTGTTGTTTTGTGTGTGTAAGTAATATTCTTCATACTAATTCATCCCGATGCATGACATGCGATTCACACAAGATCCAATCAAGCTTTTTAGGTGTCCAGTATCTTTTCCTTTGGGGTTTAGGGTAGGCATTAAATGGATTGATGGCCAGGCATTAGTTTTTTTGTGCTTTGTCCTGGAATAATCAAAAGAGTAGATTTGTAAAGTCCAATTTCCCAATCAATTCAAGTTGTAGTATTAGACTATTTTATTGTTCAAAAAACGTAGTTTTATAAGGAGTTGAATACTCAAGCCTACACAAAAAGACACGTTAGTAGTCGAAATTTGGAGACATCGACCATTGTCGTGTTACTATTGCATTCCATAGGTATATAACCCTTTTTTATTTTTGGGAGAATTTTTTATGAAGCTTTAAAATAATCTTAAAATGTTTTTAGTGAAAAAATTAACAACATAGCATACGTCGTTGCCTCTTCAGCTCGTTAAAACATTGAGATCTAACAGAACTTAGAACAAGACAATTTCATCCCTTCACTGGTTTCTCATTCGATCTCTCATTAGATACTCATCCAAAGATATTGGTACTCTCATTCGAATGAACTTTAAATTATTATCAAATGAAACATTTTCAGCTTCAACTACCTTTTCGTCGGAAATTTCATTGAATAGTTGTTTGAACGAGAATAGGCAAGTTGTTAGATTGAGCCTGCTGAGCTCATTCGAATGATGTAGTGCATTTTTCCAAAAATTAGGGTTAGTCAATTTTTTATGCTTATCACGTTTTGACAAAACCTAATAAAAGGAGGTCGATGCAAAACAGTTATCAACTAAGCTTTTTATGCCCCATAAGATCTAAAAACTCTTTGAAAAACCTCTCCAAATATCTTTGATCATTAGATCATATTTTTCAAATCCAAACCCACATAAACTACATTTTCATATTCCTTAGAGTGTGATGGATTTTAATTAAATAAACAGATCGATTGTATTGTACTATTTGGTGTGATGATATATTTAATTAGGGATGAAAGGGCAAAAGGATGCTCTACTTCCGAGAATTATTGAGGTTTGGAAAAGCAGGACAAACCTCAACAAAGCCTCATCCCCATTTATCCAATTTAGTAAAAAAAAAGGGTGTCAGCAAATAGGAAACGATGGTTTATTGCTTCGACACCTTGATCGCTTACTACAACAGCCAACAAGCTCCCCCTCCTACTTTCGACGAGGGTCAACGCACATTGTTTGTCACTTGGAAGAAGGCGGTGAATGGTGCGGATCCTCACTTACGTGGATGCATAGGGACTCTTGAAGCTCGATGCACAATCACTGGTTTTAAGGACTACGTGCTAGCAAGCGCTCTGAGGGACCGTTAGTTCTCTCCTATACCGGCTAAATATCTTCCTTATTTGGAATGTACAATTTCCATTCTGGTCGATTATGAAACTTCTCTCCACTACTTAGATTGGGAGGTTGGAAAGCGTGGTATGATTATAGAGTTTACTGACCCTGACTATAATACGAGGCAAAGCGCTACATACCTACCTGAGGTGGATGCTCATGAAGGTTGGATAAAGATTGAAGTGATTGACTCGCTAATTCGAAAAGCAGGGTATAATGGTACCATAACCGAGTCACTCCGAAAACGCATCAAGCTAACTCGTTATTAGAGCATGTTATTTACTATGCACTACAGCGAGTACGTCAGCTATGTGAACACTGCACGAGGTGCTATCAACGCGGCCAAGCCCATCAACCATTAATTGTTATAACTCCTTTATTATCGAAACCACATAATTATTAGAGTGTGATGGATTCTTGACTTCTAGAGCTGGTAAAGGAAATCAGTGGACACCGAGGCAAGGAGTTATTGTTAATTCGAGTTGGACTGTACGGAGCTATAAAGAAATGAAGAAGATAACATCTTGATAGGATTGAAGCGTCGAGTCGGTTTGTAAGTCATTTGTGTTCTCTCATTACCCCAAAAATAGCAATTTGGCACACCCAGAAATTAAAAATTTGGCACAATTTTAAACTGGGTCAAATTTTGGCACGGTTTATTGATAATCTGGCATACTTTAAAATAGTGCCAATATTTGCCATTATTTTCAAGTGTGCCAAAATTGAGTACACTCGATTAAAATATAAAATTCCCTAAAAAAATTACAGTTACTCACTTTGATTCTCCCGCTCACTCATCCCTCTCACTTTGATTCTCCTGCTCAACTCTTTCTCTCTCACGTTTTGATCATTTTGGAGTCTTTGGTCTGCCGTTGATCGAGCGCGAAAAGTAGCATCGTGTCAGAACGCTAATCATTATTTTTATTTCGTCTACTCAATACAAAAATCGAAATTACGACTGCACTTGCGATATAAGTATAGCGGTAAGTCGGGTATCGAGAATCCACAAAGAGTGATTGAATTTTAGATTTCAATTATTTATTATTTCAAGAATAAAAATGTATTAAAGTTAAATTACAACTAATTAAAACGAGAGTCAGGATCGCATCTCCGTCATGGGCTAAACAGGCGAAATTAGAATTATGGTTCAAAAACATTTAACCGAGAATCTTTAGTTACGCATAAACATCACATATGAAGGGATTTTAACGCAAAAATGAGAGACAAGCCATTTAATCAAAAATGGTCACACGCGTCTTAAATTCAGATTATCGCTATAAACACTAATGTTGCATGACAAAGAAAGTTAAACGCATAATAATCTGACTTTAATACGCGAGGATTCAATTAAATGCAATTTTATACAAAATCTGATTTTCGGAGCTCGACGTCCATCAATGGCGGACACACAACCCAAACTCAATGTAACTACTCACTACACATGATTAATCTAATTAAACAACTAATTAATAAATAAAATAAGAAATAAGTAAACTAAAAGTAATTTATCTAGGTAAGAAAGTAAAGAACAACAAAGAAATTAAGCTAAAACAGCGAAGTACAAATCTTGAAGACAATAAATAGTAATATTAACTTACAAAGTGGGCCAAACACCTATGAAAATGGAGGAGAGGGAAGCTCCACAAAAATCCCCAAAAATCTGATTTTCTAACCTAACTAATGTAAAAAAAATGACTCCTCATACTTAATACAATCTTTACATACATATACCCAACCAAAAAACAACTTAAATCATGAAATTTGAGGACTTTCAGCCGAATCGATTCGTACTTCAGCCAAATCGATTCTCACCTACCGGTTTGGTTGCTACAAGTTTTCCCGACTTTACGGAAAATACCATAACTTCTTCATTATAACTCAAAATTAGGCACGATCGGAGGCTAAGCGAAGATAAATCAAAGGTCTACAACATCCAAGAAGACATTAGGACAAAAAACTAAAATAAGAAATGACTCAAATGCCCTTGAATGTATCCTTGAGTGTGAATTTAAAGTAAAAAACATCCTAAAAATTCCATAACGATTTGGAAAGAAAGTTTTCGAAAGAAAGTTTTCGACAGAAAGGAAGGGAAAGTTTTTTAAAAAATTTCTTTTCTTTTCTCTCCTTTTAAACTCCCAAACGAGAGAAAGTCACTTTCCTTCCTACTTAAACTCCCAAACGAAGGAAAGGAAACATATTTTCCCTTCCTTTCCTTTCTTTTCTCTCCAAAATAGAACTCGCAAACAAGGCCGGGGAATCGCCTTGGGGGAGAGAGAGAGAGAGAGAGATAACTTAAACCTTAAAGACTTACCCTGCAAAGAAGATATATAGTATTATAGAAGAATCCATACAATGAAAACATAGTGGGTTATAGGATAACAATAATTTCCACTTTCATGGTACCACACTGTCACATACACTTACCAACTCAATGATGATATTAAAGACTTAGATCTATTAACAAATCATAATTTAAAATCAAGATTCCAAATTAGGTGTGCCATACTTCAAACTTAGCTTATAATATCAATGAATATTTTATTGATTATATTTTATGAAATATGTGTGCCTAGAGAATTATAATCCAAAAATTATGAAACACTACAACTAGACAAAAAATCTGAACCATTAAACCCAAAATACATAAAAAAGCCATACATGGGGAGAACCATACATCAAATCTTAAAAATCATAAATCGTACACGGAGAAAAATTCCTTGTATTCTCGTGATAGTGGCATGGTACTGAAATATGATCCACGAATCATAAGAAGTAACAATAAAGATCTATTGTTGGAAGCATATTTGTAAAGTACATGTGTTGTTTGATCTTACATATGGTTGCAATAAAATTATCGTGTCATATATCTCACTGGTTAAATTACTCCAGTGTTGGATACTTAATTGACGAACATATTAAAGAAACAATAACACCTAACATATTCATAAAATCATTTGACAAATATGAATAAAAATACAACAAATCAAAATCATGAATTAAAGAAGTAACAAATTCTAGAATCTTTATTCATTCCAGGTCCAATTCATTGAACAGGGATATATTCAAAGCACAAATCCCTAATCTCAAGACATAAATCCCTAGTTATCTTACTTTCAAGGTGCGTACTATAGTTACCACCTTCCAACATGAAACTAAAAGACATATAATTAAAGCATATCATAATAGAAAAGCCTAATGAAAAATCACAACAATTCCATGTCATAATCGTCATTTCTCACTTAAGCTATAAGTAGAAAGTACATAATGTATCTGTGCCTAAAGCATTCACTCGATAAATGGTAACATTTTGCATTATTCTCATACTTCCTTACAAGTTTAACCATTCTAGTATATTGATCCGCACAACAACTGAATCCCAAATTTACAGAACACATTTTTTTAAATCCAAGATTCTCATTGCCATTCTGCCTATATACACTGCGCAACAGTTAATCGATGCAAGACAATGAACATAATTTGAATAAAAACTCCAGCTAACTACATTTAAAAATGAAAAATAATTTTTCAAAATCATTTAATGATGTTCCCTTCATCCGATGATCTTTGTAATATCATAGTCATGACAACATTAAGCCAACAACTGAAAATACATAGGACGACATATAAGTAAGAACGCAAAACTAAAAAATATTATAGCAGAAACTGATAAGAGAAAACTAAATAAGGAAAAATATAGATTTCATATTTTCAAAAATTAAGCATGAATAAGGTGGGGCAGGGACGAGGGTGCAACGATTCGGCAAACGAAGACCGGTGCAATAATTTAGTGCGCGTGAAAGGATTATTTTGAACATTCGTGCAACAATAACAATAAAAACTCTTTGTACACACTACAAACAAAAACTGATCAAAAGCTACAATTCTTCACAACAATGATACATAGGTGTCATATTTACCAAGTGACCATCAGAAGAAAAGACCGCTGCACAAAAGTACAATATTCCCAGAGATATTTATTCAAAAACTTGTTATGCAATTGTCAAAATGTTGAATGTTAAATGTTGAATTTGGGATCAATATAATTTCTTAAAAGGACACAACAAAAAAATTCTATCAAGCAAAAAAAAACCTAAAATTACATCTATAGTTATAAATAGTCATGTAGAGAAAGTACAAGCCTATTTAAATATAAGATTATTAAAACTAAAAATTGCTAATCTGCTTATATCGCCATGTTAAAAGTTCTTGAAAAGTGTTGGAGAGAGTACCTTGACGAGTTGGGTAGTTGTGAGTTAATGGTCTGTAAATAATTTGGGTGGTGGTGATGTTGATGGAAGAAATAAATCTCCATATTCAAAGATCCAGCCTCCTTAAAGCAATACTAAAATATCACAAAGTCTGATCTACGTGCTGGCGCAACGTATGAACACTTTTCCATAGAGGAAAAAAAAGTTAGTAAGGCCTAAAATCTGAATTTGAGACGTTCTTATTACCAAATACAGATACCCAAATCCAATTTGAGTAGAAAAAAGTTATTGTCGGTTGAACCAAATTAAACACGAAATAAACCAATAAAGGTGAATAAAAATACATAAACCACTTGAGATATATAGTCATTGAATGGGTAATACCCGAGACTTCAAATTTCAAATTGCCAAACGCTTCAACCTATAACACATATATATAAGAACAAAAAACAAGTATACATATTTAAAAGAAGGGAGCCCAAAATCAATTCATAGATTGTTAAATTAATTAGATTCAAATTTGACCTTTGAAAAAATTTGGCATTCGCCAATCACAGTTACAACCTCCCCATTGTTCTCTTAAATGAATAACATTCACCTCAATACACACGCACCATAGCAGAATAGTTGGTCACCTCACAAACCAATAACAATAGTAAAATAAACAAAACCCTCCAATGTATTAAAGAAATAAGTGGATAGATATTGCTTTGTATTTTTGTTGCACAAAATACACATAAAAATGGAAGTAAATTTCACTTAAAATAACAAAATTCAAGTGAAATTCAACATCGATTGTGTTTACACAAAGATAACAACTAATCAGACTCAAATAAAAATCAAAGATACTAACTAAAAACACACAGATCAGGCCCAGAAAATCTATTTTAACAAAAAAAGGGGTTTGGATACTAAAAAGAGAATTGTTTCGAAAAGGATGCACCTTGAACAACGATAGTGACTCATCAATGGTGAGTGATTAAGGCTCATCAAAGACAAATCACCATCCAACATTTTAAAAACAAATATTACGCAGATTAATAAACCAAAATAAGATAAACATACACAGACACACATAAAAAAGCTGGGCATTAGACATAAAAACCTTAAAGTGTGAGATACCTTTGTAATCTTTAAATTGTTTTATATATTTGATTCGTAAACCCATACAACCATAAACTACGATAAACATGCGTTAGACAAATGAAAACACACGTAAGAAAAAAAATAATATAACAAACATAATAAAACATCCAAAACCACATGTTTTATGGGTATTTTGTTACTCCGACAATAATAAGATTCTTCCATTGTAAAAGATACAAAGATACTCGACTTGATCATGTTCTTGAACCAAGTTATCTTTATAATCGATAAGTATATGTATGTGTGATCCCAAAACATAAGAACATCAACCGCCAACCTAAGATAAACCCCTGAAAAAATATACATAGACATTAGATATGAAGATAGAAAATAGAAGCACATGGGCGTATACAACACCACCCATAATAAAACATCTAACGCCAACCATAGATGTTATTGAAATAAGGTAAAATTAAGATTTCTAAGAAAATAATAAATATATCAAATGTGCACTTGTGATAAGAGAAAATAATCGAGTTTCTCACTTTAAGCTATTACACTAATAACACATAACTGTCCACCGTAAAAAAATTCAAAAATACAAACTAAATAATTACCTTAATCCCATAAGTCGATAACTTCCATAGATTAGGCATCCAAACCAACGTCCAAACAAAAGGTAGAAAATCAGTAATACTTTTATTTGCAAAATAATTTATTTAACCCCAAAACAATAGGTAGTCTCAAATAACACCAATATTTATACACACTAACGAATATACAGTATCGGGAAAACATCTATTTGATCTACATAATTAACAGACTTCTATGTGGAATAATAAGAAGCAAAATTTCAGCTGTGATATTCAAACTGTTGTGATATTACCCTAGTAATCAAAACATGTAGAAACGATAAATATGAATAATACTTGCGCATACATAACCTTAACATGAAGACATCGAGACGACAACAGGATGCCACATAACTGAGATTATGATAAAACTTGTTATCATAAAATCCAGGTGCTCAGGACCTAACAATGTTAAAATAATAAATTAGTTTGACCTTTATCATAAATTAAACTATGAAAAATTATTTTTAAAAATATAAGCCAACATGACTTGTAAGTTTTACCTTCGGTGTCATCCTATGTATTGTATACCTGATGGATACAATGTAAAACCCCGTAATTTGGAGAATATGGAAATTAATTATATTGGTGATTTAGAAATTTATTTAATTTGGAGAAATTATTTAATTCAGATGATTTATATTTAATTAATTCAGTTTAAGTTAATTTAAAAAGTGTCGTAATTTGAGGTGAAAATAAAATAATTTTATAAAGTGACTTGGATGGTGATTTTGAGATCACGGTTGATTCCGAAAGGGTCGAAATAATCAAAAAAGTGTACCCGGGGGTATAGTTTGGGTCCCGGGACGATTTTAGGCCAACCTGACACTGTTTAATGGCTTTTCGGTCATTCCGAAGTTTGTGGTTTAGAGAACTCCGAAAATTCTAAGGATTATATCCGATATTTGAGAGAGGAACTAGGGTTAGCACAATCATAATAGAAGATAGGCAAGAGGAGAATAAATCTAAAGCTTCCTACACAGTCTTATATTTCTAATGAACATTGAATCAGGTCAATCGAAGTTCTGTAGAGGGAGTAATCGATGTTTTTACTATAGGGTGTTTGATCAGTCGGCATAGTAATCTACTTGAATTTTTTACGTAACTTTAAACGTATTCAATTTCAATTGTTCGTAGAATTAGAGAGAGAGTCATGCATGCCTGAAAATCTCTATGTCTTAGATTTATAATGAGCTTTGAATCAGGTCAATCAAAGTTCTGTAGATGGAGTAATCAACATTTTATCACATGGTGTTTAATCTGCCATAAAATTTACGACTCGATTCGGTTTACCAGATTTTGATAATTTCGCCTTTTTAAGCTCAGAACTTGCGGATAACTATCGGGGGGATTTTTGGAACATACTTATAATATAATGAGGGATATATTGGATGATAGTAAGCCTTGATAGGTTTGAGACTTAGTCATGTATGCGAGAGTTAAGGCTAAGGCTAGTGGGGCTTAATTGTTAACGTAATAATTCGAAAGAATGAGAATGGATTGTGGAGAGGATAAGGGAAATTATGAGGTAGACAAGTAGGACAATTGTGGATTAACTAATGAATTAACTTAGGAGGTAATAATAGGTCCTTCAGGTAGAGAATAATACTCAAAAATATACGATAGAGAGTATGTATCAAATAAAATTGTACAGTGAGCATTCGAGAGATAAATACTACATATGGGTGATAATCATACGTTGAGTGTATACTTATATGGATTGATTTTTATAGGTTGAGTGTACACCTATACGGTTTTATTATTATAGGTCGTGTGTGTACCTATATTGAATATACATATGTATATGTTGTGTGTATGCCTAGTATGTATTATTATGTGTATGACATACCTACGCTGCTTATTATCGGGGGGAAGTTCCGCGTCGTGGACGGTCTTGTCTTGGTGAGACTATTGGGGGGATTTTAGACTTATACCCAGAACATAGGACCTTGGATACGTACTATCTGCGAATATGATAGTTTCGACAGTTAAATGGGAGCGTAGGTATGTGCGTGACCTATTTGGCTTGGGACTATGTTCGCCTTCCATATGCGTGATTTGTATTTTGGGTTCGAGGAGACATGTTGAACCATTTGTCCTTGATATAGTACGAGAGGTACTTGGACTGATAGCAGAGTACGCTAATGTGCATCACGGTGACCAAGCGAGAGGATGCTATATTATATATATAAAGTGTGTGTGATGTATATATATATACTTTGATGTTTTCTCTTACTTATGTGTGACAATAGTGAGGCTAGATAGTGTGTATCTAAATAAAGATTTATCTACTTATGTGGGATAGTAGTGAGATTATATAGTATCTATCTAAATAATGATTAATCTACTAAAGAGTAAATATTAGGGAGATTAAATAGTGTAAATATAATTAATGATGAATCTACTAATGTGCAAATAGTAGGAAGATGGATGGTGAATATCGAAAATAAAGTTTAAGTAGAGAAACTTAGATGGTAAGGCTTGAGCCATAAAATACGTGAAATGACAATGTGGGTTTAATAATAACAAAGGAGAGGTGTTAGTAATTAAGGGTATTCGGTAGCTTACTGTATGGGCGGTACGAGTAAGTTAAGAAGAATCTTAACTATGATTAAATGGTAGTTCATGGTATTCAGTAACGCACTGTATGGGCAGTACGGATGAGCCAGACTGATTTAAGGCTTATTTGCTTGACTAGGTGGGACGTTAGGTATGCGCTATAGATGAGAGGTGAGGAAACTCAAGGGAGTGTCAGCAGCTTAACACGTGTATCTAATAACTGTTCATTTAAATTGATATTTAAATGCTTGCTAAATATTTTCAAATGATTTTTACATGGGCTCTGACCCGTACTTGCAAAACCTTTTTCCAAAACCTTTTAGGTGTCCAGCCACATGGTCGCCAAGAAGGATGATCAATTCCAGGGATGCATAGCTACAGCACTTGTGGATGCTTACAGGATTTGGAATTAGACGCTTCAGTTACTTCATTCTTAGTGTAGGGTGCAGTTCAGTATTTCATTGGGGCGTGTTGGCCCTTAGTTATTTCTTTATGTCAGTCAGACTATGTATTCAAATTTTATTTATATTGAACTTTTATTTGGATTTGGGAACCGATGGTTTATTTGGCATTATTTTATACCCGTTGCTTATCGGATGATTGTTCAACTTATTCATTTATTACATGGACGGTTAATTATTATATTTGTTTTCGCATATTATTTTGTTTAATAAAAAGATAAAATTTGGCACCGACTTTTTTAAATACTAGGTGGTTAGTAAATGTTTTAAAAGTTTTCGACAATGATGCTAAGAATGAACCAAATGGGAATCCAGTTTTAATTTAATGAATGCTTGATCACCCGATATTTAATTAGGTGGGGTGTCACATACAACTGTACCAGATATGTTGATCCAAATATATGTTGAACCAAACATGAAACATAAAACTAAATCCCTAGTTGTACCAAATTCATAATCATTTAATCCCAAATTAATCAACAACAACAGAAATACTTAGGGCTAAAAGCTAATCCAATGAATTAATCAACAACCCAAAATTAAGAACATAAAATGAAAAAAACTTGGGACTAAAAGCTACTCCAAATATATCCCACTTAACAACACAAAATTAAGAACAAAAAATAAAAAAATACGAATCAAACGAATGAAATTAATCCATCAACACCACAAAATGAAACCCAATGATTCGATCAACAACACAAAATAAAACAATAATAAAACTTAGTTTAACAACACAAAATGAACAACACAAATTGGAAAATCGTACCTAGAAAAAGGGGATGGAGAATTGGGAAATGAAGATGAAGATTCACTCGCACTGGGAAAATTCACTTGAGTTGAGAGAAAGAAGGGTGACAAAGAGAAAAACGGGGCAAAAGAAGGGGAAATAATGTTGTGTGTTTGTGAAATTACTAATTTAGTCCTTATTTTGAATTAAAGTAAGAGAGGGAAACCAATTACTAATGAGGCAAAAGAGGGAGGAAAGCAAAAATAAAGGGTTAAAAGAGTAAACTAGAATAAAATATTCTCAACTCTCAATTTCTAGCTTTATTGGCACAATCCTCACCATAAAGTGTCTTATAACTTATGGAATGTTAACAATATCACGCTACTATATATATATATATATATATATATTAATTATTGTGGGTGATTTTACTTTTACGAGTATCGTAAATGCTTAAAGTGATATAAATTATTTGATTTCTCCTATCTTCAATGTACAAACTCATTACTTAACATGTAAAAAATATAAAATTTTACAAATACCTTCGGTCTCCATAACATTGCTGCCTTCCCCGTTATTTTTCTTGCTTCATGGATCTACAAATTTCACAACGTGACTTGTAACCCTTGTTTCAATGATTTTGCTTTATGCCCCCATTAATAAATCTCTAATTTCAGAAAGAAAAAAAAAAGAAAAAAAATGGATCAAATACCAAAAAGTCCCTCAAACATTTTTTAATACATATTTAGACCAAGCCTTTTGCACCGAAAAGTCCCTTATTCTCTTATCTTTAAAGGTCCGCGCCAACGGCATGGTAAAACCTTTTTGGCATGGTGAAAAACTTTTTGGTGCAAAATAAAAAGGCTTGGACTATAAATGTATTAAAAGAAGTTCAAGGGACTATTTGGTATATGCCCAAGAAAAATCACTTATTTGATATTTTCTTTTTATATTTTTTTTCAACTTTCAAATACATGGGTATGTTTTATAAGCTCGGTCTAACCATCACTCTTCTCCCTTCTTTCTCATCTTATCGTTGCAAACTCAAAACCCATCAACTAAATTGCTTTACCGATCGTTTTCACCAAACGGTTCAATTTCAATTCACACTTCACTTTTCTTTTCTTCTGTTTTTTTGCAGGGTTTGAAAATTTGATTTTGTTGGTTTGGTTTTAAATAGCAACAACCAACACAATCATGTTCAAAATCTTCGACAAACCTAAGCAAGAAGCAAATGCCGTTGCAACGTTAGAAAAGTTAAATGAGGTGTGTTCTTTATTCATTAATAATGCAACCAAATTGTGTTTTGTTATCCAATTTTGTTTGTACTGCTTAAACTGTGACACATGAATTTTTCTAGCTGAAATTTGTTTACCCATTAATGGGTATTTTAACTTTTAAATTAATTGTTGGTGTTTTAATATATCACATTGGAGGGTTATGTTAAGTTTCATTAAATGTGGTCAAACAAATTTAAATTCGATTTTTGAGGGGTTTTGTATGTGTTCCAACACTTTGAATTGCTAAATGTAGTGTCTAAGACCACAATATGAAAATATCACATTATAATATAACACTATTACAGTGTTATATTTACTAAATTATGTGGTGATATGACTGCATTTAAGTATTTTTAAAGTATCACTTCATTTGGTAGTATAACAATATCATATAGGACCGTATACTAGATCATGGGTGGTGATATTCCCACCACAAAATAAACTCCAAAACACCTAAAAGCAAAAAACCACTTTTTCTACCAGTGGTGATATTCCCACTCCTAAATATTCTAAAAAACACCACTATCTCCAAAGCACCACAAAAATACACCTTATTTCTTCCTAACACCACAAAAACCCAACACCCCAATTTGAAACCCCGTTATATAAACCAAAATTAAAAATTGACTCATTTTTTCCCTCCTTTCTCTCTCTCTCTCTCACTCTTTTCTCTCTGCTCCCTTTTGTCTCTCTACTTACTCAAACCAAATCCTTATTCAAACCATTAAAACATAACCTGGTATGTATTATAAAACTCTCTAGTTTTGCATTTATGTTCATGCGTAATCTATACCTGCATAAAACCCATTCGAACCCCCATGAGTAATAAAAAAGTTAAAAAATCCTAATTTACGTTTAATCTCTATTTTTTTGTTGAACCTGAACCCTAAACGTAAAAAAATAGAATACATATGCGTTGGATTCCACGGTATCCTGTCACTGGAGAAGGTGACTTTTCGTGGCCAACTCAGGCCATGTATTCCGCACTCACTGTTACAATAAACCGTCCAATGTGCAAAACCTAAGGCCTACTTGGAACGTGGTTTACAACATTCCACGATTTTGAGTGGTCGTGGATATTGTTCTCCATTTTAAATGCATGTTCCCAAATTTATTCATTTCTATATCCATTTTAATATGTTAATCTCAAACAAGTATTCTCATTTCAAACAAGTATTGCATATCATAAATGGGGAGAGAGGGTAGACCACCCATGACTGCATTAGAAAGAAAATGAAAAAAGAAAAGAATTACAAGTAAAGATGTAGAGGATGAGGTGATAGGTGATGAGGTGGATGGTGAGGATGTGGTTGGTGATGGTATGGTAAGCGATGAGGCGGTGCTTGTGAGGGTGCAGTGGGTGAGGATGTGGTAGTTGATAATGAGGTAATAGAAGATGTGGTGTCGATGGTTGTTGAGGGGGCTGTTGTTGAGGGTGCTAGGGGGATAGTAGCTCTAGCACGTCAAGAGGTTCATCTACGTCGTTATCTTTTGATGATGAAGACATACCTAAAGGGGTATCTTCTTCGGCCCCGGTTCAAGAAAAAAAAAATAAGGACGAAACCAAGAAGATCCGATGCACAACCATTAGAGGGGTTCTTTCCTAACAACCTTGAGTTGTTAAAGCATATTTATAATCATGTGTCATATGATATTTGGAACCACGATGAAGAACGAGGTATGATGAAGTGTGTATACCATTATAAAAAATTCGTGAAGTGGAATATAGAGGAAGAGGACGAGCGGATGGTGAATGTGGTAAAGGCCTCGGGATTATGGCTTCGATAAAAAAATCTTATTGGTTTATTGATCATATCCTTGTATGTGCATTAATTGAATGGTGGCAACCCGAAACTAATACGTTTCATATGTTGTTTGGTGAAATGGCCATTACACCAAATGATGTTTTTCATTTGTTGGGGATAGCAGTTGAGGGGGATAGTGTGTATGGGGTGATCCCGAAGATGCCTGAAGATAGGGCTACATCAATTAAGAAGTTTTCTAAGTTGATCAGGTCATCGGTGAAAAATGTTGAGGAGGAGTGCAATTCTTTTCATGCGGTACCGTTTTATTGGTTGATGAAATTATGGAAGGATAGGGTTAAGGTTATAGGTGAGAATGCAAAGGCTAAACACATTGATCGATGTGTGCGGTCTTATCTTCTATTTATGATAGAGTGCCTTCTTTTCCTGGACAAGTCGGGGACCCGAGTCCCGATATATTACATTCAATCATTGAAGAACTTGGAGGAACTAAAGGACAAGAACTGGGGAGGTGCCCTCTTATCCCACCTATGCCGCCAACTGGGGATCGTATCCAGGGCTAGTGTACGCCAAGTTGCTGGATATCCCCCTTTTCTAGTGGTAATCTGTATATATTCTTTATCCTAATATATTCCGATTTATCATATTCTTCTTTAAATGTTTAGCTTATTTAAAAATATTAATGGATACATGATCACTTCAATTTGAAGTGTAGTGTTCGTAAGTCTGATCATACGAAGGCTGAGCCCCGAATTTGTAGGTGGAAGGTGCAAATCGTATCGGTTGACTCGAAAAAGCATTTGCTTGTTATGAGGGAGACTTTGGATGATTTAAAAGTTCATAATGTGAGTATCATGTTTTAGTTATATGATATGTTTTAGTTAAGTTTACTGTTTATAATCATGTTTTAGTTAAGTTATTTTTCACTTACATGATGATTTAAAATGTAGGTTGTATGGGATCCATACAAGGAAAATGTTGAGACCTGTCCGTTCCAAGAGATATCGTGGTACACCGATATTCTCATATGATATGATGTGGCCGAGCCATATTATCCTGAGCAAGTGCTTCGTCAAGCCGACCAGGTCCAAACTATTCCACGCCTTCCCATGCGCCCAATTAAAGAAAAGAGGGGTAAGACTGTACAAGGTGGCATATGATAATGCGAAATGGTACCAGGAGAACTGGGTTGACCATGTCCTCAATGCTACTAGAAGATCTATACGAAATTATTTTCTCTCCTTTTATTTTCTCTCTTCTCTCTCTTATTTTTTTCTCTCTTCTCTCAGAGTTCCAAAAACTTGTAAATGTAGAGACAAAGCTTCTTTTTATAGGCTGAAAGAAGGATCTCGAAGGTTGATTTGAAATCAAGGGCTCAAATTATTTAGAAAATAAAATGCTGGTATCTAATGGCTCATAAACGACTACACAAGACATCATTCTGATTGGTTAAAACAACAAGGATTACTTAATAACACATGTAGATCGTTGATTACACTTGATCTAAAGGATATAAAGAATGCGCTGAAATGTGAGAGTAAAGAAATACAATTGGAAACAATCACACGCGAGCACATGTTGCTCTCTAAATGCCCATAAAACGCATGTTTTGAGTTTATTAAAAGTTCAATTTTGAACCACAAATCTTTGTGCCGATTTCATATTCTACCCAATCCATTTTTTAGGAACTTTTAAAATACATATTTTAACCCTAAAACAATTTAAACCTTATTTTAATTATTTAAAAATAGATTATAATTGTTTTAGGTTCCTAAAAATTATAGTAAAATAATTTTAATTCCAATTAACTCATACTAATAAAAAATTATATGAAATGCAATCCTATGTGTTGTGACTGTGTTGGTTTTCTACCTTTATGATTGATCTTTGTTGTTGTTGAGGTAGCACATAAAGAGGCTATCATGCCCTTGTAGGAGGGACTCAATTTTATCTATATTTCCAAACTAGTTGAGGCTCCTATAAAGTGAAGACTCAAGTGAGTCAACTATATAGTGTGCTTTAATCTCCCCCTTTAGAATGAGAAAGGAAATCTCCTTTGAGTCATCTAGAACTCGTAGGGATACAAAAATTAAGAAAAAACTTATTCCTATACAAAATTTCTAACTACCCCATTTCCTAGAAACCAAAAAGTGCATAACTCAACTATGAACAAACCCCTAAGCAAATATGATGGTGCTTGATTCCTGGAAAATAAGTTTTTTCTTAATTTTTGTATCCCTACGAGTTCTAGATGACTCAAAGGAGATTTTCTTTCTCATTCTAAAGGGGGAGATTAAAGCATTCCTATACAAAATTTCTAACTACCCCATTTCCTAGAAACCAAAAAGTGCATAACTCAACTATGAACAAACCCCTAAGCAAATATGATGGTGCTTGATTCCTGGAAAATAATACAACAACTAATGGCAAAGATCAAGAATTAGTCAATTTATACATTAACTGTCCTGATGAACTCAAATATCTCCCCCCCCCCCCCCCCCCAATTTTGTCTCAAGTGGACAAAAGGTGAAAAACATAAAATGAATATAACAAACAAGGTAAACATCATTCTATCAACCTAAATCATATAATGGGTCACTTTAAGGGTCTCCTAGATAAAATAGAGATAAAAGGCATCTTTTGTCATTTATCAAATGACCATGCCCTATATCCTCAAAGACCAATTATAAGCGTGAAAGTAACCGAAGGATATGATAGGTGATAGATATCCAATCAAGCATAATCATACCGATAGATTTCCTTAAAGATTCAAAACGTAAATTATCCAAAGGTTTGGTGAACAAGTCAGCAAGTTGATGTTCAGTGGGTAAATAGTTAATCTATAATTCTTTAAACTCAACAAGTTCACGTATAAAATGATGTCTAATATAATATATTCAGTACGTGAATATTGAACAGGGCTTTTAAAGATCTTGATTGCACTTTTATTATCGCAATATAAATTTAGTTTTTCTTCATTAATGTTATAGTCGTTAAGCATTTGCTTTATCCATAACTGGGCACAATAACTTCCTGTCGTTATGTATTCTGATTATACTGTGGGAAGAGATATATAATTATGTCTTTTACTTCTCCACCCTAATAAGTTATTACCTATGTAATAACAAGTACCAGAAGTGATTTTTCTATCATCTGAGCATTAGGCCTAGTCAGCATCGTTGTATCCTACAATTGCGTTTGTGGTGTCTTTTGTGTACCATATACCTAAGTTTATCGTTCCCTTAATATATTATCATTAGTTTAACACAGATAAGTTAACTTTCCTTAAGTGCATTTTAGTAACAAGCGCAAACACAAACAATGTACAGAATATCGGGTCAAGAAGTTGTTAGATATATTATACTGCCTATCATACTTCTATATAGTGTGGGATCAATAAGTTTCCCATTCTCATATTTGGAAAGTTTCTTATAGGTGCTCATGGGAGTCCTAGCAACTTTAGCATTATCTAAACATAACTTTTTAACTAATTCAATTGCGTATTTAAACTGTGATATAAATAACCCAACATCTTTTTGCCTAACTTAAAGGCTTAAAAAATATTGAACCTCCCCCCATAACCGACATTTGGAATTCCCTGTGCATAATTTTTTAAAACTTTAACTTCAAACTAAGAAGTAGATCCAAATATAATGTCGTCAACATATACTTGAGCAATTAATACTTGTTTGTTAAAATACTTGACAAATAATGCTTGGTCATTTTCGCCACGTCAAAAAAATTTATTGATTAAAAAAGTTGACAAACATTTGTACCAGGCCTGAGGGACTTGCTTTAAACCGTATAATGCCTTTTTTAACCTAAAGACATGGTTTGTATAATAAGGATTAATAAAACATTTTGGCTATTCAACGTAGATCTCCTCTATCAAAATGCCATTACAAAGGCGGATTTAACAACCATTTGATAAAGGCTGAATTGTATGTGACATGTTATGGCTAAGAGTAAGTGAGCAAACTCGAGGCAAGTGACCGAGGCAAAGGTCTCCTCAAAATATATTCCTTCAACTTGAGAGTAGCCCTGGGCAACTAACCTCATTTTATTCCTAACTATCATCCCTGATTCGTCGATTTTATTTGTAAAGATCCAACGAGTGCCAATAACCTATTTATTTTCTGGCCTAGGGATGAGATACCACATGTCATGACTCTTAAACTCACCTAGATTTTCTTGCATAGCTCAAATCCAAAAGGAGTCACTAAGTGCCTTATTTACATTCTTTGGTTCTACTAGAGAAATAAATAACACAATGTGGGCCACGTTACGTGATTGGGATCTCGTACGCACAGGCTCTTTAGGGTTACCAAGAACATTATCAATAGGATGATCTTTAGAAAACCAATTAAATACTTGAAGGGTCTTAGTTGGTAAAGACTCAACTATCTCTGGAGAGTCATAGGTAAAACTATTTTCAAACTTGTCTACGATAATTGATCCTTGATCCTTACTCTCAACATTAGTGTGACTCACTATCACATTTATCGATTCCATGATTACTTTGGTACACAAATTATAAATGCAATAGGACCTACTGTTTGGGGAGTAACCCAACAATATGGCTTTTATCGACTTGGGTTTTAAACTTAGACAGGTATTCTCTGTCTTTCTAAATATAACAAGTACTCCTAAATGTTTAAAAATATTTCAGATTGGGCTTTTTAACATACCAAAGTTCATAGGAAGTTTTATTGGTGTTTTTCTGAAGATAGACATGGTTGATGATATGACATGTTATTTTAACTGCCTCAACCCAAAAGTATTTTGGTAAATTCTTAGCATGTATTATTACCCTCGCCATTTCCCGAATTGTCCGATTCTTACACACGACAACACCATTCTATTGAGGTGTTGTAGGACCACTGAACTCATGTTGATAACCATTACCACTACAGTATTATGTTACACTTGAGTCCTTAAATTCACCTCCTCTATCACTACATATTCGATTAACTTGGGTATCTTTTACATTCTCGATTTTGAAAAGGATTTACAAAAATTCTCGAATTATTCCAAATTTTTATTTTAAAAATGCTACCTAAGTGAATTGAGTAAAGTCATCACAATGACTAAAATATAACTGTTACCATAAAGGCTCACAATTGTCTAAAGACCCATAAGATCCATGTGGATTAGCTCTAGAGGTTTAGATGTTAAAATGTCTTTAACTTTCTTGTGAGTAGTTTTAATAATTTTTCCATCCTAGCATGACCCACAAACAAGATTTGAAATTATTTTTATTTTTGGTAACCCTCTAACTATATCCTGAGATATCAATTTTCTAAGACTATCATAATTAATGTGGCCCAACCTATTATGCCATATTTCATTTTTATCAAGTATGGTTATCTTACAAGTCTTATTACCCGAGTTTACTGTGTAGCAGTTATCTGGGTTCCTGTGACCTGTAAGGTACAACCACTATTCTCATTTAAAATCTTACAATTAGTTTTTGAGAATGTAACAGTGTGTTTTGAGTCAAAAAATTAAGACATACTAAAAAAATTAGCTTTAAGACCTTTTACTAATAGGACATCTTTGAGAATAGGGAATATCTTTTCTTGGAGTGTTCCTTTAACTATGATCTGAACTGATAATTCGTCTCTGAACAAAACATTCCCTCCTAAGAAGTTAGTCTTATTGGATAATTTAGTATCGTCTCCGATCATATGCTTGAAGCATCCAGAGTCTAAGTACGAACCAAATGCAGTGGTCTCAGCTTTTAAAGCGCTAACCACAATATTGCACTTCAGTTGGGGTATTAGATCGTCCTTTCTAACCCCAATAGCTATAGTTCAAAATGTTTATGAGCTTTTGGTTTAGAAACAGATCTAGGACTCTTTCTCTTAGATTGCTTGTTAGCATGAGATCTTTTTTTCCTACCTCTGTAATTAGAGTTTTTATTAGGTTGTTTAGGAAGTGCATAATTATTCCTGCTCCGCCTAAAATCGTTAAAGTTTTTATAAACGGATGAATTATAGACAGGCTTATACAATCATTTTTTAAAACACTCAATAAAACAGTGTCCATAAACATCGCAACAAGAACAATATTGATGGCTCGACGATTTTTTCACATTTTTAAAACCTTTAAAAAGAGGTTTATCCATTTGTTGGACATTGACCTTAGGTCTAACTGCAATAGTTTTAAACATGGGATCACATTGCCTAATAGGGGGCAGACATAATTAGCCTTATGTTCAATAGTTGGCTTAGGATGATTTTCTATCTGATTGTCTGGCCACTTTTTCTTATTATCAAAATCTTTCTTTAAGGTTTGAAAATCTGGATGCAGGGCATCTGGTGTCTTCCAGAAGAAATAATTTGCACATGTTGAAAAGTTTCAATTTGTGTCTTAGTTTTCTGATCAAAACATAAACCAGTTTTATCTTCAGAATTGGTTTTGGTTGATGCAACACAGTCTTCAAAACAATTAGAATTATTTTCATACTTGAAAATTTCTTGAATACAGTTGAAGATTTTTGTTTAGATTATTCTAATTCTATAAAAGTTGGCTTATATTTCTTTTACAAAACCTCATTTGATTCAGAAAGTTCTTCAATTTTTTTAATAAAAGATTTAGCTTTCGTTTTATAGGCCAGACACTGATTTTTGTAGTCCTCTGCGTTCTGATTCACCAATAGGCTTAAAGATTATACCTTTTCAGTTAAGTCCTTGATTGTATTTTCTAGTTTAGTGCTCTTCGTAAGAGTCTTAGTGTATAGTGTGTGAATGTCGGGGAGATCATCATTATCGGACTCATTATGTGCAGTTTGTGTGTTGCCCCCTAGCGTTTCATTTGTCGAACTTACACACCCATTCAATTCATCATTAGTACAAATAATTTGACTCACACACATCGTCGAAGAACAATTACTAGTAATATCTACAAGATGTGCATTGTTTAAGCAAAGAGTAGTTAACTAGAAGTAGACCCAACATCATCAGACATTAAATTATTAGGCACGATAGCATCTGGTTCAACATTATTCACAAATATATCATCATAATAGACAATTTTTACAAATAAAGACATGCATTGATCAAAAGATTTGGAAGACTCGGGCTCATCTTCTTCACA
Source organism: Sambucus nigra (assembly GCA_949130495.1). Classification (NCBI taxonomy): domain Eukaryota; kingdom Viridiplantae; phylum Streptophyta; class Magnoliopsida; order Dipsacales; family Adoxaceae; genus Sambucus; species Sambucus nigra. The sequence goes on from OX422208.1 coordinate 78,172,547, forward strand.
GTAACTTGAGTCATCCCATGTCGTATTGATATTAGCTTTAGCAATGTTATTTAGTTTAACCCACAATTAGTAGCTATGTGACCCTTTTTAACACATTTATAGCATTGATTGTTTCTAACGTCTCTTTCATGTCTGTTATTGTTCTCATTTCTTTGTTTGTTATGGTTTCTCTCATGAGGCCTGTTATTAACGTTGTTTTCATTTCCAACTTTCCCTTGTTTAGAAGCAATAACGTTTCCAAACTTTAAAATTTTCTTGAATTGTTTTGACATTAGGGTTATCTGGTTATCTAAACTCTCTAAATCACAGTCATCATCAGAGTCCAAGTTTATATTGGGCATGACACATTGAGGTGAGGTCATTTTAGACTGAAAAACTAAATTGGAACCGAACTACCTTTTTTTATTATTGGAAAGATGTTTTTTAAACTCAAGTTTTATTTCTACCGTCCTAAGTTTGCTAGTGAGGAGTTCAGGGGTCAAGTATGGATCATTTATCATGTCAATTGCATACCTTTTGTTATCAAACTTAGGGGGAAGGGACCTAAGAATTTCTTACACTATTTCTTTCCTATCATACATGATTCCATTTGCATGAACTTTTGTAATTATATATCAGTCAACCTGATACAGAATTCGTCAAAGGTCTTAGTCTCATTCATAAGTAGGGTGTTATATTGTTATATTAAAATCCGAGTCTTGGATGCCTTAACACGGTCATCACCTTCGTGAGTAGTGACTAACATGTCCCAGACTTCCTTAGATATAGTTCAAAAAGATATGCGTTTGAATTCGTGCTCATTAACAGACATGAATATAGCATTTTTCCCTTTTATTATTACTTAAGGAGGCCTATTTTTCTTCCTTAGTAAACTCATTGAAAAGTTTTTTAATTCTTACAGCACTACCCTCTGCAACAAGCTTAGTTGGATGTGAACATCCATTTTCAATTGCTTCCCAGACATCATCTCTAAATGTCCCTTTGATGAAAGCAATCACCCTTACATTCCAGTAAGGAAAATTGTTCCCATCAAATAGGGGAGGTCGGGACAAATTTCAGGACGCTCGAACTTTTCTTCCATAAGAGATTTTTAGAACAATTTCAAAGTATAGGATCAAAAATTCTAAAAGATTACAAAGAACTGATATTAGTTGAAAAATCACTATGTTATTCTAACAAAAGTTAAAAAGGTTTACGGAGTTCTGAAAATACTTTTTGACGAAACTATCACTAAAATCTTTTTAAGAACACAAGATGTGTTAAACAGATTAATGAACGATTTATTTAAGTCTCTTGGAAATAGGTTTAAGAATAAACCTAAGTCTGATTTACAAAATATAGCAATGAATAAGTCTGATTTGCAAAATATAGCAATGAATAACTAAAAAGCACACAAAAGAGACAAGGAATTTAACGTGGTAAAACCCTACCCAATAGGGAAAACATCCACGGTGACCTTTACGCCAAAAATAAAATCCACTATAAACAGTTTTAGGTTACAAGCATACAACAAATCATTCAATCAATTCCTATTCTAAGTCCAGAAATACACCTAAGCGAGAATTCACTCCTTCTAGGCATCCCTTCTGAATTCTTTAATAAACTGGATTGTCCTTTCTTTATTGATGTCTATGCTCCCTTTCTCCTTTTACACGATGTCGACTCAGTAGTTAAAATCTATCAACCAACAACACACTTTAGTGTTAGTGGGTGATTGTGTAGTGAGTTATGTGCCTAAATGTTATGCATGTACTCTCACACGCACCTAATTACAGATGGATTTTATGAATTACAACAGATCTAAGTATGAAATTTATTTTTACACTTTTGAAATTTAGACTTATTATTTTTATAAAAATGTTTCAAGATTTGATTTCCTTCTGGATCTTTAAAACTCAGATCCTTAGAACTTATTTATAAACATAACTTTTTAAAATGAAAAATTTCTCAGATTTGAAACATGCAATTCATGATTTCAGTTTGTGAAGAAATAAGAGATGTTGGATTAAAAGGTTTTTAAAACTTTACACAAACAGAATCCAACACGACATTATGATTTCTTAAAATAAGAAATCAAAACAGCCTAGAAATCTAAATGTGACCGTATCACTGTTTTAGATCTTTGAGTTTTTAAAAAGAAATGAGATCATAAACGTGTGAGGTTGTTGAGACAGAAATTTCAACTACAAGGAAAATAAATCCCTAACACTCAGAATGATTTTCTGAAATAATTTGACAGAGTTTCTATACAAAATTATTTTCTTTCCTTTTATTTTCTCTCTTCTCTTAGAGTTCCAAAAACTTGTAAATGTAAGGACAAAGCTTCCTTTTTATAGGCTGAGAGAAGGATCTCGAAGGTTGATTTAAAATCAAGGGCTCACGTTATTTAGAATTTAAAACTTTGGGATCTAATGGCTCCTAAACGACCGCACAAGAACTCTCACAGATTAGTTAAAATAAGAGCACAAGGATTACTTAAGAACACAGGCAAATCGTTGATTAGACATGATCTAACGAGTATAAAGAATGCATTGAAATGTGGGAGTAAAGAAACACAGTTGAAAACAATCACACGCAAGTACGTGTTACTCTCTAACTGCCCATAAAACGCATGTTTTGAGTTTATTAGAAATTCAATTTTGAACCACAAATCTTTGTGTCGGTTTTGCATTCTACCGAAGTCATTTTTTAGGAACTTTTAAAATACATATTTTAACCCTAAAACAATTTATACCTTCCTTAGTTTAATTATTTTATAAATAGATTTTAACTGTTTTATATTCTGAATAATTATAGAAAATTCATATTAATTTCAATTAACTCACACTAATCAATTATGATTTGAAATACAATCCTTTGTGTTGTGAGTGTGTTGGTAATCTAACTTTATGATTGATCTTTGTTATTATTGAGCTAGCACATGAAGAGGCAATGATGCAATTGAAGGAGGGGCTCAATTTTGTCTATATTTCCAAGCTATTTGAGGCTTCTATATAGTGCAGAATCAAGTGAGTCAACTATATAATATGCTTCAAATGTTATTTTTGAACTCCTTAGATTACCCATATGACCTAAGGCACAATCCTCCTTAGCTCACCACTCCTCAGCTTCCCCCAAGGCTCAATCTCCCTTGGTTCGCCTCATCTTCGCCCAAGGCTCAATTTCCCTTGATTCACCTCATGTTCTCCCTTAGTTCAATATATAGTCTGCAACTTATATATATGTGGAATTGGACTTCTTAATCTCCTTGACCTTATTCTATGTGTCTTTTGACCCAGTTCTGCCATAGGCTGTAGCCTCCTCTCTTATTCAATTCTAGGATGAACGATCCACAATATGTTATTAATTCCACAGCCTTGGATGAGCTCTACCATGGTGAAAGCCCCATAGTTAACATAAGCTCAATCTCCATAGGGCTGACCATTTTGATCTAAATTGCTAAATATGATGCTTTCTCGAGACAATGATGTCTCAACCTATTCGAATAATGTCACGGCCTCCACATATAATCCCATCTCAAACAACCACTAGACAAAATATAATACTCCAAATTCCATGGCCTTGAAGAAGAAATTAAAACTCTTGATTAACGAGGGAATTTTAGTAAAATAATGGTTTTAAACCATAAATATCTCTTAACTCGGATCTTCAAGGATCAAAATTGAAACCCTAAATAAAATCTAATAAGATCAGTGTTAATATACTTAAAATCTCCTTTACTCAAACCCACAATATCCAAATAAGAATCCTAAGAGAAAACCTCGAAAATATGGATTTAAAGTGAATAGTAAAAAACCATGATCTACAAGCCTATAAAACTTCTAAAACCTCAATGAACAATAAACGACCATGGCCTCTAAATCAAGAAATCAATCAACTGTAAAACTCCACGGCCTAAACCCAGAAAACACAAAACATAACACAAGGGTTCATCTCATTTAATGAAATTGGTAGAAACGGGAATTTTAATAAGGAATAAGAAATTGAGGACAAATCCCTTATAAACAGTCACTAGCGGTCTTTTTCAAACACCCCTTCCCATCAGAGAATAGTAAATGTCCTCATCCTCTGCTCTAGCATCACCCCCCCTCTCTCGAAATATTTCTCTCTTTAAAGTGGGAATTAGGGTTTTTAATAGCATTGGAAAGTGTGACAAGGGTTTTTATTTACAGGAAATACAAGAAAACCTAGGGTTTCCACTTTTATCCTCTCTTTTCCATAAATACCCATATAAAAAGTCTTATGGAGCCCTCAAAATTTGGTTCTCACGTAATGAACTAATTAATCCACGTCATCACTCACGTGATTGGCCCTCGCAAGCCCACGAGGTAACTGTCTGCGACCTAAATTCTTAATTCCATGTCCCCACTAAACTTTCTCCGCATCCATATATACCTGGCACAGACTCAATATAATGCCATAAACTCGCAAGGTTCTAGGATCATTATACCTATTTATAAAGTTTTTTCAAAAATTGGATCTGTTGTGCCCACGGAGGCAATAAGGCACCTTGCGCACAATTTTAGGCAGAGTTTTAAGTCAAAACTAAAATGTGTAGTTGTGCGCACGAGGTAATTTAACATTGTGCACGTGCTTTTAGGCATAGTTTTCAAAAGCCTAAAAAGGGTACATGACCATGCGCACGGGGCTAAAGTAGGGTCACGTAAATGGTTTAAATCAGAAGATCACTTAGCCTTAAACAAAGCACATTTTGAAAAATATAGTTTTTTCCCAAGGTTATACACATCACTTGTCAAAGATTAATATCACTTGTTTAGATTAGAAACATAGTTTTAAAAAAAAATATGTGTGTGTGTGTGTGTGTGTGTGTGTGTGTGTGTGTGCATAACAATAGACGTTCAATCATATAACTGAAGATAAAAGGATATGTCTTCAAAGTTCAGCAACAAAACTCTTTACTTTGTGGAGAAGCCAAGTAGACCTTTAAAGTCAAATGTTCATGAAGTCTAATGAACAAGCCTCACTTTTTGCACAACATCTACAAGGATTCAAGATATTTGGCTTGAATGATACAAGACTCAAACTCTTTGACATGAAATATAACTAACTACTATATATATACACAACGTTGCATTTTCAAAGATGGAGCAACATCATTAAATAAACAGACTTTTAGTATTTTGATCATTTAGTTCATTTATCCGCACATGTAATATGTTTATTCATTTCGTTAGACTCTCTTATATATTATTCAAATCTTTTTTTATGGGCTCATGGTGGGTTCCAAATTTGTTTATACTTCCACTTTAGTTTTGCATCGGTTGAAACATTATTTTAGTGGAGACTTATTCACTTTATCGATTCAATTATTTGAGTCTCATATCCATTATTTCGTTTTTATTCACATCTCTAACACACACATACACACACACATATATATATATATATATAAGCATGGTTTTTGAAAGTGTTTTACTATTCACTTGGTTTTTGTTAAAGGGTTTTAAAAGGAGTTTTTGTTTTTTTATTATAAAAGAGGGGGGTCTTTTTTTTAAATATTTAAAAAATTATTTTTTAATTATTTTTGAACTTTTTTTTCTTTTTTTCTTTTTCTTTTTAAAAAGGCAGGTTATTATGGTTTAGGTTTTATCACGAGGGAAAATTTATCGTCATGCCCTCAACATGGGCATCCACTAATACATATATATATACAGGGGCGGATCCAGGAGGTGCTAGGAGGGGCGGAGGCCCCCCCTGAGATAAAAAAAAAAAAATTAGGTATGTAAAATGTGTAATTTTTTTTTTAGGGGTGTAATTTTTAAGGGAGGCCCCTCCTGAGATCTTACCTACACTGTTTTTTAATCAAAAATTTGTATAATACTTGTATTAACTAGAAAAAAATTTGCCTCGGGGGCTCCCGCCCCCGAACCCCCGGCACCACTAGAGACTTTCGCCCCTCCTAACCAAAAATCCTGGATCCGCCACTGTATATATATATATATATATATAAGTCAGGCTCATTAAACATACATATTTTTTTTTTGATATTTTTTATACGGGTTCATGATATTTCAGTGTATCCCTGTAAATATATTTAGCTCAAAATAATGCGCTTTGTTATTTTTAAAAAATAGGTAAAAAAAAGACAGTTTTAAGGGGTAAAAACTGTTAGTTTTTTTACCTATTTTTTAAAAATAACAAAAAATATATATATATATATATATATATATATATATATATATATATATATATATATTCAGTTGATTTATTTTATAAGGGTACACTGAAATATCATGAACCTATATAAAATAATCATTTCAAAATTATTTTTTTACTATTTAAAAAATGGGTATGTTATCATGAGGTATGTTGGAGACCCTAACTACCATATATATATATATATATAGCCTGAGGGAACAATGACAATTCTCCCAAGTATTAATCGTGTGGTCAAGTTATAAAAGTTTTGTATTGTAGGATAATTTTTCAAAGTATCAATCATGGTGAATTTTCCAAAAGGGGATATTTTTTTCAAAATTATTTAATCTACTATAATTTTAATCCCAAAATTTTATTTTCAATACAAATAAAGGTTATAATAAGTGTGGTGTTGTACATAAACAATAAGGTAATAATAAGATAATTGCATTTTACGCCCCTAAAAAATGTTCAAAAAACCTACATCTTAGAACTAAAAAGTAAACATATACAAAAAGGTTTTAGTATCAAATTAAGTCATAATTTAAAATACCGACAATAAATTTAATATTTTATCATAATTGAATGACAATTAATTAAAATCCAAATCGTTTGAAGTTAAATAAAGCAACCATGATACCCTGAGCACAAATATTTCAAATTAATAAAAAGTAAAACGAAAAATTATCAAAACTTTCAAATAGAATTTTTTTATGGAAGTGGGACAGTACCCCCACACATTTTATTGATTAGAAGGAGAAAAATCCTCTCCCATAACATAAACAAGCTCTAATAAGAACATTCGATAGTCGAGTCTAAAATATTCAATGGAAAAGCTATAAATATGGACTTTTATAAACAAGATTATTACAACGAAATAAAGAATAAAAATAAATGAAAGAAAGAAAGAAATAATTTATCTTCTAAGATTAGGAATGCCCTGCCTATCTAAATTCGAACAACCTCTGAAAATAATAGGAAGAGAGAAAAATGAATCATAAATTTTTGTTTGCTCTAGAGAGATTCCATGATTTGTGATTAGGCATAAATTCTTCCAAATTTATCACCTTAATTTAGAGACTTTTAGCACCCTGGGCAATGTAAATTGTGTGGATTTATCTCATATATGTGCTACTAACATTTCCTATATAGTGCCTCGAGTTTTGTGTATTCTTTATTCTTTTTACAGGTATTTTATACAAATAAAGAGAAGAGGAAACTCAAGAACCGAGAAATCAAGGAAGAAAGAAAGGCAGAAATGTCAGAGGTCAAAATAGTAACTTTACATCTGGAGTTCGGATGAAAGACCAAATGAAAATTGAAGACCTCAACTATACAAGCACGTAGGAAGAAATGAGGTCCCAATCCGAGTCCCTGATTAGAAGTTATGGAACTTCAAAGATGAGAGAAAATTAAGAGAGATGAAGGAAAAAAAAGAATTCCAGAACCGGACCGGACTGGTTATTGCCAAAAACAAATCTATCCGGAGGAGATCCAGACTCTGAATAAAATTGAGGGCCGAACTGATCGGGATAAAGTAAAAAATGACAGTCCAATGCCTTAAGAATATCTGCATAAAATTGAGGGCCAAATCGATCCGATTTCAAAGTAAAACGAATCGATCCGGCTTTTACCGGACCTAACCAAAAGACCACGCTGGACCGATTCGGTTGCGATTTTTTTGAATTTTCTTTTTCAAATTGAGAGTCCAACTTAGCTCAAACTCTTGTAATTCTCATAGGATACTTGTTCTAATTAATTCCCAGACTTTAAGGAGTTCTCTTTTGGATATTTTTTAGAGAGCTTTTGCAACTAAGAACCCTAGGTTTTAATTTCTGTAATATTTATTCAAGTTTTAAGCATCAATTCCAGAATTTCTTCATTCCAAGTATTGTTTACTTTCTGATTTCAATTGCGTTTACATTCACGTAGGATTATTCATAGGAATTAAGTTGCAATTTTTATTTACACAATTTCCTCCCAATTTTTCAAGTAGTTATGAATTCATGCAAAATAGGTTTTGTGTTCACACTTAGTTTAACTATATCTGGCTAAATTTCCAAGGCTTGGGATGCATGAACCCGATGGGATGTGTTTACATGAATAGAAAATAGGTTTTGAATTAAATTTTGATCGAATCGTGTTGTGTAGTGATCACAACCATCATAAACCTTTTAACCTCGTCTGCCCTAGGTAACCGATGTGTTTAAGGATGCGATGTGCATGTTGGCTATTGCAGCACTGCTTTATTCTTACCTTTGATTATGTATGATGCGAGCTAGTACCTTCATATATGTAATTCTTAGGATTATTAAAGACTGGGTTTGATCACTTATCTAATTCCAAAGCTAGTATTATATCCGGTAAATCTACTAGGGTTTGGGGGATTGTATCCTACCATACTTTTCATTCATTTATATTCACTCAATTGCAGTAGCTTTATTTATGTTCACATAGCATAGTTCGTAATTTAAACTTCACTTGCATTTAGATAGTAGAATTTAATTCCACAATTAATCATCTTTTAGTTTATGTTCGCGAATTAGTTTAGGGTTGGTTTTCTATTCCTTTGTCGTTATGAGCTTTCGTCTTTGCTGCCCGTGGATTCGATCCCGACTTACTGGGCTTACGTGACAAGCTTGCACTTGAGCCTATATAAGCACGCACTTTAAACACTTTTGTGGTCGCGTCAAGTTTTTGGCGCCGTTGCCGGGGAGTTAGGTAGACTTTAGGTTAGTAGATTCAATCCCAAAGTTGATTCCAAAATTTTAAAAAAGCCAAAAAAATAAAAAAAATCCTTAAAAAATTCAGAAAAATAAAATGCCAAAAATAAATCATCTCTCAAAAGCCCTTTCATGCAAAATCCAGAACAAACTCCTCAAAATACTCCAATAAGAATCCACGAAAATCCCATCGTTGAGTATAATTACGATAGCCCCCCATACCCCTCGCCTTCCACATTCTAAGCTCCACCTCCTACATCGCCAAACTCCATCACAAGCCACATGCTGATCACATTTCTAGAAAATTGAGTGAGGAGTCTGAGTCAATTGGAGAGAGAGCAATGTCGGATATCGCCAGTTTCGAAACGGGTGAGGGAAATTTACCATATCGTCCAATGAAAGAACTCTTATTTCCTGAGCAAATTGTCACCCCTGGATGCATTCTACTTTCGTACAATGCAGGATTATTCCACTTCCGTAATGGGATGATACATATTCTTCTAACTTTTCACGGCATGGATTCGGAGAAACCATACCTCCATATCCGCGAGTTTGAAGAGTCGTGTGAAACTTTTAGTGATCAAGATTGCACGCAAGATGTTGTTCGCCTAAAGATGTTTTTATTTTTCCTTAAAGGATAAAGCTAAGTCCTGGCTTTGGTCTTTACCCCCGACCTCTATCATATCATGGAAGGATATGCAATCTAAGTTTCTTTTGAAGTTCTTTCCACAACATAAAACCAACTCTGTCAAAGCTCAAATTCAAGCTTTTGACAACAAGATCATGAGTCATTTGACAAGTGCTGGGAACGATTCCAAGAGTTGGTTAATGCTTGCCCCCATCATGGATTTTAGAAACATCACCTTATCTCCTTCTTCCATCACGGGCTTACTATAGCGTCTAAACAACTTGTCCAAATAATGTGTGAAAGGCCGTTTTAGGAATTAGATGTGAGTAATGCTTAGGCTCATCTTAAGTATGTTGACATGACTACTCAAGCATGGAACACCTTCGATCTTAATGCCAAAAATTGACCTCGACAAATTTCCACCACTCCTGCTGCGTACGATCTATACCAATTGATCAATGAGACCTTGATAGACCGTCGACTTGATCAATTTGAGAAAAATATGAGGTACATGCTCGAGGTAAGACTAAGAGAAACTATCGGATCCACCTGTGTAGTGAAAGAAAAGGTGTGTGTTGAATCCAAATTCACATGTTGCCCTACCTCCACCCCCTCCTCAATTTCAACAAGCGCCACCTAGGCAAGCACACATGCAAGCACCACCTCCAGGCCCATATATTACCCCACCCTAGAGGATTCTTGATGAAAACTTAGCCCAGTTCATCCAATCTCAAAATGCAACTAATGCCAAGTTTGAGCGCACGTTCACTGAAATGCATACGAGCATATCTAAGTTGCAATCCTCGTTAAGTGTCCAGGAGAAAGGCAAGTTTACTGATTAAGGACAAAGATCTCCTTAAGGTCAAGCCATTGTTAGCTCTACATCTTCCGATCAGCAAGAGCAATGCCAATCCGTCACCACTCTACGTAGTGGGCGAGTCGTTGATTTATCACCTCCCCCATATGAGAAGCCAAAAGACAAGTAGGTTTCGCCCGGCACGAAAGAGGCCGAAGATTCTCCCTTGAATGAGAGTGACAAGTAAGACGTTAGCGAGCCCGAAGTTGTTGTGAAACCTCCCACCGCCACTCCGTTCCCTCAACGATTGGCCCCGCCTCAAAAGGGAGCCTCCCGTAAAGATGTGCAAGATGTTCTTAAGCAAGTTAAGCTGAATTTTCCATTCCTGGATGCCATCCAGCAAATTCCCGCCTATGCCATGGTCATTAAAGATCTTTTAATTGTGAAAATACGGTTAAAGGTGAAGAAGAATGTCTTCCTAGCACATAATGTGAGCTCCGTTCTACTTAACGGCCTTCCACCCAAGTTTAAAGATATGGGTGCACCCACTATCTCATGTGTTATTGGAGACCGTCAAATTGAGAAAGTCTTGTTGGACTTAGGCGCGAGTGTTAATATCCTTACCTATTACATTTATAGGAAACTTGAGTTGGATGACCTTAAACCCACACGAATCACTCTCTAATTAGAAGATCGCGCAGTGAAGGTGCTTCGAGGGATTGTTAAGGATGTGATAGTCCAAGTGGACACTTTCTACTTCCCGGTAGACTTTTTCATTTGGGATACGGAGCCCTCCACCCATTCTAGCAACCATGTTCCCATCATTCTAGGTCGCCAGTTCTTATTTATGGCTAATGCCTTAATCAATACACAAAATGGGCAAATGCAGCTCGCTTTTGGGAACATTACCCTCGAGATGAACATCTCTAATGTTACTAACCAAGTGGGTGACGAAGATGAAATCCATATGATCGACCTCATAGAGGAGGTAGTAGAAGAGAACATCGAGAGAACCATGGTTGAGGATGCTTTAGAAGCATGCCTAGTGAGAGGTGATGAGAATGAGAGTCCATACACTGAGTTTGAGCGAGAGGTTGAGGAGTTAAAAGAGATATTAGATGAGGGAGTGTCGTTAGAGGAGTTGAGAGATGTTCATTGGGTTTCTCGATTTGAGGAGCTACCCCCAAGGGAGTCATGCTTGACCCCTTCTGAAGAGAAATTTCCTACCCTCGAGTTGAAAAAACTTCCCTCTAATGTGAAATATGCTTTTCTAGGAGAGGATGAGGTGGAGTGTTTGCATTGATTACCGAAAACTTAATGCCGAAATGAGAAAAGACCATTTTCCCTTGCCTTTCATCGACCAAATGCTTGAATGCATAGTGGGTCATATACTATTGCTTCCTTGATGGTTATTCCGGATATAACCAAATTGAGGTAAACATACTTGATTAAGAAAATACGACTTTTACATGTCCAATTGGCATATTTGCCTACAAACGTATGCCTTTTGGATCTTGCAATGCACACGCGACCTTTCAACGATGCATGCTAAATCTCTTTAGCGACATGGTAGAGAGATGACTTGAGGTTTTCATGGACAATTTCAGCATTTTTTGCCCTTCTTTCGACCAATGTTTAGCGAATCTTGAGAAAGTTTTATCCCGGTATGTGGAAAAGAACTTAGTCCTAAATTAGGGAAAATGCCACTTCATGGTTACCGAGGGCATAGTTCTAGGCCACATAGTCTCATTTAAAGGCACAAAAGTTGAACGAGAAAAAATAGATGTCATAGCCGAGCTTCCCCCGTCTAAATCACTAAAGGATGTGCGCTTTTTCTTGGGCCACGCAAGATTTTATAGATGGTTTATCGAGGATTTTAGCGCCATCGCTAGACCCTTGAGTAACCTCCTTATGAAGGATGCCCCCTTTGAGTGGAATGACGCATGCTAAGAGTCTTTCGATAAATGGAAAAACACGCCAAGTTTTACCCCCATCATGCAAGCTCCGGATTGGTCCCTTCCATTCGAGCTCATGTGTGATGCTAGTGATTGCCCGATTGGGGTTGTTTTGGGGCAGAGAAAAGATAAGAAACCTAATGTCATCTATTACGTGTAATACCCCATAATTCTGCTTAATTAGGAAAATACGTTTTATTTAAATTACGTGACTAGAGTAATTTAATGTTAGTTTTATTTAAATTACGTGAGTAGAGTAATTTAATGTGATTAAATATGTTTTATTTAAATTACGTGAGAAGAGTAATTTAATGAGATAAAATGTTTATAAATATGAATATGACGATTAAAAATTTACTAAATGTGAGTAGTAAATTTTTAATGTTGATATGTACGGTCTAGTGACTATATGGACGTACCGGAGTTATCTCAACCGAGTGTCGCGCGTAGGACAAAAATTAAGGATGAGAGTAGAAAAATATTTAAGAGACTCAAACGATAATTTAGAGTCCACAGTTGATTCCGAAAGGGTCTAATTAGTCAAAATAGTGTACCCGGGGGTACTAGTTGAGTGCCGGGTCATTTTCGAGCTAAACCGGGACCATTCGGGGGCATTTTGGTCTCTTTACAATTATAGGTAAGTAGACCTACGAATTTTGAAACCCTAGATCAGATTATAAGAGTTGAGGTTAGGGTTAGAAAGAAAGAAAATAAACCATAGCCATTAGAGAAGAGAGAGAGACAATTTCCTAAGGCAAAAGAAGGAAGGAAGGGACATTCTAAGGAGATTTCACCATAAAGTTGCTGGGAAGGAGGATTGAAGGATCAAAACCATCAACCATCATCAACAACCACGAAATCAGACCCTACAAATCATAAGGCAAGTGGTTATTTGCAAAATAAATTGAGTTATAATACCCATATTTAAGCTTCATGAAGAACATAGCTTTTATGATATTTTTGGGAGAAAAACAATTGATTATGATCCATGATTGGTAGGGATTGTATGTAGGACGTTTTTCGATTTCCAAATATTCTGATGTCATAGAAAACTGGATGATTAAATCGAACTAAAAATCTGGAATTATGATGAAAGATGTAAAGAATGTATTTTTAGGGTTCTTGAACACTAGAAAGATTTTTAGTAAATTTGGCCAAGATTTATAATGATTTTGTTGTTTTAAATCGTTTGTAATCATCCCAGAACATGTAGGAATGATTAGAAAGTGTTGGTTGCAAATATGATGGACTATCATGAAAGATAGATAGATAAAAATGGTGAAACCCGCATGAAGAAGACGAACTGGGTCTGTCACTGCTTGATCGATCGATCGACCCGTGAATGTCGCGGTCGATCGATCGACCATATCCCCTCAATCGATCAACCCTGGCTGGACCTTAGAGAATTTTGTGAATAAATTTCTTTTAATTACCGTCGCTTAATGGGAACCTTAGTAATGATATTTTACCTATGAGGAGACCTTATAATCACCAGTAGGTGTACCATTAGATTTCTTCATAAATGATTGAGTGAGAATTTTGGAGAAACGAACCAACGGGAGAATGATCCATTGAGCTGTATGTTGAGATGGTGAGAATTTAATTACGGAAAGAGTGAGATTTAATTCCGAAAAAATACCAGTAGGTTAAAGTTAACTTAACTACTGAATTAAGAGAGGGGTAACTAGGGCCTTTAGAGATGCGTGAATACTCGAATAAATACAATAGTGAAATAAATTGTAAATTAATGAGTACTGTGAATATAAGTAAAATATATTACGCACGGGCATGATTTGATAGGTTGGGCGTGTACCTACTAAATCATATAAAGTTTGGGTTAATTGAATTTTACCTAAATTAATTATGTTAGGGTCGATGTGACATTCCGAACTAACATAAAGTTATTATATGTTTGGGGTCGATGAAAAATGCCGAACCAAACTTTAAACTGGTGTTGCGATGAAAGAGTCCCGAACCAGAATATGTGTATATATTTATATTTTTAAATAGTTGGGGTCGATGGATTATTCCGAACAACTTTTACTTGGGGTCGATGAATCATTCTGAACCAAGAGTCCTTTATGTGTAATAAAAGGATATGTTAGTGATAACTGATACTAAATACATTATTGTGTGATAAAATGTATTCTATGTGTATAATCTACTGATGTAGAATAGTAGACAATGAAATGAATTGTAAATGTCTTAGTAATAATTTATAGCGTGATGTAATTATTACAAGAATAAGGACAACGAACAGTAAATAAGTTACCTACGGTTATGGGTAGTATAACTAGGTAGACTAAGTATCCTCAATAGTTATGTACTATAAAAGAGAGGTGAGGAAGTCCAAGGGAGTTCTGTGAAACTTTAAAATGTGTAATCAATAACTCAATTGTGATAACTGCTTGCAAAATATTTTCAAATGTTTTGAGTACTAACTCTTGCTATGTAAAAATTTTAAAAACCTTTTAGGTGCTCAGCCACAGGGACACCCAGCATGATTTCATTCCAGAGATTTGGGAGCTGCAGCACGTGTGGATGTTGCAGGGATTGTTTAGACGCTTCCTCTTTTTCAGTTCTAGTGCAGGATCTCAGTTTTTAGTATTCTTAGTTGGGACATGTTGTCCTATATTTACTTTTACAGTTTATTCTAGTTATGAATTTTTTGTTGTCTTTTATTGGCCGTGGTTTTCGACAAGACTTTACCTGCATTCAGTTATTTATGCAAACTGTTTTAGTATTACTAGAATTGTAATGTGTTGGTATGGATTGTTTATTCTTCTTAAGAAAGATAAAATTTGGCACTCGTTTAATTTCACTTAGGTGGTTAGTAAATTAAGAAGCTTTCGACAGTGATGCTAAGAATGGACCATTTAAGAAACCTGTTTAAATTGAATTAAGGCTTGATCACCCAAGGTTTAATTAGGCGGGTTGTAACAGATGGTATCAGAGCATCAGGTTCTAGTGTCCATAGGATCTGTACGGCTTACTACGATTCAGTGTAACGTTTGGTTGTATTAGAGCCCTACTATTAGGATTATTGATTCAAAATTTCCACTGTTGCGTTATCGTACTTTTGCTCTTAAATTTCGTATAAACTGTGTACTTATACAATTTGACTCTTAATTCAGATGCCACCAAGGAGATAGAGAGCAGAGAGGGCTGAAGCCAGAGAAGAGGTGAGGGAGGCTCATCAGGAGCCACAGGTACCGATACCACCACCACCACCAGATTTAATCTCCACTACTCAGGTTGCAGTGATAGTGGCTCAGGCAGTCGAGACAGCTATGAGGACCATGGCAGCCCACTTTCCTCAGCCCCAAGTACCTCCCCCTGTGGCACCGGTAGTGCAAGTTCCAACAGGACCATCTACTTGGCAGCGAGTCAGGGAGACATTTCAGAAAGGACACCCACCCGAGTTTCAGGGCAGTACCGATGTAGTGGAAGCGTGCAACTGGAAGAAAAATATCCAACGCCACTTGCGCATGCTAGAGTGCACCGAGGTACAGGAACAAATGCTAGCCACTTTCCGTCTGTCAGGGGAGGCCCTACAGTGGTGGGAGTCAGTTACCACCACCGAGGAAAGGGATACTTTGACTATTTCTGAGTTTTGGGTGCGGTTTGACCGCAAGTATTTCCCTCCAGCAGTGGAGTCAGAGATGAGGAAGAAATTCAGCGAAGTGGTTCAGGGTGATCGCTCAGTTGTTGACTACGAGGAGGAGTTTACCCGCTTGGCCAATTTTGTGCCAAACGAGGTTAGAAATGAGGAGAGGAAGAAGTCCAAATTTATGGAGGGCCTAACCTGGAGAATCAGACAGCATTTGATTGGTAATCCGACGTTGGTAACCTACACAGATGTCGTCAATTCCGCTCTACTACACTGTCAGGATCACCGTTTTCATACGAAAGGAAATAAGAGGGGTGAGCCTAGCCAACCGGGCAAGGTGGATGGAGGTAGTGGCAGCAGCACATCACAGCAGCAAACAGCGAGCCAGATAGGGCAGGATTCCCGACAGGGGAACTCTACCAAGAATTTTAAGCACGGGAGGCATTGCTTTGACCGGCAGGGCCAGCAGGGTCCCCAGCAACCAGTCCCTCAGGGCCGACAGGGCCAAGGTAATCAAAATGGGGGACAATAAGGCCAAGGTCAATAGGGCCAACGTAAGGGCCAACAGGGCCAAGGGCAGAGACAGTTCCTGGGCCAGTGTTTCACTTGTGGCCAGCAGGGTCACAAGAGTAGAAATTGTCCACAGCCAGACAGGGCACAACAACAGGGTGCCCTACAGGGACAGCAGACTCCATTAGCCCCAGCAGCAGTACAGTCCCCACAGCCAGGGAAGATGCAGTACGGACGTGTGTTCAACATCCGTGATATTCCATTTCAGTCGGCACCTCCAGCACCGCCGGCAGTTGCGGGTATGTTTCCTATTCATGGGCTTGAGGGGAATATTTTGTTTGACACGGGGGCGACGCATTCGTTTATTTCCACTAGATTTGCACAGGCAGCCGACCTATTAGCGACAGCAGACACTCATCTTATGTGTGTGGAGTCACCGATGGGTAGTGGGTCCCTTATACACTCGATTTGTAAGGGTGTGGACATTATGATCGGGAGATTGAGTCTAGCGGCGGACCTTCTAGTGCTGGATATGGAGGGATATGACGTCATCCTAGGCATGGATTGGTTGGCACATAATAGGGCAATGGTAGATTTTGATGAGAGGACCATCATGTTCTCTATCCCGGGACAAGAGATGTTCCTTGTGGCAATGCCACTTCCCGGGGGAGGATCGCGAACTGATTTATATTATATTGAGGAGGAGACCTCACATGGGGTTGTCATTTCTCTGGACTCAATCCCAGTTGTGAGGGATTTTGAGGATGTCTTTCAGGAGATACCAGGGTTACCACCTAGCAGAGAGATAGAGTTCGTTATTGACCTAGCACCGGGGACGAGACCCATTGCCAGAGCACCGTATCGCATGGCTCCTTCGGAGATGCGGGAACTGAGAGAACAAATTAAGTAACTATTATGACAAGGTTTCATCCGACGGAGTACATCGCCATGGGGTGCGCCGGTGTTGTTTGTAAAGAAAATGGATGGTTCACTTCGTCTGTGTGTAGATTACAAAGAGCTGAAGAAAGTGACGATACGTAATAAGTATCCATTGCCGAGGATTGACGACTTGTTTGATCAATTGAGAGGGGTTGCATACTTTTCAAAGATCGATTTGAGGTCGGGCTACCACCAATTGCACATTCGTGAAGAGGATGTACCTAAGACCGCTTTCCTGTCGCGGTACGGGTCATACGAGTTCAGAGTGATGCCTTTTGGGCTAACTAATGCGCCGGCAGTATACATGGATCTCATGAACAGGGTATTCAGGGAGTTTTTGGATCAGTTTATGATTGTATTCATAGACGACATTCTAATTTACTCTCGTACGGAGGAGGAACACGCTGAACACTTACGATTGGTTCTACAGACATTGCGGAACCATCAGTTGTACGCCAAATTTGAGAAGTGTGGATTTTGGCTTCGGGAGGTTCAGTTCCTAGGCCACGTCATATCTAGCAGAGGCATTGATGTTGACCCGAGTAAGGTATCGGCGGTAAAGGAGTGGGGACAGCCCACGACACAGACCGAAATTTGTAGTTTCTTGGGATTGGCCGATTATTATCGTCGCTTCATCAAGGGATTCTAAAAAATTGTTGGACCGTTGACGAATTTGACTCAGAAGGGAGTTCCCTTCGTATGGAGTGACAGTTGTCAGTTAGCATTTAATGAATTAAAGGACAAGTTGACATCAGCCCCCATTCCTGCCTTGCCTGGAAGCGGAGTGGAATACCGAGTCTATACTGATGCGTCCTTACAAGGACTTGGGGGTGTGTTACAGCAGGAGGAGAAGGCCATAGCTTATGCGTCCCGAAAGCTTAAGCCACATGAAAAGAATTACCCCACCCATGACCTCGAGTTGGCAGCGGTTGTTTTTGCATTGAGAATATGGAGGCACTATCTTCTGGGCGAGCAGTTCACTCTATTCACGGATCATAAGTCATTGCAGTATCTGTTCACTCAGAAGGACCTAAATATGAGACAAAGAAGGTGGCTTCAATTCGTGAAGGACTACCAATTTGATATACAGTATCATCCTGGTAAGGCTAACGTGGTGGCAGATGCGTTAAGCAGAAGCCCTACCGGGGAGTTGGCAAAAATTTGGAAGGCGAAGTGGAGTGAACTTCTACACGAGGATGAAATGGCGAGAGCATGCATGGCAGTTCTAGCTTTCACTCCCGAGAGTGTTATGCGGGTAGTGAGGGCACAGGCAGAAGACCCATTTTGTCAGGACAAGGTACGACAGTTACTGGCCAAGGGGGCAGAGTCCTACTCCATCAGTTCAGAGGGTGGACTACGGTTCAATGGTAGGCTAATAGTACCCGAAGATAATGATTTGAGGCATGCCGTTATGACAGAGTCACACAGGTCAAAATTCTCGGTACATCCAGGTGGGGACAAAATGTACCAAGATATGCGACGAGTATATTAGTGGTCAGGTATGAAATGAGATATTACAGAATTTGTCTCAAGGTGTGTTACATGCCAGCTCATAAAAGTTGACCATCAGAGACCTTCAGGGATGCTACAACCACTAGAGATTCTCGTGTGGAAGTGGGAGAGTATCTCAATGGATTTTATTACCGGATTACCAACCTCACAGAAGGGTCACGATTCCATATGGGTGATAGTCGATCGTTTGACTAAGGTAGCCCATTTCTTACCGGTTCGTACGGATTATAATACTATGCGGTACGCGCAGCTATTCATTTCAGAGATTGTTAAGTTGCACGGAGTTCCTATTAATATTGTGTCAGACCGAGATAAGATATTTGTGTCACATTTCTGGAAGAGCTTTCAGGAGGCCATGGGCACCGACTTACGGTTGAGTACGGCGTATCACCCACAGACGGACGGTCAGACGGAGAGAGTAAACCAGATGTTAGAAGACATGCTAAGGATGTGTATTCTAGATTTTGGGGGAGGTTGGGAGCCATACCTTCCTTTGGTGGAGTTTGCATATAATAACTCTTACCAATTCACTATTGGCATGGCTCCATTTGAGGCGCTTTACGGGAGGCCTTGTCGTTCACCCGCCTATTGGTTAGAGGTGGGGGATAACAAGCTATTGGGGCCATAGATGATACAGGACACTTCCTCCAAAATAGAGTTGATTCGAGGACGTATTCGAATAGCCCAGGATAGGCAGAAGAGTTATGCTGACGCCTGTAGGAGACACGTGGAACTAGATGTGGGCGACCAGGTGTTAATTCGGGTATCTCCTATGAATGGGATTACGAGGTTCGGCAAAAAGGGGAAATTAACACCGAGATATGTGGGACTGTTTCCTATCATTGAGAGGGTGGGACCGGTAGCTTACAGATTGGGACTCCCTGAGCATCTTCAGCGAATACACGATGTGTTCCATGTGGCATCACTGAAGAAATACAAGAGGAGCGAGAGAGCCTTCTGGCACATTCCACTGGAGGAGATCGATTTGCAGCCAGATGTCTCGTATGAAGAAATACTCGTGGCTATTATGGATTATAGTGAGCGCAAATTACGATCCAAAGTGGTACCTTTAGTGCGAGTACAGTGGGGACATCACAATATGGATGAGTCCACTTGGGAAGGGGAGGAGGATATGCGAGAGCAATATCCAGAATTATTCACTGCAGGTATTTTCTAATTTCGAGGACGAAATTCCTTTTGTAAGAGGCGAAGTATGTAATACCCCGTAATTCTGCTTAATTAGGAAAATACGTTTTATTTAAATTACGTGAGTAGAGTAATTTAATGTGAGTTTTATTTAAATTACGTGAGTAGAGTAACTTAATGTGATTAAATACGTTTTATTTAAATTATGTGAGAAGAGTAATTTAATGAGATAAAATGTTAATAAAGATGAATATGACGATTAAAAATTTACTAAATGTGAGTAGTAAATTTTTAATGTTGATATGTACGGTCTAGTGACTATATGGACGTACCAGAGTTATCTCAATCGAGTGTCGCGTGTAGGACAAAAATTAAGGATGAGAGTATAACAATATTTAAGATACTCAAACGATAATTTAGTGTCCACAGTTGATTCCGAAAGGGTCGAATTAGTCAAAATAGTGTACCCGGGGGTACTAGTTGAGTGTCGGGTCATTTTCGGGCTAAACCTGGACCATTCCGGGGCATTTTGGTCTCTTTACAATTATGGGTAAGTAGACCTACGAATTTTGAAGCCCTAGATCAGATTATAAGAGTTGAGTCTAGGGTTAGAAAGAAAGAAAATACACCATAGCCATTAGAGAAGAGAGAGAGACAATTTCCTAAGGCAAAAGAAGGAATGAAGGGACATTCTAAGGAGATTTCACCATAAAGTTGTTGGGAAGGAGGATTGAAGGATCAAAATCATCAACCATCATCAACAACCACGAAATCAGACCCTACAAATCATAAGGCAAGTGGTTATTTGCAAAATAAATTGAGTTATAATACCCATATTTAAGCTTTATGAAGAACATAGTTTTTATGATATTTTTGGGAGAAAAACAATTGATTATGATCCATGATTGGTAGGGATTGTATGTAGGACGTTTTTGGATTTCCAAATATTCTGATGTCATAGAAAACTAGATGATTAAATCGAACTAAAAATCTGGAATTATGATGAAAGATGTAAAGAATGTATTTTTAGGGTTCTTGAACACTAGAAAATTTTTTAGTAAATTTGGCCAAGATTTATAATGATTTTGTTGTTTTAAATCGCTAGTAATCATCCCAGAACATGTAGGAATGATTAAAAATCAATGGTTGCAAATATGATGGACTATCATGAAAGATAGATAGATAGATAGATAGATAGATAGATAGATAGATAGATAGATAAAAATGGTGAAACCCGCATGAAGAAGACGAACTGGGTCTGTCACTGCTTGATCGATCGATCGACCCTTGAATGTCGATCGATCGAGCAGTCGATCGATCGACCATATCCCCTCGATCGATCGACTCTGGCTGGACCTTAGAGAATTTTGTGAATAAATTTCTTTTAATTACCGTCGCTTAATGGGAACCTTAGTAATGATATTTTACCTATAAGGAGACCTTATAATCAACAGTAGGTGTACCATTATATTTCTTCATAAATGATTGAGTGGGAATTTTGGAGAAACGAACCAACGGGAGAATGATCCATTGAGCTGTATGTTGAGATGGTGAGAATTTAATTACGGAAAGAGTGAGATTTAATTCTGGAAAAATACCAGTAGGTTAAAGTTAACTTAACTACTGAATTAAGAGAGGGGTAACTAGGGCCTTTAGAGATGCGTGAATACTCGAATAAATACAATAGTGAAATAAATTGTAAATTAATGAGTACTGTGAATATAAGTAAAATATAACGCACGGGCATGATTTGATAGGTTGGGTGTGTACCTACTAAATCATATAAAGTTTGGGTTAATAGAATTTTACCTAAATTAATTATGTTAGGGTCGATGTGACATTCCGAACTAACATAAAGTTATTATATGTTTGGGGTCGATGAAAAATGTCGAACCAAACTTTAAACTGGTGTTGCGATGAAAGAGTCCCGAACCAGAATATGTGTATATATTTATATTTTTAAATAGTTGGGGTCGATGGTTTATTCCGAACCAACTTTTACTTGGGGTCGATGAATCATTCCGAACCAAGAGTCCTTTATGTGTAATAAAAGGATATGTTAGTGATAACTGATACTAAATACATTATTGTGTGATAAAATGTATTCTATGTGTATAATCTACTGATGTAGAATAGTAGACAATGAAATGAATTGTAAATGTCTTAGTAATAATTTATAGCGTGATGTAATTATTACAAGAATAAGGACAACGAACAGTAAATAAGTTACCTACGGTTATGGGTAGTATAACTAGGTAGACTAAGTATCCTCAATAGTTATGTACTATAAAAGAGAGGTGAGGAAGTCCAAGGGAGTTCTGTGAAACTTTAAAATGTGTAATCAATAACTCAATTGTGATAACTGCTTGCAAAATATTTTCAAATGTTTTGAGTACTAACTCTTGCTATGTAAAAATTTTAAAAACCTTTTAGGTGCCCACCCACAGGGACACCCAGCATGATTTCATTCCAGAGATTTGGGAGCTGCAGCACGTGTGGATGTTGCAGGGATTTTTTAGACGCTTCCTCTTTTTCAGTTCTAGTGCAGGATCTCAGTTTTTAGTATTCTTAGTTGGGACATGTTGTCCTATATTTACTTTTACAGTTTATTCTAGTTATGGATTTTTAGTTGTCTTTTATTGGCCGTGGTTTTCGGCAAGACTTTACCTGCATTCAGTTATTTATGCAAACTGTTTTAGTATTACTATAATTGTAATGTGTTGGTATGGATTGTTTATTCTGCTTAATAAAGATAAAATTTGGCACTCGTTTAATTTCACTTAAGTGGTTAGTAAATTAAGAAGCTTTCGAAAGTGATGCTAAGAATGGACCATTTAAGAAACCTGTTTAAATTGAATTAAGGCTTGATCACCTAAGTTTTAATTAGGCGGGGTGTCACATTACGCTAGGAGGACGTTGATCGGGCCATAACCTAACTACTCCACCATGAAGAACGAGTTGTTAGCGGTTATTTTTGCTTTGGATAAATTCCACTCATACCTTATTGGGTCGCCCATCACATGCTTTGCCGACCACGCGACCCTTGAATAACTCCTTACTAAGAAGGATGCAAAGCCGCACCTCATAAGGTGAATCCTAATCCTACAAGAGTTCAATCTCTCTATAAAAGATAATAAAGGGATAAAAAATATCGTCGTCGACCATTTGTCATGGCTCTCGTCCGACGTGCCTAGTGATCCAATAACCATAGACGAGTACTTTTCGAATGAGCAACTCTTTGTTACTTCTTCCCTACCTTGGCTTGCAGATATTGTTAATTATCTTATCATGGGAGTCATTCCTCTCGGATGGACACCACAAGAGAAGAAGAAATTCATCACTAGGTCACACATGTTTTTCTATGACGATCCATTCTTATTCAAATATTGTACGGACCAGCTCATCCAAAGATGTGTTTTGGATGAATAAATTTAAAGTGTAATTCAGTTTTTTTATACGAAAGCTTGTAGAGGCCACTTCTCCAAGAATAAGATGACCGCTAAAATCCTCCAAAGCGGTCTCTATTGAATCATAATATTCTGGGATGTGAACGCATATTGCAAATCTTGCGATAGATGCCAAAAGATGGGAACTATTACTGGCTGCGACATGATGCCACTAACCTCATACTCGTTATTGTGTTATTTGATTACCGGGGTATTGACTTTATGGTACCATTATCTCTTTCCTTTGGCTTCTTATACATCCTCGTTGCGAAAGACTACATCTTCAAATGGGTATAGGCAATACCTACCAAGACGAATGACAATAAAGTGGTGATAAAGTTCTTACAATAACACATACTATCTCGCTTCGGTGCTTCGAAGGTAATCATAAGTGATAACGGCACGCATTTTTAGAATAAGTCGTTTAAAAAAATTAATGAGAAAAAATGGAGTCGTCCACAAGGTTGGGATGACTTATCACCCCCAAACAAGTGGGCAAACCGAGTTAGAAAATCGTGAGATCAAAACCATCCTTGAAAAGACCGTCGATCCTACCCAAAAAGATTGGTCACTTCTATTAAACTATGCGCTATGGGATTACCGTACCGCCTATAAGAACCCCCTCGGGATGTCCCCATTTCATTTTGTCTATGGCAAGCCTTTCCATCTCCCCCTGGAGCTAGAGCACAAAGCCTATTGAGACATTAAGAGGTTGAACTACAATCTAGATAAAGCCGGTGAGGCTCGTAAGCTTCAATTAAACGAGTTGGAAGAGATACGCAATGATGCATATGAGAATGCTAAGATTTCAAAGGAACGAATGAAACTTGCGCATGATAAAATAATTCGACGTAAGGATTTTCATCCGGGACAAAAAGTGCTTCTCTATAACTCTCGATTACACTTGTTTCCTGACAAGTTGCATTCAAGGTGGACGGGTCCATTTATGGTTAGAGGAGTATTCCTCCACGGAGCTATAGAGTTAGAAGATTCAAAAGGGGTAAATACTTTCAAGGTGAATGGCCAATGGCTCAAATCGTACTTTGAGGTGTGCATCAAAGAAGACGCAACCATTTGGTTATCGAACCCCATCTATGGGGACTGATTGAGAAATACGAGAAGGTCGTCGCACCCCGGATGCATATGGGGTGATTCTTGCGTATGGCAGATGTGAGTCAGTTAGGGTAGTTAAAGTCTGTAGGTATAAGTCACGTTAGGATAGGAGTCAGAGCACACATGTCAAGAGAGAGTCTAGGTTTTCAAAGAAAGCATTGGGAGGTTCTAGGTCTATTATGCGAAGGAAAAGTTGTGGGAGCATCCAGAAATTGAGAGAGAAGAGTGCATTCAAAAGTTAGGAGAATCTGAAAGTTTCTTGGATCCAGACTGGTCCTCCCCTGGGGGTTCGGATCGGTTCGTTTATGTGTAAAATAAGAAAAAGAGATAGGATCGGACCGGTCCAGTCTTGGGCACCCAGATCGGTTGGCGTCTGTATTTTTTCTGCTCCTTCGCGAGATATATCCCCTCATTCCCCAATCCTCCATTTTCTCTCCATATCCGTTTTCCCTCTTCCCCATCCATATTTCCCTCCCAAATTCATTCCCATTTCCTTCTAAAACCTTTCCCTCCAAAAGCCAGCCCTTCCTTCCAAACCCACCTATAAATACACCTTCATCCTCCTCCATTTCACCACCACTCCACTCACTCACCTCTGTTACTGTCTCTTCCAGTATCTATCTTCAATCCACTTCTTTCCCACATGGCTCACCGAGCCATACCTAAAAAATATAACTCCATTGAGGTTATTGACCACGACAATGATGTGTACTGATCGAACCAGGAATAAATTTGGTGTGAACGCTTTTTCAGCTACCCTCGAAAGCTACATATGGAGTGCCAAGTGCACTGGAATGAGCTTCCTCACTCCGTCACCAGCCTCTTCCTTCAGGGGGGTGGTGTCGTTTTATCAATGATCCCCACATAGAGGTATGGGCAGCTGAGGTGCGCGCATTCTACGGACCCCTTGTCCACACCACTGATTTCATTTCCGAAGAGTATGTTGATGGAACATGCGTTTCATTCTCCCTAGAAATTCTCACCCATAAATTAGTAAAAAAAATGTCCCGAGCCCAGTCGAATACACGTATCCCAATAATTTTGCCCCTTGATTAAGCATCATGCATGTCCCGCATCGTACCCCGTAAATATTGGGGTACCGAGACATTGTCGGTGGGCCAGATGAACGACAAAGTACGCATCACATTCTAAATAGTCTGTGCCAATATCTTGCAAACTTTAAAATACTCCGCTACGCGCCCCCATCAGGCGACCCTCGTCTATCATATTTTCGACCCCACCACCCCAATCCACCTGGCCCGTATCATCTACAAGGATATTTTTTTGCGGCCTTGGAAAAAAAGGGTGTCGCCCCTTTTCCTTATTGCCTGCTCATCACCTCCATTCTAGCCGATGCCAGCATTGCTCCTCCCACCGGGTTTCCTCGCCTTCCAAATCTTCTTGGGCAGGGTACCCGCACCAAAAGTGAGAGGCAAAGGGATATCATCCGAGCATGGAGGGCAGATGATGATGACGACAATGATGATGATGACGAGACGGATGCAGAAGATGATGACAAGGATGAATCCGAGGAAGAAGATGATGTGGACGCTGACGTTGTCATGGGCGAGGGTGAAGAGGGGGAATATAATGAAGATGGCGATTAAGATATCGAGACGCATGGAGAAAATTTTGATAAACGCATCGTCGTGCTCGAATCACGACTCGATGGGTTTATAAA
The DNA here is from genome assembly GCA_949130495.1 of Sambucus nigra. Classification (NCBI taxonomy): domain Eukaryota; kingdom Viridiplantae; phylum Streptophyta; class Magnoliopsida; order Dipsacales; family Adoxaceae; genus Sambucus; species Sambucus nigra. Next base: position 78,198,765 of record OX422208.1, read on the forward strand.
TCCATACGATGAAGACCAACGAGCATACCGGCGCTACACAAGCATGATGCATCGTCTCCAGGCTGAGATGTATCGAATAACTATGGGTGAAGCTCCATCGGATTACTTTTACAACCCATACGACTTGAATGCTCCCGGTACCTCTCATCTGCCACCTCAATATCTTGCTTTGACTAGTTTGTTTGTGTATTTTTACCATCTGCTGTTTCCACACGCTTGTATGTTGAATATCTAATGGAAATGGGTTTGTCTATTTTGTCTTGGTTTATACCTGCTTATTTATGTCTTGCATTTTGTACTTTGTCCCATTTTTATGCTTTCTCTCTTTAATTTAGCTTTTCGTCCTTTTGCAACGAGACTTTGCAAAAGTCTAAGTTAGGGGGGGTACGCATGCGCTTCCAAATTTCACAAAGTCCAAATACCCCAAAACCAAAAAAATAGAAAGTTTCTAAAAAAAATGAAAAATTGAAAATTTTCCAAAATATCCAAAAATATTTTTCTTCAAAATAAATAAAAATTGGAACTTAAATTTGTCAAAAATATCACCGAAATTTTGTTCAAAGTCTCAAATTTCTAAAATCTCAATTGCACAAAACCAAAAGTAACCAAAGATGGAAATTGAGCAAAACTTGACGAATTAACGAATAAGTGTGGAGATTAATCAATCCGGTGAGATTTCGAGCCTATTGATTTTTCTGAGTTTTTAAATCAATATGAGTTAATGATTAACTTGAAGTTCTTTTTAGCGTTGAAATAAGTCGTGAGATCAAAATTATTATCTTGATCGGTTATGGGCAAAGTGTGTGAAGTTGCCTCAAAAAGCGAGCTAAAACATCTCTAAGTTAAATGATTCTCGAGGCGCATATGGTAAATTGATTAGTAAATCGGACAATGAAGTTAGACCCTCGTTTGTTTAGCAAAAAATATTAGTAATAAAAAGTTGTAAAAAAATATCCTTTTGCTGCCCAACTTGAGCCTAATAAAATTTTTCCTTTTCGTTTGATAACCCGAAAATTCATTTATCCTGGAATTGTGAAAAATTGAAAATTCAAAAATAAAATCCAAACAGTGCAATAAAAAGGGGTAAGAAAAAAAATGAATAATGCTCAACAAAAATAGAAAGAATAACGTGAAAATAGAAAAATAAGAGAAAAATGAGCATAAGCCCGAAAAGCACTAATGGACATCCTAAGTAAATATTCCAATTCCGACTTTCCTAACAAATCCCAATTTTACCCAATACACTTTATAACCCAAAAAAGTCCTAACCGAGTCCGAATTGCGAAATTAAATACCGCGTGGAGAGCTATAACATGGAAAGATAATAGAAGAGATTGAATGGTGTGTATAAGAGGCGATGTTCCCGTTTCTCAATGACCGTAACCCGATGAAGAGATCTTTTCACCCATAAATTTTCGTCTTTCAATTTTGTGTGTGTGAATTCGTGTTCCAATGCATTTACTCTTTATATCACGCACACCGAGAAAAATATCCACATCCGAGTGATTCGTTTGTGAGAGTAGCCCGTGAGTATTTGAATCAAAAAGAATTTTCAAAAAAGTAACGTAATGACCAATCGATGAAAATTTGCGATTAAATTTTTGGCTTCACACGCACACTTGGCAGATAAAGACTTATGAATATAAATCTATGGTGATTATTTTTTAAAAAGTTTGAATTATACAGTTTTTAGGTATTTTGAATTTTTTTTAGTTAAAATCGAATTTTGTGGGTAGATTCACTGCAAACCCTCACGAGGCACAACTCGTCCTACTAGGGTAACCTACGGTTTTAAAGGCTTGTTGCATACGCTAATGCAATCACTTGCCCGCGAAAGAGGTATTTTCTCTTAATAAAATGTTTTTTAAAAGATTGAGCCTAGTTACAATTCTTTTACATTGCTCAAGACATGCAAAGTTCTAAGTTAAGAGGGCTTCATTAGGCATAAATTCTTCCAAATTTAGAGACTTATAGCACCCTGGGCGATGTAAATTGTGTGGATTTATCTCATATACATGCTACTGACCTTTCCTAAATAGTGCCTCGAGTTTCATGTATTCTTTGTGCTTTTTACAGGTATTTTATACAAGTGAAGAGAAGAGAAAACTCAAGAACCAAGAAATCAAGGAAGAAAGAAAGGCATAAAAGTCAGAGGGCAAAATAGTAACTTTACATCTGAAGTTCGGACGAAGGACCAAAACGAAAATTGAAGATCTCGAGTCTATAAGCACGTAGGAAGAAACGACGTCCCAATCCGATTCCCGGATTAGACATTATGGAATTTCAAAGATGAGAGAAAGTCGAGAGAAAAGATGAAAAAAAAGAATTCCAGATCCGAACCTGACTGGTCATTGCCAAAAAAAACCGATCCAGAGGAGATCCAGACTCTGAATAAAATCGAGGGCCAAACCGATCCGGATAAACCCAAAAATGAACCCGTCTGATGCCCTGGGAATCTCTGAATAAAATTGAGGTCCGAACTGATCTGATTTCAAAGTAAAATGAACCGACCCGGCTTATACTGGACCGAACCGAAAGACCACGCCAGACCAGTTCGGTTGCGATTTTTCTGAATTTTCTTTTTAAAATTGAGAGTTGAACTTAGCTCAAACTCTTGGAATTCTCGTAGGATACTTATTCTAATTAATTCCCAGACTTTAAGGAATTCTCTTTTGGATATTTTTTAGATAGCTTTTGAAACTAAGAACCTTAGGTTTTAATTTATGCAATATTCATTCAAGTTTTAAGCATCAATTCTAAAATTTCTTCATTCCAAGTATTGTTTACTTTATGATTTCAATTTCTTTTATATTCAAGTTGGATTCTTCATAAGAATTAAGTTACAATTTTTATTTACACAATTTCTTCCCAATTGTTCAAGTAGTTATGAATTCATGCAAAATAGTTTTTGTGTTCACACTTAGTTTAATTATGTCTGGCTAAATTTCCAAGGGTTGGGATGCATGAACTCGACCCGATGTAGTTTATATGAATAGAAAATAGGTTTTAAATTAAAATTTGATCGAATCGTGTTGTGTAGTGATCACAACCATCGTAGACCTTTTAACCTCATTTGCCCTAGGTAACCGGGGTGATTAAGGATGCAATGTGCGTGTTGGATATTGTAGCACCGCTTTATTCTTACTTTTGATTACGTATGATGCGGGCTAGTACCTTCATATATGCAATGCTTAGGATTACTAAAGACTGGGTTTAATCACTTATCTAATTCAAAATCTACTATTATATATGGTAAATCTACCAGGGTTTGGGGGATTGTATCCTACCCTGCTTTTCATTCATTCATATTCACTTAATTGCAGTAGCTTTATTTCTGTGCACGTAGCGTAGTTCGTAATTTATATTTCACTTGCATTTAGATAGTATAATTTAGTTCCACAATTAATCATCTTTTAGTTTCTGTTTGCGAACCAGTTTAGGGTTAGTCTTCTATTCCTTTATTGTTACGAGCATTCGTCCTAGTTTCCTGTGGATACGATCCCGATTTACTGGGTTATTACTTACCCGACAAGCTTGCACTTGAGCCTGTATAAGCACGCACTTTAGACATTTTTATGATCACGTCAATTTGCCAATGCATCAACAACTAAGTTACCTTCTCTAAAACAGTGGGCAAGAGAGCAACCTAACATATTCATTAAATCCTTGATCTTTGCCAACAAATTTAGGATGTGCCAAGGAGGTTTCCAATCTTGGACTGAGAAATTGATAAGCATAAGAGAATCAGATTCAATATCCAAATGGACAATATTATTTTGAATGGCAAGAAACAAACCAGATTTTAAAGCTTCAGCCTCAGCTTGAATATTAGAACTAAAGGCCATATTTAAAGCAAAACCAACCTTGAAAAAGCCTATATGATCTTTTATAACTCCCCCATAAGTACCGATACGTGGATTACCTTTACATGCTCCTTCCACATTTAATTTCCAATTAAATTGAGAAGGCTTTTTCCACTTGATGAGCTTGAAGATAGACTTACATCCCCTGAATTTGATTTGAAACAAATGAGCGATGTGAGAGGAGAAAGAATTGACTGAACTTTAAAAAGATATAACTGCCATCCCAGCTTAAACTCACTGAATGATGGAACTAATGAGATGCTCCGATTAAACTTTTATACCTTTTAATGACGATTTATTACTAGCCATCCAAATTTCCCAACAAACACACATAGGTAAAGATGATAGAAGGAACTTTAATAATGGATAATTACATTTCTTAATCAACCAAGAAATAAAGATGGATTGAATAAATGCTAAATTTATCGAGAAACCCAATAATCTAAAAAAGAATTCCCAAACTGTAGTAGACACAGGGCATGTAAGGAAAACATGAGAAATGTCCTCAACGAAATTAAAGCACAAATTGCATCTTGGAGAAATTCTAATACCAAGCTGTTGAATGTTACAGTCTAAAGGAATTGCAGACAGATTTAGCCTCTAAAAGAAAATAGACACTTTAAAAGGAATATTCTTAGGCCACATTGCTGTTGAAATTAAAGATTTTGTGAATTGAGGCTTAATTAAATTAACTACATATTTGAAGGTGAAATCCCCATAAATCAAAGGTTTCCAAATGCATGAATCAACTTCTTTAACAAATTGGCCATGGAAAATATCTTTGAACTGAGACACAATTATCTAAGTAGAAGAACCATAAGTACAACTATTACCTCTATATTTGAATTTCATGAATTGAGCCCATAAAGAGGTGTTCAAATGCCATTTCCACCAATATCGAATGGCTGCTGCTTTAGATAGATATTCTAGATTCGGTAATCTAAGACCCCTTCCTCTTTGGATCTACAAATAACAGACCAATCAACACAATGGTGCTTCTAACCATTTCATTCATCCCCTCCCCAAAAAAACTTTGCAGACATCTAATGAATATGACTAATAAGAGTTTTAGGAGGTTTAAGAGCTGCAAGGATGTAAATAGGAATAAAACAAAGCATGTGATTAAGGAGAATGAGTTTATCGCCACTAGACAAGTGTTTATTCTTCCATCCATATAGCTTACTTCTAATTTTTTAAATCAAAGGAGCAAAGTAAGCCACTTTCAATCTACCATAGTACAGAGGGCATCCCGAACAATTTAAAGGTTGAGATTTATAAGTAATACCAAGATCAGTAGCTATAGAATTTATTCTAATTCTGGGCACAGATTTGTGCATGGTAAATGAAGATTTGGCATAGTTAATTCTTTGACCAGTAATAGTCTCATAGCAGTTAAGGAATTGTACACGCCTCTTAATATTTCTTCTATCACCATTGGTAAAAATTATAATATCATCAGCATAACTTAGGTGGGATATTAAAGGACTACCACTAGGCTGAGAAAAATTCCTGATTGCCTCATTTAAATATTGTTTTCTCTAGACCCTTGGATAAAAGCTCAGCTTAAATCATAAAAAGAGATGGAGAAGTGGGGTTTCCTTGCCTGAGACCCATAGAAGTTTTGAAGAAACCATAAGTCTTGCCATTAACTAACATTGAGAACCAGTTATTAGATAGACATCTCCATTTAAGGTCAATACAAGTTTCATTAAAACCAAGAAGCCTTAGAACTTTAAGCAGAACTATCCATTCCACTCTATCGTATGCCTTGGCCATATCAAGTTTAATATAAATGTTAGTCCAAAAAGTTTTTTACCCAAATTATGAAACATTTCTTTTATAAGAAGAATATTATCAAGAATATTTCTATTTTTTTTATAAAAACCAGTTTGAGCTAAAGAAATGAACATAGGAAAAAGGGTATCAAGTCGGTAATTCAGCAGTTTAGAAATGACCTTATAACAAAAATTAAATAAGCTAATATGCCTAAAATCAGAACAAGAAGATTGAATATTACCTTTAGGGATACGAGAAATAAGATTAAATGTCCAGCTTTTGGGAAATTCTTCTCCAAAGAAAAAATATTTCACAATTGATGACGTCTATTTTAATCACCTCCCAGAAATGTTTATAGAAAAAAAATTTAAGCCATTAGGTCCAGGGGCACTCTCAATATTCATTAAACAAATCACCTTCCAAATTCCAGCCTCTTCAGGGATACTGGTCAGCACAGCATTGATATTTGAATCTATCTTAGAGTCAATAGAGGAAAATTACATAGAGTTTAAATTGAAAACCTCTGAGGACATTATCTTCTAGAAGTGATCGTGAAAAAGGTTTAAATTTTAATAGGATCAGTCTCTTCACGACCTTCATCTGTTGTAATCTTATTAATCATCATTTGAGATCTTCTTTGCTTGACAGAAGCATAAAAAACTTGGTATTTTTATCACCAAGTTTGAGCCATTTAATATTAGTTTTTTTAGCCCAATGAATATCCTCAGTCTTAAGAGCATCCAATAGATTAGCGTTAGCAGTAGATAACTGGGATCTGTTAGCTTCCGAAGGATTTTGTTTAAAACGACTTTCCTTTTCAAGAACTAAATCTTCCCAATCCTTAATATTTTGAAGGATATTTTTAAAAGTAAAAAGATTCCACTTCTTTAAAACACCTTTTAACCTGTTTAACTTGAGAGCAAGTAATTTCACATGCTTAGCAGATATAGGTTCTCCCCCAGACTTAACCACCAAGTCTTTTAAACCTTTTTTGTTACCCCATATATTCTCGAATTTGAACATTTTAGGATGACAATCCATACTAGTCTTTACGCCAATTAACATAGGAGAGTAATCAGAATAGGTCATGTTTAATTGGTCTATGATAGTACTTGGTAAAGAAAACTTCCGTGCATTATAACATATACCTCTATCAAGTCTTTTAAAAATAGCCCCACCACTAGATTTATTATTCTACTTGGTAAATTTGGATCTAGAATAACCCAAGTCTATCAGAGAGTTAACTGATATAAAATTATTGAAATCATCAACAGCCAAATGACCTATCATATTACCGTCACACTTTTCCTCAGCCTCAGAAATAATGTTGAAATCTCTAGCTATAAGATGAGGAATATCCTCTGAATTATTATGGATGTCATCTAATGATTACCAAAGAGGATATCGATCTTCTTTGGTACATTGGGCCTATTAAAGGTCAACAAAACTTTAGAAGACAAGAAAGGATGAGTCACAACCACTGTTATATGTTGAAAATCATGGACAGAATATCCAAATTAATGTCAAATCTAGATACAATCCAAATCTTGTTTAACATATTAAAAAAGACTGCTCAAAACTTAACTTCAACCTGAATTTCTCTCGCTAATTATTATCAGACACGGACTCCATAATAGCAATCAGGGGAATTTGATGAGTTTTAGATAAATTTTTAATTCTTCTCAGGGTGGGCTTATTCCCCATCCCTTTAGCATTCCAAGAGAGGAAGGTAATCATTGAGACTTGAGAAAATATGAGTTCTTACTGACCTTTTTAGATGACCTTGTGATTCTTTTAAAAAGAGGATCAATTATTTTAGGTTTATTATTCTTCACTTCCTTGGAAAGGACCTCGTTTTGAGCAGCCTTCTCCAAATTTCTTCTGAGTTTGTCTTTGTTAATCTTATTTTATAAGTTTGAAGAAAACATCTTCAGTTCTTCAATCATCACTAGGCCGTAATCAAGATCTTTAGAATCAGATAGAGATATTGCATTTGGATCATTGGATTTTTCATAGTCTGGAAGACTTGTGCCTCCAGGGGAGATATTGCAATAATCCATAACCATAGCCTCATTACTGTCTAAATTGCCTCTTTGAATCTTTTCAATGTGTTGAACTATTTTTTAGGAGCTACAAATGGCCCCCCATTCTGTATAAAATTTAGATTTTGAGGAACCACATCTTCAGAAATATGATTGTCAGCTACCGGATCTTCTTGAAAACCATTTTCTTGATTCTTGAAAACCTCCTCTTCCCTAGAAATATTTGCAAAGTTCTTATTCACACGATCTTCTTTAGGAACAAAAATTTGCTTAGCAATTTCTTGGATAAAATTTTGTGAATTTTTAGTAATGTAAGTGGAAGAGTCACAACCTTTTTTGAAACAATGATTGTAATACAATGGAATTTCTTCAAACATAATATTTTTCCAAAATCCTTTATCACCAGATCCTATTAAGAGGCTGAACAGTTACATCCATTTCCACACATACTCTGGTCAAACTAGGATGGTTTAAATAACTGGTTGAGCTATAAAGTTTTAGGGGCTTACCCAGAACTTGAGCAATAGAGAATAAGAATTTTTAGTAGAAAAATGTATAGGAAGATTAGTAAATGTAATCCACACTGGTGACAGGCTGCTTTAATATCGAAATAAAAATCTGATGTGCACTTGAAAGTTCTCATAGGAAAGCTCCCAATACACCACTGTTCTCTCATCCACAGCCCAATAAAATCTTCTTTACAGTGCAATCTTATAAAAATATGTTTGTTATTTAGCAAATTAATATTATATGTATCCTTGAGAGAGAAAGAATTAAAATATTTGTGAATATTTTTAAGGAAGGTCAGCCATGAGAAAACTTACCCACGATAGAGTGTTTGAATGGAGAAGCCAATTCCTGAATATCATCTAGAGAAAAAAACGATCGCAGGTTCTCCTTTGAATGAAGAGATAGGTTTCATGTTGATTTCCTTTGCAGGATTGTTGTTTACAACGTCAAGAAAAGTTATAGCCCAAACATTAAGAGGCTCAGCAGGTTTTGGAAGAGAATAAGAGGACAAGTTTGCTGGAGGTTGCATGGCATGCGACCCTAGTTAGGGTTGGAGGAATCACCTAGGAGTAAAGAGAGAGAGAGAGAGAACTTAAACCTTAAAGACTTACCCTACAAAAAAGACATATAGTATTATAGAAGAATCCATACAATGAAAAGGTAGTGGGTTGTAGGATAACAATAATTCCCCCTTTCATGGTACCACAATGTCACATACACATACCAACTCAGTGATGATATTGAAGACTTAAACATATTAACAAATCACAATTGAAAATCAAGATTCCAAATTAGGTGTGCCTTACTTCTAAATTAGCTTATAATATCAATGAATATCTTATTGATTATATCTTATGAAATATGTGTGCTTAGAATCCAAAAATCGTGAAACACTACAACTGGACAAAAAATCTGAACTATTAAACCCAAAATACATTAAAAAAACCATGCATAGGAAGAAACATACATCAATATTAAAGACCATGAATCATACACGGAGAAAAATTCCTTGAATTCCCATGCGAGTGGCATTGTACTGAAATATGATCCACGAATCATAAGAAGTGATAATAAAGATCTATCGTTGGTAACACGTTTATAAAGTACATGTATTGTTTGATCTTACATATGGTTGCAATAAAATTACTGTGTCATACATCTCATTGGTTAAATTACTCGAATGTTGGATACTTAATTGACGAACGTATTAGAGAAATAATAACACCTAACCTATTCACAAACTCATTTGAGAAATACGAATAAAAATACGACAAATCAAATTCATGAATTAAAAAAGTAACAAATTCTACAATATTTATTCATTCCAGGTCCAATCCACTGAATAGGGATATATTCAAAGCACAAATCCCTAATCTCAAGACATAAATCCCTAGTTATCTTACTTTCAAAGTGTGTACTATAGTTACCACCTTCCAATATAAAACTAAAAGACCCATAATTAAAACATATCATACTAGAAAGGTCTAATGAAAATTACACCGTTGATTAGGCATAAATTCTTCCCATTTAACCCCTTAATTTAGAGGCTTTTATCGCTCTGCAAAGTGTAATTCGAGTGGATTTGTCACATATCATCGCTATTGATAGTTTCTAATTAGTATGCCGAGTTTCGTGTATTTCTTATCTATTTTGCAGGTATTCAATGCATAAGGAAGGATCGGCAGCCTAATTCGAGTTCCAGACCAAAAGTTACACATCTTCAAAAATACATGGAAGAAAAGTTCCTGTAAACATGGAACCAAACCGAATGGGTTGGAAAAAGAATCGATCCTATTCTGGGAAACTTCTTGTGAAGCAGTACAAGATGGAATCGAACCAAAGAGGAAGAAAAATGAACCGATCCTATGCTTGAAGAAATTCTTGTAAAGTACTAACAGATGGAACCGAACCGAAGAGAGGAAAAACGAGTTGAACCGATTCGTGGAAAAACTTATGTCAAAGATGGAACCGAACCGAATCACCTCAAGGGGATCGGTTCGGGTATCGAAATTTTGAACTTATCCACTTGTAAAATTAGAGTCATGCATAGTTAAAACTCTTAGAAATCGTAGATTATAAATTGTAAACACCTCCCAAACATTGGGAGGCTTCTGATTCGTTAGGGAAGCTTTGTAATTAGTTTAGAGAAGACAATAACAAAGAAACCCTTGTTTTGATTCTAGTTTTGAAATTCAAGTAATACCATTATAATTCTTGCTTTCATTATTACAGTAGTTACTTCTCTGATAGCAATTTCATCACTCTTCATCTTCATTCGGTAGTAAAAATGTTTTCTTTCATCCAAAACATGTTTTCTTCCAGTTTTAATATATTTGGCTAAGTCTTTAAGGGTTGGGGTGCATGAACCCCACCCGATGTAATTTACGATAGTGGAAATAGACGGCGGAATTAAAACCTTAGATGAATTGTATCGTATATCACGCGATACTACTTTAATTCAACATTTGCTTACATACTGTGCGGGCTACGATCCCTCATATGCGTAATACTTAGGAGAAATAAAGACCAAATTTTAATTCAACCTTTGCTTACGTACTGTGTGGGCTACGATCCCTCATATATGTAATACTTAGGAGTATTAAAAAGTCGGATTCATTTAAAGCTTTAATTCTTAATCTAGTATCTTACGAAGTGAATTACTAGGGTGTGGGGGACTGTAACCCGACCTATCTTTCTCATCTTATAGTTAAAGTTTTAGTCAATTCGTTTGTAGTTCTGTAGTAGAATAATTGCATTTCGTAATTGCATCTAGTTGTAGTTATTTAACAAATCTAATCACCTTTTCATTAGTTTTATAGTCAAAGTTAGGTTTCCTTCGTATGTCCAAACGTCGTTACGACTCCGTTCGTCCTATTTCCCTGAGGATCGATACCCGACTTATCGAATTATTACTTGAGCGACAAGCTTGCACTTGAGCCTAAATAGCACGTACACTAGACACATTTATGGTCGCGTCAAATTTTTGGCGCCGTTGCCGGGGAATTAGGTAGATTTAGGTTAGATCAAGTCAATCTAAAACTTTGACAAAAAATTTCCAAAAATCCAAAAAAATAAAAAATTGAAAATATAAAAAAATTCTCATCATCTCTCAAAGTCTTTAATGCAAAATCCTGAACACAGTCAGACTCCTCACAATACTTTAGTCAGAATCCACGAAAATCCTATAGTTAAGTATAACTCTGAAATCCCCCACACACTTCGTGTCCCACAATTCTGGTTTTCAATTCCCACTCCCTAACACTCTATCAGTAGCTACACCCTGAGTCGAACTTTGAGTCACACATCTAGGACACCGAGGAAGAACACAGAGTCATTTGAAGAGAGAGCAAGTGCGATGTGTGATGCAGCGAGTTTCGATACTGGAGAGGGAGATCTCCCTTATCGTCCTATGAATGACATACTATTTTCCTGAGCGGACTGTCACCCCTGGTTGCATTTTACTTCCGTATACTGCCGATCAGTTCCACTTTCGCAATGGGATGATACAGATTCTCCCTACGTTTCATAGTATGGATTCAGAGAAACCATACTTGCATATTCGTGAGTTCGAAGAGTCATGTGACACATTTGGTGATCAAACTTGCACGCAAGATGTCATTTGCCTAAAGATTTTTCCTTTCTCCTTAAAGGATAAAGCCAAGACCTCGCCATAGTCTCTACCCCCCGAACTTCGTCACTTCCTGGAGAGATATACAGTCCAAGTTTGTCTCAAAATTCTATCTGCATCACAAGACCAACTCTGCCAAGACTCAAATCCAAGATTTTCGACAACACGATAATGAGTCTTTTGACAGATGTTGGGAACGGTTACAAGAGTTAGTAAGCGCATGCCCCCATCATGGATTTGACAAACACCTAGTGATATCTTTCTTCCATAATGGGTTGACAATAGCTTCTAAACAACTTGTTCAAACGATGTGTGAAAGACCCTTTTGGGATTTAGACGCATGCGATGCTGAAGCCCACCTTAGGTATGTCGCAAAGATTACTCAAGCATGGGACACATCTAATCCCAACCAAGCTCGACCTAGAAAACCATCTACCAATCAAACTGCCTTCGGTCTATACCATTTGGATAGCAATACCTTAATGGACCATCGATTTGCTCAGTTTTAGAGAGATATGAAGGAGTGGTTTGATGGTTGGTTGAGAAACCTCTTCGGATCCAGATATGGTTCGAAAGAAAAAGTGTGTGCTATCTGCGAGGTGATCCATTCCACAAAGGCATGCCCAACGATCTCTGCCTATAAGGACACGCACACCGAGCAAGTGGATGCTATAGGAGTATTCAAGGGTAATTTTAATGCCCCACATGGGAATTATTACAACCCTTCGTGGAGGAAGCATCCTGGTTTGAAGCATGGGCAACCACAAGCTGTGATTGAACCCACACTCACAGGTTGTTCCACCTCCACCACCTCCTCAATACCAACAAGCGCCACCACCTCCAGTCCCGTATGTAACCCCACAATGGAGGAGCCTCGAGGATACAATGAACCAATTCATAAATTCTCAAGGTGAACATAATGCTCGATATGAACGCTTGTTCACAGAAATAAATGCAAACATCTCCAAGATGCAAGCCGCAATTAACACCCAAGAGAAAGGTTAGTTTCCTGCCCAAGGCTAAAGACCCCCCCCCCCCAAGGTTAACCTAGTGTTAGCTCCACTTCTGCTGAACAGAAGGAGCACTGCCAAGCGATAACCACTCTTCGTAGTGGGAGAGTTGTTGATTTATCACCTCCCTCGCACGACATTTTAAAAGACAAGGAGAATTTGTCTGACACGAAAGAGGCCGAAGATATCTCCTTGAATGAGAGTGATAAGGAAAACACTAGTGAGCCTGAGGTAGTTGTAAAACTACCCTTCGCTGCGCCATTTCTTCAAAGGTTGGTTCCTGCCTATAAAGGAACCATAAGTGAAGAAGTGCTGGAAGTACTTAAGAACGTAAAGTTGAACTTGCCTTTCCTCGATGCAATAAGGCAAATTCCATCCTATGCAAAAGTCATAAAAGACTTATTGATAGTCAAGAGGGGGATAAAGGTAAAGGAGAACGTGTTTCTAGCACAAAATGTGAGCTCAGTACTTCTTAATGATCTCGCACTTAAATATAAAGATCCCGGTGCCCCCACCATTTCCTGCACCATTGGAAAGAACAAATTCGAAAAGGCCTTACTCGATTTAGAGAAAGTGTCAATATCCTCTCCTATTCAATTTATAGGAAACTCGATCTGGGTGATCTTAAGCCCACAAGGATCACTCTCCAGTTAGCGGATCGAACGGTGAAGATATCGAGAGGTATAGTTGAGGACGTGATAGTCCAAGTGGACACTTTCTACTTCCCGATAGATTTTGTCATTTGAGACACGGATCCCTCTTTCGCCTCAAAAAATTATGTTCCCATCATCCTTGGACGCCTATTTTTAGCCACGTCTAACACATTCATCAATACTAGAAATGGGTATATGCAAATCACTTTTGGAAATATGACATTAGAAACAAACATCTTCAACATAGCCCCACAGGCAGGGGAAGAATATGATCTTCACGAGGTGAGTTTAATTGAGGAGATTGTAGAAGATCACTTTGAGTAAAATTACTATGGAGACGCCTTAGAATCTTGCCTAGCTTCTAGTTATGAGAGTGAGGGAGCCTACACCGAGTTTGAGAGGGATATAGAGGAATTTAGAGGCTTACTCGATGAGAGAGCGTCGAACAAGGATGCGAGAGATGCTAATTGGGTTTCTCGATTCGAAGAGTTACCGCCAAGAGATGCACGTATGGTTCCCTCTAGCGACACATTCCCGACTCTTGAGTTGAAGAAACTACCCTCCAATATTGAATATGCTTTCCTAGGTAAAAGTGAGACATTTCCTGTTATTGTCTCCTCTAGCTTAGATGAAGAGCAGGAGGGTAAACTAATAAAGGTTTTGAGGAAGCACCAAAGTGCTTTTGGTTCGTGCATAGCTGATTTGAAGGGGATAAGCCCTATAATTTGCACCCACAAAATTCACCTCGAAGAGGATGTTAAGCCCTCGAGAGAAATGCAAAGACGTCTAAACCCCATGATAAAAGATGTGGTGAGAGCTGAAATTATAAAGATGTTGGATGCCGGTATTATCTACCCAATCTCGGATAGCAAGTGAGTGATCCCCGTTCAAGTAGTCCCAAAGAAGTCGGGCATGACTGTGATTGAAAATGCCAAAGGAGAGTTAGTTCCCCAACGTACCACTACTGGGTGGCGCATTTTCATTGATTACCCGAAACTCAATGCGGGAACTAGGAAAGACCATTTCCCCTTGCTATTTATTAATGGAATGCTTGAAAGAGTAGCGGGCCACCCCTATTATTGCTTCCTAGATAGTTATTCCGGATATAACCAAATCGAGGTAGATGTACTTGATCAGGAGAAAACGACCTTCACTTGCCCCTTTGGAACGTTTGCCTACAAACGTATGCCACTTGGCTTGTGTAATGCACCGGCGACCTTTCAAAGATGCATGTTGAGTTTATTCAGTGACATGGTTGAGAGAGGGATAGAGGTGTTTATGGATGACTTTAGTGTTTTTGGCACCTCTTTTGACCTATGTTTAGCCAATCTTGAGAAAGTACTCGGTCGATGTGTGGAAAAGAACTTAGTGCTGAATTGGGGAAAATATCATTTCATGGTAACCGAGGGTATAGTTATTGGCCAAATCGTGTCATCGAAGGGATAGAGGTTGATAAAGCAAAAATAGATGTCATAGTTGACCTACCCCCACCTGAATCGTTGAAAGACGTGCACTCTTTCTTGGGCCACGTGGGGTTTTATAGAAGGTTCATTAACGACTTCAGTGCCCTCGCTAGACCCTTAAGAAATCTTCTTATTATGGACACCCCATTTGAGTGGACGGAAGCATGCCAAAGAGCTTT
This sequence comes from Sambucus nigra, assembly GCA_949130495.1. Classification (NCBI taxonomy): domain Eukaryota; kingdom Viridiplantae; phylum Streptophyta; class Magnoliopsida; order Dipsacales; family Adoxaceae; genus Sambucus; species Sambucus nigra. Next base: position 78,213,889 of record OX422208.1, read on the forward strand.
TGAAAAACTGAAAAACATGCTTGTGTTCGCTCCCATTATGCAAGCTTCGGATTGGTCCTTACCATTCGAGCTTATGTGTGATGCTAGTGATTATGCGATAGCGGTTTTTTTGGGCCAAAGAAAAGATAATAAAGCTCATGTCATCTACTAAGCTAGCCGGACCCTTACCGGACCACAACTCAATTACTCCATCATGGAGAAGGAATTGCTAGCAGTAGTATTCGCGCTTGACAAATTTTGGTCCTATCTTATCGGTTCCCCCATCACTTGTTTCACCGACCATGCAGATTTAAAATATCTACTTGCGAAGAAATACGCAAAGCCACGCCTTATCAGGTGGATCCTACTCATACAAGAGTTTAATATCTCCATTAAAGACAAAAAAGGAGTAGAAAACGTTATTACCCATCACTTATCACTGCTATCGTCCGACGTACCTAGTGATCCTACACCCATAAACGAGTATTTTCCGGATGAGCAGCTCTTTGCCACCTCTTCTTTGCCCTGGTTTGCGGATATTATGAATTATCTTGTCACGAGAGTCGTCCCTCCCGATTGGACACCGCAAGATAAGAAGAGGTTCATCACTTGGTCGCGCATGTTTTTATATGACGATCCATTTCTTTTTAAATATTGCGTCAATCAATCATTCGACGATGTGTATCGGATGACGAAATTCCCAAAATCATCCAATTATGTCATTTGAAAGCATGTGGAGGCCACTTTTTCGTAAAAAAGACAACTGCTAAAATTCTCCAATGCGGTTTGTACGGACCACAATGTTCCGGGATGTTCACAATTGATGCAAATCTTGCAACAAGTGTCAACGGATGGGAGCAATTACCCGACGAGACATAATGCCATTAACCCCGATTCTCATCATCGAGATCTTCGATGTTGGGGTATTGACTTCATGGGCCCTTTTCCCCTGTCCTTTGGATACCTATACATCCTAGTCGCGGTAGACTATTTTTATAAATGGGTGGAAGCTATAGCTACCAAGACTAATGACAATAAAGTGGTGATAAAGTTCATGCACGAACACATACTTTCTCGCTTCGGTGCACCTAAAGCGGTAATTGGTGATAACGGCACACATTTTTGCAACAAGACGTTTGAAAGACCTATGAAAAAGTATGGTGTCATTCACAAGGTAGGAACAACATATCACCCACAAATTAATGGACAAACCGAATTGGCAAATCGTGAAATCAATCACATACTAGAGAAGACCGTCAATCCCGACCAAAAAGATTGGTCCCTTCGATTGAACGATTTGCTATGGGTCTACCGTACGGCATACAAGAACCCACTCGGAATGTCCCCATTTCTCTTTGTGTATGGAAAACCTTGACATCTTCCCGTTGAGTTGGAGGACAAAGCATATTGGTCCATTAAGAGATTAAATTACGATATGGACAAAGTCGGTGAAGCTCGTAAGCTTCAACTGAATGAGTTAGAGGAGATACGCAATGATGCGTATGAGAATGCCAAGATTGCAAAATCTCGGATGAAACTAGCAAATGATAAAATTATTCGACGAAAAGAGTTTCAACCGAGATAAAAGGTAATCCTCTATAACTCCTGGCTTCATCTATTTCCAGGTAAATTGTGGTCCCGATGGACTGGTCCTTTCATTGTGAAAAGTGTATTCCCCCATGGAGTCGTAGAATTGGAAGATCCAAAAAGGGGGAACACATTCAAAGTCAATGGACAATGCCTAAAGCTATATATTGAGGCGTGTGTAGAAGAGATCGACACCATCTGGTTGTCGAACCCCATTTACGGGGTAAAATGAGCTTGAATTGAGAGGTCGTCGCACCCCAATGCGTATGGGGTGAATTCTTGTGTATAATAGATGTGCGTCGGTAGATTAGTTAGAGTCCATAGGTAGGTTATGAGAGGTTAGGGCTAGGATCACGAGCACCAACACGCACGTTGTAAGGGAGTCACGGAAGTCCAGGTGTGAGAATACGTAAGAGAGTGCCCGGGTAGTCGAGGGTGTGAGATTCTAGTTTCAGCATTCTGAGTGAGAGGGTTCTACCTAAAGAGAATAGAACTGAATCCCCCTAACCGGATCGGTTCGATTTTGATAAGTCGCAAAATGAAAAAATCAGAACTGGATCGGTTCTCCCCTGAACCGGATCGGTTCGGATTATGCAGGATGCCCCTTCCCGAGATGCCCCCCTCCCCCTATCCCCTCCTTTCCCTCCATTCCTTCCCCTCTTTCCCTACAAACATCCATCCCCCCTTTTCCGTCCAAATTCTTCCCCCCCAACCCTCTCCACCACCTATAAATTACACCTCTCCCCTACCTTTCCATCCACACCTCCATCACATCTCACCTCTCTAAACCTCTCTCTCCCTCCCATTTCAAATATTCCCAGAAATTTCAATGGCCAATCCCTCTTTTCCCCCAAAATACATGTCCACCGAGATTCTGCCCAACGGCAATGGGGAATACCGCTCCCACATGGAGCGCATGTGGTGCAAATTTTTTTCAGCCTCTCCCTCCAACTGCACATCGAGCGGGTCGTCAACTAGGACGAGCTGCCCCGCCCGATCACCACTCTTTTCAGACGGAGGGGGTGGACGTAATACCTCGCTGAACCACACAATGTCGTGTGGGCCGACGCGGTCCGCTCTTTTTATGGCTCACTCGTCTGCATAGGCGAGTTTGAGAACCAAGCTTTTGTCGATGGCCGCCCCATCCCATTTTCCTTGGCCATTCTAGCCCGTAAACTTTCTACCAAAGGAGTCCCACACCCAGACAACTATGACTACCCCACCAATGCCCCCACCATCCCGAAATAGCAATGCATCGACCGTCTCGCACCCAACGAGATTTGGGAAAGGGGCACCTTCCCCGTGGGACACCTAAATGATAAGGCGCGCATTACCTTCCATATTGTGTGTGCCAACTTGCTTCAAACCACAAACGACTCGGTGATGCATCCTCTACAAGCTACCCTCGTCTACCACCTTTTCGATCCAAACTTCACTCTCAATCTGGCCCGCCTGCTTTACACCGATATTCTTTACGCGGCCTTGGAGCAAAAAGGTGTGGTGCCACTCCCATGTGCACGTCTCATAGCCTCCCTCCTTGCCTATGCCGGTATCCAGCCACCTCGCGCTTTCCCACGCCTCCCGAAGCCCATTGGGAAGGTGTCACGCACTAAGAGTGCCCAGCAAAGGGCTGTCCTTCGAGGATCCCGGGAGGTGGTTGATGTATATGCAGATGAGGAGATCCATGTTGAAGAGCCTGAGCCTGAGGATGTCGTGATGGGCGGGGCAGAAGAAGAAGAGTACGACGAGGATGACGACTCATACTTTGAGCCACCGGGTGTAGATTTTGATAGGCGCCTTTCGGCGGTGGAATCCCAGCTTGATGGCTTCCTCACACAATACAATCAAGACCAAGCGGCCTATCAACGGGATCAAGAGGCCTACCGAAGGGAATCGAGCATGATGCATCGTCTCCAAACCCATTTATACGAGCTTAACTTCGGTGGACCCCCTCCAACTTTCTTCTATAATCCGTATGATCCCAGTGCACCCGGACCCTCAAATACACCTCCCCCGTGAAGCCATGTCTGTTGTTTGCTGTTTGCGTGTTGTGGTGGTTGTTTAAAAATGTTAGTTGTATGTTCTACCCTCTCCCTTGTAACACGGGTTTTAAGTATCTAATATAAAATTCGCATTTCTTGTTTATTTGTTCGTTTTATTTTCTCGCACTTTTAAATTCGCTTTGAGTTAGATTTTTGTCCTTTTTGCTTGAGGACAATGCAAAAGTCTAAGTTAGGGGGGGGGGGGTCACAAGTGCGTCTTTTTAAAACTTCACAAATTTTCAAAAATGCCCAGAAATTTAAAAAAAGATCATAAAATTTTGAAAAATCCAAAAATATTTTTCTTCAAAAAAATAAAAATTGGAATTCAAATTTTTCAAAAATATCATTAAAGTTGGTTTAAAGTCTCAAATTATAAAAACATAATACACAAAGCCGAAAGTGACCAAAGATGGAAATTGAAGGAACGTAGACGACTTAACGAATAAGTGTGGAGATTAACTAACCTGGTGAGATTTCGAACCTATCATTTTTGTGAGTTTAAAAATCAATCCGAGTTAATTGTTAACTCAAAGTTCTTTTCAGCGTTCTAATAAGCCGTCGAAGATCTCAATTCTTTCACTTTGATCGATTATGGAAAATGTCTGTGATATTGCCTTGGAAAATGTGACAAATAGATCTCTAAACTTAATTCATCTCGAGACGCATATGGTAACACAATTAGTATTTCAGACAATAAAATAGGCCCTCGTTTGTCACCCAAAAACATTGGCCAGAAAAAGTAGTGAAAAAGTAACCCTTTTATAAACCCAAATTGAGTCGAATAATTTTTCCTTTCGTTTGACAACCCGAAAAACCCCATTCGACCCGGAATTGTGAAAAGTGATAATCCCATAAATTAAGTCCGGAAAATGCATAAAAAGGGGCAAGAAAAAATTATAGTAATGCTCAACAAAAAAATAGCAAGAAAAGAAAAGCGTGAAAAAAACAGAAAAAATAGAAAAATCAAAAGAAAAAATAAGTGAAAGCCCGAAAAGCACTAACGGACATAATAAGAAAATTTTCCAATTCCAAATTTCCTGTACCATTCCCACTTTACCCAATACACCTTTAACTCAAAAAAGTCCTAGCCGAGTCCAAACTGCTAAATTGGTTACCGCGTGGAGAGCTAATACACAAAAAGATAATAAAAGAGATAAAAAATATGAATTAGAGGCAATGTTCCCGCTTTCTTATAACTGTAATTCGTTGATGAGATCCAATTACCATAAATTTTCGTCTTTCTACTTGTGTGCGTGAACTTGGTTCCAATACATTTACTCTTATAAATCCCGCATACCGAGAGAATAAGCCGCAGTCTGAGGAATTCGTATGTGAGAGGATTCTGTGAGATTTTGAAATCAAAATGAATTTTCGGATAAGTAACGTAATGGTCAGTCGGTGGAAATTTGCGGTTAAATTTCTGGCTTCGAACACACACACTATGATTTGAGGCTCTTGAACATAAATTGATGATGACTATTTTCTGGAAAAGTTTGAATTATATCATTTTTGCATATTTTGAGTTTTCTTTAAGTCGAATTTTGTGGGTATATTCACTGCAAACCCTCACGAGACACAACTCGTCCTACTAGGGTAACCTAGGGGTTTAAAGGCTTGTTGCATACACTAAATGCAACCGCTCACCCGCGAAAGAGGTATATTATCCCATTTTATAGTTGAACCATGTTTTGATTCTTTTTACATTGCTCGGGATGATCAAAGTTCTAAGTTAGGGGGGTTTGATTAGGCATAAATTCTTCCCATTTATCCCCTTAATTTAGAGGCTTTTATCGCTCTGCAAAGTGTAATTCGAGTGGATTTGTCTCATATCATCGCTATTGACAGTTTCTAATTAGTATGCCGAGTTTCGTGTATTTCATATCTATTTTACAGGTATTCAGCGCATAAGGAAGGATCGGCATCCTAATCCTAGTTCCATACCAAAAGTTACACATCTTAAAAAATACATGGAAGAAAAGTTCCTGAAAAGATGGAACCGAACCGAATGGGTTGGAAAAAGAATCGATCCTATCTTGGGAAACTTCCTGTGAAGCACTAAAAGATGGAATCGAACCAAAGAGGAAGAAAAATGAACCGATCCTATGCTTGAAGAAATTTCTGTAAAGTACCAGCAGTTGGAACCGAACCGAAGAGAGGAAAAACGAACCGAACCGGTTCGTGGAAAAACTTCTGTCAAAGATGGAACCGAACCGAATCACCTCAAGGGGATCGGTTCGGGTATTAAAATTTTGAAGTTATCCACTTGTAAAATTAGAGTCCTGCATGGTTGAAACTCTTAGAAATCATAGATTATTAATTGTAAACACCTCCCAAACATTGGTAGGCTTCTGATTCGTTAGGGAAGCTTTGTAATTAGTTTAGAGAAGACAACAACAAAGAAACCCTAGTTTTGATTACAGTTTTGAAATTCAAGTAATACCATTCTAATTCTTGCTTTCATTATTACAGTAGTTACTTCTCTGATAGCAATTTCATCACTCTTCATCTTCATTCGGTAGTAAAAATATTTTCTTTCATCCAAAACATGTTTTCTTCTAGTTTTAATATGTCTGGCTAAGTCTTCAAGGGTTGGGGTGCATGAACCCCACCCGATGTAATTCACGATAGTGGAAATATACGGCGGAATTAAAACCTTAGATGAATTGTATTGTAGATCTTGCGATACTACTTTAATTCAACCTTTGCTTACATACTGTGCGGGCTACGATCTCTCATATGTGTAATACTTAGGAGAAATAAAAACCGAATTTTAATTCAACATTTGCTTACGTACTGTGAGGGATACGATCCCTCATATATGTAATACTTAGGAGTATTAAAAAGTCAGATTCATTTAAAGCTTTAATTCTGAATCTGGTATCTTTATGAAGTGAATTACTTGGGTTTGCGGGATTGTAACCCGATATATCTTTCTCATCTTATAGTTAAAGTTTTAGTCAATTCATTTGTAGTTCTGTAGTAGAATAATTGCATTTCATAATTGCATCTACTTGTAGTTATTTCACAAATTTAATCACCTTTTCATTAGTTTTAGAGCCAAAGTTAGGTTTCCTTCGTCTGTCCAAACGTCGTTACGACTCCATTCGTCCTATTTCCCTGAGGATCGATACCCGACTTATCGGATTATTATTTGAGCGACAGGCTTGCACTTGAGCCTAAATAGCACGTACACTAGACACATTTGTGGTCGTGTCATTAGTTCTATGTCATAATAGTCATTTCTCACACTAAGTAAATCCTATTATATAATAGAAATGTTCATACCTCAAGCTATAAGTAGAAAACACATAATGTATCTGTGGTTAAAACAATCACTCGATAAATGGAAACATTTTGCATTATTCTTATACTTCCTTACGAGTTTAACCATTTTAGTAGATTGATCCACACAACAATTGAATCCCAAATTTACAGAACACATTTTTTTAAATCCGAGATTCTCATTGCCATTTTTCCTATATACACTGCGCACCAGCTAATCGATGCAATATAATGAACATAATTTGAATAAAAACTCCAGTTAACTACATTTAACAATGAAAAATAAATTTTCAAAATAATTTAATGATGTTCCCTTTGTCTGATGATCTTTGTACTGTCATAGTCATGACAACATCAAGCCAACAACTGAAATACATCGGACAACAAATAAGTAAGAAAGGCAAAAAGTAAAAAATATTATAGTTGAAACTGAGAAGAGAAAACTAAAGAAGAAAAAATCTAGATTTCATATTTTAAAAAATGAAGCATGAGTGAGGTGGGTCGGGGATGAGGGTGTGACGATTCGGTAAACTAAGACACCGGTGCAACAATTTAGTGCGCGTGCGAGGAGTGTTTTGAACATTCGTGCAACAACAATAATAAAAATTCTCTGTACACACTATAAACAAAAATTGATCAAAAGCTACAATTCTTCACAACAATGATTGATAGGTGTTATATTTACCAAATGACCATCAGAAAAAAAGACCACAGCACAAAAGTACAACATTCCCAATATTTCCAGAGATATTTATTCAAACACTTGTTATGCAATTGTCAAAATGTTGAATGTTACATATTGAATTTGGGATCAATATAATTTCTTAAGAGGACATAACAAAAAGGTGCTATTAAGCAACAGCAAACCTAAAATTGCATATATAGTTATAAATAGTCATGTAGAAAAAGTACAAACCTATTTAAATATAAGAAATATAAAAACTAAAAATTTCTAATCTGCTTATATCGCCTGTTAAAGTTTCTTGAAAAGTGTTGGAGAGAGTACCTTGATGAGTTAGGTGGTTATGAGGTGATGGCTTGTAAATAATTTGGGTGGTGGTGATGTTGATGGAAGAAATAAATCTCCATATATAAAGATTCAGCCTCTTTAAAGAAATACTAAAATATCACAAAGTCTGATCTACATGCCGACGTTGCGTATGAACGCTTTTCGGTAGAAGGAAAAAAAGTTAATAAGGTCTAAAATCTGAATTTGAGACGTTCTTATTACCAAATACAGATACCCAAATCCAATTTGAGTATAAAAAACCTATTACCGGTTGAACCAAATTAAGCACGAAATAAGCCAATAAAGGTGAATAAAAATACATAAAACCACATGAGATATGTAGACATTGAATGGGTAATACCCGAGACTTCAAATTTCAAATTGCCAAACACTTCAACTTATAACATATATATATAAGAAGAAAAAACATGTATACATATTTAAAAGAAGGGAGCCCAAAATTAATTCCTTGATTGTTAAATTAATTAGATTCAAAGTTGACGTTTGAAATTTTTTGGCTTTCGCCAATCACAAACAACCTCCCTGTTATTCTCTTAAATGAATAACATTCACCTCAACACACACGCACCATAGCACAATAGTTGGTCACCTCACAAACCAATAACAATAGTAAAACAAACAAAAACCTTTAATGTATTACATAAATAAGTGGATAAATATTACTTTGTATTTTTTTGCACAGAATACACATAAAAATGGAAGTAAATTCCACTTTAATTAACAAAATTCATGTGAAATTCAACATCGATCGTGTTTAAAAAACGATAACAACTGATCAGGCCTAAATAAAAACCAAAGATACTAATTAAAAACACACAGATGAAGCCCAGAAAATATATTTTAACAAAAATAAAAGTTTGGATACTAAGAAGAGAATTTTTCCGGAAAGGATATACCCTGAACAACGACCATACGTGGTGACTCATCAATGGTAAGTGATTAAGGCTCAGCAAAGACAAATCACCATCCAACGTTCTAAAAACAGATATTAAACAGATTAATAAACCAAAATAAGATAAACATACACACACACACACATAAAAAAAAAACTGGGCATTTCATAAACATATAAACCTTAAAGTGTGAGATACCTTTATAATCTTTAAAATGTTTTATATCTCTGATTAGTAAATCCACACAACTATAAACTATGATTGACATGCGTTGGACAAATGGAGACACAAGTAATAACCAAAATAATATAACAAACATAATAGAACATCCAAAAACACATGTTGTCTGGGTATTTTATTACGCCGACAATAAGAAGATTCTTCCATTGTAAAAGATACAAAGATACTCGACTTGATCATGTTCTTGAACTAAGCTATTATTAAAGTCTATAAGTATTTGTATTTGTGAGCCCAAAACATAAGAACATCAACCGCCAACCTAAGATAAACCCCTGAAAAAATATACATAGACATTAGATATGAAGATAGAAAATATAAGCACATGGGCATATTCCACACCACCCATAATAAAAGCATCTAACGCTAACCATAGATGTTATTGAACCAAGGTAAAACTAATATTTCTAAGAAAATAATAAACATATCAAATGTGCACATGCGATAAGAGAAAATAATCGAGTTTTTTACTTTAAGCTATTACACTAATGACACATAACTGTCCACCATAAAAAATTTCAAAAATACAAATTAAACAATTACCTTAATCCCATAAGCCGATAACCTCCATAGATCAGGCATCCATACCAACGTCCAAACAAAAGGTAGAAAATCAGTAATACTTTTAGCAAAGATTAAAAAATAAATTATCTCAAAGAGAACGTAATTTATTTAACCCCAAAACAATAAACTATGTAGTCTCAAATAACGCCAATATTTATATGCGCTAATGAATATACAGTATTGGGAAAACATTTGTTGAATCTACATAATTAACAGACTTCTATGTGGAATAATAAAGAGCAAAATTTTCGCTGTGATATTCAAACTGTTGTGATATTACCCTGATAATCAAACATATAGAAAAGATAAATATGAGTAATACTTGCGCATACATAACCTTAACATGAAGACATCGAGATGACAACAGGATGCCACATAACTGAGATTATGATAAAACTTGTTATCATAAAATCCAGGTGCTCAGGACCTAACAATGTTAAAATAATAAATTAGTTTGACCTTTATCATAAATTAAACTACGAAAAATTATTTTTAAAAATATAAGCCAACATGACTTGTAAGTTTTACCTTCAGTGTCATCCTATGTATTGTATACCTGATGGATACAATGTAAAACCCCATAATTTGGAGAATATGGAAATTAATTATATTGGTGATTTAGAAATTTATTTAATTTGGAGAAATTATTTAATTCATATGACTTATATTTAATTAATTCAGTTAAAGTTAATTTAAAAAGTGTCGTAATTGGAGGTGAAAATAAAATGATTTTATAAAGTGACTTGGATGGTGATTTTGAGATCACGGTTGATTTCGAAAGGGTCGAAATAATAAAAAAAGTGTACCCGAGGGTATAGTTTGGGTCTCGGGACGATTTTTGGCCAACCTGACACTGTTTAATGGCTTTTCGGTCATTCCGGAGTTTGTGGTTTAGAGAAATCCAAAAATTCTAAGGATTATATCCGATATTTGAGAGGAACTAGGGTTATCACAATCATAATAGAAGATAGGCAAGAGGAGAATAAATCTAAAGCTTCCTACACAGTCTTATATTTCTAATGAACTTTGAATCAGGTCAATCGAAGTTCTGTAGAGGGAGTAAACGATGTTTTTACTATAGGGTGTTTGATCAGTTGGCATAGTAATCTACTTGAATTTTTTACGTAACTGTTGATGTAAAAAACTAGATCGCTCTAATTATTCAATCACAGATAAATAAATAAGACAGAGATTTTTAAAGTGGTTCGGCTAGGAATAAAGCCTACGTCCACTGTTATGTTATTGCTGAGTGTTTGCAGAATTATTGATTACAAGTTCTCTCAAGAAATTCCGGTCCCTTTGAATGGGATTGATACAAGGTATTTATAGCTTCGAGGCTGTACATGAAAGGGTCGATACATTAAATGATATACACATGAAAGGGCAATACATTTAATGCAGCGTGTGTGTCAAGAATATAAACATTCAATGAATAGTTGAGCTGTTGATTATCTGGCAATTAATGATATGACCGAGGTGCAGCTCGGACCGCCATAGTTGCTTGCTGATCAGGAGTTCCTCGGAGCACTAGAGTACCTCGGAGCGCTAGAGTTCCTCGGTGCGCAAGAGTTCCTCGGTGTATCCTCGTTGCTCGGAAAGAATCATGGTTGGTCGGGAAATGAACTTCCTCTCTGCTATTGTGCCACGTAGATTGACACGTTTCTTCGTATTATTCGTCCACATCAGCATATTAATTTTGGTATCAACAGTAACTTTAAACGTATTCAATTTCAATTGTCCGTAGAATTAGAGAGAGAGTCATACATGCCTGAAAATCTCTATGTCTTAGATTTATAATGAGCTTTGAATCAGGTCAATCAAAGTTCTGTAGATGGAGTAATCAACATTTTATCACATGGTGTTTAATCTGCCATAAAATTTATGACTCGATTCGGTTTACCAGATTTTGATAATTTCCCCTTTTTAAGCTCAGAACTTGCGGATAACTATCGGGGGGATTTTTGGAACATACTTATAATATAATGAGGGATATATTAGATGATAGTAAGCCTTGATAGGTTTGAGACTTAGTCATGTATGCGAGAGTCAAGGCTAAGGCTAGTGGGGCTTAATTGTTAACGTAATAATTCGAAAGAATGAGAATGGATTGTGGAGAGGATAAGGGAAATTATGAGGTAGACAAGTAGGATAATTGTGGATTAACTAATGAACTAACTTAGGAGGTAATAATAGGTCCTTCAGGTAGAGAATAATACTCGAAAATATACGATAGATAGTATATATCAAATAAAATTGTACAGTGAGCATTCGAGAGATAAATACTACATATGGGTGATAATCATACGTTGAGTGTATACTTATATGGATTGATTTTTATAGGTTGAGTGTACACCTATACGGTTTTATTATTATAGGTCGTGTGTGTACCTATATTGAATATACATATGGATATGTTGTGTGTATGCCTAGTATGTATTATTATGTGTATGACATACCTACGCTGCTTGTTATCGGGGGGAAGTTCTGCGTCGTGGACGGTCTTGTCTTGGTGAGACTATTGGGGGGATTTTAGACTTATACCCAGAACATAGGACCTTGGATACGTACTATCTGCGAGTATGATAGTTTCGACGGTTGAATGAGAGCGTAGGTATGTGCGTGACCTATTTGGCTGGGGACTATGTTCACCTTCCATATGCGTGATTTGTATTTTGGGTTCGAGGAGACATGCCGAACCATTTGTCCTTGATATAGTACGAGAGGTACTTGAACTGATAGCAGAGTACGCTAATGGGTATCACGGTGGCCAAGCGAGAGGATGCTATATTATATATATAAAGTGTGTGTGATGTATATATATATACTTTGACGTTTTCTCTTACTTATGTGTGACAATAGTGAGGCTAGATAGTGTGTATCTAATCAAAGATTTATCTACTTATGTGGGATAGTAGTGAGATTATATAGTATCTATCTAAATAATGATTAATCTACTAAAGAGTAAATATTAGGGAGATTCAATAGTGTAAATCTAATTAATGATGAAGACATCGCGGTGACAAAAGGATTCTACATAACTGATATTATGATAAAACATGCTATCATAAAATCCAGGTGCTCAGGACCTAACAATGTTAAAATTATAAATTAGTTTTACCTTTATCATAAATTAAATTATGAAAAATTATTGTTAAAACTATAAGCCAACACGACTTATAAGGTTTACCTCTAGTGCCATCCTCTGTATTGTATACCTGACGGATATAACTGGACCAGATATGTTGATCCAAATGTATGTTGAACCAAATATAAAACATAAAACTAAAACCCTAGCTGCACCAAATTCACAATCATTTAATCCTAAATTAATCAATAACAATAGAAACACTTAGGCCTAAAAGCTAATCCAACGAATTAACAACAACACAAAATTAAGAACATAAAATGAAAAAAACTTTAGACTAAAAGCTACTCCAAATATATCCCACTTAACAACACAAAATTTAAAAAAAAAAATACAAATCAAATGAAATGAATCAATCAACACCACAAAATGAAACCCAATGATTCGATCAACAACACAATAATAAAACTTAGTTGAACAACACAACATGAACAACACAAATTGGAAAATCGTACCTAGAAAATGGAGATGAAGAATTGGGAAATGAAGATGGAGATTCACTCGCACTGGAAAGATTCACTCGAGTTGAGAGAAAGAGGGGTGACAAAGAGAAAGACGAGGCAAAAGAGGGGGAAATAATGTTGTGTATTTGTGAAATTACTAATTTAGTCCTTGTTTTGAATTAAAGTAAGAGAGGGAAACCAATTACTAATGAGGCAAAAGAGGGAGGAAAGCAAAAATAAAGGGTTAAAAGAGTAAACTAGAATAAAATATTCTCAACTTTCAATTTCTAGCTTTGTTGGCACAATCCTCACCATAAAGTGTCTTATAACTTATGGAATATTAACAATATCACGCTACTATATATATATATATATTATTGTGGGTGATTTTACTTTTACAAGTATCGTAAATGCTTAAAGTGATATAAATTATTTGATTTCTCCTATCTTCAATGTACAAACTCATTATTTAACATGTAAAAAATATAAAATTTTACAAATATCTTCGGTCTCCGTAACATTGTTGCCTTCCCCATTATTTTTCTCACTTCATTGATCTACAAATTTCCCAACGTGACTTGTAACCCTCGTTTCAATGATTTTGCTTTATGCTCCCGTTAATAAAATCTCTAATTTCAGAAAAAAAAGAAAAAGAAAAATAGATCAAATATCAAAAAGTCCCTCAAACATTTTTTAATACACATTTAGTCCAAACCTTTTGTACCAAAAAGTCCCTTATTCTCTTATCTTTAAAGATCCGTGCCAGCGACATGATAAAACCTTATTGACAAGATGAAAGACTTTTTGATGCAAAATAAAAAGACTTAGACTATAAATATATTAAAAGAAGTTCAATAAGAAAAATCACCTATGTGATATTTTCTTTTTATATATTTTTTTTCAACTTTCAAATACATGGGTATGTTTTATAAGCTTGGTCTAACAATCACTCTTCTCCCTTCTTTCTCATCTGATCGTTGCAAACTCAAAAACCGTTGACTAAATTGCTTTACCGATCGTTTTCACCAAACGGTTCAATTTCAATTCACACTTCACTTTTCTTTTCTTCTGTTTTTTTTGCAGGGTTTAAAAATTCGATTTTGTTGGTTTGGTTTTAAATAACAGCAAAAAACGCAATCATGTTCAAAATATTCGGCAAACCTAAGCAAGAAGCAAATGCCGTTGCAACGTTAGACAAGTTAAACGAGGTGTGTTCTTTATTCATTAATAGTGCTACCAAATTGTGTTTTGTTATCCAATTTTGTTTGTACCGCTTAAACTGTGACACAAGTATTTTTCTAGCTCAAACTTGTTTACCTATTAATGGGTATTTTAACTTTTCAATTAATTGTTGGTGTTTTAATATATCACATTGGAGGGTTATGTTAAGTCTCATTAAATGTGGACAAACAAATTTAAATTCGATTTTTGAGGGGTTTTGTATGTGTTCCAACACTTTGAATTGTTAAATGTAGTGTCTAAGACCACAATATGAAAATATCACATTATAATATAACACTATTGCAGTGTTATACTAACATGTAACTTGCGCGATGCGCGGACGTGATATAACGTTTTTTTTAAACACAACTAAAATAACAAAACTAATCAAATAAATAACCATGTATAAAAGAACTATTGGGTACTAAGATTATTTGTTAGGTCGGATAAATTTACAAATTTAAAGTGAAGTTAAATGTATGATCGCAACACCATTTCCATATCCCATAATGTTCATAGAACCAACAAATAAAAATAAATTATTATTTTCACATAATTCACTTGCCATAATTGAATTTAGGATTGAAAAAGCAATTTACTGTAGCAAAAATTATCATTTTCTTTCCATTCCAATGTTCAGGAGAGTCTAGTTCTTGACTTGATAAAAGGATCATATTTTGCAACAAACTTCACCTGTATTTGATATGAAAACAACATAAGAAAAGATGTCACAAATTAAGAGGAAAAGAAAACATAGGCAGTTCTAAGTTAACCTTAATTCCTAAAACCCATGTCCATTAAGAAGAATATAACACAGGTCTGGAACCATTTCCACC
Source organism: Sambucus nigra (assembly GCA_949130495.1). NCBI lineage: Eukaryota > Viridiplantae > Streptophyta > Magnoliopsida > Dipsacales > Adoxaceae > Sambucus > Sambucus nigra. The sequence goes on from OX422208.1 coordinate 78,229,148, forward strand.
CAAATAGTTGAAGAATAAATCAATCTGACAAAGTTAAAATGGATTGAAAATTTGAACAAAATTTGAAAACTCAAACATAACATCAAGACAATAGAAAAAAATAAAAATAAAAAAGTACCTCCAATGTTGCAAATATACTCTATCAAAGGTGAAAAAAACAGGGAGTGTTAATATCTCACAACATCAAATAGTAATAACATTTAACATACTAAATAGAAATAAATAGACAAAATAAAATTATAGTGGATTGTAAGTAATTGGGTGAGAAAAAACTCTTTCATACTTAAAGAATAAAGAACTTCGATTTGTTCCTTCTACTTTTACCCATCACAAAAAAACTCGCCATTGCAAAGATGGAACCCGAGAAAAAAACATTTTGCAATTAACAGAAGCCGATTTCAACAGTTTTCAACACACACAGAGATATAAATTTAAATCTGTTGAAGAAATGGATGTGTTTCTTTGATTTGTTCCTTCTACTTTTTCCCACCACGAAAAAACTCGTTAATGCAAAGCCCAGAACCCGAAAAAAACAAAACCTTTTGTAATTAACGGAATCCCAAGAGCCGAATTCTACCAGAGAATTAATCTATGGAATAAATAAAATAGATTTCAACAGTTTTCAACACACACAGAGATAGAGAAGCTTTAAGCCTGTTGAAGAAAGGGACTCTTTAAATTGGTTGCAAAACTCATTTCCACTGTTCTTATTTGTCCATTTTCTTGCATCTAGGGGTGGCAATTCGGGTCAACGGGTCGTGTTCGGGCCGACACGACACGACACGACACGACATTACAAGGTTTTTTTTTTCCTGACACGACACGACACGAATTCGTATTTTTTTTAGTTGACACGAACACGACCCGAATAAAAATCAACACGGCATGGCACGGCACGACACGAATACCAAAATTTCTTAAATTTCATGCCTAAAAAACACGATAACACGACACGCCACGACTCATAATTCAGACACGAACACGACACGACTTCATATAAAAAAAAATGACACGAACACGACATATCGTGTCAATTTCGTGTCCTTCTGTGTCGTTTTTTCGTGTCGTTTCTAAAATTGCCACCCCTACGTGCATCCTTGCCAAACTACACACATGAAATCAAAATGACTGAGAGTGTCATTTTCACCAAATCCGGAAAAACCCCACTTCAAAATAATTATGTAAAAATACTAAATCAAACAAAAAATTAATAGTAAAGTACAAACCAATGCATATCACACAAAATGCATCTAGGTATCTATATATTTAACAAAATACAAATCCATGTTCTCTTAAAAACCAATCAAATCTCATGTATAGTTGTGTATCTTTTAGGGAAAATAGTGGTAGTTCTAAGTATACTTATGTCTTTTCTCGGTGAGGAAGCCTTTTATATAATTAGAGAGTACTGAATATGCCAACTTGTCGATAATGAAATTAACACAATAACCAAGGCTTAAAACCCATTATGAAACTTTTAATACACCATATTCACCACATTCTCACACATATCAAACACTTTAATATGATATACGATGAATGAAAAAATACACTACTTTGACATAGGATTAGAATAAAAGAAACTTTACAATGGAAAAAAATATTTAAAAGAGCATCTTAAAAATGATTTGTAACACCTCATTGAAGTGTGTATCAAACTAACTATTTAGTTGAAATCAACTCAGGTAATGATCTTATAACAATTATATCACTAATTACAAAATGATCAAGTCCCAAACTAATGTGACTACACTTTCATACTCCAAGAAATTGTAATTCGAATGGGAAACTACAAAAATCCACAAATTGGAAAGAATGTCTCAAATTCATGTTTTCATACTCTAAGAAATTGTAACTGAAATGGGAAACTACCAAACCCACAAATTGGAAATAGTATCTCAAAAACCATGAATTGAAGGGAAATGATACCTCTGGTGGATATCAACTATAAAAACTTGGAATTTCGATAAGGATAAAAAAAAATTCAATTAGAAACATTAACAGAATATAGAGAAAAAGTTACAAAAAAATCTCATGAAACAAGCATGTTCAATTAGTACTAATGGCAACAGAGATAGGTTAAAACATGGTTCAAAATCAAGGCCGATACCGCGACGATACGACAGAGTTGACTAGGTATCGGTACCCATCGATCCGATTCCGAGTTACGAGTTGAGTTTTCGATTATTGGTGTGAGTCGACCCTATATCGATAATTTCTTGGTAATATCAGTGATATCGCGGTAGAATCGGCCCCTATCGGCGATATTACGGTAGTATCAACCCATATCGGTGATATATCGATCGAGATAGTATAAGTTACTAAGCATCGATCTGTCTATCTCAATTTTTGACTCACTCAATTGAGCCTCAATTTTGCATTCATGTCAACGATCGGAGCAATCGCTTTCAATTCGGTACAGGGTATATGACGTTTCGTTGTCGCAAATTGGGTTTTTTTGGTTAAATCTCTCATTTTTTTCTTGTAGTAAAGGGGTTATCTCCCATTTAACTTTCTTTTTGTATCTACTTAATTTGTGTTAAAATATATCATTATTCATCTATCCTTAAAGTGTATGATTATTTACATTATATATATCCTTAATTAGTAATAGACACTATTATAACATTCACGGAGAATATATTACTAAATATATATTGATTTAGACAGTGTTATGCATACTAAATGATGATTCAGTATAAACAATTAGACAATGTTGTGCATATAAATGATGATTTTGTACTTGTCTACTTGAGCCATATTATTAATCTTATTTTTCTAGACTTTTCTGTATTTTTTTCAATTTTTTTGAGTTCTCTAAATAGTGTATAGTTGCGTATCGCTCAAGACCGAGACCAATACCGATACCGAGTCAAAAATTTGAGCGTTCGAGTCATAGACCGATACCACAATTTTGAACCATGGGTTAAAATCATATATTAACTTAATGAGAGACAGCTATAGATTTTTAAAATATGAAATTATATATGGAAAAAGCAACCTTAACTTACATTTTGTTGATGTCAGTAAAATATTAGACATACCAATTGTTCGAAACCTCGATTCAGAAAAATACAATTTGGAAAGGGGCTAGGCAATTTGAAAAACCTAATATTGTAATGACATAATTTGAGAAGTGGAATTATAAATAACCAAGCCCTAATAGAGGCTTCCTATATGGAGAGAGATAGAGAGAGGTGGGGAAATAAAGTACCTTTTCTAGAAAGGGCATTTATTAGTGGTCTTGATGTGAGAGGAAATTTTGAGGTTGGCCTGGGCACTTAGGTCATTGATGAGCAGATGGATATGTTCATCTTCATATTTTCCATTTCTTCTCTAGACTTGCCAACATATTTAACTATTGGTGGGAGAGACAAATAGATGAGTGTATGAACTATAATGATATTTATAGAAGCAATTTGACTAATCGTAATTTGTTCACCGAGAGAGAGTAAAGGGCGGATACAGAAAAATAGATAAATGCAACTTGTATTCAAGAAGGAGATGGAACGAAGTGGTAGTGTACTAATTATGTGAATGGAGGTTTGATAAGGAATTTGAAAGGGCTTAAAATGAAGAGGAGAGTAAATAGGTTTGTGTGCATTAACTGATATCAAAACCTCTAATACTATCGTATTAGAGGTATAATATAGATTTGCTAAATTGTGTGGTGATATGATTGCATTTAATTATTTTTTGAAGTATCACATCATTTGGTAGTAAAGCAATGTCATATAGGACCATATACTAAACAATGTTTTAAATCGCGGTCGCACAGGGTGTCGCGTTTTGGCTCTGTAGTCGCGTCGCGCATCGCGCAAGCAATTCGTGCATTCCTGTTTTTTTATTTGAAAAACATGTAAAAAATATAAATAAATAAATAAGCTCAAAAAATCACTCAAAATCATTTCAAATATAGTCATAAAGCCATAAAGTATTACAACATTTCAAATAAAACACAAAAATAGGACCATATTGTTCCATAAATCTTTAAAGGCATGAAGTTTCAAAAATAAATTAACAACAAATGACATCAAAAGTAGTCTCCATCATCCAAGATAATATCATCGTCATCTTGGTCAAGGGTATCTATGTTGGGAAATCGTCCACTATCAAAGATCCTCGGAGCAATTCCTTCAAAGACATCAATGTCCACATCTTCATCAACGGGATCCAATCTCACTCCTTTCCCTTTACCTCCACCTAATATGATAAAACAAGTATTGCAAATTAATAGGATGATAACTAGTAATTATATATGTTTATATTAAACTTCAAGTTAGTTATACCTACTTGAACATTCCCCCACTTTACGCTTCTTTGAAATCGGAGAAATAATATCATCAATAATTGGGATGTCACTCTCTAAACCACTATCAATAATCTCCGGTGGCAAACTCACAATAGGATTTCCCGAGAACAATTCATCATCATAAAGCCATGAAGTATCTTTAGGGAGGACGGGATCTTCTCTCTCCGTGATCCATTCATCATCTGAATCAATTTCATCCACAATTATAGGATCAATCTTGTCCCTCCTCCTAGTACATCTCTCACTCAGCTTAAATTGTATTTCACATATACCAAAGCATTCAATCTCTTGTGTTCAAGCCTATTCCTCTTTTTTGTGTGAATCTACAATTAACCATGAAATAAGTATAAATATTAATAAACAAATTTTTTAATTTAACATACAAAATTATGAGCAATAAAATTAGCAAATGTAAAAAACAATAATGCCGCAAAAGTGCTCCAATTTCGTTCACATCCTGAAGCACTACAAGTAAGACTTAGGACACGGACAACAAAATTCATAAGCTCGGGTGTCTTACTCCCAAAACGTATCCACCATTGGGCTATAAAACAAAGAGAATCAATGAATAAATTTTACAACAATGTGAGTTTATTTTAATCTGTAAAAAATAAATAAGTAATACCCGGGAAACGGTGCATTCTTGATCATTTAGCCATCGAGCATCTAAAATCCCCTTTTTGATTGTCATAAAAGTCCAATTGGATATCGGCTTTTAGCGTTCAACATCCTATCCATGCAAGCATAAAGTCCATCTCTAACTTCATCACAATTTGAAAATTTATCTTCGTAACGCAATTGTGGATTCAAATAATATCCAGCCACATGTAATGGATGATGGAGTTGTGGAATCCACCTTACATCAATCTTTCTCCAAATTGGCATATACTTTCTTTCAAAATCCCCACAATTAAATTTGATTGTTTCTTTTGCCCTATCCATCAACTCATATATGTATCCCGTGGCCGGTCTCTCCTCGGAATCAACCTCCCTCAACACGCCAACAAGCGGGATAACACTCTTAACACAAAATGCCACGTGTGGCAAAAAATATGGATCATTCAACACTAGCCTCTTTGCCACTTTCCCTTCATCTTTTTTTGCTTGAGGACCATTTGCCCACAATTCAGAAGCATAGGGGCGGATCTACATGGGAGGTTGGTGGGGCAAGTGCCCCACCCCAAAAAAGAAAAAAAATCAAAATTTTACCACTAAAAAATTTTTAACCTAAAAAAAATTTATGGGGCTCCCGCCCCCGAACCCCCGGCAATGATTTTTGCCCCTCCCGAAATAAATTCTTAGATCCACCTCTACAGAAGCAAACATAATTTCAAGTGTCTTTTTTGTTTGTAAAGACTTTGAAGTGTGAGATATGCGGTGGCAAATCTTGTTATGGCCAGACGAAGAAGCTCTCTCATCAAATAAAGAGGCCTCGTATGACTATAAATAAATTTATATCACTCGCTTTGCTTTTCCAATTGTGTCCTTAAAAATCTTCAATTCACCAATATCTTCCAACATCAAATCTATACAAATGTGCGGCACAAAGGGGGCCGCCATAAAATGGGTTCACTTCTCTTCAAGCCTTTTCCCCGCATTCTTGCAATTAGTGGCATTATCCGTGATGACTTGAATTACATTTTCCGCACCCACCTGGGTAACAATCTCATCAAGAGACTTAAATATCAACTCTCCATTTTTAATTGTATCAGAAACATCAACGGATTTTAAAAAGAAAGTACCCTCATGGCTATTTACAAGAAAAATTATAAGAGCCCTACTTTTACTATCCGTCCACCCGTCTGACATAATTGTGCAACCGTAATTTCGCCACACTAGCTTATGGTCTTCCAAAAGAGAATGAATATCATTAACTTCTTCTTTAAGAATCCATGTTCTCAATTCATGCATAGAAGGGGGTTTAAATCCAGGGCCATACTCAGCAATTGCATCGATAGCAGGTTTTAAGTGAACATCATTCACACAATTAAAAGGAAGAGCGGCTGAATACGTCCACCGACCAAATTTACGACAAGCATCAATTCTCTTCTCTTTTTTGAAAGCTGAATTAATTGTAGTTTGTTTGGGTTCACGATTAACAAATTTATCCATAGCACCCGTAGAGGGATTACTAACACCACCACTTGCACCTTCCCCATCCTCACTCCCATAATTTGCCGATTGTTTACTCCCACTCCCAGGACCCTTTCCAATTTCAAACAACAATGCCGATTGGGCCATTTTTTTTTTGGGTAAAATTTTTTAGTCCTTCAACGATCAAAATTTTCACATCTTCTGGAACTTTTTTACATTCTGAAACACCGGTGTGAGTGCCGCCCAAATGATATTTCAAACGTGTAATACCTCCGTTAGATTTATGATGACAATATTTGCAAAAGACATCTTTTTCTCCATCTTTTTTGTTTGCCATTTTTGAAACTGAAAAAAAAAAAAAAAAAAAGAGTTATAAAAAGAGTGATAAAAAATGTTAACTGACAAAAAAAATGATGTTCACTTTATAACTTTATATAAAAAATGAGATCTCTTTTTATAATAACTTTATATAAAAAATGAAAAAAAATGTTGTTAAAAAGAGAGCACTTTTTATAAAAAATGAGATTCACTTTATATAAAAAAGTTATAAAAGGATTTATGAAATTTCAAAAACAATAAAAAAAAAGCTCTTGATATAAAAACAGAAAATCAGCAAGGGAAAAAACAAAAAAAATAATACTGGTAAGGCATAGCTGCCGAAGTGATGTGTAACATAAAAAAACAATACTTGCCGAAGAAAATCAGTGAAGATTTCAGTGAAGAACAACTGCCGAAGTGGGGAAAAAAACGCTGCTGAAGTTCCAGAGACTCAAAAAGCTGGGCGGAAGCTGTATTCCGGTGAAGAGGTAGGTTTTTTTCTTAGGGATCGGGCAAAAATAGCTACTGAAATGAGAGGAAGTTTTTTTTTTTAAAACCTATGTACTTACCAAAACGGTAAGGCATAAGTTAAAAAAAAGAAGCCTCGATTGCGTATCTGTAGCGCCCTTTTGCGCACGTTTGCACACGTTTGCGCTAAATAGCGTACGCAATCCAAGCATCCCAAATAGTAGTCTGTTTGCCTTGCGTCTCTGCTCCGCAAAACGCTATTGCGTTTGCAATAGCGCGCTTTTAAAAACACTGATACTAAATCATGGGTGGTGATATACCCACCCCAAAATAAACTCCAAAACACCACAAAAAAAAAAACCACTTTTTTTACGGGTGGTGATATTCGCATCCCTAAATATTCTAAAAAACACCACTATCTTCTAAACACCACAAAAATAGACCTTATTTCTCCCTAACACCACAATTTAAACCATCCATAACAAACGATGAGATACTCAACTCAACAGAGCCTTTTTCCAATTATTTGGGATTGGCTACATGACTCCTATTTTTCCATTCCATTCTGTTAAGTACAATACAAACGACGAGATAAATAATAAATATTGAAATAACCAAATGTTATCACATCCATAACAAGTAAATAACATCGTCTTAAATCCCATATATAATCTCAGCTGAAATTAATAAATTGGGACCAATATGGACCATATAATCACGGAATAAAAAGAGTTCGAAATGACGGAACAAAATAGCAACCTAATCTAGGAAATGAAAACTGTTGAAAATAATTAAGTGGCAAGTTTGACTGCGGCTGCTCCCTACTTCTAAACACTTGGAAAAGATTTTATAATGTTTAGGATTAGAGTCCAGAATGGTGCAAGAAATATTTTATTATATCGATGCAGTAATAATCATACGACTCATTTCCTTAATCATGCCAATTCCGTCGACACTCTTATGCAAAAGATACCTCACATCTCATCATAAGTGAAATAAATTATAAGAGTGTCCCAACCCAAGTCGTAACTAACTACAAATCTCAACTACTAGACTAACAAATGAACAGTTACATACACTTACAACTACATCGGGAGGCGAAGAACATACCCCAGTTCAATCCCCACTCATGTCACCCAAATATCAAGATACCACGATCTCATAGTATAACACAATAACGTGACTTAGTGTCTTTTAATTAAAATGTCTATCACTGGACTATATCATATATTTATAAAACTCATACAACTACATGAAGTCATCAACCTATAGGGACCTTCTCTTGCTTCCATTGGTAAATCCGTAGGAGTCCCATACCTGACGGATTTAAAACTTGCACACTCAAAAAAACAGCGGATCACGCAGTCACAACATCGTCTAGTCACATACCAAACCGCCCGATGGATCAAGTCATCCACATCTCCATTTTGAGAGACGGTGACCAACTGAACTCATGATCTAATACATCGACCTCCACACAGCCTGCTATGTTAACCAAGCCAAGAGCATGGTACCCGGTCCCAAATTCATTTAAAATTACACCCCCAACCCGATAGATACCCCACGAGCCAAATGCGATATGTTCACATTCACACACAATTAATGTGAAATCAGCACAATACATAAATATAGGATATTGCATACTCTCTAGTGTACCCAAATACCATCCAAATCCCCAAAACCAGATTTTCCAATTTATTATGATTTTATTAATCCTAACCCTAATTAAACAACATTTATGGGATCCCCTAATTTCCAACAATATAAATCTCTCTCTCTCTCTCTCTCTATATATATATATATATATATATATAGAGAGAGAGAGAGAGAGAGAGAGAGAGTCATGTTCTCCAACATACTTCCTAGCAACATACCTAGCAACATCCCCTTTTTTTTAAAATAGTGAAAAAAATAATTTTGAGATGATATTTTTTATATGCGTTCATGATATTTTATTGTGCCTCTATAAAAAAAATCAATTGAAAATAATGTGTTTTGATATTTTTAAAAAATAGGTAAAAAAACTGTCGGTTTTTTTACCTATTTTTTAAAAATATCAAAACACATTATTTTGATCTGAATATTTTTACAGGGGCACATTGAAATATCATGAACCCATATAAAAAGTATTAACTCAAAATTATTTTTTTTACTATTTTAAAAAAATAGGTATGTTGCTAGGTATGTTTAATGAGGTATGTTGGAGAGCCTAACTCTTTCTCTCTCTCTCTCTCTCTATATATATATATATATTCTGATTTAACCAACCCACGGTTGATGGGAAACCAAAGAACTAAACAAAAGAAAAAAAAATATACAAGGCTGTGCCCCCTGAACCTCACCTCACCGCAATAGCAGTCTGGTGAAGCTGCTATAACGGCCCCAAAAGGGCGCTATAACGAGCTAAACCCCGCTATAGCGGGAGGTCCACCTGTTCGCCCAGATCCGCTCTAATCTTGTAATTTTTAATCCAAATCAAGTTTCTGCCATTAATGGCCCTAGGAGCTTCAATTTTAATCCAAATAATCTTATGATTAAACCTACAGGTTCCAATTTTAATTTCTCACAACATAGGTTCACAATTTACCAAGAGCGATTCATAAAAATCTTAACTTTTAACACAACTATATCAAGGGTTTATTAACAAATTTAATTCCACCATTTATTATTTCTCGCTCATATGGCAAAATATCATCAGTATATAAAGATCATTCATACACATGGGTTCTGATATCATAATCATATACCAACGCAGATTAATAAGGGTTTTCCACATAAACTCTAATGAAATCAGATTTGATACCCAATAACATTCTACAACACTAATCCATATTAATTCAATATAAACATGATTATATAACATATTTTCATCCTAAACATGATTCAGATCCCAAATAAATTAATTAGCAGTCAACACATAAACAAGTTACAGATTATACTATGATAAGGCAAGAGATTTCTTGCGTGATTATAAAGATGAATGAATCCTCTCTTGTGATCTCTTAGTCCCTCTCCAAAAACCTCCTTAAGCTCTCCTAAAACTCTTAAGCTGCTAAGGTCTATGTTTTAGGTGTAAAACTATCAATTAATGAGGGTTAACATCATTTAAATACTCTTAATCCCAGAGGTTCATAAAAAACCTAATTTTCGGCCTCCAAAAGAGCCCAAAATACTACCTTGGCTGACCCAAAGCACTAAAAATACATCTCCGGGCCTCCATACCACTCTACAGTCTGGTACAAACAATAATACCTCACAACGTAAAATAAAATACATAACTTACGAGTAAACGCACATAGTAATTCTCATATATTTAATTTCACAAATTAATTAATTTAGAACATGCGGTTCAAAAATCACATAACATGCAAAATTTAATTGTCACATAAATTATGCATCTATTATTACCATATCACACAAGTAATAATTATTTCCATTTGTTTATTTATTCATTCCCACATTTAATAATACATAAATACCACAAAATACGGGTATTACATCCCCCTTCCAAAGACTCTCGCTCGCGATGGTATCCTTGTGCAACCGGTTTGGAGGAGTGCAAATCCTATATCTGGGCCACTCTTAAAGTCGACGGTCACTCCACGTCAATCGCAGACCTCTAACGAAAGTCGCCAAAGTAATACAAGGTTGATTGAAGACTGGGAGTCCACCGACGAAACCCCCCAAGCTCCAATCTATTTATTCGGCACGTTACAGCCATAAGAGGTCTAAAAAACAGTGGCGCCGCATCCCTCCCCAGTCACCGGTCTGCAACTCCAAACGGCGTAATACCATCGCCGACCAGAAACAATGGTCGCCAGCCAACCAATTGCCGTGCCGGAGCTCCGAAAGTATCAGGCCAAGCCACAGGGACTGCGTAGTTGTGGGACAAGGAACCCTGTTTAGGGCTCTAACTTTGGTGCTCCATTAACACTACTGAACTCAAAATTTTTGAAGGTAATCCCCTTTTGCCAAGACTTTGACCAAGAGCATTCTCTTTCATCTTGCCTTTTCTCCTCGGTCCTACCCTTCGCAACCAACACATCGGACTGAGAATCACTCTTTCTCCTTCTTTTGCTTCTCACTTCTCAACAATGTCGCAGAGACATCATCAAACCTCACTTCATCCTTCCCATATAGCAATGTGGTACTCAAATGCTCATATGAATCCGGATGTGAGTTTAAAAGTAACAAAGCCTTATCTTCATCACCAATATCAACATCCAAGCTTAATAAATTGACGAGAATTTTATTAAACTCATCAAGATGTTCGGACATCGATATACTTTCAGTATAATCAAATATATTCTTGAGATAAAGGCGATTCTGTATGCTCTTTGCCATATATTTGCCTTCCAATTTCTTCCATATTTTCTTTGCGAATTCTTCCTTCATAACATAGTATACCACATTTTATGCGAGATTTTGCCGATTCGTCAAAAAACTTTGGCCACTAGCATACCCCGCGAACTATTTCTTCGCCACAGCAAAGGCCTTCGCTGCCGTGAAGCTATACCTTTTGTTGGTCGCGCATATCGGCAGAAAAAACGGGGCAGTAGGAATTTGAGCCAATTATCCACAGCTATCGCCCGCCATAATGAAAGATTGATTGATAACAAGAATGTAGTCGACTCTGATACCACTTTAATGTAAATTGCAGAAGTGATTTTACAATCTCACGTAGACTAGACAATCATATGTTTTATATAGAAAATAGACAAAACTCTCAAATTCTCTTTGATAGCTGTCAATAATGATAATAGAAGACTAGGCCTGTGTCCTAGACTTTTGCTATGGCTTACTAACTGGAAAATAAACAAAAGAGGAAACATATTTAAGAACTTCGTAATAGAAGTAGCTACCAAATTATATAAAGTATTTTAAAAATAAAATCTCCAAAAAGGAGGCTACATTTGAGATGATAAAATTTTCAGACATATCTTGGACTTTTTTTGTGTCATTTGTTTGGAGATATTCCTTTTTTTCTTCTTTGTTGTCAAATTGGAATGATTGAATTTGCTGTCCTCATTCTCTTGATCCTTCTAATATGATTTTGAAGGTGGGGTTACCTTCAAAAGCACAGTTTTTCGCATGGTTGGCTGCCAAAACGAGAATAAACACTTGAGGTTCTATAGCACACATCAGGTGTTTAGGTTGGTAGCTTGATGATGCTGTTTGTGCGAAAGATATTCTGAAAGTGCTCCATTGTGAATATACATGCTTTTTTTTTTATTGTGTGCATATTTTTAGTGAGTTGGATGGGATGGGGACTTTGACCGAAAGTTGGTATGACACCATGTTATTTTGTGGGTATCATAAAGAAGGTGGAGTGAGTGTTTATGGCGGTGTGTGGATTTGGCTTTAGGATGGGTCATTTGGATTGAGAGAAATTCCAGAATCTTCTAGGAGAGGGATAGGGATATAGAGGAATTATGGAAGAGAGTTAAGTTTTTATCATCTCTCTAGGCCTCTATGTACAATGATTATCCATTTAGGGGTTTCGGATAATATGCGGCATTGGAGGGAGGCAAGTATGTAGCTGAGATCTCATTTACAGTCTCTTCATTTCAGTGTTATCACTATCAGGCCAACTCTGGGATTTCATTGTACACGCTATTGTGTTCGGCAGAGGCCAGTTCCTTTTTGTTGCTTGTTCTTTTTTAATTTCATTTTATCTAAATGTAAAAGCTCAATTCCTCCTCTATCATTTGTTTTGATATTTTTTGTTAACAAAATTAATTTGTTGATTCTGATAAAAATAAAAAGACTTGACCAAACCCCTACCCCTTTTCAGCTGAAACATGAACACCCTTAGTTGTGTTGCGACTCATATTGATTTAGAACCAGTACTCTCATTTCTCATTACAGCATAACAAAGAAATTGAGAGCTTGTTTGAAGGTATGTTGATATTGTTAATATGGGATCACGTTAAGCTAATATTTTAAACTTGGTCTAATACAATTTATTACGTTCTCTTAGATATTGGGTTATAACTCATGTCAACTCCAAGAAAAAGTGGATCATATGATTAGTTTCAATTAGTGGAGTGAATATACTCAGAATTCACACGACCTTGCAATGCAAATAAGGTTATACGAATATTTTACTGGAAAAAATTATACAGTCTCCACTTCTAACACCAATTTTGGTTTTAAATACATTATTGCATCTATTCTTCCTTTTCCCAACTCAAAACTGGGAGTTAATAGTTCGGACTCATCATATTGAGTGTTTATATCTCCCTTTTTTCCCCATTGATTTTGATAGGACTTTTGTGTGTTTTTTAAAAATAATTTTTTATGGTTTCTTCGAATTTATGCCTGAGATAATTCGGTAGTTAAACATACCCACTTAAACGTTCATTAATTAGACATACCCTCGTCATGTAAAAGACACCCATAAAAAAGGGGGGTAAAGTCAAAATCACCTCTTTTGAATAGACCTCTATACAAAACAAGCTGGCTCTTACATTAGCTGGTCTGGACCTCTGGTGAAGTATATTCCTAACCTTTTTTACACAATGCGCCTGGAAAGTTCTTTGCATGTTGGTGCATCTAGTTAGAACCTTTATAAATTAGTAGTTCTTTGGCATATCCGAATTTTTATTTTATTTTTCATTTTAATCATGAAGTGTGATTTTATTTTTGGAAAAAATGCCTTTTGTTATCTTATATACCATCTTATAAAGAAAGGAAGAGACTGCCTTTTATCCTTGATTCTTCAGTTTCTATTTTCTAAATTTTGTTTTGAACTCCTTACAGACACTTGAAATGCTAGAGAAAAAAGAGAAAGTTCTTGCCAGGAAGGCTTCTGCAGAGGTTGAAAAGGCGAAGGAATTTACTAGAGCGAAAAATAAACGGGGTATGACCTGAAAATCATCACTTCTTATGTCCTTTGACTGTTATTAATAAGGACTTCCAATTTTTGATGCCCTTCTCTTGATTATTGACTAGGTGTTTGACTTTGATCTTCAAGCTATATGCTTTAAACTTTGTAATTTAGTATTTATAAAAGGCCAAAAAATAGAGGGGTGAAGATTTATTCAATTTTACATTGAAGATCAATACGACTCTACATCCTCATTATAAGCTAATCAATCTATTTCATCGAGTAAGTCTATTATATGTAGGCAAAACCGAACTCGAATATGGAAACTAAATCAAAATTGTAAATCCTTTCCTCATTTACACTCTATTTCCACATAAGGCTGAATGCGGTAGTTTTAAAGCACGTGGTCCCTCTCTAGAAGTACTGCCAATATTTTTTCTTTCGTACTCTAAATGTAAAACAAACATTTTTTTACACATTTGTTTTTGTAAAATTAGTATTTTCATATTCTACTCGTTGAGATCTGTGAACGAGACAATATATTGAATAACAATTTATGTTAAAAAAATGCAGTTTTCCATTTCAGTCCTTGGCCAATATTTTTCTTGGCTCTAGTCACTTACATGGTTTTTGGGCACCAAGGTTCCTCACCCTTTAATGTCTACCTTATAAGTTAGGGTATACACAAAATTAATATATTATAAAAATTCGTGCATACATTATGAAATTCCACGTAAATATTACAAATATTTTCCAACAACGACAAAGAAAAATATCATTTATATTTTACAAAATTATGGTATACATTACTGAAAATTGTATACACATTAAGGGAGAGGGACCTTAGTGCCCAAAAAATATGTTAAAGGACTAGAGTAAAAAAAATTACCGACCAGGGAGCATGTATACTTTATTTTTTGAAAATTTTTGTATACCCAATTTTACATATCATACTTAATATTAGCCTTTGTTAAAAAATCTAGATGATCAGATATTTAGGAATACAAATTTTACAAAAGACGGACGTGTGATAAAAGTTATCATACTCTAAATTGACGCTATAAGGGCATAATAGGTGTTATCGAAAAACATAACTAAATATGTAATCCGAATCCCCCATCGCTCCGAACACTCCGGTTAAATGTTTCTTGTGCTGCCTTCTTTGCAAATCATACTTGCATTTTAGGCACTATTTGCTCTGGATGAAGACGCCTTACAAATAGGCTTCTCTGATCAACATGCCCCTTAAGTAAACAATCCAAGCATCATGAGGCACGTCATATTAATTGTGTTTGAGTTCCCACAACAGTTCGAGTTGATGATCAAATACAAGAAAATAAAGGCTAACGGCGGTTGCAGATTGATATTGGGTTTATCAAGGTCAGTTGAGGTACCATATTACAAAGATATACCCCAGTATGTTATTACAAAGATGTATCCCATTATCGTACGTTGGAGGTTGGATGTCAAATTTTGCCAATGTTTAGATCATATGCTATTCTTGTATCATCAAAAGCTATGAACCTGAGAGTGCCAAATTCCTTTAAATTATAAGATATGCACTTGATACCACAAATTTTAAATTCAAAATGAGAAGGTTCACAAATTTTAAATTCTTCAAAATTAAAATAAAATAAAACTAATCTAATCAAGTTCTAACTTTGCCAAACAGACCAAGCATGAATATTTCCAAATTATACCCAAATTTAAACTAGCACCAAATTACACAAAAGTTGTGATTTAACCAAATTTTATCTTTTTAAACCCAAGCATGCATCTAGGTGAATTTGCAAGATAAAATAAACACACAACCACAAGACTGTGATGTACGAGGAAAACCCACAACGGAAAAAACCTCGGACGGCCCAACCAACAAGTCCACTAGGTATGGATTTACAAAAGACACGACAAAAGACTTACTTCCTCAACTTGACTTCCTCTCAAGCCTTGACGCTTCTTCGTTCTTCCACCTCGGCCTAGTCGACAACTCCGGGATCCACCCTAGTCTCGGAATCCACCGATGGTGCACAACTACCGTCAACCACACACGAAGCCTTTCTCCGTATGCTCACCACGAATCAAAAGAACGGAATCCACCATAGAAATTGTCTCCTTTTGGGGTAGAGATGTTACGCGGTGCCAACAAGATGATCTCAAACAAATATATATATTGGAACTTGGATCAAAATAAACTATTGGTGAAAACTTTGTGTTTTGAAGGAAATTAAAACATTTTAGTTTAAGAACACAAATAGGACTTTTGGATAAAGGATTTTTCTCTCAAAGTGTGTTGGAAAAACTCTCAAAAGTTTGTCTAAAAACTCATTCCTGAACTGCTTAAAACAGGTAAGAAGAAGTGGGGTAAGTGGGAAGTTATAAACAAAAACTGACGAAAACTTCCTGTCGTTCGAACGACTTCGTTCTAATGAGATTACTATCGAGAAAACAGAACAAAACAGCAGAATCTCGTTCAAACTAGTTTGTTCGAATGATGTCGTTCCAACGACATTTCTAACGAGAAAACAGAGAAATAGAAACGAAATTCGTTAGATTGTTCGTTCGAACGACTTGGGAATCTCGTTCGAACGAGATCCCAATTTCGTTCGAACGACTTTTCAGAAAAAAAAATTTGCTTTTAAAACTCAAAAATTTTATGCTAACATTTAAAATGTTTTTCTGAGAAAAATATAAAGTCGTTTTGACAAAAGTTTTATAAAAAGACACCCATAAAAACATCTAAGTCTCTCTATATATTTAATGCATTCATACCTTTAGAGACTCTAGACAAATTGAAATGTTGATGGCGATAAACATGGCACAAAAACTGGCACAGATGATATCTTCACTTTAGGCTTGACCGCTACGTCTTCAACTCAATCGTCTTAGGCTTGAAAGGACACAACAAACTTCTATCCTATGACTCAATTAGTTTTGTCCGGAATTAAGCCAACACTGACATATTGACTCAATTGGAAAATTGTCCTTACAGAACCCGCCCAACTTAAGGCTCAAAGTGCGAGTGACCACGGTTGCCTTGCCTTGGTGACAGTGAAGAGTGAAATCATAGTCCTTCTGGCAGGCAATCCCACCATCTGGTCTGCGTTATGTGCAATTCCTTTTGGGAAAATAAACTAATGTGATTTGGTTAATGGTTAACACTTTTTCTGCACCCTCAATAAAGGCTAATATGTTCATAGTCGATTCCCTAGGGTTTCGTCACATTGAAAAATGGACGGATGGTTTGGAATTGAAAAAGCAGATGAGCCAGTCTCTACAAAAACATGATGTCAAAGCAACTCATGACAAATGCTATCAACTCGACCAAAATCTTCCTATCTTTACCGTTTACGAAGCAATTTTTGCACACTAGGTTAAGGATTATAGTGCTACCCAAAGGTGAGCTTACAGCTAATGGTCCACTAAGTGATCAGGCGTCATCCTCACACATCTACGAACTCTGACAAAGTAGATGAATGTTTGGCACCGGTATCATACAATATTTTTCCACAACAATGAAATATAAATAAGTTGCCTTCAACACTTGGTTGCTGTGCCACCTTGTTGGGGCCTGTTGTCCAGTTTGGGAATCTTGCAGTCCTTAATATGATGCGTGTGCTCCACAGTTACAACGAACGCCTCTAATTACATGTGACTGGATGCACTCCTTCGCTTAACCTAAATGTCTCTCGCCCGCAGTTTGACTAGTTTCTTGGATATTTTGGGGATCAAATGTATTCCTTTGGTTGATGTCGTCCCACTCCACAGTTATACAAGTTTCCTGGATCCGGTTTGTGTTGCCACTGTTGCCTTGTTCGTTCTCTGCGTCTTCCACGCGAGTTGTTTGTTTCTGCTTTTACTGCCTTTCCTTTTCTTAGTTTTGATCTCCTTCTTATACTCTTGATTGTCACTCTCTAGACTTGAAAGCTCAGTATTCCCTCGTAGGTTCTCATTTTGTTCTCAATCACCATCCTTTTAAACTGGTTACGTAGTAATACCCAAAGGTGATGCTAAGCGTGCCAGCCCTTCAAACTTTAATATGATATTCTGCTACCATCATTGTTTGCTGCTATAGTGGTTCAAATTCCATTTCTTTTCTTTCTTTTTATGTACCAGGGAGCTACTGGTCCAAAAATTTCATCTTGAAAGTGGTCTGATCTAAGTCATTGCATAACAACCTTTACTCCCATTGTACTCTTTAAGTATTGGAGCTCAAAGAGGCCTGGACACCCCAAGGTATCAAAACAAAAAACCAAATAAACTGTACTCTTAACTGCTTCCACCAGTCCTTCGCGTAGATAATTGAAACTCGGCCAGCTTTCTCTTCTCTTCCTCAGAAAACCAAAACCTTGGTTTATTAAAGTTCCAAGTTTCCGGTGGGGTTCCTATGGCGCCCGTTTTCAAAATTTACACTCTGTTTACGATTATCCATTTCATTAATACGTCCATGTCCATATAACTTGTCAATATTCAGGCTGACTCATCCCGGACCTGTGATCGACTCACATAGGTTGTGAATCCCAATCCAACAGGGTTGGTTGAGTGTGTGGATGTAATTAAGTCTCCTTAGTTTGAGAGGCTTAGAATTCTAGTTCAACTACCCATTATAGTTAGATTAGCAACCCATCTCCTAAACCCAATTGAATTGGGTTTCGCGACTAACTATATAAAAGAATTTCTTGTAGAAAATAAACATATAATTTATAACCTACAAGATATCTCAATCTCTTCCTTTACAATCTCCAAGGTTATCAACATGGTCTTTGGTCTTGGGATTTATGGATGTGAATATCATGGAGTTACGCTACTAGCCAATCGTGCGGCCATTCACGATGTTGAGCGCGTAGGTCGAAATAATTTTCATGATTGGAGTGTTTGTGGTGTTCATGGAGTGATGTTCAATAGACATACCCGTATGTGTTGTGCTGCAGTTTTACATATGTATATGTTAAAACCATAAACTAGACCATAAGTATTGACATAAAAGTCCAAAGTTGCGCATTTTTATCTTACTAATGCGTGTCGGTTTGACTATGTTAATTTATCATATATTAGATAGTGTTTATGTGTCCACACATTGAAAGGATAGAAGGAAGGTTTTCCCGTTGAGGTTTGGAGGTATATAGGGTATGTAGGGGTGTCTTAGCAACCAAAAGAATTCAATAAAGTTATAATGACTAGAAAGATGCTTGATGAAAGGAGGAAGACTATTCTAGTACCTAATTAATAAAAAATGAAGGAGATATAGAAAGTTCAATTTATTGGGGTATTGAACCAACGAGTCATACAATTAAACTTAAGGAGAGGGCGATTGGACATATACTTAGACTTAAAGTACAGTATTTGAGAATCAATTCGAGTTTATGCCTGTGAGATCATTAATATAAGATATATACCTACTAATTGAAGGAGAATAGGTAAGACCTTTGTATGTATGTTATAGATTTGGATAAGGTGTATGTTAGAGTCCCTGCAGATATAATATGGTGGGTTTAATAGAAAAACAAAAGAGTTACTAGTAGATTTATTGATATGTTCAACTATACTAATAGGTTGAGTTGATTGACTAGAGGAATGCAATTATTCTATGGCTACATTAAGGTTCAACTCTAAGTCCTTATATATATTTGTTAGTTAATAGTTATGGATGAATTGACTAAAATAATGTAAGACAAGTTGTGGTGGTGCATGCTATTCGCATATGATAAGGTTTAAGTGCATGAATCTAAAGCATAGAGTAATGGTAAACTAGGGGTGTGGAGAGAAACCTAGAAGCGAAAAGGGTCTAAAGTAGGATTATAACTTAATATATGAAGGGAAATTTAGTAAGAGGAGTATGAACGAGGATGTAAAGAATATTGAGGGTTAAGATGTCTAAAAGAGATCATTTGTTTGGCAACAAAAAAGCAACATGTGCAAAAAATATTATTTTCATTATTTAAGCTCGATCAGGAGGCATTTCACATAGAATTAAAGTAGATTGGGCAAAGTGGAGAAGTGCTATTGGTATATTATGTGATAAAAAGGGGAATTGCTAGTCTATTAGAAAATCATGCTATATGGGACATAGAGTTGGGAAACAAAAAGAAACATGTGCAAAAATGAGTGTGACGTAGATATGGTACAAAAGGATAACATTAAAAATGAAATATATTCATGAATAGTAGAAGTATCTCCTAAACAAATTGAGGGAAAATCACCGTAGTTGGTTTGGACACATTTAATGTAATGTGCACCCGTTAGGAAGAATGATATGGTTAATATTGACAGTATAAGATGGTACTTGTACTAGGATCTTTGAATAATGATAAATGGGAGGCGTGACTTGCATTATATATATATATATATATATATATATATATATATATAATGTAAATAGCTTTTCTTGTGTAATATTCCAATAACAATGACAATAATACTTCTCCATGCAAGGATCCTTGAGAGATTTTGAGAAGAGGGTGAGAGAATAAGCACTTTAATAATAAGAGAAAGACTCAACCATAATAGCAAGGGCTAGAAGCATCAAGTGTGTGTGTGTGAATGCTATGGACTCAACCATGAATGATATAAACTTGTATAATGCTTTGAAGCTAGAACTTGTGGTTCAATGGCTATTTCATAGAAAACCTTGAGCTTCTACAAGTATTTCTGCAGAGTGTTCTTACACTTTTATCTCATATCCTTTCTAGTAAGGGCAAGGCCCTCTATTTATAGTGGGTAGGATTGAACTAGGGGTTTACCATAATATGACACGTGTCCTCATAAAATGTGGTGGGTAATCTTGTCTATATTATAAAATAATTTTATAAGACTTCAGGGATGCGAAAATGACGTGGTTGGGGACAATCTTGTTGTTGACCCAAAAAACTGCTTTGTAAATTATACCCGTGTCAAGCCCCTTTACCCGTGGGACTAAATAAATATAAAAATGTCATTAAAATGACTTTTTTCTGGAGTGTGTGACACTTACGCAATGAGAATGACTTGTCGACAGACCTTAAGCCCTCTGGACTAACTATTAATGTAATTATGACTTCTCGAGGGATCTGAACCCCTGCGAGTGACTATATATATAAAATACTACTTGAGGGGCATAAAGCCTTCTTGAGTGACTAATTATGAAAATCATTTGTTGAGGAGTCTTGAGCCCCCTCAAATAGCTACAATGTGAATGACTTCTTGAGGGACCTTAAAGCCCTTCGAAGATGATGGGACTTTCTCCGGGGACTTTTGGTGCTTTTCTCTCTTATATTAGAATGGTTGATCACTTAACTAACCTTACTCTCCGGCCTCCAAGACAAAACCCCCATTTGTGGAGTTCCAGGTGCATTATATACTGCACTCCTCCTTTGTGCTTTAACTTTTATTAACTGCACTCGTACTTTGCGCTTTAACGTTTAATGTGCACTCATACTTTGTGCCTTTGACTTTTGACAGCACATACTTTGTGCATTAACTTTTAATCCACACTCATAGTTTGTGCCTTGACTTTTGCTTCACTCATACTTTGTGCCTTAACTTTTGATTGCACTTATACTTTGTGCCTTAACTTTTGATTGCACTTATACTTTGTGCTTTAACTTTTTAACATTTGCTCATATTCTCGCACCCATTGTCTTATTTTTTAAGTGGAGAAAGCTAGTGAACTAACTAAATACTCAACTGGGAGGCACTACGACCTATGTAAAATAATTTAATATTTCTCAATCATTGAATTTGCTAAGAAAGGATAATTGATACCTCATTCGTCAAATCTCTAATTCTGGTTGTCAGTATGAGTAAGAGTGTTCAAGCATGTTGGGGTCGAACAAACTTTAATAGAGTCGATCTGAAACTTGAACTTTTTATCAAAAACTCATATATTTGCTTGCGAGGCCCGTTGCTCGAATCTAAGCACACGAGAGAATGAAGTTTCCATTAAAGCAACTATAATCTTTTAGTTGCACAACATGACTTTTTTGAAATGCATATCAATAGAGTGAACATCCTCAAACAATTAATATGACTAAAGATAATAATGCCCATGGTATAGTAATGAATTTCTTTTGAAGTCATTTATACTTTAAATAAAGGGGACAAGCATGTTCGAGTGGAGGACTAAGAAATGTTCTCTTCCTCAAATAAGGAATTACTTTAATTCAAAAAATATATAACATTAAATCTATAATGAAATGTGCAGGCAATAACACAATCTATTTTGAGAACAAATCTGAGGATCTCATGGAATTATTGATCAACTTACTTGGGTAATCCTGAAAGAAACTTTTTGTTAAAACAGGCAAACATGTGAATTGTAAATTCGAGCAACCTTTTTCTTGTGAACTTAAACGTGCATACATGCAAGTTTTAAATTCGAGCAACCCTTTTCTTGTGGACTTGAACACACAAACATGGAGGTTATAAATTCAAGCAACGTTTTCTTGTGAACATCAACACACAAACACGCGGGTCATAAATTCGAGCAACCCTTTTTTTGTGAATTTAAACACAAACATACGGGTTGTAAATTTGAGCAAACTGTTTCTTGTGAACTTGAACACACAACACGCTGGACCCCTCAAGCCCTGCTAACTCCCGGATCAAAGTACCTTTCTTGATAACCTGTAATGTAAATTTCAATTAATACTAGAAATCAATATATAATCAATATAAATTATAATTAGTACTAAGAAGCTTTGGGGCCCCTCTACGGACAATAATGTTGAGGTAAGAGGTATACCTAAATTGACTTGGTGGAGGGGAGATTTTTTTAGAAGAACATAGCTTGTAGAGATATTGCTCTAAACAGAGCGGAACTCGGATTAATGTAGCTGACCCAAGTAATTGGGAAAATGTTTTGTTGAGTAGAGTTGTAATTTGTGTTATGGGCATGCAAACACTACAAAAGTCAAGATTATGCTAATATTGCTGTACTTTTGTTAAACTTCAACGCTCGACTTAAACTAGCAAACTTGATCTTTTTATCTACACACTCCAAATATGGAAATTTCTTGATAAACCTATTTAAATTGATACAATATCTTGAACTGGTTACAAAAGGTCACATAGAAGTCTAGAGATATAAATCTTCAAACCAAAATAATATATACGAAATTCTCATAAGTTCTTACACTAACATGATATCTAAAATTTTCATCAAGAACTTCAACATTCAAGATTTAAAAAAAAAAAAATCAATATTTAATTCAATTTTGATCCGACTTTAGTGTTATTGGTGTCCACATAAATGTATTGACTAAATTTGTGAGCATGTATTTTGGAATTGGAGAACATATGGCAGACTTATTTACAATTGGTTGAATTTGTGTTTAACAACAATTACCACCCAAGCATTGACATGACACCATTTGAGGCTTTACATGGTGGACCTTGATGGTCGCTTATTTTCTGGGCCGAGGTTGGAGATGGAGAATTTCTTGGGCCAGACTTAGGGACAGAGCTTAGAGTAGGCTTACCCAGGCTGTAGCCCGGGGGCCCAATTTGAATAATTTTTAGTAGTAATCTAGTAATGATATAGTAATCCAACTCTACATAAGAGTGCACCTAATTACTTAGCTCAACTTATTACATCTCTTACCTTACTTAGCAGCCACTGTGCAGTTCTTTAAACAATATTATTCTATTTCCACTCTCTCTTCCTCTCTCTATATATTGTCAATTAATTTTGGTCCATTGTAGTTATAGTCATATGGCAAATCCATATATATTATATGTTTAGTACTCCTAAAAACTGTTCATTTTTTAAATTTCAGAAAAGAGTGCATTTTACGTCAACATTCTAAAGATGTTGATTGATCACTAGCATTTGTTTCTTTCATCAATACTGATTTTTAGAGTAAAAGTTCTTTAATGCCTAAGATTTTTTTACACTTCAATCTTATTTAAATTCAAAGTCTAAATTGATAATGTTGCTAGGTTCTGTGTAACACATTTGTAGTTTAAAAGAACGTGTAATTGTGTTCTGATGCAAACATTAAAATTTTGAATTATGATGAACAAATTTGTAGAATCACGTGAAAGATTCTTGTGCTAATAAATAGTGACATTTAATCTTAGAGGAATGGGGTATTACTTTTAGACTCTCTCAAGAAACCATTAGTCTGAATTGTACACTTACTTTATACTAGCCTTGGCTGGCAAAAATTCCTGGCTACGTCCCTGTACGGTTATGCTCTTAATGTATTCCAGCCGTATCCTATCTTAGTTTTTGAGATTTGTCATATCCCCATCTCCCTTTCATTTCCTATATGATACCCGTATCCAGACTCTGCTTCCTCAGTAACACCTTATAACCAACTTCAAATTCAAACTTCCTTCAACAATCTGCATTTTTTTTTTGACTCTGTCGTATGGAGACAGTCCTGATAACTGCAATATTGTTACTAGTCTCATGGACTAGTTCATGCCAGGGATGTAGCGAGGAATTTAATTTGGGACAGGCTAAAAAGGGTATTGTTCAGATTGGTGACTTTGTAATCTCAATTACTTTTATAAAAAATGACTTCTGATTTAGGACAGACAAAAGAGTAAAGGACTATTTATTTGGGATGGATGGAGTATATAGTATAGATCAAGTCAACTGGTGTATCACATTAACATTTTATCGACTGATTTGTTGCTGTTATTCAGCGGCAATACAATGTTTAAAGAGGAAGAGACTTTATGAACAGCAAGTTGAGCAGCTTGGGAACTTTCAATTGCGCATTCATGATCAGGTTCTCTTCTAGTATTGTTCTTTTCATTTTCATACAAACCTATTTTTTTAGTTAATTAGTATTGGAGCTTGGGTATCATCAGATGATAATGTTAGAAGGTGCAAAAGCTACCACAGAGACTGTTGATGCTTTGAGAACTGGAGCAGCTACAATGAAGGCCATGCAGAAGGCAACGTAAGTTGCATCTCACTATGATCGATTTTTTTAAAACTTTTTTTTACTTTACCCTCTGATAGTTGGGTATTTAGAAGTAACTCCCTGAGTCTGGCCCAAGTAAATATTAGACACCCCTCCCCTGTCGTCATGAAACAGATAATGCATAAGGTACAAGTGGTAAAATAGTTCGCAAAAGTATTTTGCACTAAAAGTAGTTTGGGGAGTTTTTTTGGCATTAAAAAATAGTTTGAAGAGGTTTCTTACGAAAATCGGATAGTCGAGGTTGTTTCCTGCCGATGATCCAATTAGAAAAATGCAATAATATGTATATATGGGTGTCCTATCGTATAATTCTAATTGCATTTTGTGATGTAGTAATATTGATGACGTGGACAAAACTATGGACGAGATCAATGATCAGATGGAGGACATGAAACAGATACAAGAAGCATTGTCAACACCCTTCGGTGCAGCGGCTGATTTTGATGAAGTATGTGTTTCTTTAAGATCTGTTTGGGTTGGGAATGGTGGAAACTATTTTCACCTATGCATACAATATAACATGTAATTTTTGTCAAATTAGTAGCCAGCTTTAGATGGATGCTGATCCGTTACGGTTTATCAGATGTGGATCCTATTTGATAATCCAATGGATCTGTAAATAGATCAACCGAATCTGGATATGTTAAGGACGTAATAATCTGGATCTGAAACGTTAATCCAATATGTTTATCTTCTTTTTTTTTTTGTTCATAAACATGTTAATCTAATTATATAAAAAGGTAATAATTTATATTTACTTTAATTCATTATATCCATTGGAATATTGTATTGGTGACAGTTCAATCAAATGGTAGATAGAAACATATTTATATATTGAACCTTGTCAACGGATTTGATTGACCGAGATCCATATTCATTCCATGTATCAATCAGATAATCGGGTATTCATATTGTAAATATTGTGCGTCAAGCCTACTCCCTATAGGTGAAAACGTTATTCACTATAATTTTCACTTAGCTAAAAATATGTCACCCCGAACCTGCGGCCTTAATTTCTACAATTTATGTATCCTTTTTTTATTTTTATTTCTAATTTCTGTATTATATATCTTGATTTTGCAGGATGAATTGGAGGCGGAGCTTGAAGAGCTAGAAGGTGCTGAGTTGGAGGAGCAACTTCTCCAACCGGCTACAACTGCCCCTGCTGCTCCAGTGCATGCCCCAGCTGGCCGGCAACATGCGAGTCCAGCTCCTCACAAGAACACACCCGAGGAAGATGAACTCGCTGCACTGCAGGCAGAGATGGCACTATAAAAGAGGTTATTTGCTCTTACTCTGACCCATATTAATAGTCTTTCAAATATTTTGAGAAATAAATTACATTTCATATTTATGCTCATATAATGACGAGTACTTTTACTCCTCCGCTAATCCATGACTAGGTGGGACAAAACTCTTGGGGAAGGAAATAGTTTAATGCGCGCAAGCTTGTCACGTGGAACTGATGGAAATGGGCCCTATATTAGGGTTTATTTTATTTTTTTATTTTGTTTTAGTTGTATTTCTTTTATTTGCTTGGTATTTAGGGAATGAAGTAGGAAAAGGCTCCAAAGGGTATTTTTGTAATTAGGAGAGTTGCTTAGAGTCTAAGCTACTTCCCCCTTGTAAATACCCCTTGTATTCCTCATTTGAGGGCAGTCTCCATTTTAAAATATCAGAAATCTCTTGATTTGTATTCCTCATTTGAGGGCAGTCTCCGTTTTGAAATATCAGAAATCTCTTGATTCTCTTTCTAAAAGTTAGGGTTTGGTTTATTTTTTTGACCATTGGCGTGTAGTTTACGTCAAATTGGTATCAGAGCGAGGTGTCGCTCCAACATTGGTGTTTGGTGTATTGATGTATTTTTTTTTATCAAATCGTACACTACTCGTAATGGCTCCCAAAAGATCCAAGCAACAACAAGAGGAGATTAATCTAGAGTTGAGAGAACATATCGGGGAATTGGTAAAAACCCAACAAGCCCAATTCGAAGCCCTAATGCAACAATTCTCTAAGTTGCAAAACTCTAGCCCCACCATGCCTTACCCCACCCAACTCGCTGCCCTAACCCCTGCCTCAACCTCTGCCGCCCACCCCTACCACTCCCTCCTTACTGCCGACAGCCCCCAAAACCCTTACCTAGCCCCCCCCGCTGCCCAAGACACTCCCCCCCCCTACCGCCCTCCCCTCCCCCCCCCCCCCCCCCCCTCTTCCCACTCCTCCCTTCCACAACCCCTACCGACACTACCCCCGACCCAAAGAACCCCTCACCTTGCCCCTGTTATGACCCGGGTCTACCCGCTTCCCCCTCCCGTAACCCCGAGCCCCTACTCCAGCCACCCCGAGCCCCTTCCAATCCATCCCCTTACAGGCCGACCCACTGGGTGCCAAAAAAACCTCAAATTCACCCGGCGACCCATCAAACTCCACCCAACCTGTGTTCAGCCCTTACCCATATTAACCTGACTCGAAATACCCACCACCCAACCCAAACTCAATCCCAGAATATTCCTTACCCTACCCTTGTCGTAATCCACCCACTTACCTTGGGCCATCCTCTTCATTTCAACCCCTGACCTTATTCAACCCATCCACCGGGCAACTCGAGTCATTGACCCCTCTGTTGCTCCAGCCCCTCGTCCAAATGTATATCCCACCCCTTGGATTTTTTGACTATCCTGGGGCCCTCAACCATCATATAGAGACCCGCGACCTTCCTCCCGATCACTACCCACTACCCCCTCCCCCACTTGACCCTCCTCGCTTCGTACCATTTTGGGACCGCCAATGCCTTTATTGTAAAGAGCATGGCCACCTGATTGACACGTGTTCTCATCGCGATCCCCCAACACCTCCCATGGCTCCACATGTTCATCCTCTTCATCCACCACCTGCCCAAGAGCCACCAATTCCTATTGATTACATTGCACTTGCACTGAGTGATGTGATGGCCATAAGGCTCGTCAGGACGGAGACCACCTATCTATGGCTCTACAGTTTCTTTCAGTCTTTTGGGGGATATCCGCATTGACGTTCCCATGTTTGATGGATGATTCTCTCCGGATGCTATGGTTGATTGGTTGGCTTCAATGAAGATGATTTTTTTATTACAAGCGGTGTTGTATTTAAAAGTTACACTCCCACGTGGACCGATGATGGATGTACACCACTTGTCCTCCTACGTGGCCAACTAGCCACCTTGATTGGCCTCAGAGACACTTAGTTGGCTGGAATGCCGACCAACTCCAAAAGGCCAACCAACAAGAATACCAATAGTTACTCGGATGGGATGCCAACCAGTACTGAATTCCAAGAGTTTTATTTATTATATACAGATGTAAATGTTTGACAATATAAAAATGCTCCATCTCTAGGGTTTTGCACCATTATAAATACGAACGGCTCCCTTAGCTCAAGGGACAACTCGAATCACTCATATGCACACCATACTGAGCTATTGTAAACCCTACTAATTAAAACTAATTGTGGACGTAGGCTATTTTATAGCTGAACCACTATAAAAATCTCTTCTCTTGTGTGTGTGTTTCGAGTTACTTATCATATTATTATCTGAGAATATAAATTTGGAGTAAGTCTATTTTTAGACATCAACAGATTGGCGCCGTTTGTGGGAACGTTTGTGTGTCATCGTTCTTTACCATTTGTCTTATTTCTTTGCCTTCAAAGAAATGAATGACTCGGAAAATAGTGCTAGAAATGAAGGCAATGCCGTCATTTCGTTTGCTGCTCCTTGTGCGGCAAACCTACAAGGAATTCTACTCAACCGTGCTAGAGGACAAGAAGCCATGCAAGAGTTTGTTAAGCAATTGACCCGTACCATGCAAGCTAAGTTCTCCAGTTCTAGAAGGGATATGCCACCTCCCCCAGCAAGAAGTGAAAAAAGTTATCATTCTCGTTCTTCTCATTATAGGTTATACTGGTCTGCAGCAACTTCTTCATTTCGATGAACGGATTACTAAAGAAAAATCAAGTGTCTTGGAGAGGCTGAGCAGGGAATCTGTTTTTGATCGTTTAGGCTCCCGAGTAATTGGAGGACATCATAAGGAACAAGAGCGTCGTCATGAATACAGAGAAGGATCCACAAGATTTAGAACCAGTATGAGGGGCTCAGTGTGTGCCAAGCAGGCCTCTCAGGAGGAGAGTTCAGCACATAGGTACAACAAAGCTGCTAAATCTACCCCAACCAAATCTAAGCCAGAACAACAGCTCTGGAAGGGATCCATGCAGCGGTTGGAAGTTCGGCTAGGTGAAATGGCTAAAACCAAGAATCCATTGCAAAGGAGTTCCTGCAATTGTGAACTACCTTACTCTCTCCAAGTTCAAGCCACCAGTGGTTATTCCCAAATATGATGGGAAAACTGATCCAGTCCTGCTCATAGAGCAATATCAAGCTGCTGCTGACATCTATTCAGTACCCAACGAAATGAGATGTAGAGCGTTCTCCAGTTCTATCACACGGTCAACATAAATCTGGTATAACAATCTCCCAAGAGGTAAATTTCTAGTTTTCATCAGTTAGCTGAATTATTCATAGTTAACTTTTGCTTTGGGACAAAGTCGATCAAGAATGTCACTCATCTCTTGACTGTGTGACAAAAGCCGGGAGAAAGCACTAGAGAATATATTACACGCTTTAACAATGAAAAACTAGAGGTGGTGGACTATGAGGAGAAAACAACCATTGCAGCACTGATGAGTGAGTTGCTCGCTAAAGATCTTTACTATATACTTTAGCGAAGAATCCACCAAAAACCTTGACAGAATTAACGGTTAAAGATGGAAAAATAATTAATGCCGAGGAAGCTATGGCAACCAAGGAAGCTCCTGAAACCAAGGTTGAGGTCAGAAGAACAACTTTAATTCTTTAAAAAAGGATAAAAAAGATAGAAAACTGGATCGGATCAAGAAGTATGATGAATATACCTAGCTCAACAAGGGAGTTCACCATATTCTGGAGGAGATCAAAGGGAACTGGGAATTGAACTGGCCTGGAAATTTGAAGACACCCCCAACAAGAGGGATAAGTCCAAGTACTGTGATTTCCACAGGGATCATGGGCACAACACCAACAACTGCATTGCACTAAAAAATGAGATTGGAAGTCTTATTCGACGAGGAAAATTAAACAAGTTTGTTGATTATAATGGCAACTGAAATGATCGGAAGAGATCTGAATCTCCAGCTCGAGCAACGGGATGACAATAAAAGAGTAAGAAATGATGATTTTCAAGAAGATCCGGACTTGCCAAAAAAGCCTGATGAGCCAGAGGTAGAGATCGGCATGATATCCTTCGGATGTCATTTCATCGCAGGAGGCGATGTTGGAGGAGGAGACGCGATAGCATAAAGGTTTACTTACTTAAATGAATCAAGGCCTGCCCAACTGTCAGACAGATTGATATGGCTGAATCCAGTGAGAGTCGGCTAAGGAAAGTCAACAGAGACAAGCTGGTGATCGGATTCTCTAAAAACGATCTGAGTGGAGTCCTTTATCTTCACCACGATCCATTAGTTATCACATTCAGAGTTTATCATGGCAGAGTTGCAAGGATATTTGTTGATAATGGGAGTTCAACTGATGTAATGTTCTACAACTGTTTCCAAAGCTTAGGGCTGAAGGACAGTAAGCTAGAACCACACTATAGATCTCTCATTGGATTTGCAGGAGAGAAAGTATACCCATTAGGAACTATCAAGCTGAAAGTTTTAATCGGCACCTGATTGACGAGCTAGAGAGAGAGTTTGTTTCTTTGTGTTAAATAAAAATGTCCCGTTAGCTTACAATGTCATCTTGGGAAGAGTGGGAATCAAGCAGTTAGAGGCTGTGCCATCTACAGTGCACTAATGCATGAAATTTCCAGCAAATTATGGAGGCAGCATAATAAATGGCAGTTAGAAAGAAACCAGGGAATGTTATTATATATCAGCCGACTAACAGGAAATAAAAATGAATGGTACAACCACTTTCCACGTTAACACTCTGGATCCTCGGAAAGAAGAAAAACTGGTAAAGGGGCAAGTTATGGAAGAAACAAAAACTATTGAGCTGGATGACGAGAAGCCATAAAGAACCACCCAGATCGGTTTCAGGTTATCTTCTTCTCGCAAACAGGAATTAATTACGTTCCTTAGAGAAATGAAATTTTTTTTCGCTTGGAGCCACAAAGATATGCCGGGAATTGATCCGAGCTTCATGTGCCATGAGCACTGTTCTAAAAAACCCGCCTAGGCTCCGCCTAGGCACGCCTAGGCTTAAGGCTTGGGAGAAACGCCTCGCCTTACGCTTTTCACGCCTTATTCTTGATAAACCCTTAAGGCGCACTTTTTTCTAAAAACAACAATGATTTAGTGAAACGATGTCGCCTTTTAAAGAATTTCTTTACAAACCGGACCATTATCTCATCCAAAATAATCAAATAGTATTTTAATTTGCATATATTCAGACATATTTTTATGATATGTGCAATTTTTGTATTTTAATAGCCTTGTTATGGTTAAAAAATATTAAAATATATTAAGAAGGCCCAAACGCCTTTTCACGCCTTTTTACGCCTAGGCCCGCCTAGGCTTCTAAGGCTTAAGGCTTGACCTCCACGCCTCAATCACGCCCCGCGTTTTTTAGAACCTTGGCCATGAGCTTAATATATATCCAGGCTCTAAACCGATCAATCAAACACGAAGAGTCTCCAGTAAAGAGAAGAATACAGAAATTCAGGAGGAAGTGGAGAAACTACAGCGAGCATAATTCATTGGAGATTCCAAGTACCCTAATTGGTTGGCTAATGTGGTGATGGTCAAGAAGAAAAATAATAAATGACGCTTATGTGTAGATTTTACAGATCTCAATAGGCATGTCTAAAAGATCATTTCCCTTTACCAAGGATTGATCAATTGGTCGATGCTACAGCGGGCCATGAGTTACTCAATTTTATGGATGCTTATTCTGGTTATAACCAGATCAAGATGAAACCTGAAGATAAGGAAAGCACTTCTTTCATTACTAGTCGAGGAACTTACTGTTACAATGTCATGCCCTTTGGGTTGAAGAACGCTAGAGCTACCTATCAGAGACTAGTAAACAAGGTTTTGAAGATCAGATGGGCAAGATTGGCAAAAACAGAGAGGTCTACGTAGATGACATGCTCACCAAGAGCAAACATGTTGTTGGCCACATTGCGGACTTGGTTCAAATCTTTTATCAACTGGAAAAGCACCAGATGAAGCTCAACCCAACCAAATGTATCTTCGGAGTACAGGAAGGAATGTTCCTAGGGTACATTATCAATTAAAGAGGAATGGAGGCAAACCTAGCCAAAATTAAAGCCCTGCTCGAAATGCAGTCCCCGACCAACAAGAAAGAAGTTAAAAAATTGACAGGAAGAGTAGCTACTTTGAACCGTTTCATATCCCGAGCAACTGATAAATGTCTTCCCTCCTTTAAGATGCTTAGAAAGACCTTTGTGTGGAATGACGAATGTGAGAAGGCCTTCCTGGAGTTAAAAAAGTACTTGGGCTCTCCCCCACTGCTTTCTCGACCCGGGAGAAAAACTATATTTGTACTTGGCTGTTTCAGAGTCAGTTGTTAGTTCAGCTTTGATCTGACTGGATGGTGGAGTTTAAAGGCCAATATATTATACTAGTAAGGCATTCCGAGGAGCGAAAATCAGATATCCACGCCTAGATAAGTTAACTCTAGCTCTTATGGAAGTCTCTAAGAGGATGACGTCATACTTCCAAGCCCACACCATTGTCGTCTACACGGATTTGTCTTTACGACAAGCACTGCATGAAAAGTCTGTAAGGCTAATAACTTGGGCAGTTGAATTGGGAGAGTATGAAATTGTTTATGAACCCAGAATTGCAATAAAAGGCTAAGCAGTGGCAAACTTTATTGTCGAATATACATATGCAGAGGAGCAACATAATCCACATTTGTCTGCCGAGCAAACTTCTATGGAAACGAGCTTAGCTCAAAAGCAAATAGAGATTGTGTCCTATCAACCTGACTCATCGATTGCTCAAGAAGATTACACCAAAGCAAGAAGGTGTTTTAAGCATAAAGTACTGGCAGAAGAAAAGTTCTGTGATGACATTCCAATTTGGCAGTTGTTTATAGATGGATTCTCATGTGCTACTAGAAGTGGAGCATGCATCATCATCAACACTCCGGATAACTTAGATGTGGAATATACTCTTGAGATTCCAATTCACGGTTTCCAACAATGAGGCCGAATATGAAGCATTAATCACAAGATTGGAAAGCTTCATCACTGGGCACCTACCAGGTATTGGTATATAGTGATACTCAACTAATTGTTAATCAAATGCAACAAATTTATGGCGTCAGAGGGGAAACTATGATGAAATATCATAAAAAAGAAATGGAAGTTATTTCTTTGCTCACTGCAGTCACGATAGTGAGGATTCCCAGACTAAAGAATGCCCGAGGAGATGCTCGTGCTCGGCTTGCTTCAGCAACTCCAACAGAACTCAGGCGAACAATTTCGGTGGAGATTCTTGACCATAGAAGCATTGATGGGATGGAAATCAGCATCATCTCTGTGGAGTTAGGTCCGTCATGGATGGACCCGATTAGATTGTATATTGAAAGAGGAACACTGCCATCCGATTAGAAAGAAGCCAAGAAGATGAGGTACAAAGCAACCAGTTATGTGTTTGAAAAAGATGTCTTGTACTGGCGAGGATACACTGTTTCTTTGTTTCGATGTGTTCATCCAAACGAGGTAAATGATTTGATCAAAGAGG
Organism: Sambucus nigra; assembly: GCA_949130495.1. Taxonomy (NCBI): domain Eukaryota; kingdom Viridiplantae; phylum Streptophyta; class Magnoliopsida; order Dipsacales; family Adoxaceae; genus Sambucus; species Sambucus nigra. The sequence goes on from OX422208.1 coordinate 78,262,866, forward strand.
TGCATGAAAGTTCACATGGAGCTCACACAATTGAGAGGTTTCTAAGACAAAGGATAGCAATATAAGGTTACTATTGGTTGACAATGAAAGCAGACTATGTTGCTTTCACCAAGAAATATGATAAATGCTAGAAGTTTGCCACCATCCATAAAAGATCAGGAGCAAGTTTAACACCCATCACTTCTCCATGGCCTTTCGCTATTTGGGGAATTGACTTGGTCGGACCACTAAAAGAAGATTCAAGTATTTAGTTGTAGCTATTGATTATTTCACCAAATGGGTGGAAGCTGAGCCTTTGGTTGATATGCCGTATCAGAGAGTTTTCCAGTTCATATGGAAGCAAATCATTTGCAGGTATGGCATGCCCTATGCCTTCATCACCGACCATGGCACTCAATTCGATAATGAAGAATTTGAGAAGTACTGTATTCGTCCAGGCATTTAGAAACTTCATTCAACACCTAGACATCCACAATGCAATGGCCAGACATAAATCACCAACAAAACCTTGCTAGATTGGTTGAAGAAAAAGTTGGATGAGGCTAAAGGCAACTGGATTAATGAACTCCATAATGTCCTTTGGGCATATAGGACTACTCCCAGAACAGCAACAAGAGAAACCCCATACATGCTAGCTTTTGGCACTAAGGAGGTAGTACAAGTGGGAATAGGTCTGCCGACTCACAAGGTATTGAACTTTGATTCACCCAAGAGTGACCTCATGAGGCGACTAGATCTGGACATGATAGAAGAAGTTCGAGAAGATGCTGTTATTCGGATGACTCCCTACCAACAAAGGACCACAATGTTTTATAATCGAAGGGTCAAGTCGACCAACTTGAAGCAAGGAGATCTGGTACTCAAGAAAGTAATCCAGAAGAGTAACACGCTGGAGGCTAATTGGCATGTTCCATACCGTATCTCGGCGGTTATCTGCCAGGAACTTATCGCTTGGAAACTCTGGAAGGAGAAGAATTCAAGAATCCTTGGAACGCATACCATTTGCGCAAGAATTATCAGTAATTCAGTTTTGAAAATTCCGTCCTTAATGTAATTGCTTATTCAAGTTAATGGAATTTCAGGTTTTCTCCATTATACATCCTTTTTGTGTTTTGTTTTTCGGAGTATGGTGGCTACACCTTAACTAGAATTAATGAGCTATTTTAATTCAATGAGCAATTTTAATTCAAACTTTTCCAACTTCGGACAAGTTTCCAAAAAGTTCCTCGCCAAAGGGAATGGTTAAAAGTTTTCAAAAAGTTCCTCACTGAAAAGAGCATGGTTCAAACTTTTCCAACTTAGAAAAATTAAACTTCATGTATGATTTGTCCTCGGCAAGTCACGAACAAGAAGTCAATAAAATTTCTTAATAAGAGGTTTTACCCGACCAAGTTAAAATATTGGAATAATTATACATTCCTAATACACTTGGTTGCCATTGATAACTAATGCTACAACTTAGTACAATAAAGCTATTTAAAGTTGCGTTAGTCGAATCTAAGGCCGTATAAATGATTCAAACATGAATCAAATATTAAATATTTGAGCAGGTTATTTAGTCTATAAGTTGATTAACTAATCATTATATAGGTTACCTAGTCAGCAAAAAGATTAATAACAACCATAAGCTTGAATAAAGAGAACTCAGTAAAAAATGACTTCATTTCATTGATTAAAATGTATTACAATAGCAACAATTGATCAAAATACAGGACAAGTATAAATTTATTCTGCTGGTCGCTTTTCTTGTGCTTTGTCCATCCCGACAGTATTATCATCCAGGGTATATGGAGAATTGATTGTGTTGAAATCCCTTAACATATGCCTATTGCTGCTGCTCGGCCTATCAAGCAAATAAGGAGGACGAACTATCTCACACTCATTATCGAGGCCATAATTCCCAAAATATTTACTTATCAAGCATTGGGGAATGGCATTGGGAGTCCTCCATCTTGTATCCAATTTAAAAGGAGGCTTGTCACAATCCAAGAGACCTAGGTCATTCCAATGCCTCAAGTCACTATTTTGATCATACTTCAGCAAAATTAGCAAGTTGGTCCATCTCCATTTATAGCCTTCACGATTGCTTTGAGCAAGATGATCATCCATATGCGCTAGGGCCTCATTGTAACCCTCCATCCAAACTTGGGTTGCCTGTGAAACTAGAATGTTAGCCTATCCACTTGATTTTGAAGTTTTTTAAGGATACTATCTTTGGATTTCTGCTGGGCAGCTTGGTCGGCAATAGCAATATCTTTGGATTTCAACCGGGCAGCTTGGTCGACAATAGTTTTCTTAGTCCTTTCTTCCTCAATAGTTGGCCGAACAACTATCCTTTGCCTAGAAGTTTGCCCATGTTTGGTCTTTTTCTTCTGCAATGCTTCCAACTCCTCCAACAGTCTTGCATTTTCAGTCTCTAAAAAGGAAGCACCATCATTTGGACCCGTAGTAGTTGATCTCTTCAGACTGTTTAGTTCATCCCTCTGGGCATTATTTTCTTTATCCAACGTTGCAGCAATTGATCGGGCACTATCCAAATCTTGTTTCAAAGAGACTTCTTTCTTGTTCAAAGTAGAAGTAATTTTTTTCAACTTCTTGTCAAAACCCCAGCCTTCACTTAATGCTTTATACTTAGCCTTATAATCAGAGTGAAGTAAAGTGAGGGACAATTTGTGATCTTCTTGCAGGTGTTCAAAGCATTATTAGCAACATCTATGTCCAGCAGGCAATAAAGATGGATATATGACTCCTTAACTTGGTCGGATGCATTTAGGCCGAACAACCCAGTTAAGTCTTCTTCAGATATGGGAACATGACCAGCTTCCAAAAGGTTTCTACTTTATCTGATCAGGTTAGATTCAATAGAAATTATGGCCTTCTTCTTAGCATCAAATTGTAAAGTTACAAATATATGAGTTTATGGGGCAAATCTAGAGAAATAGCAAAATACAAGAAGTAGCAAACTAGCAAAAGGTTAAGATCATTCAAAGGCATAATGAATGGAGGCAAGAAAAGTTGTTCTTTCATTGATTAATAATTGAAGTGCAAGAATTGATACATCATTAAAAAAGAAAAGTAAAAGTAAACTTGTTGAAAAGGAGCTAGACCTTCTCCTTGTCCTTAGCCTGGTCCAGCTAGCAGCAGGTCGGTCGGCACTAGCGTTGGACACCAATGAAGATTGAAGAGGCATCACAGAAGATTCTCCAGACCCGTCCTCGTCATCAAACTCCTCGTCCAGATTAGGAGGAATACTAGGGTCATGCCTTTGGAAGAGTTTAGAAGTTTCTTCTGTGCCGACCAACTTCAGGGCTTCAGTCCACTCTTCCTTAAAGGAGGTAGCAAAAATGGCCTTCTCCCAACCTTTATCAAAGGCAGCTTTGCATTTGGCCTTCAAGGAAGTCACTTTGTCTTCAGTAGCTTGGGTTTGATTCTCTTGCTGTAACACACCCTCAAGCCCCTGTAGGGACGCATCAGTGAAAACAAGGTACTCTACTCCTGCCCTAGGAAGTGAGAGTACGGATGCTGAAGTCAACTTGTCCTTCAGCTCAATAAAAGCCAACTGACAAGCGTCATCCCAAACAAACGGTACACCTTTGCGAGTCAAATTAGTCAAGGGACCCGCAATCTTCGAGTGTTCTCCCACCACTTTAGTGTTCTCCGCGGTGGTAACAGACTCCCACCACTGTAGTGTTCTCCCAACTAGCTTAAATGTAGCTAGAATCTGCCTCTGAACGTCCGTGCACTCGTATATCCTCAAGTGCCTCTGGATGTTTTTCTTGTATTGGTTAGCAACCACCACATCTGAACTCCCCTGAAACTCGGGAGGGTGTACCTTCTGGAAGGCATCTCTAACTCGCTCCCAAGCAGAAGGGAACACATGCATCAGAGTTGGTGTCACGACCTGTGCCTGGGGTGGTGCCTGCTGTGCAACTGTAGTTAATGCTGCATTAACCGCTTGTGCCACTATAGCGACAACCTCTGCAGCATTCGTGGTACCCTGGGCTAGAGCTGGTTGAGGCTCTTACCGTGCCTCTAAGGTGGCTCGTGGTGCACGTAGAGGAGGCATCTGAAAACGAGAAAGAATTTTTCATTAGTCCACAATTCAATGTCTTAAAATAGGTGAAGATGTAAATGCGTAATAAAGAATACAACAGTCCTAATAATAGGGTTCCGTATCAAAGAACGCTACGCTAAAAATCGTAGTAAGCCGCACAAATCCTAAAGACACTTGAATCTGATGCTCTGATACCGTCTGTGACACCTCGCCTATTCTAATCTTGGGTGATCAGTCCATTATCAAATTAAATAGGATTCAATAATTGTCAGCCCCTAACCCCATTAGGATATAATTAACTAAATAGTTTACAAACCACAATTATAATTTATTTATTATTTTAGTAATACATATTGAAACAACTTCAAGGTTAAAATGCGGAATACTAAAAATCCAATCGTTTTAAGGAGACATAATTTCAACAGAACTCACCTATCATTTAACTTAATTACAACTAGTACAGTGTAAATAACAAACTAACAAGACCCTACTTCTATTTACTCAACCTCCTAGACCTGGCAGTGGCAGCTGGAAAACCTGAAAATGTAAACATATAAAACCACGAGTTTAAAAACTCAGTGAATGTACTACAGCTATCTATAGTAAAAGTACTATATTAACATCTCAACATAACAATATATACATCTCTGTGCTAAATTAGGCCATATACATATCCGGAGTTAATAAATCCCACATCTCCTGCCCGTAGGCAATAATCATATCCATAGGTTTTAAAAACCTAACATCTCCTGAATTGCATAGCAACTCAACATATCTTGGCTTCTAATGAGCCATAACATCTCAACATCTCTTGGCTTTTAATAAGCCATATCATCTCAACATCTCATGGCTTTTAATAAGCCATATCATCTCCATATATAATACATACACATCATATCCCAAATCAACTTAGTAAGTACACTCACCTTGTGTTGTCAACTATATATTCACGTTATCCTCGGGTGGAGCTGAACTTGGTTGATTTGACCTTACACCTGTTAATCCAACTAAATCAGTATTGAAACTCAATCATAAGTATTATCTTAATAACTTTAAATAAGTACACAACCACAATATGATTCTACTCAAGTCATATTCCAAGAAACATATGTAAAGGCGAAACGATGGTATATATGTTGATAAGGTCATGAACATTCAACTCTAGAAACTACCTCGTAAGGAACTTATAACTAAACTCAAGTAAAGATAAAAGTATACTTCTCGATATATATACACATGAAACATGTACTCAAAATACCCTTGGGAAGGAGCAGATAAAAGTATTCTTTCATGGGATATCCAGTATGGCCTGAAATTATTGTCCTCCATACTTAACCTTCCCATATTCATCAATTGCACACATACAGGTGTCCAACCTTATCAATATGAAAACATATATGAATATACTTTCCAGAACAAGTGACGGTGTAATTTTTCAAGCTCCCTAGGGCAAGTTATGACTATTTCTTTACAACACAAGAAATTCGCCCTACAAGCTCCTCTATTGTTTCTTCAACTTCCAAGAATTTTCATAATTTTTCTCCAGCATAACTTTACATGATTTTCAACACACCTTCAGTACACATAATGAATAGTACAGAATTAAAGTTTTATAATATTTGGACTTCATTTGCTATCTCAAAAGCTTGACCAAATTCAGGGCATACCGAAATGAAATATACAAACAACAACTATATACCAACTTGCAACCATCACTAAGGCCTAACCATAAGGATTTAAATTCTAATTTTCGGACATGATATGAATATATGAGTCTATTTTCATATCCAATTGGAATTTCTTAATTCCAGTAAGCACACAAAGAGATATGCAAGTTTGAATACAAAGGGTTCCAATACAAAGCAATATGACCTATAATACCACTTATCTCACATATGAACCAATACATATTCTCGCCAAGGAGGATGGAATTTTAATCAATACTTCACGATTTATATACTTTGAAATAAGTATAATACAATATTAACAAATAATTTTACCTTGGAAACACCTTAAGGATTTTCTTGGAATTGTTTTCCTAGATTTTCCTTGTAACCCTTTATTCCTTAACTTCTACCTCTCTTTCCTCAAGCTAATAACACCTCAAACTGAACCTAGGGACTTATTTGCTGAAGAAATAAGGTTAAGGGAGAGTTTTAAGTCGGCCAAGGCTGCCTCCCAATCCATTCAATCAAATTAAAACATTTCGTTTAATAAAAGACAATTTACCACTTAAGGGAATTGACAGGTTTACCCCTTGTTCGTAACTTCGGCCTAACTTCTTACTCGAACATCCGTTTGATGCACCGTTTGTTGTGTTACAACCCTAACTCACATGTCTACAACTATGTAGTTTTCACCTCAAGTCAATTGTAATGTTACAAGGGTCAAAACTAGTCTTAAACAGGAACATTTCTATCGAACATAACCAAATCAATAATTCGACGTTTCATGATTTATGAAGTAGTAGAATTATACTAACCATAATCACTTAAAATTAGATATACTAATAACACATTATTCATATCACATAGGATAAGTATGATTTAAATATAATTTATCATAATTATATAGGGGTTGTCACAATAATGGTGTCATTCTTAGCATCATTGTCGAATATCCATTTAATTACTAATACCCTTATCGCCCCGGTGTCAAAATTTTTAATCTTAATTATTAGCATGCAATAAATAACTCGGAATAAATACATCATTCACCATTTCCATGCACATAACAATGAATAATTAGATAATGATATAAGTAAATAATTGAGTCTAGAAATAACACTCCAGAGAAAATCTAAATACAGTCATCCATAAGAAATGTCTAAATAAATGCTGGAAATGAACTGGAATACAAAGTCTCTGAAAATAGTGTCCAACTAAGAATGGGCGACATGACCGACTGAGATAAATAGGGATACATCAAAATTGAAATAACGATGAAAGTGTCTAATGCCAAGGTCCTGCAACCTCCAGAGCAACGGCAGCACGTTAAATGTGAGAACTCCTAGGGTTGGCATCCCTGTGGCTGAGCACCTAAAATGGCTTTTACAAAAAGGATTTGAAACGGGTCAGAACCCAAGTAAAACCGTTGAAAAGAGTTTAGCAAGTGTTTAAAATGCGACAAGATAAGATATTAAATACATGTTAGTACCGTGTGCCCTCACTTGAGATCCTCACCACTCAACTAATGTGCACCCCTAACGTACTACTCTAACCCACCTAGTTATGCTACCCGCCTAACTAGTCTAGATTACATCTCTTCGCATTTAATCAATTATAATGCCCACCCGTATTGCCCATACAATACGTTATTACATTTTTCTTAATTCTTTATATTCATTAGGAATCTCTAATAAATGATTTAGTTCCCGTATACTTTGGTTAACTTAGATATCACTATCTATCAGTTACTAATTCAGTTCTCATACACTTGAGTATTTTAGATATCACAATCTATCTTAGCTACTAATAGACTCATAGAATAATTAATCACACATATATATATATACGTCACACTTATCATATATACGTATACAACACCCCTAGGTGGAGACTTGCGGTGTGGGCATACTCTTCTACCAACTCCCAATACATCATTTACTATATACGGACACCGGCTCGGATAATCTCCCTCGAACCATAAATCAAATCACACAGTATTGGAGGCAAACATAGCTCTAAGCTTTTGGGATATGCTCATACCTAATGCACCCAAATGACCGGTCACACCCTCATTCACACAAGTGGTGCTCAATCCGTAAGGTCTATGTCCCGAGGTACAAGTCAATATCCTCCCATATGGGCTCATCAGAATAAGACTGTCCACGACGCGAAACCTCCCTTGATGGCAAGTAGCCTAGGTATGATTACACATACAAGTCAAACAATAGGTATACACTCCGCCCATATATATGTATAATATCATCATAGGTACACACGTAACCTATATCATATGCCTCGTACGTAGTATAATATCTCTCGAATGTTCTACGTAACATAATACTTCTCATAGTAAATTCCCGAGTGTTACCCAATACCCAAATGGTTGCCAAGTGTTCCTTAAGTAAATTCAGTGGGCAATCCCACTCAAGGCCTACTGGTCTTAGTCCTACATTCCCTTAATTTTTCCATAATAAGAAATCAATAACCGAATAAGCTTTTATTATCCGTTACTCAAAACCTATTTTAGTCCTAAACTTTCCTCGTGCGAATAATCTCAAGCCCAACTTCAGCGTAGTGGTAATTAAAATATCCCTCGATAGGGTCTTACAATTAATTCAAGGTCAACCCAAATATTTCCCATGAGTTCTAAATGAAAAACTGGAAACAACTATGTAATCCTGGGAAACCGAATCAATTTGGCCTTGGTCCAGATCGATTCGCTTTTCTAATCGATTCGACCAAGGAGCCGAATTGATTCGCTTGCTATAGGTGGCGTCTTCTCCACTTATAGCAGTTACGGGAATGGCCATTTTTAATCTTAAAACCTCCATGATTAATTCCCAAACTCCAAACCATGCATACTAAACAGTACACTATCACATATACATGATTTCTAACGTATTGGAATCATTAAAACATCAACGAACACCCTTAAATTCAGTTAATTCAAGTTGAAACATTCAAAACCCTAGTTTATCATTCATGTTCAAGACCTTCAATGTTTTCCTAGATTTCTTCCCAAATTTCGTGATGTTTCTCATCAATTTCAGTCTAAATGTGTAAGGGATCAAATATAACACCAATCCTACCCAAGAACATGATTTATATCTCAAATATTAAAACCAAATTTCATGAATTTCACAAGATTGTCACCCTATTATAACATGGATGATATATTAAATCATAGTTTAGCAAGATTAAACACTTGCTTCTGTTTGAAGGTCTGATTCCTTGTAGAAGAATGGTATAGTTGTGATCCTCTCCTCCCGATCTATGCGACGACGCACTCATAATGACCATATGGAATATCAAAAGTAAAATTATATTTTGTTTCTCAAATTACGTCCCGACGCGATTGACATGCGCGTCTCGAATAAATTTACTGTAATTGCCGTATTTTTCACTCACGACAATAATAATATTTCCTTATCATTATTATAACTCATTCACTAAGTAATATTCATTATAAATAAATATTAACCCTTATCTCTCGCTAATTAATATTTATTTTATCGGATTAATTCCCAAGTATAATTTAATTAATCCTAATTAATTCACAATATAAAAATCAATAAATTTACGGTGTGTTACAGAAAGGTGATGCCACACTCAACTATAAATAAAGTGGGGATCCAGTGACCCTTAGGAAGGGAATAAACATCTATGGGACCCTAGGCTATCTCTAAATCTACCCACGAAGGGATTTTCCTTTTCTTCTTAAACTCATCTAACAAACTTTCGTCTACAATATGAACCATGGTGGAAAAAGAGAAAAAAATGATAAAACAGATAAGAAGGTTTAAGGTAAAAGGTAAAAGGAAATGAGGGAAATTTCGTACCCATTTATAAGTTGCCTCGATAAATACGAATGAAATAGTTAACTGAACGAACAATATAGCTATCGTCGGCTGCACGCTTCTCGAAGCGTCAAAAGACGACTATGTCCTTTGGCGGTTCAAAAAAGTTTGAATTATTTACAAAAATGCCATCATCAAACAGTGCCAGTCGAAATTTTTACAAGTATGGGAGGTCGACTGCCGACCAAACACTCAAAACAGTATGGCGAGTAGCTTCCTGTATGAAATATTCCATACTTTCACTCAAGCATGGAGCATTGGGGGCTTTTGTTGTATGTAAAAATTACACTTCCACGTGGACCAATGATGAATGTACACCTGTCCTTCTACGTGACCGACCAACCACCTTGATCAGCTTCAGAGACATTTTGTCGGCTAGAATGCCGACCAACTCTAGAAGGCCAACCAACAGGAATACCAATAGTTACCCGAATGGGATGCCAACCAGCATTGACTTCCAATTGTTTCATTTATTGTACACAGATGTAAATGCCTGACAACATAAAAGCGCTCCATCTCTAGGGTTTTGCACCATTATAAATACGAACTGATCCCTTATCTCAAGGGACAGCTCGAATTACTCATATGCACGGCATACTAAGCTATTGTAAACTCTACTAAATAAAACTAAGAGTGGACGTAGGTTATTTTACAGCTGAACCACTACAAAGATATTTTCTCTTGTGTGTGTTTCGAGTTACTTATCATATTATTATCTGTGATTATAAATTTGGAGTAAGTTCATTTTTAGACATCAACAAACTGGTTCAAGGACGCTCTTGTGTTCTCCTTGCAGCTACTAAATTTTAGGGATTCGCCTTGGTTTGGCAGAACGATCTTTGCTATCGCCAAATAGCGGCGGTACCGCCTCCTATCCAGTCATGGCCCGAGCTGAAGACCGCTTTACAAAGGCTTAATTCATATTGCCGACCTATGAGCGTGACCTTTTTTGCTCGCGTTCAGTCCCTTCGGCAGGGTTCATCTCAGTGGTGGAGTACACAGCGCTAGCTCATTTGCACTCGGGCTCACCTCCTTTCTGAGACTGAGGACAAGCGGATCAACCATTATATTCTAGGAATTCGCCATACATTCAGCACGATCTTGGCTTGAGAGAGATACCGTCCTTTTTGATAGGTGGTTGAGTATGCGACTAAGGTTGAGGCCTACCATACAACACCAATAACTCTTCCAGCGTCACGGACCCCATCCACATCGGTTCTCGCTCTAGTCCTTCCCCCAGTATCGGCTACAGTCTCTTTTACCATCACTTCGCTGTGCCTCCTCTGGATCCTCCTACATTTCGGTGCTACAATTATGGCAATGTTGGCTACCCAGCTTCTAACTTCTCTCTCCCGCAACGTCGTACTGTATTGGCGATGGAGCATTCGTCCGATTATTTGGACGCGTCTGAGGAGCTTCCCCAGCATACTTTGATCACTGTTTTGGATGGTGACTCAATGGGCCTCGCAATGTGAGCCCGCCTGGGCATCTATTTTTGGAATTTGCATTCAAGTCTCCATTTTTGAACGCTCAAGGACGAGCTCAGTTTTAAGAAGGGGAGAGTGATGGAAATTGGCCATATTTTAGGGTTTATTTTCTTTTTGTTATTTTCTTTTATTATTTTCTTGTAGTTGTATTTATTTTTTTTTTGCACTTTATTTGGGGAATGAAGTTGCAAAAGGATCTGAAGGGTATTTTTGTAATTAGGAGAGTAGCTTAGAGCCTAAGCTACTTCCCTGCTTTAAATGCTCCTTGTATTCGTCATTTGAGGACACTCTCCATTTTGAAATATAAGAAATCTCTTGATTCTCTTTCTAAAAGTTAGGATTTGGTTTATTTTATTAGCCATTGGCGTGTAGTTTACGTCAGAAACTATCTAGGAAGGTCCCCCTTTTTTTTAGGGGCATATATCAAATAGTCCCTCGAACATTTTTTAATACACGTTTAGTCCAAATCTTTTTCTTTTGTTCTAAAAAGTTACTCACCACATAAAAACACACTAAAAAAAGGAGCTCCGACAGAGGGTGGGGGGCGGGAATGCCGCTAGCGCGAACCTTTGAAAATAAGAGAATATTGGTTAAATGGGGATTGAGGGACTTTTTGAAACAAAATAAAAAAACTTGAACTAAATGTGTATTAAAAAATGTTTGAGGGACTTTTTGGTAGTTGATCCTTTTTTTTAATGTTGAAATTGTTCTTTCCATGAACCTGGCGCAAAAATCAATAAATAAATAAATAACGCCTCAAAGTCTACTTACCCCCTATGAAGCACGGACAGTCTCCTGGAAGTCACGAGTCGTGTGTTGTGTCGAAACACGTATTATGTGCGCGCTCCGACACGTTATCGACACGCTGGGACGTGTGATGGTGATTCTGCTTTATTTATGATTTTTAATGTTAAAATGTATTTGAATTTTGTTTTGTATGGTCCATTTTCTTAATTTCATGTTGAGAATGCTCAAATAATGTATTTTATAGAAAAATATATGTTTCATTTCATTAATATATATATATTTAAATATATTATACATTATACTTATCCTAGCGTGTCGTATCCTAGTTTTTGGAAGAATCACGTGTCGCATGTCGAAACGCGTATAGCGGGTCCAGGCTTCATTTGCCCTTACCACTGCGTAAACTGATGGCGAACTGCAGGGCTAAACGACTACTTACCCCTAATGCAAACACAAGAGAATAGTCTTATGGGTATTTATAGGACATGGAAGAGTTATTTGATTATAATTTGGTGGTTGCTAAGGCCAGGGCATTAAAATGTACAATGCTTCAAGCACTATGTACAAATCTTTTTAGGTTAAATTTCCACCAACCCTTTAATCATCGCGTTAGTTGGACATTTTTTCAGCGGCGGATACGAGGGTATTTGCAATTATAGCAATAATTTAGGGAAATACTTAATTTTACCGTTTTCATAACGTGTCTTTAAGCTATCACCTGTGACTCCAATGGTGTTAGTATTTTCTGTCAATTGTACCCGAGTCCAGTTATACTACCACCTATAAGTTTTTAAATTTCAAAATTAAACCATAATTGCATGAATACAAAAGGTTCATTTTGAAGTATTTTTTTACAAATTCGGCCAATATATTCTCTACGCAGCATCTGTTTCGAAGTAATTTCTACTTTCCCCATCTTTGGATCAGGATGAAAGGCGATATTGCATGTTTTTTAAACTTTGGTACTTCAATTTGTCTTTTAAGACTTTGGTACATTTTAAATTTATTTTAAACTCTGTTTTTTCTTCGCTTATTGTTCTAACTTCATCACGAAGCACCGGAAAAGGTAAACACCCCCCCCCCCCCCCCCCCCCCAACACCCCCCCCACACCCCCAAAAAAAGAAGAAAAGAAAACTGTATCCAAGTCTAAAAATGCAAATTAGTGGAAGTACCAAAGTAAAAAATCCCACTTTTATTTTTGAAACTTCGCAAGTTGAAAATAAATCAAGTTCATCAATGCTTAAAAAATCTCTCACCCTAAGGCCTTAGTTCGATGTATCTTGAGATTTTGGAGATTTTCCTTGTACTGGCATATCCAAATCACTTGATACAGTTGTGTTGGCTGATGTTGCAGTTGTCCATACCAAGTCAAAAAGAGATTGTGTAAAGATTGGATTGTACTTCTTATGGAGGTTGTTGAAGGGCTGCCTCTACCCTATATTCCCTAGTTTGATTTTCTTCATGTGCATTTTCGGCTAAGAAAACATTGTATAGGTGACATCAAGTAACTTGCATTCTTTCTTGAATCCAAGTGTGTTTGTTTATATAGATGATTTCTTAAAAAAATTTATAATGAAATATCCAATCTCAACATTTCTTGAACATATGTAGAGCTGAATGGTGGAAAAATATGTAATATAAGTAGTTTTAGAAATTTGCCGTAGTATTTGAAAATGAGCTGAATTTTTTTACATGATATCTAAACATTCCATTTATAGTATACCATAAGAAAAACTTCAGTTCAAAATATATTTTTTACTATTTTAGAAAAATTGATCAATATTTGTAAGTTTTTAAGATCTATATTTGTCAGTTTTTAAGATTGACATTTATCGACCGATTTTTTTGAAATTTAAAAAAAAATTGTTTTAACATGAATTTTTTTTATAGGGCATAAATGGAATGTTTAGATACCTTGTAAAATCACTCCAAAATACTATTTTTATTATTTTTTCAAAATTGATTCGTAACTTAGGACTTCACTGGATCCTGAATGTACGTCTCTCTTTCAAATGAGTAGCTAAAGCTTAGGGTTTAAACCTTCATAAGGATCCTTTTTATATGTAGAAGTAGGGGTGTTCGCGGTACGGTAAAAACCCGCACCGTACCGTTTTGTACCGGTAAAAAATGGTAATGGTTTACCTTTTCTACTTACCGAAAACCGAAACTACCGAAACCGAAATTACCGATTTTTTTTGGGTTGGTTTTGGTTTTTACATCTAAAAAACCGATTTACCGAAATTACCGCTTTTAAAATACTAAAACACGAGTTTTCAAATTTACCGTACTAGTATAGCTAAACCAAAATATTTTATTATTTCATTTGTTTAGTTAATAATTTATTTTTCATATTTATGTAAATCATTATTTTAATTTGTTATTTACCAATTATAGATGCATGAATGTAAATAATTTCAAGAATAAATGTATGTAAATTTAGGCTCCGTTTGGTTCGTGGTGAAATACTTTTCACCGTGTTAAAAGTAAAAAGTGAATTATTAGCTTGGTGATTTTGTTTTCACCATCTCCGTTTGGATGGTTGAGTTTTCGCTAGGTGAAAATTTTAACTTTTTCACCATTTGTTGTTTGGATGGTTAGATGAATATGGTGAAAAAATAAAATGATCATATTACCCTCATTCTTCAAATGCACATAACTATTTTGATTTTCATCACACAAGTGTCAATGACCATTAAAAAATATGCATTTACCTCAAACTCACATTTGACACAATGCCCCCCCCCCCCCCCCCCCCCCCCACCCCTAACTAGTCATATTTGGCTACGCAAGACAAATAAGTAAAAAAACTGTACCAATTAAAAAAAAGTCATAATTAAAAAAGAAAACTGTCCCAATTTAAAGAAAAAAGTTTCCAACAGTGAAAAAAACTGCCATTTGTACAAAATAATCGCAATTAAAAAAAAAAGCCAACTATAAAAACAGTAGTCCACAATAAAAAAAATCGTCCCCAACAATGAAAAAACAGTCCCAATTAAAAAAAAGAAAAAAATAGCCATAATTTAAAAAAAAAGAAAAGAGTCCCAACAATGAAAAAAAGTGTTCCAATTAAAATAATTAAAGAAAAATAGTTCCCAACTATGAAACCGTCCCAATTAGTAAAAAAATTCCGAACACATTACCATGCACCACACAAATATTCATTTATTTATTTATTATATTTATTTTTTATGGGAATACCTATTCCAACACCCTCCATATGTTCTCCCACACCCTTTGAATAATAAATGGTAATTGTGCGCTTAAATTTATCAAATCTAAAGGTCCAATTTTTTCACCTCCAACTACAATACATACATTTGATAAAAACAAAAAATTATATTTTCAATAAAAAAACTGTTTTTAATAAATAATAAAAAAAACTGTTTACAAAACGTAAAATCTTATATATTTGTTTTATTAAAAAACTGTATATAAAACGTAAAATTTGTTTTTCTTAAGAAACTGTTTTCTTAAAAAAGTGTTTCTTTTATTTACAAATTTTATTTTTGGTTAAAAACTGCTTTTTTTAACTGTATTAAAAATAATCTTTTTACTATTTTGAAAAAATATTGTCCACGACAGCGGTATGTATAGGCGGTCTGACCACCTATACATACTGCTGGCGCGGAGCATTTTTATGTTGGTCCGCGCCAACGGTATGTATAAGTGGTCGGATTACCTATACAGTAAAAATATTATTTTTAAAATAGTAAAAGAACCAGTTTTTAACTGAAAAAAATAAATAACGAAACTTTTTTTTAAAATAAATAAAGAAACAATTTTTAACTAAAAATGATAAAAAAAAGAATGTCCATTTTTTTTAAAGAAATAACGAAATAGTTTTTTTATCAATGTCCATTTAAATAAAAAATAAAAATAACATAATGTTTTTAAAATGAAAAAATAACTTTTATAATTTTTATATTTTCAGAATATTAAAATTTTAATTTTCTCGAATATTAGGATTTTTATTTTCAAAATATTATGTTTTTATTTTTTTCATAATATTACGTATTTTTTAAAGTAATAGATTTTTGGGCAAAAGATTATATTTGTTCAAATCATATATGCATAGAGGGTATTTTGATCTTTTAGTATTTAAATATTGAAAAGGGTGTGGGGGAAGACATAGAGGGTGTAGGAATAGCTATTCCATTTTTTATTTATTTTTTAAGTTTTTTTTAAAAAAATAAAAAATGGAATTTAAAAAAAAAAATTTAAATGAATATTTAATGATCGTGTAAATTGAGAGGGAGAAATGAATGTGTGATAGTTGTAAGTGGAAATAAGAAAGGTTAGTCTGGTAATAAGATAAATTCCATTGTTTTCACCTGTTAAATTATTCACTTTACCCATGGTTTAAAATGGTTAAAGTTTCACCTCACTTTTCACCATATTCATTTTATTTCACTGTGTTATATGCTCAACCAAACACATATTTTACCTAGGTGAATTATTTTTTAACGCGATAAAAATTATTTCACCACGAACCAAACGGACCCTTAAGGGATGTGAGATCAATTTGTATAAAAATGTTTGCATATAATTATGATTTTTAATATACATTTAAGTGATGTGAGACCAATTAAATATTTTATATATGAAATGAGCTAAAGTTTTTATATAATATATATTTAACTTTGTGTACATTAAAGTGACTGAGATGAGTTTAGAGCAAAAGTTAGAAACCGTCCATATAAGTTCTTAAAGTCCCACATCGGATGAATTGTTATCCCAAAGGGTTGCTAACTCTATATATAAGAAGTACCCACCTTAGTAGAACAAAGGCTTGCTGTTAAAGCAAAGCCAATTCATGGCATAGTTAATGCTAAATATTAACAATAAAAATTTATTATTTTTTCGGGACTCTAATTTTGGGACCTGTTAATAAATATTTATTATTATTATTTATTGAAATTTTGGTGGACTTGAGTTTTGGGACCCCTTCAGTGTTTTTTTTGTTACTGTTACTACAATAATTTCGGAATTACCAAAAGTACTGGTTTTACCGTGGTTTAGAGTGGTATGGTTTTGGTTTATAAATCATTGTACCGGCCGCTATACAGACCGATAATCAGCTCTATGTAGAAGCAATAACAATTATCATAAAGAGATCCCCAAATTCTCAATTACAAGTCATTAAATCCATTGAAGTGGCGGCATAAGATGACCCATACAACAACCGGAACCTAACAAGTGCACACTTCAAATATACACAAGAATAGTTCTCAATCAGAAGGCATTCGTAACACTATAAACCATTTATGAACAAATTATCAAACTTCATTGAATCAAAATAGCGAAGTAATGACATAGTAAAATATTGATCATTAAATTTAGAGCTAAGTTAGTTGAGTGTCTCCTAAAAAAAATATTCAACATTGAGACCTTCACTTCACCTTCTCATGAAACCTTCTCTTACCAACAACTCCAAAATCAGTGGGAATAATTTTCTAATGAATCAAAAGATGACATTTTTCTTTACATAAATAAAAAGAGAAATGTATACAACTAAGTAATGAAACAATCTTGCTATATACAACTAAGTAATGAAACACAACAAACACTCTTTAAGTTTTCAATTCATCAATCACCCAATAATGTAAATAAAAAATACATAATGTAGGCCTGTTTTAGTTTAATGCCGGATTAATGTCATATTTCGGTTTATAACAAACCCAGAACTTTTTGTTATGTCTACTATTTATTAAAAACAATTGTACAGAATTATAAATTATAATATAATTACAGAAATGAAACGAAATTACAGAAATGAAATACTTGTATTTGCAGAAATAATATTAGAATAGAAAATAATCCGAGCCCTGTTTAGAACAGTCTCCTTAAGACAAATTTATTCCATCCACAAAGTGCCAAAGGTAATGAATAATTGTCTCCCAAGATAGAACGGATTTCCAAATTAATTAAGTAGCACAACAATGATTAATTTCTTCGAACACAACTCTGTGTTTATACTCAACCAGACCAAAGAAATAATATGCAGGAATGTATGCAGTAGCAGTAAAAAAAGAATTATTTTCTGAAAAAAAATGCAGCATAAATTCGGAATTATGGGAGGACAAATTTTTCAGTAGTCAAATATGTAGGGGAAATGTTTAATTTATAGCTTTTGTGTTGACTGTTGGAACAGTCAACCGAAATTAACTGTCAAAAACAGTTGTTGACTCTTGAAATTAACTGACAAACAGTTAATTAATTTCGTAATTAATTAACAATTAAAGCGCAGAAAGTTAAATTAATTCGGCCCAAAAATCTAGGAAATTTTTATAAGCCCGAGTCCGAGCCGAGCCGGCCGGACCGAAAGTCAACCTGTGCATAGCTTAGGTCATCTCCTCTTCAAAGAGTTGGGATACTCCAAGGCATCCAAGCCTTAGTCTATCATTTGGGTTATATTAACTCATCATTTTTCCACTACTCTTTCAATGTGGGACAAGAGTTAAGTATACCCAATACATTAACTTTTATTGCTTTGTGAGTCACTTTGGGAACATATTTATCATTCATAACTTAATAAAATTGGACATGTGAATATACTACATTAATCTCCTTACGTAGGAGAACGCGTTCGTATATTATCCCACAATAATCTTAGTGTGGGTTCCACTTTAATTTGAGCTCTAAGTTGCTCAAAATTCTGTCCAGAAAATTCTGGACAGCTTTCTAAGTCCAATTTTTCCAACAATCCCCCACATGAATGATATATCGCTATAAATAAAATAGAACAGATGCAATGCAAATGCAGATACTGGTTGAGTAAAACTGAAGACTTATTGCATCGGGAGAAGTAGCCTAGTGGCCTTGACCTTTCCTTAGTGATATACCATCGGATTTACTTGGTTAATCAGTAGACTTCACGTCCTTGAACCGTCAACCGTTTTTGTAAACCTAGACAACAATATTCACACAATAATTCTTCAACACAGTTGGTTCTCACGTTTATGTTCATTTTGGCCATGAACACTACTTGGTTCCGTAAGTATTTTAGAGAATATGCCTTTCATTATTCTCATAGAAGTGGCCCCCTTCTTACTCAAGTAGGTGACTTCCATAAAGAGTATCATGCAATACGCCACTTAGACATACTAAGATATGGATGTCATTAAAAGCATAACTTATCCTAATTTCGGGACAGATATGCACCGTCTCATCTTTGGAATGGATAGGATTAAATTTCCTCCAGTGCTTACTGAATACAATGTAGTTCGGTTTGCCCATTGAACCTAGATCTTGGGATCTCCAATCAGCTAGGTTGGGTTGTCACTATATTGATTCTTATTTATTTATAGGCTTTAGACCTTCCTCTCGATGATCTTTCAACTTGCTCTCGGTTTAAACCTTTCGTTAGTGGATCCGATATATTATCTTTTGACTTTACATAGTCAATTGAGATAATTCCATTTGAGGGAAGTTGTCTAACGGTATTGTGTCGACGACGAATATGTCGTGACTTTCCGTTATACATGTGATTTTGTGCCCTTCCAATCGCTGATTGACTATCGCAATGTATACAAATTGCGGAGGTTTAGACCAATTTGGAACATCCTATAAGAAATTTCGAAGTCATTCAGATTTTTCTCCAGCTTTGTCTAGTGCAATGAATTCAAATTCCATTGTCGATCTAGCAATGCACGTTTGTTTTGAGGATTTTCAAGATACGACTGCACCTCCAAGGGTAAACACATACCCACTCGTAGACTTAGAGTCTTTTGTATCGGATATCCAATTTGCATCGCAATGTCCTTCAAGAACAGCTGGATATTTTGAGTAGTGCAGTCCATAGTTTTGAGTATATTTTAAATAACCCAAAACTCTCAATATTGCTTTCCAGTGATCTCTTCCTGGATTACTCGTAAATCGATTTAGCTTACTTATTGAGTATGCTATGTCCGGTCTCGTACAGTTCATGATATACATTAAACTGCCGATAATACGAGAATATTCTAGTTGAGATATGCTTTCACCATTATTTCTTGCTAGATGTAAATTTACATCTACAGGTGTCTTGGTAGGACTAATATCATACTTCTTAAATTTTTCAAGTACTTTCTCTATTTAATGAGATTGAGATAATATAAGCCCATCCGATATTCTAGAAATTTTAATTCCTAATATAACATCAACGATTCCCAAATCTTTCATGTCAAATCTACTACTCAACATTTGTTTTGTAGTTTTGACAATTTCCAAGTTACTACCCATGATAAGCATATCATCAACATGGAGGCATACAATGACATATCCATTTTGAATGTATTTAAAGTAAACACATTTATCGCATTCATTAATTTTGAAACCATTTGATAACATTGCATTATCAAATTTTTCATGCCATTGTTTAGGTGCTTGTTTTAATCCATATAGTGATTTAACAAGCTTACATACTTTTCCTTCTTGTCCGGGAGCCTTGAACCCTTCAGGTTTCTCCATATAAATTTTCTTGTCTAGTTCACCATTTAAGAATGCGGTTTTTACATCCATTTGATGTATTTCAAGTCCATTAATAGCAGCTATTGCTATTAACATCCGAATGTACGTTATTCTTGTTACCGGTGAATATGTGTCGAAGTAATCCAACCATTCCTTTTGCCTATAGCCTTTAGCTACAAGTCTAGCTTTATATTTATCAATTGATCCATCGGCCTTCAATTTCTTTTTGAAGATCCATTTATAACCTAACGGTTTTGAACCTGGTGGAAGATCCACTAGTTCCCATGTATGATTTTTTAATATGGATTCAATTTCACTATTAATTGCTTCTTTCCAATTGGAAGCATCGGGTAAGGATATAACTTCTTTATACGATTGAGGTTCATTTTCTAACAAATATGTTAGAAAATCCGGACCGAAAGAAGTCGAGGTTTTTGCTCTTTTACTACGTCTTGTTTAATCCTCTATTGATTCAATAGGTTGATGAGTACCACTTGTAGTAGCTTGATTTGTCCTTTTAGAAGGACCAGATTCTCGGGTCATGTTATACGGGAATTCATTTTCAAAAAATGAAGCGTCCCTCGATTCAATAACCGTATTTACATGAATATTCGAAATCTCAGGTTTACAAACTAGAAATCGATATGCACTGCTATTAGTAGCATAACCGATGAATACACAATCCACGATTTTGGCCCTATTCTTACCTTTTTAGGTTTAGGAACCATCACTTTGGCTAAGCACCCCCACACTCGTAAATATTTATAGGAAGGTCTTCGACCTTTCCATAATTCATAAGGTGTCTTATGAGTCTTCTTGTGAGGTACTTTATTGAGAATGTAATTAGCAGAAAGTAAGGCTTCCCCCCACAAATTTTGTGGAGCTCCTGAACTTAATAACATTGAGTTCATCATCTCTTTCAAAGTACGGTTTTTGCGTTCAGCAACACCATTCGATTGAGGAGAATAAAGAGCAGTTGTTTGATGAATAATACCATTTTCATATCAAAATTTCTCAAATGGATATTCATATTCACCTCCTCTATCACTCCTAATAGCCTTTATCGTTTTGCTTAATTGATTCTCAACTTCATTCTTATATTGTTTAAATGCATTAATAGCCTCATATTTACTATGTAACAAATATGCATAGCAATATTTTGTGCAATCGTCAATAAAAGTAATAAAATACTTTTTTTCACCTCTAGTTTGAACAAATTTTAAATCACAAATATCGTTGTGAATTAAATCTAAAGGTTCAGTTATCCTTTCAATAGAATGGAAAGGTAATCTAGCTAATTTGATTTCACACAAATTTCACATTTATGATTTTTATCAATATTAAATTTTGGCAAAAATTCCAAGTTAATTAATCTACGCAATGTATCAAAATTAACATGTCCTAATCTAGAATGCCAAATATTAGATGACTCAATCAAGTAAGAAGAACTAGCAATTTCATTCATTGAAACAGATATTTTTGGGGTTATAGTAAGAACATTGAGTTTAAAGAGCGCCTCATTTAGGTAGCCCTTTCCTACATACATGTCATTTTTAAACAACACAAAGCGATCAGACACAAACACAAGCTTGAAACCATTTTTAGACAGGAGAGATCCAGAAATCAGATTCTTTCGGATATCAGGCACGTGAAGAACATTGTTGAGAGTAAGTTCTTTTCCAGAAGTCATTTTTAAATCAATCTTTCCTTGTCCCACCACCTTAGAAGTGGAAGAATTTCCCATAAAAAGGTTCTCATTTTTCAAAGGCTTATAGGTGGAGAACATCCATTTGTTTGCACAAATGTGTCGTGTGGCTCCAGTGTCCACCCACCATTCCTTGGTATTTCCAACCAAGTTACATTCAGAGACCACTGTAGAAAGATTCATATCCGCCAAATCATTGGCGATATTCTCACCCTCGGTTACATTTGCTTGAGGGCTATTTCGATTTTGCTTCTTAGGCTTACGACACTCACTTGAGCGGTGTCCAAGTTTACCACAATTGTAGTATTTGCCTTTGAACTTCTTGTTCTGTTTGGAAGTGCCTTCCCCATCATACTTTCGTTTGTTCTTCTTAGGACCTTCAACAACATGGACCTTCGTTTCCATTGGATTCTTCCCACTTTTCTTTTGAGACTCACGGTTGTCTTCTTCGATTCTCAGCCTGACCACCAACTCCTCCACATTCATCTCCTTTCGCTTGTGCTTGAGATAG
The DNA here is from genome assembly GCA_949130495.1 of Sambucus nigra. NCBI lineage: Eukaryota > Viridiplantae > Streptophyta > Magnoliopsida > Dipsacales > Adoxaceae > Sambucus > Sambucus nigra. The sequence continues at coordinate 78,285,343 of OX422208.1, forward strand.
TTTTTGAATAAAGTCCAAGATGGTGGCAATTTTTCAACAATTGCAGCAACTTGGAAAGTTTCACTAATTGACATTCCTTCAGCATGAATGTCGTGGAGGATCACTTGGAGTTCTTGCACTTGCAAGATTACAGATTTAGAATCAACCATTTTGAAGTCCAGAAAACGCCCGACGATAAATTTCTTCATCCCAACATCTTCAGTTTTATACTTTTTTCCCAAAGAATTCCATAATTCCTTGGATGTTTTGATCGTGCAGTAGACATGGTACAATGTCTTCTCCAAGTAAGCCAGAATATAATTCCGGCATATGTAGTCTGAATGCTTCCAAGCATCGACAACAGGAACCTTTTCAGAGTCATCTTCCTCTTGAATAGAGGGGGAATCTTCATATACAAACCTACCCAGTTGACGATTGGAAAACTGGACGTGGCACCCCCTGGTCAAACCCAAACTGACGGCTGCATCGGTTGGGGTTGTAATGCTCGCTCGAGTATCCCCACTCGGTGTATGAGGGCAGATATCCAGGAGAAAGAAGAAGAACTACGGCCAGCGAGGGGTCCTCGATGTCAGGAGAGGGATCCCGTATCATTCGGGCATCAGGATGAAAAAACTTACAAGTGTGAAAAAAGGCCTCTTCTTGATAAGGCCTCATAACGAAGCTCTCAAAACGGTCAATCACTGAAATCAACTCCTTTCGGCTTTGCCTCTTATGGTAAATAAAGGACCGAGGAGGCAGAATTGATTCAGCCGAAGGAGGTCGGTTGGACTTGGCCGCTACGGCAGGAAAGCGGAAGTAAAGAAAGCTAGTCAGAAGCACGCTATTGGCGAAATTGGCTAAGTTATAACGACCAATAGAGCGTTCCATGTCGAATAAAGTCCTGTCTAACCAGGTGTACAAGGATCCCAGGGCAATTGCAGCCAGGGGAAGCTTTATGCCTCGAGCTAGGCGAAGGGACAGGTTGATGAGGTCTCTTCGGGGCTGATCATTAGGCTTGCCCGTCAAAAAGAAACGGGACAAAATCACAAGAATGTAAGCGGCAAGCTCCAACGAAGTACCTTGACCAGGGGCAGTTGATGAAGAGCTGCCTTCGCTGGAACTCTGGAAGAAATAGCTGATCAGGGGAGAAAAAGTAGCTTTGTTGGAAGAGCCGATGCAGCTTCGGCATATGCGATCCAACTCAGAACGATCCGCAGTCTCTTGAGCATCAAGAGCTTCATCGGTGTAGGGCTCATGGCCTGTTGCATCGAGGCCCAAGAGCTCACACACATCCTCCAGAGTTATGGTAAACTCACCCCAGGCAGCAATGAACGTATGAGTATCCACGTTCCATCGAGAGATCAAGACAGGAAGGGCAGCATTGTTCTTTGAAATGGTGAACTCACCAAACCATTTAGCCCGTTGCAGTCCAATCTTGGTAAGAATATCAGCATAGGAACTCTGCATGTGCGAGTTCCAGGCAGCAAAGTGGGCGGGGGATCCCCCGGGTGCTTCGAAATCAATGTGGGACCATGGAAAGTCCCCTCGCTCTAAGCGAAATCTCAGAGTTCCTTCTGGGGGCAAAAATCCCCACTTAGACACCTCTTCGTCTTCATCACCCAGCAACAGGGCGTCAAACTTGGAGGAAAAGCAAACAGCCTTACAGGCAACAGCAAAGCCATCACCCTCCCCAAAAACGGGAGAGCGACGGTAAAATCTCAGCTGCTCTTGGCGAGCAGCACCCCGGGCGGAGGCAGCAGTGGTGGTGGCAGACGGAACACTGGTGGCAGAAATAGTGGGGTCGCTTGAAGACGCCATGGCAGAAATGGTGCTTGAAGCCGTAACAAAGAAGGTTTTGAGAAAAAAGGGATTGAAGGCAACACTGGAGACGAACGATCACAAGTAGTGATTATAACTCTCTGCAACAATGGCGTATCTACCTCTCTCTCTCTCTTTATAAGAACAGAAGCGATAGTCTGAGGAAAGAAGGTAACAATGAAGTAGGAAAGAAGAAGTAGAAGCAGACCCTTTAGGCCCACGTGGTTAAGGTTCAAAGTATTTTGGAAAAATGGCTGTTGAGACTTTCGAGTTTGGCGTTTAGATTTTCCCACCCTCGCACGTGCACGGCCGCCTGTAATCATTTCACAAGAACACGTGGCACTTCGGGAAGTGCTGTGACAGTTGAAAAGACAGCGCACGTCACTAATGAAATGATGCATAGAGAACAGGAAGCGTTGCCTTGCTCAGCAAGTTTGAGTTTTGGCGCCAATCTCCTTGACAGACTTACCCAACGGAGCCACAACGAAGAAGATGTTCCAACGGTTACACAAAGAAAAATCCATCAAGATGAGCCATTTCGTGCAGACATTTCTTGTCCCAATAAATCTCTCCACGAGGGGGCAAATGTAGAGGGGGCTTACAGCTCAGCATGGCAACTCAAGCGTGACACCTTGGTGAGGCAGCTCAGCGTGGCAACTCATATTATAGCTTGTGGTTTTAATCACATCGTACTTTCATTATTGATTTCTGTAAGCTTTAACGATTGTAATGACGTAACGATAATAATGGAAGGGTTTGTATGAGGTCAAACGGTACTCGCGAGAGACCAGGCTTGGCAGGGCCTGGGAGAGCTTTCATGCTCTATCGAATGACCTCACTGTGGGAACTTTAGAGGGACCTGGTTTGGAGGATTGAGAAGTAAGGCACCGTTGGGGCTTGTCCTGACCATCTTAGATACACCTGGTAAAACACCGAAGGACCCTGACCGTGGAACCTCAAGCGGAGCAGCTTGGAGTTCTATCGGGCATTAAGTTATGGACCAAACAACCCTGTACTTAATGTCACATCTACTATGGGTGATGTCACTAGCCATCTAAACGTTTGTCAGACATACACTTGAGTAAACCGCTGTGGTATTTGGGGCTGTCAGGTAGTTGGTGAACCACCTCTGCGACAACAAACCCCTGACACACAGTGGATAGGCAAAAGGCATGTCTTGGCATTTAATGTTTATGACGTGGAGACAACTAGTGCATCAGGCATTTAATGTTGTGACATAAAGTATGAGGGATGTCTTTCATACTCTTTAATGACTGAGTTGCCTCGGGGGTGGTGTGGGGGGCTATTTAAGGACCCCAACCACCTTTGAGGAGGGCATGATCTTTTTGGAGAATTAAGAAAAAGAGTCATTGCAAACTAAAGAGTTCACTAACTCACCATTGTCATTGATTGCGAAGCTTTTAATATTTGACAGAGATTCTTAAGGGAGTTTGGTGTGTTACTACCTGCCTACCAGGGTGTACCTAGGGTGCTTATTTTCCCTCTCCCTCTATCTAAGTCACTTCTAAAGTTCATTATTATTCCCTGAGTCATACACGAGAGGCTTTGCGAGTTTAAACTGAGTCCATCTTCATTGAGTTTTGTGTGTGTGTTTCCTATAATTAGTCTAGGGTGTTGGCTAATTTAACCCGTGGTTACCATACTCAATAGGGGTTACGCCTCCACATATATAATCTAAAGTACCCTCTTACATTTGGCGACTCTGCTGGGGAGGCATCCTCCTAGAGAAGGAGTATGGCGCAGGATAACGCTACTAGAAGACTCAATTTTGATGACATACAGCATAATGAAGAACAAGCTACAAGGGAACAGGAGGCCTTAAGAGATGGGGCTCCTCGGGGAGAGATACCGCTGGCTCCAATAACGATAGGCGTCCCAGGGGCTGCACAACCCTCCACGAGCGTAGGGCTGGGGCCTACCCAGATGGCGCTCCTCATGAGCAAATTTTACGAGTTTTTGCAAACCCCAGTAGCTTCCACTATGCTGGGAGGATTGGAGACTAGTGCCTTCGTGACACCAGGAGTGGCCCCAGGGGCAGGCGTTACGGGAGCGGTACCAGCAAGTGTACCCTCTGTTGTGAATCCCACTATGGGCGGTTCAGGCGTTTCAATGGCGCAACCGATAACGTTCGCTCCAGTTGCAACAAGCGCTCAACCATCTGCTCCGTTGCAGGTGGCCCCAGTGGCCTCGCCCTTGGAAGAGATGAGAAAAAAGATGCAGAAGGAGATGCTGAAGTTCATGCAGTCTTCCTCGCAGGCTGTGGGCGAGGTGGCAGCAGTCTACGACGACTTCCGGACACCTTACCCCCAGGAGTACAATGACGAACCCTACCCGAAGGACTATATTCCCCCTACCTTTGAAAAATATTCAGGGAAGGGGGGGAACCCGAAGGAGCACATCAAGCGTTTCGTCGAACACCTGGGGGCGCATTGCAATGACAAAAAGCTTAGGCTGAGGGAGTTTTCCAAATCCTTGACTGATAAGGCCTACACTTGGTACTCTCACCTGCCTCCCAATAGTGTCTCCACGTGGGAGGAGATGCACGTGTCGTTTGTCCGAAAGTTCTTCTTGGCAGAAGATGAGTTCACCCTAACCCAACTTGGCAGGGAGAGGCAAAGGCCAGGAGAGGAGGTAGTGGCCTATATCCGAAGATTTAGAGAAAGGTCCCTCGACGTGAGGGAAGAAGCTAAGGAGGCCAGGTTACTACAAATTTGTGCTGAGGGATTACTTCCTGAGTATATCTGTCACTTGATCAATGAGACACGCGAGGGAACTTTTTCAGCTTTCTTAAAATCTGCAAGAAATATATCGTTGGTGGTGCGACCTAGCCCGGTAGTAGCCCCCATGATGTTCAGACAGACATTACAACCCCTCGGGGGAAGGACACAGGCCCCACGGGTAGGATATGTCGAGAGAGAAGATGGGGGCAAGGCTCAGAGGAAGGACAACAAAAGAAAGTTCGGAAGGGATAGGGAAGACCCGCCACCGTTGCCTTGTACGGTGGAGGAGGCTATGAGTTGCTATAACGCAATGGTCCAAGGCGGAACGGTTTACGAGCCAAAAGGTGTCCCGATAGAGGAGCCCGACGTGGCAACTAGGGCCGATCCCAAATATTGTCAGGTGCATCGAAAGGTCCAGCATCCAACAGAAAGCTGCTTCACGCTGCGAAGAATCATAGACAAGTACGTGAAGGCGGGAACGCTGCAAATTCCCCCACAAAACGTTAACAATAACCCGCTCCCGGCGCACGGGGCCAATGTTGTGACGGCCTATGATGAAGAGGTAGAGCGAGAGGGGAGAGGGGCAACGAGGGAGTTCGATAAAGCACTTGAGTATTGCACTAGAGGAATGGCCAACGTAGTTCTGGCGTATGATGAAGCAAGTGCTAGGGACGCAGAAGACGCCTATAGCGTTGAGGGCGAGGAAACAGGTCCAATCATAGAATACAGCGCAGTTTCAAAATCCCCAAAGTTCGCTTGGTTCTTCGATCAAGTGGGGATACCAAAGGAGAGCAGACTGGAGATAACTCGGGCGATCCTTGACATCGCGAAGAAGGACGCGGTTCCCTCGCTGAAATGGAGAGGACCCATGGCGAGGCTGGTAAAAAAGTTCCTATCAGAGGTGACCTTCAGCGATGCAGATAGAGCTGTAAGGTTCCCTCATAACAGGCCCTTGTATGTGACGGCCAGTATCAACGGGGTTAGTTTTGCAAGAACGCTTATGGATGGGGGTGCTTCCATCAACATTATGCCGATCAACTCCTTCCACGCAGCTGATATCCCAGAAGAAAGGTTGGTCCCCATGCCTCTGGTAATCTCAGGGTATGACAACCAATCTTCCAAATCCATTGGGTATGTGAATGTGGGAATTGTAATGGGAAATCTGAGTTCCCACATCAAGTTCCATGTAATAGAAAGTGCAACTTCCTATCATTTACTAATAGGAAGAGTATGGATGCACAATCAAGGTTTAGTTCCTTCAACATATCATCAATGCGCCAAGGCGAATGTTAAAGGAACAGAAGTGACCATTAGGGCTACAAAAAGGCCCTTCGCCATCGAGGAAGCTCACTTTGTGGATGCGGCCTTTTATACGGAGTTGGAGGAAGATGCTCGAGTCCTAACAAGAAGAATGGAGGGGGCATGGGTTCCCTCGATCAGAGATAGAATGGGGCCTCTGAACGAGCAAGGCAAAGAAGCCGCGAATAATGAAGGGGTGGGGGCCGAAGAAACCCATCAGGTGATCCCTCGACCCCAAGGTACTACGAAGCAGCTCAAAAACAAAGTAAAGCTTAGAATGGATCCTGTGGAGCATGAGGTCCAACGGCAAAGCGTGCTGAGTCGCTTCTCAGGAGGAATAATCGCTGAGGCTTCGAGAGAAAGGAAGAGGAAGGCCTTGGCAACAGCTACCAACAGGCAATGCAAGAAGGTGATCACTGAGGAGGGGAAGGTGGTATACCGTTTATAACGATGTGAGCGGGCGGCCGAAGAGACCGAGGATGGGGCTGACCCGTTATATGAGTGTTTCTTGATAGATCAACAGGGACAGTGTATGGTGATAGACAACTCCAACATACAGGAGTTCGTGGAGGAGGTCGCCGAAGAACCAGACTACATGGCAAATCAACCGAAGCCCCAGGCACAAGTGTTGGAGCGGTTGAACCTGGCAGAAGAAGGGGAAGACCCAAGGCCCATCTTCATCGCGAAGGATCTCGGTAAGGCGAAGCAAGAAGCCCTGGTTGGGCTAATCCGGGAGTTCATAGATGTCTTTGCGTGGAAGTATACCGAAATGGAAGGGCTAGATGAGGAAGTGAGCTGCCACAAGTTAAACGTGACACCTTCAGCCATCCCGGTAAAACAGGCAACAAGAACCTATAAACCTGAGTTGGATTTGAAGATCAAGGAAGAGGTTCAGCGTTTATTGGCAGCAGGATTCATCAAACCAATACAACATCCCCTGTGGCTATCTAGCATTGTGCCAGTAGGGAAGAAGGACAAGAATCAAATAAGGATCTGTGTGGATTTTAGAGATTTGAACAGGGCTTGCCCCAAAGATGAGTTCCCTCTACCTTCCATCGATAGCTTGATAGATGCCACGGCTGGACATGAGATGTATAGCTTCATGGATGGGTACGTTGGGTACAATCAGATCAAGATGGACCCCGTGGACGCAGAGAAAACGGCATTCAGAACCCCGTTGGGCAATTTCATGTACAAAGTAATGCCGTTTGGACTTAAGAACGCGGGAGCCACTTATCAAAGAACAATGATGGCCATTTTTCACGATTTCCTCCACAAATTTGTAGAATTCTACGTGGATGATTTGGTCATCAAATCGAAGAAGGAGGAGTCCCACCTAAATGACTTAAAGAAGGTGTTTACTCGATGTAGGAAGTATAAACTAAGGATGAACCCATTGAAGTGCGTCTTCGGAGTAACATGTGGGAAGTTTCTAGGCTTTGTGGTTGATCGACAAGGGGTGCAGATGGACCAGGATAAACAACGCGCGATCTTAGAAATGCCGTACCCAAGAACGGCGAAGGAGCTGAAAAGTTTCCTCGGTAAAGTCTCCTACCTTAGAAGATTTGTACCAGGATTGGCCGAGGTAACACACCCGTTGATGCAACTGCTGCGAAAGAACACAAAGTTCAGGTGGGAAAAGGATCACCAGGAGTCCCTCGATGAGTTGAAGAAACTGCTCGTGTCACCACAAATCATGGTTCCTCCACAGGCAGGAGCACCGTTGCAGCTATACCTCACCTCCACTACAAGGTCCGTTGGAGCTTTGCTGGCACAGGAGATCGACGGGCAAGAACGGCCAGTGTATTACCTCAGTAGAATCATACAGGGGCCGGAGATTAGATATAGCAGCCTAGAAAGGCATTGTTTGGCCTTAGTCTTTGTAGCACAAAAACTTAGACATTATATGCTGTCTTTTACAATTCATATTGTAACTAGATGTGATCCTATTAAGTACTTGTTGGCTAGAACTATCTTGATTGGCAGGGCAGCTAGGTGGTTCCTTATTCTCTCCGAATATGATTTAAAGTGTGTGGTTCCTCGTGCTATCAAGAGCCAGGCGTATGCTGATCTGTTGGCAATCTTTCCATCGGGAACGTTTGAACCACCTAAAGAAGACATTCCGGGAGACGACTTACAAGCCAACTATCTGGACACAACCGATGAGGAATGGACGATGCAGTTCGACGGGTCTTCGGCTGAAAAAAAAGGAGGGGCAGGGGTCATCCTTTCAAAAGGAACGGAGGAAATTTGCCTTTCCTACAAACTAGATTTCCCTTGCTCCAATAACGAAGCAGAATACGAAGCGTTGGTGCTAGGGTTGCTGGAGGCTCTTCGAAGGGGAATTCGTTCACTCTGCATCAAGGGTGATTCGAACTTAGTAATTCAGCAAGTTAATGGAGAATATGCGTTGAAACACATGAATTTGGCACCATACAGAACGATCATTCAAAGGCTCCTCAGCCAGTTCCATCGGGCCAAAATCAGAAGACATCCCAGAACAATGAACCGACATCCAGACGCTTATGCCACTATTGCTCAAAAGATGGTCATGAGGAGCGATACGACTATTGTTACGATCCAACGAAGAACAGCTCCTTCGGTGATACAGTCAATACTACCGACGGAGGGAGACGCGGGTTGGAGACGAGAGGTCAGGAAGCAACTGGAGTCTGGCGAAGGAGCTATGGGACTCAGAGAGTTGGCCCAATACTTTACAAACCAGGGAAATCTTTACTTCAGAAATGCAGGGGGATGGTTATCGAGATGCATTGGGCCAGAGGAAGCAGGGCGGAGGTTGAAGAAAACACATGAGGAGCACTGCGAAACAACTGAGATACCTCTTTATAGGAGAATTCAAAGAGAGGGATATTTTTGGCCTAAAATGAAACAGGATGCGGCAGAACTACAACGGAATTGTGATAAGTGTCAGCTATTTTTCGAAGCAGCTGAGTGCCATTTCATTGAAGCCCAAACAGACTGGAGGCGGCCCTATATCGACTTTATTCAGGATGGAATTGTCCCAACGGAGAAATTGGATGCGATGGGGCTAAGGCGAAGGGCCCCGAGGTTCTATATCCAAGAGGGGCAGCTTTATCGAAGGGGGTACTTCAACAGGCCGTTGCGTTGCATTACAAAAGAAGAGGCAACTGAGGTCCTCAAACAAGCCCATGACCCAGCTCACATGGGAGGGGCCAAGTTATATGATCAGCTGATGACGTTGGGGTATTATTGGCCAACGATGGAGAAAGACTCCGCCGAATTTGTCCGAAAATGCAAGGCTTGCCAGCTTCATGGAAATATGATCCATGCCCCATCGGTGGACTTACACTCTCTGGCAACGCCTTATCCTTTCCACACTTGGGCGTTCGACCTCGTGGGGGCGATACATCCTTCGTCGAGGGGTAAGATATGGATACTGGTAGCAACGGAGTGCTTTACAAAATGGGCTGAAGCAATACCACTTAGAAGGGCCACGGCTGGAGTAGTGAGTAGCTTCATCAGAGAGTATATCATTTGCCGTTTTGGGATCCCAAAGGTTATTCTCTCAGATAATGGGACTCCCTTCGTCAACTCAGAAGTAACGATGCTCACAGACAAGTACTCCATTGTTCATCACACTTCAACGGTAGCATACCCGAAGGGGAATGGTCAGGCTGAAGCAACTAACAAAACTCTGGTTAATATCTTGGCTAAAACGATGGAGGACTTTCCAGGATCGTGGGACGACAAGATACCAACAGTGTTGTGGGCCTATCGAACGACGAAGAGGAAGCCCACAGGGTACACTCCGTTCTCCCTTGTCTATGGGGCTGAGGCAATTCTTCCAGTAGAGTTGGAAGTTCCCTCGGCTCGATACGCCTTGCGAAGCAGCATGCTTCCTCAGAACAGGCATGTGCAGTTGGAGGCATTGGATGAACACAGAGACAACGCGATGCAACATTTTCAAATGTATACAAGGCAGCTCTCTAGGGCATATGACAACATGGTAAGACCAAGGAGGTTCGTGGAGGGAGATCTCGTTTTGAAGGCAGCAGTAAAACACATTAGGGGACTTCCTCTGCCAAAGTTCGCAGCCAATTGGGAGGGGCCTTTCATCGTGAACGAAGCTCATGATTCAGGTTATTGCCTAATTTCTAAGTTGGAGGAAGATAGGCCATTCAAAATTAACAATAAATGGCTGAAAGTATATCATGTGTAGACAGTTTGTTTGTACCATCGATGTATTGGGTCTTCTTATTATGAATATACAAGTTTTACTGATGATATGAAATATAGACATTGATATGAAAGCAAGCATAACTCAGAGATAAATTAAACAACGTACATTCTTCCATTCATTAAAGAAGAGAGCATTACAAGCAAAATAGGGAACTACTGCCCAGGAATTACATGAATGAAAGAAAGAAAAAATGTACAGGAGTTTTACTATGCTAGGAGAAACCACAGATCCGGGGAAGAGAAAAAATCCCCGGGGAGGCTCGAAGAAGCTGATGCAAACGAATTTTGAGCGTTGACAGCAACCTCTAGCCTGGTTTGCACCTGGGCGCGTTCAATAAGGAGCTTTTCCCGTTTTAGCTTAGCCAAACGCAGAGCTTCTTCGGCTTTCGTTAGTTCTTCATCGGCCGATTCCAAAAGAGGTGCCAGCTCGGCTAACTTAACCTCCTCAGCCCGTTGGTCCTCCTGGTACCTTATCAACACTTCCCTCTGGCCGATCAGTTGCTGGTTCTTCAAAGTCTTCAGATGCGTGATAAGCCAGTCAAAACGGAAACCATCACGCCCCAACTCCTTCAGAAAACCTAGAAATTGGTTGAGAAGGGATCTGGTAACACTGGCAGTGGGGGTACTAGCAATTTCAGCAACAACGATCGCCATGCCTTGCAGCCTGTGACTCATCACATGAATATTTGAGCGCAGGCAATCCGGTGTGAAGGTCTCAGGATGGTGATCCACCAATTGTTCAATCACCAGCCGATGGTTGACGGGCATTTGAGGAGATTGCCGAAGCACCATGAGACAGAACGAGTGAGGAGCTAGGTCGGGAAGAGGGACCTCACACCCAGATTCGCTCTCAACTGCAGCACCAGTCGTAGAACCTTGATCATCATGAATAGAATTTTCCGAAGCATCAGGTTCTCGGAAGGGCGAGCCTACAGGTGAGAGGACTGGGGGCGAATCTCCCCGAGCAACCTGAAAAGAAAAGCCCAAATAAGGTGGAGTTTATTGAAAAAAAACTTAACAAGCGTTTTCGTTGTTAAGTCACCGTTATAAGGTGGAGTTTATGAAAAATCTTAACAAGCGTTTTCGTTGTTAAGTCACCGTTATAAGGTGATGTTTATGAAAAATCTTAACAAGCGTTTTCGTTGTTAAGTCACCGTTATAAGGTGGAGTTTATGAAAAATCTTAACAAGCGTTTTCGTTGTTAAGTCACCGTTATAAGGTGGAGTTTATGAAAAATCTTAACAAGTGTTTTCGTTGTTAAGTCACCGTTATAAGGTGGAGTTTGCGAAAAAAATCTTAACAAGTGTTTTCATTGTTAAGTCACCGTTATAAGGTGGAGTTTTATGGAAAAAAATCTTAACAAGTGTTTTCGTTGTTAAGTCACCGTTATAAGGTGGAGTTTTGTGAAAAATCTTAACAAGCGCTTTCGTTGTTAAGTCAACATTATAGGATGGAGATTATGAAAATCTTAACAAAAGATAGGAGGAAAGATATACCTCAGTCACAATGGGAGCATTCAAGGCAGCCTCAGGGACAGGAACCGTTGGGGGAGCAATTATTAACCCAGATGCCATAACGGGATCCCTGGACGCAGAAGCCTCCACGCTTGTCCAAACTTGATCACCCGTGTAGGGCACAAGGGCAAGCATATGGGGTTCATCACGAGAGGACACGGAGCCCTCAAACAAAGCCACATCAGGAAGGGGTGTAAACACACCAACCTGGGCCCTCACTACAGGAGTTGATGCAAGATCGGGAGAAAACTGTGCACAAAGCCAAGTGTTAGAAAAGAAGAATGGGCACAGAAAATATGAAGAAATAGCTCGACGTGTTGCTTACCTCAGTTATGGTGCTAAACAAAGGAATGACAGTCGGGGGTCTCATCAACATCGTTCGAAGAAGAATACTTTCCAACAACGAAGACACTTCAACCTGGGGTAACCAAAACATATCACAATTCAGTAAGCCAAATAAGGAAAGAATATGACTGAAAGAACTACAACAAACAAATTACAGATCACATCATACCTCGGGTTCACTCTCCTCAGTAAGTACAAGGGGCAGAGGAACCTCGGATAAGGCCTGTAAATCTGAAGGGACCAAAGGTGTTATCTCGGGAGATGCCACTTCGGGCAGGGTCATCGCTTCAGGCGAGGAAGCACTCGCAGGGTCAACGGCATCACCTCCCGCAATGACATCCCTCGCACGTTGGCTGACTAAACGACGAGAATACGTAAGCCCTGTCATGGGGGAACGGGGAGGAGTCACATCGGTATGAGATACACCGAAGCGTCCCCCCACAAAAGGGCTCACGGGAGGACTGGACGAGTCTGGTTTTTCTATTTCAACCCCCTGCAAAACAGTTGTCAAAGAAAGGGGGCGAGGGATAAGCATACACACAAGCAAAGACAGTCATCCTCAAGCAAAAAGGGGATAATAATTAAGTCAGCAATGCATACCTCCGATTCAGAAGGAGAACGAGAGGGCACAACCACGGGCGAAGTGGGAGGAGTGGCAGCAATTGAGGGGGCAGAGGTTGATTGCACCTCAGGGGTCAGGCGTACTTCAGGAGTCCGTTTCTTCTGGGACTTGGTGCCCAGAGTCTTCTTTCTCGAGCTAGCTGCACTAATGCTGACGCCTTGAGGAACCCGGGAACTCTTCCTCTTTTTGGCCGTTGGCTCTGAAGGATCCACCACCACCGTGGGGAAAGCAGCGGGGGAAGGGGCAACGACCGCATGCCGTTGATACTCAGCATGTATTCGGTCCAGTTCTGCCTGGGCCTCCTTCCTCACACGCTCAGCCATCTCAGCAGGCATGGGAGGAGGAACGGATGCTATAGGAAGAGCTGCCACGGGAGTTTGGGGCTTCTGGGACTTCGACTTTGATTTCGATGTCCCACTCTTGGCCGTTCTTGCTTTCTTAGCAAGAGGTCGAGAAGCCCCCTCATCGGTAGTAGCTGCAGCAGAGGGGGCAGCCTTCTTTGCAGCAGCAGTTTTTGACTTAGGCGTGGCAACTGGGACCATGGCACAAAGTGGGGGAAGCTCCTTGGGAGGTGCTTTGTGGGTTGAACTTAGAGGGAACTCTATCCCAAGCACAGAGTTGCCCTTTAGCCCCAACTCTAGGGCAGAAAATGAGCAAACAGGAGGGTACACTGGCTCTTGCTCGATGAACTTAGCAATTTCAGCTAGTTGTCTTGGCCAATATTTGGTGGCAAAAAGAGGGGTCACATCCCCACGCCTAGTAATACTAGGAATGGTGACACGCCCAGCCATTGCTGAGGATATCCCCCACGCAGCAGTTGAAGAAAACAACGAACATGCCTCGGCAAAGGAGACTTTGGGGTTTGACGATTGGAAAACTGGACGTGGCACCCCCTGGTCAAACCCAAACTGACGGCTGCATCGGTTGGGGTTGTAATGCTCGCTCGAGTATCCCCACTCGGTGTATGAGGGCAGATATCCAGGAGAAAGAAGAAGAACTACGGCCAGCGAGGGGTCCTCGATGTCAGGAGAGGGATCCCGTATCATTCGGGCATCAGGATGAAAAAACTTACAAGTGTGAAAAAAGGCCTCTTCTTGATAAGGCCTCATAACGAAGCTCTCAAAACGGTCAATCACTGAAATCAACTCCTTTCGGCTTTGCCTCTTATGGTAAATAAAGGACCGAGGAGGCAGAATTGATTCAGCCGAAGGAGGTCGGTTGGACTTGGCCGCTACGGCAGGAAAGCGGAAGTAAAGAAAGCTAGTCAGAAGCACGCTATTGGCGAAATTGGCTAAGTTATAACGACCAATAGAGCGTTCCATGTCGAATAAAGTCCTGTCTAACCAGGTGTACAAGGATCCCAGGGCAATTGCAGCCAGGGGAAGCTTTATGCCTCGAGCTAGGCGAAGGGACAGGTTGATGAGGTCTCTTCGGGGCTGATCATTAGGCTTGCCCGTCAAAAAGAAACGGGACAAAATCACAAGAATGTAAGCGGCAAGCTCCAACGAAGTACCTTGACCAGGGGCAGTTGATGAAGAGCTGCCTTCGCTGGAACTCTGGAAGAAATAGCTGATCAGGGGAGAAAAAGTAGCTTTGTTGGAAGAGCCGATGCAGCTTCGGCATATGCGATCCAACTCAGAACGATCCGCAGTCTCTTGAGCATCAAGAGCTTCATCGGTGTAGGGCTCATGGCCTGTTGCATCGAGGCCCAAGAGCTCACACACATCCTCCAGAGTTATGGTAAACTCACCCCAGGCAGCAATGAACGTATGAGTATCCACGTTCCATCGAGAGATCAAGACAGGAAGGGCAGCATTGTTCTTTGAAATGGTGAACTCACCAAACCATTTAGCCCGTTGCAGTCCAATCTTGGTAAGAATATCAGCATAGGAACTCTGCATGTGCGAGTTCCAGGCAGCAAAGTGGGCGGGGGATCCCCCGGGTGCTTCGAAATCAATGTGGGACCATGGAAAGTCCCCTCGCTCTAAGCGAAATCTCAGAGTTCCTTCTGGGGGCAAAAATCCCCACTTAGACACCTCTTCGTCTTCATCACCCAGCAACAGGGCGTCAAACTTGGAGGAAAAGCAAACAGCCTTACAGGCAACAGCAAAGCCATCACCCTCCCCAAAAACGGGAGAGCGACGGTAAAATCTCAGCTGCTCTTGGCGAGCAGCACCCCGGGCGGAGGCAGCAGTGGTGGTGGCAGACGGAACACTGGTGGCAGAAATAGTGGGGTCGCTTGAAGACGCCATGGCAGAAATGGTGCTTGAAGCCGTAACAAAGAAGGTTTTGAGAAAAAAGGGATTGAAGGCAACACTGGAGACGAACGATCACAAGTAGTGATTATAACTCTCTGCAACAATGGCGTATCTACCTCTCTCTCTCTCTTTATAAGAACAGAAGCGATAGTCTGAGGAAAGAAGGTAACAATGAAGTAGGAAAGAAGAAGTAGAAGCAGACCCTTTAGGCCCACGTGGTTAAGGTTCAAAGTATTTTGGAAAAATGGCTGTTGAGACTTTCGAGTTTGGCGTTTAGATTTTCCCACCCTCGCACGTGCACGGCCGCCTGTAATCATTTCACAAGAACACGTGGCACTTCGGGAAGTGCTGTGACAGTTGAAAAGACAGCGCACGTCACTAATGAAATGATGCATAGAGAACAGGAAGCGTTGCCTTGCTCAGCAAGTTTGAGTTTTGGCGCCAATCTCCTTGACAGACTTACCCAACGGAGCCACAACGAAGAAGATGTTCCAACGGTTACACAAAGAAAAATCCATCAAGATGAGCCATTTCGTGCAGACATTTCTTGTCCCAATAAATCTCTCCACGAGGGGGCAAATGTAGAGGGGGCTTACAGCTCAGCATGGCAACTCAAGCGTGACACCTTGGTGAGGCAGCTCAGCGTGGCAACTCATATTATAGCTTGTGGTTTTAATCACATCGTACTTTCATTATTGATTTCTGTAAGCTTTAACGATTGTAATGACGTAACGATAATAATGGAAGGGTTTGTATGAGGTCAAACGGTACTCGCGAGAGACCAGGCTTGGCAGGGCCTGGGAGAGCTTTCATGCTCTATCGAATGACCTCACTGTGGGAACTTTAGAGGGACCTGGTTTGGAGGATTGAGAAGTAAGGCACCGTTGGGGCTTGTCCTGACCATCTTAGATACACCTGGTAAAACACCGAAGGACCCTGACCGTGGAACCTCAAGCGGAGCAGCTTGGAGTTCTATCGGGCATTAAGTTATGGACCAAACAACCCTGTACTTAATGTCACATCTACTATGGGTGATGTCACTAGCCATCTAAACGTTTGTCAGACATACACTTGAGTAAACCGCTGTGGTATTTGGGGCTGTCAGGTAGTTGGTGAACCACCTCTGCGACAACAAACCCCTGACACACAGTGGATAGGCAAAAGGCATGTCTTGGCATTTAATGTTTATGACGTGGAGACAACTAGTGCATCAGGCATTTAATGTTGTGACATAAAGTATGAGGGATGTCTTTCATACTCTTTAATGACTGAGTTGCCTCGGGGGTGGTGTGGGGGGCTATTTAAGGACCCCAACCACCTTTGAGGAGGGCATGATCTTTTTGGAGAATTAAGAAAAAGAGTCATTGCAAACTAAAGAGTTCACTAACTCACCATTGTCATTGATTGCGAAGCTTTTAATATTTGACAGAGATTCTTAAGGGAGTTTGGTGTGTTACTACCTGCCTACCAGGGTGTACCTAGGGTGCTTATTTTCCCTCTCCCTCTATCTAAGTCACTTCTAAAGTTCATTATTATTCCCTGAGTCATACACGAGAGGCTTTGCGAGTTTAAACTGAGTCCATCTTCATTGAGTTTTGTGTGTGTGTTTCCTATAATTAGTCTAGGGTGTTGGCTAATTTAACCCGTGGTTACCATACTCAATAGGGGTTACGCCTCCACATATATAATCTAAAGTACCCTCTTACAGAAGTACATTTGTCCTTGCCAACGTTTGAAGTCAGCCCCGATGAACTTTTCCGATTTCTCCCCGTGTGGCATAGATACGGGTAAAGCTGTGTTTTTTTTCCGAACATTCCGATTTTTTCGATATCCGATCCGATAATTTTAGATTTTGGAACGTATATAAGGTTTTCGATTTTTCCGAAAAAAATCGGATCGAAAATTGGAAATAATTCTGAATTTCCGATTTTTCGATTTTTCCGAAACTGCCGATCCGATTTTTCCGAATTATTTTCGATTTTTTACGAAATATTTTTCGATTCCCAATTTTTCTAATTTTTTTAAACATTCTCATGTGTCCCACATCGACTAGGAGAGGAAGAGAGGCCCAAAAAAGTCCTCTATAAAAGGAGAATATCCCTCTATCCTCTACACAAATGAAAAAAATGGTTAAATCCTTACATATTTACATGTTGGGTTAAATCTTTTTTTCGATTTCTTTAAAATAATAATTTCGAGTAATCGAAAATCCTATATTAATTTTTTTGAAAATTTGGAATTTCCAAAATTTCTGAATTTTTAGTATATTTTTTGAATTTCCGATTTTTTTCGATTTTTTTTTCGATTTTCCGATTTTTTCGAAATCGGAAACTTTTTTGATTTTTGATAAGCACCCAAAACTGTACAATTTATACCCCAAATAGACGTATTTTAGTTGCTATTTCTCGACAATATGGGTCTTATGCGCTTAAATGTTTAATATGCAGGTTTAATGCACGTTGCGGTGTTCAAGCGCGTATTTCAAGGCAATTGTGCATTTTAATGGAGCTAAATACCCTTATATTGTACCCCAATTACCTCTCCCGTACCCTAACCCGAGCCTAAACCTAGCCAAACTTACCCTAAGCCCGTGTGTGTTTTATTTGTGTCATTTTATTATTTTTTAGATTTTTAGTTTGAGTCATTTCTATTTTTTAGGATTTATTTTGTATTTTATAGGTTTCATTTTCTATTTTTCTATTAATATAATTTTATTTTATTTTGATTTTTATTAGTTTCTAGTTTTATTTTATTTTATTAAGATTTTAATTTTTAGGATTTCATTTATTTTTTAGTTTTATTAGATTTTAATTTTTTTTAGGACTTTAGTTGTTAAATTTAATAGATTTATATTTTTATTTTTATTTTCATTTCATTTCTTTTATTTTTTATTTTTATTGAGTCTTTATGTTATTTTTTTTAGAATAGAAATTTAATTTTTAGATTTTTAGTTTTTATAGTTTTATTTTATTAGTTAGTTTATTTTTATTTTAGTAGGGTCATAAATTAAACACTCACACACACAACCCCCTTATCCTACACCCTCATCCTCACCATACACCATACACCCTACACCTCCACTACACCTTATCACTACCAACATCATCTTCTACCTCCCACCTCTTTCTCTCTCCTCACCACCTAAACTCCATTACCAAACAACCAACACCCTCTATTTCCTATTCCAATCAACCTCTCACCCATCACCTTCTTTCCCTCTTCCATTAACACCCCCAACTCACACCACCATACCCATATCCACAAACCCAACTCCGGCTATGGCAGTCCCTGCGATACCCGCCGGAGCCGCCCCCTCTCTCCTCCTACCCGTCTCACTCTCGCCCCCCTTCAACCTCAACCCCACAAGCTGCCACAGCCCCCCCAACCGGACCTCCGCCGGCGAATCCAAACCGTGGCCAGCCTCGTGCCGGCGCAGCCGCGAGTCACCGGGCGACCACCTCTCTCTCTCTCTCTCTCTCTCTTCAGCTCCCTACCAAACGCCGGCCAGCCTCCCCAATCCGAGACATGCTCGCCGCTGCCATCTCCGGCCATGGCAACTGCCATTCAACTCCAAAACCCATTTCCCAACTTGAACCCAAACCCATTTCCCCAAGCCACGACCTGCTACAACCCAAAATAAAACCAAACCACTTAAAGCCACATGCCATTTAATTCCATTTTACCCTTTTACCCAAAATACCCCTCAACTACCTTTCTAACCCCAATACCTATTATACCCCCATTTAACAAATCAGATTTTATCCTCCCCAACCTCACCCACATGACCTCACACCCCTCACATGCACTCCCTACCTTTATACCCATTATACCCCTTTGCTCCATTGCATATAAAAGAAAACCTCAAGGCCATTTGAAAAAAAATTCTAGATTAGAGAGAGGAAATTGTAGAGAGAAATTTTAGGGTTAGAAATAAATAGTAGATTAGAATTAGTTTTTTTTTTTATTTTCTTCTTTTCAATTTAAATTGAGTGAAAGTAATTCTAGTGAGAATCAATTTGTGTGTTAGTGCTTCATGTGTATTTGTTGATCATTCAAATTGAGAGGTGTATGCTTCAAATTGGAAGACTAGAGTTCAACTTTCTCAAAGAGATTTGGCTTGTTTGTTCTATTCTCTTCTCTTTTATTTTAATAGCCTTGATTATTAATTTGTCATATTTTATACCATGTTAGGCTAAAACCCCTTTCAAGGGGTGGGGTAAAATCCTTATTTGATATTATTTTAGTTTAATTAGTTTGCTTAATTGAAATATCCCTTTGAATGTTAATTTTGATCCCTCACCCTTAGATTTACGCCTCGAGAGAGGGTAAATGATTTTCGAGAGAAAATCGAAATTCTAGTGATAATACCCATTTTAGATTCGAACTAGAGATAGGGGTTTCTTAAGTGGAGTATTATCATTTGAATTTCAACTCTAAATTCATTTCTAAGATTGACATAAATTCTAATTGATCGATCATAGCGGGTGATTAATTAAAAGGAGTGTTGATCTAATTTTCTAGAGTTGTGGGGTGTTAATTTTAACTTTCTAAAAGATTACTATTCTAATTACACTTGCAACGAGAGTTGATTTGTAATTTTAATATTAATTTGGGAGAATTCAAATAATTAAATTAATTAATTAGAATAACTAAAATTTGTGGTGTAATCCCACTCCTTGATTGTTCTCACAATTATTTTCCTCACTTTATCTTTTATTTTAGTGTTAGAGTTTATTTTTCATTTTAGTCATTTTCTAGTTAGTTATTATCATTTTACATTTAGTTTATTTTAGTTTAGACCTCACCTCACCATATTGTTTTAATATTGAAAAAGCTAAAAAAAAAATTAGAAAAGTGAAAAAGCACAAAAAGAAAATAAATAGTGAATTACATTTGAATTTGTTCCATTTGCTTTACTCCCTAGAAAGTGGATTGATACCCTTACTTACCTCTACACTTGAGTTTATTATTATTTGTAGGTATTTGAGGTTTTGACTAACTTGGCTTTCAACAACGACCATACGCAAAAGTCTAGTTATCAATTTTCCGAAAAAATTGGATAGGAAATTGGGACAAATACTTTATTTCCGAAAAAATTGGAATTTTTTCCGAAAGGTCATTTTCCGATCCGGTGCGGCCGAAACACAACTCTAGATACGGGTGCAGTCACATTTGTGTTGGTGACAATCAGTTTAGTAGGAGTAATGCTCGTACTTTGCGATTCCATTTCTGTTACAAAAACAGAATTTTTATCAATGATAAAATTCATATATAATGAATTAATCAAAACAGAATACAAAATTCTGTGCACCAATTTCCTCCAAATATAATTCACAATAAATGAATTCCAAAAGAATTTCAAATAAAATTTCAGAATTAAACTATAATAAAGACAAAAGTTTATACACAATAAAATCTGTGTCACACTAATTTTTAATAATAAAAGGAATTCTGTACAAAACAAAATTATAATTTAAAGATGATTTTTTTACATAAACAGATTTTAATAAAATTACACAAATAAAATTTTATTTTGTAAAACAAAATATAAAAACAGTATAGAAATTAATTTCTGTACGAAAACTCTTTTTACTAATTTCTGCAATAAAGTAATAATTTAATTCATTTTTCCTGTCAAAACAAATTTATTTTCAACAAATAAATTTCTGTAATAAAAAAAATTTCTGTACACTACAAAACAGGAGAACAAATTAAATTTGTTTTAAGATTGTTATGTCTACTATTTATTAAAAACAATTGTACAAAATTATAAATTATAATATAATTACAGAAATGAAACGAAATTACAAAAATGAAATACTTACTTGTATTTGCAGAAATAATATTAGAATAGAAAATAATCCGAGCCCTGTTTAGAACAGTCTCCTTAAGACAAATTTATTTCCTCCACAAAGTGCCAAAGGTAATGAATAATTGTCTCCCAAGATAGAACGGATTTCCAAATTAATTAAGTAGCACAACAATGATTAATTTCTTCGAACACAACTCTGTGTTTATACTCAACCAGACCAAAGAAATAATATGCAGGAATGTATGCAGTAGCAGTCGAAAATGAATTATTTTTTGGGAAAAGATGCAGCATAAATTCGGAATTATGGGAGGACAAATTTTTCAGTAGTCAAAACTGTAGGGAAAATGTTTAATTTATAGCTTTTGTGTTGACTTTTGGAACAGTCAACCGAAATTAACTGTCAAAAACAGTTAATTTCGTTAACTGTTGACTCTTGAAATTAACTGAAAAATAGTTAATTAATTATTAATTAATTTCGTAATTAATTAACAATTAAAGCCCAGAAAGTTAAATTAATTCGGTCAAAAAATGTAGAAGATTTTTATAAGCCTGAGCCCGATCCCGAGCCTTAGTCCACCATTTGAGTTATATTAATTCATCATTTTTCCACTACTCTTCCAATGTGGGACAAGAGTTAAGTATACCCAATACATTAACTTTCATTTCTTTGTGAGTCACTTTGGGGACATATTTATCATTCATAACTTAATAAAATTGGACATGTGAATATACTACATTAATCTACTTGTAAAGGAGAACGCGTTCGTATATTGTCCCACAATAATCGTAATGTGGGTTCCACCTTAATTTGAGCTCAAAATTACTCAAAATTCTGTTCAGAAAATTCTGGACAGCTTTTAAGTCCAATTTTTCCAACACTTTTCATCAAAATAGAACTCTAAACCTTTTAGCCAAAATCGGCTTGACAAACACCAAATATCGAAGTATTAAAAATAGTAAGAAAAATGAAAAATAGGAAGCGAATTATCCAAAAGAATAATGAAGGAGAGTTGATTTAGTTCATCCGAAATTGACGAATAAACACACACATACACACACACAAAGTCTCCAACATACTTTATTAAACATACCTAAAAACATACCAACTTTTAAAAATAGGATTATGAATTAAATACCCAAAACAAGTGATTTGTAAATCATGGGATCTAAAT
This sequence comes from Sambucus nigra, assembly GCA_949130495.1. Taxonomy (NCBI): domain Eukaryota; kingdom Viridiplantae; phylum Streptophyta; class Magnoliopsida; order Dipsacales; family Adoxaceae; genus Sambucus; species Sambucus nigra. Next base: position 78,307,124 of record OX422208.1, read on the forward strand.
TTTGCTCATTTTGTTGTCCCTAATAAATTGAATACAAAATAATAATTTTTTTTTTGGACACCATTTCCATTTCTTCTTCATATTGTTAATTCCTTCATTAATAAGAGCGCTCTAGTGCGTTGTAGTTGTATAATTTAATGATGCCAATTGAATGATTTCATACATTTCCATTCACTATAAAATTAATATATCCCCCCCATCACATCTTACATTAAAACTGTTGTTTTATTATATTTTGTGTTTCAGATTGATAACACAATAAAAATAAACCAATTCTCAATATTGTTTTAATATATAAGAAGCTGATGAAAACTTTATGTGGCCGTCTGTTCAGCTGCAAAGAGGAGAAATAATTGAATAAGTGAGATTGTGAAAGAGTTGTAGGCGGGTAGGCTTGTAACTGGGGCAGAACTTGGTGGGGAAAAATATCGCAATTAAAGACCTAGTTTTAAGGAAGTGCTACTTGTCGGCGACGAACCAAATTGGCTGCCCAATAAATTTAAGTATTTTGTTCGTGGAAAATGTTTGGTGACCAAATTTATAATTTTGTCCGTACTGAATTTGAGTAAAAGAGATCTTTAGGCGAGGAAAATTACCCCACTGCTAATTAGCCAATTGCCTTGCATCAATATTCACAAACTTAACTCACCAAAGGTCTTTTCAATTGTTTAATATTGAGTACATGGAATTTTTATCTATGTTTTGCTTGATATAACGTTCTTAAGCATTTACTTTCATAATTTTTCAAATTTTTTGAGAATATAAATTTGTTGACCCTCTTCAAAGGAAAGTCAACATGATCTTTCAGTATGATCGGTTGAAACATAAATGACTCATAAATAGACGTCATCATTTTTAATGAATTGTCGTGTTTTAACCAATCACATTTGAGGATTATGAGGAGGGTCAACAAATTTAAACTTATTTTTTGCTCTTTAGTCAAAGTCCTTATACTATAGAATTACTTTTCAATTCTTGTTATTAAATGCAAGAATCTTGGGCTAATGATAGTACTAATTGACATAAATGCAAAATTTTTAATTCATGTTGATTATTTTTTTTTAAAAATTTACACGTGACAGTGAACATGAACATGCATTGATAGAAAGTGGGCAAAGTATAATGTTTGAATTAAAATGTATTAAAATCTAATAAATAAAATTAGTGACATATTAAAGTAAAAAACTCGATATTTAATTAAGGTTTTTGTAATTAATCAAAACTATCAATGACACTTGATATCAAATAATAGCTTGATGTGAACAACAAAATTTTCATGATAAATAAACATAAACTTGATATAATATGTGTATACTATTACTAAAAATATTACAATTACAACAACAACAACGATGAATTATATTACAAGAATCAACAAAAAAAACTCCTAAGATAGATAGTTGACTGTTGGAGAATCGATAATGAACATCTCTCTGTGTTTTTTTATCGGTTAGAAATATAAACAAGGTTGGTAAGAGTGCATGTAGGCGGAACATAATTAGATTGAGAATACCCAATTAAAATTATTACCAAAGATGAGTTAATATTTTACTTTAATCCAAATTTGAGCATAAGCTTATCCTAGCGTCTAAGTGACAAAAACGTGATTTAAGAAATGATTATTTTATTAACATATGCTCATTAAACATATATAGGAATCAAATATCCAGAATAGTAAATCATGCACTTTAGAGAGGATTCATACGAGGGATAAGTCGTTTTAGGAAAAATCTTAGGCCAAACTAACACTTTCTACCATACAGGTTAAGACTTACATAAAGGTAGAAATTACTTACAAACCTGAACCTCTCCTAGACTCAATAATACACAAACTCCACAATCCACTTTTTTCACCAATTAAAAGAAATTGTTCGAATCCTCCCATATGTTCCCTTCTCATATTACGAATTCATTAGTCCTTCGTTCTTAGTGGTCATTGTATAGTGATAAACCTCACCCATGCCTTTAGATGTGAAAGCCTTCTTTTACATGCCCTAGACAAATCAATCGGCCTTCTAACTTTTGAAAGACAAGTCATTATGTATCTCCTATTATAGATATTCTAGATTTTGAATGACTACTCTAATGAATCTCCTTTGGACCCTTTGGATCCTTGCTTTTAACCCATAGTTGAAATTTTCTCCTGGTTATTAAGTAATAAGCCGTATTTGTTTTAGTAATGCGAAGGGGTCTTTCTAAAGGTCACAAAGAAAGAGTCCCCTTGTGTTCAGGCGACTAAGATTACCAGCAATAGATTTACTTAAAGTAACTTTTTTGCTTTTTGGGGATAGGAAGTGAGAAAAAGAGTGAATACCACCCCTCTTAAGTAAGTTCAAAGAATGGCTTGAGTGAAAGATGAAGTGGCACCCGCCATCAGTCTTTTTATCTTATCACTTCGTTCGAGGCACAACCTCAATTCAAGTCGAGCAATAAATTTTCTACAATCACCTTCTTCTAGGCTCCGCTGGACGACACGACATTCTCATTCAAATATAGGCCAACTACAAAAGGAGAAAAGAATTTGACAATCTGATTTTGGAGGAGAATACATGTCCACGGAATTTTCTCAATATCTTATTTCTCGAGAGGACACTCTGAGGTCTCGTGTCGAAGCCTTAATATCTAGATAGGGGGATATATATGACAACGGGGAAAGGTATCCAAATTTTAGGCACCTTTTTCTTTCAATGTGCTTTAAGGATGTCAAAAATAACTTTCTTTCAAAAAACCTTTTTTCAAAAATTATACGCACTAAGTTTGTGAACCAATTTCAATTACACTTAATTTTATCTTGTTTAATCCTAAACATGCATCTAGGTGATTAAAGCAAGCAATATAAACAAGTTCACAATGGCGGATATACGAGGAAATCACAAAGGAAAAAAACCTCGGACGACCCAAGCCAGATAATCACTATGATGCAGAGTTTACAAAGGAAGACATACAGACTTACACAACGACTCGATCCCCAAAAGCCATGACGCTGTTCTTCTCATTAATCGCTCCTCCACAGTTCGCACGCAAAAGTCTTTCTACGATACTTCTTTATAGTAAACACGTCCACGAATGCCTCGATGTCCACCGATGTTGCTTGGCAAACCGTCTACAGATTCAAAAAACGAACTCCTTCGTTTCTTCACCGTAAAACCTAACAAAAACAATGTGTTCAAAGAGATGAAAAAACCCAGATGGTGCAAACAAGATCTCCGTTGCAATAGAATATGAAAGCTCGGATCTTGAAAACTCCGAGGATGGTTTTTAAACTTGAAAACCTTTAAAAAAAAATTTGCGCAGAAAAACGATACTGATAAACTGTAAACTGGTTCTGCACTCCTCTCGAAATTCTGAGACAAAAAATCTTTAAATAAATTTTTTAAGTTGGCATGTCGTTTTAACAACTTACACATGTCGTTCTAACGACTGTGTGATGTCGTTTGAACCACCAAAATTCTAGATGTGATTCCATGCGACTCTAAACTATAATTATCTCAGAATAGATGAAGATAAACCCTTTTAAAAATATTTTAATCATTTTAAAACATTTATAAACAAAATATCCATCCTTTAAAATATTTTTCGAGTCTCATATACATAATGCGTTCATACCTGGAAGATCGGAATGCAATGAAGACGTGAAACGAGCACCAATAAAACTTGCCATGATATGATCTTCGAAGCTTGGCTGCTACGTTTACAATAAACACACGTAGTAGACTTTCTGGGAATCGCGAGAATATAAAATCTATCTATGACTCAAAACAAGTTTTGTTTCGGTAATAAGTTAAATACTTACAAATGGACTCAATTTAAAATTTTATCCTTATAAATCTCCCTATTTGACTATTTCGGGGCAAAAACTAAACAGTGAAATGCCTAAGTCGGGCCGTCAAGACGTATGACACATAAATCCCATCCCATAAAACTTCAAATAAAAAATTACAAAACAAGGACTAGCATAAATAGGTCCGATAAGCACGGACTGTCTGAATATGATGCAGTCTTGAAATCTAGACTCGGTGAAGAATACGTACACACATAAAACACATAAATACCCAGTGAAGTATGGAGGAACAAATGATATAAAAATACCAATACGTAATACAAATCATTTGTTAAGAAAGTGAGCAAATTATGATACCAATTTGTAATATAAGATACCAATAATTAATACCAATATATAAGCATGAAAGCATATAATCACAAGTATGATATCAGTTCGGAACAACTACTCCCCCTACATCACATACATCTCTCCCCTTTTTATCTTGAATAGACAATAAGTGAAAAAAGATAAATAAATCACCATATCTAGAATGAGATAATCTATAAAGTTTATTTAGATAAACATGAAAACATCAGCTAAAAATAATCAAACGATACCAAATCGTAGCTAGAAAACAGTCACAATGAATGAAACATCAATCTAAGCATAATCCGTGCCATAAAATATAGGAGCTCTAAAACTTTCAAAATTTTTGAAATTCATCCTTAAAAACATAAGGGATCAACACACATAAAAAATGTTTCTAGCTATGATACCAATTTGTAGGCCCGCCCCTTTTTTTTCAATGTGCTATAAGGATGTCAAAAATAACTTTCTTTCAAAAAACCTTTTTCCAAATTTTATACGCACCAATTTTATCTTGTTTAATTCCAAACATCCATTTAGGTGGTTAAAGCAAGTAATATAAACAAGTCCACAACGACGGATGTACGAGGAAACCACAAGGAGAAAAAACTCGGACGACTCAATCCAGACAATCACTATGATGTGGAGTTTACAAAGGAAGACAAACAGACTTACACAACGACTCGATCCCCACAAGCCTTGATGATCTTCTTCTCTTTAACCACTCCTCTACAGTGCCCATGCGAAATTCCTTCTACGATACTTGTTCACAACAAACATGTCCACGAATGCCTCGGTGTCCACCGACGTAGCTTGGCAAACCGTCTACGGATTCGAAACACGAACTCCTTCCATTCTTCACCGCCAAACCCAACGAAAATAATTTATTCAAAGAGATGAATAAACCCAGATGGTGCAAACAAGATCTCTGTAGCAATAGAATATGAAAGCCCGGATCTTGAAAATTCTGAGGATGGTTTTTAAAGTTTAAAACCTAAGAAAACTTTTGTGCAAAAAAACGAAACTGATAAATTGTAAACTGGTTCTGCATTCCTCTCGAAATTCTGAGACAAAAAATCTTTAAATAAAAATTTAGGGTCGGCATGTCATTCTAATGACTTACACATGTCGTTCTAACGACTGTGTGATTTCGTTTGAACCACCAAAATCCATGATGTGATTCCAGACGACTCTAAACTGTAATTATCTAAGAATAAATGAAGATAAACCCTTTTAAAAACATTTTAAACATTTTAAAATATTTATAAACAAAATATCCATCCTTTAAAACATTTTTCGAGTCTCATAAACTTAATGTGTTCATACCTGAGAGATCGGATTGCAATGAAGACGTGAAATGAGCATCAATCAAACTCGACATGATATTATCTTTGAAGGTTGAACGCTACATATACAATAAACACATGTAGTAGACTTTATGAGAATCGTGACAATATAAAATCTATCTATGACTCAAAACAAGTTTTATTTCGGTAATAAGTTAAATACTTACAAATGGACTTAATTGGAAATTTTGTCCTTATAAATCTCCCTCTTTTACTATTCCTGGGCAAAACCCAAACAATGAAATGCCTAAGTCGGGCCGTCAAGACGTATGACACCTAAATCCCATCCCATAAAGCTCAAAATAAAACATTACAAAATAAGGACTAGGATAAGCAGGTCCGACAAGAACGAACTGTCTGAATATGACGTAGTCTTGAAATCTAGACTCACTGAAGAATACCTACACACATGAAACAGACAAATACCAAGTGAAGTATGTTGGAAGAAATGATATAAAAAATACCAATATGTAAAACAAATCATTTGTTAAATAAGTGAGCAAATTATGATACCAATTTGTAATCCAAGATACCAATTTGTGCAAACTAATTAATACCAATATATAAGCATGAAACCATATGATCATAAGTATGATATCAATTCGCAACAGCTACTCCCCCTACATCACATACATCCCTCCCCCTTTTTGTCTTGAATAGACAATAAGTGTAAAAGATAAACAAATCACCATATCTAGAATGAGATAATCAATAAAGCATATCTATATAAACATGGAAACGCTAGCTAAAAATAATCAAACGATACCAAATCGTAGCTAGCAAACAGTCATAATGAATTAAACATCAATCTAAGCAAATATGTGACTAAACGATCAATGCAACATTTGAATCAAGACATAAATAATCAAAATCAACTGCATGTAAACTGTCCAAATGAACCCAGAAGTACCAAAATAGAATTATATATGCAAATATACGAAGCATGTACTAAAAATAAAAACATGGCTAAAAAACCAAGGTAGGTTGTTCGAATGATTAAGCCATGTCATTTGAACGACAGTGGCAAGACGTTTGAATGAGGTCAGAAACAACCTGAAAGAGTAGGATGTCATTTGAAGCACCCTTCTAACGACCCTAAAAACGACCATATCTAACAAAATCAATGCCTCGAAAAATGTTTCGTTTGAAGCAGACTTTGAATGAGTTGGACTTATAGTTTGAACGAAGTCCATATGTCATTTAAAAGACATTATCAAACTTCTTATTCCGGTCCCAAAAATGTTAAAGATTTGCCCAGTGAAAAAATCTCATGAAAACAGGTACTAGAGATACGAAAGAGTAGCAAAACAGACAAAAAACTAAAAAATAAAACTAACAAAACAATGTGAGTTTCATGCTAACATAGTATCATTGGGCTCAAACATGGATATGGAGTTAATGTGTATGAACTACAATAAATGAATCACGACATGAACACATCGAAACGATCAAGAAGCTCTAACTGATAGATAAATGTCATCAAAATTAGTTTTAGCCAAATGTGACGATTAATAAATTGATCTAAATGAACTAAACAATCATCATGGACACAAATTTGGAATTGTGACGATTCTATAAATAAGAGCGTCATGATACGAATTTCAACATAAGGATTCATGATGCAAACCCGTTTATTTATCCATCCAAACACCCTCAAATATATATATATATATATTTTCAACTCTTTTGAGGTTTTTATTTTTCTCAACTTAGAGAAATCCTATTGGCCCTATTTTGGCATATAATTCTTTTTATTGCCTTGATTTTTTTTCTTAGGAGCTTTTAAACGGTGGCTTTCATGATGAGTTAATTGTACTCTCGTATCCCTTTCCCGGGAACACTCATCATTTTTTTTCAATTTATGCAATATAAACTCTCACGGTAAACTGTTCTTACATGCACACCTCTTCCTAAGTCTTATTACGCATAGATGACCAAATTGAGATAAGACCGTCTCACCAAACTTAGATATGCATGAGATGTCAAACATTCATATAAACTCATGCATGTGTGCAAAGATGACATATATACAAAGTCGAATCCAAATGCATGTCAACTTCGACACAACCCCATTTAGATAATTATGAAGATCATTCAACGCATCAACAATTATGACCAAATGTCCTAGCCACCTGGATAATGAAGTGATGGAGGTACAAGCACACATATATGCCACATCAAACATGAAACACTCACGACACAAAAGAAAACCGAACTCTTTTTGTGTTTTCTAAGGATATTTTTGACTCAAAAGGTAAAATCTTTTTGTATTTTTCAAAAAATATACGAAACCAATTATTTATTTGTATTTTCAAAAACTTTATCAAAAAAAAAATCTTTTTGTATTTTTTTCAAATAAGACTCAATAAATGAAAAATATAATACAAAGATATACACTAGTCATAACACTAGCAAGATATAAATCATGATGCAAAGACTAGCGTATGACAAACGAGGAAACACAATCATCCTTTAGATCTAGCATGGGAAAAATCAAGTGTAACCAAACAAAAACCATGAAGTTTATTTCCTAAAGCCTCTGAGTTAGATTTCCTAACCCAAGTAGGTGTAAAATGACGCATTGGGGTTTTGGGAATCTAAACGACTTTATTCCTTAACTTCCCAGGAGCATTTTTAAGGTCATAACAATAACACATAAGCTGACCCATCCTAATGCAATGGGAACAAGTGTAAACACGATGAGGAATGTGACCTAAATGTGGACCTCTCCTAACGTTCCTAGTTGGCTCTCTCACATGATTGGTATTGGCTTTGGGAATGAGAACAACACTATCATCGTAGCCTATACCAAACCTATCTCCCTTGATTTGGACGGTTCCTAACATCCTATCCATCTTCTCTGATCTAGCCTCCAAATCAAACTTCACCTTACTTGAGTCTCTGAATCTCTCCTCTAACTCACTAATCCTAGACTCAAGCAAATACCTAGACTCCTCAAACTTTAGAACCTCTTTCTTTAAAGCCTCCATCAAACCACGAAGACCATTATCTATTTCTCAACATATTCTAGTTTATCCCTAAAAGTCTTCTCCCGTGCCATAAGATCCTCAATCAAAGCATCATTATTTTCTACGGAACGCTCATTCAACTTAGCTTGCAATGACAAGTCTGGCTTTTTTCATATTTACCGCTTTCGCATACAAATTATTAAAGGAAAGTTGTAACTCTCCCACATCAATCTCCTCATCCTCAATACCTTCACCCTCACTCACATTTGATTTACATTCAACTTCCTCGAAAGTGTCATTCACATGAATATCTTCATGAGAATATTTATCGTCGTCTCTCACATGATATGCCATGAACTCTACAAAGTTGCGCTCAATTGGGGAACTTTCTCTCTCTTTCGATTCACTATCATTTAAGGTGGTATTATATGCTATCAATTTCTTACCCTCCTTCTTAAGTCCCGTGGGACACTCAACTACCTTTTGACCATAACCTTCACACCCAAAAACACCTATCCAACTCAACCCTCTTAACATTCTCACTCTTATTAGGGTGGAGATCGGCCATGTTGTTATTGGATTTCTCAAGTCTTTTGGCATCTTTCCATTGCTTTTAGAACTTTTGAAAAAATTTCAACTTCTTTGCCAACAAGGCTACATCCTCAAAATCGGAATTGGAATCATCATTCGAAACTTTAGCCTCCTCCTTCAGGGATTTCAAAGGAATGCCCTTTTCTTTTTTGGCACTTTCTTGGAGGTAAACATATCGAGTTCATAGGTTTGTAGGTCACCTACAATCTCTTCAAGTTTCGTTGATCCAAGCATACCCAAGGAGTTCAAAATGGTCACTTCTGCATCAAATATACTACGCAACGACCTTAAGATTTTCTTTATGACTCGGTTGTTGGGTATTTTCTCTCCTCAATTAAATGAGGAGTTGACAACGTTCGATAATCTAGCGTAAAACTTATCGAATGACTCACTCTTTATTATCTTAATCGTCTCAAACTGTGTAGTGAGGTTTTAAAGTTTAGACGCCTTGACCGTGCTAGTGCCATGGTGAGTAAGTTCAAGAATATCCCAAGCCTCTTTTGAAGTTTTACACATCATAATTCTATTATACTCTTCTGGTGTGGCATGTGAGGAAATAATGTGAAGACCTTTAGAGTTGTAAAGTGTAAGTCTACGTTCGGCTTCGGTCCATGACTCAATGGGTTTTAAATTAGTGGCCTCACCCTCTCGTGTAACCAGTGGAGTCGAACCCATTTCAACTGATAACCACACATGCTCATCAATTGATTTTAAAGCACTTCTCGTTCGCATTTTCCACTAAGCATAATTTGTGCCATAAAAAATAGGAGCTTTAAAACTTTCAAAATTTTTGAAATTCATCCTTAAAAACACCTGGGATCAAAACACACAGAAAATGTTTCTAGCTATAATACCAATTTGTAGGCCCCTTTGTCTTTCAATGTGCTTTAAGGATGTCAAAAACAACTTTCTTTAAAAAAACATTTTTCCAAATTTTATACGCACCAAGTTTGTGAAAAAAATTCAGTTAAACCTAATTTTATCTTGTTTAATCCTAAACATGCATCTAGGTGATTAAATCAAGTGATATAAACAAGTTCACAATGACGAATGTATGAGGAAACCACAAAGGAAAAAAATTGTCGGATGGTCTAACCCAGAAAATCCCTATGATGCAAAGTTTACAAAGGAAGACAAACGTACTTACACAATGATTCGATCCCCACAAACCTTAGCGCTCTTCTTCTCTTTAATCTCTCCTCCACATTGTCCACGCATAAGTCCTTCTACGATACCTGTCCACTACAAACGCGCCCACGAATGCCTTGGTATCCACCGATGTAGCTTGGAAAATCATCTATGGATTCAGAACATGAACTCCTTCGTTTCTTCACCGTTAAATCTAACAAAATAATTCATTCAAAAAGATGAACAAACCTAGATGGTGCAAACAAGATCTCCGTAGAAATAGAATATGAATGCTCAGATCTTAAAAACTATAAGGATGGTTTTTAAACATGAAAACCTTAGAAAATTTTTGTGCAGAAAAATGAAACTCATAAACTGTAAACTGGTTCTGTACTCCTCTTGAAATTCTGAGATAAAAAATCTTTAAATAAAAATTTGAAGTCGGCATGTCATTCTAACGAATTACACATGTCGTTCTAACGACTGTGTGATGTAGTTTAAACCACCAAAATCCAAGATGTGAACGTATACGACTCTAAACTATAATTATCTCAGAATAAACGAAGATAAACCATTTTAAAAATATTTTAAACATTTTAAAACATTTATAAACGAAATATCCATCCTTTAAAACATTTTTCAAGTCTTATAAACATAATGCGTTCATAACTGAGAGATCGGAATGCAATGAAGACGTGAAACGAGCACCAATAAAACTCGACATGATATTATTTTTGAAGCTTGGACTCTACATCTTCAAGAAACACACGTCATAGAATTTAGGGGAATTGTGATGATATAAGATCTATCTATGACTCAAAATAACACTTGTTCCTGGAATAAGTCAAGTACTTACAAAGGACTCAATTGGAAATTTTATCCTTATATAAATGACAATCTCCCCACACCGAGCTGTGTATGTTTATGTCAGTCCCTTGATTATCTTGAATCACTAATGGAGATATACAAGGGGGGAGGGTGGTAGGAATGGATTACAATTACATTTGGAATGTTATGGATAGTGCAAGAGTAATGGTCGAAGCGTGTTGAGGTAAGGGAATTTGAATAGTGAAAGACGAAAAGGCCCACTTGAACATAACAGTTGATTGTTTCTTTGTAACCAAACTTACCATGACAAGGTCCAACACTCTCACACCAGAAGTGCCCTCTCTAGCATAACACCGAACTTAAAATGGTATGATATTCGATCTAGATACCTATCTATTAAAAGAAGAAGAATAAAAAATAGATAAAAATGCCTAATAGAAGGGACATCAGGGCCGAGAAAACTTCTATCATTATGGAAACTAAGAGGTAAAGGAGGAAAGGAATGATAGGAAGAGCAGACACTTATTTCTTTTCTACCACTCGCCACATCAGAGGTGTCAAACTCCACTGTTAATGCCTCATTTGAACAAATATTGAAAAATTCTTTAAAATTGAAGTAAGCTTTGTATTCTAATGACACAAGTGAGAAGACATAAATTAATTTCTAGCTTCCTCGAATGTGAGATTCCTAATGATTTATGAAAATATATAAAAGTGCCAGGCTAATAAAAAAATAAACTCACAAGTACTTTTCAGATATCAAACTAGAAAAAAATTGGCAATTGTTTGTTCAAATCTTGAGAAGAAGTATTAAAACTTCAAATAAGTTTAAATTGCAATAGCAACAAGGATATGTCAAGAACACTCAAAGAAACTTAAAGAAAAACTTTTTATATCAATCTCCCGATATTTGTTGTTGGAGTTTTTTTTTGTTTTTTTGTCGAGGATCAATTATAATGAAGAAAATCTCCTCTCTTAAGGCATTTAAACCTTATGTGTGAAGACACATACAACAAAAGTGGGGAGGGTGACTCATTGACACATACTAGCCACATAAGTGATAGAGAAGATAAGATATGATTGAAAAAAGAGTCTTGCACGAGTCCTTAGGAGGATAACAAAAGATCTTTTGAAATATTTTACTTTACAATTACATTTGCTGCAACAAAGCCTTTATTTCTCTGAAGCTTTGCTTTGCTTTACTTAGGTGAGTGATCAATGAGGGTAGGTCATGGAAAAAATCAAGACTAGATGAAAAGCTCTAGCAGAACACGCGATTAACGGACTCATGCCTTCACTTTAGTGAAGCCTTGTATCGTTGTGACAACAGGTTTCAAAAGTCCCAAACTTTTAATGGCCACATAAAAGCCATGTTACTTTAAAATTTCCTCAAACAAACATATGATATACTTATGCAATGATTTTTAAACTTTAATATATATATGGAGAGTATACTTGCATGCTTATATCACTATTACCAAAAATCACACCAGCACACATATATTAAAAACATTTTCAAAATTAAGAAAATCTAATTTTAGTTATGTTACCCATAGGTGTTATAAGTCATCTAAGTCCTTTACCTTTATCCTAAAGCGATATTCTCATTTTCTTGGCAAGCGGTAGCTCTCAGATGAAGATGATGAAGTCCAATCTTAAAATCTTGAACATGAAGCTTTTCGAAAGAACATAGACTATGATTAAAAGTGTCGTGGTAACAAAATAAGATAATCCTATATACGAGGGTAGTTGAGCATACATGTGCTCTTAAAATCCCCCCCTTTGTATATTCCGTGACAAAACACACAAATCAAAAGGATGCAAACAAATGTGTCACTTCCAATACCTATTGCACGACATTGCCGATAGAAGGCATATAAAAGGAAAGACACAATTTGATGAATCGTAAAATATTCCTCAACCACTCAAAACTCTTGAAACTCGTTTCTTATTAATCACTATCGAATGCGTAAAGATACCAAAGTGTAATTAATTGACATATAAATGGTAATAAAATGAATACAAGATATAACAATGTAAATATGCTTCATCTAATCACTAAAGGACATATACCAAATTTAGCTAATATCGCTACAATAAATGATATATGAACTTTTTCCTTAAGATTATCCTTTCACTAATTCATTTACTACCTCTCCTCTTCCATAGGAAGAAAACTATCCCCCCCAGGAAGAAAACTCTCTCTCATTTTTGTAATGGACTTGATAAATAGAGAATCGAGGAGTGAACTAATAAACTGTAATACCCCATATTTTTGGGAATCAAATAAATGATCATTTAAGTATTAATAAATTTTCATTAGGGTAATTTATTGGGATTAGTTGGTTTTAATTATTAATCGGAATTTAAAATGAGAATTTTAAATAAATTATGGATAATTCATTAATTTTTGAACACAATTGTAATTAATTTTGATCACGCATTGGTATGGTTGGATCAGGATTTGGGGGAATACAGATGTCCTATATAGTATTTTTAATGTGTCAAATTGGGCCATGGAAGTAGGTAACCCTTTAGTCCAATTTTAGTTTTAAGAGTATTTGATTAGTGTTTTGGGCTTATTAGAGGGTCCAAAAGTGGACCCATGGTGGACATGCGGGATTAGGGTTATAAATAGGTTATTTCATCTGATTAACTCTCATAATAGATCATAAGTTAAAACCTAGCAGCAGAGGAAAATTTTTGGAGAAAAGAGAGAGCACATAAGAGGATTCAACTACAATATTGCTTATTGCATCAATGTAACTTATTTATGATTTCATCACTAAATATGAATCAATTGGTTAAGATCATGTGATTAGAACTAAAATCTGATTGATGACGCATACATTCGATTATTAATCATGCATTATATTGGGCAAATGCATATTAAAGATGTAAACTTGTAATACTTTGTTACAAAATGATTTATGCGGAAATTTATGATAAAACCATATTAATTTGTGTTGAGATATGCTTTCTAATATTAGAACCCATGCACATGGATAATTTTTACACTCAAATAGAGCGTTTGATATGAAAGATAATTAATAGTGGACCCAAATCTGATAGTAAATCGGTAATTTCGATGTATCGAAAGTTATGACTTTTGGTACATTATTCTTATTTAGGTTAGATGTTGTGATGTGAGGAATTGAATTAAGAACCTTTAGGAGTGATCATAAAATGATTTGGATATAAAATGCAAGTTTTATAAAAACCAATGGAGGAAAACGAACTGGATTGGGCATATGTACAAAGAAAAAAGGAGGTCAAAGAAGAGGGTCGCTATAACAGTAGGCCAAGGCCGCTATAGTGGTAAGAAAGTGTGTGTGTGGGGTGGGGGGTGGATGGGGTTAATGTGCAGGAGCATCTTTGGACCTTTTATTTATTTATTTCTTTTTGAAGGGTGATTTTCTTAGGATCTTTGGGATAACTCTGTGTGTGTGTGTGTGTGTACACAGAGAGGCTCCAATACGGGAGGCTCCCTACTAACCCCCATGTGGGACATTTTTTAATCAAAAAATATATTTTTTATTTTTTGTATAAGGTTTAAACATTTCGGGGTGCTCTAAAAAATCAGCTAAAAATAATTTTTTGGTATTTTAAAAAAATGGGTCAATATATGAGAGTTTTTAAGAAACTTAAAAAAGTCAAATATCGACCATTTTTTTTTAAAATATCAACAAGTTTATTTTGAGTTAATTTTTTAGGGGTACCTAGAAATATTTTAACCCCCCCCCCCCCCCACACACACACATATATATATATATATATATATATATATATATATATATATATATATAATCTGGGACAAGGATAATTTCATAATAATATTAAATGCATACCGATTGGGACAAGGATATGCTTTCTAATATTGGGGGTGGTTGATTACTCTAGGTAGGATGGTTATGTGTTGGTTTGGTATATGAGCTGGGTTAATGCTCTTCGGTAAGGGATATGGTTATGGTAAGTCGGGGTTACTGGATTTGATTAAGGAGTCATGTATTTTATTTTTGATGAATGATTTGACTGGACATAATTGTATCGGGGGCTCCTTGTTTGGATATTATTCTTGAGACGTACCACACATGCAGCTTAGTTCGATTGGAAGTTAGGAGATATTGGGCGTGAGACTTTTAGTACGTATCTAGTGAGAGATTTAGTGGAGGTTAACATTTGCAAATTACTTATTGGTATGATGTAATGAGTTATAGGATGGTGTCCTTAATATGATAAGTTTAGTTTGGATACGATAGTTAAAACCACCTCAGGTTAGAAGAGAAGTGATGTATTATTTTTATGAGTGCCAGCGGGAGATGACATGAGGCGCAAATGGGTTGCATTTAAGTGATATAGATATTTCTTGCAACTTTCGAGACCTGACCCAATTAATTAAAAATATTTTTCCAAGGTATTCTCAGACACGGCCAAAAGAAATGAGCAAACTGATCTGCATTGGTTTCATATCCAGTTCACCATCCTTAATGCAAGATTGTTATTTCATTTTGATTGACATTCCAGTTATTTATTATTCTGAGTTTTATTTATTAGCCTAAGTGGTTCCAAAGTTATTTACTTTTTAGTCGAGACTAATGATACCATATTTTACACTTGGTATTTACAAGACTCCCAAACTCCTGAACTTCTTTTAGGAAAGAGTAAACATCCGGAGGTCAACCTTAGACCTCTGCCAGATCTCTACTTGGTCCCTAAGACCTCCCTTGCACCTAAGAGAAGGCCATGGAACTAAAGTAGATCCTAGTCGACTCCATTCCTCCCTAACATGGCAGATCCTTCCATTATATCTCCCTTACCATGATCGGAGACCTCGACACCAGGGTTTCGACATGTTTGACAACCAAAATAGACCCCCGTCTGAAGAGAAATGACCTCCCAAGATCACCCAACCCTCAGCCTTATGAGGTATAGTTGGAGAATACCTCGAGCACAACTTTAAATAGTCCAAGGGAAGATCCCGAGATTTTAGGCCTTCGACTTTGCTTTGGCAATCAGTCTGGCAGAGTAAGTGGAAGTCATAAAAATATTCCACCTACTGCTACTACCCAAATCCACGTTCATTGAGTTCTTCCATCAACATTTAATGCCATCAACAACCATCTTTCACCACCTTTAAAACCTTTGGCCAACACTCCACCACCTTATTAACAGTATCAGACCTTAGAGACACCACAACCATACTGTGATAGCCTACTCATTCTCTCTTATAGAGTTGGCATATAAAATGAAGGTTAGTTATTGGTTAAAGTCAACTAATCTCGATCATACTAAGAGATTAATACATTTAAGAAGATTGGGCAATCAGAGAACTCAGAGTTCAAGCACCCATTATCATTCACTCCCGGTTCCATACTCTCTCAACCCACAATAGAGAGCCTGGAACTTGTAACTCATATCATTTCTGATTATCAAACACTTGTAGGTCTTGTTGAGAGCTAAAGAAATACTCATGAACCCTTAGAGAAGTCAATCAGTTACTGCCTAAGGTTCTTTGAATTGGTGATAAAGGACACAAGACCTTATAAGCTTCTGACCAAAGCTCAGGAGGTCTCTTAGACTATAATAACTTATTTTCAATATAATAAACTGGTACACCATCTTTGATAGTGGATGTAGGACCCTTTCCATAGGTTCTAAACACTTTAAATCATTGTCTCATACATTCCTTACC
Source organism: Sambucus nigra (assembly GCA_949130495.1). Classification (NCBI taxonomy): domain Eukaryota; kingdom Viridiplantae; phylum Streptophyta; class Magnoliopsida; order Dipsacales; family Adoxaceae; genus Sambucus; species Sambucus nigra. The sequence continues at coordinate 78,323,807 of OX422208.1, forward strand.
CCTCACCCATTTGAGGTAAAAAGTGGAGAACCTATGGGTCTAAGTCACTTACGATTTTAATACCCATCAGTTTGGTGTTGTTTGTTGTAACGACAGGTTCTATTCAAATACACATCTTGATCTCTTTAAGATGTTGGCCATTATGACTCATTCTTTTAAAAAATAAGAATCTTTAAAAATAGATCTCCCCCTAGAAGGCTCAAACTTGAAAATTTTAAACATGGACACCTTAAATCCATACAATGAAAATAAAGTGCAAAGGGCGAGCCACCTGAAGCTTTGATCACTGTACACATGGATACTGAGGATACAAGAAAGGAGGTTCAAATTGGGTCCGGTTTGAGCCCCTTCCTTCAGTTATTGAGGGAGAACTGTGGGGACCCATTTAAGAATGACTCATAAAAGTAGCTGACCAACTCAGATTGATTAAAGCGCCAACCAACCCAAATCATGATTTAATTTACATACGAGTACTTCAAATATACTAGAACATTTACAAATATAGTCAAATCAGTTACCAATAATCTCGAAAAAAATATTCAGGTACTCCTTAGTATATTCACGTATTATTTGAGCTCCTTGTACAACTCAAACTCTTTGACGATTTCCCTATAAATTTTATTCACTGACACGGGGAAAAGGGATGAAACAAACATTATTGAGAGATACTATAATAAAAAGTAACATCTCCGTGGACGTAGTCAAATTTCCGAATCACATAGATCGTTATTGTATGTGATCTTTACTTTCTGTTTATGTGATTATTTTCGTGGATCTTTTCATTGTGGTATTTCTTGTACTCACAATTGGCACCGTATGTGGGAAGTGATTTCTATCCCTATGAAAATCTTCACAAATAGAAAGCCCATGATTTCCTCAAGTTGGCGATGTGAAAGAAGACACAGTTCCTCCTAGGATCAGGTCGGAGATTCGCCAACATACAAACCTCAGGTTTTTCTAGGAAAGGCAACCTTCCAAAGAAAGCCAAGGAAAACTTAGATTTACGTAGATATTTAGGATGGTCGACGCTTACGAAGCTAGGCTTTGCAAATACGATTAGGCCACATGCCTCTAGGTAGAAGAGAACGCTCGCCTCCAAAGGCGACTTGAAAGAATGGAGAGAGATTTCCAAAGGGGCACTAGGAAGCGCTGAGAAAGGACTCCTCGTCCTCAATCGAGTAACACTCACAGTCGAGGGAGGAGCTCCAGGTATGACCATGAAGGAACTTAACGTGACATATTAGAGCATGGTCGATCAAAGCATGGCTGACCAGAGAGATTCCACAGGAGCAAATGAAGACATTAGGATTCTGGTCCACAGGGAGATGGACCAACATCCAGCCCACCGTGGAGTTAGATCCACTAGAGAGCTAGCTAGGAGGGCTCTCATTACTAAGATTTAATTCCCGTTTTAAGGGCAATCAAGAAGAGGATCCCCAAAGAAGTTTTCTATTACCAAGTTCAAAATTTACGACAAAAAAATAAACCTCATAGACCACGTTGGGAAATACAAACAAGCGATGACCTTATGGAGCTATAATGATGCATTAATGTGTCGAATTTTCCTTTTTATCCTATATGACGTAGCACAAGAGTGGTTTGAAAGGCTGCCTTACAGGTTGATCAGAAACTTTAAGGCTCCAGCAAAGGCCTTTACTGCTCATTTCATAACCAGCGGTTCCCACCTAAAGTGGATGAATGCACTGCTTACAATGAAGAAGAATCCACAAGAGAGCCTTCGAGATTATACCAAAAGGTATTAGGAAGTCTTCAACGATATCGAGGACTGCTCGGAACAAGTTACCGTAGCATCCTTCAAAATCGATCTGCCGACCACTTCTTTACTGCATTAGTCCCTAACTAAGAAATAGGCCAACACTGTTGATGACCTTATAGCTCGTATTGAGAAGTATGCCAAGGTGGAAGATGTGGTTTATTCTAATACATGGGACAACGATCGAGCAAAGGCACCCAAGGGAACAAAGAAAAATGACACTCCGAAGAAGGGAAATAGGAGTGGGGGCAAGAATGGCTCCAAGAATAGGAACAAGGCTGATCCATCTAAGGCATTTTAGGTTGTTAACACAGTCTTTAAGGAACACACTTACAGGATTCTGAACAAAATCAAAGACCAGCCGTTCATTAAGTGGCCTAAAAAGATGGGTGGTGACCCAATAAAAATAAACAATGCGCTGAGATGTGCATTTCACAAGGAGGGGGCCACAAAACTGAAAACTATAAAGCTCTGAAGTCACACATGGAAGAGCTAGTCCAAGTAGGGTACCTCACTGAGTACATCGAAAAGGAAGTAGATAAGGTCGCAGCCAATGACGATCATAAGCTGGATAATATTCTTGACGAGGAGATGGGGCATGAGTTTGTAGTAATCCACGAGGCATCAGACCTTAAGTAAAACTAAGGAAATGTTATTTGGATAGAGCTTAAGAAGGTAACCATCATCATGAAGGCTTTCCAGATAGACCCCACTAAAAACGAGGCGGGTAAACATCGACCAGTAGAAGAGGTCGACTACACTAAGAATATTGTTTTCACTGTGGAAGATTTGGTTGGGGTGAGAACCCCACATCATAACGCATTAGTGATCATACTCAGAATAACCAATTGGGACGTTGACAAGATGCTCGTGGACCAAGGGAGTTCGTCAGAAGTGATGTACCTGGAGCTATTCCACAAACTGAAACTGAATATCGCTGATCTCAAGGAAGCTATAGTTAAACTGGTCGACTTTGCAGGAAACATCACTACGTCGTTGGGAAAGATAGTTCTACTAGTTAAGGTAGGCAACATCTCGAAGTTAATTGAGTTTCTAGTGGTATACATTGAGTCCCCCTATCATGCCATTTTAGGCAGAGGCTGACTCTATGCTATGAAGACCGTACCATCCACTTACTGCCAAAAGCTATATTACTGATCGGGGAGTGGTTAAAATCCGTGGCGATCAGTCCACATCCAGAAAGTACATTATCACAGCCATTCGACCTAAGAAGGAAAAGAAGAAGGAAGTAAAGGATGCTCAGGAGGGGGTTGTACTCTTCAAATAGAAGCTATAGTATGGTCGACTAGGGTTGGAGGATACCAGGGTCCACCCCGCCGATAGGGTCGTTAAAGACCTGGAAGAAGTTGGGACCGATGATAACTTCCCAAAGAGAAATTTTTTGATAGGAGCACACTTACCGACCAAGAGAAGAAATAGTTGATTGTGTTCCTCAAAGGTAATCTGGACATTTTTTCTTTGGAATCATATGACCAGCCAAGGATTAATCCCAATGTAGCTTGCCATCGCCTTCATGTCGATCTGAACTTCAAACCGATCACTCAAAAGGCTCGTCGAACAGCCTCCCAGAAGGCTAAAGATGTGGAAAACAATGTAGGGAAGCTACTGGATACATGATCTATTAGGGAAGTTCAATTCCCCAAATGGTTATTTAATCCAGTAGTGGTGTGCAAGAGCAACGACAGTTAAAGGGTCTGTATTGATTTCACAAATCTCAACAGGGCTTGCCTCAAGGACAACTTCCCGTTTCCTAAAATAGATTAGTTGGTTTACGCTACAGTTACACACGAAAGGATGAGCTTCCTAAACGCCTACTTTGGCTATCATTAGATTCCTTTTTTTGGACCCAATCATGATAAAATGTCTGTTATAAAATCCATTGGGTTATATTGCTACAAGGTCATGCCATTTAGCTTGAAGAACGCAAGGGCAAGTTATCAAGATTGGTCCCTAAGATGTTCAAAAGATAGATGGGAGACAAGATGGATGTCTACATCGATGGTACGCTAGTTAAAAGCAAGAATAAGGGCAACCATCTCACGAACTTAGTCAGAATCTTTGAGATCCTTAGGAGGTGTGGGATGAAGCTTAGTGCAAGTACGTGTTCATTCGGTGTCCAGTTAGGAAAGTTCTTAGGCTATCTAGTCAGTAAAGGAGGAATTGAGTACAATTCGGATCAGATCTGCTATCACCAGAGTCTAGCCTCCTCATACATTACAAAATGTTCAAAATCTCACTGGTATGCTTGTGGGGAACAATCACTTCATCTCCAAGTCTTTGAAATGCTGTCAACTATTCTTTCATCTCTTAAAGAAGACAAATGCCTCACTTGGAATGAAGACTGTTCATGGTCTTTGGAAGAGATCAAATCCTACCTTATAAAGCCACCCTTGTTAGTGATTTGAGGAGACCCACTATACCTTTACCTTGTAGTGTCAGACCACGCAGTAAGCTCCACCTTGGTATGTGATGATAAAGGAAGTCAGGACCCAGTTTATTACGCTAATATGACGCTTCTAGATGCAGAGCAGCAGTACATGCCTCTGGAGAAACTTGCCTATGCGCTGGTCATCGCCTTAAGGAAGCTGAAGCATTACTTTGAAGCCCATTCAATATCTGTAATCAGTTCCTACCACATCAAAGTTATTTTGTGGAAATCTGACCTCTTCAGAAAACTTTTAATGTGGTCGGTCGAGCTTAGGAGATTAGACATCCACTTCCATCCAAGAACAACAATTAAAGGACAAGTCTTAGCAGATTTTGTTATTAAATTTATAGGAGACTAGAAAATCGACCAACTGGAAGCAGAACAATCAACAAGTGAGGAAGCACAGTCTAAGGACTGGACCCTATACGTTAATGGAGCCTATAATTCCAAGGGGGCATAAATAAGGATAGTTCTCATCACTCCAGAAGATACTGTGATCGAGTAAGGAATCAAATTGGGATTTGAGGCCTCCAACAAACGAAGCTAAGTATGAAGCATTAATTATTGGCTTACGCAAAGCCCAATTATTGGGGGAAAATCACCTTCACGTATTTGGCAACTCTAAACTAATTTCGAAGCAAGTGAGCGGGGACTTCAATGATAAGGATGATAAAATGGCCGCCTACCTCGCTGTGGTAAGAGGACTTATGGCAGGATTTGAGAAAGTAGACATTCAACAATTCCCCCGGGGGTAGAACAGTTACGCTGATTCCTTAGCGGCCCTGAGTTCAGTAATTGACTCCGACCTAAGGAGAACTATTCAGATAAAGTTACATGCACAACCAAGTATTGACCAGATAGTCGTAGCCGAGCAAGTCCTTCTCACAGATAAGGCCCCTAATTGGATGGATCCCATCACCAATAATCTACGGAGCAACATATTGCCCGACGACAAGAGGTCGTCCCATCAGGTAAAGGTCAAGGTTGCCCGCTTTTACTCTCTCTTAGAAGGGAAGATCTATAAAAAGTCATTCACTGGTCCTTATCTCTCCACCCAAATTACACCGAGCAAATACTTTGCAAATTTTATGATGGCATTTATGGGAGTCATACAAGAGGGAGATCTTTGGCCTTTCGAGTAATTAAGGACAGTTACTGGTGACCTTATATGCAAAAAGACGCAAGTACTTACGTTCATAAGTATGAAAAGTGTTAGAAGCATTCTCCTGTGATCCACTAGCCCACCAGCGACCTAAAATCACTCACAAGCCCATGACCCTTTGCGCAGTGGGGACTAGACATAGTGGAACCAATTACTTTTGGAAACTAAATGTATAAACTGGTAGGCGATAGGCACATATTACGCCATCAATTGGGTAGATACAGAACCATTGGCAAACATTCGTGATTCAGATATGACCAGGTTCATCTGGAGAAACATCATAGCATGCTTTGGGGTACCTAGGACTGTTATCACCAAAAAACTGCACGTATTTGAAAGTAATTTATTTCAAGGTTTTTGTGATGAACATGGCATCAGGAACTAATTCAGTTCTGTGGCGTACCCCCAAAGTAGTGGACAGTAAGAGGATTCAAACAAACCATGTTTGATGGATTGAAAAAATATTTTGAAAGGGCCAAGGTTGCCTGGGTGGATGAACTCCCTCATGTTCTGTGGGCTTACTATACCACTCCAAGAATACCAACTGGGTAAACACCATTTGTGCTCACATACGAGATGAACGCTATCATCCCCCTAGAGTCAGGTCTCCCACTATGAGAACCACCTTGGTTGACCAAGGGCTTAACGATGATGCCTTACACACTGAGCTTGGCTTGGAAAATGAGCGAAGAGAGCTGGACATGATCAAGTTGGCTTCCTACCAACAATGATTATTCGGAAATACAATAAAAAAATCAACCCGTGGAAGTATCTTATAGGAGATTGTGTCCTAAGGAAAGTCCTTGGTATCACCGTAAGACCATCATATGGCAAACTAGTACCAAACTAGGAAGGACGTTTCAGAGTAATCAGAGACGACCTTCAAGGAATATATCACTTGGAAACGCTGAGGGGAAGGGAGATACCAAGAGCATGTAATCCAACCAATCTCAAGAAGTTTTATTTTTAGTCTTGTTTATCTTTTGTTAGCACATTTAGTTGAAGCAAATTTTCATTTTCAGACCTATGAATACTCGTTTGACAATGTTCAATAAATAAAGGCCCATTGTCCCTACACTTTTATATTATACGTTGGCTGCTTAATTTTTCTTGGTTGCATCTCATGAATACACATCTTTTCCAAATGACAGTTTCATGCATGAAATCCTGGGATAACGAAAGGTTGTTCAACTTGTTTTCAATCAGGGAACCTCGCATGCTGAATAGGGTTTGTAATAGTTATAACAAGACAATGGAAGCGTTTCAATTACTACAACACTCATGTCCTTGTTATGAACATAAAATATCTCATAAGTTTTCTCGGCAATGACCAAAGCCCTACGGGGAATCCTTAGGCAATAAAGACAACTTAGGTTTGTCACTAACTTTATTGGTCACAAAAAACCTGCTCAGGTGGATGGTACAGTTACCAGGTGCATTCTCGCCATCATCCTATTTATGCCTAAGGGAGTGTGATCACACAACCTAAACGGTAAAATAGATGGAATGATACTTCTAAGGCATATTGGACTGGGAGAATGCTCATACAAACAACAGGGTGTGACTAACGCTAGTTCATAATGTCACTTAGCTAGCTAAAAAGCGCAAAGTGATAAAACGTAAGTACTAGTCCACTTTAACAACAAAGGACCCAAGGTGGTCAGTCTATATTATTTGGCTGATAAGTATGTTGATTAACAAATCAATAATGCACGTTTAATCAGCGTCACACGCGCCCTCCGACCATCGTCTGGGTGTGGGATAAACTCCTCTTCAGCATCTTCTTAGTGATGCTCCAGAAGTTGGATATGAATAACATCTGTCGAAATCCACCAGTCATCTCTTGAGAAGGGATTGTAATGGTAGGCTGGGCAGTCGATCTGGTACTTATACCACAAGTTAGATTCCTTAGGCGTTTTTAATTCCCTAAGGGAACTGAGCCACTCCCGAGAAAAAGTAAGGTCTTTCGACGGGGCATCGATCCAACCTTAGTTATAACCATCTGCCTAAACCTGTCGAAGTCCCATTCAAAATAAATGCCTCAGCCTTGTCACATTTCGTTGAAGTCCTAAAATGATCACATAAGATCGTTGACCATCTCCCTTGAGCTCATTAACCTCTCTCTGCAGATCTTGGTTTTCATCTTGAGTTGTCCCAATAGATGATGAAGAAGACCTCGAAGCACTAGGGATGACCCTGATGTAATAACCCGCGTAATTTTGGGCTATTTTAATTAATTTTTGGAAAATGGAGGAAAATAAAGTTTTTGATAAAAATATTTTTATTGCTCAAATATGTTGAATATTAATTTTAAAGGCGAGAATTTCAAACGGTTTCGAAATCGGAGTTAAAACCGATTTTTAAATGATTTTTAAATGTTTTTAACTCTTGGAGTTGTTTTGACTTCCAACTCTTCATTTCTTTTCCTTATTTAAAGGAGTCTTTTGGATTCCAACTCTTCATTTCTTTGCATTATAAAAGGAAGTCATGGGCAAGCCTTTTAACATACTTTTGGCACAAATTTTGGCAGCAAATATATTTTATATTCCTCTTCTTTTTATATATATTTTGGCCCTTGAGATTTGTGAGTTCCAACCTTAGATTAGAGGTGTTCTTGGGGCTATTTTGTTGGAGGTTCTTGGAGGAGCTTTTGTAGATCTTTTGAGTTGATCTTGAGGATGTTATCATTGGTTTCTCATCATGGTTTGAGGTATGGGGTTTTACACAATATGCTCCTTAAATCTCGCGAGTGTCATTATCTTTGAATTCTTGTTAATTGAACTCATATTTGAATTGTTAAATTCATTGAAATCTGGAAAATAATTGTTGAAATTATTTTGATTCATGTGGTATCATTATATTGTATTGAGCACGTTGTCATGAGATTTTAATATGGCACGGAGGTTGGGCACCCGCCAAAATTCTTGTTTCCCGGGCTATGGCTTGATAAAGCATATACGGATGTGGTGAGTCCTGGTGACCCAGTTAAAGTGTTGTTGAGAAATTATATTGATAAATGCTTTGAGATTTTCATTTTGATTTGAATATTCATACTCGTGTTGTTACGTTTTATTCGTTGTTAATCCGTATTTGTTGAGCATAATTCCTGTCGTATTGTGTACTTCCCCATATTTTCTTTTAGTGGCAGGTTAGCGCGGATTTTGGGGCGCTATGGAGATTGATTTTAGCGAGGATTGTTTGGGAAAGATTTGTATTATTTTGATGTATAGAGCTTTGGAGATTTGTATTTTTATTCGAGTTAGATAGTTGTAATTTTAATTCGAGAGACTTGTTGTATTTGAAGAATTGACATTAGTGGATTTATATTATTGTGGGTTTATTTAGATGCTCTATACCTTGTCACTTGTGGATTTGGATTTATTTTATCGCATTAGCGCTCCGTTCGCTCTCCCCGGGCGGGCGGGGTGTTACACCTGATGGAATATTCTCCTTTAGCCGAGCAACTTTCTTCTTCAATTCTTCATTCTCTCTTTGAATTAAATCCCCCACTTTATTGACTTCAGTGGCATCCAGGAGCATGGCCTTTAAAGCATTCACTTCCTCTGAACTAAAGCTCTGATCTCCTCTATCTCTTCAACTCTGTATTTTAATTTCACAATCAACTCAGCCTGATCCTTATATTTATGGGTCCTTATCTTCAAAGATTTATAAATTTTTATGAAAGCTCCGCGAGCCCAAACGCCGTTGTTCACTCCTAAGATCCGCCTTAGTCGAGAATCAGGAGGAATATATTCATTTAGACCAATGGGCTAAAATAAAAAAGACAAGTAATGGATTTGGCAAAACATCAGAAAAAGAGGACACCAAACAAAAGATAACACAAGCAAGAGAGGAAAGCTTTCTTTACCATTAAATATAAGTTAAGCACAAGTCGGTATAAGTTTGGGGAAATTACAATACAATACCAACGAAAAAAAGAAGAGAGAAAATAGAGATTTCATAAACTCCAAAATTTACACCTACTCGGAAGGGATATCTCCTACAGGTTGAGCAACAGGCTCCATCTCATCTTGAGCAGTAGCTTGCTCAATCGGTGGCTCCTCAACACCCATGGGATTAGGGACTAGCATATGCTGGGTGAATAGGTAAGCGTCCGTAGGAATTCCAGCAGCAACCAAAGCCTGTTCCCAGCCTTTTTTAAAACTCTCTACCAAACATAGTTTATCTGACGCTTGACATCATCATATGCTGCCTCCCAACCCTCATTGTACCCATTATATCTTACGATCGCAACTTATCCTTCCAGCCTCCTGACTATGGCCACCATCTCCTTGTTCTCTTCAGTACCTTTTTAACTTATCAGTAACATCCAGACTATAATCATCCTTAGAGGTTGGCTAACTCCTTTGTTGACTTCTCTTTGAGGGCAAATAAGGATCCCTTCTTCTCTTGCTCAAAAGTGGCCTTAGCATCGACCAGGGTTTCCTTGGAGTTCTTCATGGCCATATCCAAGTCGAGATTCCTCTTTGACTGGACATCCTGACCACGGAGCAGAGCAATAAAATCAAAAACAAACTACAGAAGCAAAACGCAACACAAATTAGTTTACAAAAATCAGAAAAAGGATTCAGAGAAAAACAGAGAGAGAATAGGGGACATACCAAATCAAGCCCTTGATTATACTTGAGGGACAACTGGTCGAACCCCATCCTCACTGATCGCTCACAATCATCGATCAACACTGTCCTCTTTAATAACTGAGGGGAAAGTAGGGGAATGTTAGTTACACTCAATCCTGCAGTAACATGGGGGAGAGAAGGAACATAAGTGGCCTTTAGGGCCTATGCCCTATTCCTCTCTTCTTCTTTCTTTCTTTCCTACTCTTCCTTTTTATTTCTCTCCATATCTCTCTCCTTCCCCTTGGTTCCTTTATTGTAACCTCCAACCATTAGGGAGTCTTCTTCTGTTCTCTTCAAGGACTTAATTCGACCAGACAACAGATCATCATCGTCATCTTGAATGATTAAGTACATTCTCTTGGGTGGTTACATCTCTTCTTCTTCTTCTTCTTCTTCTTCTTCTTCTTCTTCTTCTTCTTCTTCTTCTTCTTCTTCTTCTCCACTAGTTTCCTCTTCACTTTTTCCTCGCTATCCTTCTTAGATCCTTCCTCTTCACCTTTTTCTTCCTCTCCTTCCTCTTCTTCGCTTTTTTCTTCTCATTTTTCTTCCTCCTCCTCTTCTTCTTCTTCTTCTTCTTCTTCTTCTTCTTCTTCTTCTTCTTCTTCTTCTTCTTCTTCTAGCTGGATAGGTTTAGATGGACCACTGACCTCATCCTCTGAAAGCTCCAAATGGGGGATTTTATCCACTGGCTGAGCAACAAAGTTGGTAGTGGTGTTCTTGTATTCAACCAAATATGCCGCCGCACAAGGATGATCTTCGTTAGAGAGTCTCTCCTTAACTTTCCAAGCTTTCAATAGGTTAGTAATCTTTAGCTCAGGAGTGGCAGGTTCTCGGTTCTTATCCTTAGCTGCAAGACAAGAAGAAAAAGAAATGAAATCAGAAAAGGCAAACAAGAGGAATGGGCAAGTAAAGAGCTTAGAAAGAGATAGTGTCATCAACTTATATATTCCTTCCCAAAGGTAGGGATCCGAGGTCCTCTGTACTTATGCCCTCAGATTAGGGAGGATATTGCCAATTCATAAAAATAAAGCCTTTGTTCCATTAGTACTTATGGGAAATAGGTAAATTCCCCACCAGGACTCTGTTAGCGCTCCTCGCCTTCAAATACAAGATTCCTTCACTTGTGCCTGAAAAGACATAACAATAGAAAATTTTAGTGAGCCCTAATCGGTTCCATATAATTCATTTATCATGTGTACCCCATTCATAATTTTCTAAATATTTGGTGTACACTAAGTAGGAACAATGTCAAAATATTTGAAGAATCTTAGAAACAGAGGATTGGGGGGAAACGTCAAACCCCCTTGAGAAATTATAAGAGTATGCATCCAGTGACCATCATCTAGGGTACGAACATTTTGAGGAATTGGGGCACACTTAATATCTACCCAAGCGAGGACATTATAACATTTTCTAAACTCAGGATCTGACTTGTTATCAAGTATCGCCATTAGTACAACAGAAGAAGAGAAACCCTAGCTACAGTTACGAACTAATTTCAAGAAGAAAAAATTGAGAAAGTGGAGACTAGAACTTACAAGTACTGGCGGAGCTTTGAAAGAGAAAAAAAGAAGAAGAATTATGATTTTGAAGCAGAGAACAGGAGAGGACGCTTAGGGGAAAAGTATGCGCAAGAACGACCAAGAATAATGAATTGACGGTTAAGTTACACACTAGTAAGTTTTAAATATCTCAAATGATGAGTCATACTTCCCCAGAAAGATCTCAACACTTCATTTTCTATTAAGGACGAGCGTACCCCCACCAATTATCGCTAATTAAAAACGTGCCACGTCAATTTTCACAATATTCCAAACCTCGGGCCTTGGACTCATTTAAAATCTATTGTCCCAAATCGCCAGCCCAAAGATTTTAGGGGCAATTGTGGGGACCCATTTAAGGACGACCCATGAAAGTAGCCGGCTAGCCCAGATTTATCAAAGCGTCATCCAAACCTAATCGTGATTTAATTTCATACGAGTATTTTAGATATATTGGAACACTTATGGATATAGTCAAATCAGTTACCAATAATTTCAGAAGAGATATTTAGGTACTGCTTAATATATTCACGTGTTATTTCAGTTCCTTGTACAACTGAAACTCTTTGACGTTTTACCTATAAATTGTACACCCAGACCCGAGGTAAAGGGATGAAACAAACATTGTTGAAAGAAACTATAATAAAAAATAACCTCTCCATGGATGTAGGAAAATTGCTGAACCACATATATCAATGTTGTGTGTGATATTTACTTTCTGTCTTTGTGATTTTTTTCGTGGATCTTTTCATTGTGATATTTGTACTCACAAGAACAAATATGTATTTTCTTGGAGCCACTTCGACATGATCGGGTTGGACCCTGAAGTCATGGTCCACTACCTCAGCATAGACCCAAACCATAAGCCTATATAATAAAATAAGCGATTCTTTACGCACAAATGGAATAATGCTACGACAAAGGTGGTTGATAATATCCTAACATCCATCTTCATTAAAGAAGTTAGGTATTTAAAATGGCTCTCTAATGTGGTATTTGTTCCCAAAGATAACAAAAATGGAAGATGTGGGTTGATTTCATTTGATCTCAACAAGGCATGCCCTAAAGATTGCTATCTTCTATCTCAAATTATCACCTTGGTAGATTCAATAGCTGGTTATGAGCTTATCTCCTTCATGGATGCTTATTTCAGGTACCAGATCATTATTGACCTTGCTGATGAAGAAAAGACTTTATTCATCACGGATAAAAGGTACTTGCTGTCATAGAGTCATGCCTTTAGGATTAAATAATTCGAGTGCTATTTATCAGAGGGAGGTAAACTTCATTTTTGAAGACCTCATTGATAAGACCTTAGAGTTTTATCTTGATGAAATTTTGGACAAAAGATTGGAGGTTCAAAACCATATGCAGAACCTCAAAGAGACCTTTGCTATCCTCTTAAGGAACCAAATGAGCCTCAACTCGAAGAAATGTGCTTTCAGGGTGGATGGATGCAAGTTCCTTGGGTTCATGGTCACTAGAAGAGGCATTGAAGCAAACTTAAAGAATATCTAGGCTCTTCTACATATGACATCTTCGAGAATAATGAGGCAAGACCAAAGCCTAACTTGAAGAGTTGCTGCCCTTAATCGATTTTTCTCAAAGTTCATAGACGAGTTCCCGCCACTTTTTAAAGTACTGAAAAAATCCTTTAGATGAACTCTTGAGGCCGAAATGGTCTTTTAGAACCTAAAAAATATCTCAGGTCCGCATCTTTATTATCCGAGATAATTGTTGGGAAAGATTTATACTTGTACCTTGCTGCCTCACCCACGACTGTTAGCTTCACCCTTATTAGAGAAGAGTTTCAAGTTCAGTACCCTATTTATTATGTTTGTCAAGCCTTTCAGAAGGCTAAAAGCAAGTATCCAATGATAGAAAAATTGTCTCTTCACCTTAACATCTCATTAAAGATCATAAGGCCTTACGTCCAATCCCACACCATCGTTATAATGATTAATAAACCCCTCTAATAGGTCCTCCACAATCTTAACACCTCAAGTAGGCTTGTCAAATGGTCTGTGGAGTTAGGATAATTTAACGTCAGGTACCAACCTCGAAGTTTTATAAAAGGACATGCCTTAGTCGACTTCATTATGGAGTTTAACAACTTGGAGGAGGTTGAAAAAGAGACCATGTGTTCTAAAGCCAAAACTATGATGGTGAGAAAAGATCTTAAACATCCCTTATTCTAGTAAATAGACCTCAATTCTCCTATCTAGATACTACACGTGGATGGTTCCTCGAATAACCCAGGTAGCGGGGTTGGAATTCACCTGAAATTACTGAAGTACGTAGTATCTCTATTGTCCTCCATTTTAAATTCAAAGCCTCTAATAATGAATCAACGTATGAAGCCTTAGTGGCAAGATTAGGCCTGGAGCTAAATCTAAAAGCCCAACAAGTATGGATGGGTACGTATCACTGAGGTAAATTATCGACTCCCAGATAGTGGTCAACCAAGTCATTGAGGCCTATGAGTCCAAATGTGACAGAATGAATGGGTAATTAGCAATTATACAACACCTCGTTAAGAAAATCCCTATATTTTGCATCAAAAGGTTTCTATGAGCAGATAATACAGAGACTGACCACCTTATATGGGTGGCTTCATCAAACGAGATAAACCTCAAGGTCATAGTTGTCACCTTAGACTAGACAAGCATTACTCAACTATAAATCAAAACTTAAGAAGTTGATGAGAGCCCATATGGACTACCCCATTAAACCCTACCTCAGAGATGGTGTCCTGCCCAAGGACAAGCGATAAAGTAGATGCGTGAAGTCCACATCTTTCAGATACTACTTAGAAAATGGGGTAGTATTAAAAATGGATACTATTTGGCACCTTAACGATGCCTGGGCCCATCAAATCCAATTACATCCTTAGGGTTATCCACGAAGGTGTTTACATTGCCCATACAGGCCTAAATGCCTTAGTTTATAAGGTCCTAAGATAGGGGTACTTCTGTCCAACGTTCAAAAAGGAAGCCAAGGACCTGGTGCAATGTTGTGACAACTGTTAGAGACTTGCTTTTGTTTTGAAGAATCCAACGGATAAGATGGATCCAATGATAAGCCCATAGACCTTTTCTCAATGGCGAGTGGATTTTATAAGGCATCTACCCCTTAATAAATGTTAAAATATGTTCTGTATTGTGGCCATTGACTAATTCACCAAGTGGGATGAGGTTGAGACCCTAGCTACTATCATGGAGAAGAATATGACTATCTTAAGCTGTAAGAACATCATCTGTAGGTTTGTATTTACCAAAGACATCATCTAAGACAACGACAAATAATTCTGCGACCAACCTTCAGGGAGTTCTACTCAGAATACGACATAAGAAATCAATACTTGTCTCCGATCCATCCCTAGGATAATGGCTAAGTTGAAGTCAATAATTGAACCATCTTCCATAGCTTGAAAAAGAGGTTAGAAAAGTCCAAAGGGGTGGGTAGATCAATTTGAACAAAAATCCAATAAAAAGGATCCCAGGAGGTCTCTAGCTGAATTAAAAGAAAAAAGGGAAGATTCTTTGATCTGAATGGCTGTGTACGAGGAAAAAAATAGCTACATAATTCAATAAAAAATTTACTATAGAGAATTAAAAATGGTGGACTTGGTATTGAGAGGGGTGACCAGGAATCCAAGCGAAGGAAAATGAGGCCCTAAATGGGAAGCCCCTTAGGTTACCCATATTGTGAGACTTGGCTGCTATTATCTTAAGGATATAGAGGTTTATGAACTTCCAGATCCCTGAAATGTAGAGCACCTCAAAAAATTCTACCAATGATGTATTGTTCTACTTAAAAGAAATGAAAAAGCATCTTTTTGTCAACATGGTGTATTCAAAACCAGCATCCTCTCAAGAGTTACAAGGATTTCAGCCTTGTCTCAAAACCTAAATCAAGGTCTAAAGACCCAAACTAAAGAGATATAAGGACCTCATCCTTGGCTCTAGGTTTATGATAAGTTCCAAGACCGAAACTTTAATTTTTAAGGACTCCAGTGTTTGTTTAAGACTAACAATCACAGGTCTCTAGACCAAAAAAAGACTACAGTCCATAGGTCTAAGCGACCCAAAAATAATAGTCAAAGGTCCAAGGACTCAAAAAATACTAAAAGAATCATCAAGGTTTTCACCTTTGATTCTACCCAAATTGACTAAGGTGTAAGGACCTGAAAAAGTCATCTTGAAGGCTTTTCACGCTTAAGAAAATGTATCTTCAAAAAATCCAAGTATCAGGCACTGATTTAAAAAAAACCTTAAACTTATGCAAAAAATCCCATTTTTTTATTTTTTGGGGGATAAGTGTACAAATGAAAAAATTATCCAAAAAACTCCTTTTTTATAAACTAAAGTGAAAAGCCCAAAGTCCGGAGGTCTTAAGACCCTTATAAGGGCATCGGATTTTAAAATTTTTAAGTCCAAAGGTTGAGCTACCCTTATAAAGACTTCAGATTTAAAACGTACCTATGTCCAGAGGTCTTAGGGCCCTTCTAAGGATGTAAGTTTTAAAATTTATATGTTCGGAGGTTGAAATCCCCTTATAATAACTAAATTTAAAACTTACCTAAGTACGGGTCTTAGAACCCTTATAAGGATGTAAGGTTTAAAATTATTAAGTTGGGAGGTCGAAAGGCCCTTATAAGGACTTCAAGTTTAAAAACTTACCTATGTTCAAAGGTGTTATGACCCTTTATGGGACTTCAGGTTTCAAAAATTCCTAAGTTCATAGGCCTTATGACCCTTTGTGTGACTTCACTTTCAAAATTTCTAAGCCCGGTGGTCTTAGGACCCCAATAAGGAATTTAAATTTTAAACTTTAAAATATATATATTTTTGTGTGTGTGTTGGGGGGGAGGGGTTAGGGCAAGTGTCTATTCAAAATTATGGTCTTCCAATCCTAAAAAAAAATAAGTATTAAGTGTTGAAAGGTTCTAAGATCCAATGGCCCACTACAAGACCTCAATTTCAACTTCGGCAGCTGCACAAGTATATAACAGAGGTATTAATATCCTCACGTATACTTATACAAATTCTCAAATCAATATTCTTTACTTTACTGACAATTCTTTGGATATAAGGGGTAGTATACCTACCAATAGACCTCAGATGATCCCCAGATAGTGCAAAAAATCTTAACAAAGTAAAAACAAAGCATATACGAAGTAAAAACTGAAGAAAAATAAAGTTCCATGATTCCAAAAATTACTTTTATGGATGATGGAGGATATGGATATTACATCAAAGGCCCATATCCCAATGAAGTTAAATTTTTCATACATAAATCCTTCTCAAGTTTGGTGAGCTATGGGGGTTTCCTTCACGAAAGCTTTATGTTCTTTCTTAGAGGGGCTTGACTGAGGTATAAGAAAGGAGTCCTTCTATAAGCATTCTTCTTAAACCAGAGAGATAGAGGTATCACTTATGTTATCACCATTATTTCTCTCCTTACTTGAACCTTCTTCATCAAATTGAGGGATGCCAACAAATAGTCCAGAAACATCCACCTGAAGAAAGATCTCATGGAACTTATCTTTATGAGCCTCAAATACCGAGTATAACTTTTAAAAGAGAAATTTCTTGCAAGGCTCAGACTCGAGGTAAGTATCTAGGTTATTCTTCACATCGTCTCGGATCTTCCCTTAAAGCAATATGTTCTTACCAGGATCTCAGCATAGTCCTTTTGCAGTTCTTGGACATTGTAGGTTAGGAGATCCTTTGCAGCATTAAGATCTTCCACATGCTCTTTTAGAATACCCATATCCTTTTCGCCTTGTAGGAGCCTCTACTGAGAATTTTGAAGTTTAAGGTTTTGAGTCTGAAGTTGCTCTGCCATCACCTTAAGCTCAATCTGGACCAAGGTGTGATCCTCCTCAACCTTGGACAGAGAATCCTGAGCATTAGGTTTTGATCCAACATTATAATTTTTGACCTCAAGCCTGTTCTCTTATTCTGTAAAGAGATCGTCTTTAACTAAAGGTTGTTGATAATTTGGTTCAACTACAGTTAGACTAGATCCCATTTATTGGCCATCTCCATAGCTTTGTGCCACCCTATTTGGCCCTCAACATAATAGTACATCATATCCTTGCTCAAGTATTAAGCCTGAAATAAAAATAAAAATATGAGAATAAAATGCTATGAGAAAAAATCCACTAAAGTAAATGAGGAAGATATGTAAAAGTCCTTCCCTAGTAAGTGAACTAGCTCTCGAGCATTCACAGAGGCCTCTCAGCTTGTCCACCATCTCAGATGAATTTTCCCAACCATCATAAAAAGTGCCTCTTATTATAAGGGATAAGAATTTATCGCCTCAACGAAAGGGTCCTTGGGCTGGACAGGGGCCTCAACATAAATTTTCAAACCGCCCTCTTTTCTAGTAGAAACCATCACTTCCTTCCTTTTGTTCAAGGGATCATACAAATCTTTAGAAACCTTATAGACCAAGGGCTGCAAGTCCCTTGGAATAATAGGATCACTCTAGGATGCATCAGAGGTCCCATCTAACCCGGAGTCTGCTTAGAGTAGGGTAGGGTTTTCATGAGCTTCTACATAGATGCTTTAGTAGGGATAGATCCCATTTTGGTTTCCTCCACCAGTCGAACACCAGGAATTATAAGGTTTACCAAAGTGTTGAACTTCAAATGCTTGGTGGTCTTGGACCAATTCTTCTTACTGACTTCATCCTCAGTAGTGGCTTCCTTGGAAAATCTCTTGGCCATTCTTCGCTCCTCCCATTCATCTACTGGATCAATAAAAAAATTGAGTTAGATATTAAAAAACTCGATATGAGGTAGAAGAGGAAAAGAGAAGCCAAGTTAAATACATGTGGAAAATCATAATTTAGCACAATTGGGTTTTCAGTTGTCGAGAGAACCTCTTTAATCCTAAAAGCAAACTTAACCTTACTTTTAGGATTGTCCTCCTCACCCTCAAAAGCTTTAAGGAATTTAGTGGAGACCTCAGCTTTTGCTTTCCTTTTTTAGGATGCCAAGACAAAGGGCTCATGCTCCAGCGTGTCCCCAACCACGATTTTGGGAACCACATGAACATCGCCAAAATTTAGAGCCTTGGACTTAGGTCCCAACCCGCAGTTGAAAAGACGCTTGACCGTTACAAACATCTCAAAGGGGACAGATGCCAACTTCAAGTCCTCATCCATCCTTCCCACCTTATACTGAGAAGGTTCCACCACTACTATGAACGAATTATTTTGATTAAAAATCACAACATAGGTCTGTGAACAAACTTAGGCATGAAGACAAAAGTAAAATTAAACTTACCCACAATCGGGGAGTACACCAAAGAGTAGGGAATCCAATTAGTTCAATAAGATCTGAGGTGGCCCAAGCTTCGCCCACAAAGAAAAACCTCTCCTTCCTATTATTGGGAGTGTTGTTCTTATCCATAACAAAAATAATTGGGGCCTTAGGATCCAAATAGTTTAATTCTTTATCTTTAAGATTACTTTTCTCTTAAACCTAGTACAACTTGAAGAACTGGAATGGCGAGAGCCATTAGGGATCTCTAAGAGTTGGCTACCAACTAATCAGGGGTTATCCCATGGCCTTCAAGATTATCACCATGGGTAAATTTAAAGGGAACCACACCCCGTATTACTGGAAGCATTTGATAGGCAACTGAGGAACAAGTCCTCTCATTAGGCTTGGCATCCCTCAAGATGATGAAATTCGAAACCTGATATATCCTTTGACTGTCTAGAAGGTCCTACTCATTAACCCTAAGATAGAGTGGGCCCCATCGGGAAAATTGAGGTCCTTCAGCCTTTGATTATCGTAGTGTCAAAAGGAATATACCATGTCAGGAGATGTCTTTAATTCTTAATCCCTTTATCCTCTGTCAGTAGTAGAGAAACGTGAGGGCCAATAGCAAACAGAGGTTTTGGGTTTAAAACTTTCAAAGGGGAGGATATTCTCGGCAGAAATTATGAAAATGAAGAAGGAAGAAGAATTCAAGGTTTTATGTATGGAGGAAAGTTAGCTCGCAAAATGCTAAAGAGAAAAAAATAGAATGAGGTGTGAAGATTCAAGTCAGCCTAAGGAGATTATTTATAGCCCTAGAGGCTTGACACTTCAGCCCCATGGTATATCCCATGAAGTACTCTCAACCTTTTTCTAAATCCTTCCCAATACACCCTTATAATTACGAATCTCAGTGGTTAGATATTTATTGCCCCTTGCAACCTTTTCAAGAAACAACAAAGGGCTATTGATAATACCATATTCACACTTGGTATTTATAAGACTCCCAAACTCCTGGACCTCCCTTAGGCAAGAGCAGACATCGTGAAGCCAACCTTAGACCTCATCCATATTGCCACTCGATCCCCAAGACTTCCACTACACTCAGGAGAAGGCCATGGAACTACATCAGACCCCAGTCGTCACCATTCCTTCACAACATAGAAGATCGTTCCATCATATCTCCTTAACCATTCTCTGAGACATCAACACCAGGGTTTGGACATGTCTAATGACTAGATTAAACCTTGGTCCGAAGAGAACTGACCTCCCAAGGTCACCCAACCCTCATTATGAGGGTGTATTAATGGAGAATAACTAAAGCATAATTTATAATAGTCCTGTAGCTCCCGAGATCGTGGGTCTCTGTCTTTACTTCTGCGATCAATCTAGAGGAGTAGGTGGAATTCAGATAACTATTTTACCTACTACCATCACACAACTACGCATGCATTGAGAGCTCCCATCAACATTTAATTTCATTAATAACAATCTTATACCACCTGCAAAACCTTTAGCCAATACACCACCCCTGATACCGTCAGACCTCTGAGACACCACAACCACATTATAACAGTCCACTCATTCTCTCTGCTAGAGTTGGAATTTAAAAAGAAGGTTGGTAATCGATTCAAGCTAACTAATCTCGAGCATCCTAAGAGATCAATACATTCAGAAGACCGAGAAATCAAAGAACTCAATGTTCCAACACCTATTATCATTCACTCCTTAATTCATACTTTGTCAACCCACTATGGAAAGCCTAAAACTTATAACTTGGACGATTTCTAGTTATCAAACACTTGTATGTCTTATTGATCGCTAGAGCAATACCCATGAACCATTCGAGAAGTCAATCAGTTACTTCCTAAGGTCATTCGAATCACTGATAAAGGATGTAAGGCCTCAGACACTCATGACCAAAGATCACGAGGTCTTTTAGACTGTAATAACTTATTTTCAATTTAATAAATGGGTACAGTATCTTTGACAGGGGATGTAGGACCCCCTCTTGAGGTCCAAACCACTTTAAATCATTGTTTCATACTTTGACACTCCTCTCCTCTTACCCGTATGAGGTTCAGAGACATGTGGGTCTAAAGTTACTTGCGATTTTAACACCCATTAGAGACTATTTAGTATTTTGGAGTTTTATTATAGTTTGTGGATTGAATTTTAATTGGACGCTTTGATACTATCCAATTGTAGTTATTTACATGGTTCAATATTATTATGTTATGGATGACTTTAATTTATTAAGATTTTTATATATCGTTGATGCTGGGAATGATATAAATTTGAAAATGCACATGGATGTCCTTACGGGTCGATAAAATAAATTTATCTCACATTAGTTGTTTCCAATTTTAATCCCTATTAATTATTTATGTAAGGTTAATATAGAAATTAAAATTGGAATCTTATTAAAATAAAGTTAGTACGATGCAAATTAAATAACCATTTTAATTTGTTCCAAGTCAATTTTGTAATTTATCAATTAATTAATGAGATCCAAATTTCATGTGAGGTGATAACAATTAACAATGACGAAAATAAATGCAATCACATAAATAGGGAAACAATCTCCACTACTTGTGTCGATCTCCACTACGACTTTGACTTGATGACCACGATCCTTGGATCTTGGCATTCATCGATCTCTGAAATAGATGCATCTCCTCTAATCTCCATCGTAACTTTGATTCCTGACTCACATGTCTCATAAACGTGCATTGGAGCGCAACCCAGGTTAAACAACTCACCGATCTCGAATCTTAACAAACTTTGATAGCAACCAAATCCAAACCTCCATAGATTTATATTTTAATATGTGAGAAATTATGTTTTATAAAACACCATTAAAATATGTGATTTAATATGCAAAAGGTTTTCTAGAACATGAAAAGATAATAAAATACCAAGAAGTGGGCTTCAGAGATTTTAGGGGTTTTAGGCTCATAAAAGTTCTCTGCAAACTAAAAAGAGGTCTTCAAAATCCTAATCACGAATTAATATTTAAATAGGATTTATAGAATAATTTAAAAGAGTTGTAACAATTTAAAATGCTTTAAATGCTTATTTGACCAATTAATAATGGATCAAACTCGCGGCCGAGCCACTATGACCCATGATAGCGGCTGTGGAAAATTCGTGGTTTGGTTGCAGTTAGCCTAGAGGGCACTGGATGAAAAAGAACTTTTCTTTTAAAATATATTGAGTGACCCCTGTAGACTGTAAATCTATTAGGCAATTTTATAGGTTCCACTAAACGAATCTCATTAAAAATACTGGATACTAAACTCTATAAAAATCTTTTAAAAAATAAAAAAATGTTTTAAAAATGTTTAAAAAATTCACTGAAGTAACATGATTTTTATGTTTCAAAAAATAATCTTTCCCACATGTATTACCTGTTTGTGTTGATTGACATTTGGTGTGATGGATATTTATGATGCATTGATGTCATTGTGTTGACGGTGTAGAATCTTGTTGTGTAGATGATCTTGAGTCAAAATGACAAAAAATTAAACTACATTTTGATCCAAAATTTAGACAACAAGGAGAATTATGTTCTTTCAAATCATTACCTTTTTAAAGTTCGAGACAAAATAAAAATGACAACATAAGAAATTGAGACATCAATCTATTATATTAATTACTACCTAGTCCTTAACCCCCCGAGACTGGATATGAAAAATATGTTTGATCCATCTTAAAAATGTGTTTTAGACCTTGTCACCTACACACATGTACATATACCACGTGACATAGAAAAGATGTAAGATAGATATAAACTAATAAAGACTAGTGAATGAAAAATGTAATGCATTGACATTAAAAGATTACTCACCCAAATATAAAATCTCTCAACAAAAAAATCTTTCCCCCTCAATCTAAAAACTAAATTTCCCCCTTTTTGTCACAAATAGAGAAAGGGGAAAGTGGAAGAAAAAATACGAATACCACAGTATCACACTAAAGCGCCAAACGAAGGATGGATACTTAGGGCTAAACGAAATATATTTCCAAACTTAACTAACCTAAAAACACTAATGACATGATCATGTAAACTTAAAGTGCTCTCTCTCTTTATATATATCATATAAAATATATATATATAACAATTATGATATAATATCTAAAAACGCGAGTCTTTCTAAATCAATGCTCGGATACCACTTGTTGGAGCACGAGGCCCCCAATTTTAATATCTTACACAAAAATTAATTCTATTTCTTTTTAGAGATATGCGGAAGCGAGATGGTTCAGTTAAACACACACAAACACCAAATTTTAATTTCTTTTACAAATTAAAATTAAAATAAAACAAAGTGAAATTAGATTAATCAACAAATAAATACAAATTTAACTTTGACATATTAACTCAACTCAAGTCCTAGAAATTTGCCTAAAATATATTTTCAATATAACCAAATTTTATCAAATTAAAGTAATGACTTGAATTAAATTAACTTTTAATTTTACCCAAAATATTAGTTAGCACCAAACTAAAACAAGTAGTGATTTAAACTAAATTTTATCTTTTTACCTAAGCATGCATCTAAGGTGAATTTTGCAAAAGATAAAATAAGCAAACAACTACGCCGCGATGTATGAGGAAAAACCCACAACGAGAAAAAACCTCGGACGGCCCTAGTATAAAATCCACTAAGTATGGTTTTACAAATACAAGATAGTAAGACTTACAACACTCGACTTGACTCCGTCCAAGCCCTGACGCTCCTTCTTGTACACACCTCTGCCTAGTGAATAACCACGTAACTCCACCATGGTCTCGGAATCCACCGATCGGACTTTTTCTGGTCACCGTCACCCAAACAAGGAGCCTTTATCCAAGTGGGTATGTCACATCAAATAATCTTCTTCTTTGTGGGATGTAGAAGCAAACCCAAACTCTCTTTTATGGTAGAGATGAATCCGATGCCAAATAAACTCTCCAAACAAGATGTATATATATATATAGATAGAAACTTGGCTTAAAACATTGTTTATTGGGTGTAAACTTGGTTTTGTTCTTTGAATGAAACAATTTGAATAACAAACACCAAGGGAAATTTTTATGAAAGAATTAAACTCTCAAGCATTCTCTAGGAGTTGGAAAAAGCTATTCAAAAAATTTTGTTTCCGTAGTCATTAAATTCTGTGAAAGAATAGTGGGAAAGTGCCAAAAAACTGCCAAAAACTGTTCCCGTCGAAATCTCGTTCGAACGACATTTTCGTTTGAACAAACTATCTAACGAGGTTCCAGTGGCAAGTCGTTGCAAAATCTCGTTCTAACGACAATCTCGTTCAAACGAAACACTCTTCGAACAATAATTTCGAATGAATTTTCAGAATGTTTAAAAATTCGATTTTGAGCCTAGAAACTTTATTTTAAAGTTTTAAAGAAACCTTCTGAAAATATACCTCAGTTTAAAATAAAAGTACACCCATTATAAACTTATTCCAAGTCTCCCTATATAGATATAGAAATGCATTCATACCTTTGGAGACTATGGAATATGATGTTGATGACAAAGAAACATAACACTTGAAACTCGAAAATGACGAACCTTTTTAAGTCTTGGCCGTTACGTCTTCAACTCTAGTATGTCATAGGCTTGAAGGATGGCCAAGTATTCTATCCTATGACTCAAACCTTTTTGTCCGGAATTGATCCAAAACAACAAGGGACTCAATTGGAAATTTGTATCCTTACAAATCTCCCCCTTTGTCTATTCCGGGACAAAAACAAAACAAAAATCCTAAAGGGCCGTCAAGCTCTACTAGACTGATAAAAATGTCCCACCCAAAATAAAAATACATGGTTTGACTCAAAACAACCCAAGGATCAATATCTTTGCCGATGATGAAAGTTTCCACTTAGAAGAATTCCTGCACACTTAAGCAAACTATCAAACGCATAGGGAATATCACAATATTAAATGCACTTAAAATAATTACTTCCCCTAAATTAATTCTCCCCTTTATCAAACACATGACCTACTTAGAAAGACGTTTCCCCCTAAGATAAATCTCCCAAAAACTAAGATACGAGTATAATAGGTTTAGATACCATTTCTTCCCCTATCATTCTCCCCTTTTTTGTTCAGGAATAGACAAAGGATAACAAACTAATTTAAACATGATGCTTAGAGTGATAAGAACATGAAATTATATGGGCAACAATAACATAACTAATCCATACAAATGAATACCAACTATGGTGCGAAAACAAATGATACCAAATTGACAAATAAGATTCTAAGCATGTGATATCAAATAATGTACGCAACAAGATAGATACCAATTATGAATTAACGCATAGATGGACTAGAAAGCAAGGCAAAGACAAATAGAATACCTCATATATGAGAACATAATAAATATTATTAACGCACACGCACATATACTAGGTATAAATACCACACATGACACAAAATAAAATAAGCTTTTCACACTCGTATGGAAAAAATGTGTCATATGGAATCAGAAGTGTTGGGGTTTGAACTAATAACAATTAAATTTAGACCCAATCACTTAAAACATGTTCACAGAGTTCTCAATTGATTGCAAACTTCATCACATTTGAATATAACCTCATATGACAATATAAATTGAACTCAATGAACAAACATACACAATGCATACAAGCCTAGACTTTTGATGATTCTACAAACCAATAGAGTCATGACATTGAAAGTACAACTAGGATAAACGGACATTGTGCAAACCGTTGATATACTATCCAATCTCCCTCAATAAGCATATAGAGTTTAATCTTTTGAATGAATAAATCAACTAAAAAAAATAGGCCTTGGCAAATATTTTCTTTTATTTCCATTATTCTTTTAGGCCTTTAGACCACGTATTTCTTTTAGGTCCAAACAAACGGTGGCTTAGTCGCAAAGGATAATATTTTTCCTTTCGGAGACCTTCCCCGTGCACATTTATATATATCTTTTCTCGTCTCACACAAATCTCACATGCAACGAATTTTAACATGCACTAGTCCTCCTAAATCACATAACATGTAGATGACAAGATTGGTAGTAGAATACTTCACAAAGCTCAAATATACATATAAGTTAAAATTTTAAGAGAGCTCGTGCATGTGTGAATTGAGGCATATAAAAATAGAATCCATTATATCAACACAAAATCCAACTACTCCATGTAAGCAGGGTAAAGAACATAATAAGGATTGAAAATTTAAACCAAAAGTTCTAGTCACATGGGAGCGAAAAAGAAGGGATTCAAACACAAGTATATGCCACATAAAGTGTGTCAAACTAAAATACACACAAAAAAAAAATCTTTTTGAGTATTTGAAATTTTTAACCAAAGATAAAAATATTTACTCAAAAGACAAAAAAAAAATCATTTGTATTTTTCATTAATCTTAAATTACTAAAAAGGTAAAACACAAATGATAAACAAAATCTTTTTGTATTTTTCATTTAATGCAAACTAAAATGAAAGAAGTACAATACAAAAGATAAACAAACATCATTATTCTAGCATGTGATTAAGCATGGAGCATAGACTAGAAAATGAATAAGAAGCATACAAATAGCATGATAATATAACATGAAGTACAAAAGCTAAAGTATGCAAACAAAACTAACACATTCAACCTTTAAATTTAGCAAGGTAGGTTTCATGTGAAAGCAAGGGAGAATCAACAAATCTAATATCTAGCGCGTCTAAAAATGATTTCCTAACCCATATAGATGTATATTTAAAATGATGGGATTTGGGAACTAATGAAATGCTAGACATAGACTTCCTAGGGCTTCTTTCAAGATCAAAACAAAATGACATAAGGTGACCTTTCCTACCACAATTGAAGCATGTGTAAACATGAGGGATGTTACCTAAGGTGTGACCTTTTCTAAAGTCCTTGGATAAAGTTAACCCTCTAAAACAAATAATGGTCTTGGCTTTAGCAACGAAAAAATTTGAACTAGATGAACTAGAACCATTACAACTACTACTCAAGTCTTGTAAATCATTTTTTATTTTTAAAATTTTAGACTCAAGTAATAAATTAGACTCCTCAATTTTACGGGACTCCTTCTTTAAATTTTCTATAACTCCTGAAAGGCTATCACGCTCCCCCTCAATGTGAGCAAACTTGTCCCTAAAAGTCTTTTCTCGACAATCACTCTCTTTCTTGGACTTTTCTATAATATTAAAATTGTAATTTATGTCCATGAGCTTTTCACGAAAAATATCTTTTTGAGATAGCAAGGTTTGCAAAAATTCAACTTTAGCTTTAAAACAAGAATTTTCATTTTCAAGAAATTTAATTCTTTTTGCAAATTTCAAATTTAATTCTCTTAACTTTTCATTACGCTTATTAAGCCCATTAAATTCCTCTCGAATAGCAAAAACTTCATTATCATTAGAAAATGACAAATTATCATTAAGACGTTCCATCGAGAGATATAAAAAAATTAGAGTGAGTAAAAAAAATGAACCACCTAAAAAATAGAAGGAGCACAAAAAATATAAAAGCCGAAAAATGGATCTTTGACGCGATAAATTAATGCTCTGGCTCTGATACCAATTTGAAAATGCGAGGCTTTCTAAATCAATGCTCGGATACCACTTGTTGGAGCACTAGGCCCCCAATTTTAAAATCATACGCAAAACGTAATTCAATTTCCTTTTTAGAGATATGCGTAAGCGAGATGGTTCAGTTAAGCATACACAAACACCAAATTTTAATTTCTTTTACGAATTAAAATTAAACAAAGTGAAATTAGAATAATCAACAAATAAATACATATTTCACTTTAACATATTAACTCAACTCAAGTCCTAGAAATTTGCCTAAAATATATTTTCAATATAACCAACTTTTATCAAATTAAAGTAATGGCTTGAATTAAATTAACTTTTAATTTTACCCAAAATATTAGTTAGCACCAAATTAAAACAAGTAGTGATTTAAACCAAATTTTATCTTTTTACCTAAGCATGCATCTAAGGTGAATTTTACAAAAGATAAAATAAACAAACCACTACACCGCGATGTACGAGAAAAAACCCACAAAGGGAAAAAATCTCGGACGACCCTAGCCTCAAATCCACTAAGTACGGTTTTACAAATACAAGACAGTAAGACTTACAACACTCGACTTGACTCCGTCCAAGCCCTCACGCTCCTTCTTTTATAAACCTCTGCCTAGCGAATAACCACGGAACTCCACCGCGGTCTCGGAATCCACCGATCGGACTTTTTCTGGTCACCGTCACCCAAACAAGGAGCCTTTCTCCAAGTGGGTATGTCACAGAAAACAAGCTTATTCTTTGTGGGATGTAGAAGAAAACCCAAACTCTCTTTTACGGTAGAGATAAATCCGGTACCAAACAAACTCTCCAAGCAAGATGTATATATATATAGATAGAAACTTGGATTAAAACATTATTTATTGGGTGTAAACTTGGTTTTGTTCTTTGAATGAAACAATTTGAATAACAAACACCAAGGGAACTTTCTATGAAATAATTAATCTCTCAAACACTTTCTAGGAGTTGGAAAAAGTTCTTCAAAAAATTATGTTCCCGAAGTCATTATATTCTATGAAAGAATAGTGGGACAAAGTAGTGGGAAAGTGCCAAAAAACTGCCACAAACTGTTCCCGCCGAAATCTCGTTCGAACGAACTATCTAACGAGGTTCCAGTGGCAAGTCATTGGCAAATCTCATTTGAATGACATTCTCGTTCGAACGAAAAACTCGTTCGAACGACAATTTCGAACGAACTGTCAGAATGTTTAAAAATTCGATTTTGAGCCCATAAACTTTATTTTAAAGTTTTAAAGAAACCTTCTGAAAATAAATCTCAGTTTTAAATAAAAGTACACCCAATATAAACTTATTCCAAGTCTCCCTATATAGATATAGAAATGCCTTCATACCTTTGGAGACTATTGAATGTGATGTTGATGATGTAAAAACGTAACGCTTGAAACTCGACAATGATGAACCTTTATAAGTCTTAGCCGCTACGTCTTCAACTCTAGTATGTCATAGGCTTGAAGGATGGTCAAGTATTCTATCCTATGACTCAAACGTTTTTGTCCAGAATTGAGCCAAAACAATAAGGGACTCAATTGGAAATTTGTGTCCTTACAATATCATTTATAATTGTATATTTATTTAAGTACAACAGATTCAAATTTCAATTTATAAACACAAAACAATAAAATGACATAAACACGAGTGGTTCCTTAATGTGAGATTAATATCCAAAATTGGTAACTCCACACAAGATATCTAATATGAAAGAGAATGATATTAAAACTCGAAAAATAAATTACCCCACCCATATCTTACAAGCACCCAAGGTTCAACCCATAGTTGAACACACAAAAAGTCAACCATATCTAAAAAGTTAAAGTTTATAGAGGGTTCAAGCCAATTAAGATCTAAAGTTAACATACGGAAATTTAAGTAAGTCAATAAGACCATACAAATATTGTAGATGAAATAAGTGCATATGCAATGGTATTCAACTTATATCCCCATCAAAAGGGCACTTTTTAAATATTTTTCCTTCCATTTTTTGAGAGTATACATTAGTGTAGATATTTTATTTTTTCTTCTCTCTCACGGCCATATATATAAGTATTTTGTCTAGTGGAGTTTCACCATACTTTGGACATCACTTCCAATTGCACCCTCATCATTTTTACATTAATCCTCACATGTAATGATTCTTATGTGTGCAATTTTAAAAATCTAGTAAATAAAATATGTGACCTGATTGAATGCAAACACATGAAATGTAAAACATTTTGTATCAAAATTGAGGATATATCCCAGTTCAAGTCGTATAAGTGTGCTCGGCATGACAATGACTACTACATATGCAACACGAGTTATTCCTAATGGACTACTACATGAAATATAAAACATTTTGGATCAAAATTGAGGATATATCCTAGTTCAAGTCGTATAAATGTGTGTGGCATGACAATGACTACTACATATGCAACACGAGTTATTCTTAATAGACTCCTCAAAGGTTAAGTAAAACATAGCTAAATCTTGTCCACCCTCCTAAAAATCTAATTAATAATAGGATATAAGATAACATGACGTATTCCCAAATATTTTCAATCATATCAAAAACATTTTCTATCCACAAAAATAAAAAAGTTAAACTCTTTTGCATTTGCATAAATTTTTTAAGGCAAAAAAAATCTTTTCGGTTTTTTCTTTAAGTAACTAAAGAAAACAAAAATATTTTTATACTTTTCATTTATAAAACCAAAATAAATTAAAAAATTTTAAAAAATAAAGTACATATAGTGTATAACTAGGTTGGACATACATAGGATGCAATCGATGTAAAAAAAATCTTAATGTGAATGCAGGGCTATATGGAATTACTTGTATCAATATAAAGCCCAAGTTAAATATTCCTAAGCATGAAGTCAAACCAAACCAAATAGAAGAAGATTTGAGGAAAATTTCCTTTCGGGAAAAATCTATACTTCAGCATTGTAAAAGAGTTTTACAGACTCCTACTTAGAGCTCCAATAAGTATAATGTACAAGGTCTTCAAATATTTGATAGAAAGTGATGCAGTCCAGTACCACACATACAAAGCAACTCTTCCCTCGGTATCCACTGATCAGCCTCAAGATGCGGAATTATTTCTTCTTCAGTAGAATCGCAACTCTATAATTAGCTGTAGAGAAAACTCTACAAGAGTTTGATCTAGTGTATGGAAATTGGGTTTGACAGAACTCAAGAAATCATATTTAGAAAAAAAAAGTGTTTCCATAAAACAAAGTGAAGAAAACTTTTGGTGCTGGTATTGCAATTGACTTTTGGTAAAGAGTTGTATAAAACAAGCCCAAAGAATCTCTTTATAAAAAATAAAATTTTCAAGATGGCGAGTTCATTCGAACGAAAATTGGACTTCGTTCGAATGAAAAACTATAGTTTTGTTCAAACGAGGTTCAATCTCGTTTTAACGAAAGGCTTAACTCATTCGAACGAGCATCCAATGGACTTTCAATGAGATTTGTTTTGTCAAACAGAGACCACTCATTAGAAGCTTGTTAGAAGTTTGTTCTAATGACGTAAGCACTTCATTCCAAAGAAATTCAACTGGGTTCAAATGAGAACCATGTCTCATTCTAATGAGATGAAAATCTGGTTCCAACGGACAAAAAATAAAAATAAAATTATTTGTATAAAAATTGCGTCGAGTAAAATAATCGTCCCATAATATATTTAATTGAGAAATAATCAAAACCTCAAATTCATATACCTCCATAAATTTTGTGACGATTCCAATGGTTTGAATTTTAAAAACGATGTTCGGTCACTAACATGTCTTCAACGAACATGGAAGCATATGCGAATGCAGAGTCTGGTTTGTAAGGGGATACACCAAAATATCTAAACTATGAGAAATTATAATTTTTTTCTCTTACAGCTAACTTAAAAAGATAAAAGGCTCAAATGGCATTAGTATTGGGATGAGCTACCTCATCCTTGTTCTTCCTTTTACTATGCACAGTCCTTCGCGTACAAATATCTTATTGGGGAGGATAAGACCACTTTAACTCACCCATTAGTTGTTGGAAAGTCTTAACTAGGTATTCAACATATTCATGTAAATTTTCAATCATGCCAAAATGTGGATTAAGAGATCTACCTATATCTTCCTCTAACCAGAAATAATACTCCTTAAGGCATCTCTTCATTTTACAATAAGTGCAAAAATATAGTTGAGGGATAATCAACTTCGTTGGCAATAGGAAATGTATAGGTAGGGGATGAGTTAGTGACAACTTTGGACCTTAGGCAATGTTCACCTTGAATTTTAGGATAAACTCTAAAGTATTATCATGACCAGGGACGGTCTTATCATTTGAGGATAGAGTTGGTTCCAAAAGAATATTCTCAAGTTTTAAAGATTTATCCTCAACGTTAACCACAATTTATAAAGGCACCTATAGGTATTTCTTTACCCTAGAATTTTCTTCTCAAGTAACTTTTGAGTCTAGAACGTCTCAAGTAATGCTCTCTTTAGGATAACGACCATCTAGTGTATTTTGTCTCTATCTTTATCCCATTTTTTAAGCTTCTCAATAAGAGTAACCTCACGTGACTAAAAATCGACCAAAAGTGTCTCTATCTCCCAAAGGATACAAATATCTTCCTTATATGTCTTAAGATTGGATGCTTCTTTAAGATTTGCCTTATCTAATTAAAAATCCATCTCATAAAGCTCTAAGTAAGCCTTTTCGATGTCATAATCATCCTCTCCATTTGTTTCTAAGGTGTTCTCATCATGGGAGAAAAAAATGGGATTTATTTCCAACTTCCTTAACCTTATCTTCAATAAATGATGATTCAAGACTAGCTTCATCTAAGTCCAAAGTGGCAGAAAAATAATGGTCACGGGGCGACTCATTGTGATCAGATTCTGACTCACTATCATGACGGGTGATATTTAATTCCTTTTTCTTACCATCACGTTTTAGTTTTATGGGACACTCAAACGACCTATGGCCTACACCCCCACAATCTTAACACCCACTTGAATCCTTATCATTCTTATCCTGACTTCTCTAAGATTCTCAACCTAATTTTTTTAATGTTTCTCAAAATTTTTTGATTTAAAAATATTAGTTTTATTGTTGAGAAAGTTTCTTATTTTTTAACCAAAAGGGTAAAATATTATTTCTCTTCATATTCATCGTCAGACTCAGTTGCATCTGCCTTATGGGACTTAAGAGTTATGCGCTTTTCCTTTTTTTTTTGTGTGTGTGTGTGTCTGGGGGGGGGGGGGGGGGGTTATAATTTTCTAACTTAAAAGTTGGGAGCGAGCGTATGATATACTCAACCTTCAGCCTATCGATGTTATCTAAAACATTTAAGGTCATGAAGACCTAAAAATTTTACGTGCTACCTTAACATTCAAAATTTTCTCCCTAAATTAATATATGGGTTCACAATATCAGATAATTTAGCGAAAAATGCACCAAAAGTATCGTTTTCTTGCATATATAATGCCTCAAATCGAGTGGTAAGATTTTGAATCTTTGAAACATATATGGTATCGATATCCTCATGGGTAGCTTCGAGTATCTCCCATGCCTCCTTAGACGTTTCACACGTCATAATTCAACGGATTTCCTCTGGTGTAACCTCATAAAATAAAGCATTAATCCCTCAAGAATTGTAGTTACATAACCTATGGTTATCTTCACTCCAACTCTCTATAGGTTTAATGACAATTATGTCTCCTACCTTAGTTGTGGGATGTGTCCACCCCTAATCTACGGCTAACTAAACCCGCTCATCAAGGGAATTAAGAGAAAATTTCATGCATGCCTTTTAATGCGCGTAATTAGACCCATTAAATAATGGCCATCTAGAAAAGATTGACCCTCCATTGAAAAACTTCTCGAATTCATACCTAAGTAAAAATAGACCCCCGCTCTGATATCAATTTGAAAACGCACAAGGGTTTCCCTTTGAGTTGATAAAATAAATTAATCTCAAATAAATTATTTATAATTTTAATCTCGATTAATTATTTATCCAAAGTCAATACATCAGTTCAAATTTGAATTTCATTAAAATAAATTAAATATAATGAAAATTAAAAAACAGGTTTAATTTGTTCCTAATCAAACGATTTTATATTTTACCATTTAATTAATCAACTCCAAATTTTATATGAGGTTATAATACCCCGTATTTTTATGGCTTTTAATTATGAGTTTAATGAAATAAAATTGCTTTTAATTATGGGATTAATTAAATTAATTTGAGATAATTAATTGGAAATTAATCCGGATTTAAATACTAGCGAGTCGAGAGTTGGTATTTGATTATGATAATAATGTTGAATATTACTGAGTGAATATGGTAATATATGATTATGAATTTATTAATATTATCTTGAGTTAAAAATACGGCAGTTTCGGTAATTAAGTTGGGACGCGCATGTCAGTCGCGTCATAAATCAATTTGAATGAATTTAAAAGTGAATTACATTTTTATCATCTGTATTATCATTTTGAGTGCGCCAACGTGTCCGGAAGGGCCAAAATAGTCAGAAAACACTAGTCGGGGTTTAGTTTGGGCCCCAGGGGATTTTTAGGCCTAACCGGCAACCAAGGAGGGTATTTTAGTCATTCATATTTTTGGTAAATAGTTGTAACAACCCGTCCTTTTTGGAGACCATTAAATTCCATAATTGGATATAAATTGGAATTTGGAGAATTTCTCGAAATAGTGATTTTTGGGATTTTCGAGGATTTAATAATTTTCGAAGGGTGTTATAAATTATTTTGGGACTATATAGGTCGAAATAATTTAATTATATGTCGCCGTGGAGTATTGCGACAAAAGAGGTAAGATTTTGAGTAGAGAACCCGCATTTATTTATTTTGGGTTGGAATAGTGATTTGCGGTCAAATACCGGGAATTTCGACTGCGCCATAATTCTTGGAATGTCCAAGATAGTCGGAAAAGAGTGTCCGATTGTCGAAAGTGAGTTTCGGGTAATTTTAGAAGTAAAAATAACTCGTAATTGGGTAAACGAGTCGTTTTTGGGTTTTAAGGGATTAAAACCCTTTTCTCTTATAAAAAGAAAGAGAAAGGGAAAGAAAAGAAAAGAGAAGAGAGAAAAGAGAGAGGAAGGAAGAAAGTGGAGAGAAAAAGGGAGATTTGGGCCAAACTCCGCCGGATTCGACTCGAGGTCGTCGGATTTTATCCACGAGGCAAGTGTTTACTTGCTTTATTTACTTTTGTGCATTAATCTCATATCATAGTTGGTAAAAATATGATTTTGGGGTTAGAACCCTTAAAATAAATTGGGTAAAAGTTGATTATGAGTTTACACATTGATGTAGTGTAAACTCTTAATGATTTCTAGTATTAAAACCATGTTAATGGAGTAATAGATGGAATTGAAATGGGAGAAATGTCAAATCTAGGGTTTGGGGTTTTAAGATTCAAAAACTCAGAGAAATGATTTAATACCCCGAAATAATTGATGTGTTAGTTGTAAAACATAGATTAGATGTTTATTGAGTTGTTGGGTGAGGTTAGAAACAACAAAAATGGACAAAAATGGAGTTTGAGATTTTGGGAGAGATAATGAATAGTAACCCGCAGCCTTTGGGGTCATTTTCGGCCAAGAATATAAATGATTTAGCTTTCGGCCAAAGCACGAAAGTTGTAGATCTTTTCGATACGGTCGCGTGGGCGCCAACCGCGTATTTTTCTGATTTTTTCTTGATTTGATATGATTTTTACAAGATGACAGCTCCCGGTTGAAAGTACCAACTCGGAAATCAAATCGGGAATTGGAAAAATAAAGGCTAGAAATTATTGTGTAGATGTTTGGGATGATTTTTGGTGTAGAGTAGAAACCATGAAAATGAATTTGGATTGGTTTTTGGGTATTTTGGAGTTTGAGAAATCGCCTAAACTGTGACCCTCGAACAGGCCGAATCGATTCGGGTACAGGCCGAATCGATTCGCCTAAGGGGAATTGGGTTTCTGCAATGGGCCGAATCGATTCGGGTACAGACCGAATCGATTCGCTATTTACAGACCTGTTTGCAGAATACTTTCCGAAACGATTCGGATTGGGAACCGAATCGATTCGCCCATCCGAATCGATTCGCTAAAGGGGCGAATCGATTCGCTTAGGCCAGAATTTCTAGTTTTCTCCCTTTAAGAGTATGGGGAGTTGAATTACCATTTGGGATTTTTATGGGGATTCCTAAATAAGGGTTTTGAGGATAAATAAACCTTTAAGAGATGATTGAGGTAATTAGTATTGAACAAAGTAAAGAAATACTTTGGGTTTAGTATCATGCTTATATGAAAGCATGATTATGATTCCTCGAGGGAATCTTTGGGATTAATGGTCATCGCTTTATATAGTTGGCAAATATGGCCATTTATGTATATTCAAGGATGAATATAGGGTATATGTATATACTATGTGATTAAAGTATATATGATGTGATGAAAATGATTTTGGAAATATTATATAAATGTTTTCAAAATGGAAAGACAAATGATTTTCATAAATAATAAAAATGAGGATACACACCTCTCTAAATCGCTATCATAAGGGAAGTTGCGTTCGTATGGTGAAGCCCCCTGGCTAATGATGCAGGGTGGATATAGTCCTATAGGCCATGTGAGCGTTTGTTGTTATATTTTCTGCGCTGGTTAGGAGATTCCGGGTGTGGTCTTGACTATCCCGCAAGCACATGGTCGCTTCCCGACGTCTTTCGATATAGGATCCCAGGTTGTCTTGGAGGCCCTGGAAGATGATAGCCATTTAGGGGCGCGCACAGTGGAGAAATCCGGACGGGCGGTCTTAGAACGCGTTTATTAAAGCAGTTCATAATAATGGATTTGCTTTAATTACATTTCCTGGATATAGGAAGGGAAATGGGTTATATATAAATTGGCTTCGGTAACACTTCCCGGATGGAAGAAGGGATGTGGAAGCATATGTTATGATCAAAGCATTTTTATGATAATGAAAATGGCTTTGAATACATTTCCTGAATATAAAAAGGGAAATGGGATATTTTGAAAAGGAAAAGCATTTTTATGCTAATAAAATTGGCTTTCAAAAAGTATATGGTTTGTTAAAGCAATTCATGATAATGAATTGGCTTTTATAAATACATTTCCTGGATATGAGAAGGGAAATGGAAGTTTTTGAAATGAAAAGGATAAGTATTTATAAATACTTTATATCAAGTAATCCTCAGTCCGGGAGATATTTATATTATCCGGAAGTATATTGTAGATGTATGTATATGTATAAATTGGGTGCCGAGGGTCTAATGAATCCCGACGATCGACCGTGCCGCATAGTAGTGTATCGGGGGGGTTCCTTGTTTGGATTTCGCTTCGTGAGATACCCCACGCACGAATATGGCACTGTGTTGAGACTGGGGAGAAGTTTAATCCTTAGTGCTCTTATATCATTAAATGTTTATGGTACATATATATTATATATCTTTCTGTACTGAGGGACTGGCGGATCTCAAAGATCGACCTTGCTGCATAGTAGTGTATCAGGGGGGTTCCTTGTTTGGATTTCGCTTCGCGAGATACCCCACGCACGAACATGGCATAGCGTCGAGATTAAAGTGAAGTTAGCCCTTAGTACATCTATTTGACTATCTAGGTTAGATAGTGGTTGGGTATTAGACTAGTTTAGCAGGGTAGCTTGACTAGGATGTTTTTCGGGATGCGCTAGGTGTGCACTGTTAGAGGAGAGGTGAGGGGTATCTCATGGGAGTGCGATACCAATTTAAATATGAGATAAAACTATTTTTCTAAAAATAAAGCATTTATGCACTTGCAAAATATTTTCAAAACATTCGGGCTCTGACCCGTTTGTCTACTCTCGTTTCCTTCTCTATACTATATATATATAGGTGTCCAGACACAGGGACGCCTGGATGGAACTTCCTTCGAGTCAGACGTCTGCTGCAGCAGCTGTGGATGCTTGCAGGACTTTCGGTAGACGCTTCCCTTCTTGTACTCTAGATAGGAGGTACTGTATACACATTCGGGCCAATGGTCCAACTGCATTTATTTATTCTTTTAGAGCATTCGATATGGTTGTATATTTGGACCGAGTGTTCGGTTATTTTAGTTCCTTTCATTTCCATTTCAGTTCATTACGCATTTAATTGTGAATGTTTTAATTTGTGCGCTAAAAAAGAGTAGTTAGATAAAAGTTTTTAACGGCCACCTAATAGGATATTAGTAATTAAATGGATTTTCGACAGTGATGTTAAGGATGATCCATTTGTGACTCCTGTTTTAATTTAATATTGGAGTTATCGCCCGGTATCTTATTAGGCGGGTTGTTACAATAGTGACCTACGAAATTTAGGTTTTATTTATCAGCCAGCACTTACGGTTATTAGGGCCATTATTTTTTAAACACAAGAGAGAGTAACGTGAGAAGAAAGAAAGGGTTTTAAGAGAGATCTAAGGGTTTCCAAGGCAAAACAACCACCGCACACCACCACCATTGCCGAATTTGTGATCGGGAAGAGAGGGAGAACCAACCAATACCGTCATCAACGGATCAGAACTTCTAAACAGAGGTAAGTGATTTATCTTGCAAATATTCAGAGCATATATTTTACATAATAGTGTAGATTTGAAGATTCATCATGAACAATGAAATAAATTGTGAAATGGGAGAATTAAACATTGAATCTGGGTAGGGTTGCATGTAGTTAAAACTTCTGGCCATATATTAGATATGAAATCATGCTTCATGTGTAGGGAAGTACAAAATTTAATTAGGATTTATGACGTTCTTGAAGAAATTTTAAAGAACCAGGTTTAGAGGAATAATTATAACTTTTGATCCAAGAAACTGTTAATTGATGATGATTTAATGATTCTAAAAAACATTAGAAATTATGTAAACATGTTGATATGATGATTAGTATACTTGGTTG
The DNA here is from genome assembly GCA_949130495.1 of Sambucus nigra. Classification (NCBI taxonomy): domain Eukaryota; kingdom Viridiplantae; phylum Streptophyta; class Magnoliopsida; order Dipsacales; family Adoxaceae; genus Sambucus; species Sambucus nigra. Next base: position 78,362,157 of record OX422208.1, read on the forward strand.
GGAGTTTGGGACATTGTAATGAAGAATTAGAGGTTTAAAAAGAGGAAACCCGTAACTGTTTAAGGAAATTCTGGGCAAATACCTGCTTGATCGATTGATCTCCTCAAGAATGTCGATCGATCGACCTCTTTTGATTTTTGGTAATTGTTTTCCTTTAAGGTTTAATGAAAATCCCAAAGCCGTTAATGATTCTTAGGGTGATTAATATAATATTGTGGGACTTCGTTAAGGTTAGTGGGGTCTTAGTTATTGCCCGAAAAATGTTATAACTTATGGGATCGAATGTTATACTTACAAGTGGTTATCGAGTGAGGACGGTTTGGAATATTTTAATTTGGGACTGAAATTGGAATGAAAGATAATGTAAGGTTAGGAACCGTAGCATAGGGATTTTAAATTACTGAGATAACCTTAGCAACAAATGGGAGACCTAGTATCCACTTGGGATAGGTATAGGTACCCGAATCCGTATGACGAGAGTTGTCGCGTTAAATAAATATTACGTAGAATATTCAGAACGTAAATATTGAGAGTGAGACTTAATATATAGGGAAGAAGTATACCTATATTGAAATTGTATATATACAGGTTGTGTGATTTCCTAGTAATGGATTATTGTGAGTATAACATACCTACCATACTTTCTATCACGGGAGGTCGTTCGTAAGAGGACTGTCTGGTCTCTGTGTGCCTTCGGGGTGGAGGGACTTTAGATTGATACCTCAGAACATAGGACTTAGAAGGGATTATCGCTGAATGGATAAGTCTGTTGACCTTGGGAGCATAGGTATGTGCATGACCCATGTGTATGTGAACTATGTTCGCCTCCAATATGTGTGATTTGTATTGATTCGGTTCCTGAGAGATTCGAAACTCGTGATCCTCGTGTATATGATGTACTGGGATTTGATAGTAGAGTATACGCACCGCAGCTCAGCCTAAGGGTGCCGTATTTGTATATACATATAGATACTGAGGTTGATACAAATATATGCTTATGATTGTTCTACTGTATTTCTTGGTAGATGTATTAGAATGAGATTCTAAAATGATGATCAAATGGGGGAACTAAATTTGAGTAGTAAACTATGTGAAATTGGCTAATGAAATGCAAAGTGTGCTAGCATGTATCAATTGGGAATAAAAGAGTAAACATGTAAGGTAGTCAGATTGGAGAAAATATTTATATAGACTAGTTAGACTCAGTAGTGTGACTAGGTGGGCTAATAAAATTATTCGTTAGGCGTGCACACTAGTTTAGGGGTGAGATTCTCAAGAGAGGGCACGTGACTAACATTTTTATAATACGTGTTGTTTAATTGTAATTTAAATACTTGCTATATTTTTAAACTATTCACCTCAGGCTCTGACCCGTTTGCTTTCAAATCTATTTTCTTGTAAAACCTTTTAGGTGCCCAGCCACAGGGATGCCAAACATAGGAGTTTCATTATATTAACGCGCTGTAGCTGCTGTGGAAGTTACAGGATCTCGGTATTAGACGCCTCCACATTCTTCACTTGATTCTATTCAGGGTTACTCATCGGTTAGGGCATGTCACCCATTTCCATTTAGAGATAGCATTCTCAGACTTTCAGTTTTATTTCAGATATTGGTTTATTTATTCAGACTCTTGTATCGGGATTTTATTTTACTTTGGTATTATTATTGGAGTGTTTACTCCAGACTCAGTTTATTTCATTTCGTTGGCTATTCATATGAGATTGTTTATGCGATTGTTGGATGATGATTTAATTGCTTGGTTAATTGTTAACTTCATTAATAAAATTTGGCATCTCTCTTTTTAAATATTAGGTGGCTAGTATTCAATTAAATGTTTTCGACAGTGATACTAAGACTGAACCAACTTGATATTATATATTAATTTCATAAAGGAGTAGCTATCCGGTATTTTATTAGGCGGGGTGTCACATGTGGTATCAGAGCATCAGGTTCTAGTGTCCTTTAGGATCTGTGCGGCTTATTATGCTTCCAACAGAGCTTTCTTTGATATAGAGCCCTATGTTTAGGACTGTTAATTTCTTTGATGAGATTTCTTTCTCCTGCTATAATGTATATGATGGTGAATCTTAATTTCATTCGAGTGTGTTCACGTGCCAAACCATGTAGTAATTCAGGCGATGGCAATTGGGAGGACAGCAGAAGGCAAAGCTCAGGTGGAGTTATAGGGTATATTCAAGAATGATGACCGTAGTTGAGGTCACCCCTATTATGGCATGAAAATCCAGGATGGTAAAGATGACCTAGACACAATATAGGACTTTCAGGGACTGCTATAGTAGAAAGTGGAGTCAAATTAGACTCACCTAACAAGGTTGAATTGGGAGAGTGTCAGATAAAACAATGAAGAGAACCAGCAGTGGACATTGTAGGAATGCGAAGATCGTGCGTGCTAGCCAATGAAGGTAAAATATCCGAAGTCTTGGGCATATGTCGGAGTGTGGTTAACCGGAAGTGAAATTTGGGGTAAGAATTTTCTCGGCTCGTTGGAGAAAAGTCATAAAGGTAGGAGTCAACCACCACTTTTATAAGTGGAATGTTGTGTCAATATAAGGATCTTAGGTATTGTTTAACCGCAAGTTCCTTCATCAGATGTTTAGGATAAGATGTGAACTTTGTTTTGAACTTTTACCAGAGGTCCAGACAGAGGTCCCTTTATGATAGGGAATTTAATTAATTAGCGAATCTTGCACCGGATGGAGTAGGTACATTGGAGAAGAGGATTTTAAAGTGGAAAATTAACTCATAAAAAGAGTTGCTAGCACTTATAGGGAATTCTGCTTGGATGGGCAATGCAGAAGGTAACAATGTCGCGTTTTGTCAACATGGATGTTAACACTTCATTGTGCGGAAAGCTTCAAGAATCGGAGAATTTAGTCAGAGAGTAAGACTGGTGAAACGGTGTTAGTGAAGCACAACAAGGGGGAGACCCATTAGGGGACCCATTTAAACGATTTGGATAGCTAAATTTTTACTAAGCAATGGTGAATTCATTAAGGGCTGTTGAAGCTAGTAGAATGTTCCTTAGGGCCATCAAAGCTAAAGGAACATCGGAGTTATCCATCAGAGTCGATACTACCAAAGTCCAATGAAGGACAACCCTAACATGGTCAGTATGATCGGAGATAAGCGGAGTATGTGTAGAGGTATTTTATGGGAGTGAAACCCCATGCGTTAAATTTTCTCGAAGTGAGTAAAGGGATAAGGATATGATGCCGAGCAAAGGCAATAGTTATTGTAATTTTCAGTTTGGTTCGGAGAGGTGTGTTATATCCAAGGACCATTTAAGCAACCAGTGCAATTGGCAAGGTAGAAGCATAAATTGTATACTTAGATGATGAGGCGTATTTTATGTGACACGAATGAGTTACTACATTTTTATCATTTCTATATTCGCATTAGAGACGAGTTTAGTGCGTATAGCGACAATGTTATTATTTACGTGGATATTTTTCCTTGGTATAGAGAGTTCACCTTTAATGTATCCGCGAAGGATGAATGGGTGTATTAATAGTGGTATATACTTTATTGATATTACTCATTTTTGTGATATGTTATACGAGTATGATATTATCCTGATTGAGGTTTTATAGTAATGGTTAAACCGATAGTGTGCGGATATTTCAAGTCTATTAGGGTTACTACCTCTGTGTAGGATGTTCTGTTATAACAAAACCTCACCTGCAAGAGGGTCGGGCTCACACACACACACACACACACACACACACACACACACACACACACACACACACACACACATATATATATATATATATATATATATATATATATATATATATATATATATATGTAGGGACTTTATTTACATGATTCAAAGTGTATTGAGTTTACTGTTCTGTGGAAAGATTTAGCTTGTTATTATGTTTAACGCTCAGCCCTAGGTAATAGGAAGAGCGCATTGTTATATCACCCTTTAGAGACGTGGGAGTTAAGACTCATAGCTGTATGTCTGGGGACAGGATTTTGAGAGCCCTGATTATATGTTCACGATGTTTATGGAATGTGATTTCCACCAATGTTAAGTGATAGTGTATTTCGGAAAAAGTTCCTTGTTTAAGTATAATTGTGGAAGGAGATGTAACTTTGTTGTCAAGAGACGGGAATATAGGGATACATGTTATGGACTGAGGGACTAACGGATTTTGATGACCGACAATGCTAAGTAGTAATGTATCGAGGGGTTCCTTGTTTGGATTTCTCTTTACGAGACATCCCACGCATGAAACTTAGCGTAAGGTTGGTAGTAGGGAGATGTTTGGCCATTCGTCCATGAGTTCGTTACCTCGGTTGTTAGGGAAGTATGTAGTTATAACTGAAAGTTAAAAGGTAAATTACGATATAAGTCCAGTAGAGCCAGTTGTATGGTGAGGAAGTACTGAAAATTTTATTTTATTCTGGCGGGTTGAAGGATTGATTGATGTTTAGGAGCATTTAGAATTTCAAAATCGGGGGTGATTGAGAACGCCCAAGTGGTATAGCCACGTTGCGAATGCAGGGGCGATAAAGAGTTTGGAGTACGTATGAAGCGTATATGATGTTTAAACCTGTATGCACGGTTTATAGGGGGTGTAGACACCTTGGTTTGCTGATGTGATAATCGCCGAAAGAAGAGACATAGAGATGGGTGCAATTTATGTTTGTGGGGATAATTGTAACACCCCGTATTTTTGGTACATTTAAAATTTAATTAATTCGGAAATTCTAAATTACTAGTGTGTTGTAATTTAATGAATTAATTATGGTAAAACAATATATAAATATTAATCTGGGATTGAATGGTTAATATTTAGGGAAATTTAATTACTAAGTGAATAGTAATAATGTAATTACGTCGTTTCGAGTATTAATGACGAGGTATGTACTTATCACATCCGGAAGTCGGTATAGACTATATTGGGTGGGGGATAAGTATTTTCATAAATTGATTCGGATGCAAATTCTGAGTGTACAGTTGAGTCCGGATGGGCTGAGATAGTCGGAAAAGTGTACCCGGGGGTAGTAAACGGGTCACGGGACGTTTTTAGACATAGTCGGGCCCACTCGGGGGCATTTAGGTCACTTGGGCTTGGCCCATTAGTCAAAAAACGGGAATTGGGTATTTCACATGATAAAAAGAAGTAAGGGCATGACTGAGTTTAATTAGAGAAAAGAAATTAAGGGTTAGAAAACCCTAACAGCAGCCAAAGCCATTTGGGGATCTCAAAAGAACCAACTAAGGTCATCTTCAACCTTGGAGTCCATCTCAAATTCAGACACTACGAAACCTAAAGCAAGTGAATAACTTGCAATATCATTAAATCTGTCTTTCAATTCATATTTGCGTGATGTATTGAATTAAAATTCGTTTTGGGGTTTCATGGCATAAACATGGGGTTTTGATAATACAAAAGAAAACATTAATCTGATTTGCCAGAATTTATGAGGACTTCTGTAAAATCTGATATTGGAACATTGATGTGTATCTATTAGAATGATACCCAGATAAATTAGAACGAGTTTGATGAAGAAATTTGGAGTGTAAATGTGTTTAAGGATAAAGATAGATTTTTCCCCAAAATTATGAATCAGTAGTTTATGGACGAATTGATGATTGTTGTGGACTTTCTGGGGAATCCTAATAAGGTTTCTAATATGTACTCGTGTTAAGAAGGCATAAAATTCATGTTAGAAGAGATTAGGGTTTAAGAAAATCCGTCCATGGTTGCCCTGTCTTCGCGAAGAACACGAAGACCTGTTCGATCGATCGATCGACGGTCTGGGGTCGATCGATCGACGGTCGCCAGATTTTGACAGTTTCGCCAGTTAGTTATATAAGAGGGGAAATTCATATAAAAATCTTATGTAATTAATTATTGAGAAATTAAATACATGAGTTTAAATCTAATTAATGGTAGATAAATTAATTAGGGTTTGAGGCTAATAAATTAGAGTCGGGAATTTTGACTCGGGTAAATTTATTTTGGGCTACGAGAGTAAGTCCAAATTTATGGTGGGGGCGACACCAAAAATAACTTAATTAATTAAGGTGCAATTTAATTAATATTTAGAGTTGGACCATAAACTCTTAATAATTTTAATAGGCTTATGTTACGGATTTAGCGAACGGTATAGCCGGGACTTTTATATTTATATATATACGGAGGCGATAGTATATATATATGTGGTGTGCACAATTAATATCAGTGATTAGATATGTTATACTATAGTGCTATAGGGGGAGGTTGCGCGTAGTGGATGAATCCCCTAGCTTGAGGAGTAGGGTGAGTATATTCCCGAGGTCATAGCGTCCATTATATGGGTGAGGGACATCTCACTTTCAGGGAAGGAATATGACCGCCTCCAATTATTTATTTTTATCAAGTTGGTGTGACATTCTGACTTGGGATAACTAGGCTATGTGATTGTACCTAGTAAGATAGCACTTTATAGAATTTACCTTCTGTGAGTATTTTACTCGGGTGGATGCAAGTTGTTAAATATATTACAGTATGATTGTGAATGCTGAAATATGATTATAAGTATATAATTGGATGATTAATTATATACGGGTTATTAATGAAAAATATGAGTTAATTCACATGTATGACAGGTTTAGAAGTTATATGAATTTAAATGATTTAATTAAGTTGATGTTACTAATAACTTAAAAATCGTAATCACTACATACTCAGTTAGAGTAGGGTGGGTATAAAGGCACTTTGTTAATTATCTAGTCATGAGATGAATAACTAGGTAATTTAATTAAAGCGTTAGTAGCGTACATTAGAGGAGGGGTAAGGAAGTCCTCAAGAGAGTGCGATACTAACTAAAATATGAAGAGCATGCATATTTATTTATTACTGCAAGTTAATCATTTGTTAAATGTTTTTCAAATGTTTTTGGGTACTAACCCTTGCTATAAAAACTTTTAAAAACCCTTTTAGGTGTCCAGCCACAGGGACGCCAGCCTTGACTCAATTCCAGGGATCCGTTGCTGCAGCATATGTGGATGTTGCGGGGCTTTGATAGACGCCTCATTCTTCATTCTTAATGTAGAAATTTATGATTAGTTATTCGAGCATGTTGCTCACGTTCCATTTAATTGTAGTAGACTTGTTGGGAGTTCATTCTTGTCTTTACGGGATTTATTATTTGGACCGATGGTTTATTCGGTTAATTAATTTTACTTGTGGATGATTTTCAGTTATCTGTAATTGTTATATTGTTTTATTATCCGCATGGGTTTTTGTTTAAATAATGAAAGATAAAAATTGGCACCAGTCTATTTTCTCACTTAGGTGGTTAGTAATTAAATAAGACGACAGTGATGCTAAGAATGGACCAAATGAGAATCCTGTTCTAACTTGATTTAGGACTGATCACCCGGGATTAATTAGGCGGGGCATCACAATAATATGACAAAATGGAAGCGGTAGAGTGGATTGAGCATCGTGAGAAGAATGACAATCTATATATTCATGTGCAATCAGAGTAACACGTCTGAACTTGGTTGAAAGGCAGTGGGAAGCCATTTAAAAAGGGGGTATCCCTTGAGAAGCAAATAATTAACTATTATGGACAAATTGGAGCAGAGTTCTACACAATAGAATATTGAGAGTGACTTACGCGTAAATAGAATGTTGATGTCAATAAGGTATAAATAGTCCAAGAAGTGCACATCGTGGTGAAAATTTTTGGTATGCGCCGAAGGAAGAAGAGAGTTATTAAGTATCACTTAATAGGAAGAATTATAAGTGAAAGTCGGTGTTGAAAGGGGCATAGTAAGTAGTAGATCGGTTGGAGTAAGAAGGTCAGCCAGATATTTTGTATCCAGCCGACGATTCCAGTGATGGTAGAGTCAAATGGTAAATCTCTTTGATGGGTTGCAAACCTAAGATAAGTAACGAGTTCCTTCAAATGTGTGGAATAGGTTGTCCGGAAGGAAAGTAATTTTTATATCCTTGGGTGATTTACACTATTAGATAGTGAACGTGCTGATACGTAATCCTACCTTGTATTATTCTGAACTAGGATGAGATTCACGAAATCCACCTTCAACGTGGGGTATTAGGAAGTAAAGGGGATAAAATTTCATTTTGATAAGGGTGTCTCACCTATAGCCTGAGGAGTAGGCGCAAGGTGATTGACGACTGGTGGAGCTGTATGAAAGTAATTTTGTACTCATTGCGATCACTTTATTTCCACAACGGATATAGCTAGTAAGTGTAGTACAATATGTAATGGGGAGAGGATATTACCTAATGGTAGAGTTGTGTGAAAGCACCCGCACCTATTTATAGTGGATAAGGTGCTTACTGAGGCTTTGTGTGGATAAACCTTACTATTCTTCCTGTGGATGTTTAGAGGTGAGTGGATTATCAAAGTCTTGGATCAGTCAGAAGTTAGAGACCGATGACTATAATGGGTTAACCACCAACCGTCTTAAGTGGCTTTTTCCTTTTGTAAAAGTCACACCGCCGAGAGCAGAAATTCGAAGAACGGACAAGAGTAGTCAGATGTCCTATGGTTTCTCCCAGGATGGGAGTTTTGTGTTTAAATAAACGCGGGAGTTGATACGAGGTGAGGTGCGAACTCCATATAGTATTGAGATAATACTACCAATAATGTGTAGGCTATTCTTATTCGAATGTTGTTTAGTAAGAGCACAACTGAGGTGAATTTACTGAAGTGTGACCCTATAACCGATAAAGTGTTGAGAGTGTTCAACAAACTTGTTGTGAATTGGGGGTTGTAGTGATTGAGCCTTGCTTTGAATTTTTTTTAGTACTGGAGGATACCTAATTTTTCCAGGTATGCCTTATTTTTCCAAATTTCGGGTACGAAATTCCGTTATTAGCGGGGGAGTATGTAATACCCCATATTTTTATAGCTTTTAATTTTGAGTTTAATTATATAAAATTGCTTTTAATCATAGGATTAATTAAATTAATTTGAGATAATTAATTGTAAATTAATCCGAATTTAAATACTAGCGAGACGAGAGTTGGTATTTGATTATGATAATAATGTTGAATATTACTGAGTGAATATGGGAATATATGATTATTGAATTTATTAATATTGTCGTGAGTTGAAAATACGTCAGTTTCGGAAATTAAGTTGGGACGGGCGTGTCAGTCGCGTCAGGAATTAATTTGAATGAATTTAAAAGTAAATTACATTTGTATCATCCGTATGATCATTTTGAGTGCACCAACATGTCCTAAAGGGACTAAATAGTCAGAAAACACTAGTCGGGGGTTTAGTTTGGATCCCGGAGAATTTTTAGGCCTAATCGATAACCCGGGAGGGTATTTTAGTCATTCCTATTTTTATTGAATAGGGACCTACGAAATTTAGGTTTTATCTATCAGCCAACACTTACGGTTATTAGGGCCATTATTTGTTAAACACAAGAGAGAGTAACATGAGAAGAAAGAAAGGGTTTCAGGAGAGCTCCAAGGGTTTCCAAGGCAAAACAACCACCTCACACCACCACCATCGCCGGATTTGTGATCGGGAAGAGAGGGAGAACCAACCAATACCGTCCTCAACGGATCATGACTTCTAAACAGAGGCAAGTGATTTATCATGCAAAGATTCAAAGCATATATTTTACATGATAATGTAGATTTGAAGATTCATCATGAAGAATGAAATAAATTGTGAAATGGGAGAATTAAACATTGAATCTGGGTAGGGTTGCATGTAGTTAAAACTTCTGGCCGTCTATTAGATATGAAATATGTAATACCCCATATTTTTATGACTTTTAAATTTGGGGATTTATTAAATTTAAATTGAGATATTAATTTAATATTAATCCGAAAATTACTTTAAATATTTACTAGCGTGATGAGAGTTAGTAACTATTGAGATTTTGTTGAATATTACTTAATGAATACAAAAAAATGTATGAACAAATTTATTAAAATTGTCACGAGTATATAATTTGATAATTCTGGAAATTAAATCGGGATGCGCTTGTGTCGTGTCGAGATTAAATTATTATTATTACAAGTGAATAAATTATAAGTCACCCGTATTGTCATTTCGAGTGCGTCAATGTGTCCGGAAGGGTCGAGATAGTCAAAATAATGTACCTGGGGGTTTAGTTTGGGTCTCGGGGCATTTTTAAGCCTAATTGGCATCCCGGGAGGGTATTATGGACATTTCGTATTTTTGGACAATTAAACCCACGAATTTCCTAAGGTTATATCAGCCTTTAGGAATTGTCCTCTAGGGTTAACAAGAGAAAAATCAAAGAACGACCATTAGAGAATAAGTGGGAAAGCTTCCCAAGCAATTCAAGGCCAAAAACTCAACCGTTTGCACCACCACCACCACTACCAAATCGTAGATCGCGCGACGGGGAACGCAACCATACCACATTCTTCCACAAATCAGAAACTCAATTTCCAGGCAAGTATCTATTAACTAACGCATGAAATGTGCGCGCGTGTAAGTGCTCAGTCTTTGTTTTCGTTTCACCGCGATAATACTAGCAAACCTAAATTACTACTACACTTACGAGGCAAGCACAACGCTAAGTCGGGTATCGAAAATCCACAGGGACGAGATGCTAGAATTTATAAGATTTAGTGCTTCAAAATAAATGTGCGAAAGGTGAATTACGAACTAAAAAGGAAAAAAATGCATAAAAGGGAAATATTAATCTGGGCGAGGGAAAATGAAACTAGACTAACAAAGCGAGTAAAACTATAGGTTGCGTCGAATATCCCTCACCTGAGTTAATTTGTATAAAATGGATACATGGGCCGACGAGTTATTTAAAATGCGTCTCGTTTTGACAGTTAATTGAACCAAGGGTTGTCATGCCCCTAAATCCGCATAAAAGCATAATATGATTTTGGCGTCAACAAATATCCCGTAAATTACGCACGAAAAGTCGTAAGCACGTGACATACATGGTATGCCCCGTCAAATCTCCTAGTCGCAATAATTAGGACAACGCACCCGAAATAGACCTGTAAACACCATCACCAAAGCAAAGCAATGCGTCAACTCGAGTGAGTTCAATTCAAACGCAACCTAATTTAAATTACCTAGAAAGAATGCTAAAAATGCGGTAAAGAAAGCGGTAAATAAACGCGATAAATCTACCTAGAAAGCGATTATAGAAAGCATGTGAAACTAATTAAGAAAGCATGTAAATTACACTAGAAAGCAAGAAATAATGAAATACAACTATATTAAATGGAGAGGAAGATGAATAGTGTAACTTACAACCCAATTGAGTGTCAAACCAAGAAGAATCAAAGCCAAACTATCCAAATCCCTCAAACTCTAAGCTACTCTCAGTATATTTGATATTACAACAAAAATGGGTATTTATAGTAAGTGGGAAATAAATAAAGAGAAAAGAAAAGAAAAAGGAAAGATCTCAAAATATCTGGCATAACCGGTCGATCGATCGCAGGGGCGCGGTCGACCGATCCCTTGGGCAAAAGTGCACTGTCTCCTTCTCACGGCAAAAGTTGAAACCTCGGTCGACCAGTACTAGGGATGCGGTCGACCGGTACTCTGTTTTCTACAATCCTTGTTCCATGAAGAGGGTGAAAAGGTCCAATAACGGAAACGGGCATATCTTCTTCGTCCGAACTCCAAACGACGCAACGTTTACGGCCACGCGATTCTAGCTCAATGAACTACGCATCCGTAGAATTTACAAGAGCTGGAGAAGAAATGTGAATTGACTAAAATGCCCTTGAAGTAGCATCCGACGATAAAACTTCTCCAAAATGCAATGGATCCTCACTTTTAGCGTTCCAATACCTACAAAAGCACAATTAACCCATGCAAAACATATATATATATCCAAATATAAGGTTGTCTAGTTAATGAGCATAAATATAGGCATTAGGACCGTAAAAGTGCTAGAATGCATAAAGATAACGGGCAAAAATATGCAATATTTGATACGAATCACACCCCCTAACTTAAACATTGCTAGTCCCTAGTAATGAAACAAACAAAACCAGACCAGAGAGGGCGGTACAAGACGTATATATGCATAGAAATATAAATGCCAATTTCGTAGGGAGCACGATTGCATTTAGCATATGCGATAAGCCGTTAAACCCCTACGTTACCCTAGTGGACGAGTGTCGTCTCGTGAGGGTTTTCAGGGATGATACCCACAAACATCACATGGTTTCCTCAAAATAAGCCCAACCCAACATGCGACAAGCCCAACAATAGTGAAAAGGATTTCATACACACTATTAGCAAAGTGAACGAATTCACACAAAAGTCCAAAATAATTAACATTATAGAATGCACCTCATAGAATTGAAACCTTGAAATGTGGGAGGGGAGAGAGCACATGCAAAGTGTGATTTGGCAAAAACTTAAATAAATCGGATAAACGTTAAAGCAAGTATACATTCAATCCTCACGGCGTTACACTCATCAAATGAAATTCACTCGAAACAGGGAGGTAACGCACGGAACATGCGGGCATAAAGAGTAATGTAAATGGAAACTTGGCCGCACATATATCACAAATGAAGAACGCTATATATAAAATGAAAAATGTAATCTCAATGAAAGGATACTGCACACTAAAGGATGCGAAATGCATTTTCACGGATTATCAAAACTATTATGACTTTTAAATTAAATTAACCTAAGATAACATAGGACCTTAATAGGGTTGTAATGTAGGTTAGGCTAGGGTATGCAATGAAAGATATCTATGTACGGATTCAAAGTGTTCGGAATGAAAACTCGGGATAACGGGAAAAATGCGAGCAATATCAAAATTGGAAAATAAGTTCCAAAATGGCATTAGATATATCACCGGGGAGAGTAATCAAAGCTTATTGAACTATACACAACATTTATAACTTTCTCTTTCCTTTCTTATTTTTCTCATTTTTCTTTTGTTTTCTTTTGCCTTTTGCTTTCTCTTTTTCTTCACTTTTTCACTACTTTCTTTTCTTTACTTTTCAAACTCTCATATGCCTAAAATGCAACCGACATCATAACAACAACATTCAATCCCATGTAACATTCCAAACAAAGGCATGGAAAGTGTATGTATGGGCTATAACTCCAATTTGGAGTTGGTTATGGGAATGGGGTTATGAAACGAAAGGTTATATTTAGGCTCAAAGGGGGTTAAAGAGGGTAAACATATAAGGGTGAGGTCAAGGCTAATATGGTGATATAACAAAGAGGGCCTATGATCATTTCACAAAGTTTACGCAATTCTCGAATAAAAAAATATATATGAAAATCATGCTCAAGTAACACATTTCATATATGAACTCAATTAACGAACGATCAAATGAAAGAATAGTGATATTACCGATGAATTCAATGAGAAAAGAATAGTGTATACACTCACAAACGACGAAAGGTACAAAGCTTACTCGGTGTAAGTATATACAATGCAACAAAAGATTACTGAGTTATAAAAATCTTAAACCAAATCAATAAGACAATAAAAGTGCATGTGCTCATGGGATTAAAGTTTAATTCATGAAGTTATTCATAATATCAATAATTGGGACTAAAGTCTAATAACTTATAAAATCGAGAACATGCATAATTGGGTTGTCTATTGGATCGGGCAATTATTGAAATTTATCATCGGAAACAAAGGCAAAATGCCCAAAAAAGGAGAAAAAAGAAATAATTTTTTTTTGAAATTTTTGAATTTTTCTAAGAAAAGCATACTAAGTAACTAACATGTGAGCAAAAACATGGACTAAATAATGAAATGGATAGAATATCCCACACCCCCTAACTTAAAACCTGAAATTGTCCTCAATGTAAATTAAGAACCAAGTTAAAGAGAGGAAAATAGCGATATTACCCAAAATTGGAGCGATCTCCAGAAGAACAAATCCAAAGAATCTGCAAAACAAGTTAGTACCGAGCATAGCAAAAACAAATAACAAAAAGTTAACTAATTACACTAAACTAAATTAAAAGGATAGAAAAAATAAAAAGAAAGAAAGCTAACTATATACAACCTACTATTTAGGCTTCACACTAACTGTACACTAGAAGTCTAAATAGCTGAGGGTCCACAGTAAAAACGATTTGAATTTGGAGGATAACCGGTGTACCCTCACATACAAGCATGCCTTCCGAAAAATATAAATTATGTTTGAACTACGGAAGGCATGTGTAAGGCGAAAGAAAGTAACCATCACCAATTAAAAGTTTTGGAGGGATGATGGGGGGTTTGGATTGAACGGGTGACAAAAACAAGTGGGGATCAAGAAAAGAAGAATATCCTCCCAATGATTTCGCAAGTGTAATGGGATGCGGCGCACACAAAGGCAAAGATGCAATCATGGAGGGCGACTCGAGCAAGTACTCCTCATCGGCGACAAGGTTTAAAATATTAAAATTTGAAACCGAGTCGTCGGGTACTTGTGACGGTGCGATAATAGATAATGAAAATGGGGATGAAAGAAATTCAAACTCATGAGATGAATCATCGTCGCATGAAGATTGAGTTTCGAAGGAAATAATATCATTTTCAATGAAATGTTCTTCTTTGGGAGTCAAAGAAGAAATCATTTCATTGCAAATAGATATTACGTCATTTTCATCATCACTTTAATATCTATTACGAGATGGGCAAAGTCTAGAATGGTTTTTTCCAAAGTAGGCACAAGTACCTCATTTGGTTCAAAACATTCCTCGACTTCAAAAGTCTCGGAAGAAAAATCGTCGTCGGACTCAAATAATAAATCCAACTCATGTTCCCAATAACGATTTTCTTCCCGATAGAAATTTTCTATTTTCTCATTTTCATACATACGCAAGCCCTCACCAATGTCATAGGTCGAGGTGCGGATGCATGAAAATGGGAACTTTGAAAATTACCATCGAACTTAAACGAAAACTCATTATTATAGGAATTTTGAAAACTATTCGAATTCATTTCAAAATTCCTATTATAAGGAGGTAAAGGCCCAAAATCTTTATCATCATTATCAAAATTCCAATAACCTAAATTTTGACTTTCGTCATACTCGCCCAAAGTCATATTTGAATTTATTATACTTTGGGATTCTAAGTATTCACCGAAAGTCATAGGTTTGCAAGAATTTTGAGAATTATAACAATGATTATCGAAAGAATTGGAATAAGACATGCTTACCCCAAAAATGGCTCAAGTGGCGAATTCCACAAATTAGGTACGCGCGGGAAAAATTCGAGCGTTTCTAAGTGCTCAAATGTGGAAGTCCTGCAAAATATTAGCAAATAATACAAATAGAAAGAAAATACTATGAAATACTAAATCAAATAAAGTCTAAAACAAACTCATCCTCGACAACGACCCCATTTTGATAAGCTCGCGAGAAGTGTACGCGCGCGTAAGTATGCAGTCATTGTTTTCGTTTCACTGCGATAATACAAACAAACCTAAATTACTACTACACTTGTGAGGCAAGCACAACGGTAAGTCGGGTATCGAAAATCCACAGGGACGAGATGCTAGAATTTATAAGATTTAGTGCTCCGAAATAAAAGTGCAAAAGGTGAATTACGAACTAAAAAGGAAATAGATGCATAAAAGGGAAATATTAATCTAGGAAAGGGAAAATGAAACTAGACTAACAAAGCGAGTAAAACTATAGATTGCGTTGAATATCCCTCACCTGAGTTAATTTGTATAAAATGAATACATGGGTCAATGAGTTATTTAGAATTCGTATCGTTTTGACAGTTAATTGAACCAAGGGTTGTCACGCCCCTAAATCCGCATAAAAGCCTAATAAGATTTTGGCATCAATAAATATCCCGAAAGTTACGCACGAAAAGTCATAAGCACGGGACATACATGATATGACCCGTCAAATCTCCTAGGCGCAATAACTAGGACAACGCACCCGAAATAGACCCCTAAACACCATCACCAAAGCAAAGCAACGCGTCAACTTGAGTGAGTTCAATTCAAACACAACCTAATTTAAATTACCTAGAAAGCATGTTAAAAACGCGGTAAAAAAAGAGGTAAATAAACGCGATAAATCTACCTAGAAAGCAATTAAAGAAAGCATGTGAAACTAATTAAGAAAGCATGTAAATTACACTAGAAAGTAAGAAATAATGAAATACAACTATATTAAATGGAGAGGAAGATCAATAGTGTAACTTACAACCCAATTGGGTGTCAAACCAAGAAGAATCAAAGCCAAACTATCCAAAACCCTCAAACCCTAAGCTACCACTCTCTAAAATCTATTCTATCTCAGTATATTTGATATTACAACAAAAAAGGGTATTTATAGTAAGTGGGAAATAAATAAAGAGAAAAGAAAAGAAAAAGGAAAGATCTCAAAATATCTGGCATAACCAGTCGACCGATCGCAGGGGCGCGGTCGACCGGTCGCAGGGGCGCGGTCGACCGGTCCCTTAGGCAAAAGTGCACTGTCTCCTTCTCACGGTAAAAGTTGAAACCGTGATTGATCGGTCCCAGGGACACGATCAATTGGTACTATGTTTTCTGCAATCCTTGTTCCATGAAGATGGGTAAAAGGTCCAATAACGGAAACGGGCATATCTTTTTCGTCCGAACTCCAAACGACGCACCGTTTATGGCCACACGATGATAGCTCAATGAACTACGCATCCGTAGAATTTCCAAGAGCTGTAGAAGAAATGTGAATTGACTAAAATTCCCTTAAATAATCATCCGGCGATGAAACTTCTCTGAAATGCAACGGATCCTCACTTTTAGCGTTCCAATACCTACAAAAGCACAATTAACCCCTGCAAAACATGTATATATCCAAATCCAATGTTTTCTGGTTAATGAGCATAAATGTAGGCATTAGGATCGTAAAAAGTGCTAGAATGCATAAAGATAACAGGCGGAAATATGCAATATTTCATACGAATCATCTATCTTGCTTTATTTTTAGTTAATGTCTCAATCATGTTAGCCTAGGGTTGTTTAGAACTTGTTTTATGAAAGAAAGTAGAGATTTGAGACTTAAAATCACATGATGTAGAAGAAGTAATCTTATTCTGGACATCTAAATCGCATGCAGAGGATAAACCATGAATTTGTATGGATTTAACAGTAGGAAATCTGGAAAAGAATTGGAAGAATTGAAAGAAAAAGAAAAATTAGGGTTCTTGAAGTTCAGGCAAAAGTTTACCCATTAAATTTTTGAAATTGATGAATTGGGACATATTTTACGTAGAAAATCATATGTTTAGGTTTATAGTACTTGTAGTAATATTGGTTGGGAGTTTGGGAATGATACATGGAGATTTGGTTGAGGTTGGAGAGGCAAACCCATAACTGGGTTAATGCAGTTTTTGTCATAACTGTTTGATCGATAGATCAACCGAAGAACATCGATTGATCGACCCCATTTTCTCAATCGATTGAACCCTCTTGGAAAACTGCATATTCCACTTATGTTGGTACAATCCGATTAAAATGCGTAGTAACCCTCTATTATTATTATTAGAGAATAATGGGATATAAGTAGGAACAGTAGGGTCTAGGGAAACTCTGTTGGGTGAGGATTTACTGTAAGATGAAATTTAGGGTTAACGAGGAGTTATTCACACATATGAAATCATGCGTACATTTAATAAAAGATCGAGACTTGTATTGGAAGTTAGACTAGAAGGTAAGGGAGAGTGCCTACTGAAATTATTCTTAGGGAGATAGAATACTTCGAGAGACGAGAAGTAGGTGTGGAGTAACTTATATAAATGAGAATAAAAAGTAACAGGTCCGTTAACCGGGATAATAAGGTAGAATGTGCTAAGAATGGATAATTATAATTATGGGTCGTGAGCGCACCTAATTTATAAATGTGGATATATATATATATATATGACTGTGTGATTGTGCATATATTATATATCTGTATAAAAATCATACTCGGACTACTTGCTATCACGGGGGTTTCCGAACGGGGACAGTCTTATCTCGCTTGGGCCTTTATTGGGGATATTGACTCGTACCCTAGAACAAAGAATTCCTTGGTACAGGCTATCTGATTGATAGTCAGACGGTCCTAAGAGACGTGAGGGTATGTGCTGACCTCTTAGTGACTTGGAACTATGCTTCGCCTCCATTTTTATGTGTTTTATGTTAATACAGTTCGAGAGTGATTCCGAACTAGTATTTCCCTTAATATGTGTAATACGGGGACTTGATAGCAGAGTATGCCAGCACCATAGATTTTATGCGGGGTGTCGATAGTATATATATATATATACACTTATGTATGAGAACTTCCTACTGTTCATAAAAGTAGTTAAGTAATGAATAATTACGCCAACTTTATTATGTGTTTGGAAATTTTGTGACATCACTGAGTTATTTCAAATAACGAAGATATATGAGAGAGCTTAATTTTCAAAAATTAATTATATTAGCCATAGTATATGACGGAATGAAACCTTATGGTGGAAATTAAGTTAAAATAAACTTATGGGATTAATAGTGCGATAGGCATGCACACTAGATGAGAGGTGATAATTTCTCAAGAGAGTGTCGCATAATAACATGGTTGTTACATTAGCCGGTAAGCATTTTAAATACTTGCTAAACTAATTTTAAACTGTTTTACACTCGGGCTCTGACTCGTTTCCTGTTATTTCCTCTCTCTTGTGTATATATGTATATATTACAGGTGCCTAGCCACAGGGGCGTCATGCTTAGATTCTTTGGACCGGACGCGTTGCAGCTTATGTGGGAGTTGCAGACCATTGCTTAGATGACCTCATTATTGATTATACTATTTTAGTTCTTATTAGCTAGGGCATGTGTCGCCCGTTTCTCTATTCAGTTTGGATTTTTCGCCAACGATTTACGTTCCTTTATAATTCCATTAGTTTGTACTCTTTGGGATTTAATTACTGTCAGGATGCTTTTATTTATAGTTTAAACTGGTTTGGTTTATCTGGATGAATCTAATTCTTGTGTGTTATTATCCATATTTAGTATATCGGAGTTCTTAAATTGTTGGTTATTTAAAAAGGTTTCATATTTGGATTTAATAAAATGGAAATAAGGTTTTAAAATTATTTTGACACTTAACTTAATTGAGTTAAAAGTTAAAATAGGTTATCAACTAAAGATAACAATATATAAGGCACTAAAGGTAACTAAGATATGAGCAATAACCTTAAAACATATGTCAATAAAAGCAAAAAATCTGTTGTCCCTAACTAAACTCCCCCAACATGTTATAACATTAACTATTTTATCATGATAATTATACTGAAAAACGTATGATCTAAGAAAACAAATTATCTCTCAATCTATCCTATTGTTAATTTTTTTTCTCACAAATGAATTCTCCCCTCTATTTAAGTCTTCTCTCCCTTTAGGATACTTCTCTCTATTTTAGAAAAGATTAAGAGATTAAGAATATGAATCAATAAAGACACAAGAAATGTAGCTATAATACACAAATAAATGAAATAAAGAGTGTGGAAAATATGCTATATAGCAAAATAATCATAAGGATATAATAAAAAATGGGATATGAATCACATGGTATAACATATAAAGACACAAATGATCAATAATTATATAACATGCCAAATATTCATAAACCATCTTCAAGATTTTTTTATAAATACTCAGAAAGTACTTAACATCAACTTAATCATGATGAGAAAATAGTAGAGGATTATAAAAGATACCTGTTGAAATCCCGGTGTTGTAAACAATTGAGATATACAATCCGAATCCTAAAAACAAAATACAAACATAATCCTAGATACCAGATGATAATCTTAAGAAGATAAGTATCTATGAAGTATGTATAATAAACATCCAAAGGTGAAGTATGTATACTACAATGACTAGAATTCATCAAGTATATATGAAGCATCAAAACATGATATATTATAATTTATCCTAGCATCCTAATAATGAAATCATGAAAACAGAGGCACATTATGCCAAAACAGAAAACAATCACAATAAGATGGCCATAGTTCAAAATCGTGACCTCGTCTATGACCTCATCAAGGGGTGATTTATACCAGATATTGCTCATAATTATGGATCGTGACTATGTTGGTCACGATCATGGATCATGACTCCATTGTAACCCTTTTTACGAGAAAAATATGCCAAGTTGGTCACATTATTGGCCATAGTTCAAAATCTTAACCATTTGCAAGGATCGTGACCAATATGTGTGCAATATGGTCACGGTCCACAATTGTAACCATCCACCATGACAACCATGAAATTCAAATAGTCATATAAATGGGGTTACAGTTCTATACTGTGACCAGGTTTTAGGGAATTCTAGGGGTTACGATCATAGGCTGTGACCATAATCATTGGCCATGACAAGTTAATTTTATTCTAAATGGTCATGAATACTGTTAGGTATAAATAAAACCCGTTAGGGTTTATTTTATCATTTTCCTCACTTCACTCTCCTTCTCTATTTTTTTAATGAATAGAGAACTCTCTCTCTATGAAAAACCTCTTTCACTCTCCGTTACCACCGCTGGTTACCACCACCGGCTACCACAATCATTATCACCACCGATTACCACCACCATCTCTCTCTCTCTCTCCGCATGAGTATGTATATATATATATATATATATATGTGTGTGTGTGTGTGTGTGTGTGTGTATGTGTGTGTGTGTATACCAATTTATTTATATACGTATGTGTATGTATACTAGTATATGAATATGTATGTGTATGTGTATGTATATGAATACCCCCATATGTATGTGTATGGATGTTTGTATATGTATGTTTGTGTATATATGTTTTGAGCCATTAGGATTAGGGTTAGGGTTTTCAACAATAGAAATGGTCACTTATTTTCTTAGTATTCGAATTTAATTTAAATAATTTAAATGTCGTAAAAGAATTATATGTTATTTTAAATTTCTTAAGAAAAATAGGAATGAAAAATATAGCAAAATGATCATTCTTTAAGTTGAAGAAGAAATTTGTAATATATTTGTGTTTGTAGATGTGTATACAAAAATGTACATACACATAGTTTACCCAAGATCTAATTGGGGGCATATATGGATTTTGTTTTGAGAAAATGAGTCATTTAGATATATAGAAATTAACCTTTAATTGATATTGTTAATAGTTGAATTGGTTATTGAATAATATATTACTTAGACCTCGTTGTAAATTGGATAAAGTTATTTAGACTTAACTTTACATCATGTGAGTGGAACGATCTAGTTAATTACTAATGTAGGAGTTGTTAACATTTTTTCTTTTTATAATTGTATTTTTCTTAACATTTTTTCTTCTTGTTCCCTGTGCACATGTACTTGGAGAACAATTATTGAAGCTCATCCAAATTTATCTGCTTTCTCTATTCAGGTAATTTTACTTATCTTTCCTTTTATGTAAAATGGTCTTATATATATATATATAACTTATTGGTTGACTTTGTGGATGTGTTCATCGTTTTCTTAAGTGGTTGATGGTTGGGTAGATACATATTAGGGGAAGGGCTTTGTCATTAGTGGACACATAGTAATTATAGGATTAATTGCATTAAAATTTAACTTGTTATGTTTGATTTGTTAATTTAAAAATATTAATTACTTGATGTTGATATTATGCGGATGAAGGATATCTTCACTTTAAGGATAATCTTTCATTTCATTAAGAGTTTTTGTGTTGCTTTATTTCTTATTAGGGTATATATCTTCTAGTTAGCTGTTATGGCCTTGTTCACCCCTTGTTTAAGTGGTTGATATTTGGGGTGGGTTTTGTCATTCGTGGACACATAGTAATTCTAGAATTAATTCAATTATATTTGAAATAAAATTAGAATTTTTGTGGTTGATTAATTATTTGGAAAATTTTAATTACTTGGTGGAGTCATAGTAATCTTATGATTAATTATAGCCTTTACACCTAATATTTTTATGTTGTCCAACATGTTAAAACCCTTTTATACCTTTTTCATCTTCTCATTCACATTACAAAACACTAGTCATTTTCACACCCCAATTTTATACGTCTTCTCAAGAAAAATATGAGTCATGATAATAATTACTTTCAATAAAAATTGTACAAAAGTTGCTTTTACTAGTGCGCACTATATAGAGTGGAATCCTATTTACTAGTATGCACTACACCAAAAAAGGTAATTTGCAAGTGTTTTAAACACTTGCAAATTCTTGGGTTGCAAAATTTTTGCAATGGATTAAAATCTTTGCAAAATCATATTTGCAATGGTCTTTATTGCACTCATATGAGTGGTGGGTAACTGTTGTTATTGGTTTATGATCGGTTTATTTTTCTTCTTTGCAAGTGTTATGAATAATTACAATATATAAAATTTTCAACGGTTGATAACACTTACAAATTTACAGTACATATGAAGTATTTGCAACGACTTAAAACACTTGCAATATACAGTACATGCAAAACATTTTCAATTCTTTAAAAAACTTGCAATATACAATATCTATAAAACATTTTCAATGGTTTAAAACAGTTTTAATATACAATATATATGAAAATTTCTATTATTGAAATCCATTCCCATCCAGATTCAGCTGAGACCAAAGTAAATTCTTGACATAAATCAAAACATTGCATTTCTACTTCAAATCCATAACTAAACATACCAATGCAATAATAATCGTTATTCCTAAATCATTAAAATACACTAACTAAAATAATCAAAACTTATTAATGCTACATTATATAAAAAACACAAACTGAAATAAAAATCTGTTATCTCGACAACATCAGCACTGCCCAACACCACTGTCTCCAATATTGTCTCTATTAATGAAATTGACACCATCTTTTTCTCTCTCTATCTCTCCCCTTTGTTACCTTACCCATAATTTTTTGTGAGACACAACATTAATATTTAAACTAATAAATAATACTAATGAAGTCATTTGAGACTCTGGAAGTTTTATGTATTTACTTGTGTTGTGGATTGATAATAACATTTTGATTATGGATTTGGATGGAGCACTTGGCCTTGGTAGGTTCTATAACATCTAATTTGTTTACGTCCTCGACATAACATCAACTAGATCACACTTGGGCTCGAATGTACTGTTGGTGATGGTGGTAGTTTTATAACAACAATGGTAGTCTCCACCTACAATGCACAAGTTGAAAAATAAACTTAGATTGGATAAACAACCATTGTAAACAAAACAAATCAAAATTCTATGAATTTAACATCCTTGTCACAATGCTATACTTTTGCTTATAGAATTTATCCTCACGGACCTTGAGAGGAACCCAAGGTGGTATATCCTTTTGTAGTTTATGAATAAAATATGTTCCTCCAACACCTAGTCTAACTGGAATACCAAACATGATATATGCATATGTGATATTCAATTGATTTTAAATGTACAATACTATTACAAGATAAATTATTTAAAATAGAGGAAGGGTAGGACAAATGAGGACAATTGAACTTTAAAATTCTATAAACACATGAAGATCTTGAAACATTCAATTTGTTTTTAATCCCACGAGAATTGTCATATTCATAGAATTCTATACATATATTTCTACAATTCAACTGTTTTTCAAGAGAGTAATTTCCACACACATTGATGTAGAACGCACCAAGAGGGAAAGTGGAGGTTGACATGGTATTATATTGAAATTTTTATTATGATTATTTATATTTTAAAAAGTATTTATTATAATATAGGAAACTAAAAGATTATAGGGACTTCATTTCATATTTTGGGTATTTTATTAAGGTTGTTGTTAACAAGTACGTATGGGAACATGTTAACAACTGATATGTGGAAGAGACAAGGGGAGACAAGACAACCATCAAGCAAGGCACAAAAGAACAATTCCTTTTGTCATGTACATTTATAAGTTTTATTATGTCTCCCCAGGGCACACCTTAAAACATCATGTTATTAATTAGGATTGTTGTAAGGGTATTTTATAAGCCTCTAAATATTGTTATAATTATATTTGCTTATCTGACTTGAATTAAGTGAATGAAAACTTGGGAGCTGCTTTTGTCATACCCCATTATTTTCGGTGAGTGATTAAATTAAATCAACATTAATTACATGTACTTGTTGTGACTGGAGATGTCATTATTTATTTATATGTGTTATATAATTCAGATGTGAAAATGGGTTTAAGACACAAAAATTCTTTAATTAGGTATTCGGTTGTTGGACTTGCACAGGTTAATTAGTAAAATAAATGGGTTGTTAATGAATTAATTTGGCATATTTTATATTGGTCTAGTGAGATGCGTAGAAGCTCCATTTCTAGTTTAAAATGGTGTAATTTAGGCATGGGTTAATATAGGACCTAGGTGGGTCTTTAGACAATTTAGAATCTATTTTGGACCTCTTAGTTAGGGGCCCAAGCCCAATTTTGGAAACTAAAAAAGACTAGATGGGCCACTTGGATCTCATTATTCACAAAACACAATTTAGGGAAATTCTAAGGACATAGAGAGGAGACACTAGGAGGAGAAGAGAAAGTGGTGGATTTCGGAGATTGACTTCTTAATCAACCCATGAGGTAAGTTTATTTTGAATGATTGTATAAATTTTTTGGGTTTAAGTTATGCCTATTCATATGAATCTAAACCTAATTGTGTTATAAATATGATTTTTATGATTTAAAATTGAATGATTTTATAATTAATCTGATTTAATAGAAATCAGGTGTGACAACCCGCTCACCAAAATAAGGGGTGGCCAACCCGATACCTCAATGATAATGGGAATCATAGATGGATCATTATTAGCATCACAATAATACAATAAGTATACGGGATAACCACCCTATGTTTCAGAAAATGGGTTACCAAAAATTTTGTTTTATAAGTTAAGGAAAGAATTTAAACAACCCGATTTAAAAAGAAAGTGGAATCCGAAAAGAACTTATATTACATCCGCATCAAGTATACAATAAGGGGACCGAATATGCTGTCGGTCAACAGTCGTTACAACGTAATACAACAGTTTAATGTAAATTACATAATACATTCTAATAAGAAAATACAATAGTTGGGGCCACACGCCTGAGTAAATGACCCGATCATAACTAGAGTACAAAAATAAAGGCGTCTAACAACATATCCCGTAATATCCGCAAAGTATCACGGCTCCCCAAAAACACCGGAATGAGAAAGTCAAAACGGGCATCCTTGCGGCGGAGCACCTGAGTGCATACAAGATTCATGCACAAAAAGAAATATGAACGGGTCAGGGCCCGATTTTATATGATCACCAGATGAATAAAGAGTATGACAGTTATGAACAGTAAATTATGATTGATAGTAATATGAATCTACCTACATAATTCAATGCATCAACTAAAACAAATTACATGATCATAAGTTCCATTTAGTTATGCAAGATGATATGAATAATTAACATTAATTAAAGGCTTTCATCATTTACACTGATTCATTTCATAGTTTCGTTTCTTATCAGGAAACATAATCATAATTTAAATGCTCTTTGTGGCATTCCATTCCTTATCAGGAGTATAATCAATATTATATGCTCTTTATGGCATTTAACATAAATCAAGTCCAACTTGACTAAGAATAGTTATATTCATATACATATAACGATTCTAAGACCGCCCATCTGGGTTTCCCCACTATGCACGCCCCTAAATGACCATCATCTTCCAGGGCCTATCAACCAAGACAACCTGGGCACCTACAATGCAAGACGTCGGGAATCGGCCATATGTCTGCGCGAGAGTCATAACCACACCCGGAATTACCTCACCATCATAGAAAAAACATACCATAAGCGCTCATATGGCTTAGGACTATATCCACCCTGCATTCATTAGCCAGGGGGCTTCACCTCACGCGCGAACTTCCCTTATGATGGCATTTAGAGAGGTGTGTTTAAGTAAATTATCATTTACCATATTCATGATTAAGTAAATTATCATTTACCTTTTCATTTCCTTTTAATAGATACATCACATTTTATCCGGAGCCATACATAGCTTATATCATCATTATAACCTCAATAATGAATAAATTCTCAATTTATTCTCCAAACATTCTTTTGTGGTATTATTGTAAACCATCAATACTATCATAGCTCAATTGAGCTTCTAAAATCTCCCAATACGACCTTGCAACTCCTAGACTCATAATCGGTAACTAAAGGAAAAGAATGCCCTAACATCAATTTGTATACCCCCGAAATAAACCCCACATGAACCATTTCTAACGTAGGGTAGCCAACCAACTCATCTAGGACTCTAGGACTCTAATTTTAATTCATATAAGAAGGTTCCTAAGTCTTAAGCCTAAAGAAAAAGGGTTGGAATTTAGTTAGAAAAATAACTCATAACTGCAGGATTTCCGAATCGATTCGCCCTGGCCGAATCGATTCCGGCGAAACGATTCGGACCAGCCGAATCGATTCGGAGAGGAAAACCTGACTTTCTGTATAATTTCTGAATCGATTCAGACATGCTGAATCGATTTGGTCAACTCAAACCTGTTAGCTGTCCCTATGGCGAATCGATTCGCTGGGGGAATATCGATTCGCCCAGCCCAAAATTGCCCAATTTGGCTATGGAGTCTTGGACTCCAAATTTTCCCCAACTCATTTCTACTCAAACCAAGATCATTTATGGAAACCAACTAATCATAAATGCAGCTAGCAACTATAAATTACCCCAATAAACATCTAAATCAATTTACCAGGGTTCAAAACCTACAAATCCATTAAAACCCTAGCATTGTTAAACCATAACTAATTCACAACAATCAATACAAATTACTCATCTTAAATCACATACTAGAAAGTAGAAAACTTGCCTTAAGGTTGAAATCTTAGATTTTCTCTTGGTAGAAGTAATCCCAAATCTTCAATCTTCAATTTCTTCTTTTTCTCCTCTTTTCTCCCCAATTCTCTTCTTCTCTCTTTCTCTCTAGGTTTAGTAATACACACTTGAGAAATGAAATGAGGTGCAAGACTTAAATCGTGACTTTAGTCTAAATTCCCAACTTAAATGGTTAATATCACATTAAAATGACTCACAACTACACATTTAAGTTAAAACCAGTCAAAAGTGCCCGAAACATAAAAATACAATATGGCACTTATTTCGACTATCTCGCACATTTCAGGACTAACTACGCCCTCTAAACTACCATCCGAAAATTTTATAAATTATTTCAAGTTTCGTTTTCATTTAAATCATAAATGTCATTTAAAACATATGACACTATAAAACTCAACATGGTGATATTTACACGCACATGCAGTAAATATACAACAATCTAGTAAATAGTAACTTTCAACTCATGAAATTAATATTTACTCCATGTTCCAACATTTTATATAATTACTCCACACAGTAAATTAATATAAAATAAGTTCTCAAAAGCGAGGGATGTTACATCAGGTTGATTCTCCCCTCAATTTGATAAATTTCATTATAAACCTGACTTGGATTGATTAGATAATTATTAATAGTTCATTTGTATACGAAAATATGTAAAAGCCCTTTGATTTCATGTTGAAATTTGAAGACAACATATATTAATTGAAGAAATTATAAAATAAAGAGTTCTTGAGTAAAAATTTGGATTTTATGTAAATCTTGTAACAAACCTATGGATTTGATGTTAGAAAGAAGTTCTAATTGGTTATATGATGTTATTTTATTGATTGGATGATGATGGGGAGTTTTGATGAAGCTTTTAGGTCAATTAATGGAGTATTAGGAGGTGAAATGGGGTGGTTTAAAGATGATAAGTCCCGTAACAAGAAAGCATAATTTTTATGGGAGTGTCGATCGATCGATCGACCCCAGACTGTCGATCAATCGATAGTATTAGGTTTTCCCTAGTTTGGGATTTTTTCTATTTGGGTGGAAATTTTGATTTTGGATTATAGGCAAGAAATTTTTACTCTATAATTTTCATATACTCATAGAATATAGAAAGATTCTTACGAATTAAATTTTTGGAGATGGGTATTTGGATATTAAAGAAAATTGTTGATTTAAATGGGTTAAATTGAGGATTGGACATTTGATAGTGTAAGAAATTGTTTTCTGTCATTCTTCATAGCATAGCTTTAGGCTATTTGGCGTATCCCGTTACAGATCGTCACACATTGTCAAGACGAACCGAACTCAAGCATCTCCAAGTTTAAAGAATTTTAGACATCCTGAGTGGTAGAAAGTGACTTAGAGTTTGAATTAATTCATAGAATTAAATTTGGGATGTTTTATTTTTATCGAAAAAGACGAATAAGAATTTTAATTTGTCAAAATAATTTTTTCTATGTGTTGAGGCAAAGTTTTTATAAAATATATTTTGCGCTCAGGTCATTCGAGCAACATCTTAATGTCGTTCAAGAGACATAAGAATGTCACACGATGTCGCTCGAGCGACATTGCATCTCGTTCGAGTGACGTCTTGATTTCCTTCGAGCGATGCGATGCCTCAAAAGTTTTATAAATACCCGTTTCCTGAACCATTATATTTAAGACTTTTGCAAAAGACATTTCTGCATATCAGCAACAAAAGTTCTTCAAGTTTTGTGTTCGTAAAAAACTTTTTAATTCACAACAAAGCATCCTTAAATATGATTCTTGTGAATTAGTTTAGAACCCTAGAAAGTTTTGTATCTATTGGCATACATCTTGTGGAGAGGCACTCCATGGCTGATTTGTGATACATATGGGGATTCATTGCTGATAAAGGGTGAGGCTGGCTGACGACTGCGTGTCATTTGGGAGTACTTGTGGATGTTCCTCGATGAAGACAAAACTGCGTATTCTTGTGGGTTTCTACGTGTAATACCCCGTATTTTTGAGGGATTTTATTTTAATTATGGAATTAAGATTAATTAAATTAAATAGAGGAAATTTATTTATAATTAATTCAGATTTAAATGTAATAATTACTAGCGTGATGAGAGTTAGTATTTATTGATGATAGTTATGCTGAATATTACTTTGCGAGTAAGGTAATATATGATTAAGAAAATATTATTTTGGCCAGGAGTGAAAAATACGACAGTTGCAATATACTTAGTTGGGACGCGCATGTGAGTCGTGTCGGTATTACTTTATTGGATTAAAAAGATAATTTATTTTTAAGTAACTCATATGACTATTTTGAGTGCGCCGATGAGTCCGGAAGGGTGAGAATAGTCAAAAAGCTCTACTCGGGCATTTTATTTGGGTTTCGGGGCAATTTAGGCCAAACCAACACCCTGGAGGGGTATTTTAGTCTTTTGAGATTTTAGGGGATTAAAATGGACGAAAATAGTAAATTAAAAAGGAAGAGTACGTGGGGAATAGGCTATCTCCGAGTTTCCAAACCTACGTGAGAGAGAGAGAGAGAACCAAAGAGGAAGAAAAGGAACTCCGTAGGAGCCCAGGGATAAAGACTCAAGCTCTCACACCAAGAATTACACAAACGCGTAGATCGTGAAGAGAGGATCACCCCTATACCAATTTTATCTAGGGAATCGAAAGTTCACAAAAAGACAAGTGTTTATCTTGCTGAATGTTTAGAGCATATATGATTCATGTAATGTAGTTAATGGAATAACCATGATATTATGAATTTGGGATTGAATTTGGGTATTAATCTTTAATTGGGAGTATAGGTTTGTCTGTAGTTGAATAACCATGTTCTGGGCATGATAATTTTGGGCATGATAATTATGGGTTTTATATGTTGATTTCACAAAAATAAATCTGGGATTAAATGGTTGTTAATGAAGGTTATGTGAAATTAGGGCTTGTTGAAGATTTGAGAAATAAATCGAAATCTATGTTATAAATTTAGGGATTTGATGTTAAAAATGGATGGAAAAGTGTTCTAATACTAGGGGATATGGTTTAGAGTTGTTAAATTTGGATTAGAATGAGTTTGAAGCGATTTTGTTGTTGAATGAATTGTAAAAAAAATGAAATTTTTGAAAGACAGGAAGCTCTCAGAATTCTTGTTCGAAGACCTGCCCAGGTCGTTCGAACGAGACTTCCAACAAGATTACTAACGAGATTTTTAGATTTAGTTCGAAGTGAATATCATTCGAACGACCTCGTTCGAATGAGAATCCACAGTTCTAACGAGATTTCAAAAACTTCAATTTTTGTCTAAATGAGTTAAAAATCCTTCTAGGTTTATTTAAGTGAGATAACAGGTTCTACGCTATTTTGGAGTAGCTTCTTTTCATAAGTTAGTAGTGAGAGGAATTGTGTAACTACTAAGGAAATAGGTTAGAATGAGGTAACCTTAAAGAGTATATACGATAGAGAGGTAAATCGTACAGTTAAAGTATTGTGGGTAGTAGGGACGAATATACTACATATAAATTCAGGAACTTAGGTTGCGTGAATACCTAATGAATATAATAAGTTGTGTGTATACTTATTAATTGAACTATTATGTGTACGACATACCTACGTTGCTTGCTGTCGAGCGGAGGTTGCGCGTTGTGGACAATCATGCCCTGAGGAGCCTTCAGAAGGGATTTTGATTTGTACCACTAGAGCATAGAACCCAGGTACGGGCCATATATGAGAATGATAGTGATGACGGTCATATGGGTGCGTAGGTATGTGCGTAGCCCATCGGCTTGGAACTATGTCCACCTCCAATATGTGTGTTTGTTTTGATGGTTCGCGAGAGATTGAACCTATAGTCCTTTATGCAATGAGCGATGCACCAGGACATGATAACAGAGTATGCATGCACCGCAACTGTGTCTCGGGGTGCAGTATTGCATATATATGTAATAGAGCGTATGTATATATATACTTGTGATACTATCTAGTGTGAGAATTAAGCAAACATGAATAATAATGAAATCTGGAATAAATTAAGTTGATGAACACTTTATCTAAATTAAATTGAAAGATCGCTTATCCATGTTAAAGAGAAGTTAATTATAGGTATTATGGATATTGTAAGGGAAATATATGGGAACAATATTGGGCTATGATTAGATGTTAGACGGGAAAGAACAAGTTAGCATGGGAATAGAAACTAGTAGGGTTTGATGGAACGTTAGGCGTGCACATTAGATGAGAGGTGAGCATCTCAAGTGAGTACGATAACCTAACATGATTAATATATGTGTTATAAACTCATTTTAATCACTTGATGATTTTTAAACTTTTTTCAACTCGGACTCTGAACTGTTTTTTGCAAATCTCTTTTCTTGTCAAATTATTTTAGGTGCCCAGCCACAGGGACACCAAGCATAGGAGATATATTAACTCGACGAGTTGTAGCTGCTGTGGAAGTTAAACGACCTTGGTAGTATATGCCTCCATGTCTACCATTTCTTCCTTTTAAGGTATTTCATCAGTTAGGGTATGTTACCCCTGTTCTATTCAGATATTCAGAGATTTTGAATTTAGCTATTTACTTCATCAGATATTGGTTTATTTCTGTTGAACTATTGTATTTGGTACTGAGACTGGAAGTGTTTACTCCGGTTAATTTTATTATTGCAGTTATTTCCTATCATATGAGATTGGTGAATGTTTAATTATTTCGTTAACATAGTTTTATATTAATTACAAGATAAAATTTTAACATCAACCTTTTTAAATATTATGTGGTTAGTATTTAATAATAAAGTTTTTGACAGTGATGCACAATCTGAACCAACTGGATATTCTGGTTTAATCTAATAAAGGACTAATCACCCGGTATTTAATTAGGCAGGGTGTCACACTGCTGTTAATCCATTGCAGATTTCATTGTGTACTTTGTAAGTTACAATTTTTCTGTTCATAGTGAAATAAAGGTTTTTCCCTTTGGTTTTTTTTCCTACAACTTGTCCTTGTCATATTTGCGTCTTTGATTTATTCGTTTTATCACATTGTTGCATGATTAGGATAGACAAGATACAATTGGTTTTAAAAAGTCACTTCTTCATTATTAAAATTGGTGTTGCATTTTTTTTGAAATCACCCTTTGCGAGTGTCCTTGAATTCTCAAATTGGTATCAGAGCGGGTTACGCTAATTTATCGAATTTCATCGTGTTTGCCTGATTTTTGGGTGATTCTTTTTCATTGCTCCTGTGATTCCGTTTTTGTCTCTCAATGGGTTCTCTTTATTTTAACGATTCAAATAGTTTGAATTTGAAGTGTGCGAAAAGAATCGATTTTTTGAAAAAAGAAAATTGTCATTTTAAATCCGCAATGGATATTTTGCAAACGGTTCAAAATCAAAGAGATTTTTATCGTGATAAATTTGTTGCTTTGGACCATGACTTTATTGCTTTGAAAAATGTCCAAAAATGAGAGTGATGATAGAGTCGTATTTTTAGAAAAATAATTGGAGGACTTTAAAAATTCCAGGGTTTGTGATTGTGCCAATGAGGATAAAAATATTTTAATCGATGATTTTATGGCACGTGAGGAGATTCTTAGGGTTATGTGGCGTATTTTAAGGGAAAACGTGATAACCTTCTTCGAATGATTGAAACATTATAGGAGTCCCTAATATTCAAAGAGTCTAATTATTTGCTTCAGTAAAAAATTTTGGACTTGAAAAATGATTTAACAGACTCGAGTAGTGTTGGTAGCAATCGTAGTGGCTCGTCATGTTCTAATGCTTTCATGGCTAAAGCCAAGACCATTATTTGTTTTAGAGGGTCAACCAATCCCTAGGATGTTAGAAAAGATCAACCCATAGGTATCATTCCACCTGTTTACACATATTCACATCGTGGTAGGAAAGATCACCTTAAGAATTTTTGTTTCGATCTTCGAAAAAGTCCTTGGAAGTTGAAATATAGTGTTCCCTTGGTTCTCAAAATCCCCATGCATAATTTTACTTCTATTTGGGTTAGGAAATCACTTTTAGCGGCACTAGATGCTAGACTAGTTGATTCCCTTTTGCTTCCACATGATTCTTCTCTTACTATATCATATAGATGATTGTGTTTGCATGTTTATCATACGCTAGTTGTTCTTCTTGATATATTCTTGCTACTGTTATGACATGCGTATTTTTCGTATTATATTAAGTCATATTTGAAAAATAAAAAAAGATTTTTGGTTTATATACTTTTTTGAAAAATACAAAAAGATAATATCTTTGAAAAATATTTTAAAAATTCAAAAAGATTTTTGGTTCTTTGTGTTTTAGTTATACACATTTGGTGCGGCATATTGATGTGTTTGAATCCAATTCACTATGCAATTTCCATGTGGCTAGGACATTTGATTATGATTTTGGATGCTTATATTGTTCTTAACCATGTTTATGGAGTTATTTGGAAATTGATTTACTTATGGATTCGACTTTGTACATGCCTTCGTACACACATGCACGAGCTTATTGAATTTTGACTTCATGATGTACATTTAAGCTTGGTGAGATGTTCTCTTATCAATCTTGTCATCCATATTTTTCTATGACTATATAGTATTTGTGCATGTAAGAACTTCTGCCCGTGAGGATTTTGTTTAATATTCAAAAAAATGATGAATGCGTGGGAAAGGGCTGCGAGAGTATAAAATTAACTCGTCGTGATGTGACACCCCGACTAATTAAATACCGGGTAGCTACTTCTTTATTAAATTAATACAAAATGCCAAGTTGGTTCAGTTCATAGCGTCACTGTCGAAAACGTTTTATCAATTACTAGCCACCTAATACTTAAAAAGTGAGTTGTCAATTTTAATTAAATCCGATTAACATGCAATAATTAAGTTATGAAATGCTAACATAACCACCACAACATAACAACAGTGGAATAACCATAAAATAGTAATGAGTCTGGAGGGATACTCCTCCAATAATCCAAATACAGGAATTAACAAATACTAAGTCTGCATCACTAAATTAATTACAACCCAAAAATCTAATATAACTGGATAAATAAAGTGTCTAAAAGAAATGGGGCGACATGCCCAACAGATGAGGAAAATTTGCTAACATAGAGTCAAGATCGAAAGTGGAGGCATATACGGTCAAGGTCCTGTAACTTCCACAGCAGCTACAGTACGTCACCTGAATAGAACTCCTATGCTTGGTGTCCTTGTGTGCTGGGCACCTAAAAGGTTTTTAAAAGAAAATATATTTGGAAGCAAACGGGTCAGAGCCCGATGGTGAAAACAATTTAAAATATAGCAAGTGTTTTAATGACATAAAACAATGAATGCAAAATACATGTTAGGACGTGCTCTCACATGAAATACTCACCTCTCGACTATTTGTGCACTCTTAAGGTATCCGTAATCGAATCTAGTTATGCCCGTATCTAACTAGTCCAATATAAAATCTAACGTTAATATACGATTCACGATTTAATTCCCGACATCTTATTTTAAACAGAGTGTTTTACTCTTCTACACAGTTTCCCATTTTAGTACTACTAATCAATAGAGATCTTCCATTTTATCTTTTACAAAACGTTGATATTATAAATACTCACATTTATACATTACAGTTCATTTCAATTAACAGTATATTATTCTCATCATAAATATACAATACTAGCACCCTGAGACTAAGCTGGGGTGCACACATACTCTGCTATCCAATCCCGGTACATCACGTACATAAGGACCACGCATTCTGAATCTCTCAAGAATCGTTCTCAATTAACAACAATCACACAAAATGGAGGCGAACATAGTTCACATCACATGGGTCACGCACATAACTACGCTCCCATGATCAGCAGACTTATTAACTCCTCAATAAGTCCTTCTATGAACCTATGTCCTCGAGGTACCAATCTAAATCCCCACGTAGGCACACAAAGATTAGATGGCCCTAATCGAACGCAGACCTCCCGTGATAACAAGT
Source organism: Sambucus nigra (assembly GCA_949130495.1). Lineage (NCBI taxonomy): Eukaryota > Viridiplantae > Streptophyta > Magnoliopsida > Dipsacales > Adoxaceae > Sambucus > Sambucus nigra. The sequence continues at coordinate 78,396,955 of OX422208.1, forward strand.
ATGGTAGGTATGTTTTTCATATAAAACCACATATACTAAGCATTCGCACATCTTAGATATCTCGAATTATTAATATAGGTATGCTTCTCGTTCTTAGACCGTCATTTAATGTTATACGTTTACAAGTCCCCGATTCATGTATATTAACGTTGTCAACTCTTCTAACGTCGTAATTAGGTATTCGTTTCCTATTCCACAAATGTCATCCGGATTACTATAAGGTTCTATGTTATACTCCTCAACGTACCCCAATTCTCACAATTATACCCACTAGTCAATAAGGGAAGGTTAATTCTCAATTACTTAAGTCTACGGGACATTGAAATAAAATCAGGCCAAAAAGGCCATTCTGTCAACTCGTTAGAAGTCTCGTGCGAACGAGGTCATTCGAACGAGTGTCATTCGAACGGAAGGCTTCGAACGAACTACCAACTCGTTAGAAGAGATACTGTCATCTTGTTAGAAGCTCGTTCGAACGAGGTCGTTCGAACGACCTGGGCAGGTCTTCTAACGAAATGCCAGACTACGCCCAAAATTTCCCCCAATTCGTTTTTCTTCCAATTTCTCTCCTCTAAATCCCCACTAAGACCATCCCAATTAAGTTTTAACGTTTTTAAACTACTCTTAGTCCTCCTATGTCATCCTCTAACATATATTTGGGGTCAATGCTTCCTAAATTAACATGTAATCATCATAATTCCCAAACATTATCCCGTACCCTATAAACATGAAGCTATAATTTTAACGTCTACAATTTCTCCTTATTAATTCATTTTTAAATCATCAAAAGATACATTTTGGATATGAAATTCATTCACTACCATTCTACATGCAATCGCTATGTAAGATTATGAGTTCTATCTCCAATTTCATGGGTTTTTCATCAAACTTTCAATATAAGACATATATTCAATTCGAAGCATGGAAGAAACATTCGCTTAAAATTATGTAATTAAACCACTTGCCTTAGATTTTCTGATTCGATGTTGAAGGGTGAAGGCTGATTCTCCTCTCTCTCTACAGATTTCTCCCAAAGATGGTGATGGTGGCTAGGGGTTTCTTTTGGAACCTCTTAAGACTCTCCCTATAACTCCCGTAGCCCACTACTTGTTAAATGCTGATATTGGACTTAGTGGGTTTATTTCTAATATAAAATTAACCTCTAAAATTCGTGGGTTTTAATTCCCCTATTTTTAAAATTACCAAAATACCCATTTGGGTTGCCGGTAAGGCTTAAAAATGCCCCGGGACCCAAACTAAACCTCCGGCTAGTGTTTTCTGACTATTTCGATCCTTCCGGACACGTTGGTGCACTCAAAATGACCATTCGGTTGATAAAAATATAATTCACTTTTTAGTACAAATAATTACATTCCTAACGCGACTGACACGCGCGTCCCAATTTAAATTTTTGACTGACACGCGTGTCCCAATTTAAATTTCCAAATTGTCGTATTTCTGTCTCGCGACAATTTTAACATTTTCAATACTCATGAAATTTTCAATTTTAACATCATAATCAAATACCAACTCACATCTCGCTAGTATTTATATCCGGATTAATTCCCAATTAATTCTCATTTAATTCAATTAGTCCCTTAAATAAAAATCAATAAAATTACGGGGTATTACATACTTCCCCCCTAATAATAGAATTTCGTCCCGAAATTCGAAACTAAAGAATACCTGGTGAAAATAGCTCTGGATAACGCTCGCGCACCTTATCCTCGCGCTCCCATGTGGACTTCTCAGCATTATGATGCCGCCACTGAACACGTACTAACGGTACTATCTTCGACCTCAGTTTACGCTCGCTTCGGTCCAAAATAGCAATCGGCCCCTCGTCATAGGAACTATCGGGCTGAAGATCAATGTCCTCCAAAGCAATGTGAGTATGGGCCAAATCATCCCTAAGATATTTTCTTAGCGAGGAAATATGGAACACATCATGGATCCTATGTAAGTGCTCCGGTAATCCAAGTCTGTATGCGACTGGCCCAATCCTCTCGATGATAGGATATGGCCCCACGTATCTTGGTGCCAGTTTACCCTTCTTCCCGAAACGCATGATCCCCTTCATCGGAGATACTCTGAGTAACACCTGGTCTCCCACCTTGAATTCTCTGAAGAACCTCTTGGCATCAGCATAGCTCTTCTGCCGGTCCTGAGCTACCCGAATACGACTCCGTATCATCTCTATTCTTGCCGAAGTATCTTAAATCACTTTTGGTCCAAGGAGTTTGTTATCCCCCACCTCTAACCAATATGCTGGGGAACGACAAGGTCTACCGTACAACGCCTCAAATGGATCCATGCTAATGGTAAACTGATAGGAGTTATTATAAGCAAACTCCACCAGTGGAAGGTACTGCTCTCATCCACCTCCAAAGTCTAGGATGCACATACGCAACATGTCCTCCAACATATGATTTGTCCGCTCGGTTTGTCCATCCGTCTGCGGGTGATAAGCCGTACTCAGACGCAACTCCGTACCCATGGCCTCCTGGAAACTTTCCCAAAATCGTGAAATAAATATCTTGTCTCAGTCAAACACGATATTTAGAGGTACCCCGTGAAGTCTCACTATTTTCCCAATGAAAAGCTGGGCATACTGTCCCGTAGTGTAGTCGGTCCTCACGGGCAGAAAGTGAGCAACTTTGGTCAACCTATCCATAATTACCCATATGGAGTCGTGACCCCTCTGTGACGTAGGTAACCCTGTGATAAAGTCCATGGAGATGCTCTCCCATATCCACGTCGGAACCTCTAACGGCTGTAGAAGTCCTGCCAGTTTCTGATGGTCCACCTTTACTAGCTGACAAGTGGCACATTTAGAAACAAACACGACGATATCTCTCTTTATCCCACTCCACCAATACTTTCGTCTCATGTCTTGGTACATATTATCCCCACCAGGGTGTACCGCGAACCGTGAGCCGTGCGACTCCATCATTACCTCGTGTCACAAGTCCTCCCCTTCCGGAATGACCAGTCTCCCATTGAAGCGTAATCCCCCGTCTGAGCCAACGGTATAGGACTCGACTCCCTCTGCTAGTAATCGAACTATCTGCTCCTGACAGAACGAGTCATTTGCCTAGGCCTTTACCACTCTCGTAACAATCTGAGGTGTAATAGTCATTACAGACATGAACGATCGGGCCACTGCATCCTAGTGTCCCAACTCCTTCCACTTAGCTTTCCACACCTCGGCCACCTCATCTATCGGCCTACGGCTCAACGCATCTGCTACCACGTTAGCCTTCCCTGGGTGATACTGGATATCGAACTGATAATCCTTCACAAACTCAAGCCACCGACGTTGACACATATTCATCTCCTTCTGCATGAAGAGGTATTATAGAGACTTATGGTCTGTGAACAACCAAAATTTTCCCCCCAGGAGATAGTGTCTCCAAATATGAAGAGCGAATACGACTGCCGCTAACTCCAAGTCGTGGGTGGGATAATTCCATTGTGAGGCTTAAGCTTACGGGAAGCATAAGCTATGGACTGACTCTCCTGTTGTAGCACACCTCCAAGTCCTTGTAAGGATGCATCGGTGTAAACTAAATACTCAACTCCCGGCCTGGGCAATGCCAACACAGGCGCTGAGGTCAACTTCTCCTTCAACTCATCGAATGCCAACTGACAGGCATCGCTCCAGATGAATGGTACACCTTTGCGAGTCAGATGTGTCAAAGGACCCGCTATCTTTGAGAAACCCCGAATAAACCTCCTGTAGTATCCTGCTAGGCCCAAGAAACTACGGATCTCAGTCGGTGTCGTGGGCTGTCCCCACTCCCTCACCGCGGATACCTTCCCCGGATAAACAGATATCCACCGGTCTGAAATGATATGCCCCAAAAACTGAACCTCCTTCAACCAGAACCCACACTTCTCATACTTTGCATAAAGCTCGTTCTGAGGCAACGACTGTAAACCCTATCTCAAATGCTCGGCGTGCTCCTCTTCTATCTGGGAGTAAACCAGAATGTCATCAATAAAGACAATGACAAACTGGTCTAGGAACTCTCTGAACACCCTATTCATCAAGTCCATAAACACGGCTGGAGCGTTGGTCAATCCAAAAGGCATAACCCGAAATTCATAGGAACCATATCTCGTCAAGAAAGCAGTCTTCAAGACGTCCTGTTCCCTGATACGCAACTGATGGTATCCCAATCGCAAATCAATCTTTGAGAAGAAGCAAGCTCCCCTCAACTGGTCAAATAAGTCATCGATTCGGGGGTAATGGATATTTATTCTGTATAGTGACTTTATTCAACTCCCGGTAATCTACACATAATCTCAACGATCCATCCCTCTTCTTTACAAAAAACACAGAGGCACCCCACGACGAAGTACTCCTCCGAATAAACCCCTGACCTAACAACTGCTCTATCTGATCCCTTAGCTCTCTCATCTCCGCTAGAGCCATACGGTACGGTGCGTTGGCAATTGGCCGAGTACCCGACGTCAAATCGATAACAAAATCAATCTCTCTACTAGGAGGTAATCCAGGTATGTCCTGAGATACATCAGTAAACTCCCTCACGACTGGAATCGAATCAAGTGGTATCACCACTTCCTTAGAGGTCTCCTCCTCTATATAGTATAAATGAGTGGACAATCCTCCCTCAGGGCGAGGCATCGACACTAAAAACATCTCCTGCCCGGGAATGGAAAAAATGATACTCCTACTGAAACAATCAATCATGGCTCGGTACGCAACTAGCAAATCCATACCAACAATCGCGTCATACTCAGTCATCTCTAATACTAACATATCAGCGGGTAAAATAAACCTCCCGATCTCTATACCCACACATCTACAAATAAGGGAAATTACAGAACCCCTACTCAATGGTGAATCTACACAAGTAATCGTGCTCTCTGCAGTGTATAACAACTCAATAGTGCGTGAAAATCTCGTGGCAATAAAATAATGTGTGGCCCCCGTATCAAATAAATACGCCCCATAGTCCCCTGAATAGAGAACATACCCTCAATAGCAGGTGGATCTTGTGAGACGACGACCTTCTAGAGCTGATACACTCTCCCATACTGAAGCTGTCCCTACTGAACTAGGACCGCTGGAATGGGTGGTAATGCTTCTATTCGTGGTGGTGCTGGGAGGGCGGCGGGAAACATAGGCCTCTGTGGCTCGTGTCGAGCACCCTGCTGCTGCTGCTGTGGGGCCCTGCCCCTATCAGGACAATCCTGGCGTTTGTGGCCAATCTTTCCATACACGAAGCACTTCCCCGTGAAGTTTCCTCCTCGCTATCCCTGCTGCCCTCGGCCCTGATGGCCGTTACCATTCCTACCTTGACCATGTTGGCCCTGCTGAAACTGTTGTTGCTGACCAATCTGGCCCTGCTGGCCCTGATGGCCGTTCTGACCCTGATGGCCATGTCTGAAACCTCCCTGACCATTCCTGAAACCCCCAGATCTGAATTTCTTAGGATCCCCCTGTTGGGTGCCCTGATCGCCCTGCCTGTGCTGACCCTGAGAAGATTGTGCCCCGCTGGCACTATTTCCCCCTGTCCTGCCCTGATGGCTAGACTCTCCTGATCTCTTACTCTCAGACATGTGAAAGCAGTGATCCTGGAAGTGAAGCAGTGTCGCGTTAACCACGTCAGAGTAAGTGGCCAACGAAAGATTTCCCAATAAGTGCTGTCGGATCCTCCAAGTCAATCCGTCCATGAACTTCTGAATCTTCTTCTCCTCAGTCGGAAACTCATCGGGAACAATATTCAATAGATTAGTGAATTCGACCTCATACTCGGCCACGGTCTTCCCCTCCTGCCTGAGGTTCATTAACTTCCTCCTCATTTCAGTGTGAACAGTTGATGGAAAATATTTACGGTCGAACCGCACCTAGAACTCCTGAATAGAAAGGACGTACCTCTCCTCCGCGGTGGTAATAGACTCCCACCACTGCAATGCTGATCCTACTAGCTTAAAAGTAGACAGTATCTTCTTCTGAACATCCGTGCACTCGTACATCCTTAAGTGTCTCTGAATATCCTTCCTCCACTGACTGGACACTACAACATCGGAGCTACCTACAAACTCCGGAGGGTGTGCTTTCTGAAAAGCATCACGAACGCGTTCCCAAGTAGACGGGAATGCATGAGCCTGAACTGGCGCGACTACCGGCGACTGGTGGTGCCTGCTTTATAACCGTTAGGGAGGCATTTATCGCTTGTGATACAATAGATGCAACCTCTACGGCATTCATGGTGCCCAGAACTGGTGCAGGCTGCTGCTCGGGCTGAGCATCCTTAGGAACTCGCTGTGCACGTCGTGGAGGCATCTAAAATGAGAGTAAAGTCTTATAAGTTCGCAGTTATTATCTCAAAATAGCTGAAGAGCGAAACATACATAAAAGAATACAACAGTCCTAAAATATAGGGCTCTACATTAAAGAAAGCTCAGCGGAAACATAATAAGCCGTGCAGATCCTAAGGACACTAGAACCTGATGCTCTGATACCACCTGTGACACCCCAACTAATTAAATACAGGGTAGCTACACCTTTATTAAATTAATACAAAATGCCAAGTTGGTTCAGTTCATAGCATCACTGTCGAAAACGTTTTATCAATTACTAGCCACCTAATATTTAAAAAGTGAGTTGTCAATTTTAATTAAATTCGATTAACATGCAATAATTAAGTTATGAAATGCTAACATAACCACCACAACATAATGACAATGGAATAACCATAAAATAGTAATGAGTCTGGAGGGATACTCCTCACAACAATCCAAATATAGGAATTAATAAATACTAAGTCTGCATCACTAAATTAATTACAACCCAAAAATCTAATATAACTGGATAAATAAAGTGTCTAAAAGAAATGGGGCGACATGCCCAAGAGATGAGGAAAATCTGGTAACATAGAGTCAAAATCGAAAGTGGAGGCGTCTACGGTCAAGGTCCTGTAACTTCCACAGCAGCTACAGTACGTCACCTGAATGGAACTCCTATGCTTGGTGTCCTTGTGGCTGGGAACCTAAAAGGTTTTTACAAGAAAATATATTTGGAAGCAAACGGGTCAGAGCCCGATGGTGAAAACAGTTTAAAATATAGCAAGTATTTTAATGACATAAAACAATGAATGCAAAATACATGTTAGGACGTGCTCTCACATGAAATACTCACCTCTCGACTATTTGTGCACTCCTAACGTATCCATAATCGAATCTAGTTATGCCCGTATCTAACTGGTCCAATATAAAATCTAACGTTAATATACGATTCACGGTTTAATTTCCGACATCTTATTTTAAACAGAGTGTTTTACTCTTCTACACAGTTTCCCATTTTAGTACTACTAATCAATAGAGATCTTCCATTTTATCTTTTACAAAACGTTGATATTATAGATACTCACATTTATACATTACAGTTCATTTCAATTAACAGTATATTATTTTCATCATAAATATACAATACTAGCACCCCGAGACTAAGCTGGGGTGCACACATACTCTTCTATCCAATCTCGGTACATCACGTACATAAGGACCACGCATTCCGAATCTCTCGGGAATCGTTCTCAATTAACAATCATCAAACAAAATGGAGGCGAACATACTTCACATCACATGGGTCACGCACATAACTATGCTCCCATGATCAGCAGACTTATTAACTCCTCAATAAGTCCTTCTCTGACCTATGTCCTCGAGGTACCAATCTAAATCCCCCCGTAGGCACATAAAGATTAAATGGCCCTAATCGAACGCAGACCTCCCGTGATAGCAAGTATGGTAGGTATGTTTTTCATATAAAACCACATATACTAAGCATTCGCACATCTTAGATATATTGAATTATTAATATAGGTATGCTTCTCGTTCTTAGACCGTCATTTAACGTTATACATTTACAAGTCCCCGATTCATGTATACTAACGTTGTCAACTCTTCTCACGTCGTAATTAGGCATTCGTTTCCTATTCCACAAATGTCATCCGGATTACTATAAGGTTCTAAGTTCTACTACTCAACGTACCCCAATTCTCACAATTATACCCACTAGTCAATAAGGGAAGGTTAATTCTCAATTACTTAAGTCTACGGGACATTTGAAATAAAATCAGGCCAAAAAGGCCATTATGTCAACTCGTTAGAAGTCTCGTTCAAACGAGGTCGTTCGAACGAGTGTCATTCGAACGAAAGGCTTCGAACGAACTACCAACTCGTTAGAAGAGATACTATCATCTCGTTCGAAGCTCCTTCGAATGAGGTCGTTCGAACGACTTGGGCAGGTGTTCTAACGAAATGGCAGACTACGTCCAGAATTTCCCCCAATTCATTTTTCTTTCAATTTCTCTCCTCTAAATCCCCACTAAGATCATTCCAAATTTAGTTTTAATGCTTTTAAACTACTCTTAGTCCTCCTAAGTCATCCTCTAACATATATTTGGGGTCAATGCTTCCTAAATTAACATGTAATCATCATAATTCCCAAACATTATCCCAAACCTTATAAACATGAAGCCAGAATTTTTACGTCTACAATTTCTCCTTATAAATTGGTTTTATAATCATCAAAAGATACATTTTGGATATGAAATTCATTCATTACCATTCTACATGCAATCCCTATGTAAGATTATGAGTTCTATCTCCAATTTCATGGGTTTTTCATCAAACTTTCAATATAAGACATATATTCAATTCTAAGCATGGAAGAAACATTCGCTTGAAATGATGTAATTAAACCACTTGCCTTAGATTTTCTGATTCGATGTTGAAGGGTGAAGGCTGATTCTCCTCTCTCTCTACAGATTTCTTCCAAAGATGGTGATGGTGGCTAGGGGTTTCTTTTGGAACCTCTTAAGACTCTCCCTATAACTCCCGTAGCCCAGTACTTGTTAAATGCTGATATTGGACTTAGTGGATTTATTTCTAATATAAAATTAACCTCTAAAATTCGTGGGTTTTAATTCCCCTATTTTTAAAATTACCAAAATACCCATTTGGGTTGCCGGTAAGGCTTAAAAATGCCCCGGGACCCAAACTAAACCTCCGGCTAGTGTTTTCTGACTATTTCGATCCTTCCGGACACGTTGGTGCACTCAAAATGACCATTCAGTTGATAAAAATATAATTCACTTTTTAGTTCAAATAATTACATTCCTGACGCGACTGACACGCACGTCCCAATTTAAATTTTTGCCTGACACGCGCGTCCCAATTTAAATTTTTGACTGACACGCGCGTCCCAATTTAAATTTCCAAATTGTCGTATTTCTGTCTCGTGACAATTTTAACATTTTTAATACTCACGAAATTTTCAATTTTAACATCATAATCAAATATCAACTCACATCTCGCTAGTATTTATACCCGGATTAATTCCCAATTAATTCTCATTTAATTCAATTAGTCCCTTAAATAAAAATCAATAAAATTACGGGGTATTACACGTGAAAGCTATCATTTGAAAAGAGACAAAAAAAATTTAGAGGCAATAAACATAATATTATGGAAAAAGGGGCTAATTTGTTTAGTTTAATATATTCATTCAAAAGAAAAGAAAAGAATAATTTTGAGGGTGTTGGATGGAAATATCAACGGGTTTGCACAATGACACTGTATCCTAGTTAAGCTTATTTTGTCATGATGTTGTTGATTTGCAGAATCATTAAAATTCTAGGCTTGTGTGCATTATGCTTGTTTTGTTCTTTAAGTTCAACTTTATTTGTCAGTTGAGGCTAAAGCTTAGTTTGATAAAGTTTTGTGGTTAATTAGAACTTCTTGAACATATTTGAGTATTTGGGTTATAATTCTTTTATTTCTAGTTCACACCCACTCATTCCATTCCACACGTTTGGACACATAGATACTATGATAGTGTGTATGACTTATGTATTTTGTGTCATGTTTGATGGTTGTTTATAATTAAATATGTGTGCCAGATTTGCTTGGATATATTTTGGGTATATTATATATGGTATTGCATACTGTGTTTGTGAAATTTGTTTTTGTTTTGAAAAAATTGAAAATTTTCAAAAATAGTTAGTATTTACATAACCTTTGAGATGATCATTACACGTGCTTGATTTAGATCTTTATGTGATGACATCTTTTCTTAGTCATGATGCTCCGTATTCCATGTTTATTGTTTCTACTTATTTGTATATTTGTCTATCTCGATAAAAACAAAGGGGTAGTACAAATTAAAATGGAGATTTTTTTGATGACTTTGGATTATGGGGGATTGAGTATTTATTTATTCTTTACTTTGTTTCAAACTTGATGCGTCATAAAGGTATATGTTTGTTGTCTCAACACACGAATGAAGACAAGGTTTAAAGGGAAGAAGTTTGAAGACAAAGAGACCTATGTCGTTTCATTGTTCTAGGGTTGGGAAGGGTGTTAGTACTTTTTGTAATTGTAATATGAGATTTTGATTTTAATTTGGTGTTCATCTATTTGTTTGTTTTGTACCTGAATATTCAAAGGGGGAGATTCGTTAGAATAATTTTTCTGTCATTGTTCATAGCATAGCTTTAGGCTACTTTGGCGTATCCCGCTACAAATCGTCACATATTGTCAAGACGAACCAAACTCAAGCATGTCCAAGTTTGAAAACTTCTTGACATCCTGAAAGGTATAAAGAGATTTAGAGTTTGAATTAATTCATATAATTATATTTGGGATATTTTATTACTATAAAAAATGACGAAAAAGATTTTTATTTTGTCAAAAGAGTTTTTTCTATGTGTTGAGTTGAAGTTTCTATAAAATATTTTTTTTGCTCAGGTCGTTCGAGCGACAACTTAATGTCGTTCAATAGATATAAGCATGTTGCGTGATGTCGTTCGAGTGACATTGCGTCTCATTCGAGCAACGTTCTGATTTCGTTCAAGAGACGCACAGCCTCAAAATGGTTATAAATACCTATTTTGTGAACCACTCTCTTTATGACTTTTGCAAAAGATGTTTCTACATATCAGTACCCAAAGTTCTTCAAGTTTTATGTTCCTAAAACACTTTTTAATTCACAACAGAGCATCCTTAAATATGATTCTCGTGGATTAGTTTAGAAGAAGAGAAAGTTTTTTATCTATTGGTTGCACCTTGTGGAGAGGTGTTCACGGGTCGGTTCGGTTCAGTTTTTGACCATAATTCAAATCGAACCGATCGATTCGGTTTTGAAAAAAGTCAAACCGAAACCGAGCCGACGATGGAAAAAATCGTTGGTTTTGGTTCACATCGGTGTCGGTTTCGGGTCGGTTTCGGGTCAGTTTTGGTCAATTTTCAATTTTGGTTAGTTTTTTTAAGGTCGATTTTCGATTTTATTCAATTTTTGAGGGCGGTTAATGATTTTTGAATATTAAAATAGAAGTTATTAATGTTTTTTTTAATATAAATATTGGTTTCGAGTTGGTTCGGTTTGAATCGATTTTTTTGTTGTCCAAATCGTAATGTGAACTAATATGGTCAATTTTTTAAGTTCGTAAATCGTAGACCAAACTGTGCTAAAAAACCGTTGGTTTCGGTTCAATTCGAGCCGATTCGGTTCAATTTTTGGGCCGATCAATTTTTTTTACACCGCTAGTGATACCTGCGAGGATTCATTGCTGACAAAGGCAGAGGCTGGCTGATGATTGTGTGTCAATTGAGAGTACTTGTGGGTGTTCCTGGCAGAAGACCAAACTGCGTGTTCTTGCGAGTTTGCTGCGGTTAATCCATTGCAGATTTCAATGTGTACTTTGTAAGTTGTGATTTACTGTTCATAGTGAAATAAAGGTTTTTCCTGTTAGTTTTTTTTTCTAAAACTTGGCCTTGTGATATTTGCGTGTTTGATTTATCTATTTTATCACATAGTTGCATGATCAGGATAAGCAAGATAACATCGGTTTAAGAAGTCTCTTTCGCATAATTAAAATTGGTGTTGCAATTTTTTGTTGAACTCACCCTTTGTGAGTGTCCTCGCATTCTCAGACAGTAAACCTGATTGTGGGTTAGGTTTGTTGATTGGAAATTTGTAAGTTGGACTAGTCTACCAGGTTTTAGTTGAGTCCCTGTGATGGAATAATTATGTCGTATATCTTTTGAGTGAGAATAGGATTGTGGTAAAAACTCTAAATCAGGGAATAATTTGAGGATTGGATACGTATATATAACTAGGGCTGGGTGGATACCTAATCTTGTAGCCCAGAGAGATTTGGTAAGGATTATGAGTTGGAATATAGTTATATTGAATAACTATAGTATAAGTTGTATTTGAGACCATAATTAGAATTTGGAAAGCCTTGGTAAGTATGGCTAGTAACATGTAGAATCAGATAAGGGTAACGAGTGTATTACCATTTAATAGTTTGGTTTAGTATGAATGAACCGGTAGTGATGGGTACACACACACACACACACAGATATACATTGATTTAACCCACTAGTGAGGGTTGTAAATACGATCCGATATAACTAGTTCAATACATAGATATGTTTATTTGATTAAACCAATTAGCAAGGGTTATACTTAATTAGATGCTTTATGTGTTATATATACCATATATTAATGCTCACGGTGATGTACTAAGAGGGATTCCATTATGGGGCATACGCGATGCGGACCGTGATGGTGCCTTAGTTAGTAAATGAGTTTGCCTTGGTCATTTTACCCCATGGTTATACATGTAGGTATCTTTGTACCGAGAGGTTCATGGAGGGAGTATGGTCTTTGGTATGGTAGGCCATATGGATGATGGGTAGACATAATGATTCGTCCTTCGATTATGGTGAAGTCTTAGGGTTGGGACGACCTGAGACTATTCCTAGTATATGTGAGCAATCCCCGAAGGCAACATGGATAGGACTTCGTCATGTGTGGGCATATGATAAGACCACTCATTTATTTATGTCAAGGGCAGTACCTATGTATGGATTCTATACATAGAGATTGTCTTTATCCTACATTATGTGATTATTTGTTATGGTACTAGAGATAGTTGTACTAATTCACGTAATATACTTGATATGCATATATTTATTATAGGGTTGATGTGTATGACTCATGATTTTTTTTGTTAACTATATGGAGACTGTGACCATGGACATTAAACTTGAGATTGTCTTACTTGAATATTACACTTGAAATTATTTAATGTAATGATGATTTATAATCCTTTAGTTATATTCAATTGTGTAGAATAAAACTTAATCAGGAGTTCACTTAGGATTGGGATTTAAGACGTATGCAATATTTAGGATTATTTTGTGGCCTAATTTTTTAAAAGACAATAATATTCAAGAGGAAAATACATAGTTATGATTTATTCCAACTTCTATTATACTTTTATTTAATTTAAACTTGCTGTTAACGTAGTGGTTTTTAACATTTCAGGACTTAAGACACCGTTTTAACCGATGTTGTTGATTGTCATTTCATCCTCATTGTTGATTCTTAGTATGTAGGTGTTATTGTCCTACATGCCAATTCTATTTTCATTCTTGTTGATATGGATTTTAATTTTGAGGGGTTGCTCTGGTGGTTTACTCTCATTGTTTTTTAGAGTGTTTGCATGTATGATTGGTATCAGAGTTAGTTATGTATTATTTTAGTTTTACATTATCTCGTTTTTTTATTACTCAGTTTTGCTTATTTAGTTATGTTGAGAATGTTAATAAACATTTTTTATTCCAATGATTTTTGTTTTAGACTTGATAAATCTATTTATGGATTTTTTGAGGTGTCACAGTTAGTATGAGAGCATTCCAGGTTCTAAGTATTTAGGGATCTTAAGTCCGTCTGCCACTTTTCTGTATTGCAATCCTTGATGAATTTAGAGCCTTACAATTTTGTACTTGCATTCTATAACGACGACCATTGCGGGGATTTCATGCCTTGTTTACTGATAAACGATTCGAATAGACCAAGTGTATCAGAAGGGTTCTTTATTTTCAGTTCACTTATGAGAAGTTCCAGGCATGAGGCTGAGTTCAGTGGGGAGTTAAGGAATTTTTGACGCAAGATCTTTAGCAAGTTCTTGGCATATGGTTTGAGGGAAATTTTTCACTCGCCATCTATAACGTCATTTGAAGTGAGTTTTAAAGACATCTTGTGTGCAACTATGTGGTGGACAATGTGAAGGGATTCAACTATATTTCTCTTTCTTCACTGGGAGAGATTGATAAGAAGTGGAAGAAGGATGTTTGTGTTATCCGTTACAATGTGATAAAGACTTTTTAGCATTAGGAGAAACCTTATCTCTAGGTAACCCGTTCTTCATCACTTATGCTCAGGTGGTTGAAGTTACCCTCCTACATTAGTAGGATCATTATAACTACTATGGGGATAGAGCCCCTGAGATTGGGAAGACTAACGCCAAAGTAGGCCTAATGAATAAAGACACTGTATTGTGGAACTGAGTAGGGAGACCTTACCAGCAAAGCTAACTTCACAGGGGGAGCTAACCACAAGAGGTTTTTAGGACTAGCCAATTTGGTCTGTTTTGGTCAATAAGTTAAGAGGAATTATGCCCAGTGGATCCAAGACCTATAGAGTAAGAAAAATGATGCAAATTGTTGCATAAATAACCAAATAAGTAAGTTCAGCAGGGCCGCTAGTGGGGTTGCCATTTCAATAGTTCCTTTTGAGGCAGGTGTTACACTCGTGGTGAGTGAGCCCAACTAATTATTAGATGCCTTAGTGGAAAATAACTTTTTAGGGTACCTTAGGGGGATGGTTATGGGTACATTTATGGCTCACGCATATGAGTCTACTTAAATATCAAGGATTTGTCATTCTTTATTAGGTAGTATGTGTATTACAATTATGGGTATATAAATTTCTTTGAGTTTGGTGTATTTGTGGTGTAACCCAAGGGGTAGGGGGATGCCTTACATCTGATTATGGAGACATGAAATTTTTTTCGGTCGGATGGGTTTTCAGACATTTTGTTGAATTTTAAATAAGAGGTCAATGTGTTATTAGTGATCTTGTGTGCATAGCTATGTTATGTTTATATCGACTATCGGGGGTATGCTTTCACATGCCATTTTAGGCAGAGTTTTTCTTTGGGTAGTTATGCTTAGGCTGAGGAGAAGGTATGGCATAGTCGTTTATGTATGGATGGGAAAATATTAGAGGGGATTACAGTTGCATTGAGGTGTCATTGATACTTCAATTCTCGTCCTTAGTTGTATGGGGTGTTTAGTTATCACCTATAAAATGGTTTAATTTTGACTTGGAGTTGGAACTTGCATTGAATTTTCCAAGAGGGAATTTTATGGGACTCACTTCGCCCGGGATGGTAGAGGTGTCATGGGAGTAAATGCCATAATTTTTTGAGCTAGTTAAGTATTCAGAGACGACGTTATCGTAAAGAA
Source organism: Sambucus nigra (assembly GCA_949130495.1). NCBI lineage: Eukaryota > Viridiplantae > Streptophyta > Magnoliopsida > Dipsacales > Adoxaceae > Sambucus > Sambucus nigra. The sequence continues at coordinate 78,412,312 of OX422208.1, forward strand.
TCTCTCAAAAGAGGGATGATTCACTAAGTGGATTTATGGAGCACTAGGGTAAGAATTTATTAGCCTATAGTTTTCATATACTCATAAAATATTTATAAATTCTTATGAATTGAATTGTTGGAGATGAGTATTTGAATATTAAGGTTCGTTGATTTAAAGGGGTTAAATTGAGTATTAGGAATTTGATGGTAAACCTGAGTATAGGATGGGTTTGTTGATTAGGAATTGTAAGTTAGAGGATTGGTTTAGTTTATCGGGATTTAGTTAAGTCCTTGTGATTGACTAGTTAAGTCGTATATTGAGTGAGATTAGGATTGTGCTCAAAACCCTAAAAATAGGGGGTAATTAGTATATTGGATATGTATATATATCTAGGAATTGGTTGATACCTATAGATTTAGCCTCAAGATATTTAGGTTAGGATTATGAGACGGAATATAGTTATTTTGCATAATTATAGTATAATTTATGTGTGAGACTAAGATTAGAATTAGGAAAGCCTTGGCAAGTAAGCCTACTAACATGTAGAAACAGATAGGGATAACGGGTGCATTACCTTTTAATAGTTTGGTATAGTATGGATGACTATATATATATATAGATAGATAGATAGAGAGAGAGAGAGAGAGAGAGAGATAGAGAGAGGTCGGCTCGTGTGCACATTAAGTTTGCACACATGCTGACGCACACCAATTTTTTTAAAATATTAAATAATATATTTTTGAGATTATTTTTTATGTGATATTTAAACATTTCAATGGACCCATATAAAAAAATTTAGATCAAAAAAACATTTTTTACTATTTTTAAAAATCGGTCAAATTTTTGCAGCTTTTAAAGTTCTTAAGAACAGTGAAAGTTTGACCGATTTTATAAAAATAGCAAAAAACGTTTTTTTGAGCTGGATTTTTTTATATAGGTTCCTTGAAATGTTTAAATGTCACACAAAAAAAATCAACTCAAATTCTTTACTATTTTAAAAAAATGATATGCAAACTTAGTGTGCACAAGAGCTTGACTCTCTCTCTCTCTCTCTCTCTCTCTATATATATATATATATATATATATATATATATATATATATATATATATATATATATATATATATATATATATATATATGTTGATTTAACCCACTAGTGAGGGTCATAAATTTCATCTGATAGCGCTGGTTCAATATGTATATGTGTTTATTTGATTCAACCTATTAGCAAGGGTTATATTTAAATAGATGCTTTATGTGTCATACATACCATATATGAATGCTCACAGTGACATACTAGGAGGTATTCCCTTATGGGGTATGTGCGATGCAAACCGCTATGGTACCTCAGTGAGTAAACTTGTTTGCCTTGGTCATTTTTCCCTAGGGTCCAATGTCTAGGCATTTATGTATTGAGAGGGTTCATAGAGAGATTTCATTGTATGATATTTGGTATAGTTAGCCATATGGATGATGGGTAAATGTAGTGATTCATCATTCGATTATGGTGAGGTCTTAAGGTTGGAACGACCTGAGTCTGTACTTAGTACATGTGAATGATCCCTAAAGGCAATAAGAATAGGCCTTCATTATGTGCGGGTGTATGAAAATACCATTTATTTGTTTATGCCGGGGCAATACAAATGTATGGATTCTAGACATAGAGATTGTCTTTATCCTACCTTATGTGATTATTTTTTGTGGTACTAAAGATAATTATACCAATTCACGTACTTAAACACATAAGTTCCCTACAGTTAGTCCATAAAACACCACCAAATTTTAATTTCATAATTTTTAATTAACCTACACCAATTTAGAAAACTAGAAGTGTTGGGTAAAATAATTTACCAATTTTAGTCTTGACCTGAGCATGTATCTAGGTGAGTATTAGCAAGAGTAAAATAAGTAAATCATGACACGATGACGTACGAGGAAAAAAACCACAATAGGAAAAATCTCGAACGACCCAGCCACACAAGTCCACTACGATATAGGAAATTTACAAGACCAATTTAGACTTACTCACAAACTCGTCACCTTGAAGCCTTGGCATGCTTCTTTAATCCTCGTAACCTTCTTCGCGGTTAGTGTTGGATGCTTTCAGCATCCAAATAACGTAATAACTTTTCCACATCTTGGTATTCTATCGATCTTAATTGTCTCAACAAGAGTTTAGTCGGTGCATAACACCAAAAATGTTATCCACCACTGATTAGGCATAAATATTTAATATTTATCCCCTTAATTTAGGTATTCTTACGATACTGTATAGTGCATTTAGCTCGAATTTATCTCACATTTATGCGACCGACCCTTTTTGGTGTGTATTTCATATTTTGTGTATTCCTCTCATGTTTTACTGGTAAATTGTGCAAGTGGATGGAAGAAAAATCCGAAACGGTGAAAGAAATGTGAAATGGGGAAGTCAAGGGAAATTTAATAATTTCCTAGCTAGAACTTGGAGGAGGTTCCAACTCAAAAGTTAAAGAGCTTGAAATCAAGAGAACACTGAAAGAAACGGCACCCCGATCCGAGATACGGTTAGAAAGTTACATGCATATGAAATTGAGAAGAAACTCTAGGGGAAAAAGTGTAAATAAGAGCCAATCAGGAAAAACATGGTAGCTTTGACAGAGATTATGCCCGAACCGATTTAGTCAAGTAAATCGATTTGTCCCAAGGGTTCAGTGATGGGTTCGGTTCATCCAAAGGGTTCGGTCCAAGACGAGATTTTATTATTTTCCCTAGATTCTAGGAAGAGGAGTTTGAGATTATCTACAGTTCTTTACACGAATTTTCTCACTTGTATAAAACTATTAGGAGTATTTTAAGCCTATTAGCATTCATTGTAAGCCAAGCTATTATTAAGAACATATTAGAGAAACATTGTACAATCTTTCCATTATTATTTCAATACAAGAGAAAGATTATTTCCGGATATTCTTCGAGTCTTGATTCTTATTGCATGGTTTTATGTTCTTCATCGATCATTGGTAAATTAAATTTCCAACATTTCTCTGATTTATTCATCATTTTTACATAAAAATTAATGAATTCATGCATATAGATTAATATAATGTCCGACTAGATTCTTAGAGAGTAAGGAAATATGAACTCAACCTAGGTATTGGATGTTAGATACAAAATTCAACGTAATTATGTACATAATTATTAGGGTTTGATACTTTTATTGAGACTATTATAGTAGGTCTCTTAACTTTGTTTGTCGTAGTCAACCGGAGTTTGAGAATATGATATATGTATCAATAATCTTATCATTCGTGTTATTTTAGTTGTTGACTAAATATTATGAGGAGTAACATTCTTCACATATTTAGTTCTTTGATTTAATTGACATTTTTCTTTTAATTAATTATATAATTTTTGAGAATTTTATATTTAGCAAAAATACCAACGGTTCGGGGGATTGGATCTCGACTCCACTTTTCCTAAATTGTTTTCAAAACTAAAAATTCTAGTTTCTTGCTTCCTCTTAAATTAAATTGCACATGCTAGTTAAAGTCTTCTTAGTTAATTAGAATTTTTTTTAAAATCAAATCATCTTTTCTTATCTTTCGAGAGCCGATACCTAGATTTTAGAAGCTTACCTTGTTGTTGTTAAAACATCTATCGTACTATTCCCTAAGGATTCGAACCCAACTTACTGGGTATTACTTGAGCGACCGACTTACACATGAGCCATAGGTACACACATAGCATACACATTCCGTGTTAATCACACACTCACTGATATGAAGAGCAAATCACTTTGATGCAAAAAGGGAGATCTCAAAATGACATATGTATGTATGATTCTTGAATTTTAAACATGGGTGTAAAATTGGGTTCTGGTTTGGAAAACGTTTTCTCAAAACAAACACATAAACTTGCAGATCTTTATTGAATAAGTTTGGAAGCTTAAAAAACTTGGAAAAGTCTCAATGAAAACTGTTGCTCCACGCTCCTATTAATAGGAGACTTTCCAAAAATGAGATAAGCTTGAAAAATGAACTTTGCATTAGAAAACATTTTGGCTCATTCAAATGAAATTGGATCTCACTCGAATGAGGCTACGAATCTCATTCGAACACCTTCTAATGAGAATTTCAATGCTATTCCAGAGAAGGATAAAAGAATCTCGTTCGAAGTTCGTTGGATCATTGTTCTAATGAGGTTCATAAACGCGTTCGAACGACAAACCTAAAGTCGTTCTAAAGACATGTCACTTTTTTCAAAAAATAATTTAATAATATTATAAACCTTCTTAAAAACCAACACCCAAAATTCAATCCAGGGAACAAACATAAACATGTATTCATACTTCATTGAATTCTCTCAAATGAAGAAGATGAAACTCGACTCGAAACACTTTGTATACTCAATAATGCTTTTTGGATGCTAAAATTTTCAATAAAACGTCACATTATTGAAGTAAAATCAAGTCAAATCCTAACCTATGACTCAAATAAGTTATGTCCAAACATGGAATTAAGTCAATACATACAAATTGACTTAATTCAAAAACTTTCCTTACACGTAATATAGTTGAGATGAATATGTTTATTATAGGGATGTGCACTAATATACTTATGACTTAAGATTTTTGTGTTAACTATACTCGAGACCATGATTTTGACCATTAGACTTGAGAATATCTTATTTGCATATTACACTTGAAATTTTTTACGGTAATGATTATTCCGAATTTTTTAGTTATATTCATTTGTGTAGAATAAAATTAATCACGTGTAAACTTTTGATTGGGATTTTAGATGCATGTGATATTTAGGATACTTGGGTGGGATAATTCTAAAAGATATTAAAATGCGAGAGAAGGATGAATAATTATGATTTATTCCAACTTTCGTTATACTTTTATTCTAATTAGACTTACTATTAATGTTGGGGATTTTAACATTTCATGAGTTAGGTCGCTAAGCTAATGACTAGTCCCTCGGCTGATGAAGATAAAACTGGGATCAAAACACTATGTATACTCAATGTCTCTTTATCTTTGGCCGCTGAAATCTTCAATAATACGTCTGAAAAGGGTGGTTCCAATGCGTGTTTCAAATCAAACCAATTTTTACCAAAAAATTTATCCAACTTTTATTTAGCACCAAACCAAGTTGTGAAAACCCAATTCTTACTTTAAACCAATTTTATCTTGATTAATCCTAAACATGAATCAAGTGATTAAAGTAAGTAATGTAAAGTAAAGAATACTCACAACGCAGGATGTACGAGGAAAAAACCGAAAACAGAAAAACAACCTCGGACAGCCCAAGCCAGACAATCATTATGAACAAAGGTTTTACAAAGATAGATTGGCCTTACTCAATGACTCGATCCCCACGGGTCTTGATGCTCCTTATGATCTTCTACTATTATTCAGTAGTGCCCACGCACAAATTCCATCTTCCATGATACCTGTCCACAACACACGCGTCCATGTATGACTTGGTGTCCACCCAATGGCTTTGATTCCTCTACGATGTCGAACAAGAAGTCCTTCTCTTTTCTTCACCGCAAAATCCTGATGTTCAAGTGTAGAACAAACCTTCTTGGTGCAACAAGATCACATAAACATATAATAATGATATCTCGGATCTTTGCAAACTATAAGGATGTGTTTATGCTTTGAAACCTTAGAAAAACATGTGCAAACAACGTACTGGATGGTAAACTATTTTTTCAGTTGCGCACCTTCGAAACTCTGACGAAAACACACTTTAAATAAGAATTAACATGCCACCTCGAAAATAGTGTCGCTCAAACGAGATAGGCCTGTCGTTAGCGTGATATGGCTATCTCGCTCGAACGAGCTGATATGTTGTTTGAACAACCTGCGTATCATTTTGACTTTTCTTTTAAAACGTTTCTTTAAAAAGACCACATAAAGTCAAACTCTTTTTTCGTGTTTATCAGAATAAAACGAAGTGTAAAAAATTTAAAACACCTTTAAAACATTTTAAAATATTTTTCCTTATAAAAATACATCCTTATCTTTTATAAAAATAATTCCGAGCACTATAAATTATACGCATTCATACCTGAGTGATCTCAGAATGCATTTAACTTGAAGACAAGTAAAATTGCACCAATTAAACTTCGGCATGATTAATTCTTTGAAGCTTTGTCACAACGTCTTCAATTTCTTACTTACGTCATAGACCAAGTGGGATCGTGGAAAAATAAAATCTCCCTATGACATATTACAAACACATTTTTGTTCACGGAATTAAGTCAAAACAATACAGGGACTCAATTGGAAATTTATGTCCTTACAAATCTCCCCCTTTGACTATTTCGGGACAAAACTAAACCAGTGAAATGCCTAAACCAGGCCGTCAAGCCGTATGACGCCTAAATCCCATCCCATAAATCCAAAATAAAAAATTATAGGACACGAACTTGAATATGTAGCACCGACAAGAATGAAGTTTCTGAATGTGATGTGGACTTGAAATCTCAAATCGGTGAAGCATACCTACACACATGAAACCGTGATTATGGACATAAGGATTTATGTGATAACTATACTAGAGACCGTGATTATGGACATAAGGCTTGAGATTGTCTTATTTTCATATTACACTTGAAATTATTTAATGTAATGATTATTTCGAATCCATTAGTTATATTCTATTGTGTAGAATAAAACTTAATCATGGGTTCACTTGGGATTGGGATTTTAGAAGCATGCGATATTTAAGTATATTGGGTGTGATAATTCTTAAAGATATTAAAATGCGAGAGGAAGATGAATAGTTATGATTTATTCCAACTTATGTTGTACTTTTATTCGATTTAGACTTGCTGTTAATGTTGTGGATTTTAACATTTCACGAGTTAGGCCGTTAATGCCTCCGTCTTGACAGATGGTGTAGAATGTCATCTCATCCTCGTTAATGGTTCTTAGGATGTAGGTGTAATTAGCATACATGACAATTCTATTTTGATTCCTATTGATACCTATTTTAGTGTTAAGGGATTTATGTGGTTCTTTACTCTCATTGTGTTTTAAGAGTGTTTGCATATACGATTGATATCATAGTTGGTTGTGTATTATTTCACTTTTACATTATTTCATTTTGTTACTTAATCGATTTTAGTTATTTCGTTATGCTGAGAATGTTACAAAATATTTTTGATTCCTGTAATTTTTCTGTTAGACTTAGTCAATATATTTATGGATTTTGTAGGGCATAATAGTTGTTATGTGTGTTGTTTTCTTTTATCGTCTCAAGTATCTATAGTATATTCACATCATGCATTACTTATAGTAATAATAGCCAATATGCTACGAAGGTAGAATAAATCACAATTATAAACTTGCCAAGAAGGATAGGGTGGGATTACAAAACTTCTTAGGTGGAAATTGCACACTCCAAGCCATAAATCATGCCAATCGGGGCCCATCTATCTACATCCACTCCCCAAACGAAGATGTGCTTATAAATTATTCTAGCACCCCAAGTAGTCTTAATTTGTATTAGTTTTATCGGTCCCCTTGTATGACACAATCAATTCTTGTAAAACAACGCACCACTCCTCATGACAACTATAAAAAAGGAACTAAAACAAAATCAGCAAATCAATGCTAGTATGATGAATTTTTAAAAGTGAAAGACTATAACAACATTATACACTATCTAATTATTCAGAACATGAATAAAATGCCCATAAATTTTATAATGAGATGAAAGGTAATATATGTCTGTCATGAGAAATTCCAAGATGGTAGAAGTAGAAGTAGCAAAATATAAAAGATTAACTAGAAAAAGAGCAAATCTTGCACCTTATTCAACCACAAAGGGATCAAATCTTATCAGAAGGTTATTTTCATCATAGGAGAAAGATTTCAGCTATTTACAATATGTGGTGATGTTTATGTTAGCCCATAGCATGGGAAATACATCCATGGTCAAACTTCATCATCGCCTTCGTATTCATCAACATCAGCTTCTTTGCCTGTTATCTTTCCTACAAAGGTACGAGTCTAAAAATGGGGGGAGTATTATGAAGTTGAAATAGTAGAATAATAACAATCAAGATGTTACATATTTAGAAAGGGAAAAAAAATTCACATTGAATGCTCTTCAAGCCACCCCAACTTATAAAAGGTAGAGAATATAAGTTGAATGATTTCGTATGTAGAGAGAAAATAAACCCACAAAATAAATTTCATATAAACTAAATAGAAAATTATACCATTTATTTTAATAATTACTATCTCTTAATCCTAGCCTTCTTAAAATACACATACCATAAATGTTATAAAAAATGAAGAGTGGATAAATGTTGAATAACTTCCTTACCAAGAATGTTGTTTGACTGAAGAACTCAATACATTCTTCTTAAAGTACATGTTACCACAAATTTCTATACTGTGAAACATGAAAAAATGATAAAGGACAATCAAGCAAACAAACTTGAGTGAAAATTAAGGTTGCAAAACATTTGTAGTTAATACATTCTTCAAACTAAACACACACACACACACACACACACACGCACACACACACACACACACACATATATATATTTAATTAAGTCATACTTAAGTTATTGCATACATGACTACAAAACTTTTTCTTTGATTAAACCATCACAATTAAGGTTACAAAACAATGCATATTACTAAATTTATTATATACATTACTAAAAACCTTTTATTTTCCCAAACCATCTCAATTAAGTCAATAATATCAATTATGATACTATCTAGTAGTGTATTATCATTACAAAAGTCAATGTTACAACCTTTAAATACCTTTATCTACTTTCTTTTCTTTTTTAATCTTACTTTTCCATATACTTGATCTTTAATTTTCCTAGTTTATATTTCGTATTTTTCCGCAATACTTAAAAGACCGAGTTTAATTGTGCTAGATTATCTAGTCAAGTAATGAAGAGTTAGGTTTTGAATTGGTGGATTTCAATTTCCTGCATATAATGCCAATAATTTTCTTAGTTCCATTATCTTTTATCTGATATCTTCCATATACTTCATTATTCTCGATATAAGACACTCACACTTTTACTCTAAAATAATTAAATTTAGTCTTCCATATTATGGTACTTTTCAATCAAAGTTAGCAATTAAAATACATTTGAGAATAAACAAACAACTTTAAAAAGAGTGAAGAACATAATGGAGACATTAAAACATATAATGTACATAATCTAAAGAAATAATATGTAAACTCAAGTGCCCAACAAATAACCCACATGACCATCTCTTGCCATTTGGCAATAGTTGAGATCATACTATTTAATGAGATGCTATATCACGGTAAAAAGGGAATAAACTCTTTAGAACTACAAAATGAAATTAAAGAGTAAGCACCTATCAAATTAGAGTTCTCTCTTCTTTGGAGAATTTCAAAAAATGGTTAACGTGAAACCCATTATGGAAACTTAAGAAAAATATAGAAAGGTAAAATTAAAGATAGACGATTCCAGTTTAGTGAAGGTTAGAGATAAATTACAGTTAATTGACATTGAAGCACTCTAATCGGATGAAGTTTTTGCATCGGCCAATCCTTTTCCCGCTTAATTTTTTGTGCAACGAAATATGAATTGGCTAGAGAAAGGGTTTTTGTAAAAAAATATAATCTGTTTAGGGAAAGGTGTAAATTATATCATGAATAAGAATTTTATCTCTCTCTCTCTCTCTCTCTCTCTCTCTCTCTATATATATATATATATATATATATATATATATATATATGTATGTATGTATAACAACAGATAATTCTTATTAGATCTTTAATATTTCATGCAATCACCACTTTAATTTTAACTACAAACTTTATGTAAAATTACCTTTTTTCCATTAATATTTGATTTATTTGTTGAAGTTGATTAGCCTCAAGAACAACAACCAAATTCCTAGATCTTCTTTCTCGAAGCTCTAGAAAATGCTTTTAGAAAATGGCCAGAATGCTGATTTATGGAAAATTTTGGAAAAACGGGGGTTTCCCTTCCTAGCCCAGATATATTTTGTGTGTTATTGTGTACCAATTGGTGGAGAAATGGTTCACTATATATAGGGTGAAAGGGGATCCGAAATTCCCTTTAAACTCATAATCTACCATCCACTAAAGTAGCTAAAGGGTCTCACAAATACACCAAAAGTCAAGTGACCTTTAGATTAATAATTTTCTAAGATTAATTCATTAATTTAATCAAATTCGTCCCCTTATTTGGACTACACTAATTAGGAGAAATTTTTTATTTAATTTATAATTACAAAATTTGGCTGAATTTTATAATTAATAAATAATTAAATATTAATTTCAACAGTCTCCCACTTGGTCCTAATAAGGCTATGCATAATGATTTGATTAACATAAGTTGCGCAAGTATCTTAGAACATCTTCAAGCACCTTAACTAAATACTTCATTGGTGTGAGTCATGGCGGTTCCACACTAATTCAAGAGCTTGGTTCTTGCCATGTACTATGCCACCCATGTCATACTTAATAAGGATAAATATGTGAGTTATCATAATGGTCTTATAATGTCTTTATGAAAGACTATTTCTATCACATTCAATCATTCACATGCATATATACAATTAAGATAGAAATTTAGAATTCAGAAACTCTTTATTGATATCAAAAGTCGTGTCAAATAACTAAGAAAATAGGAATTACACAATTAACTACTCGAGACCCATCTCTTTAGTATGTTGCAAAAAATTCTTCGAAGATAGTCCTTTCGTTAACGGATCAGATATGTTAGAACTAGTACTAATGTGTTTAATTTACACAGTTTGTTTCTGAACTTCTTCTTTAACAGATAGATACTTCATCTCAATATGCTTAGCTGCTTTACAATATCTATCATTCTTTGAAAAAAAGACTGATGCGGTATTATCACAATAAATCTTCAGCGACTTAGATATTGAACCCATAATACTAAGACCTAAAATAAAATTTTGCAGCCATAACTCATGACTTATAGCTTCAAAACAAGCCAAAACCCAACCTCCATAGTTGAAGAAGCAATGACACTCTATTTAGAACTTTTTCATAAAATGACCCCTCCTGCCAGAAGGTAAACATAACCCAAAGTATTTTTCCTACCATCAAAGCATCCTCCAAAATTTGAGTTTGAATAACCAATAACCTCAAGGTGATCGGATCTCTTATAAGTGAGCATGTAGTCTTTGGTCCCTTGCAAGTACCTTAACACTTTTTTGCAGCCTTCCAATGGAAGTCAACCAGATTACTTTGATATCTTCCCAGCATCCCAATGGTAAAACTAATATTTGGTCGAGTACAAACCTGTGCATATAATAAAATCCCTATAAGAGAAGCATATGGCACACATTTTATGTGATGCCTTTCCAATTTAGTTTGGGGACATTGGCTTAAGAAAAATTTTCCCCCTTTCATAATTGGAACGTTAATGGAACTACAATTTTACATACCAAACCTTTGTAAAACTTTGTTAATATAAGCCTTCTGAGACAATCCAATCAATCCACGTGATCGATCACGATAAATCTCTATCCCGGTCACGAATGATGCCTCGCCTAAATCTTTCATTTCAAGGTTTTGCGAAAGGTACTTATTAGTATCCTTTAGTAAACCAATATCACTACTGGCGATAAGCAAATCATCAACATAAGTGAATAAAAATACAAACTTACTCCCACTGGTCTTTAGGTATATACATCAATCAACTGTGTTCTCCTTAAACTCAAAAGATGTAATGGTATGATGAAACTTTAAATACCATTGACGAGAAGCTTGTTTAAGTCCATATATGGATTTCTTTAACAAATAGACTTTATGTTCCTTTGCTTTTTGAATGAAGCCCTTTGGTTGTTCCATGTAGACTTCTTCCTCTAAACTCCCATTACGAAAAGATGTTTTCACATCCATTTGGTGTAGCTCTAAGTCATAATAAGCTACGAGTGCCAATATGATTCTAAGTGAATCCTTCTTTGAAACAGGAGATAAGGTTTTATTATAATCAATGCCTTCCTTTTCAGTAAAATCTTTGGCAAAAATTCTTGCTTTATGTCGTTCAATATTGCCATTTAAGTCGCGTTTGGCCTTATATGTCCACTTAGACCCGACTGCTTTATAACCTTTAGGCAAATCGACTAACTCCCAGACTTGATTAAAATCCATAGATTTTATTTCATCATTCATAGCATCAATCCATTTATTAGAATCTAGGCTAGAAACAACTTTTTCATAAGAGATCGGATCATCAATATCCCCAATGTTAAATTCATTTTCTTGAAGATACACCACATAGTTATCCGAAATAGCCGATCTCTGATTTCTCTGAGATTTTCTTAAAGCTATGTATTGTGGTGTTTCAATAATAGGCTCATTACGTGGTTGCTCAGTATGTGGTTCATCCATTTGTTCGTCGTTGTTGGTCGGATCAATAATCGTTGCAACAACATTATTATGAACAATAGGATCATTAGGAACCTCATTAGGAAAATTATGATTATCCTGAATTCTCGAAAGAGGAGGATTTTCCTTGATTTCTTGAATAATCACATCCTTAACTTCATTACTCTCACTAATTTTACCATGTTCAATAAATTTAGCATTTTTTATTTCAATAATTCTTGTTGTATGGTTAGGATAGTAGAATTGATACCCTTTGGATTTTGCTGGATACCCAAAAAAATAACAAGTTAATGTTCTATGGTCTAACTTCTTTTCATGTAAATTATAAATTCGTGCTTCTGCTGTACATCCCCAAACACGAAAATGAAATAAAGAGGGTTTCCAACCTTTCCATAGTTCAAAAGGAGTTTTTGGTACTACCATACTAGGAACCCTATTTAAGATGTGTAGCAGTCATAAGAGTATGCATTCACAAAACATAGGTAAATTACTTCTACTTATCATACTCCTAATCATTTCAATAAGAGTACGATTGCGTCGTTCTGCTACACCATTTTGCCAAGGTGAACCTGGCATTGTGTACTGTGTGCTAATACCCAAACATTCAAGGAGTTTAGCAAAAGGACCGGGATGTTTCCCCAGTTAATCATATTTTTCATAAAACTCACCTCCTTTATCCTATCGAATGATTTTTACATTTTTGCCTAATTGTAGTTCTACTTTGATAATACAAACCCCAGCTACATTAACTAATTAAGATTTATCATGCAATAGATACAATGTGCAATAACATGAAAAATCATCTATAAAAGTGATAAAGTATTTTTTTTCCTCCAATAGAAGGAACATCAAAAGGACCACAAATATATGTATGTATAATTTCAAGAAGCTGGGTGCTTCTTGTATCTCCTTTCTTTGTGTGTCAGGTCTGTTTACCCTTAATATAGTCCATAGAGTCACTAAAATTGGAACAATCCAGAGTAAGGATAATTCCCTCTTTAATAAGCCTTTTAATTCTCTCTTTGGATATGTGTCCTAATCTTTTATACCACAAGTAAGTAGAATTCTCATTAAATGAGGTACCTTTAGTTCCAACATTAGTATGTAGAGACAATAAAGATTCTAAAAAATGAGGATCAAGATTAATTTCAAACAAACCATTCGACAAAAAACGCGAGCCGAAAACAGAATTATTTTTATATAAAGTAAAACCACTATCTTGAAAATTAAAAGAGAATCCACTTATTGAGAGTTTAGATGAAGAAATTAAATTTCTCAAAACTGTGGGTACAAAAAGAGTATCTTCAAGATCCAAATAAAAGCCATATTTTAATTTCAATTGAAAAACTCCTATTGCTTTAATTTTTGCTTTTGCCCGATTTCCCATGTAAAGAAAATCTTCATTTTTTTATATTCCGGATTGAAAGGAAGCCCTGCATAGTATTTGAAACATGACATGTAGAACCAGAATCAATCCACCATGTGTTATAAGGAACTTCGATTAAGTTTGATTCGAAACAAACAAAATCACAAGCCTTACCTTTCTTTTCAAACCAAACTTTACGCTTAATGCAGTCTTTTTGAATATGCCCCTTCCTGTGACAGAAGTGACATGTGATTGCTTCTTTTTTCCTTCTTTTGGTGTGGCAGACCAGGTTCATTTTTGAAAGGACGAGGACCTCTCTTCATGCCCTTTTCTTTCTTTTTCTTACAATTTAGACACTTTACCACTTTGCTGCTTAAGACATCCTTCATCCTGAACCAACATGATTTGCAGTTCATTAACATTGCAATTATTTTTAATGGTATTGTAATGAATCTAAAAATACCCATTATCAGAAGGCAAGGAGTTTAGGAAAAATTGGAAAATTGGATTAAGAAAGAATCGTCCACTGTACACCCTAAAGTTCACAGTTTTTCAGCAATGTTGGTCATCTATATAATGTGTGCATTCATGGTCTGAGTGCCATCGAACCTCATAGTGGTCTAGTCAACCATAAGTTTCCCAGTAAGGGATTTGTCACCAGTGTGAATCCTGTCTTTAATATTTTCCAGATATTGTTTCTCTTTGGTTGTTTCAGGTAGGGAAGTTTCCACGTTTGTTTCAATACACATTCTAATAAACATGAGACAAAGCCTATTTGATTTTGATCATGAACTATAAAGGATAACATCATCCTCACTGCCTTGTTCAGTAATAATAGTGGGTTCATTAGTAAGAAGTGCTACATTAAGGTCTACAACACCAAGGCTAAACTCAATTTGCTCGAACCATTACGACAGATTAGTTCCGTCAAATTTTGAAAAGGTTGAGGCATGAGAGAACAGGTTAATATTCACTGCAAATTTTTTCACTCTATCTAATAAAAAAAATATATAACAAACTTGACTAAAATTTGCAAGGAAATGAATATATATAATTGTCACAAATGTTATGGCAGAATTATAAGAAGTTGTATTTATAAGTTACACTTTAATATTAAATCACAAAACCATAAAAGCAAAATATCTTTAATGGAATTTGAACATAGAAACTGTGATTTAACAAACGATTATTAGACGATTCAATATTTAAAAAATAATTCTAAAGTTGATTAAATCTATCGAATAATAAACTTTAAAATGGACAATAAATTTGATATTTCACGTAATGATTCGTTGGCCTGTGTTTGGCACGTGACATGTTAACAAAAAAATATCAATAATATTCAACTATATGAGACACTAGTCTGTGTTTGGCATGAGACTCTTTAAAAGTGAATATATAAATTTTAAAATAAAATGAATATATTTAATATTCAATGTTATGAATCATTGGCCTGTGTTTGACATGAGACTCATAAAAATATGAATATTAAATCGACAGAAGTCTAATATCCTATTGATGCGAGGGAAACCAAGCGCTCGTGTAAGGGCACTTACGTTGTTATTATCTCCCACTTGACATGCAAAGAACCTAAACTACCACTAAACTTGTGAAATAAGTATAGCGGTAAGTCGGGTATCGTAAGAAACCCACATGAAGTGTTGTATAGATTTTAATTGATTTATTACTTCTAAAATAAAAGCATAAAAGGTGATGGATTTAAAAGGGAGAAAATGAGAAAACAAGAAGTTAACGCTAAATTACAACTAATTAAAATGAGAGTCGGGATTGCATTCCCGCCTAGAGATAAATAATGCATAGTTAGAATTTCGATTCGAAAGCTATTTAACCGAGCATTTCAATTAAGCATAAACATCACATAATAAGGAATCCAATCCAGAGTTGTAAGATTAAATATTTAATAGAAAATGATCACACATGGATTAAATTTGGATTATCGGTATAAACACTAACGTTGCATGACAAAGAAAGTTAAATGCATAACAATCTGACTTTGATACGCAATGTTTCCATTAAACGCAATTTTATACAAAACCCAACTTTCGGAGCTCAATACCCATTAATGGTGGAAATATAACCCCAACCCTTAAGCTAGCTACGAGACATAAGGAAAGATAAGAAATAAACTAATTAAACAACAAATTAATGAACTAAAGCAATTATCTAGGCATGGAAAGTAAAGAACATAAAGGAAATTAAGCTAAAACAATGAAGAAGACAATAAATAGTAAAAATTACGTACATAAAATGGGCAAAACCCAAGAGAAATGGGGAGAGGGAGAAAGATTTCCCAATACAAACCCTAAAAACTAATACAAAATGAAAGATATCTCATCAAAATGAGATGAAAATATATTTGTACACTAACCCTAGGTGGCAAACTTGTAAATCAAAAGTTTAAAATCTGTAGGACCGAATCGATTCGGTAGAAACCGAATCGATTCGAAAATAGGGGAAACAAAAAAGTAGATTCTTGTGCCAAATCGAATCGATTCGGACTTGTCTGAATCTATTCGTACCCTATAGGTCTGGTTTCTGCAGCTTTATCGAACGTTACGAAAAATGCCATAATTTCTTCATTATAACATGGAATTAGGCACGGTCAAAGGATACGCAAAGATAACTCAGAGGGATACAACATCTAAGAAGACATTTGTACAAAACATCAAATGATGAAATGACTAAAATGCCCTTGAATGTGCCCTTGAGTGTGATTTTAAAGTCAAAACCATCCTAAAAATGCCATAACTCCTTCGATACAACTCAGATTCATGCAGCGTCAGCGGTATGCGAAGAGAAATAAAAGGGCTTCAACTTTCATAAGGAGTTCAGGATTAAAACCCAAATACTGTAATTACTAAAATGCTCCCGAAGCTGCAAAAGTCGACTAAATTTCACCGAAATTCTACCGAACTTCACACTAAACACAGAAATAGCTACAAAAGCTCAATTATACCTCATATAGCATGTTAACATATAAAATGCAGGTTGTCTAGTTAACGAGCATAAATATAGGAAATAAAGGAACGCGAGAGGAGTAAAATGCATAAGAATAAGGGGTAAAAAATACAATATTCGTGCCGAATCACCTACCATATGAAATATATTGGCCTATAAGTAGCACGAATATTCAACTAAAACAGGATCATTAGAACAAGGTTTATAAAACAGTTCTAGATGCAACACTTACAAAGTATGTAAAACATGAAATTTTGCCAAAAATGGAAAAAATGAGTTAGCATCATGATACTGTAGAAAAATACTCCAGAATCTCAAATTTTTTTAAGGAATTTAAAAATAAATTTTCTGGAGTGAGATATCCCCCGAGATTATTTTCATAAATGGAAAATTTAGGGTTTTGAGGGCCTAAATAATCTTGGATTGCCGAAAAATAGTTTACATCACGATCGAAGGTCGTGAAAACTGGCCTCTGGATCATTTCTAATCAGAATACCAAGTTTCATCGCATTCGGAACAAGTTCAAGGACAAACACTATTGACTGCTAGCGTATTTTGAAAAATTTTGTTCCATAATTTCTTGAAATTTATGGGGTTGATAGAAATGGATTAGGTAACCATTAAAATAATATCAAAACAACATATATATGGTCTCGGTACATCAAATGAAACTGTTTTATTTAATTCTTAACAGTTTCGCTTTAATAAAACAAATAACAAAAAAAAATTCTAACAAATTTGTTAAATAAATAAAACTGTTTCCAACAGATTTTTAAACAGATTCTTATCAGATTTGTTAAATAAATAAAACTGTTTTCAACATATTTGTTAAACAAATTTGTTAAACAAATAAAACTATTTCCAACATATTTATTAAACAAATTCTTATCAGATTTGTTAAACAAATAAAATTGTTTTCAACAGATTCTCAATATATTTGTTAAAAAAATACAAATGTGTTCAACAGATTGGTAAACAATCAAACATATAAAACTGTTCTTAACAAATCAAACAAACAAAATTGTTTTAAATTAGATTTGTTAGATAAAACAGTTCTTAATCTGATTTGTTAAAATCAAACAAAAAATTCTTAACAATTAGACATAATCATTTTTACGTTGAACGATTTCTTACATAATTTAGCATGTAATTCTCGAATAAACAAATAAGTGTTAATATTATCACTTAAGACTAATGATCATGATAGCTAAATTAGTGCATAATTTAATCATTAAAACTAAGTTTATCAATATATGTAGTTTGATCTTTTAAATCCTTAGAGGGATAGCATGATAATATTTCAACATCGTGAATAAGAATTATATATATAACAACAATTAATTCTTATTAGATCTTTAATAATTCGTGCAATCACCACTTTAGTTTTAACTATAAACTTTATGTAAAACTACCTTTTTCCATTAAGATTTGATTCGTTTGTTGAAGTTGATGTGCCTTAAGAATGACTTCCAAATTCCTAGCTCTTCCTTCTTTAAGCTCCAGAAAATGCTCTTAGGAAATGGCCTGAGTTCTTATTTCCGGAAAAATTTGGAAAAACAAGTTTTTCCCATCCTAGCGAGATATATTTTATGTGTTATTGTGTACCATTTGGTGGAGAAATGGTTCACTATATATAGGGTGAAAGGGGACCTGGAATTCCCTTTAAACTCATCATCTACCATCCACTAAAGTAGCTAAAGGGTCTCACAAACATATCAAATAATTTTAT
This sequence comes from Sambucus nigra, assembly GCA_949130495.1. Taxonomy (NCBI): domain Eukaryota; kingdom Viridiplantae; phylum Streptophyta; class Magnoliopsida; order Dipsacales; family Adoxaceae; genus Sambucus; species Sambucus nigra. The sequence goes on from OX422208.1 coordinate 78,430,761, forward strand.
AGGATTAATTCATTAATTTAATCAAATTCGTCCCCTTATTTGGACCACACTAATTAGGAGTAAAAATTTATTTAATTTATAATTAAAAAATTTGGTTGAATTTTATAATTAATAAATAATTAAATATTAATTCCAACAAGAGGAGGTTAAGTATTTCTTGATTCTATTTTTTTTATCTTATTGTGAAACAATCATATCATATAACTATAAAAGGATATATATGAGTGTACTCTTCTATCGTAAAAAGTATGAGTTTTCATCTTAGAACGTTTATACATTTATAGTTCTCATCCCATACATACAATTAACCAAATTTTAATGTACTTTGAAGATTCAAAATCATCAATAACACCGCGTAAGCTACCAACGTCGACCATCCCTTTTAGGACAGCTAAAACTTCCATAACTTCTAGAGTTAAAATTTACAAAAGAAGGGGTGGACATGTGTTGACCTCTTTTACCATTAGATATGTACTGGCTTATCCCACCATTAGATGCATATTAGCCTCTACCACCATTAGACACATAGTCTCCTCTCCCACTAAATGTGTAATGGCCTCTCCCACCATTAGACGCGTAGTAAGTCAATATTGAAGTGAACTATTGGACATTAGTTTTGGATATCTAACTTGAAATATTAAATTACTGCCACAAGATATAGAGAAACCAAAAACATGATATTGTTAGTTAAGTGGCTTTAGTTTTTCATACTAAAAATAACTTCAAATCAGAAAAGGTGGTAAGCGACTTAACAGTGATTAGTGTAAACACGAGTGTACATACAAAAAATATGGCATTATTTGTTCAGCGGTTTCATATCGATTAGTGTAAACACGGGTCTACACTCTTTGTGTTTATGCTAAAATGAGGTATGTAAGCTTTGTTGGATTAATTTCTATTTTGTTAAAACCATCACACAAACAGGAACATTCATATTGAATTATCAAGAAATAAAAATATTGAATTTGCGAAAGCGTACCTGAATTCATAACGAGAAAAGTAAAATATCTGAGTTTGAGGTCTTATGATCTTCAAGATCAACACGTTTATTTTATGCCTGAATTTCTCCCTGACAATGGGAGTCATAAGAAGTGAGTTGTGTGATCTGGGGACCATGACACCTATTTATAAGACAATGTGTCTTTTCGTATTTCGTATATCTCTATTTTAACCCATCATAAAAATAAAAATTATGCTTGTCTATACACATTAAAATCCACACTTTAATAATACTTTATTAATGCTCCAAAACTTAAATTAATCACTTTAATTGGCCTAACTTTATTTGATAGCTATAACTCATAGTTATTTCATATATAAGCCCATTTATTAAATTTTACCCTAACAGTCTCCCACTTGGGACATATATAAGTAACGTTATAAACTTGAATTATATTTTATGAGCTCATGAGTTTTGCTATCAAAACTTTATGCATCTTAACAGTCTTGTCCATTGATTGCACCAATATAGAATTATAGCGATCGTCATTACATATTTCGTAAGTAGACCCATCAATGATCACATATATTAATGCAACTAATGACAAAGATCAAGTGTGGATGTGTAGCATGGAAATTTCATGCAACGTAATCTTAACATGCCTATTTCCAACTAGTCTTCCTTGAATCTTAGTGAGATCAAACCATATAAAATATGAATGAATATAAACTGAATATTTTACTGCAGCAAATTACCATAAAATCCATAACAAATGTGTTTATGAAAGCATCTAAAATAAAAACTCCCACTAAACTGAAATATCCTGAAAAGAAACTACACCCATATGAGCAGTGTGCTCATGAAAGACATTGGGTGGTAATCCCTTAGTCAACGGATCCACAATCATGGAGTTTGTCCCAATGTTCTCTATAGACATAAGTCCACTCTAAACTCTTTCTTTTACAACTAGGAACTTGATGTCTATAAACTTTGACTTTGTAGAAATCTTGTTGTTATTGGAATATAGTACTACTGATTTATTATCACAAAATAAATATGCAGCCACATGACAAAATTTTGCAACCATATTCCATGATTGGACGCCTTGCATCCAGAAAAATCGAAGTAAGAATATCATATGATCTCTAACTAATCTGACTCTCGATAGATGAGCATGTAGTCTTTTGTTCTCTGTAAGTACCTCGTGACTCGCTTGGCTACTATCCAGTGATCCTTTCAAGGATTGCTTAAGTATCTGCCAACATACCAATAATGTACACAATATCCAGATGCGTACATACTTGAGCATACTGCTGGCACATAAGGAATCTTTTTCATCTCTCAAATGCCAAAATCATTCTTGGGACATTGAATGAGACTAAATTTATCTCCTTTAGGTAAAGGGGCGTCACCTGGTTTATAATCATGTATGTCAAACCTTTTAATAGCTTTCTTGATATATCTCTTTTGTGATAAACCAAGTGTATATGCTTACTCCCACTGAACTTGTGGTATATACAATCACCAACCAGATTCATCTCAAAACCTAACGAGATGATAACTTGATGAAACTTGTAATACCATTGACGAGAAGCTTGCTTAAGCCCATTGAGGGATTTCTTTAATTTGCAAGTTGTCTTCTTTGCATCCCCCGAGACAAAGTTTTCTAGTTGCACTATATATATTGTTTCATCAATGTCACCATTGAGAAACACAGTATTAACATCCATCTGATGAAGCTCAAGGTCAAAGTGCACCACAAGTGCCATTATTGTCCTAAAAGAGTCATTTGATGAAGCCAGAGAGAAAGTCTCTTTATAATTTATGCCTTTTTCTGTGTAAAGCCTTTAGCAACAAGTTCGGCTTTGTATCTCTACACATCATATTTCGAATCCCCCTGGGTTTCAAATATCCATTGCAACAAATAGGTTTCGCACTTTCAGGTAATGGGACAAGATACCAAATGTCATTGTCCTTCTTGGACTTTATCTCCTCATTCATGGCATCAATCCACTCTTGAGATTTAAAACTTTCCATGGCTTAACGGCAGGTTATTGGATCATCTTCCATCGCATCGTTGTCAAACTCATGTTCTTAGAGAAATATGATGTAATCATCTGGCATAACACTTCTCTTCTCTCTAGTGGATCTCATCAATCGCATATGTTTTAGAGGAGGTAGAGTTTATTCTTATGAACTGGAAAGTTCTTGGATATTATTTTGATTACGATTTGCTTAAAAATGTAAGGAATAAGAGCCTGATTAATGTTAACAACAACCGTGTAAATATCAATATATTCTTCTTCAAAAGCAAAATCCCTAACCTTATCCCCCCTGCAAACTTAACATCCTCAACGAACTGGGTGTTTTTTGTCTCAAAAATTAATTTAGTAGTAGGATCATAGAATCTGTAACCCCTAGATCTTTCAGAGTATCCAATAAAATAACAACTAACTGTTCTTGAATTCGGTTTATTTTCATGTGGCCTATAAGGCCTTGCTTTAGCTGGACATCCTTAAATATGAAGGTGCTTCAAACTAGGCTTCTTACCTATCTAAAGTTCAAAAGGGGTTTTAACAGTTGCTTTAGTAAGTACTCTATTAAGGATATACATTGTCTTTAATAAATCTGGTAAGTTAGAGTAACTAATCATACTCCTTACTATGTATTTAAGCGTTCTATTTCCCCTTTTAGCAACACCATTCATGCTTAGAGAACCTGGCATGGTGTACTGTGGGACGATATCGCATTCCTATAGAAATTTAACAAATGGTCCTGGGCAATATGAAGGTGCTTCAAACTAGACTTCTTACCTATCCAAAGTTCAAAAGGGGTTTTAGCAGTTGCTTTAGTTGGTACTCTATTAAGGATATACACTGCAGTCTTTAATGCTTCACCCCAGAGTAAAGCTGGCAAGTTGGAGTAGCTAATCATACTCCGTACCATTCTTTTAAGCATTTTGTTTTCCCTTTTAGCAACACCATTCACGCTTGGAGAACCCGACATGGTGTACAGTGGGACAATATCACATTCCTCTAGGAATTTAACAAATGGTCCTGGGCGTGGTTCACCTAAACAGTCATACCTACCATAGTATTCACCACCACGATCAGATCTGGCGCTTTTAATCCTTTTTGCTGAGTTGATTTTCAATTTCATCCTTGAATGATTTGAATACGTCCAGAGATTGGGACTTTTTATCGATGAGATAAAGGTAGACATAACGTGAAAAATTATCTATGAATGTAATAAAATATTTTTGACCGTTCGATGAAATCGTAGGAAATGGACCATAAATATCTGTATCAGTTCTAAGACGTCTGTAGACCTATTGGCACCAAATGTCCTTATGTTTGTCAGTTTTCCCTTTATGCAATTTGTGAGAATTTCAAAATCTAAAAAATTGAGGGAATCGAGAATCCCATCTGACACAAGTCTTTCAATTCACCTTTGGGAGATGTGACTTAATCTCTTATGCCATAATGATGCTGAATTTTCATTGGTTAATTTCCTTTTGACACCCCGAATACTTAATTGCAAGGTTTCATGATATGAAGCAACCGTATCAATTATATAAAGGTTATCCACATAAGATAAAAAAATAGTACCAACTAAATTTGAATTATGAAGAAGATCAAATTTATTTTTCCAAAAGAACAAGTATAACCGAATTTGTCTAATAGAGAAATCAAAATCAAATTTTATCTAAATGACTGTACAATAAGTGTCTCATTCAAATCCAAATAAGTATTAGACTTTAATAATAACCTAAATATCTAATTGATTCAACTTCAACCTTCTTGCCATTGCCTAAAAAATGTATCTTTCACCATCATTTGGCTTTTGGCAACTCAACAACTCGGCATAGACACACTGATATGAGTGGTTGCACTAGAATCTATCCACCAAGTGTGTTTAGGTACCAAAGTCAAATTAACCTCAAAACAAACTAGATTAAGAAGTGTAACTTTCTTTACATGACAAGCATGATAATTGATACATTGCTTCTTTCTATGTCCCGCAACTCCATAGAGGAAACAACCATCAACATTTTTTTCTTTATGTTGTTTCTTTTGATATGGAACCACTGCAACATCTTTATCCTTTTTTCCTTTTTTGTACCTTTATCCTTGGAAGTACTAGCCAAATGAGCACTTTCTGTCTTTTGTTGCTTCAGTCTTTCCTCTTCTTGCACACAATGTGAGATGAGCTCACTAAGAGATCAAGTCTCCTTTTGGAAATTGTAGCTCACCTTAAATTGATTGAATTGTGTGAGAGGAGATATCAAAACCAAATGCACAAGAAAATCACCAGAGATATCAAGCTTAAGTTCTCTTAACATTGAAACGATATGAGTCATTTCCATAATATACTCCCTAATGTTTCCATTACCTTTATATTTCATTGAGATGAGACTTGCCAAAAGTGTAATTATTTTAGCCTTTTCATTCTTGGTAAATCTGCTCTTAATTTCTTCTAGGAACTCTTTGGCTGTCTTTATCATTTTCGATATTGTGCCCCTGAATGCTTCTAGATTGGCCTTATTTATGACTATCAAACACATGTGATTTGACTTCTCCCACCTTTAAATGTCCTTTTTGTCATTAAAGGAACTTTTATCCATAAGAGGTGCAAGAGAAGGAACCCTTAACGTAAGGTCCAGATCCATGACAACGAGAACTATATGGAGGTTCTCTTGCCATACCTTAAGTTTGTGCCATTAAGCATAGGAATAGAATCAATACTGGCAGTAATGTTAAAAGCAAAACTGATAGTTGAATTTAGAGAACAACAACCAAATAAAACTAGCTCATATAAGTCTTAAAACAAAAATAAATTCAAATGACGACAAACCCCATTTAAAGATATCTGACACTCTATTAATATTTTATCTTTGGACAAAATATTAACTTGTAAGTGATATCTTGGTGTAGTAATCAAACACTGATAATAAGAACATATCGAACAATAATTCTTCCTTTGGGCCGATTTATTATTCATTTGTAAAAAAAAATAACTAATTATCACGCGCTTATTACTAAAGGTGCACATGCAATTTTGTTAAAAATTAATCTTCCTTTGGGCCGATTAATATTCACATAAATTACACGAACATAATATTTTTACATTTCTGAAAGAAACGAGGGGTGGTCCTTATGCGTGTGTTTCAAATCAAACCAATTTTTGTCAAAAATTATCCATCTTTTAATTAGCACCAAACCAAGTTGTGAAAAACCAATTCTTACTTTAAACCAATTTTATCTTGATTAATCCTAAACATGCATCTAGTTATTAAAGAAAGTAAAGTAAATTAAAGAATACTCACAACGCCGGATGTATGAGGAAAAAATCCAATACGGGAAAATAACCTCGGACGACCCAAGCCAAACAATCACTACGAATAAAGGTTTTATAAAGATAGATTAACCTTACTCATTGACTCGATCCCCACGGGTCTTGATGCTCCTTCTGATCTTCTACCGTTCTTCAATAGTTCCGTCTTCCACAATGCTCGTCCACAACACTCGACTCCACGAATGTCTCGGTGTCCACCAAATGGCTTTGATATGTCTACGATGTCGAATAAGAAGTCCTTTCTCTTTTCTTTACCATAAAACCCAGATGTTCAAGTGTAGAACAAACCTTCTTGGTGCAGCAAGATCACATAAACATATAATAATGATAACTCGGATCTTTGCAAACTCTAAGGATGTGTTTAATCTTTGAAACCTTAAAAAAACATGTGCAAACACTTTTAGGGATCGTAAACTATTTTTCTAGAATGCACACTTCCTAAACTTTGACGAAAACAAACTTTATATAGGAATTAAGCACCGCCTCGAAAACTGTGTCCCTCGAACGAGATTGGAAAGTCATTCGCGCGACATAGCCATCTCGCTCGAATGAAGGACAACTATCGTTCGAACGATGCGCGCGTCAGTTTGACTTTTTCTTTAAAACGTCTCTTCCAAAAGAGATCCAAATAAGTCAAACTCTTTTTCGAGCTTATCAGAATAAAACGTAGTTTAAAACATTTAAAACACTTTTAAAACATTTTCCTTATAAAACTTACATCCTTATCTTTTATAAAAACAATTCCGAGTACCATTAATTATACGCATTCATACCTGTGTGATCTCGAAATGCAATTAACTTGAATACGAATAAACTTCCACCAATTAAACTTCGGCAGGGTTAATTCTTTGAAGCTTTGTCGCAACGTCTTCAATTTATTCAATACGTCATAGATCAAGTGGGATCGTGACTAAATAAAATATCCCTATGACATATTACAAACACAGTTTTGTTCACGGAATTATGTTAAAACAATACAGGGACTCAATTGAAAATTTATGTCCTTACAATTTCGAAATAAAAATTAATTTTTTGAACAAAAGAGGTCACTTTGGTGACATATTGTTTAATTAATTTATCTCGAAATATATATATATACACACACACACACCAACATTTGAATTTAAATTTGTACGGTATTACAAGCATGAAAGTAATATTCAACTTGAAAGGTCATGGGTTCAAAACCCCTTGGGCTCCAGACTTGAAAGGTCATGGAGACTAGAAAGGTCATAGAGATTTCAAAGGTCATGGGTTCGAAACCCCTTTGGCTCCAGATTTGAAAGGTTATAGGTTCAAAACCTCTTGAGCTCCTTTATAATTTTAGTCATTTAAGAGGCTTAAATATGAAACACCAAGAGTCAAATCTTTAACCTTCCACTACCATCAAATCAACCATTTTTCTTAGTTTTTATAAAATCATATAAAATCAACCGTTAGTCCAAATTTCATGAATTTTATATTGTTGGAATCTTAATGAAATGAAGAATATTTTTGTACTAAAATTTTCCAGAAATATCAAACTTTCCAAAAAAATATTTTCAATCCAAAATTAATATCAATACCTTCCTAATATATTCTCAACAATTCAACATGAAATAGCTCTGATACCACATATTGGATTAATTTCTATTTTGTGAAAACCATCACACAAACATGAACATTCATATTGAATTATCAAGAAATAAAAATATTGAATTTGCGAAAGGGTACCTGAATCCATAATGAGAAAACTAAAATATCTAAGTCTGAGGTCTTCTGATCTTCCAGATCAACATGTTTATTTTATGCTTGAATTTCTCCCTAACAATGGGAATCAGAAGGAAAGAGTTGTGTGACCCGGGGACCATGACCCCTATTTATAAGACAATCGTGTCTTTTCATATTTCGTATATTTCTATTTTAACCCATCATTAAAATAAAAATTACGCTTGTCTCTACACATGAAAACCCACACTTTAATAATACATTATTAAGGCCCCAAAACTTAAATTAATCACTTTAATTGGCCTAACTTTATTTGATAGCTATAATTCATATTTATTTCATATATAAGCCCATATATTAAATTTTACTCTAACAAGCTTACGAAGCATATGAAATAATTATTTCCTAAAGTTCACCATGTTGTTGTCATAAGTATATTAATCAAAGATGTTCATAGGAGAACTTTACGACTTGGGGACACCTTGACGAGTGTTCGAAAGTTAGCCAATCGAGCACTTTATGATGTTTACCCACCACAGTATGGTGCCTATTAAACCATAATACATGTTAATATAGTTCTTAGGACAACACACTGTCACTTATAAAAGTAATGATGGCACATATATGCAGCGCTTATTATGGTGACTTTTGATAACTATTACTCTTAACCCGTAATGAGTAATAAACTAGTTTAACAAAGCTTTCATAAGTACGAGTACAATTTTTGACTGTTAATTTTACAAATAAGGCGAGGCATAATGTAAAGAGTTTAGGCGTTACCTTTTAAGATGAGAAACATATTGTAAAAAAATGAAAACACCTGAGAATGTGATGGTATGGTAAACAAACATATGAGAAGCAAGCATGTAACATATCGATTGTTAAGAGAAAAAAGAACTATTTCCACGCAGACAACATAATCCTAAAGTGCGAGAGGGGAAACCATTTTACTAGAGAAGCCTTTAAATTTTATTAAATATGTTTGAATCTAAACACAAGACAAAGGTAAAAGGTATGAAAAAGAGAGGTTTATCCTCTAGACTTAAAATAACCAATTCCAAATTGTTTTCTACATAATGATATCAGATTAAATAAGTCAAATAACACAAAGAATCAAACACACATAAGTCTCTTTAAGAAAAAAATGATTTGAAATGAGTCTTCATTCCCAATAACAGTGAATATCGTAGAATGTCTCCAGTAAGAAATTTCAGAATTTACTTTCTTCTAAAAAATGACCAACCTAAAAATATAAAGTGATTTTCACAGTAATTTTCCAACAAAGATTACATAGAAATTTAAAAACATCAAGATACATACCATAACATATCAAAATGATATACTAATAGAGTTTCTACATACCCAGATCAACATATTGTAACCAAAACGAAGATTTTCCAGTAAAAAAATCACAATATGTTGGGTATCGACACATTTAAAGATAAAAGCAAAGATAAGTCGAAAACAAAGTCTGTGGAATACATAGAAATATAAGACCAATCTTAAAAAACTAAATTGTTGTATACAAGAAAGATCTACCTTGAAAAAAGGTGTTAGATTTGATAAAGGGGATGAGATAGGATGTGTGGGGTGCAAACCATGATGGCCCAAGTAGGCCAAACCTAAAAATATAAAGCATGTCATTTAAGTCGAGGTTACGGGATAAACATCGAGAGATCAATCTTGTTATCTATGACCTCGGAGGACATTAACATAAAATTAGCAAACGAGTCAACCAACAGCTGGGAGAATTTTAAAATAACTCTATCACTTCTATCATTATAAATAGAACCTTCACCCCAAGACATTGGGGAATGTAATTCTTTGTTCTCGAATTATAAAGAATTATTACACAGAGGAATACCTCATGGATTTAGACAGTTGCCAAATCATGTAAATCCTTTTATTACGAGACTGCTTTATTCCTTATTTGGTTCCAAACTGGTTAGATTCATTCATTATGATTATTGGTGCCGTCTGTGGGAATATTCATAAGAAAATCAAAACCAATAAGTTAAGAGATGTCTCTCCCTCACAGTTCACCTATTACGCGCGATTAGCAAGGCGGACTATCATTACATACAGTCAGGTCTAAGGTCCACGTGGATAGAAATTAGGTCGTTGGCCACCCATTATTTTTCCCATAGGAGCAGCCTTATGAGCATAGAAATGATCAATCGAGATCAACTCAGATCACGAAGTTAGTTGATTCTTATGAGGAACTACTCCATCAACAAGAGGAAGCAACACGACTCTATATGGAGGAAAATTTCTCCAACAAAGCTTAGAAAAAATGAAACGAGAGCTCCATGGAGATAAACGCAAGCATCGTAGTTAGATGACTATCCCTCAGGCAAGTCAAACTCGCAGTCGAGGAAGGAGTTCGTACAAGGAGCAGGAACGTTCAAATCAGTAAAGCTGACCGATAAGGCAAAACCAAGATGAAGGACATCGTAGACATGATATCTTGAGTCTAGTTCAAAGGGAAATAAATCAACACTCAACTAATCATGGGGCTAGATGCACTAAGGAAATGTCAAGGTGGGAAATAATCACCCTGGTCTAGTCCCCTTTATCGAGGATAATTGAGGAGGAGGAGGAGCCCGCGAATAAGTTCACAAAACCTAAGGTTCAATATTAGGATGGGAAGACTGATTCTATAGACCATTTGTGTCAATATAGGCAAGAAATAACCCTATGGAATCATAATGATACCCTCATGTGCTGTACATTCCCATATATCCTAGGAGATATTGTACAAAGTGATTTGAGAGTTTGCCTCACAAGTCACTCAAGAACTTCAAGTCACTCGCGGAGGCCTTCATAGCTCTCTTTATTATAAGAACTTCTCACTCAAAGAGAATGGATTATCTCCTCACCATGAGGAATAAACCTAAGGAGACTTTGCGAGATTATGCCAGAAGAAACTAGAAAACCTTCAATGAAGTCGAAAATTGCTTGAAGTAAGTTTCTATAGCATCGTTGAAAGTAGAGCTTCCCCAAAACTCTAAGTTACACCAGTACCTCACCAAGAAGGAGGTGGATACTATTGACGATTTTATGTCACATATAAAGAAGTATGCCAAGGTAGAAGATGTGGTCGCCCTTAACCAAGGTGATAATTGTCGAGGGAAGGTGACCTACGGAATTGATAAAGGGATCACTCCCAAAAGGGGGAAAATCATAATGGAGAATATAAAAATGGGGATAAGGCAGACCCATCCAAAGATTTCCAAGCAATAACTACTGTTTTTAAAGAACTAGCCTACAATATCTTAGGTAATACCAAAGACTAATAGTTCCTCAAGTGGTCGAATAAGATGGGAAGAGATCTAAGTAAGAGAAATAACTCACTCAGATGCGCCCATCATAGGGAAAACGAGCCCAAAACGGAGAATTACAAGGCCCTCAAGTCCCATATGGAGGAATTGGCTCAGGCGGGGAATTTAAGTGAGTATGTAGAAAACAAATGTGATAAGGTTGCCCCTAGCACCGACCAAAAACCAGATAATGTTTTGGAGGACGAGTTGGGGCTTGAGTTCGCTGTTATCCATGCTTCTTCGAATCTTAAGCTGATCCAAGGAAATGTTGTTCCAATAAAACTTAAGAAGGTCACTGTAGTTATGGAGGATATCCAAATTGACCTTGAAAAAATCCCAACTGACAAGCGCATGTGACCTGAAGACATGAACTATAACAAGCATATAGTCTTCACGAAAAATGATCTGATCGGAGTGAGGAATCTACACTATAATGCACTAGTAATCACTCTCAGGATTACAAACTCAGATGTAGATAAGTTATTATCCAATCAAGGTATTTCCTCTGAAGTCATGCACTTAGAGATTTTTAACAAGCTCAAGCCAAAGTTGGCGGACTTGAAGAAAATGACCACATCTCTGGTTAGCTTCACTTGAAGAATGATTATATCATTAGGAATGGTGGTCCTACTAGTTAGGGCCAAAAACATCTCAAAACTAATCGAGTTATTGGTTGTGGACATTGACTTGCCTTTCATGCCATTCTTGGGAGAGGGTGGCTATACTCCATGCAGGTTGTTCCCTATACTTTCCACCAAAAACTCAAATGCTTAACAGAATGATGAACAGTGGAAATCAAACTCAACTAAGATATTACTTGAAAGTGTATTATTGTCACTATAAGGTCTAAACAAGAGAACAAAAAATAAAAGGAGGTTATTCATCAGAGTCTCAAGATGGAACTACACCGTTTAAATAGTAACTAAAGTACGGACGACCATAGGTGGAAGAGACAAGAGTTGACCCCACATATAGGGTTGTTGAGAAATTGGAAGAGATAGATTTTGATGAGACTCAACTGAAAAGGAAGTTTCTGATTGAAACCACATTATTTGAACAAGAGAGGGAGGAGTTAATTTCTTAGTTGAGGTAAAATTGAGATGTATTCGCATGGCAGTCGTATGATATGCCTAGGATCGATCCTGAAGTTGCATGCCACAAACTTCATGTCAATCTCACGTATCTGTCGATCATATAAAAGGATCTCCAAATTTCCCCATAAAAATCAAAGGCATTGGAGACAAAAGTAGGAAAACTTCTGGAGGCAAGGTCTATCAAAGAATTTTAATTCCCAAAATGTCTCCAAAACATGGTGGTGGTAAAAAGAGTGGTAATAACTGGAGAGTGCGAGTGGATTTCACCAATCATAATAAGGCCAACCCTAAAGACAACTTTTCCTCTGCCTAAGATTGGTTAGCTGGTCAAAGCAACAGCCAGTCAGGAGCTAATGAGTTTTGTGGATGCATACTTCGGGTTTCCCCAAATCCCTTTGTTCGTCCCTAACCAAAATAAAACTTCATTCAGAACCACACTAGGTATGTATTGTTACAAGGTCATGCCTTTTGGCCTTAAAAATATAGGAGCCACTTACCAAATATTGCTTCAAGGATGTTTAAGCAATAGTTGGGAGAGAATATGGAGGTGACATTGATGAAATGCTTGTCAAGAGCAAGATCAAAGCCAAAAATATAAAAGGATTTAATGGACATTTTTTAGATGCTCAGTCATTACAAGATGAAGATTAACACGACTAAATGCTCATTTTAGGTTCAATTCGAAAATTTAATAGGGTTCTTGGTCAGGAAGAGGGGTATTAAGGCCAACCCCAACCAAATAGTCACGATCAACAACGTTCTGCCTCCAAATACATTGCGCGAGATTTAAAATTTAATAGGGATGCTAGAAGACCTTAATTGTTTCATTTGAAATTCCTTTGAACAATGCTGACCATTTTTTCAGTTGTTGAAGAATAAAAAGGCCTCACCTAGAAGGAGGAATGCATAAAGGCCCTTGAAGAAATCAAATTCTATCTAAGCAAACCTCTTCTGCTGACTATTCCGGATCTAGGAGATCCTCTTTATCTATACCTATCAGTTTTAAGCTATACTATCAGTTCAACCTTAGTTTAAAAAAAAGGGTACACCAATCCCCCATTTACTATATCAGTAAAACACATATAGGCGTTGAGCAATGCTACCTACTGTTGGAAAACTGGTTTATTCCCTAGTCGTCGCATCACGTAAATTAAGGCACTACTTTGAATCTCATTCAATCGTAGTCATCATTTTCTTCCCCCTCAAAGTCGTCCTTTAGAAGGCCAACTTATTTGGGTTGATGTCCAAATGGTCAATCGAACTTGGGAGGTTTGATATACACTATCCACCAAGAATGACAATTAAAGGTCAAGTATTGACAGATTTCATTGTAGAATTTACAGGAGGAGATGAGTCAAGCGACCAATAAATAGCCGATCAATTAAGAACATGGGAAATTGATCAGTCCAAAATATAGACACTCCGCGTGGATGGTGCATCCAACTCAAAGGGGGTAGGAGTAAGAATTATGCTTATTTCTCCAAAAAATGTCATGATTGATCAGGGGATCAGACTTGGTTTTAAAGCTTCCAATTATGAGGCTGAGTACGAACCCCTCATCATTGGATTGCACAAAGCTCACTCATTAGGGGCAAGCCATCTTGATATATACTGCGATTCAAAGTTGGTATCTAATCAAGTAATATGAGATTTTGACACTAAAGATGAGCGAATAATAACATAACTCCCGGTTTCCCATGAATTGATGGAAAAATTTGAGGAACTCCACATTCAAAAGTTCCTCTAGAAGCATAATAATTATGCCAATGCATTAGGAGACTTAGGTTTAACAGTCATTGTGATTTTCGAAGAACCATTGAAGTTGAATTCCTCGCCAAACCGGGCATCATAAATCCTATGGTCACTGAACAGATTCTCATTGTGTAGAAAAGTACCAACTGGATGGAATCAATAATCACTTATTGGCAAAGTAACATCTTATCGCCCGATAAGAAGCAAACTCACCAGGCCAGAGTAAAAGCCACACTGCTTTGCCTAACAACCAAAGAAAAACTCTGAAAGAGTTCTTTCATAGGTCCCTACCTCCAGTGTGTGCATCCAAGTGTCATCGACCAAGTTCTGCATGAATTTCACAATGGAATTACACTAGAGGGAGGTATCTGGATTTTTGAGAAATCAAAGAAGGATATTTGTTGTCATATGTGCAAATAGATGCATCTTTCTACATCAAGAATTATGAAAAATGCCAAAAGTTCTCCCTTATTCTCCATTAGCTGGTTAGTGATCGAAAGTCACTGACTAGCCCGTGGTTATTCCCTAATGAGGTTTGGATATCGTAGGACCACTCCCAACAGCACTAGGAAACCATAAATATCTCTTGGTCATCGCAGAGTACTTCATACAGTTGATTAAAGCAAAACCATTAGCAAACATCAGGGACTCAAATATAATCAGGTTCATCTGAAGGAACATCAAGATATGCTTTGGTGTATAGAGGGCGATCATCACGGATAATGGTACATAGTTTGAAAGTGGACCATTCTAATATTTTTATGACAACCATGACATCAAGTATCATTTTAGCTCTATGTTGTACCCCCAGATCATTGAGAAGCTGAGGTTTATAAGAAAACAATACTCTACGTCATAAAGAAGATATTAAAGAAATCAAAAAGAGCTTGGGTGAATGAGCTTCCTCACGCCCTATGGGCATATTGTACTATGCCAAAAAGACCTACTTGGGAAGATATTTTCACTCTAATGTATGGCATGGAGGCTATTATTCCTTTGGAAACTGGCCTACTAATAATGAGAACCACCATTGATGAGTAAGATTTGAACGAGGAGGCCGTAAACACTGAACTTGATTTGGCCGAAGAGCAAAGGGAGCAAGCCATGATGAAGCTAACCTCTTTCCAATAACAGTTAACTAAGTAGTACAATAAGCTCATCAATTTGAGAAAATTCTGCGTCAGCAACTATGTCCTTCGGAAAGTCCTCGGCAGTGCTAAAAAACCTTATGATGGAAAGTTTGGACCTAATTGGTAGGAACCGTTCAAGGTCATCCACTACATCAAAAACATGAATCTGGCATGGTTTAAAACTTGCTAGATTTCAGAGGCGAAAGGGTTCAACGAATGCGATGGATGATTTTAGGGCATGGATATGAAAAAAGTAATTATCACATCTTTTGTTGTAGTTACTTATGTATATGTTTTAAAACATGCCATAATACAAATCCACTAATAAATGAAAATTTTAAAAATAGGTGATATTTCTTCAAGGCTTGCACGCCTAGCCAAAGGTCTTAATTTTTTTTTGTGAAGGAGATTAAAAAACTCCGCACCAATGATTTGGATTTTCTCTTATACCATATAAGGAAAAAGATATTGAGGAAAAACAACGGAATTTCATTTTATGGCTTGACTTATTGTGTGGATAGCAAAATTGATAAAAATCCAAACGCTAGGTTACTTACCTTTAATGGGATTGTCCCACAAATCTTGGAAGTAGATGAAATAAATTTTAAAGAAACTGTCTTCTATTGTGACAGGGTGAAGGTGAAGGACAGAACTAATGGTTGTAAAGTTGATCCTGCCACAAAACTTATCATATTAGATTTATATAAGATCAAGTTTAAAGATCGCATGGTCGACGAGCTTTTTATTTATGCCTTTTAAATATTAAAGAAGGTATTCTACTCAAAGTCCACAAATGATGACAATTGGTATGTTGTTTTGCAAGTGCCAAAGGGTTTGACTACTCAAGAAGGTGCAATAAAGGGCCATAAAGAGTTTCAATCTCCTCTTGATGACACCCCTAATTTATAGCATCTTTTACTTAATTTAGACAAAGACCGAGTTTTACTACGTTATTTTATTATTATTTTCTTAACCCTTGTATGATAATCCTATTGATATTGTATGTATACGAGTAAAACTTGGAAAAAACCTTTGTATTTATTTATATTTGTGTATGTAGATATGACATGGCCTACTCTAATCCAAACAAGGAAGCCAAAATCTTCCCAGTATTAATAAAATATTGTTCAGAGGGGATCAATCTTATTAGGACATCGATGTCAGGTATCTAAAAACATAAACACCTGGTCAGCCCAAACTGCTGAGGAACAAATTTCAGGAAATTACAAAAGAGTTTTAATATACCATAGAAATATTGAGTGTATGCCGCGAATACACTTAAAATTTAGTATTCATCAGTGAGGCCTTGAAATAACTAATCAGAACTGCTATTAAATTGTTCTTGATGGGTTGGGTCAGGTCAATAACATAAATGGTCACCACTAATTTGACTTTTAGATGCAATCCTCCACTCTCATATGACTATCAAATGCGTAAATAATTATCTAAAAACGATACTAATATGACAAAATAACTATCTATACATATAATATAATGATCAATTAACGGAGTCGGATCCTCTAAAGTTACATGGTAAAGTGATATCATTTTAATTTAATTTCTCTTAATAATCTTACTTTTTCGACAAGAATACCAAATACTATATTTTAATAGAGTATACAAAAAGTAAATTAAGTGTACACAATTAAAGAACTTGTTCACTAAATTATGAACATGACAAATGAATATCAACATGTATTTAGGACTATATGCAAAACATTAATATCCAATACACAGATATAATAGATATAACTGTTATAACAGTTATATTTGTTTTATAACATATATCTTCTGGATAAACTAAAATGGATTAATTGGAGACACACACACGGGTGTAGATAAATACAACGTAACTGTTCTAGAAGCAATGTAGGTATTACTCAATAAAAGATTGGGCCAATCAAATAATGGACATTCAAATCAAAGCTCTAGTGCACATGTTATGGAAATGACCATATTTGTTCAGCTTGTCAAAGAGAAGATGACGAGGGAAAAAATACTTCCAACCAACTTCAAACTCCATAAGTTCAAACAATTGCTTAGTGTAACCTGATCTAGTAGCATGGAGTACACAATATCCACTTAAACAATCTCTCCCTCTGATTAAGGTTGAGACAACACATAAGATCACATCGTAACTAACCAGTCCATCCCAAGATATGATCCTCATACCTAACTAACCAGTCCATCCCAAGATCACATAGTAAGAATGGGTACCTATAACTAACAAATTTGCCTCAAAACACATCCCACCAATCTATATCTCCACATTATCACAAATATCAAAGATATGCCTAACGGATCAGGTATCAATAATTCCCAATCACAAGGTCTAGATAGTAAACCAAAAAACATCCATAAAACTACTTGATACGAATAAGTGTGTGGCACTGATGTCAAACAAAACTCTAGCTAAGGTGACACCACGTATATTTTAATACTACACACACTAGTTATCACAAAATTTGAGGGAATGATATGCCTCAAAGAAACACGGAAACAACTAGCTCCTGAAATTAGGCATAATCAAACAAACACCAATTAATTGAATAAAACACATTCCCAAGACCTCTGATCGCCTAACACTTCCCTTAAATTAGTTTTCGGGGCATTGGATTCTCACCAATGTTTGCGTTACTCAAGCCAACTGATATGCCCCAAGTGTGACCTCGGCTCGGAGACACTAACCCCGACCGAGATAGTGGCCGACATTGGACAAGCCTTGGGCATGCGGCATCAGCACTCGGCCATAGCAAGGTCGTCCCAGGCCGACACTACCACCACCCTCTCGAAGGGACATCACATGCATCACAAGGATCAACAACATTCTCGTATACCTTGGAATGGCAACCTCGGCCAAATATAGGCTGAGCTCGCAAGAAGCCTTACCGGCAACCTCATTAAGACATTAGTCGATGCTCCAAACACACCAGCTCAACCTCGTCTCACGCCGATCTTATCCATTTGCTCGGCTAGGATTAAGTCGAGACCTCCATGGTCACCTCGGACTGAACGAGCATCTAGACTTACCAACCTCGGCCTCTCCCAAGCTGAGGTCATACACCAAGCACGATAACCGAGCATCTGCTGACATTTGGATAAGGGCACGTGGACACATATAAGTTATAACAAGATTATTCCCCATACGCGGGGAGAATATTTCATCATCATTCTCTACTTATGACAGTGACAGATGGCTTTCCCATATTGGTGAGGCAAACACACACATGCACATTACATGAATGGGGGGTACATTACACCCCCTAGGTACTATATATAGAGGTCATCCTCTACCTTGCAAATGATCCAAAAAAAAGACAACCCTAGCTGAAACTCTGTCTAGATAAACAGTAGAGAGAGAGCTTGAGAGATTGTATCCATGGCCATCAGTGCCTTATTACAGTGAGGTTTTTCACACACAGTGGACGTAGGCCAATTTAGGCTGAACCACTTATATTCTGGTGCTCTCTCCTCTTCTCCTCATCTCATTCTCCTACCTTTTACGTAACTATGCTGCCATTGTTGTTCTTAGATTGAGCTTGAAAACACCTTACCTGGTGGTGCTAATTCTAGCATCATCATTTTGGCGCCGTCTGTGGGAACAGAGAGAAGCTATCTCTTCCTCTTCTTCAGCTTAACCTCACCGGAGACTCTGGTGGTGAACCAGGCACCACTCCTTGCGTGGAGCTGCTTCACCATTGAAAGAGGTCCTTTGAGGTACTAAGCTCATCTGCTACTCAAGCTCTATAGTGTTAACATATGGCACCAGAATTACCACCGCCACTTTCGCCACCTGGAGGTGGAGGGCCTAGTTCCAGTCAGGTGCCGCCCCAGTACGAAATGGCGGAGGTAGCTGCAGCCTTAAGGTCTTTAGCTTCAACACAACAAGCTATGCAGGAACAATTTGCACAGCTCAGCCAAACTATGATGAGGCCACCTGGAGTCTCACCGGATAAGATCACTCCAGCGATTGTTCAGCCTCATCCTGACGCCAGGGGACCACCCCAGGCACCAATAAAGGACCAACCTGCACCCCAGCGGAGAAGGGACGTTGCTGACCCTAGGCGCTTACGCCTAGGGAGGCAAAGAAACCCTAGCCCAGAGGACAGGTATGACGATCTAGAGGCGGAAGAAGCCCCAGAAGACTGCTGGGAGCCGTATGAGGTGTAAAATAACACTATACGACCTCTTCGGCAAAGTCAAGGTTATGTCGGCCGAAGAGGTGAAGAGGCTCAATAAAGAGGGTCAGCCTTTGATAGGTTGAGCAGAGGGTCAGCCTTTCAGAGATTGGGCCTAGTGAATGACCTAAGACAGAGATTGTCGAGATCAAGGAGCGCAGTAGGCTCTCAGTGAGGGAACAGGCAGGGTCAGCTAGACCAAGGCCGACACTGTGAAAGAAGAGGCAGGTAATAGGAAGAGGTCAACAGCCGACATGCCGCGGCAGGGGAACCCTCGGTCCATCCCATGGAGGTGGCTGGGGATAACCTCGGCCAGGTCGATGGAAGAAGACCGTGGAATGACTCTATCCAGCACCTTGAGGAGAAGATAGGAGACCTCATTAAAAGTAGGGACCCATTACAAAGGGGTTACTCAGAGAGCTCTCCATTTGTGGCTAGGATAGTGGGTTTCCCAACCCCAGTTAAGTTCAAGCCTCTTACAGTGTCTCCCAAGTATGATGGCAGTACTAGCCCAGTACATCACATCGAGATGTACTAGTCGGCAGTAGACATCTACTCGATACCCGATGAGATGAGGTGTAGGGCCTTCTCTGGGACCTTAACAGGGGCAGCGCACAATTGGTTCACCTCCCTTCCTAAGAACTCAATTGAGAACTTCAAAGGCTTGGCTGAACGATTCATCCATAACTTCTGCTTTGGGGTGAGACCTCAAAAGAAGACTACTCACCTGATGTATGTCAAGCAGGGCAAGGATGAGAGCCTAAGAGATTACATAGCGAGATTCAACAAAGAGAAGTTCAAGGTCAAAGATTATGAAGAGAACATAGCCATGACCGCCCTCATAGGGGGTCTACAGAAAGGGAAGATGTTGTGGAAACTTGCGGAAGACCCCCTAGGTCTATGGTGGAACTCCTGGCAACCGCAGGGAAAGTAATGAATGCGGAAGAGGCAATGGCCGCCAAGTATGAGGATGAGAACCGCAATGGCAGTGGAAAGTCCCAAAATAAGAAAGATGGGAAGAAGAGGTCAGGTGATGACAAGTTCGCTCACTATACTCCTCTGACTGTAAGCTGTGAGCACATCCTCAACGAGATTAAGAATGACAGGACTCTGAGATGGCCAGAGAAACTGAAAGACCCACCACATAAGAGGAACAAAAACCTATGGTGCGAGTTCCACCAGGATCATAGCCATGTCACGGACAGATGCTTCGCCTTGAAGGATGAGATTGAAAAGATGATAAAATCTGGAAAGTTGAGGAAGTAGGTGGACGGTAAGGCTCCTAAGGGTGGAAGAGATGACCCTAAGAAAAGGAGAAATGACAGATGCCATGACAATGTCCCGGACAAAAGAGATGATGATTCAGAAGGTGATGATGAAGACGATCTGGATCTTCCGCCGAAAGACGACAACACCCCGGTGAAGAGGGTTGGTATGATCTCGTTTGGTGTTGACACCATATGCGGAGGATTTGTAGGAGGTGGCTCTGAAGTAGCTGATAGTAAGGCTCACGTGGCAGAGGCCAGGTCAGTGGCCAAGCTTGAAGTTGTGAATCTAACGTCTTTCGATACAGTGCAGAAGAGTAAGAAAGTAGACATGGACACCCTTGTAGTTGGGTTCTCCAGACTTGACTTCAAGGGTATCTTAGCCCCCCATGATGATCCTCTGGTCATAACAACAAGGGTGCGGGTGCATGGGTGGGAGGTGCAGAGGATCCTCATAGATGGGGGGAGATCGGCGGACGTGATGTTTTGGCCTTGCTTCAAGAGCCTAGGTCTTAGCAGAGAAAGACTGGTACCCTATCACCACCCATTAATAGGCTTCAGTGGCGAAAAGGTCCACCCCTTGGGCATGTATGAGATGGATGTACGGATGGGTGATGAGTGGCCTAAGAGGCTGACCAATAAGATAAATTTTTTCGTCATGGACGAGAACGTGTTTTTGGCCTATAACCTCATCATAGGAAGGGTGGACCTTAAAGAGTTTGAGGCTGTGCCATCGACGGTCCATTAGATGCTAAAATTCCCGACTCTCTATGGGGTAGGGGAAGTACAAGGTGACCAGACCACAGCGCGAGAATGTTACTTCAACTCGGCCGAAGAGAGAGAGGCCCATAAGAGGGCAACCACCACTTATAGCATTGATACGCTTGACCCAAGAGATGAGACAAAGTTGAAGAAGGTAGAGGCCGCGGAAGAGGTAAAATCCATCATCCTCAATGAGGACGAGCCGAAAAAAATCATCCAGGTTGGTAAAGCCCTAAAGGCAGAAATCAAGGAAGAGATGATAAACTTCCTCAGGAGGAGACATAGTGTCTTCGCATGGAGTCACGCAGATATGCCCGGCATCGACCCTCAAGTTATGAGTCACAAGCTCAACGTGACCAAAGATGCCAGGCCAATCAAACAGAGATAAAGAGTCTATTCCAGGGAGAAGTACGACGTCATCCGAGAAGAGGTAAAAAAATTGGAAGAGGCTGAGTTTATAAGAGAAGTCACATATTCGGAATGGTTATCAAATGCAGTCATCGTGCCCAAGGCCAATGGGAAGTGGAGAATGTGTGTTGATTTCACTGACCTGAGCAGATCTTGTCCAAAAGACAGCTACCCCTTACCTCGGATAGATCAGATGGTGGATGCTACGGCGGGATATGAGCTCATGATCTTTATGGACGCGTATTCAGGTTACAACCAGATCTTCATGGATGCTAAAGACTCAGAGAAGATAACCTTCATTACTGACAAAGGGACGTACTGCTACAAAGTGATGCCATTCGCCCTGAAAAATGCAGGGGCGACATACCAACATCTTGTTAATAAGTTGTTCGAAGAGCAAATAGGTAAGACTATGGAGGTGTATGTAGATGATATGCTAACAAAGAGCTTGAAAGCTTGCACTCATGTAACGGATCTCGAGAGGACCTCCGATATTATGGACTCATACAGAATGAAACTCAACCCCGCGAAATGTGTCTTCGGAGTAGGAGCTGGGTCGTCAACCAGAGAGGGATTGAAGCGAACCCTGAAAAAATCAAGGCTTTACTTGACATGAAGACACCGAGGAGTATCAAAGATGTTTAAAGACTTACGGGGAGAGTGGCTTCCCTTAACAGGTTTGTTTCTAGGGCAACAGACAAGTGCCTTCCATTCTTTAAGGTGTTGAGAAAGGCCTTCCAATGGGACGAAGAGTGCGAAATAGCCTTCAACCAGCTCAAATATTATTGAGGGTTTCCCTTATTGCTGTCTCGGCCTGTAGTAGAGGAGAAACTGTATGTGTATCTGGCAGTCTCTGAATCAGCCATCAGCACAGCCATAATACGGGAAGACGCTGGAATACAAAGGCTTGTATATTTCAATAGTAAGGCCCTTCAAGGGGCCGAACAAAATTACCCTCACATGGAAAATTTAGCTTACGCCTTGATACACGCCTCGAGAAAGATGAAGCCTTACTTCCAGACCCACTCCATGGTTGTCCTCACTGACTCCCCACTAAGACAGGTCCTACATAAACCTGAGAAGTTCGGGCGATTGATGACATGGGCTATTGAGTTGGGGGAGTACGATCTTACCTACCAACCTAGGATGGCCATCAAGGGGCAAGCCCTCGCAGACTTTGTCGCTGAGTTTACATGGGAAGAGGCCGAGGCAGAGAATGGCCTAGAGGGTGTTGAAAACCGTGGTGTCTTCCGAAATTCGGAAGAGACGACACCAAACATCTTCCAAGATCAGGAAGAGATTGCATCCAACGGGGCCAGGAACCGAGTTGCGGAGAATGAGGAAGATCGGTACCTCTTCAAAAAAGAAGTCATGACAGAAGGGGTCTTCTCATCAGGTACATATATTTGGAGCCTCTTCGTTGATGGCTCTTCCTGCGATAATGGAAGCGGTGCGGGGTTGATACTCTCAGCTCCAGATGGTGCCAACATTGAATACGCTTTGAGATTCAACTTCCGAGCTTCTAACAATGAGTCTGAGTATGAGGCCATGATAGCAGGTCTCTCATTGGCAAAGACTCTTCGCGTAAAGCGACTCCTACTCCACAGCGACTCAAGGTTAGTTGTCAATCAAGTATTGGGAATCTATGAGGCCAGAGATGAAAGGATGGCCAAATATCTGAAAAGGGTGAGAACAATGTTAGAACATTTTGAAGAGGCAAGACTGAAGAGAGTGCCTCGACAAAGTAACAGCCAAGCAGATGCATTGGCGAGGTTGGCCTCGGCAACGTAGACAGATGTTAGAAGGAACATTCTGATCGAGGTCTTGGGGAAGGCAACCATTGAGCAAGAAGAGGTATATAACCCTTATCACAATTTGAACTTAGGAGACTCATGGATGGACCCCCTCTTCAAATATATCAGAGAGGGAGAGCTACCTGAATCCAAGCTAGAAAGGCAAAAATTGAGATATAAGACTGCCAAGTTCTCGATAGTAGGAGACGTCCTGTACAAGAAAGGATTCCTGCTACCTTTCCTCAGATGTGTGCACCCCAAAGAAGTTCCCCGGGTCTTACAGGAGGTCCATGAGGGTTCTTGCTCTAGCCACATAGGGGGAAGACCCTTGGCCAAAAGAATCATCACCCAGGGGTACTGGTGGCCAACCCTGTCCAAGGACGCTGCAGCCTACGTGAGGAAAAGTGATAAATTCCAGAGGTTTGCCGCCATCCCTCATCAACCTCATTATCCTATGACGTCAATCACTTCTCCATGGCCATTTACAATATGGGGAATTGACTTAGTAGGGCCCCTGCCAAGAGCTGCCAATAATTATAGATTCTTGATAGTTGCCATCGACTATTTTTCAAAGTGGGTGGAGGCAGAGCTGATTATAACGATCACAGAGCAGAAGACCTTCCAATTTATTTGGAGGAATATCATATGCAGATATGGCCTCCCAAACACTCTCATCTCGGACAATGGGACCCAGTTCAAGAACTCTTCTTTAGAAAAGTATCACCTAAGAGTAGGAATAAAGCAATTCTTCTTATCTCCTGGCCGACCTCAGGCAAATGGTAAGACCGAGGTCACAAACAGAACAATTCTCAATGGAATCAAGAAGAGGTTAAAAGATGAGAAGGGAAGATGGACTGAAGAGGTCTACACTATGTTATGGGCCTACAGAACCACGGCAAGGACACCGATAGGAGAAATCCTGTTCATGTTGGCACATGGCTCAGAGGCCGTCATACCAACGGAAGCAGGGCTCCCAACTCATAGGATTCAGACCTATGACCCTGATAATAATGGGGAAGAGAGAAGGCTAGACCTAGATCTTATCGAAGAAAGAAGAGAGGACACAGAGGTCAGACAGGCAGCCTACCAACAGAGGGCAGCAAAATTCTACAACTAGAGGGTGAAGTCAAGACCCATTGCAGTGGGAGACCTAGTGCTAAAGAAGAACTTACAGAAAGCAAACAAACTCCACCCAAACTGGCACAGTCCCTACAAAGTGACAGAAGAGGTTGTGCCTGGCACTTACAAGCTAGAAAATCTAGAAGGAGAACCTTTCGCTAATCCATGGAATGCTGATCACCTAAAGAAGTATTACATATGATGTTGCATGAAGTTGTGTAAATGCACCATCTTGTCATGAAGAGGTTATTAATAAAAGATCAGTTCCCATGGTGGCCCTTGCTTCATTTTGCACTTGTCAGAAATTAATGGGGATAACATCTTAGGTGATGACCTCAAACCTTCATAACACCATTCAGTGGTGACGAGGTCTGAGCTCAGACACCATAATGGGATGACCTCAGACCCTTAACATCATTAATTTGATGAGATTCAGTAATAGGGCTAACATCTTAGGTGATGACCTCAGACCTTCATAACACCATTCAGTGGTGACGAGGTCTGAGCTCAGACACCATAATGGGATGACCTCAGACCCTTAACATCATTAATTTGGTGAGATTCATTAATGGGGGTAACATCTTAGGTGATAACCTCAAACCTTCATAACACCATTCAGTGGTGACGAGATCTGAGCCCAGACACCATAATGGGATGACCTCAGACCCTTAACATCATTAATTTGATGAGATTCATTAATGGGGATAACATCTTAGGTGATGACCTCAGACCTTCATAACACCATTCAGTGGTGATGAGGTCTGAGCTCAGATACCATAATGGGATGACCTCAAACCCTTAACATCATTAATTTGGTGAGATTCATTAATGGGGATAACATCTTAGGTGATGACCTCAAACCTTCATAACACCATTCAGTGGTGACGGGGTCTGAGCTCAGACACCATAATGGGATGACCTCAGACCCTTAACATCATTAATTTGATGAGATTCATTAATGGGGATAACATCTTAGGTGATGACCTCAGACCTTCATAACACCATTCAGTGGTGACGAGGTCTGAGTTCAGACACCATAATGGGATGACCTCAGACCCTTAACATTATTAATTTGGTGAGATTCATTAATGGGGCTATCTTAGGTGATGACCTCAAACCTTCATAACACCATTCAGTGGTGATGGGGTCTGAGATCAGACACCATAATGGGATGACCTCAGACCCTTAACATCATTAATTTGGTGAGATTCATTAATGGGGCTAACATCTTAGGTGATGACCTCAGACCTTCATAACACCATTCAGTGGTGACGAGGTCTGAGCTCAGACACCATAATGGGATAACCTCAGACCCTTAACATCATTAATTTGGTGAGATTAATTATGTGGATAACACCTTAGGTGGTGACCTCAGACCTTCATAACACCATTCAATGGTGACGAGGTCTGAGCTCAGACTACTAATTTGGTTTAAGCAAACACCATTGCATAAGATTTAGAGAAAAAACATCACGACATACATACAACAAAAGAAGATGGTCCTCTTCATAGAATAACACATTCAGAGATTATAAATATTTAGAGGTTACAAAGAATGGAAAAGTAAGAGCCATGCTCATTCAGAAATTATAAATGTGCAGGGATTACAATTTCAGGGGCTACAAAAATATTTAGAGATTATCTTTAAGGGTTTGAGGGAGGAATGCTGGTGCCTTCGGTTTGGTTAAGCTGGATGATGTTGGTCACCTCGGTAATGTCATCATGGTGGTCTGCCCCTCCAGCCTATGTGCCGTCCAACGTGGCAGTCTTGGCAGGCGCGGCAGCCTCCTCTTCAACCTCCTGAAGGGCCTGGGCAAGCTGAGGATTAGCAAAGCCAAGGCCTATAAAGTCATAATCTTTCAAAGTGCCAGCCTCCTTCTCCTTGACAGCCACCGACTTGGTAGTAGCCTTGATACCTCTCTCGAGGTATTCAAAGTCGGAGCCCACAAACTCATCAGAACTTTTGTACTCGACTATTATCCCCTATGAGGCGTCATCAAGGGCTGCCTTCAAGACTGAGCTAACCTTATGCTGCAGAACATCATCCTTGGCCTTCAGAGCCGCAACATGGTCCTTGTTAAGTCGAGAGGCCTCCTTCTCCAGCCCCTTCACCTTCTTGTCAGACTCACCCAACTCAGACTTTAGCCGGTCAATTTTTGTGTTCAAAGAACTTTGGACCTTCTCGGCCTCTTGACCCTTCTGGATGAGGGGAAACTTCCTTAGAGTCCAATTAGAGAGGTGGTGCATCGCTGCCAGGCCCTGCAGATTTTGCGATCAGGAATGAGTCAAAGACAAATCAGAGGTTACACTTAGAAATTACAAAGAAATATGAGGTCATACCTGAATGGATATGTGGATGCCAAACTCAACCAGCAAGGGAGTATTAAGTGACTAGAAGAAGTTCTTATTGGCCTCGGTCATTGTAGAGCCGAAGGCATCTAGGGCCTGCAGACTATGGCCGACTATGCTGTCAGTAATCTTCAATTTCTCTAGACGA
Source organism: Sambucus nigra (assembly GCA_949130495.1). Classification (NCBI taxonomy): domain Eukaryota; kingdom Viridiplantae; phylum Streptophyta; class Magnoliopsida; order Dipsacales; family Adoxaceae; genus Sambucus; species Sambucus nigra. Next base: position 78,458,081 of record OX422208.1, read on the forward strand.
GCTAACAAGGCGTCTGCTGAAGAGATGGGGATGGCAGTATCAGCACTTTTTTTCTTCTGCCTCTGATCCTCATGGGCATTTTCAGTTGAAGCCCTCTTCTTTGTGGCTTGGGGCTTTGAGGTAGAGGGAGCTGGGGGAGGAGCATTAAGGCCTGCTTTCTTTGCAAGTCTCGTCAAGCTAGGAGCAGCCATTTCCCAGAGTTCGTCTGAGATATCCTTTGGACCCTCTGCAAAATTAATAGATCTGAATTAGAAGATCAGACATAAATAAACTCAGAGGTTCAACTTCAAATAGAAAGCGCTTAACAAGCTCGGAAAGAGGACTTCCACCCAGACCTGTCTCAGAGAGGTAGTGGGGGGGGGGGTCATCAAGTGTTCGAACCTAACGAACAGACCATGTACCCCCTGATCTTGAAGGGATTTCACCTTCTGAAGGTTTTACGAGCTCAGGCCAGGGTCAGCCGTCGCAGACATTGTGACCTTACCCCACCTCAGGGGCATCCTCGGCTCTAGAATGGACGAGGGAGCACATGGGCCAAATTACCATGGTCCAGAAGCAAAAAAGTATCGTGGCTTCCAGTTGTGGTTGGAAGTCTGAGTTATTTGAAGAATATTTTTTTCAGGCTTCCGAGCTACAAAATGATAGTAGATCGGATGATTTTTGGCTGAGGAAGGGACATAGAAACATACAAAGACCTGAACTGGGAGGTCTGAGTGGTGGACATCGTTCCATAAGACTATGGCCCCTATTATGACCCTCAAGGCATTAGGGGATAGTTGAGAGGGGGCCAAATTGATTTAGGAAAGGATAGATTTGATAATAGGATGGATGGGCAGATGAAACCCCAACTTGAACATCTGCTCGTAGAAGCAGATTTCGTCGTCTCGGCCGTGAAAAGACCTCTCTTCCCTCAGAGGTCTTCTTAGCTTTATGGAGGGACTAATGGAATACATATATTTGAAGCAAAGGAGTTCTACCTCAGTTATAGTAATCTCGATCTCGGCCACCTCAGAGACGTCGCCATCACTTTCAACGTCATCATCATCTAGCTCAACGTCGGCCGGAGCAGATGTTGATGGGTTACCCGGGAACCTCTGAGCGAACTCGGCACCGGTGAAGGCCGACAGAGGAATGGCGTTAAGTGGTGGTGGAATGGCCACACTTGGCTCGATGATCTCAACCTCTGAGGAAGAGGCTGAGGTGCTTGAGTTTTTATGAGATGAGGCCCGGCTGGAGACCTCGGCCTGATCAGGGGCTTGATCTTCCCGAATTGAGAAGTCCATGGCCTCTTGGAAGGAATCCACGGACATGGGGTCTGAGGTGGAAGACTCAGACATTGGTATATGATCGACAGGAACCTCTGCCTGATTGAAAGACTCCGAGGGATCAGGATATATCACCTTCAGGGGTGGTGGAAAGATGGGTCTAATAGGGAATTCTTGTGACCTATGAGCCTCCTCCCGTGCTCTTTCTATTTGTCTAATTTTTTCTAAAGTCTTCTCCCTAAGGGAGGGGAACTCCTCAAGAAGTTGGTATAGGGGTCTGAGCATTATAGGCAGACACTTCACTTGGGAGACTTCCTAAACTACAAACAAGATTGGCTAATGAAGTAAGGTAATTTAAAGATCAAACCAAGAAACTTAAGGCAAATGCATTTCGCCTGAAACTATGGTGGACTCATCGGAAAACTCAGAATCTCACCGAAAAACACAAAAAATAGGGAAAAACAGGATAAAACGAAGAGAAAAAGATGGCAGAGAATACCTGAGGAAGAAGTAGTAGAATGAAGCGAAAAAAACTCGAGAAAGCACCACCAGAGACCTGAGCAGAGGAATCGCGAAGAGCGCCTTTAGAGAGAGAAATCGTTGGAATGCAATTACGCAGAAGAGAGAATTGAGGATGGAGGGAAAAAATAAGGGTTCAAAACCCTTAAATGTATAGGCGCGATTCCCAATGCCCATCATTGCCTTGGGAGCCCCAAAGGGCGACTGATAACACACACTTGCTAAGCAAGCCATACTTCAACACTCGACAAGTGTCAAACAAATATTGGCTCATATTAGAAAGGCCTCGGAGATGTGTAAATTCCACAGTCACCTGCTTTCACATGTAACTAAGGGCTGGGGGGGTGATTGATATGCCCCAAGTGTGACCTTGGCTCGGAGACACCAACCTCGGCCGAGATCATGGCCGACATTGGACAAGCCCTGGGCATGCGGCATCAGCACTCGGCCATAGAAAGGTTGGCCCAGGTCGACACTACCACCAGCCTCTCGAAGGGACATCGCATGCATCACAAGGATCAGTAGCATTCTCGTATACCTTGGAATGGAAACCTCGACCATATATAGGCTGATCTCGCAAGAAGCCTTACCGGTAACCTCATCAAGACATTAGTCGATGCTCCAAACACACCAGCTCAACCTCGGCTCAGGCCGACCTTATCCATTGTCTCGACTAGGATTAAGTCGAGACCTCCATGGTCACCTCGGACTGAACGAGCATCTAGACTTACCAACCTCGGCCTCTCCCAGGCCGAGGTCATACACCAAGAACGATAGCCGAGCATCTACTGACATATGGATAAGGGCACGTGGACACATATCAGTTATAACAAGATTATTCCCCATACGCGGGGAGAATATTTCATCATCATTCTCTACTTATGACAGTGACAGATGGCTTTCCCATATTGGTGAGGCAAACACACACATGCACATTACATGCATGGGGGGTACATTACACCCCCTAGGTACTATATATAGAGGTCATCCTCTACCTTGCAAAGGATCCAAAAAAAAGACAACCCTAGCTGAAACTCTGTCTAGATAAAAAGGTAGAGAGAGAGCTTGAGAGATTGTATCCATGGCCATCAGTGCCTTATTAGAGTGAGGTTATTCACACACAGTGGACGTAGGCCAATTTAGGCTGAACCACTTATATTCTGGTGCTCTCTCCTCTTCTCCTCATCTCATTCTCCTACCTTTTAAGTAACTATGCTGCCATTGTTGGTCTTAGATTGAGCTTGAAAACACCTTACCTGGTGGTGCTAATTCTAGCATCATCACCAATATTCTCACTTCCGCTTTATCCACCACCACTCGTGCGAATGGTTCCCTCTAAGACGGAACGCTTCTGAGATTCTTGATTATTCCATTTCCTGATGTTAGCAATGTACAACGGTCAAATATGATCGTTTTCTTCTCGGGACCTTTTACTTTTTTTCATCATGTGGGTCAATTTTAGGGGCCAATAAAGGATTTTTATCTTCTAAACCCATTGGAAGGGGGGTGCGCAAGAAATCAAATCATACATAAATGATTGAAACCGTGGACGCCCTGAAAACGCTATGAGGTGTTCGGAAATGGTCGAAGCAGTTGAATGGGAGGATTAATATGACTATAGCCCTAGGTAGCACAAAATGTAATTGCCCCATAGATCTTATATCTATCTATATGAAAAAGAAATCATGTAGCAAAGGGAATTCTTATTTGTACAAATGGTACTTCGAACTTGGAACGAGGGTGATCATTTTGTTGATGGATGCTCCTATTATACTCGTAGTCTCTGAAGGATGAGAACCAACTATGCATCATCTACACCGAGAATTCAAGTATTGTATACGCCATTAGTCTGATCCTTTATAGGAACTATCCGTAATAACGAACTTTTTTTAATAGTAAACTCACACAAGCAAGTATAGACAATCCATAATTCTAACTTGAATGGCATAAACTACTTGCAAAGTACATGAATTAATTAACACAAACAAACATATCAATAATCTAACTAAAATTCACATAAACTAGTAAAAAATATTATCTTATAATAATTAATCTAAAAATATACAACAACAACCAATTGACAATCCGGGTTTTCAATTAGCTCACCCGCAACCTCCTATCACCACTACAAATCAATTCAGGTTTTCAATTGGCCCCCCCTTAACTTCATAGCACCACTATAAACCATATGTACAAAAACTAATGATATAGATCAATAATTAAGAATTAGAATTACCTCTTATTCGTATCAATTCAATGTTGTAACTTGAACGTCCGGGTTGTTTCAAAATGAATGAAAAACGATCACGCAAGCAGTAACTCCCTGTCAAATACCCGTAACTGAAAAACATGTGTATTAGGGATGGAGCCAAATATGAAAAACAAATGGATTTTTTCACAAACTACCATAATCTACATGCTCGAACTATGACTCACGGAATAAAGCCAAATATCTTGTTCAATTTGAAATTTCTAAAATTAATTTGTGTACTATCCTTCTTTTATATAATATTTGCACAGTAAGAATACGATGAATGGTCATATAACAAATGATTCACCAGTATTACAATGATTTCATTAATTTTCTCTTTTCCAATTACAAAATACAAATACAATCAATAGCATCTACGGAGGTGAATTCAAAAACAAAATATAAACAACCCATCATCATGGGTGATACATGTTCAATTATGTAAAATCTATCTATAACAGAAAATGAACAATTAGGTATTAGACTTCTTTATAAAAATAGGATAAAAATGTAGTTAAATTGAAGTTTGCCACCCAATTTAGATTATAAGTAATTAGGTATTTCACTAGAGTTTAAAAGGTTCAACTTTATCCTTTGTTTATTTTGAGAGAGAGAGAGGGGGGAGAGAGAGAGAGATCGGGAGGCGATTTTGAGAGAGGAGAGAGAGCGGGAGAACAAAAATCATTTAGGGGATTATTTTTTTTAGGATATTTATATTTTAGTGAAGTATTCTCAATCACCAAAAAAATAAACATAACATAATCAAAACTCAATCAAAGTACAAAATTGTTATCAAAGTACAATAAACATGAAAGTTTCTCATCCACCCAAACATTAAAGCATGAAAATTGTTACATGACCCATGAAAAAAAAGTGATTTGGGCATTTTGAAAAATATTTCATGGTGAATCTATTGTATACCCATCTGAGGTGTATCTCTTATCAATCAAAGAACAGTTAAATCGATTTTGAGAAAGTTCAAGCTCAACTCCTTAATTTCTTTTTCTTCATTCTACCCATCTTTTTTTTCATCAACTTAGAAATCACTATTTGTTCATCAGAGTAAAAGATAAACATAAAATCAACAAATTTATGTATAGATTAAGTTTTATGTAATTAACCTTGCGCATGGAATGGAGATTGGCGGGGCTACAGTAGTGGAGAGTGTGAGGGTCGTCGTTGTGGGACCAAATGGCAGCCACGGAGGCATGGCATCCTTGTGTCACCACGCTACCCAGTGGCCACGTCTCGATCAGGTCTCTACGGAGAACCACGCTACCCATCTCATGTTGGTTTTTGTAGGCATCCAAAACCAACAAATTTCTAACATTTCGGTGACATCAAATAAAGGAAACAAAATGGAAAAAATAAGAAGAACAAACCTTTAGTGTGAACTGAAGAGAGAGGGCGTCAGACTGATATAGGAGGAGCGACGCTGGAATGAAGAGAGGGTGCTGATGAGGGTTTTCAGGCGAAGAGAGAGAGAGCTGAATGAGGAGCGGGAAGATTGAGCGGGATGCAACAAAATGGGAGTATGGTGAATGTTTTTAGGGCTTTTATATTTTAGTAAGTGTACTCAATTCTGGAACACTTTAAAACAGTGCCAAAATGTGGTGATCAAGAGTGGTTCTAATCGATGTTATATGAAATTCACCGGTTAAAACTCAAGCTATTACCCAAGCATATAGCCTTTACCCAATATTAACTATATGCAACCTTCTTTTAACTAATTCTATAAACTCGTCTAATATCCCATGTTTCAACCAATGGGTTCCAAAATTTGGTAATGTGATTGTTTGTTGAGAAAATTGGTATTGATCAAGGTACTCACAAATCTAGTTATATTTTATGTGAGTAACCTTAAAGTTTTTCTTTGAGGTATAACCTGTCGAACTCATTCATGATTTCAAGCTTAACAAGGTTATTTATTAGTCTTGTTATGAAGTTCGTAATCACGAATGAGTTGGAGTGGTACTCAGACAAAACTAAATCTAGATTTGTGAGTATCTTGATCATACCAATTTTCTCAACAAAGAAATCACACTCCCAATTTATGGAACCCGTCGGTTAAAATGCAGGCTATTAGCCGTGATTATAGACTTGACCAAACAAAGGTTATGTATAGCTATAATATTTCCAAGATTATAAGTCAGATTAGTAGACTTCATTTCACCAACAGGTTCCATGTAACATCATTTATTGAAACTATCAAGATTAGAACTACACAAACTTCGATGCCCATTGTGCTCTGGAAGGAAGTTTGTTGTCCTTTTTAAAGACATGGTCAGTAAATTATTTAGGAGAATTATCTCATTTAGAAGGAAAAATTACTTTCCACTGGTGGAATACCTGTTCTTACTAGACACATCCTTAAATAAATTCCTATATACCCACTCTCTATTATAAACCCTCCTCAAAGGGTTTTAAAAACTATTAAAGTCCATTTGGAAAAAAATTTATGGGGTGTCAGAAGGAGAATAAAAGTAAAAGAGACTGGAAGAAATAGGATGATATGTGTTTTCCCTCTAATAAAGGTAGTTTGGGAATCAATAATTTCATAGGTATTTCTAAAGATCTTTTTATAAAGTTATGGTGGAAGATGAGGAGTAGTACTGTTTGTGTTTTGTATTTATGAGGCTTTAGTATTGTAAAGGTGTAAATCTGTCTTCAATTTAGATCGTTAGAAATGGCTCAAATGTGTGGAAAAGTATAATGGAAGATAGATATATTTGTGAGAATTATATCCCATAGAATATAAGAGATAGTATAATGGATTTATGGAAAGATAACTAGTTGGGAGATGCGATTTAATACTAATCTTCTTTTAATGTGAAGTTCAAAGTTTTTTTTGGAGAAAATACAAGCTCGTACTTGTTAAAGCTTTATCAACTGATCCCAGATTCAACTGTTCACATGATTTTTGGGAAATTTCCAAATTTACACTATGATTTGATCATATGGTAGTATACTTCAGATGGTTCTTTCTCAGTTGCTTTGGATTGGGAGTTGATCAGACATAAAAGGCAGAAAAAATTGATTCTTTCTCAGTCTTGGCATTCACTAATCTTTATATACTCTAAAATGCTTTACAGATATTAATTATACTCTTCTCTTAAGTTGTCCACATGGCCCTCCCTCAATGAGAGCTCTCGCCTTTCAAATCACATTCATATTCCTCTCTTTGTCCCCTCATATTCCAATTCATTTATTAAGCTCCACCCTTTTCACTCCTATAAATCCTTTTATTTCCATATCATCCCTCTGCATTCCCGAAACATCCTCACTCCCCTATCTCTTTGTCCTTCCCTCTCCCCATCCCTTAATTACCCGGTGAACCCAAACTGTGGCCCTCAAACAGGATATATCTCCTAGTTGTAAGGCGTATGCTAAGGAAGTTAAGGCAAGTGCATTTACGATAGGGAACTACTTAAACAAAGGTTTCAATCTTGTATCCTTATAAACTGCATCTTAATACTTGAGTTGTCAAAACTCTTACATTATTTTCTCTATTATACATCACAATGAAGTACTTGGTTTTCAAATTTTATTTGGATTTATATAGATGTATAAATTAGAAGTTACTTGTTCATAAGACCACACGAGCAACTAAATTATGTAATTTATACCCTCTCTTTAATGTCTGTAAATCTACCCCTAACAGATCTCTGTTAATGAGGTATATTGTCTCTATCTCTGTTTGGGTGGTTTACAGGGTTTCGAGGTTTTCAAAATACCGTTATTTGGGATTCATTATTTTTTCCCTCTTAATTTTGAATATTTATTGCACTGTTTGGTGTTATGTTGTCTCTAACGCTATTTTTAATTGACAGTGTTTATTCAATAGGTAATGAAAATAATCTTATAAAACTATATTATGTTTGACTAGTTCGCATAAATTTTGTTTATTTTTGTGTTGTGCTTTACGGTTTGTATGAAATCACATAAATTATGCATAATAATAAAATTATTACAAATACAATATTTTTTATTTTGTTTGTGTGCATTTCCTTTTGCTCCAAAATAGGTCTTTCCACAGACATATATCTTCTACGAGCGTGTGCTTCTTAAGTTGCTCTTAGATTTCTTTTGAGCGCTTCTTAAATTGCTCTTATTCTATCATTTCTTTTACATAAGGAAATGGAGATGTTGTCGTTTTATCAAAGGGAGTAGAACCAGTAGCACCAGGAGATGCCTCTACTCTTCCCATAAGTTGTTCTCCAAAAGTCTATAATAAAATTTCCTGATTATTAATGTTTGATGATGGAGGATGAGTGATCTTCATATACACTCCATATGAATCAACAAAAGTCTGTGCATTGTCTGCTACAGTTAACACATCTATCAAATGCATAAGAATTTAAGTTGTAAACTTTGTGCATGTTTGCTGAGTGGATAGAAAATTCTATATGTTATTATGGCTGATGATTAGAATTACAAATATTATTTTTGGAATTGCAGATCAAGGTTTTGGATGTGATGAACGTTGTGAATTATGTAATAGTAAAGTTAGAAGAGAGGATAGGTGATTGATCAAAATTTCTATCACAATCGCCTAACTCGCGCATCGCGCGGGTTTACAATTAGTTCCTCTCAAAATCTCAATTTTCATGTGGAAGTTATGGCATAAATACTTGCCTTTTCTTGAAGTATTAAGGAAATTTAATTTTCAAATTATTTCAAAATGTTAGTGTTGCTTTATCCTCAAAGTGAATTTATTCAACATGTTTTCTTAGAGGGGAGGTTACCTACTATATTTGGCCCTGCTTCCGTGGTGCTTTAGGTCTCCTATTCTTTTGTCCTAGACGCAATCTTTCGTTAAATCAATGGATATACTTCAAATCAAATTTCTCTCTAGATAGCGTCATCTCTAATGCACCTCCTCTTTTAATTTGTTGGGATATCTGGAAACATCAAAATAATAAAGTTCTTAAAAAGGAAAAATTATCAAAAGTGCATATTCAATCTATCATTTAGTCTTAACTGAAAGAGATGTCTTATACTTTCATTGCTTCCAAAAAATACACTTCATCAAAATTATTGTGTGATTTGTTGAGAGTTAATTTTCCTAAATCTTAAAAAAGTAATCTCTTTAGTTAAATGGAATCCCCTTAAAATTTTATCTTTAAACTTCGTACTGATGGATACTCAAAAGGAATTCTTGGAGAATGTGGTGGTGGAAGTATTATAAGGGATAAAAAGGGTAAATTTATACCAACTCTCATTAATTATTTAGGGCATGGTAATAATAATTTTGCAGAAATTCAAGCTTTACTGATTGACTTATCCATTTGTCTTGATAAAGATATTCTCAATGTTACGGTGGAAATGGATTCATCTTTGCTAGTTCACATATATAATCGCAAGGCTAAGCCTTCTTAGAATCTTATACCTTTAATTAATAAATGCCAAAGGATGTTGGCAGGTTGTACATTACTATTGAAAAGATAATGTGATGGATGATCACTCGACAAATGATGGATGGTCTCCTCAAGAGTCTAATACCTTTGATTTAGCAACATTACTTTCTAAAAGAGTCAAGGGTAGGTATATATTAGATTTAGGGGGCACTCCGAAGTTAAGAATTAAATGACCATTATGTATTGTTGGCTAGTGTATAAAGCCACAGTTCCTTTATTTTAAAGCTTTTTTTAATTTATTGTTAATGCTTCCTAGGAAGGGCTTTACTTCATAATTCTCATTAAAATCCTACTTATATTTAAAAACAACATGGACTTTGATTCCTTCGACACGGGCCGACCCTAAAATCAAGATGGGAGAGGAAAATTCCCCCTCTCTTTTATGTGAGTCTCCCTCTCTTCCCCTGCCATGCGCGTGCAAGCATAAAATGCGAACGATAAGTCTGAATCGTGCACGACTAGGATCATTAAAAAGATAATTCGGATCCCTTCACGAATATATTGACCCACTCTCAGGTTTTAGAGTTGATCAAAGTCAAACGGTGCTCGGAATACCAGATGGTCTCTAGATGGGGGATTTTGAAGAAAAACGGGTCGTTCATGCGAACCATGAAGCCTATTGATGCACAACATGGACCATTGAAAATGGAATTTAGTGCCATTTGATATTTAATTGACATTCGCTCAGTTTAAAGAGTTAACCTGTGACCTTAGTCTCGAAGTGGAGTCCATTGTTTGATACCAACTCATGAGTAAATTCATAGCAGCAAATGATATTCTTTTAGATAAACTCTATCACTTTCTTCTCATTCAGTATCGCGTATGACTCGGCTTCGACCCACTTCATGAGGTAGTCAATGGCCCCTCGTGCCTGTTTGATAATTTTGGAGTGAGCTTCCCTATGATGTCTATACCCCAGGTAAAGAAAGGCCAGTGATAGGTCATATTGTATAATTAGGAGTGTAAACGAATATTCAAAAATATGAATTCTTCCGGTATTCGAGTCCGAATTTTATCGATATTTATTAAAAAAATGGATATGAATACGGATATGGATAATGTGTTATAATATCCAAGAAAACGAATACGAATAATATGTGTATCCGACACGGATAATCTGTATCCGAGGCGAAGGATCCATATTTGTGGATATCTGTTTGTCTGAATATCCGTAACCCTATTGTATTTAATAACAATTTATTATTGATATTAATTATTTATAATTGTTATTTATAACATTTATTATATATAATGTAAAATATAAATATATAATATAAAATGTTAATCATCATTTTCACTCATAAATATATAATACAAAATGTTAATCATCACACACGTACATAATAACACAACCCACCCACAAACACTCAAACACACACATACATAGATGCACCCAACAACATACCCGCATAGACGTACACAGTATTACACACAACAACTGTTAGGGCTAATTGTTGATTCTAATTTCAAAGTTGCTGATTATGAAATGGTAGATCAATTTGTTGATTCTAAATTCTTGATTCTAAACTATTAGTGCTTGATACTTTTCTTATAGTAGTATTGATATTACCTATTAAAAGAGGCAAGTCAATTCCAATGGATAAGCAATGTTAATGGATACGAATATTTTGTGAATTCAGAAAAACTTGGAGGATACAGATATGGATAGTTGTTTTAACTATCCAGGTGGATATGAATACGGATACGAATACAGATTGTGCATCTAAATAGTATATATAGATATCGATAGCATGGTATCCACTCTGTATCCGTCCATTTATGACCTCTATGTATAATTCTCGAGGAGGCAAGTGCTGAAGGTTGGAAAAATGTTGGCATTTGAAGCATCTTCGAACATAGAGAGTGCAGTCTTTTATCATTGTGGTCTAATAGTAACCATTATGGATTATCTTCTTGGCAAGCATATGATTATTCATGTGGGTTTTATATTCCCAGGCATGGATTTTTTGCATCATTTCTTCAATTCTAGCCCCAGCTATGCAATGCAAATGGATAACCGATTTGCGAAGGGTTGCACAATCTTTCTTATTTGCATCTTAGGGTTACCTATAATGTTTGAGAAGGCCCCACCAAATGTCGCAGTACCATAATCCTTCCATGTATGAATCTTTTTTAGTGAAGAGATCAATGTAGTAATAGTGGGTGGGTGCAACTTATATTTGAACAAGGAAGAGGGCCATTGTTATTCCCTTAGGCATGTCGACCATGGAGGCCAAGGTTTCTAGAGCGTCGACTAGGATATTCTTTAAGTGAGTGAGGTAATGGAAGGTGACATCTTTGAACTGGGGGCCAGGCTCTTCTAAATGGGCGTGGAAGGTTAAGAGCTTCTCATATTTGATTTTCCATTTCTTGACAATTTATTCGATAATGAGGGAAGAGTCATCATATACTTCCATATGCTTGATTCCTTTATTAAGGGATATCTTGAGCCTTATGGTGCATGCATTGTATTCTATCATGTTATTGGTGCAAGGTCTTGATGGAAATGGGGGTGTGAAAGTCATCGAAAGTGATAAGGAGTATCCCAATCCCATACCCTTTCTTATTTACATCTCTGTTAAAAAACATCTGCCACTTGAGGTCTCCTGAGAGGTGCAGAAGATGTATTCATTTGGAAATTCATAGATCCAAACTTCAATTCCTTGTATAAGATGATCGACAATGTAATTAGAGATGGCCCTCCCCTTAATTGTTTTCTGCGTGATGTATGCAATTTTAAACTCATCCGGTAACATCAGATAGCGGGCCATTCGGCTTGACAGATCGAGTTTCTCTAGCAGGTATTTTATGGGATCCATTCGGGATACTAATCTTATGGGGAATGCAAGCATGTAGTACCATAGTTTTTGCGTGACCCAGACCAGGGCAACACACGCCATCTTTAAGGCAGTGTAGTTAACTTTGTACCCGACTAGATTTATACTAACACAGTAGATCGCTATTTCCTTATGATATTCCTCACTATATTAGACAAGCAAAAACCCTTATGCAGTATCGATGACAATCAAATATAGGATGAGGAAAGACCTAGTTGTAAAGGCATGATCACCGAAGGTCAGGTATGTATCGCTTGATCTAATTAAAGGCTTCTTGGCATGCCTCATTCCAAACTTTGGTTGAGTCCTTTTAGAGAAGTTTGAAAATGGTCTCGTAGATAGAGGTCAGTTACCTGATGAATCTACTAATGTATTGTAGCTTACCCAAGATTCCTCATACTTTTTTCTCCATCCGAGGTGGTGGCATCTCGAGTATGGCTTTTAGATTAGCGGGTGTACTTTAATCCCTTACTCATTTACCATGAATCCAAGGAGTCTTCCTTTAGTGATGCAGAAGAAATATTTTCGTGGGTTAAGCCACATCTGGTACTATCATAGTCGGTCGAAGAATTTTCTTAAGGAGGGGATGTGACCTTCTTGAGTCTTAAACTTAATGATCATGCCATCAACATAGACCATGACTTCATTGTGGATGAGGTTATGTAGGATGGTTGTGGAGGCCCTTTGGCATATAGCCCCAACATTCTAGATCCCAAATAGCATGACCGTGTAACAGAAAGTTTCCCATAGGGTGATGAAGGCAGTTTTCTCCTGGTGGTCAGGGTGCATTTTAATCTAGTTATAAATGGAAAATCCATCGACAAGTGACTTGAGATCATGGTTGGTCATTTTATCTACGATCATGTTGATATTAGGTAGAGGGTAATCATTCTTCGAGAATGCCTTGTTTAGATCCTGATAGTCGACGCACATTTGTACTTTTCCTCTCAATTTCGGCACAGGGGAGATATTTGTAAGCCATATGTGGTATTCGACTATGTGAATAAAGCCCACGTTCAATTATTTGACTACTTCTTCTTTAACCTTAAGGGACCATTATATTAGGATCTTCCTTAGTTTGTGCTTAACGGGTTTACGTTTTGGGAATGTGGGAATTTCGTGTTGAGCTATCTCTGGGTCAATGTCAGTCATATTATCATAGGGCCATGCAAAGACGTCCACAAACTCTTTTAGAAGCTCTTTGAATTTCACCCACTCATGTTCATTGAGGGAGGACCCTATCTTAATCTCACACAAATGGCTACCAGAACCGAGATTAATAACAATAGTTTTGTCATCATTAGTTTGAACGCACTATGCTCTTTATTATTTTTTTTATTGAGATCACTTAAAAATTGTTCATTTACTAAATCATCATCATCGAGAGTTTTACTAGAATCAATGCAATTATAAGGAATAACAAAATCCTCAAAATCCTTGTTTATTTCATTTTTAGTAATTAAAATATTAATAACCTCATCAAAAGAAGCCTCATTTATAATTATATCAGAAATAGGATAAGCAGTAACAAATTCGAAGATTTATTGAAGAGGGTGGATAATAGGGCTTAGATTGGCTTGAGCAGCCTGGACTGAAATGACATGCCAGTTAAGGAGAGATGTTTTAATTGTTATGATCTTCACAGACGGGTCCTACAATACATCCTCTTGATGAATCATGCATAGATTCAGTCATAATATCTGTAGGTTGAATGACTCCTTAGTATCACCGTCCTCAGGGTTTTTAGTGTTTTCCAAGTTCTCATCAGTCTAAGGTTCCACATTAAATTTCCGTTCTTTATCCCAGGTGTTGTTATCTTGGAAGAAGATCCCCATCCTCAAATTTATCTTTTTATCGGCAAGGTCATACTGTGGTTCAGATAATTTGCAAAAAGGGAAAGTCTTCTCCCTCTGATTCACCGTTTGATCTTTTAAAATCATTACCCCATCGTTTGGCGATGATATCTTCCTATTAAGAGTAGTTAAGTCATTTAACAACCTTCACAGCTTCAACATATAAGTCTTCCCACTCAGCGGGGAAGTGAAGGAATGAGGGGACCGAATGTCGCTGGAGTTTCAAGGCTGTGAGAAACTCGGGGATGTTTTATATACCCCCTTTATGACGAAACACATCTGACATGATTTGTATGACATCATCCAAACTAATTTCTTCTATGGGAACCACCCTCTCATCAGATTCTAGAGACCACTTCTGGGCTTCCATGGGCATGGGTAGGCCACTGAACCTTCCATAGTTAATAGTCATCTCTGTGGGCAATTTCAGCCCAAACCTTTGGAGTTGATCTAGAATTATAAGTAATTCCATACCTCCTCTTTTGATCGGGTGCAAATGATAAGCAGGCTCATGCGAGGAGTGACATAGCTTGATCAGTGATGCCCATGGGATATAGGAGAAAGGATGGGTACATCTTGAGGGTTTTGGGTGAGATTATAGGTATGTTGGGTATTTTGACAAGCACGAATTGGGTAGAAGGGTCAAAATCTGGGTTGTCTTCTGGGAAGATGGCGTTCACCCTGGTTCCATGTGCTGGGAGAGGGTTATGAGTGGTGTTGGTTTAAGTTTAGCTGGTGGAGAGATGAGTCCCCGGTCTACGAGTCCTTATATCACATTTTTAAGTGAAAACACTATTCGATGATGTGTCTTGTGATTTGATGAAATCATAGTGGGCATCATATTTGAAGTTCTTGGGAAGGGGATGTGATAGTGGTCGGGGTTCTAATGGCTTGATGAGGTTTCGGGCTAGAGGGGATTGGTATACTTTTAACAGGGGATCATGGAGTTCAGTATATTCTTTTCTGGTAGGGTTGGGGTGACTTTCAGGTGCCCAGGAAGTGGCAGGCTGGGATATGTTGTTAATTATTGAGATCGAGGTACTGGCCGGTTTAACATACTTCTTTAGCATAAATTTCTCGGTCAACCTTCTCAATTCAAACTCCACCTTGTGATTAGAAACCCCTTCTTCAATCTCCACACTAGGCTCCCGGAGGGATCTGAAGTGCCAATAGTATTGTGCTCCCATCGATGTTCAGATATAGGAGAGGAAATTATTTTTCACTATACTCACATGCTCTTCTTCTAATGTTCTGTTGGTCATGGTGGTAGTTTTTTCTCACCATCTTTCGATGAAACTACTGACTGACTTCCCAGGTTTTTACTGTAGTAGCACTAGGTATCTGCATGTAACTTCTTACTCCTCATTATATTTGTATTAAGATATGAATTCCCTATCTACATCCTCCTAACTATGGATTTTGGATTCTTCGAGAGACAGGAACCACCTGAAGGCACTCTTTTTTTGGGTTTGCTGAAATATTTGGTCCATTATCTCCTTTGAAGACCCATGGAGGGTCATGGCTCGCTAACAGGTGTGCAGATACACAATCGGGGCCCTGCTACCTCTAAATTTCTCGATGTCTGGCATCTTGAACTTCTCTGGTAGTCTGGATTTAGGATAAGGAGACATGGGAGTGCAGTCCATCTAATTTTTGAAGATCTTGACCTGGTAGAATTTCTTTGATAATAGCTTGAGGTCTTCTTTGACCATGTTCATTTCTTCTTCTTTGGGGTCTATAGACACTAGTGTATCAACCTTTGGCTAGGAAATGTTTAGAATTGATAGTTGTGCGGGTGGCAGTTCATGTGCAAGCAGGGTATGCAAGGTATGCTGATACTCTTCTAAAACCCAAACTGGTACAGGCATAGGTGGAGCCATAGCATGCGAAAAGAGGACTTCGAGTTCATGGTGCTCAGGAGTTTAGGCTCGATATCATTACATCTCTTAGACATTAGCCTGAAGGTTATCAATCTTGGCATTGAGATCAACCAGGCTGGCCATAATATCCAGTTGAGCATTTGAAGATTAGTTTATGTTGTTCGTTAATAGCTTACGAATGTGGGCCTCAAATTCGGTGGAAGCAACACAGGAAGTGGTAGAGCTTTAGTGTGGTTTGACGGAAGATTTAAGCCAATAGGGAGCCTAGCCAAAATCTGGGTATGCAATCAACCTGAGAGGGAAAAATAATTTTGGTCTATTTTTGGAGGAAAAAAGGAGTATTTTTGGTGTTTTCTTTTTGAAAAAGAGAAAATACAATTTTGGTATTTTTGTCTTTAAAAAGAAGAGAAAGGGGAAATCCTCAACTTGGTTATTATTATTGTATTCCACTTATATTGTATTTGCCTAAAAATAAGAAAAATGTGTGACAGGATCCAAGCTTGGGAAAAGATAGGGTATAAGATTCCAGGCTCACGAGCATGGTTTTATTTGAAAAAATAGGCGAACTAGCATGAAAATTCGGGTAATATGGTGACCCAAAATTTTGGTAGAGTTTCACATTGTAACCGACAAATTAAATATAAGTGTCCTAACGCAGACAACTATATGAGGTTTATGCATTTGGTGGGTTAGTGTAAGGGTTCCCCCCCTTTGGAATGATTTCCACGATATAACTCTTCTTATAAGGGCAATCATTCATTGGTACGCGTGGACAAGTAATTTGATATACCTGAGTATATGTGAATTGCCTAACGATATACCTCATGGGGATGGTATATGTGAGAGAGAATTTAATATACTCGACATACGTGAACGAGTTCCCTGTTACATACCTCCCATCGTGAGTTCAACGAAATGGTATGATGCGGGGGGAACCGTTCGATAAATGTCGAAGGTATGGGGTCAATGGAAGGTGAGAATAATATCACTTAGGTTTGTACCCCATAGCACCGACACCCATCAGGAAGTGATCCACGAGTACATGACTAAATTTTTGTCAATATTTTCATGCTCATGTGATGTAGTGTGTAAAAATGCACGAGTCTTGATTACTATCTTATGGAATTTTTTTCTTGTATGCTAAGTAAATGGAGTACTACCATTATGTGGGAGAATAACATGAGTTAAGAGGGATAATCATGGAAAACAAAGAGATCATAGAGAATTAAGACTATACAAAGCATAGTGATATAGTGCAAAACATGTGAACATATAAGTGGGTGAAACGTATAAGGCTAGAGAGTAGGGTGAGTTAAAAAGTATGTCAATATATACAAACGAAAGGAATGTGGAAGTGTGTGGTAGTGTAACTAAGAATATATAATCTACAAGTAGTGTATGAGATGTGTAAGTGATCCTGGAGATATATAAAAGTGAAAAATAAGTGACGGTGTGTGTTAGTGAAGCTAAGAATGGATAATCTACAAGTGGTGTGTGAAGCAAGTAAGTAAAAATGAGACTATATACGATTGCGATTATGTGGAGTGAGCATGGAAAATATATACATGTGAGAATATGGTGAAATATAGTGAACATGTAAAAGTGAGTAAAAGTGAAGTATGTGATAGGAAGGTGATATATACATGCGAAGAGATCCAAGTAAAGATAAACATCGTGATACGAATGAGGTATATATCCAAGATGTAAGTATAGGAGAAAAGAGAAAACATAAATGGAAGCATATGTAGTCATGTATAAAAATAGGATAGTAAAGAAGTAACACCCATACAAAATTAACGTGTAGTCCTCTAAAAAGTCCCAAGCGGACTAGTCACTGTGGCCATCCAAATCAGATTCCTCCGGCAGCGTCCGGCCTCGAAATCGGGATAGGAGAGGAAAAGTCTCCCTCTCTCTTGGCGGAGTCTCCCTACATTCCCCTGTCATGCTCTTACGGGTGATTAGAGGATATGAAGGTCCTCTTTTTTCACTTGCATTGGAATCTTAACGGGCTACCTCAGATATAAAATTGGTCATTGCCAAAAGGGGATAACACGAAGGAATGAAGTCGCCAACCTATTTTTCTCAGAACAATCAAAAGAATGTAGTTTCCTCGAGAGAGCGTCATCAAGGTCATACGGATTCATACGAAACTAAGTGACTCAAAGGTCCGGGGACTAAGTTATGGAATGGGTAGGTGTTAGGCAATCATTCCTCCCTTTCAATCTCTTATGGGATATGTTGATTTTCTCCTTTTTCTCCAAAGCGTGATGTGTCCGTTATATAAATAATGGGACAAGGGAATCCTCCTACTCACGTCATGGAAGGGACATAGCAGAATCATTCGTAGGAGTGTACCCAAAAATAATCGTAAATATGTGATGTGAGTGTTCGTCGAATCACGAGCCACTATGGACAAGAGAATATGCATATCGAACGGGAAACAAATATGTAGGAGTTAAAGACCAACAAAATAGATATAATAGAATATAAAAGGCATAAAACGGAAAGGGAGGAATCGAATCTGAGGATTGGCCTAGGACGCCTACGTAGACGAAGGTGTTTCAAATTCTACATAGTTTGAATATATCATAGGGGTGGGGTTCAAATCATAAACCCAAATTTAAGACTCCTTTTGAGAAAAATGTATTCAAGTGTGAGATTATGAGGAAGTCTTACTTTTAGAATTTACATGTAAACCCTTTTTTGTCATTTTTGGGTTTTTATGAAAATAAGTTATGTGAAATACTAATAATAAAAGTGGATGTTATTAGATGTGAGATAATGCAACAAGACTAAAAGATATCATAGAATGAGAATAAAGTGAATAATAACATTAAATAAGTAAACTAGAAAAGAGGTAAGGATGGACCTCTTAGAAGACTTATATTGCTGAATATGGGAGATATGTAGGGTGCTTTTGTAGTAGTATAAGAGTGGTATATAAGGATAAGGTAAGTGACCAAATGTGGTAGGAAAGTGAGGTGGGAGAATGTAGGAAAATAGTTTTTTTGGTAATGACGATGCTCTAATTTCGAGAGAATGTTTGCTGAGTTGTGAAAGGGACCCCCTCAGGAGTGAGGTCACGGGATCTTTATACAGTTCACTTTAGGGTTGGGGTTTTCAATCAACATAGCCCCGGCCTACCTTTCAGCATAATGACTACCTTATCGGGAAAGGAAAGTACACCCTTCCGATAGGTAGGGGGTCTGGGGTACCTATAAGTAGATCGAAATGAACTTTTTCAAAAGAATGGGCATAAAATGCTAACCGTAAATTTGAATCGTGCATGGACATGACCGTTAGAAGGCAATTAAGAGTCCTTAAAGAATCCATTAATCAACTATCGGGTTCAAGAGCTGACCAAAGTCAAATGGGGCTCAGGAGCATCCAATGGCCCCTAGACCTGGAGTTTCGGAGCAAAATGGGTCGTTTGTGTGATCATGAGACTAATTCGCACATGGCATGGACCATTGGAAATATAATTTAGTGCCCTTTGATATTTCATTGAGCTTTTCTTGGTATGGCAAGTTGGATAAAGTTTATCGAGAATCGAAAGCGCCCGATGGCCTTTTGAAGTAAAACGAGTCATTAATGTGAATCGTGAGGTTATTTCACACACCAAACGAATAGTTGGATAGAGGATTTAGATCCTTCAGAGATTTCATTCATCTTCGCTCAGGTTGCAGAGTTGACTAGAGTAAAACAGGGCCTGGGAGTGCCCACTGGCCTCTAGATTAGTACTTGGGGTAAAAAGGATTATTTGTTTGAACCACGGGTCGATTCACGCATGGCATAGATCGTTAAAAAGGGGATTCAAAGACCTTCGAGGATTCATTGAGATTCTCAGGTTGGAGTGTTTATCGGAGTCAAACAGGTATCGAAAGCATCCAATGGACTCTAGATCAGTACTGGGAGTATCACCTAGGGTTTACGAAGGGAAGAGGAGTGTTCGAGACTTAAGGAGGTGCTTGGGTAGGGGTATGAAGATGTGATGTATACACTACCATCCAAAATGTCAACCGTTATCTCCTCATATGAAATATCTGGCTGCAGGTCAATCTCCTTTAACATTATGTGCCAATAAGCCATGTCGTTCTTGTGTTACTTCTTCAAGGAAAACAATGGAACATGTCGTGATTCCTCTCTAAATGCTCTCACAAGGCAAGCTTATATGTAACCGACCCAATCCTCTCGATAATGGTAAAAGGTCACATATACCTAGATTCTAATATCCCTTTCTTCCGGAACAACATCACCTACTTGATCACCCATGTCAAGCTCTATAAATATCCTACTCGCATCAACGTAACTCTTCTGCCTATCCTGAGCTACCCGAATGTATCTTTTAATCAACTCGATCTTCGGTGATGTCTACTAAATCAAATTAATCTTGAGTAGTATGTTTCCCCTACCTCTACCAAACAAGAGGGCGAATAACAAGGTCTTCCGTACAAAGCCTCAAATGGTGCCATGCCGATAGTGAACTTCTATGAGTCGTTATTTACAAAGTTTACCAAAGGCAAGTACTGCTCCCAGCTACCCTTAAAATCCAAAATACACATCTACAACATATCCTCTAATATCTGAATCACCCTTCCCTCTTGTCCATCGATTTAGTGGGTAATATGCCGTGTGTAAATGATATTTTATCCCCATCGCCTATTGAAAACTCTGCCAGACGTGGGACACAAAGATATTATCCCGATATAAAATAATGTTGAGATACACCCTGTGTAATTTCACCATCTCTATAGTGAAAAATTGGGCACACCGCCCTGTCATATAATCCACCCAAACTGGTAAGAATTGCTCCACCTTGGTCAACTGCTCCCAATAACCCAGACGAAAATCGTGACAACTCAATGATGTTAGTAACTCCATAATGAAATACATCAATATACACTCTTATTCCTATATTAGAATCTCCAATTGCTACAAAACCCAGTTGGTCACCTCTAATCAACCTTCACCATCTGACAAGTGGTGCACCTGGAGACAAACTCTTTTATGTCTTTCTCCATACCAACCCCTTAGTACTGGTTCCTCAACATCTCATACATCTTATCCCCCTATGGTATGCACTAAAAACCATGACCTAGTCATTTCCTCCATAACAACTCACCTTAGGTACTCATTTATTGGGACTATTACTCTCATTGAAGTGTAAGCCACCCTCATAACTCCCTAAGCAAGACTTCGCTCCGCCTGCCAATAACTGTTGAACCATATACTGATAAGAAGGATCCATTTCATGTGTCTTTATAACCCTCAACCAACCTCGAGTATGATGGTCATCACTATTATAAATGCTTGGACTATCTCCTCCTCCCGATGAAGCTCAGTCCACTTCACCATTCCAAAATTGTTGCCAATGGTCCAATATGCATACGTCTCAATGCATTTACCTCCATGTTAGACTTTCCCGAATGATACAAAATATCGAATTGGCTAGGGTGCCCATATACTCTATAGCATGTGCACACACGCACAAAGTTCATCAATGTAACTCGCATACATCACCAAAAATCAACTATGCATACCATGCATGGCTATACAGTAAAGGTATACCTGACTACCCTATTAATTATGCCTCAACTCCTTTTAAAATTGGCCCACTTTTTCTACTAGTGGTGTACACATCCTGAGCGCTCTCGATATTGCAATCTTGGGCCCTGCTGTCCTTAAATCATATAGTAGATATCTGCTTAAAGAGTTTTATCTAAACATGTGTAATTACTAATGTATTAAACCAATTCTCTATAGCCCAAACGTCTTTCAACTCCCAGCACTTACTAAGCTTCATGTGCGGGATGTCTTGCAAGCTAAATCCAAATAAGGAACCCTCCCGATACACTATCGCCTAGCTCAATCGATTATCGAGATCCACTGGCCAAAGATGTAGTACTGGGGTACTCAAAAACTCTGCCCCAAAAGATACTAAATCTCATCTCTTAACTCCCACCTCTCTCAAGGAGTCATATAATATAACGCTCGCATTATCGCCTAGTCCCCGACACTAAGTCAGTCACAACTCAATCTCTTGAATGTTACCCTAGTATTCCCTGAATCACATCAGTATAATCCCTAACAATAGGGATCGAATCCAATGAGATGATTATTCCCTCAAAAGTCTCCTCCTCACTATAATAAAATGCGCGCTCGACGCTCCCTCCATACGAAGCATCACCATAAGAAATATGTCCTACCCTGGTATAGCGAACATGATAGTCCGACTGTAATAGTACACCGTCGCTCTATACGTCCCTAACTAGTATATACCTAAAATAACATCATACTCATCCAATTCTAACATGAGAAGATACTCTACTAAACACAGCCTCCCCATATCCATACCTTCCCCTTTCATAATGGAATGAATGTGAGTCCCACCACCTAAAGGTGAACCTACAATCTTGATAATATTCGTGGCTAAATCAACTAAACTCGTCACACATGAAAACCTAGTGTTGACAAATGAGTGTGATGATCCTGTGTTAAATAAAACCCACCCCATGTACCCATGGATAGAAACCATAACCTCAATCACTAATGACGCTGGCTATAACACTGGTCCTCAAATGTGATACACACGCCTAAATTGTCTTTGCCCTAGCCTATACAGAGGTGGCAAAGCTGGAATTACCGGTGGGGCTGGAAGTTATTATACCTGTTGCCCCTACTGGGCACCCTACTCTTGACCCCTAGCTCTGTTTCGACATGCACGTCGCATGTGTCCCTACTCCCCACACACGAAGCATCTATTAGTAAAGTTTTCTTGCCTTTGACCCTTACGAGGCTACCCCTGCCTTTGTCCCTATTGTCCCTGATAACCTCGAACTTTTGTCCAACTATTGGATTTTCCTGGACCTACTGGCCTTAAGGAGCGTGCTTTTGGCCCAAACTATAATTACCATTACCCGTCCTAAACCTCTTAGTTGAGCTCCCTTGTTGGGATCCCTTCTCCTGCTATTTACTCTACTGATGTGGATCCCTATTGGCATCGTTGTCCCCGATCTTGCCCTTCTGGATCGACACTCTGGTCCTCTTTGTTCACCTCACATGTAAGCGATGATCCTAACATTGGAGTAACGCGACGTCTAAGAGCTCAGTGTAGGTTCGCAACACTGAGTTCCCCACAAGTGCCGGTGAATCCTCCAAGTGATTCCATCAATAAACTTGAAGATACTTTTCCCCTCCGTGTTCACCTTATATGGCAGAAAGGTCGTCGGGTGCGTGAACTCTTCCTCATATTCAGCCACAGCCCGACCCTCCTGTAAATGGTCTAAGAGACTCCTCGTCATCTCCTTCTGAACTAATGATGGAAAGTACTTGCGGTCGAACTGCAATTAAAACTCCTGGATAGTCTTAGTGTCTCTCTCCTCTGTTGTGTTGACCGACTCCTACCACTAAAGTGCTTGTCCCACTAGATTAAAAGTAGCTAGTACCTGCTTTTGAGTGTTTCTACACTTAATCGTGCATAAATTCTAGTGGATATCTTTCTTCCATTAGCTAGCTTTAACCACATCCGCATTCCCCTGGAACTCTAGCGGATGGCCCTTCTAGAAGTCCTCTCTGACTTTCTCCCAAATAGATGGCACTGGGTGACCTTGAATTAGTGCCATTGGCTAATGTGGTTGCATGTGGGGAAAATTTTATGCTAAGGCAGTCATTGTGACATTAACATCTTATGCAACAATGGTGTCAACCTTTGTTGCGGTCACCATCTTTTCAGTAGCATACGACTCTAGCTTAGCCTCCTCCATTATGGCCCTCCTAGCAACACATGTTGATTGACCTCTCTTGTGGTTTGGAATCTGAAACCAAACCGAAATTGAATGAGATTCACTTCAATCATAAATAATATCAGAAGAATGTAAAGGTGAAGTATAAAGCAACAAACCTAGATATAAGGCTGGACATCAAAGAAATGCAACGTAGACAACGTAACAAGTTCGCACAGGTCCTGAGGAAACTAGAACCTGCTGCTCTGATACAAACTGTGACAATCGGCCTATTTTAATACCAGGTGGCCAATGCTTTACTAAAATATAACAAGAATCTCATTATGAATCATGCTCAACATCACTATCGCAATCATAATATAACATAAAGAATAAGAACAATCCATACATTCATAATAAATGAAATAAACATCATGCATAAATAAGTAATAAGGGTGAACCGAATAAACCATCGGTCACCAAATAACATCCACGGTATAAACTGAATAATAACTGAATACGGAAGAGTAAATGTCTGATTAAAGTATAAAAGTCTACAATTAGATAAGCATATCATCTATGGGCAACACGCCCAACTATAAACTGAAATATTCGATCTTATCTAGATAAGAATCGATTGAGGCATTTAATCAAGGATATATCGTCCACAGCTACTGAACAGCGAGAAAGGATCTATTTCTGTTGTCTCGGCTGCTGCTGCTGCACTCCTGGGGTGTAAAAAGGGAAATAAGAAAAGACCAAAACCTACGGGTCAAAGACGGAAGAGTAGAAAATATTTTGCAAGTAAATAATTATTTTATATCGTTTTAAAACAGTAGTGTATTACTTTCAATATTAACCGGTCGCACTCATTTGAGATAAACCTCACCCCTCAACTACAGTGCGTACCTATCGTGTTAATTTTATTTATCCTAATTAAACTACCCCTTCTAACTAGGGCACATAGCTACTATTTAATCCCGGCCCTACTAATCCTCTCTACTAGATAAGTATAACTACCTTCACTAGGTCTATATTTAATAATAGTATTATAGTCACACCCTTGCTATAAATAAATGATCGCATAATTATCAAAACACAGCCAGGCTCATGCTATAAGTGGATACATGCATAATATCATCTAATCACACACACACACACACACACACACACACACACATATATATATATATATATATATATATATATATATATATATATATATATATATATATATAGCTCACTATATACACATAACCGTATACCCATATCTTGAACCTTGTGAATACATCCTTTGTATACTATTTGGCTCCAAGCATCACGTCGAGCCACCAGGTCGGAATCTCACCACCGATCCCAAACGAAAGCACATACAATGGAGGCGGTCATAAACATACATCCTGGGTCGTAACCATACCACATCTTGCCCAACCGAACTCTAAACTAACACTTATCCTCAAACATAGATAGTGGCTATGTAAGAGTACTATTTCACGGGAAATCAACCCAGCACCTGCTGGTAAATGCCAGGGTGGACTTCTCACTAGGCGCAACCCCATATGATAGAACTACTGAGTATCTATGTTTAATTAAGACAAATGGAATGCACATGTACATATATATACACGTCATATAAATATGTATATATAATAATTACCGAACTCGTATGAATTTCACCCTAACTTCTAGATTTATTTAATTAACTAGTCCCTTACCCGAGCACCCTAGTTAGTCTATAAATTCACACTAATAAATAGCTATACGAAACTATTTCTAATTAAATATTTACTCAATTGGATAACCTCTCACATACTCTCTTGAGTTCATAAAAATACCCATAATATTTCCATGATCCAAACTTGACCTAAACCTGTGGGTTGTTCAAACGAAATCCAATCTCGTTTGAACAAGAATGACATCTCGTTCGAACAAGAACAACATCTCGATCGAATGAGGTTTGAATGAGATTATAAAGAACAGGTCTGGATCAATTTTCCTAGGAGGGATTCATCCCAAATACCCAACTTTGTTTCTAGGGTTTTTTATACCAAAATTCCAAGAACTATAACCCATATATCACCCAGAAAACATGATCTTATCGCTATATATTTGATTCTTACAAGGAAACCGCCAGAAATTCAAGGTCACAATTCTTTTATCAAGTTAATTATTAAATGTTTCTTCTTTTACCTAAGTTCTACATCTTCTTACATTAAAACTCAAAATTTTATTTCTAATTACAAATATAATCAATCCCAAATACTCATTAATTCAAGTTCATTCATTCTTTATCAATAGTTTTCATCCTCAAATCTTCCAAATTGCATATTTCTCACTCAAATCCCTAATTTCTATTTTAAACAAAGAAAGTAATCAACTAGAAAAAAATTGTGATAAAATGCAAGTATTTACTTGCATTGGTGGATTAAAAATCCAAAGTCTGCTACGAAGGGGTGAATTATCTCTTTCTCCTCTTCATATCCCTTTTCTTTTTCCTCTTTTTCTTTAGAGTCACACTACACCAAATCTGCCCATTTGTCACAAATCCACCTTGTCAAGGTCAATGACCGTGACATTTCGAGGCGAGACAACTTTTTTTGTCACGGTCGTGTCACGGTCATTGACCTTGACAAAAAACTCGAGTTTTGTGTCACGGTCGTGTCAAGGTCAATGACCGTGACACGTTTGTCACGGTTCTAAACCGTGATATAACCGTGACCCCTCTTGCCCAGAATTGTCACGGTCAATGACCGTGACAATTCTGGGCAAAATTTTAAAAAAATCTGCTGGGCAGTATGGCCACCGCCTCTGCCCAGCAGTATATTTGTACCTGTTATAGCAACGTTGTACCTGTTCCAAACATCATATATCCAACACAAACTAAAGATAATGCAAATATATATTCATGACGATATAATCCAAATATTCAAAGTAAAAACAATATACATGACGATATAATCCAAATATAATTAAAATGGAAAAACTTAAAAATAATGTTACTACATGTCTTGGATAAAACTGAGGAGGTGAGTAGGCCACACGACATACGAATTGACGCACCCACTAATATACGTCGTGCCGCATTGTTCGCGCAACCATAATAGGGAGTTCTCCTTCCCGGGTATGACATGCATGACGAGCACCCTAGACTCCATCTCTTGAAGCACACGTCCATGGACTATTCCACCCTCGACGATATTCGGGTCCCTCAACCCCCGCCCTATCCGCTGGCCATCAAATACGTCCAATATGAACACGCTCGGCCAACCAATTGTCGACAATGGTCTGTTGGAGGGCATCAAATAGGGAAGTGGATCGTCGAAGTACGAACGTGTCAGTGATGAAGCAGCGAGGTCCACATCCTCGTCAACCTGCGCCTCGTCCTCCCGCACCTCCTCCTCCACCGCCTTCTCCTTCCCTTTCCCTTTCCCTTTATGGTCTCCACCCAACGTACGCTTCATGAATGCGTACATATCTTGGACCGTCGTCTCCAAACGGGACAGCTTCGCGTCGTGTGAATCCATCGTTCGAGACAACCCGGTGTCGCTCGTCTCCAATCCGATGATCCTAGATTTGGCCACCCGCGAGCTCACTCCCCTTGTCCTCCCTTTGCGATCAGAGCCAAGCACTTGGCTGAATGCGTCTGTGGACAAAGATGCCTTGTCGGCATCAGACTGCGACTCATGCACTTCCTTAAGCTTTGCCTGAAACGACAAAAAGCACATGATTAGTAAAATAAGTAAACTAAAAAATTATAACGTAATTAACAATAATTAAACTGTCGGATTACTTACAATCGTGGTCGCGACACTCGAGGACACCTCCTTATCCTTCCCCTTCTTCGTCCGAAGAGCCACATAAGTATCGAGCCTATGTGGCTTACCCCCTGGCCCACTCCCTACCCCCTGAAATAAAATAAAGTAAAGTAAAATTAGTATCGGCCCCGCAAAGTAAAATAATATCCAATAATATATTTCTGTAGTTATAGATAAATTAAATCTTACCTGCATCCTATGCTCCACCTCAGCGTAAGAGGTCCGGCCGGAGTAGTGCACGTCCGTCTTTTTAGCCCGTTTTTCCCTCCCCGATTGGCGAGATGTCAATTGTCGATCCTCGATCTCATTGTCAATGAACTTTTGCCATTGTGCCAATGAGATCGGCTCCTTGGGCGGGACGGATCCGCGCCATTGTAAAATGGACTCTCGTGTTTTTCCAAAGTACCGTGTCCGCATATTTTTCTTCCACGTCTTGTGTTGCTCCCTCAACTGCTCCAAGACAGAATCGCGTAGCTTTGGATCCAAGTTGAATTGTTCCTGTCCAACAAATACAATGTTAGTTGCGAATAAATATAAATATAAATTGAAATATTCATATAAATATGACCTGTAGTGCCGCCCAAACAGGTAACTTGAGCTCATACGGCACCTCCTTCCAACTCATAAACCCCGGGCCGATGACCGTCTTTAGCAGCTCGAGGGATCTCGCTAAAAGCTCCGACTTGTTTTCGACGGTAATCCCAAATTTTCCATATTTGGGGAGCCTAGCGGCGGAGGAGCCCTCGTCGCCTCCGCTACCACCGAACCCAGACGACATCATCATAAACAACATCATCATCTTCGCCTTAACATCTGAAGGAGACATTTTTGCTGTAAAAAAAATGTTATTAGTACAGATAAAAAAAAATATTAATAGTACACATTTCGTTTTACCTAATTGAATTAATAGTACAGATAAAAAAATGTTCCGTCTATATTATAACGTATGTGTAAGTTTCGTCAATACCATTTCGTTTCAATTTTGTAATATTATGTTTTTTCCAAATATTTAAAGAGTTATTAAATGGGTGCCCCACCCCCACCCCCACCCACCGCCACACACACACGCACACCTACGCACCTACGCACACACACACACACACACACACACACACACCACCCCTACCCACTCCACCCCCACCCCCTCCCCCACCACGACCGTGACAACTACATATATTGTTTATCAATAAAATTATGACATGAGATAATTATAATTGTAGCATAAATTTCATTATCATGGGTTTTACCTAATTGAATTAATTTCATGAATAAAATTATTATCAATTTAAATGAAAATATCAATTATTATCCAATATTTTTGAATGAAATATTTATTTTTAATGAAAATATCAATTATTATCCAATTATTATCCAACTATTATCAATTATTTATTTTGAATGTAAATAATATTCAAAACCCCACCCACCCCCACCCCCACCCCCTCCCGATGTTTATTATCCAATTATTATCCAACTATTATCAATTATTTATAAAATTGATGCCTACTTTTAGTGTTGTGTATATATGTTAGTTGATGCCATTATATTTTTACCCTAATTAGATTCTAAGGTTATCTCAATTTATATTTTAAGTTCGTATCCATTTGTGATGTTCAAGTAGTTTGAAATGTTGGAATTATATACTATTACTTTGACCGTTAGTTTGTGCACCAACTAAATTGAACATCACACACACACACACCCCACCCCACCCCACCCCCTGCCTCCCTCCACCACCCCCTCCCTCACCACACACCACCACACACACACACACACCCCACCCCACCCCACCCCACCCCCTACAAGTCTAAGGATGTTCTTGATTAAACATGGGAAATCTCATATCGTTTGCAAAAAGTTCATAGATTCTTAATCCCTAGGGTTATGGATATTAAATTTATTTCACAATTATTTCTTCGATTACGATGGGTGAAGTTCAATTATATGTTAGAACAATAGATCCTCGCAAGTTGGTCAATCATTGTGTGAATAGGTATGAGATCATAATTTGGAGGAATTCACGTCCAAGAAATAATTTGAATTGTGATACCCCTTGATAGACTTATATGTTTTGTTTACCCGACCGATGAACTATTTTATAATCCTATAGAATTAAGTTTTAGAATCAAGGAATTGATCAGATATTCATTAAAATCGGTTAGTAGAAAATTTATTTAACCAAGAGGGTATCGAAAACATAACGTGGGGAATCATAATATACCGTAATCAACTTTAACAATAAGAACACATTCTTTCGAGTGATTTATAAATAATTAAATTTAAGTGCAATCATGATTATTTAGTGGAATGAATCGTGATTAAATAAATAAAGGATATAAATTAGACGGTTATAAATTGGGATTTCCTAGTATTTACTTTGAATCCAGTTTATTTATTTATCTTTGGTCCCTAGTATAGTCATTGCCCAAGTAGTAGGAGCGAAACTCTATAAAACCCTAGTTTAGCTAAAGCCCGTGAATTTTCCCTCCCCCACCACACACCACCACCACACACACACACACACACCCCACCCCCTGCCCCCTCCACCACCCCCTCCCCTACCACACACACACACACACCCCACCCCACCCCCTGCCCCCCTCCACCACCCCACACCACCACACACACACACACCCCACCCCACCCACCCCCCTCCACCACCCCCTCCCCCACCACACACCACCACACACACACACACACCCCACCCCACCCCCCTCCCCCCCCTCCACCACCCCCTCCCCCAAAACACACCACCACACACACACACATACAGCACCCCACCCCACCCCCTGCCCCCTCCACCACCCCCTCCCCCACCCTGCCCCACCCCGCCCCACCCCCCACACACGTACACACATACACACATATATATATACACATACACACATAAATATACACACAAATATATATATAAATGGAAGAGAGAGAGAGAGAGATAAATTGGACCTGAAAGTAGAGAGAGAGAGAGAGAGAGCAGCGTCGAGAGAGAGCAGAGAGAGAGAGAGGGAGGGAACGGTGGGAGGGAAAAAAGAAGGGGGAAAGGGTTTTTGCTGGAAAAGTTGTCACGGTCGTGTCAAGGTCATTGACCGTGACAAGACCGTGACAATTAAATTTGTCACTGACTTGTCACGGTCAATGACCGTGACAATTAGTTGTCACGGTCGTGTCAAGGTCAATGACCGTGACATCAAACGCGTATTTTTTGTCACGGTCAATGACCTTGACAAGGCTGGCCGGCTGAAAGGTGACAATTTGCCCATTTTGGTGTAGTGTCACCCACCTTCCCAAACCCTTAAATGTCCTCCCAAAAACCTAATCCCATTTTCCATCTTAATTCTAGGTATAAAATGACCCTCCTACCCTTATATGGATCATTTTATGTTTAAAAAGTTCCCGAAACCAAAACAAAACATCTAGGTACCTATTCTGAACTATTTTGATCCTTTTCAGATCATCGGTGCACTAAAAAAGGTCATCCAAGTCAACCAAATCCAATTACGCTAACCTTTCATTAACTGGGACACGGGTGTACCCTACGTGTCGCACATTAATTATATCGATCCGTCGATGTGACACCTTGTCGACCTATCACCAATTAAAACGTCTCTATCACTCATATATGACATATAATAAATCGTATAACTATATGCTTATCATACGCAAGTAAATAATAATAATCAAGTAAATATTAATCCTTTATCTTGCTAATTAATTTTTACTAAAATTCAATTTAATTTCCCAATTAAATTAATAATATAAAGCAATTAATTATTACTTAAATTACAAGGTATTACAATAAATTAGCTGGTCATGGCTATAAACAGTGACCAATGTATCATGGGTGTTGGTCACGATTATAAACCATGAACAATGTTCATGACTTGGGGTCACAGTTAAGAACCATGATCAATTATTATATTTTAACATCATGGGTTACGATTTATGACCGTGATCATGTAAATCTGGTATGGGTTTGGTCACATTCATGTGCCATGACTAAGTAATTAGTGTTAGTGACTGTGGTGACAATTATTATGCAACACCAATAAATATGAAAGAGGTAACAACCAAGAAAAGACAAATAAAAGGCCAATCACACAACAACGGGAGTACGTGGTTCAGCAAAGAAGTGCCTACGTCCACGGTGGTTCAGTCAGTGTTATTTCTTTATATTCTGAAGAATAAGTACAGAGAGTACAACTTGTCCTTTGCCCCGGACTTAGGGTTTAATTTATACATGTATATGTTGGAGTAGTGGGGGTGATGGGTTCCTTCTTATTAGCCATCTCCCCTACATGGGATCGTGTTCCCTTCCAACTTCTCTTCATGGGATCGTGGGGTAATCGGATGAGTACAAGAGGTGATGGGCCTGGGCTTTGGGCCTGCTAAGGAGGGGCTACTCGTCCAGGCCTTATGGTGCCAAATTCAGGGTACCCACAATTGCCCCTAAATTTGTTGAGCCATTTTTACAGGTCCAATGAATTTAAATAATCAGCTATGATGGTCGATTTCTTTGAAAACTGTGAAGTTGCTTTGGCGGCACCCGCTTCGCTATCCGTGCGTTATGATTAGACTTGAAAGCTTGTTGGAATAAGACACATTTTCTCTTCGTCGCTTCAGCTTTTCCAGCAATCTTCTATCTTCTGAGAACTCTTAAGCTTTGTACCTTCTGTTTTCGGTCTCCACTCTCGTCGCTTCTTCGCCATTTGACCTGATCTTCTGTCTTGTAAGTCTCTCGTCCCCTTTTTCTCGAGTTTATAGTTTTTCTTGTATTTTTCCAATGGCGAAGATTGGAAATAGGTCAGTAACTGAGTTTAAAAAATTCTACAGTATTCCTGAGTGGGTAGAGATTGAGTGTTGTGCCTCGCCGCCTAGGAACGTTAGGGATATAGAGGATGCACATTGGATTCACGTCCTGTTGCTCTCTCAGGGGGGTCTTACCTTTCCCCCTAATGGTCTGTTTCTGCACTTCTTTAGCTATTTTGGTATTGTGCCTGCACAATGTTCGCCCAACGTATGGAAAATAGTGAACGGCGTGCATAGGATAAATCAAATGTACGGCACAAGGTTAGGGCTTGCCGAGGTCTGATTTTGTTATTCTTTTTCTCGAACGAGTTCGGGTGTCCTGTACCTTAAGGCTAGGAGCCCTGATAGGGTATTGGTAGTAAATTTACCTGATTCCCATAAGGACTACTGGCAAGAAGGTTTTCTTGTTAGGAATTGGCAATTCTCCCCCCAATTTAAAGGGTCGAGGTCTGAGAGGTTCACTGTTCCCTTTTATGGGGAAGAATATATAGGTAGATGTTGTATTATTGTTTCAACCTTTGCTGACTTTGTGATTTTTCTAACCTCTTCTTGCTTTCTCTTTTACAGCGAGGGCAAAGAACCTTGGAGCCTGCTCTCAGCGAGGTTCGTATCTCGGAACTGGTGAAAGCTTGGAACATCAGGGAACCTTTGGGTGACGGCGAGCATCCTAGGTCTGCTGCTTTTCTGCTTGAATACAAGAACACAGGCTCTAGCTTCATAGCCCGACTTGTGGATAGTGTTTCGGACTTCGACTCTTTCGAAGAGATTTCTGCTGAGCCCATCCAATTGGACGAAGAGGAGAGCAGCTCAGAGAGTGAGCTTGCAGGTGTTAGTAATTTGGGTGCAGGCAGTGTTGACAGTAGCAGTTCTTCGAGCACTTCCAGCAGTTCTGGTGAAGGGATGCCTCCCAGGAAGAATTTAATCAGAGATGATGATGATGATGATGATGTGCTTCTTGCCCAGAGGTCCAAGAAATCGAAGACTGCCTCCGGGGCCATATCTACTGGTTCTCGGCCTTCTTTTCAGGAGCAAGAGAAGAAGAAGAGAGAGGAGGACCAGGCGAGAGAGAGAGAGAGAGAAGAAAAAGGAGGAGGAGAGGAAGAAGGTGGAAGAGAGAAAGAGAAGGGAGAAAGAAAAGGAGGAGGAGAGGAGGAAGATGGAACTGAGGGCCAAAACTGGTCAAGCCTTGGTCCCAGTATCTGCCTTGCCTGAGGGGGCTTCGGTGGCCACCTCTCCTCAGCTTGCCCCTGCGCTGCTTGAGAGGGAAGTCCTCCCTGCAGATCGTGAGAGGGCGTCGGGGTCCGATCAATTGGCTTTGCAAGCTAGCCAGAGGCTTGCCTTGGTAAGGTTCCTTTTCTAATTCTCAACTTCTTTTAATCCGTTTTGATGGTTTCTTCTTTCTGATCCTTCCCTCATTTTTTGCAGTTTGTGACTGACTTTGCTGTGCTCTATCGCTCTCGCGATGAGCTGTTGAAAAGGAACAGCGAGCTGGAGCAGCAGAAGTCTACTCTGGTGGCTAGGGGTTCTCAACTGGAGGCCGATCTGAAGGCTGCTGATGCGGCTCGAGCTTCATCTGCCTCGGCCCTTGCTAATTCTGCTCGCGAGAGAGATAATGTTGTCAGGGAGCTCGGCGAGCTGAGGAAGTCGTATGATGAGGTATGCTCGAGCAAGCTGGACTTTGCAGATAAGAACAGGGTTCTTGCCGAGCAGCTGGAGGCGGAGAAAGCCCAGGCAGCCACTCTTAAAGAAGATTCGTACAATTCTGGCTGGTCTGCTGCGTATGAGGACGCCGAGGTTCAGATAGGCTATATTAGCCGTCTGAACTTCAAGAAAGGGTGGAACAAGGCCCTCGTGGCCGATGGGGTGGATGTTGCATCCCCACTCTTTGACGAGCATGATCCAGGGCTAAAGCCAGTTGTGGATGAGGACCCAGCCCCAACTACTGACGGCACCAATCCTGTTTCTCGGGCGACTCCTTCTAATGCTCCCTTGGTCGAGGAGGCAGTGGACACCCCTGCAGAGGGTAATGCCCCTGCTGATGCTGATAAGGACAAGGGTCCATCCACCGAGGTTGCTAAGTGATAGGGCTTCTTTGTAACTTTTTTCTTTTTTGATCTGATGTAACCTCGCTCATTATCAATGAAAAGGCTTTATTTTTGTTTATGATGATCTCTTTCTTTTCCCTTTCTTTTACTTGTAGTTGGTTGATGTGGATGACTATATTCCTGTTACCTCCCAATTAGGTAGGACTCTGGGTCCTAATGCAAGCCCTGCAGTTCGCCAGGCCTTTGCTAGGCTTTGCAGGTTTGCTAAGTCAAGGAACCAGAAATATAAGGATCAGTCCGAGCTGGTGGCCAAATTGAAGGACAGGCTCCAGGAAATGGAAGAGATCGGAGCTTGAGTGCAAGAAGAAGTTAGCGAGCTGAGAGCAAAGTTACTGGAGGCCACCGAGATCAACCAAGTCGTGGAGCTTCTTCAGCGGGAGAATGAAGACCTGAGGCGGGAGGTCTCGAAGCTTAAGGAGCATTCGCCGAGCACCGCTTCGGCAGTCCTACAAGGATCTTCCTCATCGCGGGCTGCTCGGCCTCCCCTCCCGCGTGATGGTAGGAGTACACGGGGTAGGAGTAGGGAAGTTGAGGAGCAGCGTGAGAGGGAAATGGAGGAGATGCGCGGCGATGTCCGGCGAGCTTATGTGACTGCTGCTGGGCTCCAAAGGGACGTCACCCGACTGCGGCATCTATTTAAGAAGGGCCCTCGCCAAGTGTGGACTGATGGCTATGATCAGGGCTGGCTGGATGCTCCCACAAGATTATCAGAGTTCGAGGAGCTTTCCTTCATCAGGGGGTGGTTGAGTGCTCTCAAAGAGCTGCAGGTCCCGAGGAACTCGATATTGTGGTATCGGCACGAGATGTCTCCCTCTACTCTGATGCCCAATCCATTCAGGCGAGATGATCGATGGATTCCCATCGATGCTCTTCCCCGACGATTACTGGAGTTGGACGTAAATGAGGTCGTGGAGGAGTTCGATCCTGCTCCTGATGACGGGAGGAGAGCTAAAGTTGCTGACTACCTTGCTCGGAGGCTTCCACCTTCTTGATATTTTGTTTTTTAATAATTGTAAATGCTTTGGGCGAGCTTTGCCGACTAAACATGTACTATTATTGTTTGTAATATAAAAGATTTAATGGAAAGTTTGAGTTTTGGGCGATTTTGCCAACTAAACGTGTTTATCCAATCTTTTTTATATTTTTGCAGCTTCTCAATCTTTTTTATCTTGTCATGTGAGTGTCCGCCCAGTCCAGTATTAAGAATACCATTGTGCCCTTTCTTTACCTTTTAGGTCGTGTCGTCACACTCCCTTAGGTCTAAGTGGGGCAACTGGCGAGGACACACCTGTTATTGGATGTCTTCATCCGGTCAAGATTTTGTTTAACCAAAGTAGGTTTGATGCCTAAGAATTCTCTGTAGGGCTTCATATATTGCCATGGGCAATGCTAAGAGGTCTGTCGTGCTTCATGATGATGACCTGAGGAGGGGTGTTCCCCTGCTATGTCAACCATTATACCTGTCATTTGAAAAGGATGTGCAATAAGATATAATTGTTACTTTTTAGAGAGTGATCAACTGAGAGATTTTCATTGGTGAATTGAGAAATAAACTGTCTTTTCCCATAATGAATACAATAAAAGATCTAACAATAGAACTCCTAAAAGTATAATTTCTTGAGATTAGCTGCGTTCCATGCTCGTGGTATCTCTCTGCCCTCCATCGTTTTCAAATGATAGGCACCTTGCAGATCGTCTCTAATTATCTCATAAGGTCCTTCCCAGTTCGGGCCCAGTTTACCGTCTGATGGCTTCACTGTGTTGCCCAGGACCTTTTTTAGAACATAGTCCCCAACTTCGAATTTCCTCGGATTGGCCTTTGTGCTGTAGTGCTTCGCGAGCTGTTACTGATAGCTCGCTAGTTTTACTAGTGCAAGTTCCCTGCGCTCGTCGGCCAAGTCGAGTTCAGCGAGCAAAGCCTGATCGTTCTGACTCTGCTCGACAAGGTCGAATCTCATTGTAGGCAATCCTTCTTCTAATGGGATGACCGCTTCCATACCATATGCTAGTGAGAATGGCGTTTGACCTGTGGCTCGCCTAGGAGTCGTTCTGTACGCCCATAGGACATGTGGTAGCTCGGTTGTCCACGCGCCTTTTGCTCGCTCTAACCGCTTCTTCAACCCAGTGATCACTGTTTTGTTGGATGCCTCAGCTTGTCCGTTGCTTTGAGGATAAGCTACCGAGCTGAAGTGGTGCCTGATCCCGTGTTGGTCGCAGAAGTTCTGAAAAGGGCCACTCTCGAACTGTGTTCCATTGTCAGTGATGATGGTTCTGGGGATCCCGAATCGAGTGATTATATTTCTCCATATGAACTTCATCATGTCAGCATCTCGGATGTTCGCCAGTGGTTCTGCCTCGATCCACTTGGTAAAGTAATCAGTTGCGACCAACAGGTATTTGCGATTGCCGGCAGTGGTCCCACGATGTCCATTCCCCACTGGGCGAAAGGCCAGGGGCTGGTCAGGGATTTTAATTCGCTGGCGGGCTGGTGGACCATGGGGGCGTGAAGCTGGCATTTTAGGCATCTGCGGACATATACTGCGGAGTCCCTTTGCATATATGGCCACCAGTAACCTTCCTTCATTGCTCGAAAGGCTAGAGACCTTCCTCCGATGTGACTCCCGCAGATTCCTTCGTGAAGCTCGTGAAGCACTGTCTTGACATCGCCTAGGTGGACGCATCTAAGGTAGGGGCCGGAGAAAGATCTTTTATACAAGTCGCCTCCCGTGGATAAGTGAAAGCGAGCAGCTTTGACTCTTATTTGGTGGGCAGTCCGCTTATCCTATGGGAGCGTTCCGTTCTTCAAATAGTCTCTTGAGGGATCCATCCAGCTTCGGGCTGGTTCCAATTGG